>CM054376.1:117816803-119066803 GCA_028858755.1 Ara ararauna | reverse complement strand
ATGGCTTGTATTTGCCAGAAAAGCTCTCCAGCCTCCAGAGATTTAGTGGGAGTATCATTGAACCCAAATAGTCCAGGAGAAGCTTATGACAACTCTATATTTCATTTTACCACATTCAGGACAGTGATGTTAACATCACTGTGAATAGTTCTCTGAAAGTGCCAGCTCAGTGCTCAGCAGCAGTTAGAAAAGCAAATAAGATATTATGAACTATTGGGAAAGGAGCAGAGGACAGAACAGAGAGCTTTGTTAGGCCACTGTATAATTACCTGATGTGCCCACAGCTTGAAAACTACATGCAGTTCTGCTTATTTTACCTTTGATGGCACTATTTAAGTACAGGGAAGGTTGCCCAGGATAATAAGGGATGTGCTACTATTTGAGGAGCAGTGAGAACTCACTGAAGAAATGTCTGAGGGAGATAAGGTTGCGCAGTACACAAATCCATGGAGAACAGAGTAAACATGGAAGACTGAATGCAGCCGCCAACATGAGAAATCATTAAATGACTAATTGCTGGAAGCAGGAGCAATCTTGCTACACTCCCTTCCTAAGCGGACACTACAGGTGAATGTTGAAAATGGTCTCCAAGGCCAGGATTGCACCCTGACATGCTGCACTTCAGCTTGTCCTATGTTAGCGCAGACCCACGTCAGTACATTCAGACAGAGAGGAGAGGGACTGGTTTTCTCTCATTTCCTCGGGGAAAGTTTGAACTTTACAGCGCTGGAGGGGATTTCTCCATCTATTTCCAGGATGCTCTAAAAGACAGAGATCTAAGCCAGAGAGTGCTTGGTCAAAGATCATGTGCCTTTAGTGTGTTACTCCGGTTGGTCAAGTTTTGTCTCTCCTGGTTTTTCCAACTACAAAAGACTCTCATGTCCCTTGGATAAAGTTTGGTTCCTTGGTGGGAGATTTACCACATTGTTTAAGGTTAATCACAGTAGCAGGAATACAGGAATGAAAATTAGGAAATGAGCTCTAGGAACAGACCTAGCCCAGGTGCAGTAACCAGTGACTGCCCTAGGAGTGGCCCAAGAATGAAAAGGCACAAGAAAATTTTGATCTGTCCTAGGAAACCAGCAAGCCTAGTTAGCTAACCAGAAGAAATATCACTTAGCAGATGCCTATTTCAAGTGTTGAATGTTCCTAAGAGGAAGCTATGTTTCTTCTTCACATTAGCTCCAACAAAGTGCTAGTTTTCACTACAGTCATTATTAATGTATGTTCTCTGTGCTTCCCAAAACGGGGGGGGAAGAATGATTTATGTATGCATTTCCTCCCACTTTGTGGACTTAAAATAGTCCTATTATGCATCATTAACAGACAGCTCCTGGAACACAGGAATAATAAATTAGCACCCGACCAAAAAAAAAAAAGAAAGAAGTACACATTGTCTCTGAAATATAGACACCGAATTTTATTGTTGGGTAATACAGACGAGCCACATGAAAGAGTAATAATATTCATAAAGGTCTGAGCTCTGTGATTTACACTGTCCTGATAGAGGTGTTTGAAACGAAACACTAAAGGAAAAAGAATAATACAGCAGTAATTAAAGCCTCCAAATGTTGGAGGTTTATTGGTTGAACACCATGAAGTGTTCATTCATAAAACTCTTGGCACTCGCAAAACAAACTATAGTCTGTGAAATTATTTTGCATTTTACATATTTCTTGTTACATTTTTCCCGGGATGTTTCAGGTTTTCTCTTTGCTCTCTGATGGGGAAGGAGAGGTGGGCCACTCAAGTTATATGATGCAAGCATGCTAGAAGCATGGGTGCAGAAATAACTTGCTCCCTATTCACATTGGTGCTGCAATCTGACCTATATAAGGTACAGACTGTGAATCCAAGTAGAGACTTAGTTTCGCTTTGTCTGCACAGAGGTGGTGCACTCACCAGAACGCTCAGACTTTAATCTATTTTACTTTTATAAGCTTGCTGTTCTTTTTTTCTTTTTCTTCTTCCAAGATAGAATTACAATGGACTAATGCCCTGACTTTTTAAATTAGAAACTCAATAGGTTAAACAGCACAAAACGCTTAGTCTATGCTAACGTTTTATTTAGGGAGGTCACGTTTGCCTGTGCTTAGTCTCTCACACTCACACATATATTCACACATATCTTGCAAGGTCTCAGGAGAAAAATAAAATATTCTTAATTGTATTACCAGACAGCAGGAGCAATCTTATGTCTTTCACAGGTAAACTACATAGGCTGACTGAGATTGAATGGGAGAGAGCTGCCCTTTGTTGTGTCTACACAGACCTGCTTGAAAGCAAGCCTGAAGTCTGCCTTGGCATATAACCAGCCACTTCAAGGTTGTGTTCAAACCTTTGCTCTTTTCCCGTTAGCACTGGTTAATTGATGGGCAATTCCTGCTGCTGGCAGAGGCAGCTCTGAGAGGGAGGTGTGAGTCATCAGCCCAGCCTGGCACACATCCTGTTGGTCCACGACCAGCAGTGCAGCTCCACAGGGTGAACAAGAGGCTTCTGTGCCAGCTTGCCCTGGACTGCCTGCTAGGGCTCAAGGGGAGGCGGAAGTGCTCCAGACTTGGACTTGGACCTGGGCACTGCCCATGTGGCAGAAGATGGTGTTTATTTCACATTGGCTGTTTTGGACCACTCCTCTGGGAGTGTAACAGCTCAAGAGTTAAAGTTTTGGAGACTTTTCCATTCTGACACAGGCCATGCCAAGATATCTTGCTTCTTCCAATGTCAAATTCCCTTCAGATTTTGAAATAACTCAAGATCACATACTGATCTGAACTTTCTGCAGTGAAAGAGCAGAAAACTTTGATGAGAATCACAGGACCAGTGCTCTCAGGAATGAACTTCCATTGCCTGGTCACAGGCATACCACTAAAAATTTATTTGCATGAAGTAGAGTTCTCACTCAAATTTAGAAAATTTAAGTGAATTGTAATTCTCAGTATACTGACTGTAAGCAGTTAAGCTTTAGAATTTAAATTAACTATTTCTGATTAAATGTGATCCATTATTACAACTGTGCCAAGCACTAGTTCCAAAATAAGTATATTGGAATACCTTGAACACTAATGCACAGTTAAGAATCATGTGGCTACATGGAAGACAATATTTATTGTTTTGCTCTTCATATTTAATAACTGAGCATATCCCCTTTAAAACAGTTGCTTTGAGGAAATTACCCCAGTAATAAATATGCCTGGTTTTGACTTCTAAGAAGGACACTTCAAAAATTCTTATTTGGCAGATTTTTATCTACTTTATTTCAATAAAAAATAGGTGGTTATTTCATTCCACCTCTTTTTCTGTTGTTATGGTGAAATTCTTCTATATGACTATGGCTTGACTACAGGTGTATTCTCATCATGAGACTCATAATAAGACAAGTTTTCTCTGGAAAAGTACAAATTTTAATTTTGAGTGGCATGGTAATCATCTTTTGCCTCAACACCTTCTTTGTTGTAGCCAAAAGAGCACAATAATTTCCTTCTCCAGATTCAAGAAGAATTGATGATTTTTATACTTCTTGCATATTGCAACTTCCTCTTCTCTCTCTGAACGTGCTACAGGACGCATCATGAGTCTCGAAAACTTTGGTTCAAATGCTTGTAAAGGAGCAATGTTTAGAAAGAAAAAATCTCCAAAGCAAATTTCTTGGGGGATGGGGGGGGGGGTAAATCAAATACCCATGGAGGTTCATGAGAGCAACTATTGAGGAGTTCAATAGGCTTTGAGTTATGTGGCACAGGCCACTGGTAGATGAATGAACAATCTTTCTAGAGCAGGCTGAGGTTTGCTTTCAGATGTACCAGCCAGCTGTAATACCATGGAAGAGCCCTCAGGTTCTGCTCACACCCAGTGTTTTAGGAGACACCACCCTCAGTTGTTATTAAATGTACAGTCCCATAGAAGAAGCTTTTAAATGTAAGAAGCTGTTTAAAAGCCAAATTGTGACATTTAGCTACAGGCCTAAAATCGTGACTGTGCCCATCTCAGCTCCAGACAGACCATGCCTGAGGCATTGCAATCCCTTACCCACAGTTTCAAGCCCTGTAGTGTGGATGAAATGGCATGCTTTTTCCTACCCAGATTTCCAAATAAAGCAGAATTTAATGCATTTTTTTGCCTCTTCTTGTTTTATTTGGGCATTAACACCCAAAGTAAGGATTTGAAGAATAGGCACATTATTAATTCATTTTGCCTGACACAGAAGACTTTCCCCATCTGTGTGCTGTAATGCTTCTACTGCTGTGTTGCATGGGACAGCAGACAGAAGGAAGGAATTTGTCTTTTCCTTATCAATTTCCTCTATCTTGAGCTAAAACCAAAGGACCTGATGGGAGAAATCCTTAAACCTGTCATTAGGAAAATGATGAGAGTTATTAAACCTGATGATTGTCCACTGAAACGAACCACTCCTAGAGACACTACCTGCAATTGACTGAACCTTGGAGAGAAAGGGGAGATGACCAATAGGGTATCTGGGGGGAGGCTATCGTCTTTTGATTAGATTAATTAGGAAACTCCTATAAAGGAGAAACTATTACAGACTTCTCTTTTTGAAGAGCAAGTGGAAAGTTATGGAAAAAAAATACGATATTGGATGAAGAGATGAAAAAAATAGTCTTTCAGAGAATAACATATGTGCTAGAGAAAGAATGTTTGTTCCCTTACAGCCTTAAACACAAGGAATAAAGACTGTTGGAAAACCAGAGGTACAGAAAAGACTAAGGCTTTAGCATTTTTCTTCAATGTTATGTGTGGGATCCTTGATAAAGTCTGTAGTCTGCTTCAACTGCAATGCTGGATCCCTGGACCCGGTATATCCATCACAAGAGAGCTGTTGGAAAGACTGCTTTGAATTTGAGAAGGTTTTTGTGAGGAGGCTCAGATCTGTTTCTGGGAGCCAAAAGCAAGTGTCAGTTTATTAAAAGGCCTAAAAGAACCCTGGAAACAAGCAAAGGAAACAAAAGAACCTCAAAACTAAAGAAAAGCCAGAGAAAGGGACAGAGATGCAGCCTACTCAAGTCAAAAAAAAAACCATCTGAAGATGCAGAAGCCCCATATGGTAGGGATCTCAACTCAGTATTGTCCAGCTGAGGATTTCTAGCTGTTGGTTCCAAATGAAGTCGTTGCAATTCTGTTCTTGTTCCTGACTTACTGTTCATATAAATATACAGATATTTCTTGATCTCTAAAATTAGCATAGCAAAGCACATGAATGTTCCCATTTAGAGCAATGAGTTTATTTCCATACTTTAATGCTTTATTTGACAGGGTTTATGAACCAAATCCAGCAGCACTCAGTGAGGACAATGAAACTCTTTCCCTTGACATGAGCGAATAGTGGCTTGGGTCTGGTAAAGGTAACTATTTATGCTTGCCAGGCTGTTATGGGAAATAAGCATAATATTCTTTTATGAGAAGGAAGTACAATTATACCACACCAAGAAACCATGTCCCTCAGGCTTTCAATATTCTTCCCAATGAATGAAGCCTTATAATTACCACTGCTACCTGTGAGAGCTTGCTAATATTGCATGGATAATTCTCAGAATTTAATATCTCTCCTTCAAAAAAGCAATAATAACAACAAACAAACCCCTGTGAGCAGCCTGTGGCTTAGAAACGATGCTGTGTTCCTGACACTATTACCTTACATGCAAATATTTTTCTCTTCTTTGCTGTGTTTTTTTTCTTGATTTGCTCAGATGGTAACATGAATATGTAGATGATCTAACACAAATGGCTCAGCTACCCCTGCAGGCATGTCTCACCACAGGTTCTTAGGTAAAAAGATCAGGAGATAAAAAACAAAGGATTTGCTCCTGAAGAGGAGCATTGCTTTACCTGGGAAGACTGAGTAGAGGACTGAGAAACTTTCTTAGTACTCAACCATGCCACCCTTCTGTCCAGTTGCCCTTGGTACACACAGTATTTTCCTTCACAATCCGAAACAGATTCTGTAGCAGTTGTGAGCTCCTTCCGGAAGAGCTGCTATTGTGGAAGAAGAAAAAAAAAATATTATTTGAGCAAACGCATAAGGTATAGAATAAGATTAATCACTGTATCCTTATTAGGTGGATATAGATGTTATAATTCTGGTCTTCCCTTGTCTTCATGGGTTTAAGAGTATTGGAGTAATAATACCTTGGTGACAAACAAATTTTAATTTTCTGCTTTTACTCACATCTCAGTATCATGAGTAAATTTCCCAGGTAGGGGGGCACATTTGGGAAGTTTGGTCAAACTCAACTGATTCTGGTGAATTTGCTTGGTTTCCACAAGCTCGGATTAGATTTTATAAACTAGTCCAGAAATAGCCATAACTATGTGAGAGGTCCTGTTGACTTAAATTGCAGTTGCCCTGAAATCTCCAGTTGTTTTTCTCACTTACTGGCAGAGATCTACTACTCATGTGCCTTCTAGTGTCACTGAATGCTTTGGTAACATCTTTGGTAATGTGCTTTGGTAAAGTCAGCCAGGAAGAGAGCTTTGGTGGTTTCCAAGTGAAAAGATCACAGCACCTGATATCTCTTGGCTGTATTGTGCCTCCACTTTTAGCATAAACTGCATTCTTTTTCCTATTTTGTCTTTGTTGGTGGCATTTCAGTTCCTGCAGCAGTGGGTGAGCATGATGTGAAGATGCAGAATAAAAGGCTAGGGTAGGCACTGGGTTACCATAAGGACCAGTAGGTGTGACATGGGGATTAGCAGATGTTTTGATGTCCACAGCAATAACTGGACCTTCAAGGTCAATTACACCTGTGTACATCATAATCCTTTACTCAGGAGCTGCAAAGAGGTGAGGAGGCAGGAGGCATGGCTGCAGCAGCCAGTGCTGCCATCCCAGCCAAACCCAAAGCCTTCAAGTTCAGGGAAAGGAGAGGGCTGCTCTTGATGACTGTGACCTTAGCCTGCTCTGCCCCTGGTTTTTCCTACATTCATCCAAGAATGTGGATTAACACAACTGTGCAGCATTTGCTATTTAGCTCCTGCAGAACTAGTTCAGTACACCACATGAATTTATCAGAAGAAAAAATAAACAGATGTTCTTACATGCCTTTATGTAGCAACCATAACAATTGTTATCAGCACCTCTAGGTTGTGATGAGAAGAGAATACCGAGACAAATCTAACAATTCTAAATTTTAGAAATAATTTAAATAATATACAGGATGAGGTCTAGATTCAAATAATCACCAAAGTAAAATGGAGAACACCTGCTGATCAAGGACAACTGATTGTCATAGGCACAATTTAGTATTGCACTAAACATTAAATTGCTAGAAACCCTAACTGTCACTTTTCGACCTAAAAGCACTTGACCTTGTAACCTTAAAATTTCCGTAATTTCTTTCAGTTTCTCTACTACTGACCTGGAAGACCATTCATCCTGGAAAAAAGAATTGCAAGAGCATTACAAATTGTCAAGTCCTTTTTCAGAGAAATGTTTTTCATTCCTCCCTCATACTGTAGGACTTAAGCCCATTGCTTTCGATTGATCTGCACACACTGCAGTTTAAAATTCAAAAAAGGTCAGAAAATAGATTGTAGAGACAATTTATCTTCCTCCTAGGTAAGTGTTCTGTCATACATTTATCTTCCTCTGTTGGATAGGTTTTCTACACTTTGCAAGGTTGGTAACACCAATTCAATTTTCCACTTTGGTATTAGTCTTCTAAAGTATTGGCTGAATCACAGTTTCAACAGCTAATCATAGAGTGTCTTGTGAAATACCTTCATAAGTAGTGGGAGTTCATGAAAAACTATGAAAACTATGCAAAGTAAGAGGCTTCCATACCAAAGGTACTTTTATTCCTGTTGCTGGCAAACATACCTGGGAAATACAGGTCTCATGAGCAAGGATTTAAGACTTTGTTTACTTTAGGAGAGAAGGCAGGATTTGTTTTTCCTTTTCTCACAAAATATCCTAGCAAGTTGATAGCTTAAAATATTTTTGACAATTTCATCATTCATTTCTAAAATTTATGTTATTTATAACTTTAATTAAAATATTTAAATATTTAAGAGAATTTTATTATTCCGGTAAGGAGTTGTTTCCACAGTGGATGTGCCTGTGGCTCATGTGACTCATGCTTCAGTAGTGTCACTTCATGCTACTTACTTTTCAGTCACTGCTTAAGAGTTAGAATATACAGAGAAGACTTCACAGTCTCTTCTTTGTAAGGAAGCCCATGCTCAGCTCAGGGAATCCCGGTTAGGTGTGCCTGGTCTACCCAGTCTCAAGAGAGAGTCAAACACCCTGTCCATTTGCTGGATGTCAAATTCTTTTCTTAGGCTTTTTGTCTGAAACATTAGTAAGCCTCCAGGGGTATCGAACATGTGAGGTGATGAGCTGAGAGGTGAGGGAAGTGCAATAGAAATACCACAGTTCACAGCCTCACCCATTTGCTTGCAAGTTCTGATATTAGTTTTGTCTAAAACTGTGTTTCTTTATTTGATCTTTCTTTCCTTACAAGAAAGTCTGTTATACAGAAACCATAGCTTTTTTGCCAGTAAAAACATCATAAAACCCTTTCCAAGTGAGCAAAAAGGAGGTGTTTGCAGCAATGGATTGGGTGAAGGTGAAGACAGACAAAATATAGGATTAAGACTTGTCTTACTGTAATTTCTATCTATGATTCCACTGATATCACTGTGTTAGCAGTAGAGCAATGCCATTTCCCTTCCCATGGACCCAGCCTGATATTGACCAGCCTCCAGATCCAGCAGGAAAGTAGCTTTAAAGAGGACTAAGCAGAACAGAGCACATCCTGTGACTCTTCAGGGACAAACCTGCAGCTGTGTACCATTATCGGTGGTGCTGGGGGGTGAAGCAAGTGAGGAGGGCTGATGCCAGTGCCCCAGCAGTGAGACAGGAAAGCAATGAGGGGCAACACTGCTGAGGGCAGGTGGGGCTGCAGCACAATGCTGAGGGGTATCCCTGCAGGGAGCCTCCACTCCTTCAGCCTCCTTGGGGATGGACACCCCAAATCATCCCTCAATGTCTGTGCCCTGATTCCTCAGTCTCCCCAGCAGGAATGGGTACTGGCATACCCATTAGACAGGCAAAAGGTGCAGTGAGCTTCCTTGTGTCACCTCCTTTCCCACTTCAGTGCACAGCATGCCTCACTACTCACTGAGCCTGGCCACAACTTTAAGGTAATCACATTGCCTTTAGAATAAGGCACAGTAAGCTAGTTAAAATAATCAAACAAATAAATAGATAAATAAAGTCATTTTTAACCTTCCCCTCAGTCAATATCCCTGTTTCCAGAGTTTTGTAAGTCATTCATTCTTGGAAGGAAAAAAGGGGGTTAGTAAAAGGGTCTTTTTTCCTAACTCCACCCTGAGAGACAAGGCATCCTTGTAATGAAAACAGGTATTGTTAGCTGTTGTCTAACCCACTTTCAAGGCTCTGATGTATTCCCCCAGCGCTAAGACTTTATTGAAGACTGCAATAAGAAAACTTTGCAGTTTAAGCATTTTCACCCCTGGGACTTAAACTTCCATTTAGGTTTTTATTTGCTACAACCCCAAAGAGCCTACAAGGTCAGTGCCTGAAGCAATGAGGCTTGAGAGGTGATTATAGTTTTATGTGGAACAAGAGCTGTTACGAATCGGAAGACAGATGCTAAAAACTGAGTCAGATGAAGGTACCTACTTTGCACTTGCAAGATAGCACAACGCCTTCTGCTGTGTTGCAATCTTTTAATCTCTGTCAGCACATCTTGTACTACAAAATAAGTGTGGATCATGCATATGGATATATGGGAAATATTTATTTTAAGAATACTACAAACTGCCATACATACATGCAAAATGTAATTAAAAAGTACATAAAAGAGCTACTTGAGGATTACAGAAGGTTAGCAGTATTGAACTGTCATATACTAAAAATATCTTGCTATCTTGCTCTAGATGACTTTCAGAATTAATTGCACAGACACCAAAACATAACCTAAATACTAATAATATCACTTCTTTCCTTTTTTCTGTTCTCTGAATCAGTTCTTGCAGATTTAGTCGGATGTAGAATTTATCCATCTACTGTCTTTTGATTACAGAAATATTCCTCTTCAGCATCAGGTTTCAAATTCATGACAAGACCTAGCCAAGGGTAAGTTAAACAAGGAGAAAATCTGGGAAAAGGCACATTTTGTGTACAGATAAACTCAGAGGGCAAGGGGGGGAATGACAGCCACAGTGAAGTCTCTTCCTCTCTGGCTTCTTTGCACATGCACTTAGTCAAAGGCCTGTCTCTAAACCAAGGGAAAGAGCCCACAGGCAGGATGGTGTGCTATGGGGTGTTTTGTGAGCATCGCTGTGAACTCAGCCCTCAGTGGTACAGAACCATGTGAGGGCCGTGAGCTTGCACAGGGCACTTGGTGGTACCATGTTTCTGAAGATGCTTCTTCTGGCTCATGACAGCCATTACGGGTGGTGAGGCACACAGACAGAAGGAGCTTCATTTGGCTACGAGAGCCCCAAGTAAAATTCCTGTTTGCAAAAGTAGCTGATAAGAAGCAATACTTTCGCTACAGTTAATCTGATGATCAAGTAAACATGATGATCAAGTAAAGGGGAGTATGGGGTGGGAGGGTGTCTTTAGGCATTTCATGCTGCTTCAATAGATCAGTTCTTTAGAATAAACTTGCATTTAATTGTTGCTGGCACTGCCAGACTTTTGCTACAAAATCATGCTTGTCCCAGTCTACAACAGTATTAATTGTATAGCTGTTAGGACATGTGCATTTCACTTACCAACAGCTTCCATTTGTAACTCTATTCTGCACTACCTCACTTCTCAGATGACCGTGCAAGGGTGCTTACAGATTTGGATACCTATTAAACAAATTTGCAAAAAGTACAATGCTTCACAAAGGTCAGAAAAATATGTCTCTACGATGTCGCCTCCTTCTGACCACCCGTAACAGAAGATAAATGGTTACAGTCTAAATCTGGGAAATGACAGAATATATATATCTGTGAATCCTAAATTTGAAGTGGGATCCTCCTTGCCTAACTTGCAGTGTCTTTGTCATTGTCCACACACCCTTTCTGGTCTCTGATAAGAAACAGACATTTCCAAAGCATAATGCATTTTCTTCTCCCAGACTCATTTAAAATGGGTGAGATAAATTGCCTTTTAGAAGTGCTTGTTTCTCTCTAGTGACTATAAAGGGAGTCTAGACAATTAGCTCAGACAGGAGTCTGTGCTGTAAACTTCTAAATAAGGAGTGAGGAATCTCACCCTTCTATCTATAGGATAGTCGCTGCATTGGGCAGATCTCTTCCATCACCTCTCTTCTCCCAGAAAAATTCAGTCATGGCTGTGGATTATAAACAATGATTGAAGTGAGATTCCCAGTTCTCAGTTTTCACTTCAGATACCTACAGCCTTTTCTGAATGTGGCCCTTGCAATCTCTGCAAACTACCATATTAATGTACAAATAAGACCAGTGGCAGGCTACACCAGTGAACTATGGCTTTTATCTTGGTAAAATATGCATACAGTAAATTTCATTCCTTTGGATCTGAACTTGGCAAAACATGTCACTAGTATGGATGAGATTTTCTGAGCTGTGCAGTAGCATTTTATTGTGGCTTTGATCAAGACAGTTGCTAACAGTTTTTTGTTCTGCAAGACCAATTGTGTATACATTTTGGAAAAAAATAATTCAATGCAAACGTCGTTTTTATTTGCATTGGTATCAGTCCAGACCACTTTATCGAACTCTTCCTCCTCAGCTGCAAGAAAAGGCTGGATTTCTACCATGATAGATGGGTGTTACGTATCAACTCTTCAGTACAAGGTTCAGAGCTAGTACAAGCATTTACATTTTCATCTACATCACACCTTTGTTGATACACGTGATGCAAATTAAGGTGTCAATGCAATAAAGCATTTGATTAATAGAGCTTAATTTTAAGCACACAAATACTTTTCTGTGTTCAATAGGGAAACTCAGGAAGCATGTGAATAAATGCTTTGTTGTATTGATATCTCTATTCTCATGAGAAAACTTAGAAAAGAAAATGGAAGAAGAGAACACAGAATCCTGGGTATGAGGAATCCTTCTAGGGAAGTTTGAGCTCTAACTAAGCAGTGGAAATTCATGGAAAAGGGCATCACATGGTGACCTACACACTGACACACATTAGACATAATATAGGGATCCAATCAGAGATAATACAGGGAAGAAGAACTACTAGCTGATACTCAGATGTTGTTAGAAAGAAATAGCCCCAGTGGTATGATGCACAATTATCAATTAATTACCAGTCTCTGCATAAGCTGCATAAGTAACAATGCTGTGTGCAAATACTGGGTGTAAACGAATAGCAGCAGGGACGGAGGATGAGTGGACTGTGGGCAGAGCATGCCAGGAAAGTAATGTGAAAACCATAAGGGAGGGACACAGGGTAATAAAAATAAACTCAGCTGATACTGTTCCCCAGAAGACCAGAACTGGACAACAGATATTACCAGGAGAACCAGGAGAGCACCTCTGCTTTCTGCAGGTAGATGATTTTTGCCACCTTTGCTTGCAGAATTATTCACAGTCCAGTGTACACAAGTCATTAATTTTATAGCACCTGTTCATGCCAGCTTTCTCCTACTTGACACCAGCATGTTTTTACACAGGTGGATTTGCAAACCCACTCATTTTTGATCCTGTTCCTCATGGATTCAGAGGAACTTTTCAGGAAGGCAAAGCTAAGAGGCGGCACATTTTCCAGAACAGAGGGCTCTAGACATATTTTGCCACATTTATTTATCTGTCTGTCATGGGTTCAGCAGCAGCAGTCATTTTTCTCCTTCTTGGTAGCTGGTGCAGCACTGTGTTTTTGATTTTGGGCCTGGGACCAGTGCTGATAACACCAGTGTTTCTGTTACTGCTTAGTAATGTTTTGGTTTGACCAAGGACTTTCTGA
Organism: Ara ararauna; assembly: GCA_028858755.1. Classification (NCBI taxonomy): domain Eukaryota; kingdom Metazoa; phylum Chordata; class Aves; order Psittaciformes; family Psittacidae; genus Ara; species Ara ararauna. Next base: position 119,053,869 of record CM054376.1, on the reverse strand, counting down.
CTCTCATGCTCTGCCAGGGAGGAGGGGAAGCCGGGAGGAAGCAGAGACAGGACACCTGACCCAAACTGACCAAAGAGGTTATTCAATACCACAGCACATCATGCCCAGGATGAAAAGACAGAGAGCAGAGACCTGGAAGGGGGGGGGGTGTGGGGGGGGGGGGGGGGTGTGGTGTGTGCACTGCTTGGTCGGGCTGGGTATAGGTGGTGAGCGATTGTATTCTTTCCTTGTATTTGCCTAGTCATTATTATTATTGGTGGTAGCAGTAGTGGTCTTGTGTTATACTTTAGTTACTAAACTGTTCTTATCTAAACCTGAGGGAGTTGCATTCTTTTGATTCTCTTCGCCATCTCCCTGGGACTGGGGAAGAAAGAGGGGGGAGTGAGTGAGTAAAACTGCGTGAGTTATAGAGGCTTAAACCACGACACTGTCACATGCATGTTTCAGCCTCTGTCACTTCTACTGTACACTCAAAACAGCAGTATTACTTCAGTTTTCAGAATACAAAGATTTGCAATGTTTAATGTAGACCACCTACATAACATCAAGCCACATCTTTTCCTATTGACAGATGTGATTGTGACAAATCAAATACTTCCAAGCACTTTCAGAAAGGAGAAATTACTCCGATAGAGCAGCGTAATACATAAAAATAAATACATTGAATAGAATAGATTTTTTTCCCAGGATGTTTGTGTTTGTGACCTTTCAGCATGTCCATGTACTGTTTTTCAGTCTCTTACTACACCCAAGATGCACAGATAAATATGCAGGTGTGTGTGGTTTTGTAAGTATCTCTAGGATCTGGTGCTTGCCTTATCTGTTAGCTAAGGCGAGCTGTGAGAAACAACAAGATTGGCAACATTGCTCTGGATAAACTAGATTATAACATATGCTTCTCTCCTACAGCAATGCTGATGTAGTTCTGGGGGCTGTTATTTAAGACTGTGATATTACTACTGGGGCATGGGAGTACCCAGCTGAAAATTAAGCTGTAGTCCTGGGTACATCTTTCTCAATGGGAGTGCTGTTGGGAATACCCAGGCCAGTTGTGACCCTCTACAGCCACTTCTGCTGTAGCATCCCAGCTTTTCACACAGATGTGCTGTGAACACAGGATCAGGGTGAGAAATAGTCTCCACCACATGGTCAGGCAAACACTGCCCTGGCACAATGGAGAAGAGGGGGCAGCAGGAGGGAGGAGGAACTGCTGGAAAGGGGCGAGCAAAGATTTCTTAAAAAGCTCTGTCTGTCCAATACAATACTAAAACCCTTTTTAAAGTCAACTGCATCCCAAATAGCCTGTTCCTATTGGTAATCTAGACCTTGTAATGGAAATCTGAGCAGAGCTGTGACTATTACTAATGCACTTAATACATTAGGAGTTCAATTTTGAATGCCTTGAGCACTTAGTTCCCCTGCTAAAGTGGATCAGAGCTGTGGTGGTGTAGCGTAACAGGACTATTCCTATAGTCTTTGTGACCTTTTGTGAGCATCTGAAAAAGATTGCATTTAATGATTTTAAAATGTCAAGGCCCATTTCAGGCAAAAAAGAAATCAAATTGGGTTTCTGGACTGTGTAAGCTTTTGAAATGAGTCCGCGGACATCCTCAGACATAAAACACTGGTCTGAAATACCGTGGATCCTGGATACATTATATTTCAGAATCAGGTCTCAGAGACAGTAATTTCGAAACCCAGGCCGGCAGAATAATAATGTTACAGCACATGCCTGCCGTAATTTGCTTTTTAGTTCATTCTGGATTACCTCAGCACAACAGAGTAATTCATCAGTGCATAAAGCATGCAGTGACTGGAAGTGTGAATTATGCATGAAGGATTATTTTGCTCTGATGTTCTGCTAGATGTGTATGTTTGTGCAGTGTACACTGGAAAGCTGCACTAACAACTCATGATGACTGTGTGTTGGTTTGTGGGATATATGAGTGCATAGTCAACTGTGGCATGATGCTAGTACAAAAACTGCATCAAGAGTATAAATAAATGATGGTTTTAAAATATGAATTATGCCATAAATAAATGATCTCTGCTTCTCACATTCAGCCTCCGTAGAAAGCTAGCTAACCAAATTTGTTATTCACTATCCATAGATAACCTGGCCAAACAAGGTTGTTTACTTCATTGACACAGACAGATCCACCAAAGAGTGCAAACTTGTCATGTAACCAGTAATAAAGTATCTGTTGATGACATAATTTGTCTGGCTGGTTCTAGCATGTCTTAGGTTTGAATGAAGCTCTCCTGGGATTGAAAATAAAGATGCAGAATTAGGCTTCTGAAGATGGAACCCAAGTTAATCATCATAATTAAAAACAATAAGAAGTCATTTCTGATGCATTATATAATAATAACGTAATAACATGTTAAGTTAAAGCTAAATCTGCAGGCATATATTGGTTGAAGTGAGTGCCTATTAACTTTTCAAGAACACCAGCAGTGAAAGCAATAGAAAATATAGAAAATGTAGCATTAACATGCAATTTCTTTAACAAGTTGGCTTGACCATCTTAATTTAGAACTGATTAAAGAATAGAACTATTGTATGAAACACTTTTAAAAAGTCACAAGTATTTTTATTTTATAAACTCTTTAGGAAATCATACTTTTCTATTATTTTAAAACTATATGAAGATGCTACTTGATTTAGCAGATTTCTGGCTTTTGTTGCTCTGCCTTGCATTTTTCCTTTTTCATTTCCACTTTGGAAAGCAAGATGATTCACATAGAGAAGGAAAAGACTTATAGATTTTTCTATATTTGGTTGATAGCTGTATTTAGAAATGCAAGAAGGTAATTTCAGATTGAAAACATCCTTTTTTTTATTTTTTCATAAAAGCCTCAACAACTTTATGTAATCCTGACCTTTTGATTCTATCTTGTAAGAAAAAAATTCTGTTAGCTTTTCGTGTCATATTTTAAGCCATTAACTTAACCTAAGAATTAGTAATGCCAATTTTGAGGGTAGAACATTGGTGTAAATTTTAAGAAGGGGAAAACATTTCCATTTTAGTAGTAAACAATTTGCAGCTCTAACCATGGAGCTATTTTCATTCACCTGTTCTGCTTGACAGCAAATGGCCTATTCTGTATTGAAAACAATACTGAAAGCTATATCTTCAATAAAAATAAAATTTTAGTTCCAGATATTTATTGGGGAAAAGAATAAGATTCCAAATTTATATGGTGCTGGGATCACTGCCAAAGGCAAAATTCATTCATTAGATGTAGGAAAAAAAAGCAAGAACAGAAACCAGCAACCCTCCCCAGGCTCCTACTCCCAAAGCTGCAAGGTGCAGGAAAAAAATATCCATGGGATGTGTACCAGTCCATGATGACAACAACCAGAAATAGCTCCATGCTATCCTCAGGAATACAAGCAACTCTGTGTTTGAAACAGCCATTTCTCGAAGCTCTGGTGCAGTCACTCACTGCAGGAATCACTGCTGTATGGTTATCCTGCCCATGAAAGTCGCTCCAGACCGAGATAAGCATCTCAGTACTATAGCAGTGAGGCAAATGGTCTTATACTGTTGCCACTTTCAACAGGCAAGAAAGGGATAGCAGTGAGACAAGGGGACATGCAGATCACCCTCCACAAATACCTACATCAACAATTGCTGGCTGTGGTGGTGGCTTCCTGAATGGGGAGCAGAGATAGACACTATTGCCCTGTTTTCACCATCACCCCCAAAATAACTGCCAAGTAGTTTAACAAATGCAGGCTCTTGCTTATTTTTTAGTTATTTAAGGCAAAGTAAGTTCCATTTATCACAGCCATTTCTGGCAGGGTAAACTAGACTTTGGGGTAGGATTTGTTTAATGTGGCTTTTGCTACCTGGAGGTCACGAGGCTAGTGTGAGCTAACTGCCTATCTTCCACCCTATAGTCAACGAACAGAAATGGAGATATCTACAGACTAATTCGTCCTGCTTATATTAAGCATCTATGATTGGCTGGAGGTACCCTTTTTAGCCTAGAAAAGCCTAATGTTTGCATTCCTATAGATAGGCTGGCTAAAAGAACCCTTAAAATCCAGGTTTTGAAAACAAACTAACAAACCCCAGCATAATAGCAAACAGGAAAGCCCAGCTGACTGCGAGTCCTTGCAAAAAATCCATTTATCTTTCTTATTCCCTGAGCTGTTATGTTTTGTGAAAATGTCTAGGAATCATTCTGTGAGGTAAAAGTTAATAAATACTTTTAAAATAGGTATGGCAGAAATAATTCCTCTTATCCTACACTGCTCACCTGGGCCCTGAAAGGTTGTTAATTAACCTCGAACAGGTCCTTTAGCAAGGACTGACATCAGATGGTATTGCCCCAATGCAGAGAAGTCAAGCAGCCTCCTCTTTCCCCCTGCAGCTGAGAACAGTTATTATTTGGATGCAAACACAGAAGAGGTTGCTGCTTCTGATACTAAAAAGGAGTTGTGACGTATGTTGGCAAGATAAAATTCTGCTCTAATTCCCCTGTGCTCTACTTAGGCCAATGAAAGGAGCCTGTAGTTGCTTTTTCTAAAGGGACAATGTGAGCTGCTGTACGTTGTGTTCCTGTCTGATCTCTATGTTCATAATATTTCTATCAGCTGCCACTGGAAAGCACAAGTCCCCAGCACTTAGGACCCCGGGCACACCAGCCCCTCCATCATTGAAATTCAGAGGTGATAAGAGTCTTGCAAAAAATCAATATTTTTTAATAGGCACTTCCTGAGGTTTATTAAATATCAAACAGAACTGAAACATCCACTTATTGTTTAAATCTGCTGTCAATATTGCTTGCTTTAGTTTTATTTTTTTTTATTAAGCTAAAGCAGATGTGAGTTAGTCACTGGCAGACTTCTCATTAAAACAATGTTTGCCGCCTCTTCTGTGGGTTGCATAGGAAGGCTGCAATAAACACTTCGCATTGTGTTGCCCATCAGTTGCTGCCATTGCTACTAATGAAATACTAATGCCCTGATAATGCAGTTGTAAGTCTAATTTACCTCTTAGGTTTCAACATTATTCATTGAATAAAAAAACGTTCTGAGAAACCAATTCCACTGAGCCATGACAATTTACTCCAGCTGAAGACCTAACCCCCCCTACTCTTGAGGTAGGCTTGGACTAGAAAAAAGAGCTGCCTGGCTAATACAAGCATACTCTGTAGCCTTTGTCAAAACAGTTTTTATTCTCATCCAATGCAAACCTCAGGCATTATTACAGGGTTTCATGGAACAGATGTTCTTGAATTTGCATAATGACACACAGACTGCCTTTTCCTTATGAAAGGTCAGTAAAAACCAGTGCTACTGTTCAGTTAGTCTTGCCTTCGTTAAGCAATTTCAGGACAAAACTGCTTTGTCTTCACTTACTGTTTTCATGACCACTGCTCTACATACTTTAGTCAGACAAAATTAAGGCCAAATGATTAGCTTATGCCATGCCACACGGCTGTCTAGCTTCCCCTAATTCCTAAACATTGGCCATTCTTGCATGACTGTTCAAATAACAGGACCAAATCCTCAGCTGCTGTAAGACAGAGTAACTCCAGTGGAACTAGATGATCTTAAGGTCCTTTCCAACCCTAACTATTCTATGACACTGGTGAAGCTCCCTTGGTTAATGCTGGCTAGGAGAACAAGCTCTCAAATAGAACATCCCAAAACTGGGTGATTTGCCTCAGTTTAAATTCACTTCTTTATTTATTGGGTGGGGTTTTTTGGCAATAATAAAATTAAATTGACATGAAGTTTCTAAGCAGAATTGCTATTTCTCATAAAGCTGATTTCTGTTTAATAGCATGTACCCCTATGTATAAGCAAGCTATTTTCTTTGTGATTTGCAAAAGCATATCAAATATGGAACAGGAAAGTTTTAAATCTTCTACATCTAATGTCCCAGTGAGAGACAAATTCCTTCATGGAGATTCCCAAATAGAAGTGCATATTTACCTTCAAGGCAAAAACTGAACTTTGCATTGTAGTCAGCATGCAGGTGGAGCATTATTGAGAAAGCTGATAGACAGTAAGAGTCCTCATAGAAAGTCTTTGGGAGGGGCAAAACCAAGGTAAAAGAGATGCACAGCACTATGCAGTACTCTTAAGTCACGTTGAGATGCTTGAAAGAGGGGAGAGAAATCATATGTGGAACTAGAACATGGAAATGCACACAACGCCAGCCTACGAGATCCCTCAAATAACCAAATAATGGAAGGTGAACCACAAAGTCTTATAATTTTTTTCTAGGTAGCATAGTGTCAATTTTCAGTAAAATATTCAGTTTTCCACTACATGCTTTCTTTTTCCCTGAATTCCACACTTGCTCTTACTGTTATAATACCCAGAACTAGGTGATGATGTTAATAATTGTCTCTTGCCTGTATTTCAGTTTAATCTAATGCAACTAAAAGAACTAATGGCTGGCTTCTGCACGTGCAACTGAACGTCAACACAGAACAAAGCATGTGCTATCATAACTAGATAGATACTACCTAGCCTCTTGAAAGAAGAAGGGAGGAGAAGGAAAGAGCAGATTTGGTCCTTGAGTTGCTGGACAGTAATTTGGAGGGGACACTAATTTAAGCAGAAGAATAGGAAATTACTGAGAAAAAATGTGAATCTGGACAAGCTGTCCCACCCTCCTTCACTTGATAGTCCAGGCTGAGATGAGAGGAGCAGTACCTCTGCAAGCTGAACTGGACACTGCCCCTCAGGGTACACAAACACAGAACAGCTGTTATTTTCACTGAAGACTCAGTTCCATGGCACCTTGGGAAGTCTGGACTTTCCTCTGCTTCTTTCATGTCAGTCATTGTAGCTCTGGTGATCCCAGCTGGGACCATCAGGGACAACTAAGGGAAAGGAGCTTGGGCATGTTGTGCACAGGAGATGACTCACAGCTCCCTTTCAAGTGCAACTCTGGAGAGGAGGAAGTTCAAACTTATCAATTTACAATAAAATTCCCATAGTTCCTTAACTTTTCCAATATGTATCTTGCTTAAAAACATCTAAACTTACATTAAGTTAAACAATTTTGCGCTTATTTAGCAGAATTTTAATATGGGATGCTATATAAAATCATTCTACAGTCATTTAAGGATAATTTACACAGTTCATGAGTATTTGACAGTTTTATTCCTTAAAGCAAGTGCAGGTTGTGCTTGTTCTTCAAGCACAAGTTGAATTTGTTTGCGTTAGCAATAAAATAGATTCCACTAATAGATTATTAGTTTGCATGATAACGCAGGAGGTGGAAAACCTCAGGATTTTCTGGTTTCTGATTTAAAAGGCTGATATAGTAGATGGGAAACTGAAATTAACTTCAAAGTTTTAGATTAAATTATCATTGCCTATTTGGATGATAAGCTAGATTCCCTCCAGTGCCTGTTTTCTGATGTGTCTTTTCTATTAAAAGGCTCTTACAAAGTACAAGATAGGAAGCCTGTGACTATCAGTCCCGCTCACAGACAAAATATTTCAGTACACCATGTCTGCAGGTAGTATTTTCTAGTATGTCAGCCAATATTGTTGGGGAAAAAAAACATGTTTCAAGATTTGGATTGTCTGTTTTAATTTCTTTCTTTAAAACTGTATCAGTTGACCTAGCAGTAAATATTATTTGTGTTTATAAACTTTGTCTTTCTTATACTATGAAATCCTCATGCTTACTGTAATAAAACAGATATCTCATTTCTGAAATAAAATGATGAGAATGAAGCTTTTTTATTGATTAATACTGGTGAACAAAAAAAGATACTCTGGTTTAGTGAGCTCATTCACATTTATCACTAGTGAATAAGTTGTTCTCAGAACATAAGCACAACCCCATGATAAGGTAACATATTTCCAGCATGTGGAAAATAGCTCTTTTCTGTTGTGTGAAAGAGAGCTGAAAGCTATACTACAGCTAAGTAAAATATTCATCTTTACTATGCTTATAATTTTCCTTTGTTACTGTTTTTTTGCAAGTAGCAAATATTCACAAGATATGTCAACATTTAACAATAGAGGAGGCAAAAATCCAACTCCAGACAACTATGCCATAAGAAAACTGTGCTCATGGTATCCTATGGAAATTTTTCCTAGCCAGAGAAATTCAGTATTTTTTTCCCAGGAGTCAGCATGTATTCTTTCATTCCTGTAATATTCATCTCTGCCTTCTTTTGATGTCTGAAATGTGACTCTATGTAGTTTTTTGGCTGGAGATGCTCACTTATGAGTGCCAGAAAAATTCTTAAGAATTTACAAACTTCACTTTCCACTGGCAGAAGAGAAAGGAAGAGTTTAAGTATTCACCATATGACAGATGATCTCACAAGTTCAATCCCTGCAGGGCAAATATGAATCTCATTTTCCAGGCTACAATTTTGCAGGATATCAGCTGACTGTACGCTCCCAGTTCAATTCCTGAATATGTGCCTGTTTCCCACGATGCTGATGTCCTTTTGAAATCAAGCCCCTATAAAATTGCTTAAATATGAATTTTAGAAATTTTATATAGACACACAAAATGTCTTAGAATTTGCTCATAATGCACAGTAAGATCTAACTTTTAAGTGTCTCGTACAGTTACTATAAATAAGATTTACTATTTTAAATGTAGCCAAACAAAATATCTGTTCATCATCTCTCAAAACCTGACTAGCTGCACTGGGACAGGAATGATATGTGAATGTAGCTGAAGCAAGGCTTTTTGTCAGTAGCTGTGAAGTCTGGACAAGATAGGTAAAGATTTGGCATAACCTGAAATTCATCACTGAGCTCTTACTAAGATTTGGAGGAGGGGAAGCTATAGCACAGGCTTGCCTGCTTACTCATTTTGATAACACTGACAGCAGGTACTCAGCCAGGAAATAAAGATGTCATGTCTTAATACTAAAGTCAAAGATAAAAATCATTTTATATCATGGTTAAGGGAGAGAGAAAGAAGGAGATATTCCACTGGAAATGCCATGCCACCTGACTAAGATGAGATGTTCTGCTGGAACAGGTAAACAGCAATACCGAGGTAGGGAGGGAGCACTGTGACTGGCAAGAAATAGTGAAAAGGCATTAATATACAGGTAAGAACTCAACAATATCCAGGTCTAACCAAAAGCACTTGATGAAGAAACTCACAAACATGATCCTAGGAGCTGAATGTTTAACTTCAAAGTGCTTGAAATGGCAAAAAAAAAAAAAAATCAAAAGAATGTGCCTCTTCCACTTCCAAGCTCATGGCTGTGATTTTTGCATGAAAAAAAGATGCAAAAATATTTGGGGCTTTAAGCACATTCCAAAAATCTTGCAACATAAAATGATAAAACATCAATTCTAGCATGCATGTAAACTTAAAATGATACATATAGCAAGAAGCATCTGTCATATAATTTTCTTTTTGTATAAAAAGTCATTTTAAGATTTGGTTGATAGTTGAAACATTATGAAAATCAAAAACTTACATACCTTAAATATTTCAAATTCAGAAATAAATGTGTCTGTCAACTTCTTTGTTTATTTCAGTAAAGAATAAAAGGTCTTGAATAAACAAAAATGCCATATGAAATTCCCATGCAAAATTAAGTTTCACTGAGCCTGAATATATAAGCAGGGACACCTCACTCTAAACCATGCCACCCAAGGCTATGTCCAACCTGGGCTTGAACACCGCCATGGATGGAGCATTCACAACTTCCCTGGGCAACCCATTCCAGTGCCTCACCACCTTTACAGTAAAGAATTTCTTCCTTATATCCAATCTGAACTTCCCCTGTTTAAGTTTTAAACCATTACCCCTTGTACTATCGCTACAGTCCCTAATCATGTTACATTTTGTCTCCTTTCTCCTTCCCTCTGTGCCAGCTGCTTTTCTTGTTGGCTGAGATCTTCTGTTTGCTCACCTCCTGAATGTTAATATTTGTCAATTTGTCCTGAAGTTTGAATGCAGCCCTGTTAGTTGAAATGGTTTTGAGGAAAAATATCTGCTGTCTCTCTATCTTAAAACAAAATTAAAAAAAAAACCAAACAAACACACAAACAAAAAAATAAACCCACAAGAAAACCCAAAACAAAACACTAAAACCCCATACAACCCACAAGCAAAAATCAACAAGAAAATGAAAACAGGCTCACTCAAATCTTGCTGGCATACAACTCAAAATACAGAAGTGAAAAATGTTAACACTAGAGCTGAGCAAACTAAAGAGTGTACATCTTCCTCTGAACCCTGGGGCAGAACTGTGCAGGAAGAGGCAAATACTGTGTCACTTGCTAACATAGTTTTGAATTATTAAACACACTACCTATCTGGGTGCATCTTGAGCCTGTAGTTAGTATGGAAGGGAAATACACAGATCTTTCCCCTAGCCTTTTGCAAAACTGAAATCTGTAGGGAGGAAATAGCTTCCATTAATAGCAAGCACCCACAGTGGCAGCGTAACAAATGATTGCTCTCTGTGTGTGAAATGAAAAGGACATCTGATGTGCAGGATTGGTTTTCACTGTTGTTAAGTATTCATTTGGTTAGATATGTTCTCTTGACATACAGTGCATAATGAATTTTCCATTTCTTGATGTGTATGTATAGCTAAGCCTAGAACTTGGTCCTCTTATGGTTGTTCAGCACTCCAGCAAAATCCGCATGAATGTAGTATGCTTTTAACAGCTTGTAGCTGGCTTACTGGGCAGATCAGAGCACATAGTCCCCGTCATGGGACTAATCTGGTCATGCGCTAATAGCCTACAATCAGTAATCTGCAGAAGGAGGTCTAATGTTATGCTGACTGGGAGAGCTAGGGTGAAATCATTGTGCCTCTGTGATAAGAATACGCATCTTTAATGGATAATATGATGCCACATGATTCCCTTTACTGCTATCTGAAGAAAAGAATATTTAGTCAGAGTGACATAAATAATCCCTTTGAAGTTTTGTTGTGTTCCTTTGCACATACAGCCTGTTCCCCTGTGAGCAGAGTGTGCTATTCTGGCTGCTGCAGCCCTAGGTCTCTCTCTGGCAGTAAGACTCAGGGATTTTCCTCTGACTTTTCCATTAAGCTTCTCCTCCACCCTTCCTGGTTATACAGGCTTTTAGGCAACTATTTTGTTTCATGTCATGCCATCATGTTATCCTTTAAAGGTAGATAGAGAGATTTCCTTTTATTGCAGTTCATAAAATGTGAGCTGATGTTCCGTATATAAAATTATCACCCTCTTCTTTAAAAAAAAGAAAAAAAAAAGAAAATTAATGGTAAAATAACTACAAACAAAGGTACAAAAATGCATCAGTCAAGTGTTTCTAAATACAACTCATGCTGTTATTGATCAATTGGAGTTTGACAGATTAAATAGCAAAACTGAAATGTCTGCTCATATGTCTTAGTGCTAATTATTGTCATTTATCAAAACAAAACCATAAAGCCTCATAAACAATTAACAGGATGGTGATTATTCTATAGCTGCTCAAGAGGCTTGCAGCATAACTAATTTAAATGCTGGTAATCAAGCATTTTCAAGATTTTTGTTTCATGAAAATATACAAAATCATTGCAACCATTTTGTTAAGAGAAAAAGGTAAACTATTCTGAAAGTTACTGTTGAATTATTGCTAGTATGAAAAAAGCCCGTGCAAACAAGCAGCACTCTGCTCTTGGGCAGTGCATTCTACTCCATATATGCCAGAGCTGCACATGTGCCTGTATAGACAGATGCGCACACTGGGTTTGCAGACATGACTGTGAATTGAGTAATTCTTCTGGAGTGGCAGCAACAAAGCAGATCATTAATCTGCTAACCACAAAGACAGAAGGTCTACAACTATGCTCTTCAGTTATACCAAGTTTTTGTTCTTTGTTACCAAGTTCTTCAAAACAAAATTATGGAAATAATGGCCAGAAGCCACAAGATCATACACTGAGCAAGAACAGAAAAACTAAAAAGGGTGCAGAGGATAATAAACTCAAACATGTACAAGTGCAAGTAGTCCATACCTTAATTTATGAAACAAGCTGCTATGGATATTGCTTTGACTATGGTAAATCCTCCAAGACTCCTCTCACTGTATATGGCTAGTGGCAATCATCAGTCTCTCTGGATTCAGACTTACAGTTGCACAGAAGGAGCAATATAACTTCTTAAATATTAACAGTTACAACTTCTTCTTGACTAGTCATGTAGGACAAGTGCCACAAAAAGCTAAGAACTTGTCTAGGATCAAAATCAAAAATCTCAAAGCTTTCAGTAAGTTGCTGCTGTGACCACAGCACTTAAATACCCACATCTCTGAAGTCTGTACCACTAATACACTTTGTAAGTATCTATACTTCTATTACTCGGGGTTCTGTACGTATTCATACAAGTCCCAACTGAAGCTCAGATGCTTAATCATCTGAGTCAGTAGACATGCTCTTTCCTCCTCTTAATCCTCAAATAACGGCTCAGGCTATTTATTCCCCTAAGTTGGAATCCCAAGAGGATGTAGACATCTTTCAAAAACTGCAAAATAAATTTAAGATTTGTCCCCATCCTCAGAATTTCTTGCTCAGACAGGTTGCCTTGTTGGTACTCTGGATTCCTCCCTGAAAGACTGGAGCTTTTCTAGGGACAATCTGGATTCTGCTTGAGGATTGGGTGGCTGGAGTCTACTTTAGGCAACAGTAGGGCAGAATAAGTGTCTAATTCCCTGAGAGAAGCAGGTACTGACATAAGAAAACCCCAGATATTATATCAGTGGGGAGAAAAAAAAAAGTATATATATACGAGACTTATGGAAAATCACAAAGTCAGTACAAAAATCTACAGAAGAATAGAGAGGACTTTGGGTTTCAGTCTTATTTTGACAATGCAGTTATATCTCTTGGTGAAAAGATATTTGGCTGAGGATATGGGATACTACAGGAACTAAAAAAATGCCCAAAAGGATCCGCTCCATGGAATTACAATATGGGTTTGGTTCAATCCACCAAAACTATTCAATCCTTAACACCACTTCTGAAGAGCACAATGCTGGACACCTAATCATTTAGTAATTATCACATTGTACTTATACAGGACTAGCAGATAGCCCTGTAAATCTGTATATTCAAAATCAGTACAGGTAGATGCTTAGCTAAATACAGTTAGACACTTCACCTTTCAGCTGAAGTGAGATTGGGCTTGGTATTTTTTATCTTCCCAAAAACCTGGTTATCAAATATAATGAGCTCTTTTGGCATCAGAAACAGCCCTTGTCCTCTGAGGTAGATCCTGCTGGTATTAGTTAGCATTGCTCTACTGACTTACTGGAGCTTTATCAATTTAATCAAAATATGAATTTGGTCTGTTAGTTTAGAAAAAGAATTAGTATCTCCTGATGATGCCTAAATATGCATGATTTGGTAAACAGCTGAGTCAGTCTACCTGAAAATAATTGTATAATTGTTGTGTACCCTACACGCTGGAATCTAAAAATTACAGGAAAAATTTTACATTAAGATGCTGCTGTATTGTTTAAATCCAAAAAGGTATTGAATTTACTAATATAGCATATGCAAATATGAATGTCAGAGTTTAGCATAATATACAGAGCATGAATGAGAAAAAAGAAATCCATCCTTGTATATGTGAATTCACAGAATGCATTTGAAGATCATAGTTTTTACACCTTTTGAAGTTTGTTTCTCACTTTAAAAATGTGCTGCAATATACAAAGAATAAATAGGTCAAAATGGTGCCTAGAGACCAACATTGACAGTCATTGCAACCTTCAGAGAACACAAATATCACTTTTGTAAACAGCCAATGTTTCTGCTGACCTACCTGATGGATGCACTGGTGAGTTTTCTTCATTTGAGATTTTGTGATGTAGAAAAAAGAGAATTTGCTTTCATGGTAGCTAAGCAGAAAATAAAAAGTTTAGTATGTTCCCTATTTGACCACATATACTTTTAGGAAATACCAGTTACCTCTATGGAATGATAACACATTGGGGAAATATCCTCATTGCTTATGTCTTACAAACTCTTTTCTCTGGGACTCAACACCATACTGAATTGCATTTTAAAGAGGCATTTCACTTCTTATTTGGATCCTGTTTTAGGCAAGTGAAAGAATAAATCATAATACGCTTATTCAAATTCATGTATTTAACTGTGAATTAGAATGTGCTGAAGATCCTTTAGAAAATAATTAAAAGATTTTAAACATTTTGAAGAGGAAGACTTTCTCACCTAATGAGCTCCTGGTATGCCATGAGTGATGAAATACAGCTATCCTATAAAATGAAGTTAAGTACGACACGGCAGAAAAGACACAAAAGGCAGTTATCCACCTAGCAGAATGACAGAAGGAGGAGCAAAGGTGGAACAGCTACATCGGATTTTTTACCTTTATAACATCTCCTCTGAAGCTAAGTTCCTCTTTCCGTTTGCTGCCATGTGCCCTTCAGAAATCAACATTCACAGACCATACAAAAATGTGAATTTTAGCATATGAATCATGAATATTTAATTCTTCTTTTTCATGTTTTTTCAAGAACATTTGACAATTATTTCACAAGACAGATTTTTTCCTAAGTGAAAACGAAAGTCTGCAACAGCTGAACTCAGATGTCTGATAAGATGACTGCTGACAGAAGTGTTCAGGGATGCTCAGACTGCTATGCAGAAATGTTAGATGTGCCATTTTTCAATTGTGATTCTGGATTCACTAAAAAGGTGATTTGCAACATGTAGGTACCAGGGCTTTCATGCTGGCATACTTTACACATGTTTGTAGGTACATAGTGGAGTAAGACACACCCCAAGATGCTTAGAAACCTCCTCAGAGGTTTTGGTACAGTGAAGTGTAGAAGATTTTGGCCCAGACAGGAGTTGGATAAGGATGGGTGACAAGCATGCACTGCCTTGACACAGCTCGCTGCCTGACCACTCCACATGGTCCAGCATAGCTGAGGTTAGCATGAAATCATCTGTAGGGGAAAAAACTTTTATGGAGTGAAGAGAAGGTGCTGCTCATACAGCAGGCACTGCAGCAGAGCCGCCTGCTTTGAACAAAAAAGTCTTTAGGCACCTATAACCCTACTTTTGTAATTTACCAATTCCCAAAAACGTATTTCTTGTGGGTTAGAAAGCTCTGATGAGACATTGAGAAAAGTTGAAGAGCATGGGACCTGAATCAACACCCTCCATTTTGGTGCAGTGTTATGAAATATATCTGGAATTACAGGCTAGATTTTTGGTCTAGGTTTTCTGCAGCTTCAGAATGGCACAAAGGGGCTATAAAACTATATTAAAGCTGATTCAGATAAAGCACTTTTATAACAAAATCAGCTTTGAGTTAGCATGAGTAGAAAAAAACCTTTCCCTCAGTCCTTTGTGAAGCTCTATAGTATATGAAAGGATAAGCAGGGAGTTGGCCTAAACACCAAGGCGGGCAGGAAGAAACTATACATGGAGCTTTATGAAGGCAATTTTAGCCAGTCAGACAGGAATAATGAAAACCTCATCAGAGGCAAAGGCTGTTTCACACTATTGCTTGACTTGGAGAACACAACCACACAGGCAGACCAGCATCTCAGCAGCTGCAGCTAGGGCTAGCACCTGCTAAGGAGGTAGGTAGGCAGAGATTCTTTGCTGCTTCAAAAAAGACATGTTGTTTATAAAGCTCACAAGTTCATTACAGTCTCATTCTGGGGCCCTTGAGGTATTTAATCATAAAACATCCTCAGCAAGTTATAATAAGTCAATATTGTCAATAGTCATCACCTCCCCCCTCCACATGATACATGAATAAGGGGGGAAACAATCACTGCAGTCATCCAGCTTGATCTTCTGCCTAATACAGGCTGCAGGACTGCCTTGAATTCTTAACATCTCTATGAGCTTTTCACCACAAAAATTTAAAACTACATCAGGCCTCTATTTGGCCTTACATGTTGTTATGTAAGAAGGATACAGTCCTGCTTGAGCAAATGCAAAGGAGGCCACAAAGATGTGCCCCCTGGCAGGGGGGTTGGAACTAGATGATCTTAAGGTCCTTTCCAACCCTAACTATTCTATGATTCTGTGATTCTATGCTCAGAGGGCTGGAGCACCTCTGCTATGAACACAGCCTGAGAAAGCTGGGCTTGTTCAGCCTGGAGAAGAGAAGCATCCAGGGAGAGCTTATAACAGCCTTCCAATACCTAAAGGGAGCCTACAAAAAAGTTGGAGAGGCACTTTTTACAAAGGCATGTAGGAATAGATAGGAAAAGGGGGAATGGCATTAAGCTGAAAGAGGGTAGATTCAGATTAGATATTAGAAAGAAATTCATTACTGGGTGGTGAGACACTGAACAGGTTGCCTAGAGAAGCTGTTGCCTTATTCCTGGAAGTATTCAAAGACAGTATGGATGGGGGTTTGAGCAATCTGGTCTAGTAGAAGGTGTCCCTGCCCGCGGCTGGAGTGGTCTTAAGATGATCTTTAAGGTTGCTTCCAACTCAAACCATTCTATGATTCTATTATTTATTTCTATCTATGTCATATCTGGAAATCATGACTGTGATAATGTGGTAGGCAGTGTACAACAACATGAGTCATCTTACTTTATCTAGCTATAGTTTAATATCTGTTTTAAAGTATTGTCAATGAGAAGAAGTAGTGAGAATGTCCAGAGAGCAATTCATGTTATTCCAGTCTTAGACAAGATGAATCATCCTATGAATGCCTCCCTCTCTCTTTCTTATAAGTACAGGGAGTTTTGATAACTAACTGAAGTAAGATTTCTCACTTTTAGAAAGCTAAGTATGGTGAAGTGAGGGTCACATAATTGCCTAAAAAAACTGCAGCCTAAATGAGGTAGACCACAAATAGGAAGGAAGATAATTACCCTGATATGAGAAGTGGTCTGCCTGGAGTAACACTTTCCCAGGTGATTCTTTCCAGCAGACTATCGTCTGTTTGCCCATTCTTCCTCTTCACCAGGTTTTGTCAAAGAATGTCATGCAGTAAGACCTAAGAAACACAGTAATGGGTCCTTCAGTTTGTCACCTGCACCGTTAGGTGCTGAGATGAATACTTGGTTTTCACAAACATTTCTACACAGTTTTCAAATATAACTTGTTCCTTTCCAGGAAAAAAAAAAAGAGGAGGAACTGAATGAAGTATAATAACTTGCTCAGTTTACTGCAATGCTGTTAAGCTTTTACTATTAATATGTGGGATTTTCAAAGTAATTTCCAAAATTACTTCAAAAAGGCAGGTCCAGTTACATTGGGGATGATGTAAAAAGACCTAACTAGTGCTGCTGGCTTTCCGCTTTGTCATAGAATATTTAAATACAAAAGTACAGATTTTCCCTGCAGATGACAACTTCATTGTCTCAAGGCCCCATCTGATGTTTATGAAGTAAAATATAAAAAAAAAAAAACCAAACAAAAAAAAACCCTCCAAATATTTTCACTGACCTTTAGATGAGACTCTATGAGTCTTAAAAAAAATAACTGTGTTTCTTATTTTGACTTAACCACAAAAATTAGTGGGGCAAAATCCCTAAACTATTGCCTGGCTCTTTAAAACATAGTCAAGGAAAAGCAACCCAATTTTTTAAAAAGAAGATATTACATGGAACAGCTTCTCCCTGAGATGTCACCTATTACGTTTGCCAGATAATACAAGTTTCATTGTAGAATGCTAGAGAAATCTAATACCGTTGCTGAATGTGTCATCAAACTACTTTTTCAGGATTGATAAATAGAAGGTTAAAGAAGGAATGCTGAGAAGCAGTCATAGAAGCATCAAAAATCCAAAATAACTTTATTCATCCCCAAGCATATCTTATCAGTCAGAATGGACGCTCCAGTAAATATGTGTGCTGAAGACATAAGTATTAAGAAAAACAAGCAACTTTCAATACTATCACAAGCAAAGGTACAGAAATGTTATCAAATGAATGATAATATTGTATAAATAATGGTGTGTCCATGTCTGGAATATGGTGTTCAACAAAAGAAGCTATAGCAGAAATAGATGGACTTGTGTGGAATATGAATAAGCAATGTTACTGAGAAAATAGAGTTTGGGTACATGAGAATAGAATGTGTGATATAAAGACCAAAAAAAACCCAAACACACAACTACTTACTGAAAACACAAATCACTTTCTGGCTTACATAAACCAGGAATTTGCTCCAGCTATACTCATATTTCTGTAACACTGGTTTTCTGTAAATTGTCTAGCCATCTGATTCTTGTAAGACTTCTTATGAGAAAAAGAAATTTAATAAACTATATAAACAGGAAAAAAGAAAAATTAATGCAAATATAATTGAATATTAAGGTCATTAGTAAACTCTCAGCAACATAACTTCATGAGGATGTTTAAGAACTGCCTGCATAGTTCATAGTTTACAGATAGGGATGCCCAAGTCTTTTTGGTTTTAAAGATTTAGCTCTGAGTGAAAACTTACTTATTCATTCCTAGTACAATGCTAAGTGCATGTGAGAGGTCTCTGAGAGAACATAGCTGGCAAACTCATTAAGAATTATAAAATCAGATCATTCTAGCTCTGTTTGGTCTGATGGTCTCTCTGGTCTGAGCATACAAAACAGTGCAATGATGTGTTTGAGCTTACGTTAGTTTGCTCATATTGGCTAAATAAGTATCCGGGTATGGAAATATCAGCATTCATTGCCTTCATCAAACTACAGTGGAGGAGTAGTTTGGAGGATGTAGGCAGCAGGGAGGAATTCATTACAGACCTCCACACCGACCCTTCCCTCAGCAACCTGTGACTCACAGCTCTTGTTTTTATTTTCTCCTTCACAGCAGCCAATTTAGAGACAGACAACCTCTGACCCAAATAAAAGCAACTATTTCTAGCTGTTTGATGGCATTTAGTTACAGTTTTGTGCTGCTTCCCTCAGGCAAGAAGTTTCTCAGCTCTGTAGTAAACACTGGTCCTTGTCCCCTGAGCAGTCAGGCTCTTGTGTACCTGCCCTGGAGCTACCAGCTGGATCCCAGGCTTCCTCCTCTGTCGTCTGACTGAGAAGGGCACTGACATGTATGTAAGAGCAGCAACATCCCTGCAGAGCACAAAGCAGCACAGTTTCGTGGGAGAAGACAGAAACATCCTCAGATTGCATGAGGATGTAGCTGAACATTTCTCATTGCAAGTCTTGCCTTTCCAATACTGGGAGACAGCCACCCACTGAATGCTGAGCTATAGGAGTACAGTCTGAGGCAGCATCTTGCCATGATAGGGTGTATTGTGAAACCCAATGACTGCTCAATAGAGCCATCCAAGATTAAGAGATGTATTTGCTGAAGCATGGGTGTTTCTCATACATAAATACATACATATATCCATGTATATATGTGGATATGTTTATATATGCATAGCTATGCATAAACATATATGTATACAAGCTAAAAAATTGTGTTTGTACAGAAGGGCTCTGTTTGTCACCTTCTCTCACAAATCACCAAAAAGAGGGGTAGGAGAACTTAGAAAATGCCACAAGAGACTGAGTTTGGTGGTCTGATCTGGGTTTGGTTTTGTGGTTTTTTTGTTTTGCAGGGGGTGGTGATTCAGTGTTTCACTTGGGCATTTTTGGAATGAAATAAAATCTTTTAGACTTGTATTTTATTTAAAAGCTAGGGATAAAACTCAAATGGTTTAGATCAACAAAATGGTAAGTCATCAAAAAAGACAGGGCAGATCTCCCTTATTAAAGTGCCTGGAACGCTGTGATGCACTTTTTGAACTCGAAGAAAAGGCTGGAAGGAAAGCAATCCCCCCACAAGCATACACAGTCTATAATGTTCACAATATACTGCTTAGGTAGCTGGGAACCTGGCTTCTCCCTCAGGTACAGAGAGCTAATAGGCAGAGCTGGATAAACTACAAATTTGGATGTTCCTGTTGAATCCTGAGCCCCAGGGCATGAGGTGGACCTCTGTAAGATGTGAGGTCAGAACAATGGGCAGCTTTTAAGCTGATACCAGCACCACTGGCTCTGTAGCACTCACATTACTGCTTCAACAATATCTGAGGGCCAGACAGCTATTAATCTCAGTGTTGGAGCACTGTCGCTTATTTGCTGTTAGGCTTATTTGCAGTTAGGTTTATTTGCTGTCAGGCTCATTTCCTGTCAGGTTTCTGAACTGCTGTTCTTACAGTGCTCTGAAGACACATATGATGGTCACTAGTGATGGGTGAGGCTTTAAAATGGCTGATATTAAACCAATTCATTTAGTACCCCATTTTTGTAATATCATTTTTGAAAACAGTAGGTATTTATGTTTTACATCTGGCTATAAGATTTAAGGTATTTACCCAACGAGTAGCCCATTTTGATCATGAATGGTTTCTCTGTAGAGACAGAGAAATCAGGTCTTAAAAAAAAATATATATATTCATATATATAAAAACAAAAGTGTACATATATCTGTGAAAAAAGACTAAAGGATAAAGGATAGAACAGAACACCTTATGCAGAAGTACTGTGTTTAAACACATAACTGCCAAGGCAGAAACATTTTCCATGAAGGAGCAGAGTAAAGTTCTTGTCTAATATTTCCCTTAATAGTATGTCAAATACTATTCATTATATTTACATTATGCATTTTTTAATGTTTCTTTCTTAAAGTAAGCCAAGAACCTCTAGCAATTATTTATCAGAGTTTAGAACAGTAGTTATGCTGGATTGCTTAACGTATTTTTGATGACTGGAGCTGTGACCTGTGTTGCAGGAAAGAGGCACCCTGAGCAGTACAGAAAGAAGGTTGTGCAAGATACAAATATACAATGTTGTCACATTATCTTCCTTCCTTAATAATGCCAGCAATTCACTCGTATTTCAGATATTAGTGTGGCATTTCTATAGATTCTAAATGTGGCAATTAAACCCTCTTTGACTCCATGGTGCTATATTTTGCTGAGCAGAATATTACAAAGTGTGTAAATATTTAAAAGTACAGAAGATTTTCATTTGCTGGCACAGTGTGCTCAGTGTACATTGATCTTATTGCAAAGGAAGGGCAGTATTACATACTCGTAGCCACACACACACTTTTCTGTTGTTCCTGTATCTCTGTTTAGTCTAAAGCAAACTCATAACTACTGAAAGAATACAGCAAGCTGCATAACAATAGTCGGTATCCATGGCAGTTTCCTAATTGTGTAATTCTCCTGCCACACTGGAACATACAGATTCCTTCCTTTCTCCTCCCATCCCACCAAAATGAAATTTTTAGTACTTCTATTTAATTAAAGTTAATTTCTGAGGACTGACTTCTTGGCTCATCTTCAAAACTGTTGGCTGATATAGACTGAAAGAAAGCAAAAGGTCAAAATCTTCGTGCCATAATGGGGTGTACTGCTGAAAAATGAAGTTGTGAAAAACAAAACCTCTCAATCCTTTTTCTAATTTTTAAAAGAACTTGCAAGACAAAAAGAAATGCTCTTCTGGCTACAGTATAGATACATATTTTCTTCACTTTTCCTCTACTTTCCTCTTTTTTAAAAGCAAAATGGGATAAGGCAGAGAAGGGGTGGGTATAGACTCAGGAATAAACAACAGCTTTAAAGGTAAACAAAAACATTTCAAAACATAATCAGAAAAGGTCATTGTGTAAGACTGATGAAAAATTAAAAGGAATGTCTGCCTTAGTTATCTGAGCAAATGAAAAGTGAATTTTTTGAAAAACTTAATGAATTTTAACCTGCTATTAGGAAACATTTCTTGTTTCTTTTAATAGGATGCTGTGACTGGAAGAGGAATATCAAGTGGCCATCAGTTCACAGTTTTCTCTCCAATACAAAACTAGATGGAAACTAGTTTAAATTTTGTTTTGAATCAAACTGAGAAAGGATCCTGATGATAGCCCTGTAGTGTTCCATCTTGGCCTTTATCAAGAACAGAATGTCTGCATTTCCTACCCACAATGACCTTGTTCCATTTTCTTTTTTTTTTCTTTTTTTTCTTCTTTTTTCAGTGTCCTGCAACCCCAACTTCTGTTTTTCATCAGACCTGACCGTTCCAGCTCTGTTTTAAAGACTGACTCTGTTGGACTGCAAAATGACAAACACCTAAACGTATTTGATTTTCATCTGCTAATATCCTTTTATTTTCAAAAAGAACATGTTCCTCCTTGTATTGTTATCTCACAATTCAGCAACTGCCTGTCTTGGCCAGTCATGAGAGCTTTCTGTTGGTTACTTTATTTTGGCAAGGTTTAGAGATTGATGTGAGTAAGAAAGGACTTCTGTCTCTTCATCTGTTTGCCCCACTTTTTTTGTTAAATAAAGGCCATCTGGATTTGATTTTGCACTGAAGAATGTACAGCATGTACAGAATTTGTTTTCCATGTGAGAGACAGCATTCAGTTACACTGCTTGGATTGAAAGCCTGCAAATGTTTGTGGCAAAATACCTGGCTTCAAGTTCTGCTTTCTAAAAAGAAATGTGAGCTAAGCCTGATCTTGGGGGTGAAGCAGTGGGGGGGGGGGGAAATGCCATGTTGGAGAGCCTGAGAGTTTAGTATAACCCACACACAGCCATTAGTGTGCTGCCCTGAATTTCGTGTGGCTGATCTTAATAACATGTGGACTTCTATAATCATGTGGCAGTTCTGGTGAGAACAGATCAAACCCTCAGATTAAACATATAATGGCTTTGAGCTGGAGGAACAAAAAGAAAAAACAGCTAAAAACCAACTTGAGGAAAGTATAAATTTAGCCTGTGGTGTGCTATGTACTCGACACAGGGTGTCAGAGAGAGGTGTGGCTTGTTATTGTGAACGTCTCTGCTTTGCAATAACAACTTGCCCAGCAATCTCCATCATAGCAATCATCTCCGTCATCACCATTCAGAAAGAATATCTGGGCCCTGTGGGGAATATTGTGGCTATAGTATAGCTATAATATAGATATGATACATTTTTACATCTGAATTGTTATGTGCATATACTTAAGAAAATTTGTTCAAAATGTTGATGGTGGCTTACATGGAAGGTGCTGCCTCTTCAGGAAGCACGGCATGGCTCAAGTGAGTAAGAAGGGAAGCATGGTGATGTTCTGCCCCCTATATCACCAGCATCACCCCGTGTGGTAGGCTTTCAGGTACAGAGAGACCAGTCCCATAAGGGCTTCACTGAGCTACCCTCTACATTTTCTAAATTTTTAGGGAAGAAGAAACCTTGCTAATCTACTGAGGTGTAAGAACAGCTCATTACTTCCCCTTGGAGACAGGGCAAAATGCCATAGCCCTAAAACTGAATCTAAAAACTGAAGAAATTGTAAGACATTCTGTGAAGTGAGAGATCAAGCTATGCTGGAGGACTCAAGCAGTAGGCCTAGGTTCAGCCTGAAAGATTGCTGTAAACCTAAGTCTATCCCAGAAGTTTGCATCCAAAGTTGTCTTTAAAATAAAGCACTGCTTGCAAGTTTAGGTACAGGGAGGAGAGAAGGATGATTTTACATGTTTCCTTTCTCTCTTGACTTACTTCAGTACTATCCAAGCTAACTGAGAATTAAAAAAGAAAAAGAGAGAAAAAAAATGAAAAAGAGGCACAGTTCAAAAATAATCATTTCAAGCTACATGCTTACTGAACATACATGAGCAGTCCCGTGGAGAAGCTCCCAAAGCAGCAGCAGTAAGAAAGTGGCAGTCTAAACTCTCCTACACTCACTCCAACTCCTGCTCCACACATCTACAAGCAGTAGACATTTCTTTCAGTTAGTTGCAGCCATTTTAACATCTAATTGTTTGGTCTAATCTGAACAGTTAGGTTTCCCCCTATAATTAAGAGCAAGGAAAGGCACGTCTAGAGGGGAATTTTGAGATAGGTGTTTGGACAAGACATGGTCTGCTGCTGTCTGGACATTGTCTGTAGAGGAAATCCTGGCACCAGGCAAGCCTAGTTGTTGTGACACAAAGGAGTCTCCTTTCACAGAGGTACACACAGGATGCAGGACCCACAAAAGACTGCAGGAAGTTCAGCTGTTGTCGATTATAGTATTCCTTTTGCCTTTTTCAAGTGTATATCGGCAAACAGCTTTAAAACCTCTTTGTTTTCTTTCAACTACCACTTCATGGTACATTGCTGACATGCATGTTCCACACACTGTTCACACGACTTGTTTTTGAAATTGCATCACTTGTAAAGCATTGGTTAGCCTTTCCCCAGTCCCAACCAGAATGGAAATATTTCTGCCTGTATAGCATATTTCCATTTCTCCAGAAATATATAATATATTATTACTTTAATAATCCATTATTTAATGTCATCAATCATTTAATATCTGTTTTATCTCACACACATATAATTGCAGTTATTATCAGGCTACATATTTTAAAGGTATGTTTGATCTATCCCTTGTGGTGGGTTTCACAAAATCTCTGCCAAAAAATACTGAAGCAGTTTGTGGGAAGCTACAGAAAGTTCAGCCTGCACAGTCTGTTTCATTAGGTCTAGGATTATATTTTGGTTTTAAACTCAAACAGTGCTCACTGAAATGCAATCAATCAAGATAACAAATGAATTTTTAAATGCCATATGTTCTCCAAGTGGAATTTTAATGAGATATTAAAATGTGCTTTAAAGCTCAGGTTATACAAAATATCTTAATGTCAACTATCTTAGTGTCATACAAAATATTCGACTAAGTCAAACACCTATATGAGTTTTCATAACTTGTTTTAGTGGGAAATGTTTTTTCTGGTGGAAGAAAAAGTTAAATAGATTTTTCCTCCTGAATAGGGTGATTCCTTTGTAGAACCTACCACTTTTAATATTAAACTCGCTTCTTTTAATAATAAACATTAACCTGAAAATGACTGAGCTAGTGAGGATTTCTGCTTTTTTTTGTGAAGAGTTACATACATTGTTCTGTATTTAACAGGTTCATCACCCCATCACTTTTTTCTTATCCAATATGAATAGTTTCACCATTAGGCAGTAAGACTTTGGAGATGGTTTTCTGTACGTGTGAGAGCAAACCCGCCCTCCATCTTATAGAATCATCTTCATTTTCCTCTAGTCTGTGTGTCTAGTAGTAATACTAGCAATCCATTACTTATTTCAAAACTGATGTTATTTATTCATTTGTTATATTCAAAACCTGTCAAAAGTTGAACTGACAGCCTCTCACAGGCCTCCCTTTCCTGGCTTTGCTAAAGCTGATGGCCAGGTCTGCTAGTTGTATTAGCGCTCTGAGGCAGTGGTTGTGCACCAAGCAGAGCTTGCGCAGTAACCTATGTCCTGCTGACAGTCATGAAGGGTTTTTAATGGGGATCCTGCTTTTCCTTCAATTACCAAGGAGAAGCCATCTGATGCCATCTTTCCCCCACCTATTGTAGTCTCCAAGAGACAACTGTGGGAACTGTACAGCATTTTTTTGAATGCAACAACTTATATTACAAAGAGCCTGTAGAAATCATATCAATCAATCATTGTATTACCTCTTGAGAAACGAAGAAAGATGAGGGAATTTTCCTGACTACCACCAAGTAGAGTTGTTTTTTAACTTCTTGTGCAGTAAAAGCTCTTCAAAGTGCTTGCTAGGTTGGTAGTATTTGCAAAATTGTTTTCATGTGTCCTTAAAGAGCTCAAATAATGTTGTAAGTAAGGCTAGGTAGGAATTTATATATGTGTGTATAAAAGTACAAAAATGGTGTACTTTTTAGAATCTAAAAATGCAGCAGTTTCAGTGAAACTTTATAGGGAAAGCTGGCTCTCAGATTCAAGCTGGAATTTCAAGTGGGGAATGGAGGAGACAAGCAGGCTGAAATGATGTTTACTGCAATAAAAGGTAACTTGGAGCCAGGGCATTCTCTCTGGGTATGAAAAATCCTGGTTTACATCTGTGGCCTGAATTACAGGAAAAAAGCCTTTCTCTTGATTTGTGGACTATTTTCCTGGTTTGATTTGGTTTAGGGAGTGCAAGGGTTATCATTGGTTTTCTTCACTGAAGAACTACAGTTAGGTGAGATTTTGTCCTAAAGCAGAATAAGGAAAAAAAAGGTTTCATGGGACAGGAAAGCGATTTCCTGCTTAACCCGACTAGTAAGAGCTGGCAAAAACTCCACAGCTGCTCTGGAGTGTCTCCCTGGTGCTGGGAGTTGGACACATCAGAGGGAAAGGAATGCAGCATGAGTAACATGATGAATATTCATGTCCTGGATGTGGGTCTTGGAGTCAGCAGAAGAGAGCTCCTGCCAGATGTGAGGGTTCCGTCCAGACGAAGGAGGCTTTCAAAGAATCCTGTGGAAAATCTGTTGTGCTCCTTCTGACAGAGTTCATGTCTCTCCTAGCTGATGACTCAATAAAACGATTTTTGCTTTACATTTATAAAGAACACAACTGGGTTTGTGCGTGTGTGCAAGCTTGTAGAAGGGAATGAAATCAAGTGGAGAGCCCAAGTAAATATTTTTCTTCATCATTTGAGTAACCATGAACTGCTTCAGATGTCTATGCTGCATTTTTTTTCTGGTATTGACACAGTTAGTGCTGTTGGTAACCACTAAGTTCAATAAAAGCTTTTTACTGGCTTTCTTTACTACATCCTTGTTATTTATCATTAACCTGTGAGTGCTTTCAGGCTAATAAGACAAAATCTTAGTGAGTGTGGAACCAGCTCTGTTGGCTATCCTAGAGTGGTTGCCACATCCCAAACTGTGCACAAAGATAGCCCTGGGCAGGGCTCGCAGCAGTCGAAACTGCAGAGCCATCTCAGCCTTGCCTGATGGAGTTTTGCCTTTTCCTTCTCCTTAATCATTTCCTGACCCTCCACCCCCTTCCAAGTGTGTGGGCTGAGAAAGTACTGGCAGTCCCTCAGTTCATTGTATGTCTGGGCTACATACTATTTACATTACGGTAGCTGCGAATGGCTCCAGTTGGGGCTAGGGCTTTTTTTTTCTCTCTTAAACATTGAACAAATAAGAGTAGAAAGTTTGGGGTCTAAAGAGATGACAATCATGAGCCTTAAGAGCGGCTATTACAACAGGATCCTAGGAAAAAGGATGAGAGATAAAAATTAAAGAGGGAGAACAAATGAACAAGTACAAGCTTGGCTTTGATCTCAGACCTTCTCCTGATAGTTTTTTTTAACACATTTCTTAAATTTTAGCTCCATAATCTACTATTTCCTTGTGAGCTGGAATCAGCATCTGTGCTAGAATCATCTGATGTGTGTCACTGGGGACTGTAAGCAGAATGGAGAGCCATGTTTCACCCTAAAGTGCTGCCCATCACATTTTTATTCTTATTCTGGCACGACTGGCAGAAAAACATTTGAGTAACTTGTTCTGTAATATGTCAGACAAAGTGATCTGGTATATTAACCATCCCGTGCCTTTTATCTGCATGGTGATAGTAACAAGAGCCAAAAGATATTGAAAATGTGTCAGGAAAAAGAGACAAAAGAATTTGGCTTTATGATCTGCACTCATAATTCCTTCAGTCATGGATAAAGGATCTAAAAAGAATATATGTGTTCTGAAATTCAATGCATAGTGAAAAGTTGGTATCACCATGAAGACTTTAATTTTCTCAGTATGGTATTCTAGTGGTAACAAGAAGTCCACCTTTGAAAAATATATGAAATGTACCATTGTACAGAGGCTTTGCTAACCTTATTGCATTTGTTTTAGGATGAGCTGAATGAGACCTCTAAGAAGTCCCTATAGGTCATTTATGATGACAGGATTGGAAGAAGAACAAAAACAAGTGTAATGGTTCAGTCAGCTGCAAACTTGGTGTTTGTATAGCCCACTGCAAAAATAAACAGAAATTATACTCTTGCAACATGATAAAAAAAGTGATTAAAATAAAGTGGCAAAATAAGAATTTTGTGGGGTAATTCATATGCTGAAAAATTACTAGAAGGAATACAGATTGTTCATTTAAGGACATGTGGCGAAAGTATGGAAGAGTGATTTGAAATCACAGGGTAAGCCTGATGAAATAGGGTTAACAATGGAAAGGGGAATAAGTGTGGAGACTGAAATGAAGGAGGAGGCAGATCTCCATGATCAGATGATCAAGAGGATGAAGCTTTATGTACGCTGTCCGTTAAAAGGACAGGGCTTGCTTGGGGGATTTTAACCACTCATCTTTTCATTGGTAAAAGAAAACAGCATAATATGGGGAGGTCATAATTCTGGGTGTGGTAGAAGAAGTGCAAAGGAAGAATTCAAGTAAGAAAGGACTACCTGAGAATAAAAAGATGGTAGGAAACTTAGGTGAAAATCACTGTGAAATTGTAAGAGTTCATGATCTTTACAAAGGAAGGGAAGGGAATAGCAAAAATGGCAGTGAAATTCAAGAGGCAGACTTCATACATTCAGAGGCTGAAAGATAAAATCCCAAAAGAGACAAGAGACAATTAAAAAAAACCCCAAAACTAAACAAGTAAGGAGAGCCAGCAACTTCCTTAACAATGGTAAGGAGTCAGGTACAAGCTATCTTAATCAGGAGAGAGAATGAAAAGCATAGATGGAGCCCTGCTGGCTAAAATCACAAGTTCTTCAATGGTCTCAGACCAAAGAACGGCATGGTTAGAAAGCAGAAACTAGACAGAATAATAAGGATGAGTATGAAAGAAGAGCACAGACATGTGGGGACAGGTGAAAAAAGGGCACTGTACCAAATGAACAAAGAGAGGTGAGTCATAGTAATTCAGTAACAAGATCAGTAGTTGGAAGAAGAAAAATTGACAGATGAATTAAGAAAGATGAAATATTTAATTTCTGTTTCGTTCTCTTCTTCAATATCAAGGTCAATGGCAATCATGCAGATATCATATTTAACGTCAGTTAACAAGGGAATGAGATCTCAGGTTAGAATAGGAAAAAAAAAAAAAAAAGGGTAGAGAGTAGTCCAGGCTACAGTATTTATCTAAGTTGGATTGCTTTAGATCTACAAATTCTGATGAAATTTGCCCTAGAGGACTTAGACAACTGGCTGAAACAGTCTTCGGGGACATTATTTGTTATGTTATGCAATCTGAGGAGGGCAGATGTGGGTCCAGAAGACTGAAAAAGGCAAACTTTGAACCAGTTGTAGCTGGAAAATGAAAATAAATATGACATTAGTGACCCCAATCAAACACTGGAACTTTTTCCCTAGTATTTTGGCAGATTCACTATCACTGAAAATCTTATTTAAGCTTAGATGCCTTTTTTACAAGAGCTGCTTGTACTCAAACAGAAATTATAGGGAAATCTGTGAAATAGAATATGTAGAATGGAGAATTCTTTACCTGGGAAACTGTCAAATATTTAGGGTGTTGCAAAAGAGGGAAAAACAAAACCAGGGCAGTAGGTCAATGTAATGGACTAATCATCCTATCTCCATGGAAACAACAGCATTGAAGTGGTAGTCATAAAGTACAAGGCACATTCTAAGATATTTATCATTGTTTAATTCAAAGAAAACTGTAGAGAAGGACGATTCATATGAAATAACAATGCAGTGATTGGGACATGTGGGCACAAAAATACTTAATACTTAGCAGTATCTCACCCTAGTAAAGCCTCTCTTGATTTTGCAGTCAGTGACCCCACTTTTCTCTAGACAAAACATAGTAGCAGTGTCAGTGTCAGCCGACCTGGACTATCTTTCCAAATAAGACAGTAGCTCAACATTAATAATACTTTTAAAAACTTCTTAAAATCAAGGTGCTTTCTTCACATCTTCCTGGTATTTTTAAATTTACATAATAAGAATTAAAAGTCCTTAGAATATTCTCTATTCCTTGAAAAATTCTTTTTTTTTTTTACTTTCAATTTCCTAAATAAATTCTACTTAAAGATTAAGAATGTGTTACTTTATTTTTTTTTAATTGAAAAGCACTCCTATTTTGATGTCTTCAGAAATAGCTAGATTTCTATTTCTAATCAGTAGAAAATCAGAACACTGAAATTCTAGGAAATTACTTTTATACCCCAGAAAACAAGTAAAAGTGTTTTGGAGTCTTAGATGTAAGATGAAGAAAGCTTATGCTACTGAAATACATCTTGCTTCTTAGCTAGAGAAACCTATTTGAGGTTTTAGGTAGAGGCTAGAACTCTAAGTGGTTTGAATGCCTCTCTTCTAAGACTGAGCCTTTGAAAAACATAGTACTTCTCAGAGGGAGCACATATTACCTCTTCAGGATTTTCAAAAAGCCTACAATACAGAGGAGTCATAGCAATAACAGCAGCTTTATGGTAGCTACAGTTGATCATGAAAACATGTCTTGCCTTTACAAACACCTCTATTCAACTGAATTCTTTTTTTATTATTACTTTAGGGATTCTGAGCATTGTCAAAAAAATCTGATTCTGTACTCAGAAAGTAGCTGGATTCTAACAGAAATAATGTTTTGATTTCAAGTTTTGAATATTCATAGCAAAATGGTATTGTCAGAAGTCCATTTTTCTATTTCTTTTGGCCACTTTGTATAACATTTCTATCTTGTCAGAAAAGCATTTTCTTAAAATAGAATAAAAAAGACAAATTCTATTCAGTGAATGAAGAACCTGTTTTTCTCCAGTTTATTGCTTTTATACTACTATATTTCTTAAAAAGCAATATCTGCATCTTTCTGGATGTTCTGGCTTTTCTCCCTTCTCTAGAAGTCATTGAAGCTGATAAGCTTCCAAAAAGAGACTGGCTTCTGAGAGTGCAACTGGCTACTTCTGAGTGCAACTGAGAATGGTCCAGAAGTGATTTGAAGCTGCACTGTGCCCTTCTCCCATAAGGACATGCAAATTCTCTTGTTTATAGCCTTCCCTTGCTTGCAACCAGCAGGACAAAAGGGCTAACCCGATTCTTTCTGGAGCAGAGGAGCAGATGTAAAGGTCAGCAACAGTAGCCCACTACCCCACATCTCTGCTTCATCCTGCATGCCCTCTGGCATTTCTTAGTGGCTGTTAACTTAGGAGCTGGAAATGGTCTTATAAAAGCCTGGAAATTTTCTTTGTTTTCAGAAAGTCTAAATTTTATCATTTTTCAAGTAAACTTTTCCAAGCATAGCTTCTCCCACATCAAAATACTGTTTGTACTCAAGGCGTGGTTTAAGTATGCTGTCCAAATCCAACAAAACTATTAGTGTTTGTTTTACCTTTCCTTTCCTTGCAGCTGCCACCTTTTGTTTCATAAATTACTACTTCAGAGTTCAAATAAAATATTTTATATGGCTTAAGTAATTTTCCAAAATATTTTTTTTAGTATTAAAACTTTGTTTTTCTGATAAAGGCAAATGCAAAAAATCTGCATGTTTGCGTGTCTCATACTTCTTGTATGAACTTCCTCTCACTCAGCTGATGTTTGTATGGCATTATCTAATGAAAGCCAAAGGGGAAAACTCCATTATGGGAGAATGCCAACAACTGTAGAATGAGATAGCAGCTTCCTTCCAGCAGTTTGCTTTGATTCATGAAAGCTTTAATGTATACAAGCTGATCTTGGAGACACCAGAAATATCTTTTTTGCATTCAAGGAACCACTTCCATATTCATAGGAAATCAGCATAAAGAAAAAGCACAAGGAGTAGCAAAAAACGAAATGAAAATCAAATTTGTAAGGAAAAGATCAGATCATCCTTCTCCCCAGCCATAGGCAACATGAATAAAATGAGGAAATTTTTATCTACCTTAAAAAAACCTATGTGGAAATTTCATGTTCCCAGAAGAGCTCTAATTTCCAGCCTTTTGTCAGAATGAGGTAATCTATTTACAATGTCATTACCCCAGAAGACTCTGTAATGACAAAGATTTGCAAGAGATGCAGGTATTTGTGATAACCCAGAGTGCTGCATTCTGGGATGGCCCTAGCCAAACTTAACCAGGAAAGCCTGAGGCTGCTCATAATACTTAAAGAGAAGGGGAAAAAAAATAGAGTGGACTTACTTTTTCATCTTACCTGACAAGACAACTTGAATCCCAAAACATGTTTTCGTCACTCGTTACCTGTTCCTGGGCCTCCATTCCACAAACCAGTGTAGGAGATCGTGAACATTTGCTGGAGACATCCTTGCTGGTTTCCAGAATTCCTGAACAGCTTTATTTACTGTTCATATTCTGAGTGCCTTTTGGAGGATTATCCAGTGGGTGGAGGTAAGGAAAGTGCTAACAAAGATGACATCTCCAAGTAGAAAGGAAATAGGATTAGTGTACAGCCACACAAGTCCTGTGGGAACACTCTGTTTAAAGGCTGATTAGGGGGGTATACATATGACACTAAGTGGGCTCCATTAGAAGAGGGCAGCCTCCAG
The DNA here is from genome assembly GCA_028858755.1 of Ara ararauna. NCBI lineage: Eukaryota > Metazoa > Chordata > Aves > Psittaciformes > Psittacidae > Ara > Ara ararauna. The sequence continues at coordinate 119,021,677 of CM054376.1, read as the reverse complement.
AAACTGGCAGTCTTGGGTATGAAAGACAGCCTGCAAAATCTCCAGTCCTCACACATGCCACTATACCATTTCCCTAAAGAAGGTCCTTTGACATCTGTCCTTTACAACGTTCTATTTCGTGAATAGACTGAGGCAAATGTTGTGGGCCTGTCAGTCAATCACCCATTCAGACACATTATTGCACATGCAGTTTCCAATGGGCTGGTAAGCAGCTTGGCTTGTACTGGCACAGAGTAGGAATTAGAACTTACCTCAGGACCCTGAATCAGCCTTTAGAGGCACCTATCTCTCTTGGACATCTCTGATGGCAATATCGGAGAGCAAGATATCTAATTTACACTCCCACAATCAACTCAGTGGGGCTAAGCACTTATTTCTCAAGTACTGCAGTAATAAAATGAGACTTCTAAAGCAGTAAGGGAAAATCTGGCTGAAAACCTGTTGGGCAGTAACACAGTATTCACATTCTCTTTATAACCTGTCACTCAGTGAGTTGCCTAATTTTCTGGGAAGCAACACACTCCAGTGACTTCCCATGAATTCACACATTTTATATTTGTAGAATTACTCAGCCCTCAAGCCCCTCTATCCCAATAGCTAGGAAGTTCTTCTTGGAGGGAAAATATTCACCTTTAGATGCTGCTTTTCAGACCTCACTCCAAATCATATTTAGTGCTTAAAATGTAGGATCAGTCCTTCATCTATTCATAGATGCATCTGGGTAATATGTCTCTGTTCAGAACCTGTTTGGCTTAAGTTGCTGTTCTGAGATTGCACCAGTGTGCTGGTTTTGGCTGGGGTAGACTTAATTTTCTTCACAGTAGCTAGCATGGTGCAATGTTTTAAACTTATGCTGCAAACAGTGTTGGTAATACAGGAACGGTTTAGCTATTGCTCAGCAGTGATCACACAGAGTCAGGGCCTTTTCTGCCTCTGACCCCACCCCACCAGTGAGTAGGCTGGGGGTGCACCAGAGGTTGGTGTTTGTATTCCCAAATAGCCATTACGAATGATGAAGCCCTATTTTCCTGGAGCTGGATGAACACCTGCCTGCCAGTGGGAACTGATGAATGAATTCCTTGTTTTGCTTTGCTTGTATGCGCACCTTCTGCTTTACCTATTAAACTGGCTCTATCTTAACCCATGAATTCTTTTACTTCTACCCTTCCAATTCTCATAGCTGTGTGGTGCTTAGTTGCTGGCTGGGGTTAGACCACAGCAAACATAGAGCACATAAACGCAGTTACTAAGTAATGTAATTTGTCTGGCATGCCCACATAAGACATACCATTAAGGTCAGCTGCTGATGGCTGAAAGCAAAATTATTTCCAGGTAATCACAATCCAGGTGATACTGACAGTTGGTGATCTATATTGTAAAGGAAAATGGAGATCAGCCTTGTTCACATATAAACAACCATAGACCCAGAGTAACCACTGGGCAATATAATTTTAGCTCACTGCATTCAGAAAAATCCAAACACACTATTTTACATGAATATGTCTGAATTTAAAATACAGAGACAGATATATAGTCCAGCTTCTTCTCTTTTGACCAACTAAATAAGTGAAGTTATTCAGCATAATGCACATCGTACCTTTCTGCTAAATGTCTTACACCCATTACAAACTTGGTTTTAAACCAATTTGCTTTATTTCCTTTTCTGAAATGGCTTTCCAGTTCATTTACAAGCATGCTTAAATATATGACTATACATAAAGCCAATGCAAGCATGTAAGTACAGTGGAACCAAAGTTGTCAACACAATGAACACGTTTAAGGACCATTACATGAATTAGATTTTGTTAATTTGCTTTCTAAAAAAAATATGCTTTAGGTTCTTTTTGTGTGCCTCATGGCTCCTGAGCCTTGAGGATACATAAGAGTCATATTTTGATTCTTTCTTCATTCTGTCTGGGCAAAAATTATACTGCAAAAGAGAAAGGCAAGAAGAAAAATTAATAAGAACAGTGGGAAGACTGAAGAGGTAAGGAGAAAAGACAGATGTTGATAAGTGTCTCCAACTGATCAATGGTCCCAGCTGTTCTAAAAGTAAGTCTCTTGCAGGCCAAAGACCTTGATGACAGAAGGCAACCTGGGACCATAGTGCAGACTAGAGCATGAAGTATAAAAAACATAATTACTTTCTGCTCCTTAAGGAGAGAAGAGACACTAAATTTTAAGGAAGGCTGAACATCAGAAACAAAGTATTGCAGAACCTTCTTCCCAGGACTATTGTCAAGCCAGAGAGTTGCTCTTGATATATGCCTCTCTTACCAGGAAGCAGGATGCTTCCACCGCCCATGATGAAGTTCTGTGAAAGGACCCAAGACAAGAAAATATTAACAAACCCAAGCTATTTTGTGCTTCCCTACTACTTTTAGACAGAGGAGTAGTTATTTATTAAAGTTCCTTCATGGTCCCTTGTGTATCCGTACTTCTTATTTCAGCATTAGCTTCCAAGGACAAGAGGTCATTTGCTCCCTGCTTTTTCTTTCCTTTCATTGTCGTCCTGATCCCTGGAAGATGGCCCCTTTGCACACCAATGAAGTTTGAAAATTACAAGAAATTAAATTTCCATCTCTCACACAACGGCAGGTGCATCCTTTTCTGCTCTGCTGGTGGAAGAAGAATAGCAGCTGCCCCACCAGAACAATAAAACTACTTTCCAGCTCTCTGTGACTGGCTGTCATTGAATATACATGCATAAATATATTTCATGGGGGTCCCAGGGGTGACATTTCTCATCTCTTATCAGCTGTGCTGCACACACCAGAATTTGATAAGACACCAAGAAGGATGATAAAAGCTGCTATCAATCTGTCTAAGAAGAAATAATAAAAGCACTAGTAATAAGATCAATAGATTTATGGAAAATCAGTGGCTATATTATTTTGATGCTGCTTTAATTATTCAGTCCTAAAATCTTTATTCTCTTTAAGCACAGGGCAGCTAAAATAGCAGATCTGCAATTTTGCAATAACTTGGCAGATTAATGCCCTTTTGTATGCCTGAAACAAGCTCAAAATATCTTCTGATTAATAAAAAAAATGAAATCACATTATATTCCTTCAGAGTAACCTCTTGAACCCTTTTAAACATCCACACCACGGTACATATACACAGCCATATCTCATCACAAGTGTTAGCAAGGCAGTAGTATACGTAATCCTGCTAAAATTATTTTGGGAATTATTAACACTGGAATAGCCTGGTGATCTGCCTGGTTCATATCCTTTCTCAGGCAATGGTCTATGGCAGATGTTCCAGAGGAAAACATTAAATTCCCTACAGTGTACTTGACAATTGTGTAATACTATCGCTCAAGGGGAAATTTAAAACTTTCCCCAGCTGGTAATCAGCTCATATATTGAAGTATAAGGACAGATAATTATTATCCTACCCAGTGCGACTGCAAATGATATTTTTATTCCTGAGCCCTTCTTTCTGAATCCTACTGATTACTTTCTTTCAATAATACCCTCTGAGTTCCCAGGGCTAACTTCGTGTTGCATTTGGTTTTGTTTCTGTGGATCTAAATATGCATGTTGCAGTTTCGTCCAGTTTTCTCTTTTTTCTTCACAGTTACTATGAAGAGATTTTAGCTGTCCTCGACTGTCTCGATAATATGAACCTTTTTATATGCCTGTATGGCATCCATTTTTACCCCTTCACTCCTCAAAAGAAAAAGGTTGTGTACTGAACGGATAGTTCTATTCAAAAGTCACACTGTTCAATCTTACCTTTAAAAAAACCCCAATAACCCAGATAGGTTTAATCCATCTCTTTGAAACTAAAAAAAAGCACTACATGAGAACACACTAACAATAGTATCTAGTGAGTAAATTAAGGCAATTGGTTTCCCCTTTGTAACTACATCCAAACATAGCCTTGCAGAAGTTTTTCTTGAGTACATTAGCAGTGCTGATGGACACTTTTACATGTGAAGTAACCCCATCCAGATGAGCAGCAGTAGCTGCATAAACCGTTCGTTGCAATATTTTCAGAACTGGTCCTATAGGTGCAAGCATTACTGAAAAGTACACAGAGAAATGGGCTGTCAGGGAAGCACATCCCTCTCACTGAAACCAGTTGACCGCAGGAGGATCAGCCTCTCTGCCGTGGTGCTCAGGGAATTATCAGCAGAGGCTTTCCTTGCACACCTGTGTGAGAGTGTGTGACTGAAGTATCTTAAACATAAAAGGGATGTCAGGAGTACTTCCAATGAGTCTTTCCATCCTATAAATATGTAATTGTTGGTCTCAGATTTCCACATGTTGAAATCTGTTGCCTGGAAAAGGTATCATTTGAATAGATACTACTGTCAAAAAAATGTGTCTTTTGTGGACAAGATGTAGTGATACTTTTCCGGTAAACAGAAAGCTTTTTAAATCTTGGTTATCCAAATTATCTCCTTCTGTTTAGGAGGAAAAAAAAATAAAACAAGCTATAGTTCAGTTTTTTCTCTTATACATGTTTGATGGGAAACCAGAAAGCACAAATTCTCCCTTTCAAAAAGGGAGGAAAAAAATAAGGTCAGGCCTGTAGATCTTCTTGATGTATTGGGCAAGGAAGTACGCATGAAGCTTTAGAGGTAGGAGGCATAATGAAGCACCATAGGGAATAAAAGTCAGTGGGGTGCATGGATGCTTCCTTTCAGAATGATACCAAGGGGGTTAATGTCTGGCCTAGTGATAAAATCCTGGCATCTGTTACAGAAAACACAATGAGCATTGTTGTCATTAAGAGAATGGCTCTGTTTTTCCTGGCATAAGTTACTGTTTGGAAGCTGTTTTAAAATAGAAAAGAAAAAAAAAAAGCTCACTCCAAAAACTTAAAAATAAAGGGCTATGCCAGAATCATGTTCTCCGCTGTATTTCTAGGAAGTGTTGTGGATTCATTGTTCTGACAACATTATTTACATACCTTACATACAGTTGCAGCTGAAAAGCATAGTAAACCATATAGACTTTGACGTAGACACCAACTACTTCATTGGATGTGCATAAGCACAGAAATAGAGGCTAAGAGAAATCTTTCCAAAGGCTGGCTATAGTCACAGGGCAGTAGTCCTGCTGGGCTTCAGCATTTGTTAGTGGAGAGCTTGCCAGCCCCAGTGCAAGGCTCAGATCACCCAGATTAAGACTTTTCCTAGGCAAGTTTCTGTTGTTTTTCATCGAAGATTAGCCTTTATTTAAAGTTCATCTTCTTGGAATACCCTTCCAAAACTTGCCAAGCATTCACATGGGATTACACCTGCGCTCTTCACTAATCAGTTCCCATTTTTATATGTTTTTTTCCAAAGTTGAAAAGATTGGGTTTGTACCTTCCAGTCCATATACATTAACAATATATAAAAAATCCTTATGCTATGGCACAGCATCTCAGTTTATACCCAAATAGACTCTTCACTCACAGGTTTTGGTACCTGTGGCAGTGGAAGTAGAACAGAGTCTTCTCATTTTCCTGACAATTGTTCTGTTCATGTTCTGTTGTTGTCTGCTATTTTTTGGCTATCAGGTAAATAAACACAAGCAGGGAGGAAAGGTGAAAACAAACAGTTCTTCTACCTTGGTTTTGATGTCACTGATTCCCCTGTTATGAAACTTCAGAACTAATGAAAAGAATAATGTCTGTAGGTGCAGAGCAGAGGAGAGAGCATATGTTATTCACAGGCTGCATTACTTGCCCTAGAGCAATGCAAAAGGTCATGCTGACTATGACCACAGCTTGTAATAGAACATTGTTTTTCTACTTATTCCAGACAATGCTGCCAGTCTGAGCCAACTGCAGAAATCCTAAGCTGTTCACAAGAGGCAACAAACTGAACCCTGTACATGTGGTCAATAACCAAGCACATATTAGCCAATGCAGTCCGTGTTCCTTTTACTTCCTGGGAGGTAACAAAGGAAAAGAAGTTATAAGTGAGATTAGGATCACATTCAGGGAACCAGAATGGCTCTGCCATAGCTTGTTGGCACCGGAGGAAGCTAGGCATTGATGCAGCAAAGAGCTGCTACATGAAGCCATCATGTACAACCTCTTCAGCTGTAGCCAAGATATGCCCACATCTCTAGTAAATCTGTGCCTGATTCAGTCAATTCCATGGCCCAAACTGACTATATTTCAGAAAGCTGAGGACCTTTCCATGGTTTGTTCATGCCATCATCAAATGGGTTATCTAGCTTCCAGATTTCCTCATTAAGAAGCAATATAATGTGCCTGATGTGTATGTCAAGAAAGTTCATTGCCTCTTTTAACAACTAGCAAGTGCACTTTTGCTTTTCTGTAGTTAAAACTGAATTTTCAATTAAATAAATTATAGAAGAAGATTATCAAAAAGTACATTGAGCAAACCCATTAAAAAAAAAAAAAACAAAAAAAAAACAAAAAACCAAAACAAAAACCATAAAACTAACCAAACCAAAACCAACCAGCCAAACAAAAAAGACCCACCAATTTACATATCTTACAATGGTTGATTATATTGTAGGTAACAAATTTCATTAAGCTGCTATGCATCAGAAAGCGCAGACAAGTAACACGATAGCAGAAAGCTTAGTTCAGATTGGTCCACTTATTCAAAAATAGCTTTTAAAAGCCAGGAAGCTCAGAGTTATGATTAAATATATGGGAAATTTCAAATACAATCTGCTTCATCCATTTTTCAATGTACAGAATGCATAAAAAAACCCAGCTAAGCTCAAGCCTTTATGGTTTCACGGAAGGCATACTTCAGTCCTTTAGCTGAATGGTGCATAGGTACCTAAATGTCCTTTGAACAATTTGGATTCATTTACAGATTCTTATCTCTGGACACCTTAATTTGCCTCCTGAAACCTGGAGTGTATTCCTTCCTCCTCCATGCATCCCATAACCTTCTGCCAGAAAAGCCAAACTCATTTTAGTAGTAGCAGAGAACTGTCATAAAATCTTAAACTGCAGAAATCATTAGTATCACAGTACTGGATTGGGGATCAGAGCCTTTGCTGGCAAGCTATGTCACATTACAAGTGCAATATAGAAAGAAGCTGGCATCAAAAATTCAACAGACTGAATTATGCTGCCAGCTAAGGAAGGAAGCTCTACCAGCCAAGAAGCAGCCTCAATACAGCACTCTGTCTGACCATTACCCAACATGAGTTACAAGAAGATGGTATCAGCCTCTTGCCCTGTGCCACCTCTGACACCTTTTTCTCATGGGGGACAATTTAGACAAGTCAAACGTCTTTTTTTTTTTTTTTTTTTTTTTCCCCAAAAAGCATATTCTAAAAAAAAAGAGGCAATAACAGAATTAATAGCAAAAATCAGGGAATGTTCGGAGCATCACAGTAGTTCCATTTTTCTCTGAACGAAGTAACTGATCTTACCTGACTGCAGCCTTGCATGGCCTAACTGGCTGTGACAGGATAGTGAGCAACAAGAGAAGCACCATTGCATAATGAGCGTTTGAGTCTTCATTGTAGCTGCATTCTGACTCTTTGTGTACATTCAAACAGCAATACCTGCTCATGTACAGCAATAACCTTTTAGTGACCAAGTTAGATAAACAGATTAATTCAGGGCTTTTTTTCCTTTTACCTGAGAAAACCATGAGGTGGAAAGAGAGAATGGAGACAGGGTATTTTCTGCTAAAGAAGATGGTCACAGAGACACTCAAAAGTCCACTTATTTGCATGCCTTTTAAATAAAGGATTAATATTTTTTCGTCGTATAAATTTCAGTTCCAAGAGATAAACCACACTTGCTGAAAGATCAAGAGGATATGGAGGTCAGAAACCTCTGAGAAAATTCAGTCACTGCACATCCTGAAGTCAAAAAGCCACATAAAAATTTAACTGTCCTCATTCCTTTCTGTCTACTGAAAAGAATTACAGCCACCAACTGCATTGCTGAGGATCCTAAACTGGGATGCTTTTTAGCTCTAGTTTAAGCTGTAAACCATCTTGACGAGCACTCTCTATTTTTTTTTTTTTTGGGGGGGGGGAGGGGAGTAGGGGAACTTCAAGTAAATGCTCACTGCAAAGAAGTCACAGGTATCCTTTCAGTGGGAGTCCCACCTGTCTGAGAAGAGCCGTCAGTGGTACACATCAGCAGCATGCTTCCAAACATTTATTATTCCCGTTTCATCATTAGGAAAAGAAAGAAGGTGAGAGAGAAGAAATTTTCCACATGAGTGCAAGCTTACAATGGTTTGCAATACCTTACATAGGCATCCAGGACAAAATCGATTCATGGCACGTGTCTAAGCCCAGGGCCTTGAGACTTCATCTGCCAGCCTAAGCCCAGGGCCTTGAGACTTCATCTGCCAGCCACGCACAAAATAGCCAGTTACTGTAAGGTAGCACTTGCAGAAGCTCCAATCCTGCCCAACACTTTCTCCAAGATGATTCTTGCAAGACTCTGATTTTGTTTCTGCGTACCACCTGCCAACACAAGGAAAGGTTACTGATACCTATGGACCATTACACATGGTTTACTCTTCATGTGGGTTCTTATGCTCCACCAGAGAAGGCACATTAAATTGCCTCCTTCTCTGGCAGCATCTAGTCCCCACCAGGCCAAAAAAGTTCTTAGTTATGGAAATGTACACTAACAAATAGCCATCAAATGCTTTTCAGCACTATAAGCAACCTCTCAAGCCAGGAAGATGTTACTGAACAAAAAAGCACAGCTTGAAGCCATATTCACATCCCTATAATGGCTCTTACACACTAGGAAGCCCCTCCTTTGAACACTGCGTTCCTGATGGGATAGTTTAAATTTTGCCTCCAGTGAGATAACCTGGAGGAAATTGTTTAGAAGCGCTTGTCTGTTTGTTTGATGCTGTTCTTCTTTCTCTCTCATTTTTTTCATGTGCTTTGTTTTACTCTTGAGGGAGGATTTGTGTGCCTGTGAAGATGATTGAAGCACTCTGTTCTCAGTCTTTCCCTGGATCACTTCTTTGTGCTGTGTGCCATCCTTTCTTCCCCGACACTTCCCTTTGTGACAAAAAGCACTGTTAATTGCATAGATTAGTTTCAAATCCAGGATCAAAGGTTTAGCATTTCGATTTTTTGCTCTTCAGGCATTTTATTTTCTTTCTCTCATTATGAGAAATTTGAAAAGCCACTCACAACAGAATTGAACTGATTTTCCTCTTTAAGTTGAGGAAAAAAGCTAAATGAGGAAGGGGAATATTCTTACTTGACCTATGTGCTGTTTTAGGAGGATGATATGCATTGTGACATTGAAAATGCAAAGTGATGGTTTTCAAAAGTATTTACAAAACATCTACTGCTGGAAGCCACATTGCTGAGAAAGGAAAGGCTGCCACTGTGTCACTTTTAGCATCCATGACAGTGACAAAACCTAACCAACTCTAGGCACAAAGTCTGCTTATGCACCATTCTCTAAGTTAAATAAAAAGGCATGTTGTGCTCCTAGTCTATCGAAAAATTTTTTTGTACATTCATTCAGGATGGACATCTGGCATTTTGAAAAGCATTGCTAGGCTTTTCAGAAAAAAATATATATATATACATATATGTATACTCTAAGTGGGATGACAGACCTCCATTTCAAACATCGACAAAGGACAGCACTTGTGAGAGTGCCTTATTCCTGAGGGCAGCATGGACTTGAAGTTCCCTGTGCACTTCTCAACCAAATTCAGCCCTATTTTCTCAACTCAGATTTTTTTTTTTTTTTTTTTTAAGAGGGGGAGGAAGGAGGGCAGGGGGAGAGATTTTAATATTTTAAACCTGGCTTTACTTATCTTTTGCCTTTGAAAAGAAATTTTACCTTTGATTCAGTTTTGGCAGTCACATTTTGCAAAATTGCTTGCATTCAATTTGAGCAACTGTTCTACACTATACTTTAATGTGCTGGGTTAAAACAATCCCAGGTATAATACTCCTGGAATAAACAGAGTTACGCTGAAAGTCAACCTATGGAGTAAAAGCTGTGAACGTGAAAGCATATGTTACTAAAGGGGTGCTTAAAGATTTCAGCCAAGGTAAAGAACTTACACTTTATGACACGGGGGTGGTGAAGATGAAGATAGATAAAAGCACAGCTCTCCACAGTGTTGGAGTTATTTTTCTTATGTACAATCACTACAGAGCTTTCCTTTCCCTTAGCAGTAGCCAATCAAAACTGTGCAAAAATGGCAGATGACTAAAGCATGCTTAACAACAAGCAGCATGTCATTTGCTCAGTGTCTGCATTAGCTAATTAAAATAGAAGCTGAAAGAATCAGAAGCAGATCTATTACGTGGTTTGCTTTTATGTAAATTGGATTTATTTGTGTTCGAGCTTACAGATAAACAGTTCATGATTCAAGAAAGTGCCTGTATGTACAGGCTGTTCATATGGTATTTTGTTTCTTGAAAGGTTCCCAAGATTAAAAAGAAAAAAAAAAAAAAAAAAAAAAAAAAGAAAGATCTACCCTTCCTATAGCTACATTTTATCATCAAAGACAATGGGAGTGCAGAATGATGGTTTACTTGCCCACACACCAAAGAAAATTGTATGTCATTCCTGCATCCCAATTCGCTGATGACTGCAAGGGATGGATGTATTTTCTTTCTCCTTTCTTTTGTTTCTTGCTTTAAGGAAACTTGAATGCCCTCTTTCCTTGGTTTTCCCACTCGTCCGTCTGTAACATCTAACAGGAATTTTTACCAAAGATGCTTGATCACACTCCCAGACCATGGGAATGAGGTTTTGGTATTCTATTGTCACACAGGTTTAAAAATATAAACATCTTTTTCTATTTCTGCTTTTTCAGGCAGTGAGAAAAGAGAGCATTGAACAAACACGCAGCATTAAAGTAATAAAATATCAAGTGAATTTCCTCTGTATTTCAAGCTAATTATTTTTCCACTTTGGTCACACAGAGCTAAGAAGCATCTCAAGTGATGCAAATTAGAAGGGGGCTAATATACAAAGTATAGCTTCTTCTCCCACTCTTTGAGCCGCGAATCACTCTTCCCCCTCAACCACCACTTTCAAGTTCAATAGCTTAGTGTAACCATTTTAATTGTTTTTTTTCTGCAAGGCATGAAGATAAACCATGCATGAATCAATACATGAATGAATCAGCCTCTGGTCTAGCTTACTTACGTACTCATCATTTATATCCTTGCATAATTTACAGAAATTGAAACTGTAACTGCTCTTTGCACTCAGCTGAATGTGGCTTGTTTACACAGCCCAGTAGGGTTTCATGTTCCGGAAAACCTAATTCTGGAGCATTGTTCAAGTGGGATGAAAACACCTGGGGCTTTGTGCTAAAATAGACACAGTTAAGTACCTAGGTGTCCCAGCACTTTAAGCCAGAGCCTGGTAAGATCACCAGCCTCTTGGCTTTGCCCATGTGGTCTCACTTAATACAAAGGGAGATTTGGCTCCCCAGGAAAAATGCCTTGGGCCTCAAATTCGGTAAGCTGAAATTCACTGACTATGAGTCAGACTGATCTCAATGAGCTGTAGTTGCTTAAAAATTAGGCACGTATTCTAAGTTATTTGTCCAGGCTCCTGCAATGCACTGAGATACCTCCCCCACTCAGCTGCTCCCCAGCCCCTGGGTTTGTCCCTCAGATAGCTGGGATTCAACTTCTGGGACCACAACTACCAGCTGGCTAACTCTTGGATATTAGCCTCAATTGCCCTCTGTCACTAAACTTCAGGAGAATGAGATTTGAGGCTACAAAAAGCAAGTCACAGTAACTATTCCCAACATTTTTTGAAAACGCCCCTTTTTACCAGCATGTTCCCTTCTGCTTTCTGTGTCTTCTCTTGTTATATATCACAGGGAAGAGAACTAAAGGGAAAGCAATTCCTGCCAGGTCCCCTCAGAGATCTTCTCAGGGAATGGTGTTCTTCCTCCACTCTCTCCTCTTCCTCACAAACACACCCCACAATTCCCCCAGGCACCAGCAAAAACAGGGGGCCCTTACGTACTATCTGCCTCCACAGTCTCTCTGTTACTTTGGATTCCATTGGCATTTGGTAGGACAACTCTGCTTTTGTCATCTCTCTTGGTTGCATTCTCCTAGGGATATGGCTTTTTATATTCTGCGTCTTAAAAGATTTCAGGGAAGAATTTGCATTCCTCAAATTTGTGTTTGAAGTACTCAGATTTAGCAGTTACAATTACAAAACAGTAGAAACCTGTATGTGAGGAAAGATTTTTTGGATTGGAAGGATATTTTTATTTTGGTTGTAGCTGTCAAAGTAGATTTCACAGCTGTTCACATCACATCTCACCCCTGCAGCTGACAACAGAGCAACCTTTGCTGCTTGAGTAAAAGGAGACTCAGGGAGATACATTATTCAGTTTTGTTCAGAGAAGGAAAAAAAAATGCATTGTCAGAACCAGTCTAGAGCTTCACACTGAGTAACATCTGTATTTAAAGAGAAACATGGGGCAATAGTCTTAATGAGTTATTGTTATTTCCTAAAGGCACAGATGAAGTGTTTGTTTCGGTGGAAGTCAGAAATCTCAAAACAGCCATGTCCCATTAACACGGCACATCAAACACCAAAGCCTGATTTTTAGCTCAGCTGAAGGCTAAGGATTTACACCACTGACAACAGCCATGCATCTGGTCACATACAGTCAGGAAATGAATAACTCTGCTTGAACCTAGGAGAGCGAGGGTGCAATAAAAACATATCCTCCAAAAGGATCTGCGAGGGGAAGTGGGAGGAGAGAACTCAGCTCGCATGAGAAGAACAAAGCCTGTCTCACACGGGATCCCACTCTTCTGCAAAACACAGTACAGGAAATTGCCTGAGCCTCAAAACATCACCAGGAAGATATTTCCAGACCAGTAACTCAGCCTGCATGATGGTCTGTACCCAAGGTGCCAAGAGGGCACTGAGAGATCCTCCTTATGCAAAGCCAAGTCCTGGGCTGCAGGATGTTGGTGAATATGTTTGGCTTGTCAGTCACCCAAATGCCCATAGTAACTAAAAAGTCAAGACTGCTTGATCTGTGTCTGCTTGTGAAGTATGAAACTACACATTTTATTTGGCTGGGCCACGTACAGTTTTGGTATTCATTTCTGTAACTGCATACAGATTTGGGAAGCAGTTAAACAACAAGCATACCCAGAAGGGCTGGAAAAGGGTAAAGGAGTGTGTGCTCTCTTGATAATATCTTATAAACCCAAAGTAAAACAAACCCACAAAAAGAAGCTATGAGTCCTTTTTAGCACATTATAATGCAGTGAGGAGGAGCATAAATTCTGGTTTGTTTTGTTTTGCCTTCTTTGTACATTGCCCTCAGTGACTTCAGTCTTGCCCACCTCAGGCAGAAAAAAACCTCTACTGACCTGCCTGGAAAGTGTGTTTCCAGAAGTGAAGCAGGACTACTCAGTCCCTAAGTGGGTTAAATAGAAAATGTACCTACCCTTGCTTAAAAATTAAACAGCTTTGTATGGTGACACTTGGTGGCTTGGCCTGTTTCAGTGACATAGTTTATCATGATACCATGAGCATGCCCTTCCTGTTTGCAGAGAGATGTTTGTGTTCTACAGACATATGCCTCGTTGATATCTTTGGCCACCTGGTGTCTTGCTTTATCTGATTAATATTTTATTGCTTTTTCATGTAATTGGCATAAGCATTCACAAGGTAATTAAAATCAGAAGTATTTTGTTGTGTGGATATCCGCACTGAGTTGCGACACCTGGCCTAGATGGTGTACGTGAGCATCTTTTATTCATAGATTTTGTGACCTAGAACTAGAATTCTTTTAAAGTAATTAGCCATGACAGGTGAGTACTAAATCAGAAGGCAAACACAATAAAACATAAAATGGATTATTTCTTCTCTCACATTGCTGATAATGGCAAGAAACTTCAGTGTGTCTTGGCAGAGTGCTCCACTTCCTCTTCTGTATGCATGTGTGAAACAAAAGGAACATTTTGTATTAATGTAGGTATACTATACCTAAAAATAAATACATGTGATCTCGCCTTCACAGAGGAGTAAATGAGAGCAAAGCCAAGCTTGCATCTTCAGAGGAATGTAGACAGATTGCAGAAGGGATGCAGACAGAAGAGGTGCTTGGGCCACTTGGGCTAATGGTGCTATTTGCAGAGCCAATTCAAAGTGCTCTGAAGTCAATAACCAGCTAATTGTCCTTGACCAGCTTCAGATCTTTGGTTCCTGTGACAAAAGTAGGAGTCTGCTCAACTCAGTCTGAGAATGTTAGTTAGCACTTCAATTTCAGTGAAGCAAATGGTGTAGTCTATACTTTCTTGTAAGCTATTGCAATTTTTCCCTACTGATAGATGAGGTGGGATTGTTCCTCAGATGCAGGCAAGATGCATACGGTATTTTTGAGAAATCACATGCCAGAGTAGTATTAGGGGCTTGAAGGCTCCTGACAGTAAAAGACAAAGGGAGGTAAGACACACTGCACACTGCAGCAAAAACAGACTGTACATGTTGAAAGAAGGCTTTTATTGTAACTGTACCAGAAGAAATTCTTGAAATAACTTTCAAGACACTCAGACTCACAACTAAATTAATGTCTCACTCTATTCCAGCTTTCCTGAGGACCCTGGATAGCTATGTTGAATGGATACCTGGTTTTTATATTTGGATTTAGCCTCTGTTTCTCTGTGGTCACACCTGTTGGGCGATCCTACCTGCCTTCCCAAGTGAAACATATCTCTGTCTGGCTGACAGATCAGGAGGGAAATTGCCAACCACCACCAGGCCAGGACAGTTCCCAGCTTGAAGTTTTGCCTGCAAGAGATGGGAAGAGCCTGTCCAACTCTTGAAATGCAGTGCCAAGGAGAGGAGAGGTGCTGGGGCAGAGACCTCTCCTTGTCCCACTGCTCAGGATCATGCTGTAAAAGGAAGCCTCTGCTGTAAAAGGAAGCCTCTGCCAGCTATGTGGCTGCCAGATCACAACAGCCCCTGTTTTCCCCAGGAGTGATAGGGGCCACACAATCACCCCATGGCAGCACGTAGGCAGCACTCCTGCGCCAGCCTGATCTCCAACATCCCGCATCCCAGATGGTGATGGGAGCCCTACAAGGTGCCCATGGCCATAGGTCAAGGATGCAGGAAGGAGCAGCCTCTCAAACCACCTCCCTGCTGTGCACCATGGCTCCTACAGCGCTCCCCATTCTCTGTGCAAAGTGCAGCAGATGATGGTAGTTATCTGATCTAGCCTCACTGACCTTGCACCATTGTGGATACAGAGCAGCCACATGGCCAGGGCACTGGAAAAGAGGCTTAAAATCTGCTCCCAGCTGTTTCCCAGAGGGTGTTTACTTCCTCCCAGACAGGCATGACTGACTGTACAAACACTCCTTGCCCCTTTTGGGACAAAGTCAAACAAGCAAACCTTCAGCAGCAATTTGAGTTTGTGTGACACAGCTCTCAGACACATTAAAAGCAATTATGGCAGGTAACTGCCTGTTTGTTGGGAGATGGTAACAAAGACCTGAGAGTTCAAAGATTAGCTGGAGTCATCTGTTCAGTTATGATAATAACCAGGGTGCAAATGATAACAGACTGTGAAACAGAATTGCCATTACACTTAACAACAGATGTGCAATTATTCCCAAATCCTTCAGTACTGAAAAGTGCGCCTCAATAATTTTAGCCCCATGTAAATTAGCTGGGCTTGAGCTCTCCAAGTTAAGGAGCCTCAGGTATGGATTCAGACAGAAGAGCGGCAAAACAGGGATCTCCCTGAGCAACAGTGCTACAGGGTAGCGGCATCACCCTTCTATTATCTAGCCCCCCAGCACATCTTCTGCCCACATGAATGCCGAGCCCCAGCAGGAGAATCACTAGGAAAGGAAGGGTGGGCTAGCCGTGAAAAAGGGATCAAGAAATTGCACTGCACCATAATAGATGACTGACTATGGTGTGAGGTGTTGGTGTAAGGATGAGACATAAAACCAAGGCACTGTTTACTATGTCTGCTCTTCAAAGCTCTTATCATTTTTACTTCAGAAGAGCAGGATGTGACGCCTAGTTTCCTGCCCAGATTTTAACTAAGTAATTGATTTATTTTTCCCCTTCAGTATAAACAGTGTTTTGCTTTGTGGTAGCATTCAGTGCTGCTTGGTGCCCTTAAATCCTCAACGTTGTCCTCCCTGACAAAAGTCACAGTTGAAGAAAATAATTTTAGCAAAACCAACTATTTTTCCAATAGTATTTTGGTTGAAAATGCTTATCCACCCTCATAGATGTACCGCCTATGTCTCAGGCTCAATTCTGCAGCAAGACTTCCTGTAACCTCTCTGGTGAGCTTCACTAAACACAAATCAAATCAAGAGAAGCTTTTATTGATGTGAAATACAACTGAGAGAGCATTTCCCAGGGTATATGTCCTAACCAAATCGATTTTCTTTTCAAATTTCCAGCACAATTTAGATTCTTCACGTTACTCTGTGGCAAAAAAATTGTTGTCATGCAAGACCAAACTGCATTATGCTTTCAAAGCTGTTACCATGTTGAAAGGAATATGGAATATCAATCAGAGGTAATTCAGTTGCAGATTATTCTCCTTTGTGGGAGGAATTGGGGTTTGGCCACCAGCATGTGTAGAACAATCGTCCAGCTCTCTGTAATAAAAAGCAGGACAGTACATGTATGTATGTGGTGGAGTTTCAGTAATCAGTTCTACTTTATAGCAGCTATTAGTAGGATGGTGTTCCTATACAAATACCTGTTATTCCATATTTATTAACCATCAATTTACAGGCCAGATCTTTAGCTGGTGTATGTCTGGACTGCTCTGTTGAGGTAGCTCCCTTGTATTATGCAAGATGCTGCCCAAACCTAATATACTGCACATTTCCTAATATTTCCACATTTATAAATAAGGCATTTTAGACAGACAGTACTTTATAATGTTTTGCTTGGAATGCAGAGCACTCTTCTTCTAAAAACAGTGTATGAAAGGGGCAGGGACTGAGGGCATATAGTGACTGAGGGAAAATAAGGTGTTTTATTTTCTTGCATCCACACATAACCAGTCCAACAATTCAAGACTTCAAAACTGCAAGTATTACTTAGAACTGACAAAAGCAAGAAGTGCTCCCTGAACAAAAAGGGGTTGGTTCAGAGCTGCAGAAGCATGACATATCAAATGCCTTTAGGTTTCCTCCCTCAAAAGTAAACAGCTCTTGTAGAATACTGAGGTTGACAAACCAGCAAAATATCTAATTGAAGCAGATGCTTTTGAGTCAGAAGGCCGTAGTCCTTTGTCTGAGACCACAGTCAGCCATATCACCCAGCACTACCAAGACAGGAATGAGCCACACAGTTACTTTGTATGAGTCAGTCATGTGTGACTTTGCTTGTGACTTTAGATAATTTTCACAAACACACCAGTTAGGATTTGTGGGGCCAATTATTGGGTACCCCTTAGTTGGGTACAGGTTGCAGAGTAGGACTCAATGGGCCTGATTGACCAGTCTCTGTGCTGTTGAAACACCATGGACGATGCTGGTTGTGCATAGAGGTAAATGGAGAGGCTACTGGGGGGCTCTGCTTTGAGACAGAAAAGCACTCAGTAGAATCCTAAGCAACAAGCAGAGGCTGGCTGTGCTGCAAGTACAAGAAAGAAAGAAAACTGAATGCAACTGTAAATGTTTTGGGGTTTAAATACATGTAATTGTCATTAAATGCAAAATTAGGTATTCTCTTTTTTTCTCAAAAAGTACTCAGATTTTGAATAAACTACAGTACTCCCTTCCCTCACAGTGCTGTCAGATGACTTCTCACAGCCTGTGTTGGTAAGCTGGGTCCACTTCCAATCCAGTCCACCTCCAATCCACGCTACTTTACCTGACGTTTTCAGGTGCCCTATTAGACAGGTTGCATGAGGAAAGGAGCACAACAGTATTTCTGGCTTTTGTATGAGGCCAGTGATTTGGTAAGTGTTTCAGCCATGCCAATGTGTGCTGAAATGTTCTGTCCCTTCTTTGAAAGAGAACTCATCATAAATTCAATCAGTCTGAAAAATGAACCATGGCATAATGTCCTGTAATCAGCTATAAAGTCTCTTTGGTTACAAACCAAACGCTGAGCTTCTTTGCAGGAGAATGTAAGTGGTACGAGCAAACAGTCACCTCCACGGCTCTTGTTCCCACTTGCTTTCCAGCTTTGGCAAGGGCAGGGATACAAATTCCTTCGTGTTCCCATTCGCTGGGTGATAACAGCACTAATGACAGCAGTGTTGACAAGGCAGGGCTATTTATCAGTCTCTTTCCTGACCTCATTCAGAGCTCAGCTAGAGATGACGCACTGGGTGTCACCAAGCGCTGTTCCCTGCCCTCAGGCGCTGCCAGCTCAGGACCTCTGCAGACCCTTCAATGCTCTTCAGTGAGGCAAAGCTCTTTCCATTTGCCAGACACATCAATTCTGGTTGAAAGTGGGTCACTCTTGCACAATGTATAGTACAAAAACCCTCGAAGCTCTGCTTCCAGCGTCACTGTCGCCTGCTTCAGTCCCACCTAATTTTCACTTTCCGGGGGTGTAAAGTCCACCCTCCTCGGGTAGCCAAAAGAAACTGAGGCCCCCATGCTGCTTCTGCTGCTGTTTACATGGTCTTACTTCTCACAGCACAATGGGGTACACAAGAACTGTGGCTCTCAGGGGTGTGTGTAGATTAAATCATATTAAAAGAGAAAGTGCAGATGGAGCCACCAGTACCATCAAGGTACATGGTGTTACCTGATTCTTCTTATTATTAAACACCGGTTTTCAGCTGTTGGTAATTTTGTGAGGCTCTGGGGGAGGACGGGGAAGTTTGCCATGCCAGGTGCCTCCCCACATCTGAATCTTTTATTTAATTATTTGATAGAATTTCAGCAAAGTGGTTTAGACATTTCCAAGAATGAAACTGGGGGCATGGGAAAGAGAGAGAAATGTCGTCAAGGCAACGGTAATCCCATTATTTTCTAACTTCTGACTGCCTGACTAGGCCACCTTTATCTTCTTTTCCTGCCATTTTTGTACAAAATAATAATCTTGGAGACAATTATTCTCATCAGTTTTAAGAAAAGAGGATGCCTGGGTAGTGAAGGGACATTAAGACATGCATTTGCAAACAAAACAAACCAGCACCTTCATATTGTTGGCTGCTGGATCTCCCATTGCTATTTTGCAAACAGGCTTTCAGAGCCTAACTACTCTGTTAGCGACATCTTTTTAAATTGCCCTCCATCCGGACAAGATCAAGAAACTCATTTCCCCTGCTTGAAGTGCAATTGACAGCCTCCACACGTTCTGGTATTGAAACGATTGAGCATATGCTAGTGTTCAATAATCATTTCCCTTCAGATTTTATGGCTCATTGTTATTTTTCACACAACAAAATGTTTTAAATGAGGAGGAAAGCTCTGCTTTATATTTTGGGGAATGTCCTTGGAGAGAGAATTTTACTTTCTGCATGATGGGGGAGACTTAAATCATATTGCATCAGTTACAATTTGTCAGATAAGATGTGTTCTTACTATAAACTGAGCCTATGGCACACTTGTAAAGTGCACTAAATGAAAGAAGAAAATGAAAAGAGAAAAAATGATACTTGTTCTTTCAGGAGTCTTGCTGGATTTGCATGCTTGCCTTTCCCACCTCTAGAGCAAACAAGGTCAGCAAAAAAAAAAAATCAGGGCTTGGTTTGGTTTGATTTGGGTTTTTCCATTGGAAAAAACCAGATCTGTTGATACTGGAAGTACATACAGGAATATAGATCAGAGTTTGTTTTGGGGAAAAAAAAAAAACCAACAGAGCGGAATATGACAGTCACACTTGAATAGGTCATTTTGTGTTTCCATTCAGAAAACATTTTATTTACAATTTGTTTGTTGTCGTTTTAAATTTGTATATATATATGTTAGTAATTTCTGGTATTTAAATACCATTGATGCATATTTTTGTATTTTCATACTGAAAAATACAGAGGCAACAATGTCTAGCAAATAGACCACTGGGTTACAGTAAATGAAATCTACATTCTAATCAGGGTTTTGCGATTGCACTTCTGGCCTGTATGACAAGCCATTTTATTTCTATTTCTCTGTTCCCCAGCCCATGAAATTGGAATGATATATGATCTCTCTGATTAAGTACATTGATATCTACAATAAAAGGCTTTGTGGAAAACCTGGGTTTCATTATTTGTATGTTGCCTATAAAATATATAGTATACAAAAGTGTCTATCTGTGCAGAAGAAATCTAATGGGCATAAGAAGAGATCAGATGCTATAATAGACATCAATATTATTGATTTTGTTCTTATTCAGGTTGAGAGGTCTGCAAAAGTAGTACTTTTTCCAAAGCAAAATGGCTTCTGCTTATGTTTGGTACCACTCATCAGGGCCTGTGTCTTGGATTTGCCCTCGGTATTACTCTGCTGTGCTACTTTCCATATCATCAGAGCTTGCCACCTTTCTGCTGTAGGAAACTGGGCTCACATTTCTTTTTCAAGCATGTTCTGACAACCCATGCAGCCCTGCACCTAGCCAATATGTGTGTAGGTACTAAATCCAGTCCAGCACAGTACACCAATTAAATAAGTGCACTTTAAGAACAGATGTGACATTTAAAAAATCTCATCAAAACTTTTTTCCACAAAACATCCAGCATAGCAGTGCTATGAAGAATTTCTGAGAATAGCAGAGATGATTTTACTACTGCAACAACAGCAACAAAAATAAACCCATGGCAGGAACAGGAAAACACACTTGTTAAATAACAGCCAAATCAGCCAGTGTGAAAATCTGATGAGAAGTTACTAGATGCAAACAAGTACATGTGCGTACACCACATCACTGCTACAGAGATACAGGATGTTATTAGTACAACACGAACCTTCCTTCAGCTGTCATTAAACCTCAGGCTGTGCCTGCTCTTGGGTTGTTTGACTAATTCTGAGATGCTTTTGGTACATTTCAACTTACACCAACTGTTCTCCACCTGACAGGGTGAACTATGCCACTTTTTCTCATGTGGCAGCACTGAAGAAACAAAGCTGCATGTGCTTTCTCCTCCTCCCCAGCCCCCTCAAAAACAAAGTATTGCAATAGTGCATAGATAACTTGAACAACACACCTGCAAATGCTTAAATGTGTGCTGAATCTTACTCCTGAGCTTCTCAGTTTGACTTAGTGCAGGGTTTTATCCTGCCTGTAATAAAATAAGTGGCAGGATTCCCACTGGGAGGAAGCTAAGTTCTTGTGCCTTTGCAGCATCATGGTTTAAGCTGAATCCAGGATATGCAGTAATAGGAATATGGTTCCATGCCCACAGAAGCTCATGTGAGTTTTCTCACTAATCACGCATTAACCAAATCCTCTGTTCCAAATAATAACAATAATTAACTACATCGCAGTCCCAAGAGGCAGGTATAGCAATGCAGGCACAGGTCAACAAAGTTCATGTGCTTCTAACGTGGTCAGTACAGAGTTGACACATTGTTAGTTTTAGAAAACAAATATGAATGCTGCTTGTCTGCCATTTTAATTACTACTATAGCCCTGGCATGGTGGAAAAATCCACAGCTGTGAAACAGCAGCTGGCAGCTGGCAGCTAGTTGTTTCCTGCACTCCTCATGTCTTCAAAGAGCTAAACCACCTGATGCTTTTCTAGCTTTTCCAGAAATATAAAGGTGGTTTGCAAAGGGTAACAAAAGTCATATTATGGCCACATATGTATATATGAGCATATACAATGGCGCCTCTGTAATTACTGAGAAACTGAAGGTCAGACACAAGAAAAACTTCATTTTTTCAAAATTAGACAGTAACCAAAATTAGAAATTGACATAGATGTCCTTGCTTACAGACTTCCTTTGAACACTAGGACACAGTTCTGACAAGAAACAGCAGCAAGCACAGCAACATCAAGCAAGCATTAACAGGTTTGAGGAGAAGGGCTCTGCATGAATTCTCTGCGGCTTTTGGTCTGGTAGGCATCTGCAGCAGGCTGAAATGCCCCAGTGTTGCTCTTTTCTCACCTAAGCCATGTATCTGACCTTTCTATATCAATTCTTGCACAATCTATGTGGATACCATGTGAGCTTTAAACGGGCAAGGCAAATAAAAGCCAACATACATGACTGCAGTCACATTATCCGTTCTGGGTGCTTTTGCTCAGGGATTGCCTCGGCTTCATTTGCTGAATAGTGGATGAATGGCACTTTTGCAAATTTAACCTTTGCTATATGCTACTTCTCATTCCTCTGAGTCACAATGAATTTATTCTCTGTTATTGAGCTCACCTGCAAAAAGCACCATTTCCTTTCTCTGCCATAAAACATGCACACACAGGGCAGAGACAGGAGAAGCTGTGTTATCGTTTCTCCTTGGCTGATTCAAAGAGATCAAGTAGCTAAAAGCAACACTGTCTCTGCCTTGTTTACATTCCTGCTGATCAGGTACAGGCAGGGCACAGACCCATCTATGTCTACCAGGGCACTGCTGTGAGCGCACAAAAACTCCTCCAGAAATCGAAGCTCTGCCAAAGGGGAACTCAAGGGTCTTTTCACAGTATCTAAGGTGGGGATTAACGCTTGCAATTGCGTGCAGGTTTTAATTTCCTTGGGGCAACATTTCTCATGCCATAAAGGCATAATTCTGGGGTTTATTTTGCTTCTAGTTACTCAGCATACCTCCTAAAAAGAGTAATAGAGTATTATCTGACTTGCTCTTGCTGTTTTACAGATCACATTTTGCCAGCTGCGCTTTGTCCAGGCTGAGGATGCTTTCAAAGCACTAGTCAAAAAGGACTGTTTTCCACATTTTTTAAACCTGAACTTCTCCTTTCATGTTAATTTTCTAAATGTCTAACTTGGCCCAAATTTTCACATGCAATTCCTGAATTGGAGTACCTCCCTTTTTGCATATCTGACAACAAAACAATTTTTTCCAGGGAATTAATTTAAGTACTTTTGGCCTTTTAAGCATTGATCCCATGGGATTTAGCCAGAACTCATCACAATTAATTGGACATTTTTGAAAATATGAGCAAAATCTGTACTCTTTCTAGAGAGGCTTTTCAATGCCAAATGCTTAAGTTGTAAATTTTTCCCACTGATGGGCCAGTGGGGTGGCACATGCAGTAAGTTTCAGAATAGTTCTGTTTTTGTCTCTCCTTGTTTGTAGAGCTAGGGCAAATCTCCCTACATGTAAATTTTCACAGGCTTCTTTGTGGAGTGATTGGAAATCCATCAAAGAAAAGTGTTCCTCAAAACTGAGATGTTGTTAGAAATAGTTTGTGAATCCTCACTCCTTCCCTCCACCAAAATTATTTACTTCAGCAAGCAAGATGTTGCTTTCTATCTTGAGGGCTTTTTTTTTGCTCCCAGAGAGCCTTCTCTGGCCCTTTCTGCAGACACAGCTCAGAAATACCATGATGGTCCAAATGATTTAAGTTTTATATGTAGACAATATGATTTGAGTAAGATGGGCTTAATCTTCTTTCCAGCAAGGCCAGAGATTGACCTGCCAGTAGTGTTGCTGATCAGGATTTTGTTCTGCACCCACACAAACAACAAAATGGATCCAAAGGTGGAGAAACAAGCAAGGCTTTCTGAGCCTGGGAGATGGCTTCCACTTGAAGCTCATACCCATGTGGGTCCTTATCTCTTCCCTGGCCACATACACTTGATTGCTCCACTCATGCATTGTGTACTTTGCTGCAGATGCTGCACTTGGTCTGGCGTTGCTGAGGGTCAGCAATCTCCCTGTCACCAGCTGAAGCAGGGACAGGCCACCTGCAATGCAGCATGTGGAAAGAATATGGACGTCATTGAAGGGGAAGCGAAGAGGCAGGGAGAGTCAGATCCAGCCAGGGGAAAGGAAAGGAAAACAAAGTAAGAGACGGGGAATCTTGGGAAACTGGAAACATCTTACCTAACAGGCTCCCAAGGGCAATAACACCTCCAGTTTGGCCCATTGCCCCAGACATTTCTTCCAGTTGCTCCCAGTGTCATATGGCCCCAAATGCCTGCCCTCTTCTGCTGCACCACTATTTGTCTACTTTTCCATTGCAGTTAATAAAGCTCCAAACACCTCTGTGTAGTTCTTGTAAACTGATGCTTACTGCTGATACATTTATTCCATTGAAAAATTTTGCAGCACTTGAATCTAATTTGTCTTGGCAAGGAGGGACAGACATACTATTGCTAAACTGTCAGGAGCTTCAGCAGCTCCAGCAGCTCCAGTTGCAGCGACTGGTTCAAACTTCTAGGGTTTAATGGGGAAAGAAGCTTGTGGGGAAAAGACCTTCTGGAGCTTAACAGTTCCCAGTGAAACAAGCAGTATTTGCACAGAGCTTGCTGTGCTTCTCCAAGCTGTACCCTGACTTTTGCTGCCTAACTGCTTGAAATTTTACACAGTCATTAGTGAGAAAACAACAAAACCCACCCTACAAAAAAAATCCAACCAAACAGGAAAAACAATGGTGTGATTTGCACTTTAATTTCAATCTGCAGGTCACCTACTGTTAGAAATTTCATATAAAAAGGTCCAGCCTTTATGAGTATGATTTTTATTTTTGAGATACCTTTGGCTAAGAATAATGAACTGTTGTCTTTTGAACTTAATTTCTCAAATATTTCTCTACCATGTAGACATCGATGAGAGACCATCACCATCAGTGAAACATAGACTATTAAGGATATTTGCAATTGGGAGTAATGTCATGTAGATTCATAGCTCTGAGGTTCTGCTGAGAGAGGGAGAGCTGAATAACACTTGTCACCAGGCTGGAAATATGAAGCTGTAAAATCCATGGTCTTTGGCAAAAGTCTGAAAAAACATAACAAATGCTGAGAATTAAGGTCAGCTGTTCACAGTGTTGCCTTCAGATGGTCTCTGCCAGAAAACCTACAAGCATCTCACCTGCAATGAGCTTCAGTGGTCCCCACACACATATGAACACACACAGAGTATCCAGTAGGACGACCATAAAATTTACCTAGAAACTACAACAACTGACAGGAGATATCTGGCTGTTGCTTGAAAGGTTAATGGCAAACCCCCAATATCCTTCATTCTTAGCTTCACACAGCTTTGTTTATTGTTTATTATTTATGGGGAAGCTAAGAGAAAATTCTAGGATGATTAGCCTGAATTAGTAAACGCACAGTGTGCATGAGGAAAAAAAATAAATCAAAAAGGCCATGTGCGCCTCCTGTATGAAAAAAAGCCCATAAGCAAACAATTCACACTCCAGTAGCAGTCATGCTGCCGATAGGATTGACACGATGGGATAGTGTGAATTTATTTATCCAGAAACAATGAGTTATTTTCCCTTCAATTCTGACAAGTGTGAAGTGCAAGAATAAAGGTCTGGAGATGCTGTCACAAGATACATTTGAGCAATGAAGATTTTAACAGGTACCCATGTGGTGAGTTACTTCAGGTTGCGCTCTTTGTCTTATACCAAGGGTAGGCAACAATCTTTCACCAAGCTGCCCTGAGATGCAGGGAGATAAGTCTGGATGGCTTTTACAAGAGATGGCAAATGAAAGTTAAGGACTTGCAGACAGAGTGTTATTAACCTACCAAAATTGGAACAGATGCATGAAATGTGAAAAGAGAGCAGGAAGGAAAATACTCCATAAGCGCATGTCTACTCACACAGGTTACACTTTTACCTGTATTTTATGGAGACATACAGTATTGTGACATCACTCTCCTTACATTTGGATGGCTTATGTATAACTCCTTGTTGTTTCAAAACAATGGTGAGAAAATGGCAGAAAATCTGTTGTTTGTAAAAATTTCTCAGTGTTTCCAGGAATGTTCTCCTTTCCTGGGACAAAAAGTTCCAGCTGCTATTTCAGGAACCCATCCTGTTGTGCTGTCGGCTTGTTCAGTCTCTCCTTTAAAAACGAGTCATACAACTAGCATTAAAATCCTGTTCAGCACAGAGAGCAGCTATGCAACATAAAACCATAACAAGTATATACTGAGTCAGACCACGGGTCCATGTTGCACAGGATTCTTTTTCAACACCGAGAAAACAGATGCCATTTGGGAAGTAACAAGACAAGGGATAGCAGGTTCAAACTTAAACAGGGGAAGTTTAGATTGGATATGAGGAAGAAATTCTTTACTGTAAGGGTGGTGAGGCACTGGAATGGGTTGCCCAGGGAAGGTGTGAATGCTCCATCGCTGGTGGTGTTCAAGGCCGGGTTGGGCATAGCCTTGGGTGGCATGGTTTAGTGTGAGGTGTCCCTGCCCCTGGCAGGGGGTTTGGAACTAGATGATCTTAAGGTCCTTTCCAACCCTAACTATTCGATGATTCTATGATTCTAAGTGCACGTGAGTGAAGACACATCCTTTTCTCCTTTCCCCTTATTGGGGTGCTAGAGGGCACCTGCTTTGCTATTGCTATCATATTCACAGATGTGACTCATCCCTCTACAAATCTGCTGACATCTGCAGCAAGTTACAAAAGTTTGCTGCTCAGTGAAAAAAAACCAAACTTCCCTTTTACTGACTTTAAGCTGATCTTCCACTAGTTTAATCAAGTAACACATGCCCACAGTTCCACACTCGGTGTATCCGCCACCTTCATTTTATCACAAAGCTCAGCCTTCTGTTTTCCAAACTAAACAGTCCCAGATTGGTTTCTTTAGTATCCTCTCTTAAGGCAGCCGGTCCATCTTCTTGACCACCGGAGTTGCCCTTTTCTGTACCTTCTCCACCTTCACTAAATTCTTCTTGAGATGCAGAGGCCAGGACTTAGCATGGTGCTCAAGATGGGGTTTTGAATAGCAGAAAATCATGCCCCCTTTCCTGTTCTCAGTATTCTTCCTCATGATGCCCAGCATTTTGAGGGCTTTTTTGCCATGCTGCATACTGAGTTGATTTTGGCGACAACAACCCTAAGATCCCTTTCTTGAGTTGTAATGGCTACTTTAAAGTTCAGCATCATGTAAGCATGATTTAGATAATTAGATTACTGATGCAAATACAGAACTCAAGTATGTTTTGATACTATACCTAAAATTAAAATGCAAACTAACCTTTTTTACAGTCCTTGGAACATGGATTTATTTCATCCTTTGACAACTTTTATAGCATAAAATATGATAACTGTCTTCAAGAAAAAAATTTACAAAGTGTCTTAGAAAACTAATCTTGTAAGCATTGAAGTACAGCAGGTTACTGTCAAAAGAGGTCTGTTCAATTTTCAGGACTAAAATTTAAAGCAGGCATCCTTTTAAGCTTAGCAAGTTCTTAGTCTTAATTTTGTATTTTCATCCATATAATGATTATAAATTAATTTTAACATTATTAATTCATTGAGAATTCATTGCATGAGGCATTGCAGTTCTGATAACTCACCAGAACTGTCACCACACACATATAAAGGAGTTGGTTTTAATCGAATTAAATATTGAATGTTATAGCAAAGTTTGACAGGTAAATTTTAAGGATAAGTCCAAAACTGAAGCAGATCATAGGATGAAATTTCCCAGTGTGCTGAAGGTTGCTGTTTAAACCGTATACTACAGGTCCTACTTTTAAACTATGGCATTGGAGCAAATTCTACTTATCGGAAACTGGAGGTATTTATCACTTTTGCAGGTATTTTTAACAGTTTACTGGGCTCTTACATATGTGTGTGGAAATCACCTGTCTCAGATGATTGCTTTTGCTGTAAGTGAACTTGACTGTTTTGCTAAATCTGCTCCTTGTTTTCTACCAGGATGTTTTGGAAGTGGACTAGACAGCAGCCCTGCCGACTGCTACAAAACCAGCATTTACCGGACAGAGGAACTGATGCCTATGGACTTGTGCCAAAAATAATTGACCTGGTTATCCTGACTGGGTAAATATCAGAATACCAGCTGTAAAGAGTCTGAGAGAAGTGTATTCATGTCTTGGTTCTAAAATCCTGTTCATTGATACTTTTGCCAGAGGGAATGAAAAATAAATACACAGAATAGTCACTGTAATAAACCACTGGATGTTTGTTCTACACTGTGTAAACTGCTGAAATATTCTTGGCCCTTGCCTCTTTATATGAATTCAGTCTACTGAAATCTGTATGAGCTAATGTCACCTGTTTGAAATTGCTGCAGAAGCTGGAAAGATAATTACCCAGTTTAAAGTAGCATTATTTGGTTTGATAGACCCAAAAGGAAACACCTAATCATTTTAATTTCATATTTCCTTAGTCTTGAATAATTTCCTACCTCCCTCCGCAGGTGACAACAACTTGCCTCCTACCTCCCCTACTGAGAGCCTGAGCAAGCCCAAGATATGTATGTAAGTGAAGGTTTGTAGGGAAATCTTCCTGCTTCTGCATCTTCTGAGGTGGTACCTTGGACCCATGTTATTTCACTACACTATATTCTATGTCTGGCAGAGATGTCTTGCTAGTTCTCGTCTTAGAGAACTGTGTCTCCTCACAGAAGGAGGGTAGGGACAAAAGAAACACATTCAAAGATGGTGTCTCGCAGTTTGGTTGATAAATATGCCTGGGTCAGTAGGTTTGTGCTCTGCCTCTATTTAGGGTTCAGACAAGGCCACCATTCCCTCTTTGCAGTGTTAACAGTATTTGTTTTGGCTGGTGTCATAAAGACGAAGAGAGACTCTGTCAGAATACCCTGGGATGTCCTTATCTGCAAAGCCATTTGGAAAATCCTGTATTTTGGAACATGGACCATTTCAATGCCAGAATATTGCCTGCTGAAGGAATATTCTTCACCTCAAGGACAACTTGTCTCCGTAGGAGAGTCTGCTGAAGAAAAGGCTGGTTTTGAGGTGTCATGGGTTCAGCAGTAGCAATCATTTTTCTCCTTCTGGGTAGCTGGTGCAGCGCTGTGTTTTTGATTTTGGGCCTGGGAACAGCGCTGATAACACCAGTGTTTTCAGTTACTGCTTGGTAATGTTTTGGTCTGACCAAGGACTTTCTGAGTCTCATGCTCTGCCGGGGAGGAGGGGAAGCCGTGAGGAAGCAGAGACAGGACACCTGACCCAAACTGACCAAAGAGCTATTCCATGCCACAGCACGTCATGCCCAGGATGTGAAAAAACGGAGAGCAGAGACCCGGAAGACGGGGGGTGCATTGCTTGGTTGGGTTTGGTATCGGATGGTGAGTGATCGTATTCTTTTCCCTTGTATTTGCCTTGTCATTATTATTATTGGTGGTAGCAGTAGTGATTTGTGTTGTACCTTAGTTGCTAAACTGTTCTTATCTCAACCTGTGGTAGTTGCATTGTTTTGATTCTCCTCCCCATCCCCCCAGGACTGGAGGAAGAAAGAGGGGGGAGTGAGTGAACGAGCTGCATGAGGGGCTTAAACCATGACATGAGGGCAGCAAGGAGATAGAGTCATAGAATCTAAATGAAAATGTTGTAAATGTTTAAGTTTATGTTTAAGATCTGAGTCCAACCATTAACCCAGCACTGCCAAGTCCACCACTAAACCACATCCCTAAGTGCCACACCTACATGTGTTCTAAATACCTCCAAGGATGATACCTCCACCACTTCCAATGCTTGACAATCCTTTTGGTGAAGAAATTTTTCCCAGTATCCAATCTAAACCTCCCCTGGTGCAGCTTTGAGGCCATTTCCTCTTATCTTATCACTTGTTGCTTAGGAGAGTAGACTGACACCCACCTCAATACAATCTCCTTCCAGGCAGTTGTAGAGAGCAATAAGGTCTCCCCTGAGCCTCCTTTTGTCCAGGCTAAACAACCCCAGTTCTCACAGCATCTCTCATAAGACTCCTGCCCTACACCCTTCACCAGATCATTCTGATTTTCCTTCTGTCTTAATATGAGTGTAAGGATTTAAGCAAGGGTCTCCAGCAGTGTTATCCAACACATCAGAGTCTGTAGGAGCACCTTTGTGGGTGTGAGAGGAAAGTGCAGCTCTTTCAAATTAGGATGTGATACTGCTGGGAATCAAGAAGATTATTTTCTATAACTGGAAACAAATTTCAAAAGCAGGCTGTTTTTTTTTATGTTTTCAGACATGTCAGCTTAAAGCTAATCAGGCAAAGCAATTTTTTCTAGTCCTCTGAATTTTGAGCTAATGTGTTTTGCTGGCTAAAGGACTTGATATTAGCCAGCCATGAAATCTGAGATACCTTTTTTTTCTTGTGGTTCATACAGAAACCTGTAGCATTTTAAGCCCAGCAATTGCTATAGAAAATCAAATTGATTGAGATTAAAAATGCTGTTTTATTTATCAAAACTAAACAGGCTATCAAAAAGCTGAATAAAGTTAAAGAGTTAAAGCAAATCAGTGATAAAAGAAGGACAAAGAACGAAGCATCACTGTCATTCTCTCTCATGTAGAGAGAGAAAATGTGAATCCTTCCTGGTTTCTGTGTCATCACCTGACAAGCGCAGATAGCTTCAGAGCTGGACTGCAGCACTCCTCGCTGCTGCTTTCATAACAGCATCGCACACACCAATTTTGCTGTGAGGAAATCTGCACACCTGAGTGCTCTGAAATGACACTAGGTACAGTTCCTTCCTACTTGGTACCTAGGACACATAGTTCCCCAATGCTAGCAGAATTTTCATGAGTGAAGGGAAAAAGACTTGGTTCAATATTTGTATACTTCAAATTAATTGTCTTTCCACAAATGTAGGTGTAGGCATGAAAACCTCCTCCCTCTTTCCCAGGAAAATAGCATCTGTGTTCATTGTTTTCCACATTCTCAGTTTTCAGGAAGAGCTGTAATACAGCTACAGTCATAGCCCTCAGCTTTTAGTTTCTACACCAGTACAGAATTTCAGGCCCTCACAGCATTCCTCCTAATACATCATCGCTGCCCGTGAGAGCAGAATCAAACCTACCGTATCAGCCTGGCATCGCTCCCTAAAACTGTACACTTGGCAGGAGGGAAGGAGGAAGAAGAGAAGGAAGAAGGAGAGGAGAGAGCAGGAGCTGTGCTGAGGTTGTAGCTGTATGAATTAAAACCCCTGAAATTTTCATCTCTTTGACTTTGATGGAAAAATTATGTATTTCTTATTAGGTCAGGATGTCTTTGGCTGCAATGTATGGTTTCGAAATGAGAAAATCAGATCAGCTTTTAAGAAAACATTTAAAAGTCTTACATGTCATCTATATTTTAAATATCACGAAGGTGCATCTGTTCTTCCCCTCCCCACCCAGCCCCAAGTTAACATCACAGAGTAATTTCTATGGATTGCATCATACCAGGATACCTGGTTGTTATTGCTCTGGTTGATGTTTTACCGGCAGGCTGCTGACAGTCAGCTTGTGTTTCTATGCTGCACAGCAATGAAAGCAGATCATTTGTGGGAATAAACTATGGGGAGGGACACAGATAGGAAAACAGCTGTTTAAACATTAAGATAAGTATCTGAATAGTTCTTGACTGGGAACTAATTTTTAACAATCTTTGTGGATATGGGCAGATGTGAGCAAAACATTGGAGTCATCCATTTATAATTCCAGTCTGCAGGCAAAAATGTTGGTCATGTAACATCTTTATCTTCTGATAGGGAAAAAACCTTTCAGTTAAGGAACAGCAGATCTAAACTTTTAGGAGCCAGTCCTCCTGAGTAAAGGTCAAGTACTGCTCCATTCAAGGAAATTTTGGAAAGGACTGTGAAAGTACTGACAGGTGCTGGTGCAGGACAGGAGCAAACAGTTCTTGGGGTCAGGTAAGGAGCACTTCCAGACAAGGAATAGCAAATGCTTATTCTGCAGCCAGAGAAAAACAAGAGTTCAGCAGCCACAGCTGTCACTGGGGAGAGAAAGAGCATTGATCCTTGCAGCGCACGACTGCCCCACCACCAGTAATGCTGCACACACCCCGGGCTGGGGAAGCACACAGCACGCAGGCACATGCCCTAGGGCAGCAGAGCCAAGTCACAGGCAGTAAAGACACCTCTTTCTTTCTCAGTAGTCTGATCATAGATATGATGAGCAGTAATCAGGAACATGTGAGATGATCTCTCCTCTCAAAACTGATACATCCCCAAAAGCAGCCGTTTGTGCCAGACCCGGCTCTGCCTTATTCCTTCCTTCCATCCCTCTTCTCCCCCCGTTTAACATCCCTTCTGACCCACAGTAGCTCTAGCTTAGATGTTACCCTGCAACTTTCTTTATGCAGAAGGTGGTTTCCTGCTGCAGGAAGTCACAGTTCCCCTTCGACTTCACCAAAGCAAATCACCTCTTGTCCTTCACCTGCATTTTCAACAAAATGGATGAGTTACAATCTGTGGGTAATTTGCTTAATAAAATGTTAGATAAAAATACTCCCCCTTTCATCAGGCTGTTTCATCTCCCATGCCATATGAGTGGCAGAAAGAAGGCGGCCCATAAACTCATCAAAAGAAGAGCAGAGTCTGTAGTACTGTCTGTAGCACTCTTCAGTGAGACGGCAGCTGCTGCACCGCTGGTGCAGAGAGCAAGCCCTCTCAGTGTGAGGAAAAGCAATAAGGGACTGAAACAACGTATTCTATCTCAAGTGTACAATCCTTTTTTTGTTTGGTTTCAGCTCCATACAGTCTCATGTTCTACAGCTTTAAGCTTGAGCTACGCATTCATGTAACCCCTCCAAACCTTTACATGATACTTGGTGTTAGATGATGAAATTTATACACTCTCTCTTCATCTGGTCCCACTAATCACTCCACAGCTCCAGTTTCACCCAAATGTCTTGCAAGCTTTTCAGTAAATCTATATTGTTTTGTGCACCAAGGGCAGGTCACAAGAGCCCACTGGCTGACAGCAGGAGAGGGCAGTAAGTTCAGCAGTCTGAAGCATTAAATTTCCCCTCCAAAACTGAAAACAAGTAGTAGTCAGAAGAACTAGAGAACAAGATGTACTACCATGTGGTGTCCACATTAGCATTATTACATGCAAAATATAAATCTTTTTAAGATCAAACAAGTGCCTAATGATGACCAAGTCAAATTTTATCATACAGCAGAGGTCTTCTTAGCCTGAAGTAGCCCAAAAATCTTTCAGAGACCCTCCAAACAAGGAAAACCTTTTTAAGGGCACTGTAGTTCACTGCTCAACCATGACTTCTCTTGCCAGCGACTGAAATGAGCAGGTAAGTAATGACCCCTGTACCCTTTTGGATACAGCAGTTCTGTCCTGGTAGAAAGCTGTTCTCAACTGTTTCTCATCTGTAGCCCAACTCAGTCTCTGACAGGAGTAACCAGCCACATTTTGGATGCATCAGTGTAAGGGGACGTAACATCTGGGGTAGGGAGAGAAGATGCGGAAAGTATTGCACAGCACTTCAATACTGTGGCTATTCAGTTGAAACACGTGCCATTTTGGTGGTTTCATTGAGCGGTTTACAAAAAAAAAGGAAGATGAAGAGATAAAAATATAAATGTTAATGATGTCTGTAGCATGGACATTGTGTAAGAAAGGGATTTTATGAAAAGACAGTAAAACTCTGTGTTCTGAAGAGTACCAAGCAATGGTAATCTGTCTATAGTATCATATGAGAGTGCTCTAAGGGCAGCAAAGACACTGAGCAAAGAGTAAAGAGACTCCTCCACATTCACGCACATAAACAGCTGTTAGCAAAAGTGCAGGAATATTTCCTTGGGAAAACAAATTCAAAAGAGTGCTCAAACCGAAAGCATTGCTCCATACTCTGAAAGCATTTTTCACTCTCACAAGCATGGAAGTGAAGGGGATGGGAGTGGGAGTTTACAGCCAAGGACATGGAAAGGCTTCACAGCACCCTGTGATGGAGGTGGGATGAATCCTCCTGGAAGCCACTCTAGTGTTTGGTTCAGACAGAGTAGGCAACCACTCTTCTGGTGGCACAAATTGTGACAAGCGTAACTTGGAAAAGTCACGGATTAATTTACCTCTATCTTCAAAACTGAGCTATAATAATCTGTTCAGAAAGATATCTGCATAGCACTGTGTGTATTACAGCAGTCCAAAACAAAATATTGCTAGTCACAGAGAGAGGAATCACAGGTGAAGGGAATAAGAACAGGGAAGTCTTAGAATGAGCCGAATTCAAAGTTCAGACTTCATTACTGAGAACGCTCTTTAACCCTTGAAAATGAGAAGTAACATGTATTATCTTAATTCACGTTCACTGACATTTAGGCAACAGTACACTTGCCTTGGCTGTAGCTCAGAACATGCATGCATGCATTTAGTTCTGCAATGATGAACAGAAAATTAAGATACAATAATTGAATTGAGGGTCATTTGCTTTAGAGTGAAAGGAAACCTGTGAGATTGAAAAGCTCAGCAAGTAAGGCTAGTGGGTGTGCATGAAGGAAAAGTAGCTGTTGGAGGACCGGGAGGAACTCCCACAAGTGAGCAAAGAGAGTGTCCTCTAAGAAGGAAAAGATAGAGAAGATAGAGAAGATGGATGTTGAGGAAAGCATGGTAAGGAGGTCTTGTCAAATATTGCATTCCTTTCAGAAGTCATCTACCCATGATAAAAGCAAGAAAGAATCTTGAGGAAGAAGCTAAGGCAGACAAACTAGGGCACTGTGGGCACAAGATGTAGCAAGAGAGGTGAAGGTGATAGACAAAGAAAGCCAGATTGTTGGATTCCTGCACTGTCTCCAGACTATTCTCAGTGCATTAGGAGGAGCTGATTGTCTTTTAGATTGGATGTATCTGGCAGGATGAAAGCATGCATTTGGCTTCTAGAGATACACTGAATTTTGGAATAGACATCTAGGTTAGACAGTGTAAGGTATGCACTGGTTTTGTGTGGACACTAAGAAGATAGCTAAAGCCAATGTTCCCATTTTTAGATGGTTAAATTTTGATTTGGAAAATTCATCTTTAGGAGCTCTTACATCAGTCCCATTACATCATTGTGCATAGCTATAACCCTATAAACACCCTTGGGGCAGTTCACATAAGGTTTTCAGCTTGGGCATGGAGTACTTCAGCTCATACACTTATTTGGGGTGCCCTTCTCCCCATGTGCCCACAGCTTTGAAAAGCTCAGTGTAAATATTGTCACGAACCTGGCACAAAGCAGGTCACAGTTTCAGCAGATTAGCTTACATGGGTTCACAAGAGTAGGAGAAAGCTTCTCCGAGTTTACCACTGTTTCTGTACTCTCTAAATGCTACGGTTCCCAGGAGCTGTGCTGCCAGCACTCTCTTTGCTGAACGTAACACCACCACCCTTCCTGCAGCAGGAGCAGCCAAGCCCTGTGGTTGAGCCACAAGGAAAGCCAGCAGGAAGAGTGCCCACTGATACCATGCTGCAGTTAGTGTCTAGCTTTCAGTGCATGAAATTACATTATTCACTAAGTATGTGACATAATCACATCAGCATGTATCCCACTGCAAGAATATCATCCAGTTCTTACAAGTCTCAATGATATCAGCAGTGGATGCCAGTTTACTGTTGCTGTTATAAACACATAAAGAAGGACTTGTGATAGGACATAGGAATTTACCCACCAGAAGTGGGAAGGAGGTTTTCTAGCTTTTAAACTGTAGTTATTGCTTCACTCTTGTTTACCCTATTCTTTTGTGTCAGTTGAATAGGAATTTAAAAGCAGAACTGAATTTTTTTAATACATAAACATTTGTGGTAAGCACTGAGCCACAATAGTGTCGCAACCAAAACACAGTTGCTCAACAGCACCTGTTAGTGCAATTACTTTGACATAAAATGTGTTCTTTACTGTTGTCTACAGGGAAAACCAGCAGCAGCCTGTTACCCTGCAGCTCCAGCTGGCAACAAAATTTGTTACCTTGATCTTGCATAATATTGCAGATGAAAATAACAGAATTCCAGTGATCAAATTTGTTTTTCAGTTATTACCAAGTGCAAGGTATACCCTGCAACCAGACAACCTTGAGAAACAAGACTAAACCAAGCTGCTTATTTACAGATAAAAGTTTTTGTGGGACCTGAACTTATATATATCAAGGGAAGCCTATCTGAGGGCATATTTTCCCTTTATTTTTGTCCATGGTTGAGTTAGTGCTAGAGAGAAGGCAGTCTTAACATTAGTCATCTATTTCTTTACATGTTCTCACAGACCCTTCCACAGTCAGAAGTAGGGGGAGACTTAAAAGTAGTGACTGGAGGCAAAAGAACAGCCATATAATTAGGATCTGATCAGAAGTTCTGCCAAGTTTCTCCTAAAATAACTGTTATTGTAGAGTGCACAGTGCAGACGTTACCCATACATTTTAGTTTAAGGGGTTTTATGGTTGTTAAAGACAATATCTACAAGGCATCTGAAAGATAACTAAAGTAAGCAAGAGCAAACTGAAGGCATTCTAGTTCACTGCAACAGGGCATTTACTTCTGGTGGGAAAGGTGTACAGGCTCATAACCTAAAAAAGGTTAAACTGCATTAGCCAGTGTGGAGGGTCAAAGAGACCCATGTTCTCAGCAGGTCTACGGGGAGCCTGATACATAGGTCCCTGGGGAACCATATGAAATGGGGACATTTCCTGACAGTTGTCTCCTGGACCAGATTTTTATACATCTATGTGCAAGGTACAGGGAAATACTGTAGAAGACAAAGGCTGTCCAAGGCCTTCTGGAGGGCATGGGATTGGCATAGTTTTCTATCTTCTATGTAGAACTGTAGCACAAGTATGATAATTTGACTCTGATGATGTCTACATGGTTTTGACACCATTACAGCAATGTATAGACTGCCTGTAAGACACTATGCATTCAGTCTATACATTCATTCTAAAGCCAACTTTGTCCGAATAAAAAGGCAGGAAAAAAAGAAGCAAGCAGATGGAAAGATAAAAGATTTCATCTATCTGTGAAATGAAAGAACACAAGAGAAATGCTAAATTTATCATGGACAATTTTCATTAAGAAGATCTGACTTCAGACTGGTGGACCCATACAGTCCAAATAAGCTGAGGGCTTTTAGAATCATAGAATTGCTTAGGTTAGAAAATATACTTAAGATCATCAAGTCCAACCACTAGTTAGTTACTGCTAGTTAACCCAGCACTGCCAAGTCCACCATAAAGCATATCCCTAAGTGCCACACCTACATCTCTTCTAAATAGCTACAGGGATGGTGACTCCACCACTTCCCTGGGCAACCTGTTCTAATGCTTGACAACCCTTTCAGTGATGAAATGTTTCCTAATATCCAGTCTAAACCTCCCCTGGCACAACTTGAGGCCATTTCCTCTTGTCCTATTACTTGTTACTTGGGAGAAGAGACCAACACCCACCTGGCTACAACCTTTTTTCAGGTAGCTGTAGAGAGTGATAAGGTCCCCCCTGAGCCTTCTCTTCTCCAGACTAAACAACCCTAGATCCCTCATCCACTCCCAGTAAGACTTGTTCTCTAGACCCTGCACCAGCTTCGTTGCTCTTCTTTAGACACAATCCAGCACCTCCATGTATTTCTTGTAGTGAGGTGCCCAAAACTGAACCCAGTATTCACCATTGCCAAGTACAGGGAAGTGACTCTGTGTCGTGCTGGCCACCCTATTTCTCATACAGGCCAGAATGCTTTTGGCCTTCTTGGCCACCTGGGCACCAGCTGGCTCATATTCAGCTGCTTATCAAACAACACCCCCAGGTTCTCTTCCATCAGGCATGTTTCCAGCCACTCTTCTCCAAGCCTGTAGCGTTGCATGGGGCTGTTGTGACCCAAGTGCAGGACTTGGCACTTGGCCTTGTTGAACTTCTTTCAATTGGTCATGGCTTATCAATTCAGCCTATCCAGATCTCTCTGTAGAGCCTTCCTACCCTCAAGCAGATCCACACTACCACCCAACTTGATGTTGTCTGCAGACTTACTGAGGGTGCACTTGACCCCCTTGTCCAGCTCATTGATAAAGATATCAAACAAAGCTTACCCCAATACTGAACCCTGGGGAACACCACTTGTGACTGCCCGCTAACTGGATTTAAAACCATGCTTTGGGCATGCTCTATGGCTCTCATATATAAAACTCATCTTGTATGAATTATGATGGAGTGAGGTCTTCAGAGAAAGTGCTTATCTCTCCATTTAATGGAGGTGCTGAGAGCTGGTAAAATTAAGGTTGCAAAGCCAAGGAAAACAGTAAGGAAAGCAGGGCCCTGTAACAGATACAGTCTTGTAAAGGAGACTCAATAAAAAATGGAATTTGAGAAACCTGAAAGTGGACCCACAGATCTATGTTTAGCATCTATTCACAGCAGTGAGTAGCAGACTGGGAAAGGTCTCTAAGTTTGTTGTTCATTCTTCTATTTTTATATATTCTTTTGCCTTTAAAATTGGAAAAGAAAGAATCTCAAAAAATGAGCAAAAAGCACACAAAAGGACACCTGAGGGAAAAAGGTTATTCTTTATAACTTGCAAAGCTAACATTGTATAACAACAGAAGGAATAAATGTCAAAAAAACCCAACATTGTGTACAGTGCCAGCAAAAGGGCATTACTCATAGCCTGATATAAACAACTAACAACTCCCATCTGGCAACAAAAGTCCTTGCAAAGGAAGATACACTAAAACGCTTGCCGTTGATGATTGAGGCCTGTTATGGGAAATGCCTGCAGGATCCAACTGTGATTGCAGCAGAGGGAAGGGAAATGACACACTTGTGTCCAAAATAGCTTGGAGTCCAACAGTATTTGAGGCATTTCAAAATAGCACACATTCAGAAATGAAAAGCAGGTAAAAGTAGACAGTGGGTGCAGAGCAGTTTGGGCAGGTGATGTCTGAGATGACTCCTTGCCCCTGACTTTTTCATGACAGAGCATCTACCTTACCATAAACCCTAACATCCAATTTGGAGGAGGGAAGAACAGAGCCACGTGGCAGTGGTTCAAACTGAAAAATATAGGTGAAACTCTTTGGGAAAAGAAAAACAGAAACTGAAGATGATTAATTTTTGATCGTTCCGGAGAAGAAAATGTCATTCATATAGAAGAGCCCACCAAAGCCAAAAAGAGCCTTGCTGTGAGATTCAGTGGGCTTTGGCTCATGTCCATAGGCTAAACACTTTCTCTGGCAACTCTACAGAGTGATTCAGCCCCAAACTGCTCAGCACAGCCAAATTCAAAAGCCCTATTCATATTCTAAAAAAGGCAACTGGACATCATTCCATGGTCCCAGTTGCACAATTGTCTTCAAACAGGTGGCAGAAACAACATCCGTTGCTGGCCAGAAAACCAAAGAGAAAGTCAGGAGCCTGTGCTAGAGCAAGATTTTACATCTAACATTCATACTGTGGAACCAATTTAACATTTTCCATTGAGATTACTCTCTTTAAAACCACTGGTCAGTTGTCTTCTAATTTTTTTTCCTATTCTCTGTCCCCCTCCCCCCCCTTCACTGCAGAACTAATACATTCATCTCCTCTTACAGGAATTCATATTAGCATGTGGAACTGATATCGGAAACATTAGCAGGCATGGTAAGATACTTGAGGGGCTTTCCATTATTGCAGGAAGATACATCAAAATTAAATTAGCATTTTTAACTAAAGGTATTAGTATTATTATTTTGGATAAGGGAGATTGGAGAAGAATACATCTCACAGAACAGGAATTTCTGGTAGGAAGAAAGCAGCTATTTTTATAGATTACCCAGGAAGGATACAAATCAATAGGCATAAAGATACATTATTGAGACTATCTTTTGTAAATAGAGCTTTGTCACAAGATCAGAGTTTTCAGTGGTTTTGTGACTAATATCTTAAATAGTGGGTAGTGGTCAATGGCTGAACATCTCAATGGAGATCAGTGACAAGTGGTGTCCCCTAGGGGTCTATACTGGGACCAGCACTGTCTAATATCTTCTTCAATTACATGGACAGGGGGATCAAGGGCACCCTCAGCAAGTTTGCAGAGGAAACCAAGCTGTGTAGCGCAGTTGATATGCCTAAAGGATAGGATGCCATCCGAGGGACATGGACAAGCTCCAGAAGTGTGGCCATGTGAACCTCATGTGGTTTAACATGGCTAGGTGCAAGGTCCTGCACCTGGGGCAAGGCCACCCCTGGTATCAGTGCAGGTTGGGGATGAAGGGGTTGAAAACAGCCCTGTGGAGAAAGACTTGGGGGTACTGGTAGATGAAAAGCAGGACATAAGCCTACATATGTGCCTGCAGCCCAGAAAGCCAATCCTGTCCTGGGCTGCATAGAAAAGGTTGTTTGAAAGAGGTGAGATGTTTATTTCAGTATGTTTCTAAATGAAATTTTCCTCTTTCAAAATAACATTTTTTGCTTTAAAAAAATCCAGCTGTCAAGGAAAAAGATGTTGAAGATCCCACAGATTTAATAAAAGGTTTTGAATTTAGCTTAAAATTTGAGTAGTGCATCTTCTGCTTGACTCAGACTCCTCATACTCCCCTCTAGCTTTTCAGATTTGGGCCAATGAACAAAAACATTGTGTTGTTTGAACAGTGACATGGGGTGAATCTGCAGCGTAATGATGTTCCAAGAGAACAGACAATATCTGAGCAAGGGAAGAAATGCTCCTTATGATAACAACACCGCTGAATTCCCTGTTGCTTTGTGGTCATTGTGAACAGTTCATGCAGGTCAATGCCTGTCGAAAACTTTTGCTCCCTTAAGGCAATATTCCTTACTGCTAAAAATAGATACAGGACAATACAAGATCAGGGCTTATGGGTCCACGTCTTAAGTAAATGTTGGATGGTATCGCAGCACAAAGAGAAAGGAAAGAATAAAGCTATCTTTCCAAACACCTAGAAGTCCAGGTTTTTATCATCAGTGGAGAAATCCGGGTCGTGCTATAAGTCATCAAAAAGTTCCCAGAGACTTCAGTGGGAACAGGAATTTAAGAAAGTATGCACCAGCCTCCCTGCAGACAACTTATTTCCTTTTCTCTTTAATTTAACGTAGGGAGGTTTTTTGCTTTTTTTAGTCCTGGGTAAGGACACAGGAGGAAATCTCCATTCTCTGGTAATAGGTGCATGTAGGAACTTGCTGAGGAAGAAACAATGAAGAGCATTCCTATTGGCATTTCTGAACTTCTGCAATTTCACTGTTCACATACTTCTGGCCCTAAAACATAAAAGATTATGTAAGTATTCCCATTTACACATCTTGTAATTTTTCAACAGGAAAAGCATCTCAAAGAACTTTCTTTATGTTTGATGAAATAATCCGAATTCTTTGTATGATAAATATTCATGTTTAATAGAGTTTACTGCAACCCCTTCCAAAGGAGGAAGAAAAACAAGAATTAATAATAAAAAAAAAGGCATGGAAAGGAACATGTCACATAGATACTCTCCAAATATTCCCCCCTTGAGCTCTGTTTCAGCTTGGTAGAAATTAAAACAAAGGGGTAGATATGAGAATTGCTTCCTTTTCCCATTCCCCTCACCTCTCTCTAGTCAAGAGAACAGGCTAGCAGAAAGAATTCGCCTGGTGAACTGTAACCTCTGTTATATATATGTATAATAGTCTTAAGGCTGTTATACAACTGAATAAACATACTTTCATCTCTTATTATCACTTATCTATCTTTTCATCTCACATAAATCGCTCAGCTTTCCTCTCCAAATTTCTCCCATTCGCCTGTAAACACACCCATTTACAGTCTGCTATGAGGTTCTGCCCTTGCCTTCAAGGTCCCACCAGCCTGACAAAAAAGTGTGTTGACCTTGCCAAGGAAGAAGGACCAGGGCAGGTAGTGCAGGTTTGTTTTCCCAGGCAATTCTAGACATACAACAAATTTATAACTGAGAAGTTTTAACATGCTTTAAGAATATAAAAATGCTGTATAAAGTAAGTACTAATATGTCCTGACAGGAGCAGTTGAATAAACTTTGGCAAACAATCAAACAGTATTTAAAAGCTGTCTTTGCTCACTTCACATTGTAGTGTTTTCAGTTTCTTATTGCTAAATTAACTGAATGAATGAAATTACAAGAGTTGAAAGGAAAAGTTGTACTGAAGAACTTCCCCAGTCAGGACCTATATCTGTAAATAATCAATTCTGATGAACCATATGGCCTATTGTGACACATCTCTACTGCTTTTTATTAATATGTAAAGTTCATAAAGTTCATTAAAACTACATGAAGTTGCAGAGTCAGCATTCAAAAAGATGAAAATGCCAGAATGAATTGGCCAACATCAACCCAGCCACATATGCGAATGCATGCAGATAAGTCTTAATTTTATAACCACACACTTCTTCCCTGCTCTCTCCCATCCAGCCTCAGTGTGTGCAGGAGGCTCAACATCAGCTATGTCAAATTCTATTTCATATTTTCTTTTTGAAGGTCAATGAAACTAAAGAAGAATGGACACATAATGTCGCAGTGAATTTCACAGATATTTGTTGCCAGTGAAGAAACTGGCATTTCATTCCAGGCTGCAGATAGAGGTATGCACAGGAGAAGACCACACACTCTTCTCCTGACCAAACTGTCCTGCTCCTGTCTGTCTCTTCCCTGTGTCTTCTACTTTTTTCTTGCACTCCCACCCTTTCCACTTCAGTCTCCTTACCCAAGGTCCAAACATTCCCTCCTACCCTATTGTCAGTCACACATTTTTCATGCATTTTTCATAATGGTCTCAAGCTCTCAGACTCTCACATTTCTATTTTCTTTCCACCACTAAGCATTTTCAGCTCACCCTTCATGTTCCTTACCTTAGTAAGTAACCCTCTACCACCACCAGACTTGAACTTCAGCTCTTGATACTCCTTATACAAAGTAAATTAACTCCTCTTGCAGACCATCTGAGATGCCATGAGAAGTCTTCTTACCTTCTACAGGGGCTCTTGGCACCCAGGTAGCACCCTTCAACCAGAAAAAACAGTGTCAGAGAAAGTCCTGGTTAGAGCAAGGCACGCTGGACCTAGCATATATCTGGGAACGACAGATATTTTTTCTCCTTTATCTAATTTTTCTCCTTTATCTTCTTTTTTTATTTGTTCACCGTTTGCTTTGCCTCTTTTTCCCATTTTCTGGGAATTTAGCTGCCAAACTGTCTCAGCGGAGCACATATGAAGAGATTTTTTAAAATGTCCAAGTTGGCCAAAACCGGTCAATATGTCGAAAGGCGGAGAAGGCAAAAAGAAAATTCCTTAAAAATAAAAACCTTATCAGGTTTCAGAATGTTATTTCAGAGCTGTAGAGGTACAAGTTTTGACCAATTCATTCATGGAGGTGTTGAGATTTTTTTCCTTTTTATTAAGAAAAACATTTTTTTTAAAAGTGGATTTCAGAAGAGACTTAACTATTTTGCCTGCAAAGTATTTCCCAGAAATATTTCATTCAAGGCAGATAGCTGTTTTGGAAAATATCATATGGTCTTATTTCCTCAGAGAGATCCTTGCAGGCACACAAAACCTGAGCTATTCCACCCAAATGGTCATCCAGCTTCCACCCTGCCTTCTAATAAAATGCTTTGGTTTCTTAATCAAAACAGATTTTCACAAGATTTCATTTTTTTTTTCTCCCAAATGAGTGTTTTCTGTGCTTTGTCACAAATGAATAAGATTCGTTTTTTTCCTCTTGAAAACTCAGTTGCTGAAAAATGGAAATTTGGCTCACTGTAAAGCGTTTGATAAAATAAAATCACAGGTATCCATTGCACCCCTGATACTCAGGAACATCAGCAAAATTTGAGAAAGATACAATTCAGGAACTCCTCCAAGTAAGTCTACACACACCACTTTGGAAACACTTCCTGATTGTTGCACTTTGGTTTGGCTGACATGTACTTGGAGAAAAACAAAAGTGCACATCTTGTTCCTGCAAAGATTTACCTACATGCTTAATTTTACCATTTGAAAAGTCAGTAAGATTAAATACATGCACAAGTCTTTGAAGAGGTAAGGCCTGAACAACCTTCTGATGGTAGTACAGGGGAATATGTGTGATCGTGGATGACATTGTTTTTCTCTAGTTATTACAAAGGCTAAGTGCAGTCTGCAGCAACTTACAGATTAATTATCAACTACACACAAACTTTTTTAAATTTCTCTCTTTCTTTCTTCCTTCTTCCAGCTGACACCTGGTAGCTTTACTTTGTTCTTACTTTGAGAGTGCCTACATTTTACTAGCAATGAGTCCTCTCAAAGAGTTCTGCTTGGAGTTTCTTGCATCACAGAGGGTCTTCCAATCAAACATTTCTTCTGGCAGCAAGTCCAGAGATTTCCAGCAACCCACTTTCAGTGGATCACAGCAATGGAAATGCCCTTGAAGACTTTTTCTGGAACAGTTGGTCTGCTCTGGAGTATTTACAGCTCAAAAGCATTTACCACATATTACCAGGAGAAACTCTGACATGGTGGCACAAAGGTACACTAGCACACTGGTGAGAAAAGGCATTTAGGATGATTTAAAGCAAGAAAAACCCAACCAACCAAATAAAACAAAATCCACAAAACAGTCTAGGTTTGGAGAGTTGCTTTTGTTCTATTTTGTTCTTACTGGACTCTATAAATCCTGCTAGTCTAACTTTTTCCTTTGGTAATGAGCCGCCTAAATACATTGTTTTTGAAGAAGATTATCAAATGCTTTGTAGACTCCAGCAGATAAGACACTGTAATATAGTCTCTCATAGATCTGCTGGTGTAAGTAGGCTAAATTTCCACAGAGAAACTGGGAGAAACTCTTTGAATTCAGTCATACAGCACATGCTGAATTTCGCTCCTGAGAGAGAGAAAATGTCTATCAAATGCCATACATCTCTGATATACTGGCTGGGAGACAAAGCTCAAATTGAATGCAGAGAACAGGGTCTGA
Organism: Ara ararauna; assembly: GCA_028858755.1. Classification (NCBI taxonomy): domain Eukaryota; kingdom Metazoa; phylum Chordata; class Aves; order Psittaciformes; family Psittacidae; genus Ara; species Ara ararauna. Next base: position 118,977,023 of record CM054376.1, on the reverse strand, counting down.
CCCACTGAAGCAACTCAAAGTATATCTTAAGAAACAAACTTCATCTAAGGTATTTGTATTAAAACAAATCAAAATGCTGAGGTAGAATTAGCATCAAAAGCACAGGAAGGATGAAATAACTCACTATGCTTATAATCGAGTTCTTAGTATAATGGCTTCAGTGGTTCAAAGAAGCACTACATTAGTGAAACCTGCAGTGGAATGAAATGGAGCTTGGAATAAGCTCAGGCTGCAGTCCAAAAAGTGGAGAAAGTTTCACTAAAAGGACCTCAAGAGATGATCACCACTTCAGCCTGAAAAGAGAGTGGGACGCATCCTGTGTGTCACTTCAGTAATTCCAGATGTCAAAACAATCACTTAGCACATTACAAAAGCTAAAGATGGACAGTTGAGAGGACCGATAAAAATGCAAATTTCATGCCAAAAAATTCAAAAAGTATGAACGATGGAAACAAACCCAAAAAAAAACATTCAGCCAGCATGTTAGAAAGCATGAGTCAGGAGAATGATGAACGCTAATGTGCTTTTGAAAATGTGAGGCAAATACTTATACAGAACCAAACAGAAATGAGGTTAAAGAGCCAGTTAAGAGTTGAAGAAATAACCTAAGTGTTTAGCCTAAAAAGAAGAAACAGAAATTCACTGCTGGTAGCTGAAATGTGAAGATGTGAGAGAACCTGCAACCTGATCTAACATATCAGGGGTGGTGGGATTGTTCAGGAGGTGAACACATGTCAATCACCACATACATATACTGTCTATTATAAAACATGAAACAGTTAGAAAACCATAATTCAATAACCATGGTCCCACTGGACAGTACATAGCCATTCAGCACAGTATACAAAGAAATAAGAATGGTTAACAAGAAAACCAGTTTACCTAACTTCTTTATCATCCTCAGCACACATTATATAAGCACACAGACTTGGGCATGGACAAATTCAGTATTACCTAGCATATCACACTGTTAACAGTCTTTTGCCAAGAACTACATTTTCAAAACAACTCACTAAATATGCACCAGATAATTTGGCATCCCAAATATTAGGCACTTAAGTGTCTAGCATCAGCAATGTTCTGAACTTAACTCTCTCCCCATTGAAGCTTCTGTTTTGAATATCCTGTCCAATTCCTGAAAAACTGAAGTGCTTGCAGAAACCGTTGGCTTTAGCTACCATTGTGACCATTCAGCTTCTTGGTTAGCAGAGGACTTGGAGCCTGAAGTTTGAGTAATTGAAATGTAGTAACCTAAAATTTGCAAAATAAACAAAATTTGGTATAAGTAATTGGTCTTTGGAGAATTTATCTTAATCTGTGGCATATTCCATCCATCTCCCTCCTCCCCACCTACCTCTCAGCCCCCCAAAATAGAAAGCACATTTTTTAAAAGAAGGAAAAAGTGACACATCAGAGATTATTTAATGTGTAGACAGAATGTTCAATAACTGAGAAACAGTAAAACATTTTAAATCACCCAAATCAAGATAGGAGCTACTTTATTTGCAGATCTTAAAGGGACCAAACTACATTTTGTGGTAGATAAAACTCAGAGAATCAGAAAGCTAAGGACCACAATGACTTGGAAGGCCCAATGCTCAGGAAATACTGGATGCATGCATTTATCCCACTGAGCTCCTGGCATTGCAGGGCTGAGGCCTAAATCTGGGTTTGAATTTCACACTCTAAGTCTTGCAAAAATAAGTTTAGACAAATTGTCAGAAAGGTTGGGGTGGTTTCATATGCTCTGATATAAGGATATATCAGAGAATATCAGATACATCTAGACACGCACAAAAAGAACCAAGTGTGTTGAAAAAAGAGTTCTATTGTAATTCACTTGAGGTTTTCAGAGAGCAGTACATGGTAGTACACGGGTAGTTAATATTTTGCCTGATCCATTGCAAAGAACTAATAAAAGTAAAAGCTGTGCAGCTGCCTCTTCTAATCTGAGAAAAAAATCACAAAGGCAAGTACAAACAAAAGGCAGGTGAGCTCTCAACTGAGCAATTAGGAGGAGAACAAACAGGGGAAAAAAAAGGTAAAGTAATCCACCCAACCTCTTTGACAAAATTTAATCAGAAAAGCAGTTTAGAAAGGGACTTCAAATCTACTGAAAACAAAGTTTCAAATAACAAACACCAATAAAAGTATAATATAAATAATATCTCTGAGGTCAAAGTGTAGAGATTAGCAGAGCAATCAAAAGGAGCCAGAAACAAACAATCATACCTTTGCGAAGCAGGCTGTCAAGCAAACAGCTCTCAAAACCAGATTTAGAAAACAAGCTCTGTAAAAGGAATGGTCAAAGGCTGACTGATAGAGTCAATATATCCACCTAGGCTGGGAGCTCTTAGTGAATGTCAATCTAATAAAACAAAAAAGACTTTTCCTGAAAGGCAGCTATACATTGCCAGAATAAGGCATCACAAGGAAGAGACCAGAAGTTTGCTGCCATAATCTTAGTATTAAACAGAGCTATTCCCACTTGGTACTGAAAATTTTGATGATGTTGACTTACAGTTACTCTTAGGAAATATCTTATGTGTACTGTGGGATACAGTACACAATAGCCTAAGTGACAATAATCAATACATATTTGGCATACAGTCAATGAAAATGTACACTGAGATTCAGCAGCCTTGCCCCGAGTATGGAACTGAGTACTCATTTGTGATAAAGTAGGCAAAATGTCCCTTTCTTAATTGCCTGCACTCCCCTGATTTTTTGAGATTCAGAGGCTACCGCAGATCTCAGCCAATTGTGAACTTCTATTCTGGGATAAAAATGTCACTAGATGACCATTTGGTCATACATGACCCTCCCTTGCTTGCAAGATCATAACAAACAGGACAGTAGTATTTCATAATAAGCCAGGCCTTGAATTTAGACAGTTGGCAAGTAGAATTTTATAATTGCACATGAATACTCCAGAATCCAACTATTAAAAAAATAATCTGCCAAATAATGAAAGATGGAGCTAATATCTATTTCCCCAAAATATTTATTCTGCTTAGTTTGACTTTCACCACTTACTCTTTCAAATCTTGCGTTGCACCTTCTCTGCTGAGGCAGGCTTCTGCTACATTTGGCAGTAGCAAGCCCCAAACCTGCAAAGTCTGTGTGTATTCTGAATTTTCTGGTGACAAAACGTGACACTGAGGTTAGCAGGACTAATGACATGCATGAAGGTAAGTGCATATCTAATCAAATAGTTGCGGGGTCAGACCCCATTATAATATTATTAACACAGGATCATTTAACAGAGAGACCTGAAACTTTTCATTGTATTTGGGGAATAAATCGCCTACTGTTTCAAAGCTCCTGAACAAATAGGGGTTTCATATTTGTCTGTGTCTGCTGTCTATTTTGGATCTTTGTCATTTACCTTGCCCCACATTTAGGCCTGGAGCAGCTGGGAGAAAAGTTTGGATGTGTTTATTTTCCTGTTTCCCATGGAGCCAAGCCACGAGATAGTCCTCCCCAAAAGGAAACTAACCCTGACTGCATGACTGACAGGATTGCAGTAAAAAAAATATAGCCCATTTTAAAGTTTACCCAAAAGCAGTGTCTCTTCAAGCAGCATGACCCTGTGGCTTCATTTAACATTTCTAGGACAGAGTCTGCAAGGTTAATGTGTGAAGACAGTAAAAACTTTTCCTTTGCCTCAGGCACATCACTTCTATTCAGCAAGGCAAATAATACCCCACCTACAGCAGCCTGCCCAGAAGCCCAAAGGCTGCACAGCAACAAGCCTCCATTTCTTCCCTGTCTCCTTGTCTCCTTGAGACTGACATCGCCTGGGTGCTGAATAGCCTGGTGGGAAGAGTTCAATGCAGGGTTTGCACTTTCCCAGCCATTAGCCAGCTGCCACCACATTTCATTATCTTAGGGGCTGCTTTTATACATCAAAGGCACTTCCAAACAGTGTGATGAAGTGGAAGTAACTGAGCTTGGTCCACGTTGCAAGTCACAGTATTATTTATTGTCATTATTTTTTTGCGCCAATCTCATGCCATCTGGCCCACTAACTGTAAAGGCCAGTGATGGAAAAAAGGCTCAACACATCCCTCTCGGTTTCTTGGAGTGAATCCTGCTGAACAACTAGGCCTTGGAGCAACTGCCTGTCGTTATCGGGACTTTCTATTGTTTTGTACAAGGAGCCCTCTAAAAAGCAAAGAGAAAAAAACAAAGGTAGCACACAGGATCTCATGTGAAAACAAAGTAAGCTGAGCATGAAAAGTGGCACTGAGATGGCTTTTTCTTTGCCTTCTTTCCAACGTAGCCAAGAAATAAAGAGTTGAAAAAGGTTTTCTTTCAGTGTTCTAAAGAAGCTGCCTGTGAACAAGCCAAGGTAGTGGGGCTTGCATCAGACCGCCTCAGATCACTGTTCAGCTGTTTTAACTTACTTCAGCTTTTGTCTTATTATAGCTTACTTTTAAAGACAAAAGCCCGTATGGTCGGTGATTTATTGTACTTTTCCAGAGTTTGAGACCTGCTTTCCCTTACCGGAAATCTCTAATTGATACATTCAGAAAATGTTGAGAATTACATTAAAAGGTGAAAAAAGTGAAATCTCTCTCTGTGTCACAGAGTGCTAATTAGTGGCTTAAACAGGAGTTGTCAGTGGATGTATGATTAAGTTGCACTCTTATATGGTAGCTCGGTTTTACAGGCCAGGGAATAAACTACAACACATTTCTACCTCTGCTGTGCCTTCCTGCCACCAAAACAGCTGTTGCCAGAAAAAAAAAAAAAAAACAAACAAGAAATGTTCATACTTCCATACTGACATGTTTTGTCATACATATTTTGTGCAATGATTTATTTTACCTATTAACTTAAGGCTTTAAGAATATCATAGTCTGACTCCGAATGAGACAGGGCAATTGACTGCAATGTCAAGGCAGTAAGGCTTGAAAAATACCCCAGATATGGAGGTCAGCGCTGTCAAAACATTGTTGCTCTTTTTAAAAACAACACATTGTTTTGCATTTTTGAGTGCTTGCCATGAAAATAAATATTTGGTATGGTGAATACTGGTGCCCAAGACCCTGATACTGTAAACCAAGTCACATAGGTAAAGCTTTTGCCCATACAGATTCCGAAGGTGAGCATGCATGAAAAAGAGCTTGCAGCATCAGGGTCAAATTTGGCAGCCCTTTAGTAGGCTTGATTAACTTGAGATTGGCATGAATAAGGGCTGAGACAGTACAAGACTTTTAATTTTGTCCTGAAATCTTTTTCTGTTCTGTGCTTGCCGCATCTAACCTGTAGCTGCGAAATATCTCCCTGTAAGCTAGCAATTAGATTGCTATCTGTGACCAACTTGGAAATAGGAGCCAGAGAAGTCAAGCTACTGGCAGCCAACATCAAAACCAAAAATCCCTGACCTTGACTGCTCTTAATACAAAAGCTCTTTTCCTGCTGTTTTTGAATGAACGAAGGAATGAGAGCCAGCAAATGATATAGCAGACACTTTCTTCTGAAAAGATAAAGCAAATTTATTTTATTTCTGTATACAATCCACTGCCCAAACACAAAGACAGGAAGCAATACTGGGAAATTCGTAAAAATATCATTTATGCTGGATAGCATCCTTCCTTCTCCTTCATATCACTTGGAACTAATAGTGAGCCAAGAATTTCCTGACCTTTTGCATTGGAAAATGTGCTCTCCCTTCATTGCTACCACATTGTGAAGACAGCATTTATTTCTAGTAGTAGGTTTTAAATTTCACTTGAAATAAAACTGCATTATACACTCTGTCTCTGCTCCTTTCTTTGGTATGGGATTGAACAGGTGCTGCAACACAACTTCATTTTCAAGCTGCACTCAGATAATATTCCCCATTTTAGAGCATGGCAGGCATCCCTTCTTGGGTGACCAATCCCATGCCATCCAAATGGAGGGAACAGTCATAAACAAAGAAGTCCTTTGCTCAGGTTTAGACAGATGAGCAAGCCAGATGTATCCTGTAAGTCTCCACCAGACAGATTTGTGAAGTGTCCCAGATGAGGTGTCCACAGGAGATCTCGGGCTCATGGGACAGATATTTTTATGCAGATGAACTAGGGGAATTGCTCAAAAGCCATATGACCAATGCAAGTAGGTTTCCCATCTGCAGAAGGCAATAGGATAGCACTTCTTTTGTCATTTCAATGAGCATTTATTCCCCATTCAGGACCAAATGTGTAAAACAGGGTCCCTCGATAGGCTGGATGGGCAGCGTTTTACCCCAGCAGCCCCACAAGCTGTCTGTTTAGGCTATGGCACCTGGACAAGCCCCCCCTTGGGGAGGCAGTGTGCAGTGTCTGCTGCAAGGAGGTGGGCAGCCAGCACAATCCCTCTCTGTGGGGTTTAAAGGAGGAAAACACAGCTGAGTATCACGAAGCTGCAGGGCATAGGGCTCCCAGAAAGCAGAGGAGAGGAAGGCTCCAGGAAGGCCCTGTGTTCTAGAGAGGTGAGCGCTCAGTCTTGGCACTACTTTGTCTGGAAGGAGAAGCTAATTTCACCCTCTGATAGACTGGATTAGGGAAAAATTCATTGAGATAGCCTTCAGGCTTGATTCCTCACCTGATGAAAGCAGGACGGGCTTTTATTGTCCCACTGGAGTGGAGTAGCAGCTGAGGACATGGCTCCCAGCGCTTTCTGCCCTCCTGCGAGCTCTCCCCTGGCAGTGATGCTGTCAGTCCCTCGCCGCAGGCAGGTGCAAGCTGAGGGCCAGATTGCAGCTTTCTCGAACACAGCTACCATAGAGAGCACGGTCCTCTGCAGTCCTCACCTCCCCCTTGCCATTCCTCACGGATGTCATATGGATGCTTTTCTTTGCCAGCTGGTTTGGAGCAGCCCAAACTGCTACTGTGGCACGGCTCTGGTGTGGTAGGAAGGAGAAAGGAGGATGGATCTGGCATTGCTAGAGGGAAAACAGGGAGGAATCGGAAATAGAAAATGCAAACAGTGCTGTATTCAGAGCTACATGTAGCTCTTTACCTTCTCAGAGAAAGGGGAAAGTGGAAACACATTGCAGCACTCAGGATTGTCTGTCAAACCATGTAGCAGCCCCGGCTAAGAGCTGGTCAGCCAGGTCCTAAATCTGATGGTCAGAGAGAAAAGAAGCTCAAACAATGCATCCCATTTACTTAAACAATGATAAAAGTAGGCTTCCATGTGAAGATATGTTTCCTATGCATTGGAGTATCTTTAAACATCATGACAGAAAAGACTAAAGTTAATAATAGTTCTTATATTGTTTCAGATGTGGTAATATAAAAGCAGCTTTCTTTAGCTTCGCATTTCATTAAAGGTCACCATGAATTATGAATCTCTCTTCTGAACTACTCAGCTGTTTCCATGCAGTGTCACTGTCTGGACAGCCCTCAACACAGCAACAGCTAACGAGCAATGACAATCAGCTATGAAGCACAATTCAAGGAAACAAAACACAAAAATGGAAGGATGTGAATTCTATGGAGCACACAAAGAAAAATGGGTGGGATGCTCATTTCCTCAAATTGTGTATCAACTTCATAAGTTAGCTACAAATTATCCCCCTTTAGAGCATGAGGGTATCGTACATCCCACCTTTGTGTTCTTTTTCCAGTGCTCCATTGTGGAACCTGATCTCTGCTGCTTCTGTTTGAAGAACTGTAATTTTTTACATGTTTTTGAAACATAAAGCACAGTTGTTGAAATGATTCAGCGCTGGTCTTGCAGCACAAAAAAAAATCAACAGATGACTTCAAAATATCTGAAGAAAAGAAATCACAATGCAGACTTACACTAACTTATGCTCAAATGATAGTCCTTAGACTATATTTAGCAAGCCAATAAATTAAGAATTCTTACATCTTGAAAACTAAACAGATTTTTCATACAAAATCTTGCAGTAGCTCTCAGTTAGGATGTCTGCATTTCTGAATATTTTTAATACGTATTTTTAAAACTTGTGGATTTGTTTTCCTGTTACTTCATTGTCTATTTTCCCTATAAAAAAAACCACCAAACCCAACAAAAGCACTTTCCTCTTTCATTTTTTTGTAACTCAGTACTTCAGAAATCCATTTTTAATCCAGCTATTTAGTTTCTACATTATCACTGACGTCTTCTGTTTTCAATGAGATATACACAGTAGCTAAAAATGCTGTTGCACTGATATACTGTATGCAGTACACTGAGTACAAAATGTGTGTTTGTTTTTAATGCTTAGCAGTTCTTGGTCATTAGACTCACAGAACTTCTCTCTCCCCTCCTTCCTTTTCCCCTCTATATTATTTAGGAAAGAGGAAAATCATTAATCCATTTTAAAAAAATAGCTTCTCCTGTAGTATTAAAGGGTTTGAAGCATTGATAAGTTGCAGGTTTTTGAGAACAAAATGAGAAGTAACTCCATGTAAAAATACTGATTTACAGACCAAATTTGTACATCTTTTGCTTCACAAACACAGACTTGCAAGACAGAACAAATGTGTTGTATCTGTAAGGGGGCATTTTCTAAGAAAATACTTCCGTGTTTAAGAAACAGTAAATTTATGTTACTGTAGGATAGATAATCAAATGCCACCTCACCATTACTGCAAAGAACATATTTGTTTCTTACATGAAGTATACACTATCCAGACAAGGAAGAGTTGCAATTAGATGTAACAAGCATTGGTTTGTGTTGACAAACAAAATAGCAAATATATAGTATAGTAATTCAAGACAAAGCAAAACAAATGGATTTTTTTTTTTGCTTGTTAGGATTTCACACAATAGATGCAAATTCAGAGTTAATCAAATCTAGAAACAAATAAAACTGAAAGAGGATGCTCTGTACCAAAGAAAATTTAGTTTGACATTGTTAAGTAGATAGCTGGGATCTGCAGGAAATACATACCTTGATTTCATCTGATTGACCTCGTATCATTGTTATGGCACAAAACTACACCTGACAGGTTATTGATATGGCAATATGTAAAGTGGATCCTTAAGGAAATAGCTTGGCAGAGAGCAGCTTCCCATGTTTTTTATGTTCCCACAGCAAAAACTGAAGTCTCTATCACAGTATTCATCACATATGGAGAGGAAAGAAAAACAATGCTCTTACAAAATGCTTTATAAAGAAAAAAGATGGTTATTAACAGCCTCACATGTCACTTAACAGGTTTCAGGGCTCAGATCACAAAAATGACAGAATAATATTGATTTCAAATTTCAGAATGAAAAAAACAATAGATTTTTTTCCCTTTTCAGCCCAGCTTTCACAACACAACTCCAACAACTTTAACACTTTTCATGCAGAAGGTCCTGCTTGATAATTTTGCCAGAAATATGCAGCACACACGTGCACAATAACAAAACCAAGTTAGAATGCTATTTATTCTGCTGCCACAAAAGCATTTTTGCTCTACTTTGTGCCACGAAATGTACCACAATGTTTTCATCACCAAGTTAAAGAGAGTATGCCTAATGGCTTATATGGCCCTACTGCACAAGAACCCTATTCAAACATTTGCTCAAGTCATGCATGGCTTTAGTCACTTGCACAATAGCCTACAGACAAAAGGCACAACAGACAAGGAGGGCTTTATGTATCTGACTGAAAGTAGTATTTCCCTGTGCTAATACTATGTAAACAACAGAGAGCTGCAGGATATCATATTAACACGATTTTTTGTGAGAGAGAAAGAAAGATTAGTCAATACCTAAAAACTAAAGTACCTGTGTCTGGAGAGAGCAAACACATAAACAAAAATTATAATGAGAGACAAAACATCAATTAAGATGAAAGAAAATAACCAAAACCAAATTATGTCTTTTACATGCTTACAATAAACCAAATTATATTACTTTAACATAGACTAATCAAAAACCTTTTAATTGGGATATAAAAGAGCCACCTTTTGGGTTTTTTATAAGATAGATGGGCACACATTTTCAGGAAGAAACATAAATAGGTGAAACATCACTATATATTGAAAGAAGAGTGTTTAGCCATAGCATACTTCAGCATCCAGTGCCTGTATAAAACCTTATGTGCTAACATGAGGATACTGCTCTGGACTCAACACCACTCATAAGGCATCACCCCAAGAGACAATAGCAGGGAGAGGAAAATCATTAGGCAAAATCATCTGTTGATGTAAACTGACAGGACACTCCTCGCCCCCACTACTCCACCCCCTGCCTTCACAGCAGCTGAAGCTGCACTTCACAGTAGCAAACAAAGACTACAAAAGTGTGACTGAAATCAGTGTAATCTGACCATATTCATGGACAACACATATAGCTCTTCTATGAATCTAAAGGGCAGGTCACAGTCAACAGGGTTGTCTCAAATCAGGTGCCTACTCAGTAACACAGGATTAGTTTGGGGATAAGCTTTCATTTTCCAAGCTAAAAGCAAAGGACCCATAGGGGAAGCAGTCCTATGGATCAAGTCCTTGTTTCCACCAAGAAGACATGATGCACCTCTTCTACATGGTTCCATTATTCAAGAGTGCCAATAAAAGCAGATCTTTAGAAAAGCCCAGTCTTTGGATCTTGATACAAAATGTTGCTTTAAAATATACATAAGTCATATAGATAAAAATACACCTGTAGCATTTCCATCTGTACATTCTGAAGCATGGTACGAATGAGATCAGCAATGATATTCTCGTTTTCTAATGGAATTTGGGATATTCGGACAAGGAAAGTGAACTAGCCCCAGTCCCTCAGCAACCTGAAAATGAGACAGGTCCTTTGTAGTCCTTTCTGAGTCCAAGTGCCGTACCTACAAGAATTTGTCATCTCACTCAACACTAGGCTGGGACCCAAGCTGCGAAAGACCTGTCTATGGCAAAGAGCTGCATAATTCAACAAAGCAGTGTGAAATGAAAGTTCATTCCAGATCAGAAAAAAAGTTAACTTATAGAAATGAAAACTTCTATGGCAACGGCTTACTTTTAAGAAAATGTTCAGAAAGAAATTGTTTCTCAGGTCCAGAATAAGATTTTTTTTCAAAATGAATGACTTAGGTCCCTAAAATGGCTTCACAGTTTGAATCCCCATGTACAGTGTGAGCATTTCCCAGTTTTCTCACAGCCTAGCAGACAGACTGGTGATATGAGGTTAATAGGAGAAGAGGTTCAGCTGCCTTCAGCCTTCCATTGAATGCCTCATCACCAGGCTGTTAACTGTTCTGGTGTATTTACATCTGATGTGCCCATAGCTTGAGTATCAGGAATACTGACTTTTTAAGGTGATATTTTTCAAGTATTTTTCCAAGGGTTAATGCTGGATGATCTTGACTTACTCGTCGCATGGAAATAAGAGGTCAACAAAATCCTCCCTCACAAAAGAAAATCCTAAATAACCAATGAAACACACACAAAAGCAATAAGCCCTCACTGGGCTGTAGACTACAAGATGATGCACTCTTAGGAGGAAGCTGAGCTGCTGATCTGGCAGTTAGATACCAGCACTGCCCTTTGCAGAATATTTTGCAGGATAGCTATCTGGCTGTTGCATACACAGATACACCCTCTTCTAAGGGAACATAACTATTCCCACACAGTGCACTTTTGCTTCTCATATCTTTTACACATTGCCACATAACCTGAGCTTTATTAAGAGATTAACTCAATTTACCACTACATGTAGTGTGCTTTATTGTCAACATATTTTTCAGCCTGTCCATCTGTGTGCACTAGCATTTCTAAAATTAAACAAAATCCCTGTGTGGAGTGCCAGTACCTATAGATTAATTATACCTTCAGGAATCTAAAATATTAGAAAAGAATCAGCAGTTACCTTTCAGATACCCCCCGGCAGCCTGCACTGCTCAGTCAGTGTGGTTATGCTTGCAACGCGTTTTAAGCACACTCCAGAGCCACCCAAAAAGCCTGGCAGTCACAGCAGCCTGCCCTGCCCATCACATTATTTTCCTTTTTCCTATTTCAAATTGGAAACAGTTAATCAGTAGTGCTCTGGCCACTTGATATCAGGAACAGACAGGAGCCAAAGGAGGAAAACTTTGCCAGGACTCCAGGTTTTCGCTCTTTCCTCTTGTGCCAGTTTGAGCAAGGGTTATAATGTGTGTAGACTCAAGTCCTAACTCACTCATCAGGACTGACCTTTGGATAAGCCTTATACCACCATTTGCAGGATATAAGCCTATATATTGTGTTTGAAAAAGGCAAATGGAAGTGTGATAAAGCTTGAAACTAAGGTTTTGACCTTGGCTTAACATTTGTGACAATGTACTCAGATACAAGCTAATAGGCAGCTCCTTTATTTACCATCCTACAAAGGAAGCAGGTATATTAACCTAAAGATTGCTCTTTTAGTACTGACAGAAACAAATCCCTTACTAATAAGTGAAATTTCCCATTAGCTTTTAAAGCTAAGCTCTGTCAAGTGAAAATACAGTCTCTCTGAAAGCCAACAATTAAACTATCATAAGCGTTACTGAATTGATCTTCAGGTTATAAGAACTATGAAGTACACGAAGAAGTAGGGTTTTATTTTTTTTAGGGATTTAGAGAAAGTCATGAGAACACAGATGAAATGACAACTGAGATTTTTTGTGGAGATTTTTTTCCCTTTTGTTTACAAAAGAAAAAATAAACCGCTTAAACACCTCTTTCAGCAATATCAAAAGCTTTGCAAATTTGGCTTAAATTGAGTGAATGAATTTGACAGGCTGAAATAAGGAAAAGAATCAGAAACACTGAAACCTTGGCTTTCCACATTTGCTACTCAAACCATGTAGGTTTCTGATTTTAGGATGTTTTCACTCAGAAGGCTGCTAAAGCTTTTTACAAGCAGCAAGAATTTTAGTGAATTTTTCTCTTGGGCAATTTGAACAATTTTTTCCACTGTGTGTTTTGACTCCTAAATGTATAATTTCCACAACATTGATTCTTTAGATTAATTATTATGACATAACACTTGTGTAACCCCCAGAAACAAGCAAATTCATATTTACTGTGAACCAATACAAGAGAAGAATGTACAAAACTGGTTGGTCCCTCTGGCATTCACACCTCTCTCAGCAGCTCCTCACTGCTACCTGAAACCAGTGTAAAACTATTCAGCTGTCCAAGGAAGGAGCTTTCTAATAGGCCTGGGCTCTGTGATGATGCAAACCTGGTGTAACATTTGTGGTGTTGCTCCCCAGGGCTGCTCACAAGGCATGTTTCTGTGAGAAGAGCCACAAAAAGGCACAGGACTGTGGCTTCTAAGACGACCAAGCTGCTTCTTTCACCACCAAGATGGCCGTGCACAAGCTCTCAGGTTTCCGAAGTCCCTCTAGTCAAGCATGCCAAACTCTTTCAGTATTGCAGTTCAAGCCCATTTTTAAATGGCTGCTTCCACCGTTACAGCTGCAGGATAAAGACATGCACCAACATGGACAAAGATGACTATTTTGTACCAAGATGTACGGACAGGAAAGGATGTCCAGGGCGTTTACTTCAGCCTCCATCCCCCCACTGTGTTACAGGACCTATATTAATCAGCCTTTTTTACAATAACTGATGGAAATATCTAGGGACCTTTTATTTAAGAAAAAAACCAAAAAGTAATATTGCTGGCAAAGAAAACAAGGTGATTTCTGAGCCACCAAAAGGCCTAAACAAAATACTGATAGTTGGTTTCAACCCAACTGCAGCTGTAATTTTCCAAAATGAGCTGCTTCATTTATCATGACAATAAAATGTAGGGAGAATCATCTTATTAATGCAACACCTGCAGGACTAAATGCAGGGATCACTTCCATGAATCTGACTGGCTCACAAAAACGCCCCTGCTACAGAAAGTTGTACTTGTTCAGTAGCTATTGACAAAGTGTGAAATCATGGCCAGTCCAGGTAGAAGACAAAAGCTTCCTGCTCATTTAGGCTTCTTGTCTGAATTTGTGTTTAAGCAAAAGGAAATCAAATATGAGTTCTGTAACTGATGGAATAAGAAATACACACCACACTTAAAACAGCTGGATAACCCGTGTACCTCCCTTGTCCCATACAGCAGACCATACAACCATGATTTAGTCAACATATGCAAAATGCTACTGCTTTTCAATCATATCTATTGGGCTTATAGATTCCTTACCTGGGGGACCCTCTCATCCTAGAAGCTAAATCCCAATCTCAGTCTTCAATGCTAGCCAATAAGGTACTTACGGAAATAAAAGGATTAATTAAGCCTCTGTCTTTCAGTACTGTTGTGCATGTTAAAATACTGTACTTAACACAGAGAGGGCCAAAAACTCTGAGAAATCTGAGGCAAGTAACTAATTTGCCACTATGAAGTAGCAACTGACACTCTGCAATTGTCAGATGCATTTAGAACTCTAATATATTTAAACATGCATTGAAACAATTGTCTCTTGTAGACACTGAGTCACTTTCCCTATATGAACTCTGGTCATATTTCTGTTTCCCTTTTGTATTTACCTTATCCCCTATTCACTAAACCATGAGCTCAAAAAGATAACATAACCTAAGCAAAAAAGAAAAATGTGACAATTTCAACAATATCAAATACCCAGGAAAAGCACTTTTGCCTTTCAGATTCCCTGAGAACCTCTCCTCTTCCTCCAGGCTTCCTACGCCAGTTCAGGTGAACATACAAAAGACTTCATATTCACAGTATTATCTGTATGCTACTGCCCAGAGCAGTTTTCTTACATTCCTTCACCTCCATAGTGACAGAGGGATTGACTACACTTCGAAAAGCGGAGTAACCCAAAATATCTTAAAAGGCCTAGTTTACACTTTTTATAGAGATTGTTTAATCATGCAACTTTTTTTAAAGAATCAGAGCTGAAGACAACTTAGCGATCACTGGAAAGAAGTGTCTCTAAATGTGTATGCATCATTGATGTTAATGAAAGGAAGGTTATCCCTCTCTAAGAAAAAGACGAACCCTAAATATTCATAAAGTGTCAAGGATGGGTTTCTTTTTGGTTGGCTGGTTTGGTGTTTTGTTTGTCTGTTTGGTTTGGTTTGAGGTTTTGGGGGTGGTTTTTTTGTTGCTGTTCTTGTTGAGGGAGGTTGTGTTGGGCTTTTTTGTTTGGTTGGTTTGGATTTTTTGTCAGGACAGATGCACAAGGCACAGCTTGGGAAGAACTTACAAAAAAATCTGCACAGTTTTAATGAACCTTAGACCTTACAAAGAACGACTACCAAGGCAGCATGGTATGGCCAGTTACTGATCAGGGAATGCAGGCAAAAGCGAGAAAATGTCCCAGATATAGAAGCTTACATATGTGTAAACTCAAGAGTTTAAGAGAATAATAAAAAAAAAAGGGCTAATGATGTACTGTTCTATTGTTTCGACCTCTCATCTATCACATTTCGTCCAGTTTTTCTAATAACAAACCTACTAACTGGTGTTTAACTTAAGTATACCTTCCAGAAAGTCACATGGCTTTCATTTGCAGACACCAGGAAATGGGTCCCTTGGTTCCTTTGGTAGGTTGCTCAAAGGATTAAACCCTCTTTGTGAAAAATGTGTAATCTTCTTCCGAAAAATGCCTGGATTCAGGCATTTCCCAAACTTATCGTTATCTCCCTCTCCATAAGGAGAGGATTCTTAGTCACCGGCACTTGATGCTGGGAAGGTTCTTTCAGGCCGTTAAGCAGCTTCCCAGTCCTGTCCTTTTGATATGCTAACCAGGATAGAGAGCTACAGTCCAACTGCCAGGAACTCTTTCAAGCCTGACATCATTCTGGTGGCACTGCTCTTCTCTCTCTTCAGTTTCTGAAGTCCTTTCTACACCAACGTTGACACCAACACGATAAGCAATTTCCTAGCATCCGTCATGTTGCATTTCAAAGTAAAATCACACCTTTACTTCCCCCAATTGTTATACACCCAAAGATCTCACTTTCTGCCCTAACATTGTGCTGTTAGTTGCTATTCTTCCTCTTCTGCCAAGCTGCGATTTCATTCCAGCCATTAGACAGTTTCCCATTGCATACAGAGGATCTGTATTTTATACTTTTAAGTGTATGAATGACTTTGTACATTTCAATAAAGTCAAATATAACATAAACAGACTGCTTATTAAGCAATATAGATCACTCAGTGTAAGCACTTTATTGTCCCTGTTTTATGCTCCCCCAAACTGTGGCATATAGGCTTTTTAAGAGCTGAGATTATATGAAATTTCAAAACAGTAATGAAATCCTTACTGGCAGTTTCACAGTGCTTGTCTCTGCAGAACTTCAGTGGAAATATTTCCGTTCAGTGATGAGCCTCCATTGACGGTCTTTCTGAGAACAGCTAGTTCTACTCCATTTATTGCTTTCTATGATACATTACATAGTTCTTAACAAAGCTATTATGACTGGAAAAATATCCAAACAAATGAAAGCTCTGTATGTCAGAGCACCAAGGGACAAATCCTCTTCTCTCCGAAAGCAAGTAGAGCCTGGGAATGTTGAGAGGAGGAGCAGCCTCAACCTAAAAAAATTAAACCATGACTCACTCCTATATTGCCGCACTAACAGAGGAAATACATTTGCGGCAATCAACAGCATCTTTCCCTCTAATTCAAGGTAACACCAATCTATTCTATGTAATCTGAATTACATTGTTCAACTGAGGAACTTCTTAGTGGATTTAACTAAAACGATCTATTAGCATTCGTAAACACAGACAGGAAGTCAAAACTGAATAGCAGCTTAGTTTGAAAAACAAAGCAAAACAAAATAACCCACAACTATTTATTTCTAGGTGTATTAATTTACAAGTGGGATAAATTCACTCCATGACCATATCAATGGATCATCATGCAAAAAGTAAGATACTGTGGGGGTTTATGCAGTCACTGAATATCCGTACATTCAGCTGAAAGGTGGTGTTTAAAAAAAAAAAAAAGTGCAATAAAATGCACAGCACAAGATAAAATACAGGCAGACCCCCTCCTACCATTTAAAGGAAACACAAGTGTAAAATTTAGGAGCAACAATGAAATTTGATGGACTTGTGTGCTACTCTGAAGTTGAGCTCACTGTCTGGTCCTTTTCACCATCACTTTTAGCTGGACAGATAAACAGGAGTATGAGGCAGCCTTATTTACAACACATTAAATGAAAGATAAGGTGGAGTTCAGTGCACCACCTAAAACAGTGACACCTCTGAGTTTATCTGTTGCTCTCTCCTCCTTTAGTGACGCTGGCTGACCTTCCCTGCAATGAGTAAGCATCTTCCGTGCCATGAGACAGCCCTGTTTCACAAGATGCCGTTCTCCTGGTTTCACGCAGCAAAAAGAAAACAAGCGCTTAGGAGAGTGTTAGCAGTCTCCTAAAGTAAGAGGACATGGTGGTAGCCCCTCTTGCTTCCTAAACTTATTTCACTATTTCCTAAGGATGATGTTAAGGTTGCCCTGGTTCCCTGGGCTGCCCTTCTGGATTTTAAGAGTCCCAAAGCTTCACAGCAGCATACCTCTCTTATGCAAAAATGGATGTTTGAGAAGATAAAGACAGCCATAATCTGGAGCTGCATGAGAAAGATTGGTTTTAATCTTATTCTGACTCCTTATAATTTACTGTTGATACTTTTATCCGTGGGTTACAAAAAGTAAACAGTCGTGATCTCTAGCTACTGCATAAAAGCATTGCCATTTAAGCCCCTTAAGATCTCCCAAGAAGTCAGCAGTAGTACTGGGGAAAATTCTCAAATAGTGCACACAGCCTTTTCAAGACTGCAGAGTACAACAGGCAGCATCTATTATCCACCTGGGTTTGACTCAGAAAAATAACCATGCTAAACTGGCAGAGACTCCCTTACCAGGCACTTCCTGAGATGCAGTGAGAGTACGTCTCTTGCACTTTGGTAGCCACTACCAGACAATGCCTCTCTATTCCTCTGGGTCTGCAACACCTGCAATGCTACCTGAAAGAAGCAGAGACCCCATCCTACTGTGTGATTCCTCAAATGGTTTATTGAAAGACCGATACTCCTGTCCAAACCCTGAACAACTGAACAGGAGGTATAATTCACCTGGCAGGGCTACCACCCAAACAGCTACCACCCAGGAGCCAGAGTCCAGCTGTGCTCAGTTTGGGAATGGACTTTTGAAAACTGAGAGAAGCATGAAATGAGGAATGAAATAAAGACTTATTTCTTCTTTACCTAAGAAAGTAATATATATAAATTAGCATGTAGTACAAAATTCCCTGGGGAAAAATGTGTATGCCCAAGGGCACAGAGCATGGAAAGCTGCCATGGGACAAGCCAAACCCTGCAACTTCTCAGAAATACATTTCTACCGTTCCAACTATTCAAGCACATGTTTCCAAAATTCAGGAAACATATTGCTAACGATTTCCTGCCAGGTACTGAAATTCCAGTGGATTCCCAAATGAACATGTGAGCAGAGTAAACTATTCCTCATTTGGGGCATTAGGAGTTATTAAAATAATGACAGGTATCTAATCAATATCCTGCAAGTTAAAACACATTAAACAATCACATGTAGAACCATGTGGAAGGAGAAGACCTAACTAGATGGACTCGGTGCTCTTTCTTCATAGAAGAGAACCCAGTGCTTCCTCTGGAATGCATCCCCTCTAGCCTAGGACATTGAAATCAGTTTGAGGATTTTTTCCATGAAGAATGGGTTCTCTTCACCAACCACCAGGAAAGCCTTGGGAAGAGGTCTGAGACTCAGGTCTGGAGGTGACTGGAGACAGCTAATTTGGGGAGAGAGAAGCCAACAGGCCGTGGAGAGGCATTCTCATCTAGATGCAGGGCACTAGTAAAAGAGGTGACATGCCTCTCTGAAAGTATTACCTTTACCTGTGGATCAGCCTCTCCAGCTCCTGATAAAAAAGAACCAAATTAATTTAAACTCAAATTGATGACACCTATGTCATGGTTAGCTTAGAAAAGGACGTTTGTCCATGGCTTGAGCCTTTTGTAATGAGAGCCCTAACTTCAGATTTTACTTTGACTTTCCACACTCCAGTTTCTCCAGTGCCCTCCTCTCGCTGGCATTTCACCAAAGGGCAGAACTTCAGATAAAAAGGCTAAGTATAAGAATTCTCTCCATGTTTCCAGGGCGAAGGACATAGGTTGTTGTCTTGCTTTTGGTTCTGTCCACCACTTTTTGCACAAATATTATGCAGTAATAAATGTTTAACCATACCAAGGTGTCTACTCCAATCTCTTTCATAGCCTTCATTTAGGTTCTTGTGTATTCACATGGATATACCTCCATGTACATGCAGCATGTATGTAACTGAACTGTTGAACGCTTCAAGTAACCTGACAATTCTTGAGAAGGTAAGGCAGTGTGCAGGCCCACCACGGGAACAGCCAACCAACCACAATTACCTCTCCCTGAATAATTTCCACTGAAAAGGACTCTTTCTTTAGAAATCATTAGCCAAAAAGGCCTCTTTGTGGTTTATATTACACCCCACCACCACCGACAGAGTAACTGCCTTCTACACCACTGCAGTTCCCCTGGCTGCTGACCTTACATTATCTGCAGCCCAGGCTGGACCCACACTGCCTACAGCTACATCTGGAAAGCAGGCTGCAGAGAAAATAATCACTTGAGAACCTAATTCCAGAGAAGCAGCACTGCCATTTATCTTGGACTTGAGCAATATATAGTAACAGTGGAGGCAGTTGAACACACATGAAACTCAAGGACCAGGAAGATGAAGGACAGGATTATCTACTGAACTTGCAAAGTCTGTTTCCTAAAATACCACTGGCGTGCTATCTAACATGCAGGTAACATGAATGCTGCAGAGTGACGCCCCACACTCCTGTTGGTGTCTTAAAAGCAGTTGTACAATGCTTGTTTACACTTTTTAGCACGCACATTTAGTTCACAAGCAAAATTTGCCAGGCTTATTGGCACAGGAGCCTGGGGCAATGAGATTTAGAATAAGCAAACTTTCAGACATACACAAGAAGTAAGCTAAAATTAAAAGCTTGCTGGGTACTTTTCCCCTGTAAATTCCCGTGCTTATCCTCAAGGACAGCATATAAATGTGTACGTTACAGCCCATGTGATCAGACACTCTCAAGAACTATAAACAATGGGACTGTGAGTCATTGTTACATGGAATTACATTCAGTTCTTTCCCAGTGACTCACCATATGGCTTGTCCGGTCTTTTGCTCTCTCCTCTCCCTTCTTCCCCTTCCCAGACCATACATGACCCCTTCCTAAATTTCAGCACAAGTATGTTTGCTTTACACATCCTAGCTCTTGGCCCGGTGACAACAGCAGTCTGCAGGGCGCACACATACAGGCGCTGAGCTCACCACATCTCCAACACCCCCAGCCGTCTGCCAGAGCCTGCCAGCTCCCCAGCAGATGTGACAGCAGCACGGGGCTCCCACTGTGTCTCGGGCATTGCGGACTGACGTGACATAAATTGACCAACCCTAACAACTTCAGCTAATTCTGAGCAAGCGTCAGAAGAGCCATTTCTGCCACCTCACCTAACAGGATAGTAATTTCTGGCAAAGTGGAGGAAGGAGTGGGTTTGGATAGTTACACATCTTAACCCACTGCAGCTAGGTCAGACCTAGCAATACATCAATCAAAGCTTTCATCTTTCATTTTAAAGAAAAAGGTAAAGCTAGTTCCTAGCATTCATAGTTGTAGAAAAAATACATTGAAGTTATGACTTCCAAATCTTCAAAGGCAGATTGTAAATAAAAGCGCTGACATTTATTGCTTTTAAGCAAATCACATACTGGAGTGTGACTCATGAACATTGGAACTGGCAAGCACCGAGGCAATCATGTTGAGAATGAGATCATGATGCAGTAGGTGTGCAGCATTCTCTTTTCAGCCTATTCACTATGTCTATTCTGCAGTAATGAAGAGGAAAGTTTAAGTCAAAAATAAAGATTTTAATGTGCCTTCCAGTACCTATGGAAATGATAAAGCCCCCACATTTCTGCTTCACTGGGAAAGCTTTTGACACATACTTGATCTCATAAAATACTGAAGAGCACATGACGTATTCACATGAATAAGTCAAACGGCTTCATGGTACTTGTAACGGTAAAACTAGGAATGTGCAAAGGCTGGGGTCCTGGGTTTTAAAACCGCAGATCACATTGGAACTCTAGTCTTCCTTTTATTGAATGCAAACTGCTTACAAAGGGATGCTCCTATAGACAGGGAGGTGCACCAAAAGGGGCAAGAAAAGGAAATTAACATATTTGTACTGCAGAATTAGACACAGGATTGCAGCAGTTTGATAATTCAGGAGACATTTTGCACACATATCAGCTTAGCTTGGAATTAACTTCAACCTCAGTAAACTCTACGAACAGTGCACATATTTTTCTACTGAATAATTACAGAAGGTATCACTTTCAGTATTCAGAGTCAAGGTTCTGCTGTTCATGATGCAGGACTTGTCAAATCTGCAAGCAACAGGCTTTGAAGATAGTCACAGGAACATTTGGATAAACAATCAGGCAGATATATTTGTTCAGCTGTCCTTCTAAAAAGTACTTACATACTTACAACACGGTTTTTCTCAGGTATATTACAAAAGCTTTATCCATGTTAAATATATGCAGACAACAAATGAACTATGATAAATATCATCAAAATTTAGACTCTGATACCTTCGTCACACAGAAACAGATCCTTCATAAACAAGAAACTAAATTTATCATTTGCTTTAATGTCATCATGATTCAGACTGATACTGCAATTTCCACTGCCTTATTTTCTTCCTACGGATCTGAAGTCTACAAACAGCTGATTGCAAGCTGGGGAGTTAGATGACTGGCTGTACATGACAAAAGAAGCAAACAGGGGTTAAAAAAGCAATTATTATAATACAAGCTAAAGGTAGGGGTAGAATTACAAGGGTTGGTTAATATCACCAGTATAATTTTGTAGCACTAGGTGTACCACACAGGCAGCATGATACTGCAGTTATGATATACAGCCTTTCACACTTGTAAACAGATTTCTAATTCACACACTACAGAACCTGAATTCTATCAGATAGAAGCAACTGTTCTGGTGCACCCATCTGTGGAAGGGTGCTAAGCTCAACCAAAACGAACCTTTTGCTGATTGTTCAGACAACTGCTTACAGCAACCAGAGAAAGCTCTCTTCATTACAAAGCATTAGTATGAATACACAGTTAAGATTCTAAAAGTATCTTAGCTTTAATTCATTTCAGCCTGATGTTAAATCGATTAAAATGTTGCAAACATTCCTTTTGACAACTACAAATTGCTTTAAAATGCTACTGAAAATCTTGAAAATCTGCTCAGCTGAGTAGCAAAATGAGCTGAGCTGCAAATTCACATTCAGAAAATTGAAAGAGAAGAATAGGAATACATGCTCCTGTTAATACCAATGTATTAAGGCATAAAAAGTGAAAGAGGAGGAGGATTTTCCTCCATCTATGTGAATTTACAATGTTCAGATCACCTGCAGTGATTTGTGAATTAAATCACTGTGAGCAGGGACTTCAGGATCACCCACCAAAATATACTCTAGCAATTGAATATGTATGTGCATATAGATATATATTTATACAAGAAATATAGATATGTGCCCATGTGTATATACAAATAAAATTTGGTTTAAGCTTCAATGCATGGAAGGAATGTTGTCTTTCAATATTCTTCTCCATGTACAAGAAACTCATCAATTAACCTGTGGCCAGCAGAACTCCAAAGACACATGTTCTTAGGTTACAAAAAGCAATAATAAATTAATCTTATAGAACACAGAGCAGCAAGGGCATATTCTGCTGGAATTTTTCAATTGTAGCTAATATCAGCAGATGATACAATAGATACTAGAAATCTGTCTTTAAGATGACCTTGGAGTTAGGAGCTGTATCCAAGCCTTAACTTCTTGTTATATAGCCCTTCAGGTAAGTGTGCAGCCTGGAACCCTACCATGAAAGCTGGGCAGCATCACTAGCCCTGCCCCTTTCACTGGGCATTTTGGACACTGCTGCTCCTTGCATATATTCAAGGCTGCTCCAAGAATGCTGAAGTTCTTCTTCCCTGCGTTCCTACACCACTAACAGATTCATTTATTTATCATTTTATTCAGCTACATAATCAGCACATAAAATTTTAGGACTTAAAATCACATGAAATCACACTGGATTTTACAATGCCCCAGAAAAACCACGGAGCTACAAGGCATTTCCTGACATCCAAGAGGTAAAATAAAGCTACACCTCTCAAGAAAACTTTAGAAGGTTGTTGCAAATCGCGATGAGAGGCTGAGCAGCTGATCACAGGAATTGCAAGGTAAAAACTCGACCCTCTGCAAAAATTGACTCTACATTTTCTCATCCGAACAGGCATGTTTGCCTTCTTCATGTATTGTCATGGGTCCCTTTCAGTGAAGAAAAACCTCAAAATGAAGACGCAGCATTTTGCCTTTTTTCCTCAGTTTCAACATCTCTCCTTGCCAGCTTTGCAGTCACAGAATTGCAATACTACTAAGGCAAATATCCGCTGTCACGCATGCAGTATTACTGCTCATGTGGATTTCTTCCCAGCAGCTGGGAGGAAATGTTCCTTCTTGTTTAGACAAAAATATCAAGTGGTTAGGAAATAAGGAGTTAGGAAAAGCTGTAGACAAGGTTCATGCTTGAGAAACACAAGGGCACAGAAGACTTAGCCACTAAGAAAATTCCACTGGACATTAAGTTACAATTTAGCTCTGCTCATTTATGGTAAGTCAGCCATTTTACTGTTGACCTACTTTGTATCAGCAATAATTTGTCATAGTGCATTCTCCAACAGCTACTGAAAGAAAGGTTGAAACCATACATTAGAGCATAGTGTCAAAGCAACTGACATTAATTATACCCTACAATTCCTATGTTGATGAAATTGTCACTGCTAACCATTAATACAGCATTTACTGTTTAAGCCCAGCTTGCTCTACCAACCCTTGAAAGCCACTGAATTAACATCCTGCTTCACAATGTTCACATTGGAATGTAAATCTGAAACATGTAAAAATAACCTCTGCTATTACACCAAGAATGTGCAAATATACATTCCTTTTCTGGAGGGCTATTTATCTCCAGTCTATAGATGCTTCACTCTTTAAACTAAAAACAACTTTAATGTTCTTCAGTCAAGTGGCAGCTTTTGCAAATATAAACTATTTTCCCTAAAAAATATGGCATCAAGTAGAGGAAATTTTGGAAAATGTAGAGTGCTACTTGATTTATGGAAACTCAGAAATAAGCTTTACATAGATACACAAAAAAAGAAAAGCAGCAATGTTCTTAATTTTATTCATTGCTAACCTGTACAATAACAAGAGGTCATATTCTCCCAGCACAAGTAAGCAAGGTTAATTAGAAGGACATCTTATGCGTAGTGTTCCTGTTCAGTGACATCTGCTTAATTTGGTGACAGAAATGTTTACAAGCATCAGCACAAACCAACCACTCCAGGAGCATTAACTGGATTCTTTATGGTTTGCACATCAGTAAACTGTTTTGTAAGGTCCTACTGTTGCAGCACGGTTCTCCCTGCTTCTAAATCACCTCCCAGGCTACTCTTTTACCCACATAAATGGAAGGCAGTCAAGAGCATATGGGCTGAAAAATATTTAGCCTTCAGAATTGTCATCACTAGCTATGACACAAGACAGCACAACTTCATCTTCTGATCCAAGAAGACTCTTCTTAGTGACGAATAGGAAAGACTTTAATCCTATGAACTGATTCAATGAGATACCACAAAATTAGAAGCTGATGCTGGCATTTTCACATCAGAAGAGTGCCTTATGTAGGTTACTTCCAAATTCTCATGTAGACTGATAGAGCAAACTAATAATAAGAAAATCCCATGGCACGATGAGTCCTGTCATACAGATTTACCAGAAAATCTTTGCAGAGTCAGCAGAAAAGTAGAAAACTAAAATCAGCATTATTAGTAATTGAATGAAAGCAAGCCCTCACATCATTATTCAGACCTAAGAATGACCTGAAGACTTACAGGAAGAAAATTATCATGGTCCAAATAACTGCTTAACCCACACATGTATATCCAGAATAAGCAGGAAGAAAATACACAACTGCAAAAAGAAGGATGGAAATTTTTACAGGATAAGTAAAATACAATTCCGTACAGGAGGAGCATCATTACCAAACATGAAATACAAAAGTAAACTTGAGTGCATAGGATGATACCATACACAGAACATACTGTGAGAAAAAGAAACATTTGCTCACCTGGCATAAACTAGAAGGCAACTGTACACTTTATAAAGACATTCACTGAATGGTGAACAACTCTTAGTAGACTGGTCCATCAGTCTAAGGAGAGCAGTCACATTAAAGCTGCATACAGCTGAGCCTGCCCTCAGACCAACAACAGGATTATTCAGTGCTTCATAAGGAAAGTCCAGCTAATTTAACTAACGTGCACTGGGCAAGCAGGTCTTGAATGTGCTCTCCCCTCTCTAATATTTGCATGAAAATAAAAGCCTTGCTAGTTTCATAATTGTGCCTTAAACAAAATTCAAAAGTGACAAGTGTTTAGCTTAGTGCTCTGTTTGTTCTACCTACACCAAAACATAGGATTGGCAACAGCCTCCTCCTACAGACATACTCCATTTCTCTCAGGAGTCCTTCCTATGCCCTGCTGACACAGTATGCTAAGTACTTTCAAAATCAAACAAGTGCACATTGTGTGCACATTGGGGTATATTTAAATTCCAGCTGGAAGAAATCCCAACAACTCCGAGGACACAGGTTGTACCAATTACTAGTTACAGCTGCAGTTGAAAATCATGCCATGAATGAAAGCACCCTACCATAAAAGGACTAAAATGTTAACCATCTAAGGATGCAGGCTCATTCTTGGTTCAGTGTCAACACCAGCCTCGCAGATGGAATACTTGCTGCCTTGCAAAGCTGTGCTTATCAAAAGTAGACAGCTAATGCTTTCATAATGTGCATAGATCATGTCAAAGGCCAACTACACAGTTACCCTTTCTGATGGTGCTCTCTCCAGCAGCAAAGACTATAAGCATTACCACAATATAACAAGCGCAGCTAAGTCAGCAGTGAGCTTCATGAAAGTTTAATATAGCTTTACAGGAAGCCAAGCTCAGTGTTTTTCTTTCTATTTGGATACACTTATGTTGCCTGCGGACATTCAACACACAGAAATGCCTTTGAGTACTCCTACAGCTTGAATAAATCTCTTCCTTACAGACTTAATTTGAAAGCATCATCTTAAAAGTAGCGGAATTTTTAAGCTATCAGGATGCGCATCTACACTTTGACTCTATGTATGAGTAACATCAGTACTTTACAGCAAGCTTTCTGAGGCTTCTGAAGATCTGTTATTGCCAGACCCAGATACTGAGAAAGCTCTTTAAAGTTCACTGCTTCAGGAGCACTCATGCTTCCACCAGTCTATGCCACGGAGTCATAGTACAGGAGAAGCCCCACCAACACTTTACAGTGCTGAATGTTGACATACATTCATGGCAAAAATAGTATCTGTAAAGCTAAGCATTTAAAAAAAGTGGGAAAAACATTAGTAAAAATCTCCCCTGTCCAGTCTTATGTTTTTGCTTATCTGTAATCAGTTATATTACACAGCAGAAGACAAAGATTGAACTAGGTATGACATTAGGATTGCCACATTGTAAAGGCTCATATTTGAGCAGCAGCTGCCACAAAGCATGGCAAGTCTAAAGCTCAGTTCTGTCTAAGCCATTAAACAGCTAGCAAGTAATGATTATTCTTCCTTCAGAGAAAAAGCAGCATTTCTCCTAACTGAAGTGACTAAGTTGGGTAGGCCTTTTATTAAATACAGAACAAAGCACACAGCAGGTAAGTAACAAAAAGTTCTTGAGTTTTACTCCAGCACTTCAACAAGTGTAAGTAAAGTGGTAAGGAATTCCTCTCAAGTGTAACTAACCACTGTGCTGTATACAGATGACAGTGTGGTGCTTAAGTGAATCACATCTCCACATCATTCATTAACTTTGAACACACATGTAAGTATGGGCCTCAACCAACCTTTTAAGTTCGGGAAAAAAGATCTACATACCTTTTGTTGAATCCCATCTTAATGATTTCTAAAGTGAAAGTCTTGCATCTGAAGAAAGCAAAAGGCGAGCAACCTTTCTGTAGAGTGGTTAACCTGCTCTTAAGGCTAAGGGACACTTGCCCCAGAAACTCTCATTGAGCAGGGAATCCATCAGGGAAGAACTGAGAACTCGTGAGCAAGTAGGTCAAAATGGACATTTAGGTTTGCTATATCCTTCATCAGGAAGCCAAGTAAACTTTAATCCTCTGGATTTATTCAAGTCATCTTTGGCGGATGTTATTTCTGTACCTTTTCCTTATATCCTGGAATTATTTGCCCTGGAGTTATTTCCACATTGATTTAAAAAGATTTAAAGTGACATGTACATCATTGTGTTTTCCTAAACTTCCCAAGCATTTATATATGAGGTCTTCATTAATCCATGTCTGTACCAAGTGTCCCTTAGCATCAGGGTGCCATTGACATTCTTAAGCCTTTATAGTACCTATTTTGTTTCTACTGAGAGACAAAAATAGTTTAACTGATCCTATGTAATCACGACAGGAGATTAATTAAAATGCCAAGATAGGAAACAATTTATTATAGAGAGAAGAAAAATTTCTCATCCAAAATATAGAAATCTGTACAACTTTGCCACAATCAATATACATGAACTGTACAAATTTACACCAGTTCATAATTTACCAAATAAAAGATGACTAACAAAGTTCACAAAATAGATGGTGGTTTGTGGAAAAGACTTGTACCCAATTAAGAACAAGGAAATTACAAACCAGACCTCCACTTTCTAAAAATAAGAAGTTTACTCAGTCTTAGAAAACTACAAGCTAGCAAATGTACAGATAGCTGGCTGGTGCTAACACCACAGTTCAGACAGTGTCTTTATAAGGTCTTTTTAAAGCCTGTTGCCATGGCAGATTCTGATCACTTGCTACTTTTGAGTCCAATGTAAAGATCTGACCATTTCCCCAGGTCATATTTACTAGTTTATCTTATGTACATCTATACATATCTGTAAGTGCTAGGTAAAAGTCTGAAAAATAAGATTTCCAGTACTATGGTGTTCATAAGTCTTGTTACTGAGCTGCCAAAAATGCTAACAATTAATAAATGTAATAGTGCAAATTTACTCTGCAAGACCTACTGCAGAGAACCACTTTATAAATACAGATTGGGGTTGAAAATTGGTGTAGAAATTAAAGTAAGATGTCTTGGAGAAACTGACCCTTCCTAGATCTTCTTCACTCCCTAGCAAGTTGCGATCATTTTGACTCACAGGCTATTAAATCACTGAAAGGTACTGTCCAAACTATGGCACTGTCACTTTAAAGTATACCACTCTAACGTGTGCCAGATCTTCACAGCTGTGACATGGTTTAAATTCCATAATCCATCCCCAGAGGTGCCCACCCAAAGTAAAAACCAAATTTATCCATCCATTTTAAGGTGATCCATCCACAGACTATATCTTAACCTGATACAGTCATCATATTGTAGCTTTTGGAAGGGCTTGTTCTGCCCAAGAGAAGTTCCTCCTTACAGCTTATTCTGCTGTCTACCATCTGCATGTTGGTGTTATTTTGGCTACCTCCTGCTGGTGCAGCTTCATACAGCACACAGATGGAGCCATCCTCTCCAATACGATAGGACACTTCATATGGGTCAACCCATAGAGTGAGTTCGCTGGGAAGAAGCTGGAACAGTTCCTGACTGCTCAATCCAATCCGCTGCGCTGCCTGTCCAATGAGAGGATCCATTTTATGGTTGATCCGGATACATCGGTAACCTGATCCCTTGCATGGCTTTTCTGGGAACCAGTGGTGTTTATAATGTTCTATAAAATAAAATAAAAAAATTATCCTCCTTAATTCCCTGTTCAAAAAGATGTACAGTGATCATTGTTCGCTTGCAACTTTCACACCTCGAGATGTTGGGAAAGCTGATCGGTTTAGCATTGAGTGACCTGAAAAATCATTATACCCTTTATTCTTGCTGATCATTTATGTAACTGCAGTGTCTCTTGGGAAGCACTGTGTACGAAGTTACCATTTCATGCTACTATATACAGAGAACAACATTTGCCATCTAAAGGGAGTAAAATGCAATTTCCTGGCATTCACAGAAACAAACAAGAATACAGAAGTGATTACACACACAGCAGAAAAACTCAAGAACTTCAAAACTCCAGAACCAAGAAGTGAAAAAGCACCTTTCCAGCTTCCTCTCGAACTCACACCCATGCTTAGATCCTGACATTCTAAGAACACCCAAAAATAAACAGGGAAGAAGCTCGGCAGCATTTACCGACTGACTCAAGCCGTATTTCACCACTGCTCTTCCCAGCCTGTTTTCCAGGGTGAGACAGCAATGACTTCACTTACCTTAGAAGTGTTATCCCACCCAAAGCCCTCTCGGTCTGAGTCTACTTATAGCCACTATTAAGTGCACTGGGACACAGGCTCGGGATTACAAAACCCACAGGGCAGCGAAGAAACCCTCGGTATTTGATTCTAACCAGGGCTGTCGGGTGGCTACAAGATTTTTCAGAAGAAAGGGGAACTGAGACTCATCGTCCACCTATTAGCTTTACTGGGCAAAAAACCCCAGCAACTTCGGAGCGTTTTCCGTGTGTAAACAGGGCTGTCTGAGCCCTTGGAGCGGAGCCCATGCCCGGGGTGCTCGAAACGCTTTTCTAAGGAGCCAAAAGGGGGGCTGCCGAGCCCCTTTTGTTTACAGTCCGCTCCTGCCGCTCCCACCCAAGGAAGCCGCCTCGGAACGGACGGGGACCCCCTGGAAGAGGGGAACCGCTGCCGCGGAGCCCCGCACCGGCCCCGGCCCCTTTTCCCCTGCCCCAGCCGCCCGCTGGGCACGGCGCTGCTTCGACCGGAGCTGCCGCCCGCACCCCGCCGTCCCTTTGCGGGCGGCCCCACGGGAGACGGGTGTAGCGGGGCTCCCGCCGCCCCGCGCCGCCTCACCTGCCAGCAGCTCCTGCAGGCTCTGGCTGAAGGTCTGCAGCTGCCGCTCGTTCATCAGCCCCTTGGTCCGCAAGAACTTGGAAATGAAGCTCACGGCCGCGGCGATCTCGCGTATCATGCTGGCCCGGGTGTACAGGGCGGGATGCATGGAGGCGGCGGCGGGCGGCAGCCAGCTCTCCGGGACGGCCGGCGCTGGGAAGGGACGGGGCTCTGGGCGAGCGGCGCGGAACGGGACGGGGACGACGCGGCTCTAACTGGGAGAGGAGCGGGCGGCGGAGCCCAGCTCACATCCCGGGGGCGGCAGCCTCCGCCTCCTCTTCCTTCGGCAGGGGTGCGGCGGCGGCAGCAGCGGCGGCCGCGGCAGCGCTCCCCGCATTTCCTGCGGCGAGAGACGAAGGGAGCGACTCGCGGCACGCCGCTTCTTATAGACCCCGGCGGACGGAAGCTGCGTCAGGGCGCCGGGGACACGCCGCCGCCAATCAGACGATCGCACCATTGTGACGGCGGGCGGCGGGGCGGGGACGGCGAGCGGGGGGGGGTGACGTAATCGGTTGTAAACAAATAGAGCCGGCGCGCGCGCGGAGGGGCGTGAGGGCGTGCGCGGAGCTCGGGACTGGGGGGTTGCGCGCCGCGCAAGTGCCTTCGCGTGCGCGGAGGTTAAGGTAGCCCGCATTGCGGGGTCCCTAACCAGGGCAGCGGTGCGGGGAGCGCTTGTGCTTTGTGTTCCCGCGCAAGTCCCGCCCGAGCAGTGAGAGCGGCGCTCGTAATCCGCGCACCGGCGTGGCGGGAGAGATTGGGGGTGCGCCGCGCGGAGCTTGCGGACGGCACAGCAGCGCGGAGGCAGCGATGCCTGCCTGCGCGGGTGCGCACCCGGGGGCGGCTGCCACGCTAAGGCGGCGCGGCGCGGGGGCCGAGCGGCGGCTGTGCGCTGTATCTGGGGAGAGCTGAGCCACGTCAGCGGCGGGCGGGCGGGCGGCAGGAGCGCGCAGGCGGGTGAACTTCTTTCACTGCCCTGGCGCTGCGCCTGGCCCCGCGCCGGGTGCGCGGGCGGCGGGCGGTGTGTGTGTGCGGCCGGACGTGCTTGTACCTGCCTCCCCAGTGGAACCAGCTGCGGCGGCGGTGCTCGAGGATCTGTTTGTTTACCCCCACAGCCTTCAGAGGTGAAGCGGCTTTCCCCCTTTTCTCGGAGTGCCCCCGTGGGACCGCTCGTGCACCCAGCACGCCGGGGGGGCCGACCGTGGCTGTGTCTTCAAGCTTGTTCACCATGGGCTAAAGACCACGGTGACATGGGGGGTTCCAGGCAGGGTCCTTCGCGCAGAGGGAAAGCCCTGCCTCTGGGCCCTGGTGGGCCATCATGCCCCCTGGCAAGCATGGCGAAGGGCACGCCGGCCAACAGGGGAAGGGGCTTCCCCCAGGACACCGACCAAACCTCAGTCCAGGTTCTTTGAGGACACCCCAAAAATACAACTTCTAGTCTTCCATGCACGTCATGCACGCTGCTCAGCGGCATATTTTCCCTCAGGACTACACAATTGCCCCGGTTTTAATATCACTTGCCTTGGAAGGGGAAAAGCCCTGGGTGGGAGGCAGGACTGATATACGTTGCTCAATTAGCAATGGCCAATAAGAGTGTAAAATCTAAAGCCTCCTAATGCTGTGTGTCTCTCTTTTTGCAAAACCAAAGGTGAAATAAATGAAACAGCGAAGTATTTTTATTCTTTTTTTCTTCTCTTTTTGCTAATTTTATTTTTGTTGTTTAAAACACAAAGTATAGC
This sequence comes from Ara ararauna, assembly GCA_028858755.1. Lineage (NCBI taxonomy): Eukaryota > Metazoa > Chordata > Aves > Psittaciformes > Psittacidae > Ara > Ara ararauna. The sequence goes on along the minus strand of CM054376.1, from coordinate 118,945,243 downwards.
TTCTTTGATAGAAAACTCACTCTTCCTCTATGGTATATGCCGTGCCCCGGTGCAAAGCTGCAAATGAAATACAGCCAGAAATTTACATGTACAGTTCTTCCAGTCAAAGATCAGAAATGCGACCATTAAAGGCACAATAATAGCACACAATTAAATCTTAAGATTTCTTCTTTAGTAAAAGTAATTCCATAATATATAAAAATAGCACGTGTGAAATAATTTGAAAAGATGAAAGTACACCATTTTTTACTTCTTGGTGTTGGAGCTTACCTAGATAGTAGTTTTGGCCTTTTCTCTGCACTCAAGATCTATTCTGTCTGAGATGGTCAGGCTCTAAGGGCTCTCTCTTTGACTGTCTTTACACAGGGGAGATCTGAGAAACACCTTCAAACGATAATCCTGAGAGGTTAAACTCACAGCTTTACAGCATACTAAAAATGTTGGTGTGGGTTTCAGAGCATAGTCTCATCCATTTTGCTCCTAGTAACCTCTGAATATTGCACTAGTGATCATGAGCTGTCCATCTGTCCTGTGAGAAGGGAGGAGCTGCTAATCTGGCTCCTTTTGCTGCTCCATAGGTGCCAGCCATCTGTATGTCCTTACCAGTGTTCTGCAGCGCGTGTGAGATATATCCAGAGCTGCGGTTTCTGCTCTGTTCATAGGTTGGATTTTTTAGTCTTTTTTTTCATTTGTTTGTTTGTTTTAAAGCGAGACCATCAAAGGGTTTCCCTCAAATCTCCTGCAAAGTCAATAAATTAAAAGCACTTTAGGGATCAAGATAGTTCCTGTTGCTTCTGATCAGTTACAGCACATATAGAGAGGGTCTTGTCTATGGAAAGGGTAAATGGCTGTGCAGTCTACTAGGAATGAGTGAACTACCTCAGTGTTTAACCTGTGCAGCCAGCAAGCAGTTTAAGTGTAACATCGAGGGGAAGGCTCTGTGAGATGCCTACCAGCAGGGTCTCATCCCTACCTGTGGGAGGGAACAAGGTAACAGAAGCTGCTGATGCAGAGAACTATGTTTTCCCTGTCTAAGCAAGTCCGCCTCCATCTCAGACCTACAGTGGGATAACTAAGGAGCTGCTGCCATTTCCTGCCTGTGAAATGCTCACAAAGATCCTTATCTGTAAAGTATGCACGTCCTTAGCAATGATGATGATTTTGGCATACAGCTCATGGTATCAAGGAAAGTCAACTTTCCTTGAAAGGTCTTCAGTGGAGAACATCAGAGAAACTGGCCATACCTTAGCCCATTGGTGGTTTGTACCTTAGCCTCATGCCAGTATGTCAGTGTGTTTCACTGATCCAGTATTTTGCTCCAGACTTCTTCAGCATCTGTACATTTTGGGATATAGAAAGTAGTAGCCAGGTCCCAGCTGTCTATCCTGCCTCTGCAGCTCCACGCACAGAGGAGGCAGTTTCCCTGGTCAGTAGTGCAAAATGCTCACCGATACCTTAATGGCAGGGTGCTGAAGAAGATAAATGCAAGCATTTAACAACTGCCTTATTCAGCCCATCTGATACTTTAAATGAAGCAGAGGCCCTAGAGAGAGAAAATAAAGAAAAAAGAATATGTGATCATGTAATTAAAGACTTGATCATAATGAATATGCACAGAAAGGTTAAATTAAGGTTGTGCTGGCAACCCAGCTTCTGATATTTCCTAACTTTTAAGCAATATGGTGCAACCTTTACAACACTTCTTTCATGTTGTTTTGGCAGGAACTGTTTCTCGCCATTGGTTTGGAGAGAGCCTGGCACTTTGTGAGTTCTGTCATAATGGAAATAAGTAATAGAAATGCAACTACTTTTATCTGTGCCACACACACATACACACCCTGCAACTATTGCAACATGCTCTTTTTCCCAGCTTTTTCAGAAGGAAGCTACTGAGTGTTCTTCATGTAAGTGGGAAGATTCAAGAGTTCAAAGGAGAAGAATTATAATTATTTGATTTTTTAACAAAAATTGTTCTGGTCTTAGAGGCTGAATTAGTATATATTTGTTTATGAAAATAAATACATGTACAGCATGTTTTGAGGGGTTTTTTCCTGTTTGGGAAATTATTCCTGACAGAACAAAGAAATGCAAGAAAGTCTGAAAGTGGTGTAGGCTTTTTCTGTCGTGTCTTGGTTAAAGCCTTTCAGTGTAGAAAAGTGTTAGGTCTGTTCTCTTCCTGTTTCACTGTCAGTTCTAGATATGGTTTTGCACTGTTTGGCAGTGACCTAAAAGAAGTGACAGTTGAGAAACAATTGGTATTTGTTTCCAAAAAAGCTGTGTATGTGCCTTAAGATTGGCATAAGCTTTCTCTCACCAGTTAGATGAAGAGTACTGTTTGCAATACATAAAATACAACAACAATCCATTCTATGTATAGAGTTTAGTGTAGGCTAATGTTATTAAGATGCTACATTATTTTTGTCATTTAGCAGACATTTGAAACTGCATAGCAAGAGGTTGCTTCTTTATTTTTTGTTTCTGCAGAGGAAAGCTAAGCCTGGGATGCATAAAACATGTATTAATGTTTAGCTCCCTTCAATCTTTGCTCTGAATATGTAGTTACAGCTGTAGCAACATGAAGTTGCTATTCCAGGAGGCAGATGTAACCCAGAAGGTCCATACCCATACCTTAAGATGGAGATAGAAGCAGTTAGCCTCCATCACTGCCAGGGCCCTTAGGTGCCTCTCAAGGGGCATCCCTGAAGCTTTGAGGGTAGGTTGTCATTGTCTCATGTTGCCACAAGAAATCTTTGGACCCAAGCTCAGGTTCAGACTCAGGCTTAGAATTGTCTTATGGATCCAGCCCACATGTAAAGTGGCACTCTGCAGTAGAAGCAGGGATAAGGGCTTTTATTGTAAGCTCTGATTGTAAGCCTTTCTCTCAACCCAGCATTACGACATTGAAAGTAACCGCAATGTTGTAGCAATGAGTGTTTTATCCTGAAAAAGTGTGGGGGTGAAGAAGTCAGTCACATATTCTTCCAAAATGGGGAAGTCACTCTTCTGAAAGCATAAGATAGACTGGTATGAGTCAGAGAAAGGGCAGAAGTCTGATTTATGACCACAGTGGGAACCCCCTTCTCCCTTCAGCATGCTCACTTGTACACAAACACACACACGCACGCACGCACACACTCTGCAGTTATAGATTGGTCTATCAGGCAGTGAATTCCTTAAACCGTGTATCACACAAGTAGAGTCCTATGTAAGCAAGTGGAACAAATCTCAGAGTCTCATTCTGTGGTCCAGCAGTAGTCTAACAAACATCTTTGCCACTGCAGGAAGCTTGAAGAGGGGATGGAAAGACTCAGAGGGACAAGGGGAAGCTGTCAGCAAAAGTAACTTAGGAAAACCAGCTCATGACATCCTAAAATGACAAAACTCGCTACACTTACTCCGTAGAGAAAAAGGCTTGCTCTGTGGGAGATAAGTTTGATTTCAAAGGGACCACTTACAGAGAAGATATTCCTTATGGCATGAACCTCAGGTGGCAGAAACCAGAATCTGGCCAGGACAGATTGAACAGAAGGCTTTTCCTATGCTATTGCTTTGATTTCAGCAAACAGCATGTGACAGCATGCACATGTAGCAGATAAAAAGCAAATTCAGAAAATAGTATTCTGTTTTTGTTATAAAGCTGATGGGTTCTTTTTTCAAGTGGGATAGTAGCAGGTGTGGCAGCACATGGGGCGCTTGTTTTTAACAAAACAATCATAGTTCAGATCCAGTAACAACAAAAATTTAAGAAGACAATAGAAGATTATTTGAAAGCTTGTCAGTAGAGAGCTCCTGACAACACAGTTATACATAACCATTACTGCACAGCCAATTTTTTCGTTTGTATGCACTTATGAATAAAACAGGAGAGGCTAGTATAGATGAGATAAACAATCAGACATTGCAATCCTGCATGGGAAAGTTATTAACAATAATATTAAAGTGAAAGGAGCTTTAAAGTGGAAAGAATGATTTAACCATTTGTTGTCATGCTCTGCAATCAAATGTTGCAATCTCAAATTCCAGATTTTTACCGCTCCTGTAGTTTTTCATAGTGCATCTGGGATGGGAGGGATGATAAAGAGATTTAGAGTTCTCTGTTTCCCAGCATTTTCCTTTCTGGCCTGCAGTATAGATTCAGGAAGGCCTGAAATCATTTCAGAACTCCCTTTTCCATCTTGGCTATATATGGGCTCTTGCACTGACTGGTGATCTTGAAGGTCTTTTCCAACTTGGTTGATTCCATGACTCCATGACTGCCCGAACAGCCTGTGTCAGTCAGCGTGGCTGTTGGTCGGCTCCTGGTCAAACAGAGGAAGAACCAACAGAGGTAACCTGCTGGAAGAAGAATATCCGGACATCCCTTAGGCATTTCAGGGATTCTTTGTGATGCTGAAGCAGCTTAAAGAGTCTGGGGGAGGAAAGCCTAATATTTAGTCCCATGTTTAAGTCCACATTAAGTGGCGTTCTTGAAGGGGTGATTTCTAGGTTTGAATGCAATAGTTCCCTCAGCAGGGGTCACAGCAATAACAAGTAGTGTTCTCAGGTGAACCACAAGTTGATTTCTTCTGGTGTTTATGCTAGTTGTTGAGGAGTCATGAAATCAGCAGCAGGAAAAAAAGATTACATCTAGAACAAGCTTATTAGCTACTGTGTTAAGGACAGCAAAAATCAGTATGGATTTATAATGTGGCCTTCTGCATAATGTTTGTCCACAGAATAAGCATCTAAACATTTGATCCATCTAAATACACATCTAAATACATCTTTTTATAAAGACAACCTCCAGTACAGAGCTTCATACAGTGAAGAGTCCATTAGCCTAACTATATTAGCCAAAACACAGGAATTTTAATAATACTTTTGTAACAGTATTTCTGTATGTTAGAATTAGAACTATGTCTGCAGATTTTGGGTGCAAATTACATCAGGATAATTAAAGATTTTGAGAAACGACTGTGTTGGTCCTGCAAGTGTCATTTTTTTCCTTCATATTTGCGGATTATGTACTGTGATGAGCAACCTGGTCTAATGGAAGGTGTCCTTGCTCATGGCAGGGGGGTTGGAACTAGATGATCTTAAGGTCCTTTCCAACCCAAAACATTTTATGATTCTATGATGTGGTTAAAAAAACCTAGAAAGATTTTTAAAGAAAAACTTTAAAATATGTGAGAAAAAAAAAAAAAAAACCAAACCAAAAAACAACCCTTTCATTTAATTTCCAGTTATGTCATAAAATTCTCTTAAGCAGTTTTATTTACTTTTGTGATTTGGAAACCAGGTACACTTTCAAATGGAGTGTCTTTGGACCTGTTATTAAAAACTAGCTACACACCTTCAGCAAATCTCTGTCTCAAAAATACCTCAAAATAGCAAAACGTGGAGACATGGCGATGGTAACACTGGGGATTTTAGGCTAGGCCTGCACGCACTACAAAGGAGCTTGCACTATTCACTTATTAAGACAGAAGAATCAGTAAAACAGTGACTGTAGTATGTAGGTAGACACACACCTGCCTCACAAATTCATAACATCCATCTGCCAAAGCTGGACATGATTGTTCTGGATGTAAATCAGGTGCTCCTATTCATGTTTCATTCACTGTAGGGTCTGACTTTGGAGGACAAATTATTTTAGATTAGCTGTTTTCTGTTCTTTCATTGTGGTCTGTCACATCTAAATCCTACATATCAACACAATGAATACACTCTTGTAAAAACAGGCACATACCATTTTATTTTTCATTTTTCCTAGTGAACACTTACCAAAATTTGCTCTCCCATTGTCATTTGTAGTCATGGCACTGCTCCTATTACGGCTTTTTCTTCTCCTTTCAATGGTATTAACTCAAGCATTTTAATCAGTCTGAGACAAAAATTTAGCCTGTGAATTCTCAGGACAAAATTAATATAATTAGCTCTCTAGAACAGATTTGGCAGGCTGAGGGAACATCACATTGAGAGTCTGTTACCTTCTTTTGAGTACTGATAGATTTTCTGGATATAATCAGGTAGGGGAAAAAATCACAGATACACAGTTCTTCCTTAATTGAGAAGCTGTATATATATAGCTGTTTAACTACATTTATGTGTGAACACTTCAAACATGCTGTGTGAAAGTATAGTCATTCACCCCTTTAACGGGATTGTATTGCATGTTGCATGCCTAAAATTAATCTGCTTGGCCGGTCCCTGTGCAACTTGAACTCTTTCCCCAGAAGCAATGAACACTCACTAACTTCCTTTCCTAAATTCACTCATGTGAGTAATCTCCCTGACTTTGATGAGATTATCCATATAATTGCAAATCAACAGGATCATGATTTTAGGGCATATATCCCAAGACTTTGCATCTCATAGCTCCCACCTCATGCTTTTTTCTCCTTTCTGAGAGATGTGCCATAAACTGAGGAACCAGCTTTGTCCTTATATTGCCTATAAATTGCCAATTCCTAAAAAAAAAAAAAAAAAAAAAAAAAAGAAAAAGAAGAAAAAAAGTTCATGGTTTTAATGGTACTGTTTTTGCAGGACATGAGCTATCTGACTGCTAATACAAGTATGAGCATGCTTGATAGCACTAGAAAAGGGGGGAAAGGGGCCTACATAATACAAGCAGAGGTAGTAGGCTACTTTTGTCTCACCAAAAAAGAAATAATTTATTTTCCTCCTTTGTTTTTAAAGAACATCAGAGAAGACTAACTAAAACCAAAGTCTTGACAGCAGAAACACGCACCTCTATAAAATTAGGCCATTAGTTCTGATTAACCAGATGTCTCAAACAGGCCTGCGATGAAAAACAAGAAAAGCACAGCTTTTTAATAATAACAATAAAAAAGAGTGATGCATAGCATTTATGAATCTGAAAAAGCACAGCCTTGTGATCTAAGTCTGTTCGTCTTCTGCTTCCAACACCACGTTCAAAGAGTGACCATTTCCCCCTCTGATGCATTTCCAGAGGCAGAGGAACAAAAAGCTGCTTGATACCTCTCTCACAATAGAAAGGAGATGTGCCTGGCTGTGTGGGAGGAGCCGCTCGATTCTTCCATGCAGTGCTGGGTACACATGCTTTGAGCGGCATTAAGCGTTCCTGGGAGCAGGGAACAGAGTGTTCCAGCAGGCAAAGATAGAAAGCCATTTTCTTCACAACTACGCAATGCATTAATACAAGATCCCGAGCTTGCAGAGGATGAACTTACTGCTGCAGAACTTTCTTTCCTTTTTTGCATCTCAATTAACTTTTAAATTATTTAAGAGGACACTCTGATTTTCTTCAAACATGATTTATTTTTTTTAAATTCACTGCTTGAGGAAAGCCTGATTATAAAAAAATGCATGAGAGGTATAGCAGTCGCATAAAACGTCCCTTAAAGATCTTCATAAGATGTCTTTGGGGCAACATTTTCTTCACCTTAGGGTATTGTGGCCCACAACTTGGCTAGCAGTCAGTGGAGAGGGAGCAAGTAGAAATTCATATGAGATATCAAGGGAGAAGGGAGAGCTAAAGGCATGCATACCTAGTCTATGGAACAGGAACTTGCCCCACCTGCTGTGTCAGCCCTACTCTGATACCATGACGTTGCAGCCCAGTCCCTGAAACTGTGCTACTTCATACCAAGAAACCAACATGTGCAAGGCTGAGGCAGGAAATGTCTACAGCACATTCCTTTCCTCGGTGTAGACATGCCTTCATCGTTTCCACTCAGTTTTGTTACCCTGGAGCTGTAGGGTATTTCCTGCAGACTCATCTCCTCCCACCGGCTCAGAGCTTCAGTCTCATTTATCTACCAAGCAGCGTGGTTTCAGTAGAGCCATGCCAGAGTTGGTGCTGCCAGCACCCAAACACTTGTTTCACGTAAATAAAAAGCAAACCCTAACAACAAAAACCTTCGCTAATTCCTCACCTATCCCCTTACACACACCCCCACAGAAAATTCCAGATCTGTTCAAAGCTGCCTTCAAGTGTTGGGTGCATATCCCCTGCATTTTCTATATTGATACCACAGTATAAATACATTACTAAGGATGTCCAGGAGTTATCATAAGAGAGCTCCTTCAGTTGCTACAGTCCCAGAGGAAATGATCTGACCATCAGTTATACAATTTCCTACTTTATATCAAAGGCAAATTCAGTAGTTTATATAAAGATGGCTTAGTAATAGCTGGTATTTCCTGAACACTAGTCATCTTTTTTGGTTTTAAAGCAGTGGAACATACAGTAAGAAATAGCGATTGAAACCTGGTTAGTGATTGAAACTTGGATTTTTCATGTACATATCTAAAATTGCTAGACTACTGCAGTGATTTCAACACAAAACAGACAATCTTAGAATGATGAACCAAACCTTACTTCTCTGCTTTGTCGATTTAACCTCAATATTTCAGGCAGTGGCCAAAACTATGACAAGATGACCTTCAGTTGCTTGAGATTTGAAGAGAAATTACAACCCTCAGACGAGCACAACAGCTATGAGGGCTCAAAACCTTGAGGAGCTTTGATGATGTGAAGAATCCCAATTTCTTGGGGTGCAGATGGAAAGTTCGCCTTTTGCCGTCTTATGATGCATTTGATAACTGTGGATCTCATTTCATTTTTAATCTGATAATCTCATATCACTTCAACCCTGTGTTTGTAAGTGCCAGAAGCATTCTTTACCTTCCCCACTCCAGCTATAAAGCAGTTACATTGACCACAGAAATGCTTATGTCATCAATGGAGGATTTAGAACAAAGGCAGTAGCAGTTTTACTATTCCTGATAAGGGTAAACACTCTCCTTTGTGAAGACAGAGACATAAAGGATTACCTGTAGTAAATAAAGGTATGGATGTTCACATAAAAATGCAATAGTGTTGCTCGTTAACTCCAAAGATTGGAGACCAAGCAGATGTTTAATGGAGGGTGGAGGAGAATTTTACATGTACTCATTTCTGAAGCAAATGAAACAAAGGCAGTGGAATATTTTTTATATGTATATAACTGCCATGACTCCTCTCCAAGTACTTTTATAGTTATCATTACTAAATTCTTCATTGATTATATATCAGTCACACTAACTCCTTGAAAAGAAGGTGACCATCCTATATATCCACACATTCCTCTTCTGGAAGCATAAGGTCAACACGATTGTGCACTGATGTCCGCTGTTTGCCAGTGCATGCACTTCCCAAATTCAACAGGCTTTCTTCTGATGTCAAAATAATTTTGCCGTGGACTTCTGTGGAAAGAGGGCAAGGTTTTTACAACATTTTTCATTGTGCTGAATGATTTAGAGCCCTTTCCTTTAAAATTTACGAAGCCAATTTTCTTTTCCTTCACGTGGCTTTTGACCTATTGACTGACATTCACACTTGTTGTTTTTCTCAGTTTTAACTGTCAAAGCCTTAAAAAGTTGGGAAATAGCTGAGTTCTTTTTTCAGCAATAGCAGAATATGAGATCAGGCATTGTGAAGAGACAGAGTCCAAAAGATGCTTGTTAGGAACTGTAGACCTTAAGAACTTGGTAGCCCTTTAGCATCTAGCTCTAAGTCCTAGGACTAGAGAACTTTGGTTACCCTATGCACATGGCAGATGGGTTTAAAAGCTATCAAAAATGCTGGAATACTGAAGGGCCACTTCAAAGGCAGTTAGGCATATATATTACTGTAACAGGTATACATTGTTTCTAGGATGGTTGAATGAACTGTTTTTCTCATGCAAATGAAGCAACACAAACAGCAATGAATATCACCCATTTGCTAATATGAATTATTTGAATCCCTCTGCGACTCCTAAAAGAATGAAAACCCATTTTATAAAAAATGATGAATTACTGCACAGATACAACACAGTTCAATGGACACTTTCCTCAACAAGTCATTCACAATTTTGATGAAAACAGCAAATTAAATTCTAAAGAAGTTTGAAAATTTTTTCAGTTAACAGACTTTGAGGTTTTACTATTAAATTTGGACTACACTATTCACACAAATAAAGTCCTAACCCAAAAGAGGAATAAATCCATTTTGACTTTGAGTTTCATGTGCACAGGTAGTGCCTTTGAAGAGAATTGAGTATATCCCCTGAAAAGAAATAAAAAAGTAAAGTTTAAGCACTCTTCAACTTGCCAGGACAGAAAACAGACATAACTGTATAACTGCAAGTAGTGTAGCAATTCAGGTTTATTTAGGTATGTAATTTGTACATCCCAGAGCTCCTAAAAGATGAGTAATTATTTTCACCTCCACCTAGCAAAGCCTTTTATGAAAACAAAAAAAAGAAAACATCAACAAAACCAAAGCAGTCAGCCCTTTTCTCTTCTTGTGCAGGCTCTCCCATACCCTCTCTGCATGTCCCTGGCTGTAGCTGGTTTCCCATAAAGATGAGAGGACATTGGGATCTCTACCCCACTGCCTCTGGGAGATCTGCAGAGGGCTTGGTTAACACAGGCTGCATCCACAGGCATGCCTAGAAAAAAAAGCCAGGGCAGAAGAGTCTTTTTGTTCCTATATGATTCCCATTTTAACTCCTGATTGATTAACACTTCTTTTGCCTGTTCTGCATCTCCTCACCCTGAATTACAACCCGCGGCCATGCCCACAAGGCCACACAGTAGCTGTGTCTGTGTGCTGTGGCCCAAGAGAAGCAAATTTAGACAGTGGAACATTTGGTGCTGAGGACCCAAAACTCAATATACGTCTTCTGGAGCCTGGTCCTGAGGGCTGTATGTGACCACCCTATCCCAGTCCCATGGGCTCTGTGTGCATTAGTGGATGGAGCCCATTAGGTACATGGTCCTTCACAAGGATGACATACATCAGGCTACTTAAATGCTGTGAGCATGGAGGAAGGCATTGCTGCAGTGGTAGCTGATAATGCTTCTAAATATACCAGTGACTGGGGCTACCCTGCATAGATTAAAGTCACAGCTCTGTATCTCCCATCTGAGGCACAGCTGTTGGCCTCATGCCTGCACAAACATGAACTCTGTGACCTGTTTTTCCAAACTGTTTTTTTTGAGCACACTTTAAATATACAGGGTCACTGTAGTAGTGGGTCACCACAAATGCAATCCCTTCTCCTAGGATGCCTTCCTTAAACTCCAGAAATTGGGTGGAGCAGGCTACGTGATTAGGAGGTCCTCTCCTTAATGTTTTAGATGAGTGTGAGTTTGCCACATTGTATTTAAAAAAACAAAACCATACAAAACCGAAGAATAAAACAAACCAAATCAAAATCACTAAAATTGACGTACAACAAAAGCTTTAAGCAAAAGCAAAAGCTCAAATTCAAGCATTTCTTTCAAGCATTTCTTTTTGTCACCACTATGGCAACAATGAATGAGATGATACCCTACTTTGTTATAATGCCACCTCTTCTTCTTCAGGGGCCTCTGTTATCTGTTTTACATATTTCAGGTGACAGAAACAGATACTGTGATCCTGAACAAGCTGTTCTAGTTGCCTGTCTGTCCAGAGCTGAATTTAAGGCATTGCTGCCTACCTTAACAAACAGGAGTCCCTTTGCTCTCCCTCAGAAATCCCCAATATAATTATAGAAGATTCAGTTCTTCTTGTATTTTTCCCTAGGCAATGACCTGCTTTGCTTGTATGGGAAAATCAACCCCGATTTTATCATCCAGAGGATAACAAAGTTGCTTTATCCTTTTCAAATAAATACAACTGGGAATTGCAAAAAGAAAAAAGAAGTCCTTATTCCTTTAATTGTTCACCATTTTATCATGAAGAAGTTACACACAGGGGAGCCTTGAAACTTCTTTCATCTTCATACCCTTTAATTCAATTAAGGCCCTAAGCTAAAGCAAAGAGCTAGCAAGAGTCAGATACTATTGCTACTGATAATGTGACTGCCAAAAAAATTAATGGCATATAAACAATTCAAGTAGCTGTTTTGTTATGAGAGTCCCTTTTTGAAGCAGATTTGCTTGCCTAGTAGATGACAAAATTATGGATGAATTCCTGACTCACTTTTTTCAGTCTTTGATTTAAAATAGGCCACTGGATTTAGGCACTTGAGGTGCAAAGAAGTACTTACATTTTCTAAATGGCCTTCTGTGATCTGAAGAGATCAATGGCATACATTTTGCTTGCATTGCCTGTATTTGGAGCCTAGGGGGAAAGCAAAAGCACAAATAATGGATTGATTTAGATGGAATTTGAGATTACAGTCTAAGGATTTCAGACACATTTTGAGGATATGTGAGAGGCCATATAAAGACCCAACCACATGGCGGGGGGGGGGGGGGGGGGGGGTGTATGATAAAGAGATTAGCTGCCAAATGTGTGACTTTAAAGAAAATGGAATTTAGGCTTATAATCATTAATGTTGTCAAAGGGAAGGATTGTAATCCTTATCCTGAGCCCTAGAGGGTACAACAAAAAACAAGCAATAGGAAAGCAAAAAAATATTTTACAGAATTAAAAGATTAACGTAGTCATGATGAAGACTTCTACACTGACACATTTTCATGTAGTATGGAATAAAGAACACACTCAGAAATATCTATTTTGACCCAGAGAAGAAATATAAATATATGAATATAAAATGAAAAATACTCAGAAAAATGTCTAAAAAAACCCATGAAAATACCTAAATCTTCTGCAAATATGCAAAGAAATATATTTCAGTATCAAAGATACTGAAATAATTGACTGTATATTTGAGGAGCTGCATTTTTCTTTTATGTTGTTTAATTAAATAATGACAAAAAAGAGAAACATGGACAATATTGACTGTACACATTTGGGATGACTGGACTGAAAAAGGCATAAAATTCTCACCTCCTAAAGGGAGAAGTCAGGTAGAGCTGTTGCTCAATTATCTACCTACAGATCCCCTCTCACAACAGGGATTTTAAGAAGATACTTTATCTGCTTTCTCTTGCAGATCTTGAATACTGCTTTGGGTCAAACTGATCTGAAAGTTCCCACTGAGGAACTCTGAGTGGAGTTGAAGGCAGTGAGACATTGGCAACCTGGTTTGCTTGTCATCTTCTCCCAGAAACTCCTGAATCACAGAGTTTCTCAAAATGAGGGTGAGGTGGGAGGGAGGAACCTTCTCCCTATGTAATACATGCAAATGGCCAACATCCAATTTGGTAGGATCTTCAGAAACCAGTGTAGGACCTGTAGGTTATGTGAGTTTCTCCAGCAGGAGTGTTGTATGAGAAATAATTCACCTTTAGTGAAAAAACTGGCTCTTGGACTTCACTGCACCTCCTTAGGATGTCCACACTGCCTGACCTCATTAATCTTGTTTTTCGTGGTCACTGTACTGTGCAGTTATTCCATTAACATATTGTAGTGCTGCCTGAGGCTGCTCTAATGTATGCTGTATTCTATATTTGCCTAATTTATTTAGGCATTTGTAGTGCATTGCCCACAGTAGAGTCTCTCTTTTTATGGGCAAATGAGGAGAGCATATGGCATGGAACTGTGAGCTATTGACTGTGCCTCTGGAAAGCCCTGTAAAAGGGCACAGATACTCTGGCACAGCAGTTCTACACACCAGCTCAATTAAAAAAAACAATACAACAGTTTTCCGCAGAGGGAGCACTTTATATACATTTATGTGTACTCCGCACTGAAGGAAAGGAAGAGATGTCTGCAGCCTGTAATAGTTGCTTAAACCCCTGACAAATCTGGGATCCAACTCAAAGAGTAGATGTTGCAGATCTTAGAAGCAGACCATGTTGTGTGGCAATGCAGGGTGCAGCACACAGTTCACTCACTGTATATTCTATTTTCTGTCAATTTTTAGAAAGAACAATAGAACTGGCCAGATTCAGCAAGCAAGGTAAAAAAACTATGACAAGGCACTAATGGAAATAGGGCTTCTTTCCATGAGATCATCTCTTCTGCATTTTGCATATATACATACATTTCCTTGCTTGGAAATAAGGGTCACTAAATGTATACATGGCCTCTTTCTTTAGGAATACAAAAAAAGCACAAGAAGCCAACTGATGGCAGCTAAAAAGCATGAGAATGTTTTTTGTTTTTTTTTTATTACACTGAGGTTTAATGCATGTTGGTGGAAATTATGAATCAAATATAAATTATTTTGTTTTGCAAGAAAGCATAAGCATCATCCATTATTGAAAAACATTTTTAATATTAAATTGCTTCACATCCAATCCTTATTAGCATCTGAGTTTTATTATTAACTTACTTAGCTGAACAAAAGTGGAGAGAAAGCCTGGTATGTTACTGTTTCATTCTTTCATCATCAGTGTTTAAATTGTATTCCATGTTTAATGGATAGTCATCAGACAGTACCTGTAGTTCATTCTGAGTTTTTTTCGCTATGTTAAGAAAAATACTATTGGATTTTTGATTCCATTATTCAGCACCAGCTTCGAGAACCTTTAACAGATGTACTCATGCTTACTGTGAATGCAGTTCACATACTAAAGAGCTAGCACGATATTAACAGTGAGAAAGAGAAAATGATTCACTCCAAGTCTAGGAAAATTAAAGAGCAGGCAGCCTGCCTTTTGTTTAAGCATTAAAACATCCATTCATCTCCAAAGTAAGCCAGGACAGCGCTGCTCAAAATAACGAAAATCCAGTCTCAGCTTGAACTAAGTACCCATCACCCCTCTGTTGCTGTCATTACATGTGCAGTTGCTGTAGGCACAGAGAAGACATGCTTTTAGACCAGGGAGCAGTTATCAGCTCACAGCCCTGCCCTGACCATTTGTCCCTCAATAATGGCAAGGAACAAGGCAGCTGGGAGAATAGAGCTGAGTGCTGCTAGAAGGGTAGGAACATCCTCAAAGGCTCGAAAGCTTGTTCAGATTGCTTAATGGCAACGAAGTAGCCTTTGAAATTATTTGACTTACAAAGAGTGAAAGTTTATTGTTAAACCAGTTATTGTTTCTGAGCCACAGGGGGCATCTGAGCAGGGAGAGGAGCGCTGGAGCCTGATGGAGGAGGGAGCTTGTTACTAGTGTGTGGCCGGCGCAGCATCTTGAGCAGTGCTAAGAGCAGATATTTGCTCGGGGAAGTAAATCCTTTACCTGTTCAGGACCTATTTAGTTACCAGCACTGATCAGCCTGGTCTTGGGCTCAGGTAGGCTGCAGGATGAAGGGGACACCATGGAAATACAAGAGGACGGAAGGAGAAATATCTACCTTCCTCTCCGAATCTGTTTTCCTCTACAGTATTGCACACAACTTTATCCTCCCATGTGATTCTGACTTCAGTTCTAGGTGGAGCTTCTGAAGGTGAGAAAGTGTTGAAAAGTCTGTAACTGGTGTTTACATCTTATATGTCCTGAGGGAACTGAGTTCATCTTCTCACAGCTGTAAAACCTGGGAGAAGAGTCCACAAGTAGATATGTGCACACTATAATGTTGTGTGGTCCTGACATCATAAGGTCATATGGAGTTAGTTTTTCTGGAGAACTGATACTTCCCACTGATTCAGATCAAGAGAGAAACCATCCTCTTGGGAAGAAGTTCCAGATTCCAGAAATCATGCAAAACCTACACTCTTGCCATTATACTGTACAGAGAAATGAAGTTTAAAAACCGCTGTACATTATAGCTCTACTAACATGACTGACCAGATCTCCAGAGAAAATCAGAGAACCTAAAACAGCTACTTGTCCCACCGATAGAAACATATAAGCCTGAAGTCCCTGATTTTAACCATACCAGTGCGTCCTTGGAACAGGAAAAAGTATTTACTCAGAAAATGATGTCCAGAAGTGTTAGGAGCACCAGCTGATCCAAGCAAAAAACATGCTATTCCCAAGTCTGAGTAACTGATTTATGCTTCTGTTGAGGGGATGCACCATGAATAAAATTATGTCTTTATTTCAGCAAGACCTCCTACCTCCAAACAGCTGAAAGCACATTATCAGGTCAGCAAGTGACAGCTTCAGCTCTAGATAGGATGTGTTCTATAAAGAAACCAACTCTGTGATGAAACACAGGAAAACCTGTATAACTGCATACATTGCACAAAGTAAATTAGCAATTTATAACTCATACACATGATGCAGTTGCTCACAGCAGGAAGCAGACAACAATACCATATTCAGTGAAGCTTTAGGAAGACATCGTTTTCACTCTGCTTACAAAAACTGGTTGCTACAGAGGCCTAAAGGAAATTGTAGGTGTTAGCTAGCTTAACCATTGTGGTTTTGACTGCTAGTTTTGTGTCATATCAAGGTTGTGCATGCTTGCATGCGCACCTAAATGTCAGACTCCTTACATGCACTGCAACTCAGCTGGGTCATGTTAACAAGGTATTCCAAAGTGCGTCTTTAAGTGTTCCTCCGGCCAAACCAGCTTTAATCAAAGTCTTTCCTCAGCCTCATCCTCAGTAACAAAAATACACTTGTGCTTTCCTCTTGCCCTTAGTGTTGCCAGAACTCTGACTTGATGGTCTGAGATAAAATGTGTATGCACATGTTCACATGCAAAACTAGTTCTTGCTTCATGAATGTCAGTGTGTTTGTCTTTTTAAATTTGTTTGAGTTGCTTATTTCCTGTCTGAGCTTTGTAAAGGTGTCTCACAGTGTGACTTGGGGTGAGGGAGTGGTAATGCATGCAACAACTACATGCCCAAATCATTAAAACATTTGTAGACACCAGCATGCTTATGCCCAAAATATAAGAACTTAGAAAAAGTTATCTCTCTGTTTACATGGATTTTTTATTTTTCTTATCTTTCACCTGAAGTGGTATCAATGTAGAGGAGCTGTATGCACAATGGGACTTAATTCAGAGATAAGGCATTTGACTAGTCCCACGACATGTTATTATTTTGCAGGGTATTTAAATTACTGAATGATTATACAGAAATTTACACATTCATGCAGTTTGCCAAAATGAATTTCAGATTCTTTTCTCTCACATTCATTGCATAAAGAAAATAATTTCTAATCTATATAAATGGCATACAAAACCACTCTCACCCTCCTTTTCCAAAGTTTAATCCAACAATCAAAAATGACAACAGCACAGATAAGCACAAATGTCATAGAATCATAGAATAGTTAGGGCTGGAAGGGACCTTAAGATCATCTAGTTTCAACCCCCCTGCCAGGGGCAGGGATACTTCCCACTAAACCATGCCACCCAAGTCAGCCAGCTGCACACTAGCACAGACATGTTTCATGGAAGAGGTGGTAACAGCTTGCAGTTTTCTACAGAAAGAAGGCTGATGTAGAGTCGTGTTTTCTTTCCAGTATATATATTCTTAAAATACTTGTATTGCTCAGTTAAAAACAAAATAAAACAACTGCTGCTAACATGAAGACAAGCTTCAAGTGACCCTTCAGTTTTCTAGGTCATGGTTTGTTATCTTGAAATAACACATGCACACGCACATACACATGCTCTCATACACAGAGGTAAATATTCTAAATACTAGCAGATTTTCTTAGTGCTCAAGTGCTTTTGTTGCAGAGCATGTTCTCTATGACAGAATGAATAATTTGAGTCAAATGTGGCATTTTGTCTTACATTAGACAGAAACTTTCTTCTCAGAGCCCAAGCGCAAGGAAAGCACGGGAGGTGCAAGAATAAGGACTGCTCTTTGGGGAAGGGGTGGCTGGCTTCCAAGGGCACAGAAAAAGTACATGTCAGAGCAGCTGCATATGCTTGAACTGGAATTCAAGCACACAACCACAGCCCTCATGGTGATTAAGGAATAAGTTAACTCTCTGTAGAAAGATCTATTATTTATAACGTGCAGTGCTCAGCAGTCTACCACCAAGGAGAGGAGCACCAACTTGGCTTCTTTTCTCCAATGTTAAAGTTATCAGCAGCTTCGGATCGTTCCCAGCACATGCTGCACTTGAAGCTCAGACACCTGGTTATACCAGCTTTCTTAATCATGCATTTTAAATGCATTCCTCCTCTGATTTTATACTTTCAAACCAGTTCAGCTATCACCTGATTGCAGTTTGCACACAACCCTAATCAACATATTACAGCTTGGGAACTGCTGTGCCATGTCATTCCATGAAAAGGAAGCAAGCTGTTCCTGTGATGCATCCAATTGCCTGTTCACACACAAAGTTAAACCCTTAAAAAAAATAAAGAAAAAAAAAAGGCAGCAAGTATTAAATGCTTTTTGAGCTGTGCAGCCATATGAGGTTAAGCCTTTCCCAGCCCCTGCATAATGCTACTCACATTATGCTTCTGGAAACCTGTCCAGGTGTGCTTCCCACTGCCTGGAATCACGGGGTTGGTGGAGACAGGATCTTGAAACTGCTGACATTGGCTTTCAATAGACTCCTTATTTCCAAGTAACTATTCTGCAAGCGTGTGATTTTTTGGCACTACCTTAACTATTGTGGCATTGCCCTGAAGGACAGACTAACCCAGTTTAAGTGTATTTAATAGTGCAGAGCTCTATAGCCTGTCTAGTAGGACTTTAACCATGGCTTTGTAAATGATTTCAAAACCAAGTTACAAAACAGTGAATTTTTTTGTTGTTTTTTTTTTTTTTTAATAATAATTTAAAGGTGTTTTTCAGGTTTTTGTTTCTGCAAAGTGCACAGGTTTACCTAACTGTAAGCATACCTGTGAAGGCATCAGATTTATTTTTTGCCTTTGAATCAGAACATAGATTAATGGTTTAAGAAAGTTTTCTATATTGAGCTTGCTCAATATACATGCAGCCAGGAGGAAAACAGACCTACTGACTGACCGACCTTCCCTCCCTCCTACCCAGACACACAGAAACCCTTATACTAGAGCCAGATCTAGTAAATGCTCTTTCGGGGGGAGTTAATTTCAACTTCTTTAGTTTATGTCCAGCACTGTTGTTATGTTTTATGTCAATGGCCATATACTACTGGACAGGAGATTCAAATCTGTAATGGAAAATACTTAGTTGTGTTATTAGTAAAGTACTTGGTTGTTAATTTATGCACTAATAATGAAACATACTTTAAGTACATCCGTTAATCTGATTATGTTTTAACACAGTAAGAAAAATTATTATCTTCAGGAAGCAATGAGTCCTAAAATTATTTAACATGGAGACAAGTTACCCAAATAGAGTTGTTCAAAGGTTTCATAACAAAGCCATGCCCAGTTTGGAATTTATTGCGTGACCAGCACTTGGACTGAGCTTGCTGTAAGGTCTGTATGCTTCTTTGAAAGATTCTACTCTGGATTTTAGCTATGCTTCTTGTGAGCCATCTCATAACCAAGTGATGGGAAAACTGTGGTTTTGCAGTCTAGGCAAAATCTACTGATTTTGAAAAATGATGAGATGAGGACTCCAAAAATTGACCCAGGGTCAGGCTCCAAGTACAGAACATTAAGACCCAGCATACTGCTTTTTGCTGGATCTGTATTTCCCTTCTTTCCTCTTCCTCTTCAATCATAGAATCAGAATGGTTTGGGTTGGAACGGACCTTAAAGACCATCAAGTTCAAACCCCCCTGCCATGGGCAGGGACACCTTCCACTAGCGGAAGTGGCCTTGAATACTGCCAGGGATGGGGCATCCACCACTTCTCTGGGCAACCTGTTCCAGTGAAGAACAGAGAGAAAGTGACTTTAGCAGCTAAGTTAAAGCCATTAAATGTTGTGTCTGTCACACTAATCTTTTTTTAAAAGATTTTATTCTAGTGGTAATGTTGCTCCAATTCCCATATTAATCCTGCATTTTTGTTTCACATCTGGTGAGGGGGCAATGAGGTAACCCTGAATGATATACAAGTTCATATTTGCACACCACTGTCTTTTTTGCCCATCAATATTCTTTGAAACAGGAAAGGATTTTTCTTTGTTAGCACATTGGTCTACAAAAACATAAGAATGGAACAATCTAGCCATTATTTGTAGTACAGAAAAACTCAGAAAAATGTATGAAATTGTCCTGATGTCTTGTGTATGCAAGATACGACCAAAATTTTGTTCTTCCCAGCTGGCTGGCGTTCTATGTCTTCTTTGAATGGGACTTTTAAGGAAATTTTTAGAAATTAAGGAAATTTTTAGAAATCTATTCAAAGCCACTTCAAATACAGAATGGACTAGGCCAGTAAGTCAGGGAAAATATAACTTTTCTCCTTGTAGACTCACCTTTGATGTAATAATATTGGCCTAAGTACAGCCCTAACAATTTGAAGTGTTTCTCTTGCTAAGTGAGTATGAAGTCTTTGCCTTCATGTTCAAAACCAACCAAGTTTTAATTGTGCTATCAGAGCTCTGGTGTTTGAGAGACTCTCAAATACTTGCTGATGATTGTGGAGACAGTAAATAAGATGAGAATATGTTTTCCCAGTATATTTTGATTTTTAAGGGAGAACCAGTCCTCAGGAGACAGGTGTCTAGACCAAGGAAACAGCATCAAGTGGCCAACTGTCTACAAAGCAGATAGCAGAAGCATAGCCTCATGCAGGCCAGTCAGACAAAGCTTCACAAAATCCTGATTTTGCCCCCTCAGCAAGATATTACTTATGTCAGGAGACAGACATCAGAAAGGTGGTACACAGATGGAAAGTGGGTCATTCAGAGGTGAAGGGGCACAAGAGGAAGTGTTTAGCTGCTGTCGCTGCTTGAAGATAAGATTATCTGAAGTCTCGCATTTTCAGTTGTTTATAGATACATCTTACTATTTGGTTCAAATTTTTACTACACCCCATCAAATAATCAAGTGAGATTTATTATTGGTTTTTTTCCAAAGCTGATTACAGAGAACAGATATTGCTTTTTAATCTTGTCCTATTCTTTGATTATACACTTAGAATATATGCTCCTGCATCTCTCTTCAGAGCACAGATGCTAAAACCACAGGACATCATTTTAATCCTCAGGTACTGTCACAGCTATGTATCCAACTGGTTTTATTCCAGGTAAAGTGCAGCCAACTGCAATATGCCTACTTGCAAAACCATAATTGGGGTAACTATCAGCTAAGCAAATAAGTTTTAGCTGACCCATACACAAAATAAATCCCTCTTCTTCCAATATTAAGCTTATAGTCTCTTATCGCCTTATATGATGGGAAGTAGGAGCAGTTCAGGAGTTTGTCCAGTTTTGGTAGCAGAGCACAAAATGTGGAGCTTATCTGACTTGAATGCGGCCAGACTTTGACCGTGGCTAGCAGGGAAGCACAGCACATTGCCAGAGTTGCAGGTGACTCTATCACCTTAGCTGTGAACCCTGTAGAGGGAAATAAGTAAAAAGCTCCTGAATTGCATAGAAAGTTTCAGCCCCCACACTGCAGTAAGACTCCAGTGTACTGAAACAACCAGCTTTATCTAGTGATAGAGAGCAACTTGTAAGATACCCAGTGAGGAATACAAGCACATCTAAAGCATTTGCTTCAGTTTGGAAATTAAACCTAAAGTACATACTTCTCCACTTCAAGCCTTTAAAGGAAATATTTATGGGTTATGGCTGCAAACGGATTGCATGCTTAAAAGGATTTCTTAAAATAACAAGGGGAAAGCAGTTGTTAAATTGATTTGTCATTAATTAACAGGGCCCTGGAAATAAAAGTATTTGCCAAACAGATAATTTAAAAAAAATAATGAAACTATTTCTAGAACATGGAATATTTCTTGTTTAAAACTAGCTGATTAAAGAGATGACAAGCTGTATGAGAGCATCCCAGCTACAATACTACAAAATTCATGGGGAAGAGTAAATCTTTACTTTGCTGAGTACTGGGGGATGCACGTCAGCAGCTCATGTGAGCACTCCTTGTTTACTTTCCATTCCCACAGGTGTCCAGAGTATTGTTCCCATGTCGGCTGGAAGAAAAGGCTGAAAGCACCCAAACGCTTCTGTGAGCACCTGTTTCTGCGTAAACACAAACCATACATGTGCTCACCAGGCAGGTGCATGCCTGCCTGTGCCCACAGCGGTGTTCGGTTTATCATCACAAAACAGCTCTTGATAGTGTAGTGTGTGAGGTGTGGATCTGGCACCTCACGTACCCAAATAAGAGCTCCTTTCTGTGTAGCCTTTAAGGCAGCAGAGCCATACAGCTGATACTGCAAGGGCAGCAGCCCTATGCAAACACCTGGGTACAAATATCACATACCCTGGGCATTAGTCACAGCACATCGTGGGCTAGCATATGTTCTACACAAATAGCATGGAAGTCAACAAACATAAAACCCCTGTCAGTTGGTCTCAAGTGAAAGTATCTTAACAGGAAGATGCATTTACCATGGGCAGCTGCCAGCCTTCATCTGGCCTCCCAGGGAGGCACTACCTGCCAGTGCCAAATCTGTTTCTCAGCAGACCTATGGGAAAAGGTGTTCCCAAAGCCACCCATGCCCTCCAGCTCCAGCCTGACCTTGAGTCTGCTTGGGTAGAGTTACGGGACACACAGAGAGAATTGCCTCAAGAAATTCCCACAGGGCCAGATCAAAGAAGAGGATGTCTGCTCTCAGTTTTCCCCATATTGTTCATTGTGCAGAGGAAGCATCATATGCTTGCCCCATGCAATCACCACCTTCACTCTGAACACTTTTTTCCTGCTTTCCTCTCAGTCCCATTAGCATTACTCTGTGTCCTTCCCAACATGCGCCACTTAATCTTTCATGAACAATTCCGCGGCAAAAAAGAAGCTTGTATTTCTCATAGGGTTGATAAAGTCCTCCAGCTCTACTTCTTCCTCTATTGTAAATCAGCAATCCCCAAAGACCCTGGAGAAAAAAGTGCATACCCAAGGGATACATTGCCACCTTTTATTGGTACAGGGCATTTGCTAGCTTAGATTTCTCCTGAGAAATGTAAAAAAGGTACAAGCCAGGAACATAAATTAGTTTACAACTGACAATTTATTAAAGTAGCAAGACATTGGAATCCTTTTACTAGCCTCCATGACTCACATCTAAACAGGCTGATAAAGTGATTCATCCTGCAGGAGAGTCATGTTTGAATATGCTGCTGCTATCACACTTCCAGCCCCAGAGCAGTCAGTGCAATGGCTTTTCTTATCCCAAGAGGCACGACCCATCCAGACAAGGAGCAATGCAAGTTCCTTCACACTTGCAGGTTTGACAGTAAGCAGGCTGACACTACAAGGTGAATGGATAAAAAATGAATCAGAAGAATGTCCTTTACAGCTGCTGTAGGTGATGGCAGGGGGAGGAGGAAGAGGTGACTTGGGCTCACTCTTCGGTTTGCATTAGGTTGAGCCTTTTGTCTTTACCCTTTGCAGCTTGCTGTGAGACCATTCCACATAAATTTAGAAGGGCATCATCCAACAGCCTTTGAGTCAGTCATTGAGTCATTAAATCATTAGTACTACCACAGCTGGGAGATCTATGGCCAAAGGGCCAATGTTTTGGAATATGTCTGATTTCCGAACGACACAGAGATACTGCATATTTTATATTTTCTTCTTAAGAAAAAAGAAGAAAAGAAAAATCTTTACCTGCAGAACAAAACTAAAAAGACTTAAAGTTGTACCAGCGCTGATTTTTTACAGTTTTAAAATATTCCTATGTTGCATTCAGGATCAGTACAGAGACATATTTCATGCAACTTTTCTACAACTAGCTCAGAGCAGGAGCAGGGAAGAATGATTGCTTGCTCAACAATACCAAAATCATGTCATTTCAGCAGAATATTAATTAATATTTTGACCTTTCAGTCTCTCTGACCCAGTTCTGAGAAAATTACTGCTGTCATCAGGTCAGAACTTGTTTCAGAGAGCCAAGTGTTAACTTTACACTTACAGATTATGCTGGCAGGAGCCCGTCTGTTTACACACGATATGTCTTTGCCCTTGACCTGCATTATTCCTATAGTTCTCTAGTGCAGAAACAAGGAATTAGCCTTCTAACACAATTTATAGATGACATTGATCATTGGGATAAAAATCCACAGCTGATTAGTTCTGCCTTCTTTAGGAGTTAATGAGAGAATAAACCTTCCCTATAATGAGATGGACAACATAAAAAATGTTTTCTTGGAAATAGATAATACGTCCTATTGCAAAAATGATGTATAAAAGTAAAGTGCCCCAAGCCCCATAGAATTTATAAGGCTCAATAAATAGGACGGATGATCAGAGGCCTAAACACCCAAGTCAGTTTTGTTAGAGAATGCTAAAACGGTATTGAAGACAGTCAAGAAAACCACACAGTCTTTTGGTGTTTTGTGGTAATTTAACCTTTAGCCTGTATGGAATATTAGACAGGAAAGCCACATTTGTTTTAGACCTTGCCTCTTAAATGGGAGCCTTAATTGTAAATACTTGAAGCTTATCTCAAATGGCAAGAGAGATAGTGTTGTAGGCACAGCTAAAGGCATATATCAAGTACCTGTCTTTTTAGAGAACACAAATAGAGTCATATGTTACATACAGCACAACACCAACACCACCCTCCCGAAAAATCCCCAAACATAAGAAGTTTGGTGCCAGTTAAACCATTGCTTTCCAGGAGTCCTCTGCATTTTCAGAAACATCAGGATCTCTTGAAAAGTGCCTCAATTTGGACCTCAGCAACTGAGACACTTCTCAAGTTATGGGTGTTATTGAAACACAGACCTCCATGTATTGTATGTTTTCTTCCCTCTCAGGCCAAATGCATTGCTGTAGATGTGCCATCATTGACTAAAATAGTTACAGTGTGGTATGTGAATTGGGAAAGTAAATTTTTCATAAAAAACCAATTTCCTATCAAAGATGTATCCGTCAAAGTTATATATGCTATTGATAGCAGTTGAGGTCATCTAAATAAATACAGTGGTAAGGTATGGCAAAAGTGCAGCACTGGTCAATTTTACTTGTGATTCTGTATTTGGGGTTATTTATATAACTTTTCTGCATCTAGTCAAATAAAACAGTGTTGCCTGTAGGAGCTTTTACATTCTTCATACTTGGAAGTGGAGGAACTGCTTTTCTGCAGTTAGTTCTGAGGGGAATCTAAAAACATCAGGATGCTGCACAGCCATTGCATAACAGCATGATATTTCAGGGAGCACAGACATCGAATTTATCTGAGGTTCAGCTGTCCATCCCTCTGTACCATGACGTCAGTCTTAGTAAAGGATGCAATAAGCTCCTTAGATGTAGGAGTCAGACCACGCACAGATGAAAAGAAAAAGCTGGTTTTCTCTTCCAAAATGGCAATCTGTCCTGTCACTACTTTGCTTTCATTTTCCCTCAGTCCCTTCTTCCTTGTACATATTTTTTTTCATTGTTAGGCTCAAGTGTAGATTCTGCTTAACCTGAGTTCACTACTAAAGTTGTGCCAAGTCAGCCCTTTCAGGTCTCATGTCTTTGGCCAAAGATAGCAGCAGATCAGTTTGCTTGTATTTCCCCCCCACACACACAGGGATTTTACTTACAATAGAGACCCAAAGATTTAATTTTCAAGGGACATCCTTGCAAAGACAGTTGCTGCCTGACACAGCTGCTACAGGATACCAAAGAAATCACACTGTGAAAATAATACTGCCACCTCTGGGTATACAACACATTCATCATTCATGCAGTGTTACAAGGATGATGGAATGGCAGGTGGGGTAATTCTAAAGTCCTCCTAGACTCTCCAGAACATAGGGCACATCTGCATATGTGTGCCTTGTGGCAGGTATGGGAAAAGGAGTACTGAAAACAGTAAAAAATCAAACTAATAGCTCTCTTTTAAAAAAAGACTTTACATCCCATATGGCAGTGAATTATTACACTAACGTCATTGGAACCCTTCTCTGCTCTATGTGTTCTGATGTCATCTACAGGGAGCAGGGAAAAGACGGGATTAGCTAAGTGCGGCATGCTCCATGCTGTCTTGGGAACATTACAGATCTTGTAATAATATCAACTGCAAGGTATCCCTCAGTTGTAAGAGGGTGTGGATCTAAAACAGACAAAAAGAAAAAGGATCGCCAGCACAAGTCTGAGACAGCAAAACAAGAAATGAAGTGGAATCAAGAGACAGGAAAACCAAGAAAGGAGAGATATATTAGAAGATAAAGCAGAGAGGGTATAAAAATAGGCACAAGAAAACAAACACAATTTTACACCACAGTAAAGAGTTCATGACATGCCAAAAGGCCCCCAGTTATTTTGGCACCTTTTTGATGACAGTAGGACTAACTACTGCGTCACATCAGTGCTGAGCTGCAGATAGTCATCTCACACTGACTTTTAGTCACTGACACCTCAAATTCAGAATAGCACAGCAAGAAAGCACCAAGAGGTCTGCATATCATACAGTGGCCATACAAGGACTTAATCACTTTCCTCGGGTGAATTTATGGAGCAGCTGCTCTCTAAGGCCCTAGTGCTTAAGTATGAATTATGTGTTTTTAGGAATACTGCTCAGTATGGAGGAAGCTACCACACATGTCCTTATCCATGAACACCAGGAGATGAAGGAGCTGTTCTGCGTGACCATTGTTGTAAAGGAGAGAGAATTTTGGAAAGAAAAGCGTGATTATTTGTATGTCCTATTTTATAGCCTATATAACACTTTTCCAACTCATGCAGCTGTGTCTGACTGTAGGCAAGGGGAGCGCTCAGATTTTCTTCTAGCGCATTTTATATTGAAGGGAATGTAATGTTGGCCTCCCTGGTGCAAATGCATGTCTAAAAACGAGATTAACAAAGATTACTTTCTCTTCTTTTTTTCCCCTCCTAAGTGGCACATTTAACAAAAATATTAGGCAATAACTTTATATACACTTTTTCCTTATTCTGGTTATTATCACTTCGGATCCTGGAGAAGTAGGGATTTCTTTTGCAATTTAGGAAAGAAGTCTTGCATGTAAAAGTCAACCTGGAGAGAAAGAAACTTTTCCCCACATATTTGCTGGGGGTTTATATTTATCCTGAAAGATGCCTGCGCCCCCTTAGGGGAGGAAGTGTCCAGCTTCAGCGCTCGGAGATGGTTCCTTCAGATGTTAAAAAATAAGAAAGATTTACCTAAATGTTTATGAGTACTAAATCACTGTTTTGTTGGAAAAATTGCAGGAAGCAAATACACTGAGAGTTTTTTTCTTTGTTTTACTGTGTTTCAGACTATGCTAACAAATACTATGTAGAACAAACCAGGAACTTGTGCATAGCAGAAATCTTCCTGTGGCCTTCAAAAAACCACACAAACAGACAATGGGAAGTCCAGAAAATAGCATCCATCAAAAATATGTTTTGTTATGATTTGCAATTTGAATGTGTCAGTACCATCCCAAACTCAAAACCTGAGAGGTACTGTTCCCAAAATACTCTAACAGCTTTAGTAGTGAAGTTATTAGTTGATAAAACAAGGCACTGAGAAAGAAGGCCATTTAGAACAGCAGAGTAGAAACTGTGTAAACGATTGGGAACGCCATAGCTTGAATTTCATTAAACCAAGGATTTTGAAAGCCCTATTTGAGATATCTTAATTGAGCCTGATTTTTGGAGAATGTTGGTCCTTGAAAATAAGTCCTTCGAATGATTTGCAACACAACACTCATTTTGAGAAAGTCACCTTTTCTATAATCACTGTGTCTAATCTCTGTAATATTGTGAAGACCTTCGTATTTTAATTGCAAAATTAGCACTGAATCAAGCTTTGCAGTCTCTTAGTCACAAGTTGTCTCCAATTTCCAAAAGAAATTGAAGGTAATAAAAATATTTGCAAGAGGATGAGTTGCAGGAGAAGGTTTTAAATTAGAAGGGTCAGTAACATCTTAACAATTTTTATGCTACATTAAGTCAGAAAATTATTTCTGTGCTTCTCTTGCTTAACTTTCAGGGAAAGCTTCAATGCATATCCAACATAACAGTAATTTAAGAAAAGCTTTAATAATATGGGCAAAATGAAAGAGTCCATTATCAGCCATTATTAATTATTTTCATAAATAATAAATATAAACATATATTTTCATTTCAAAACTTGCAAGCAGATCTCCAGCACAAGTGAAACACAATAGAAACAAAAACTTTTGAAATTGCAAAAAGTTAATATAGCCACATTTTCTACATGTCTGTGTTGCTAAGGAGAGACAAGATTTGGTCTCCATTTGTGTGTGAAGAAAATAAGGAGTGATATCTGCAAAAAGGCATGCCTGTATATTATGAATAAATACTGGCAATTGAATATATTCATGCTTATGACTAAGAATTTCTGGTTTAAGTGTCCTGAGATGTACCTGAAACACAACACAACTCTACCATAAAGGGCTTAGAACAAGAACTTTCTGCCCCAGAGGGGAAAGAAAAGGAAGATAAGATGCCAGGACATGGTCGTTATAGTGCCTCATACTTCACATTAGCTAGCATACCAGAGCTAACACCTCTGCTCTAAATGAAGATGCCTTGGTCTTTCTAACATCTCCCCTTTTTGGGTGAGCCTTGGGTGACATGGTTTAGTGTGAGGTGTCCCTGCCCATGGCAGGGGGGTTGGAACTAAATGATTTTAAGGTCCTTTCCAACCCTAACTATTCTATGATTCTATGATCTAAATGACTTTGTCCATAGCACCATGCTGTTCGCTGAAAAGAAAGAGTGGCACTTAGTCATCTACATGGTGTGTCAGTTCCATGCAGAAACTTCCCTGAAGAATTTCCCCAACCAAGAATTAGTCAGAGCTGAGCAAAGCATTCTGCAAACAGCTATGATCCAAGCTAAAACCCTTCTTCTATTGTCAGCCATCTGGATGAAGTGAGTACCATAATATTTACTGTTCTTGCTTGCTTGCTTGCACAAAAAGAGAGAAAAAAAGACAGCACAACATATGGGCTGGCTTATGTCAGTGCAGCTGTGCATAGGAGGGTCATGGCAAATATCTCCTCCAGCCTGTTGAAAACATTGTCACTCTACACTATGGACTGTATATGAGTGGTGGTATCTTGCCATAATTTCATTGATTTCAACAAAGCTATGACAATCTGTACCATGGAAAATCTAATTTGTTGGACTGTTGTAGCTAAAATAATGTTTCCTGTCCACTACACATTCACGTACACAAACAAAATAAATAATATTAAAAAATAAAGTAATAAAATAATATAAAAGGAAAAAAAAACCCATATGAAACTTCACATGACCTAATTTGATTTCAACTTAGAAATACTTTTCTCCTCTTTGAGGTACATATGGAGGATATTTTCCGTATCTCCAAGCCTTCTTCAAATATACAGGAGCTGTCTCATCTTAGACTTGCATGGGTGACAGTCTTACTGTGGTTGATTACCCTAGGGTCACACTTGAAACAAAAGCTATAGAAGCATTTGTTCATGCACTGACATGAAAACCACATTTTTTTAATCTTCCTGCCCTCTAAGTGTTCTTGCTTCCTTCATTAGGAACTTTCATTTGAGATCACATCTTTCTCTTTACAAAGTCTAGCTGAGAGAGAGTTTCCCTTCTGTTATGTTAGTTGTCCTTTCTCCTCTACTATTACTCAGAAAGCATATAAATTAAAATCATACTTTCCAAATAATATACAATAAAGAAAAATAACTGACTTCTCACTCAGTCATTGAATTATCTGCCTTCTTCAAACTGTCAACAGCTTCTTGATGGAAATGCTCTGTGATTCATTTTTTTCTCGTTGTCATCCCAGGGAATAATTTCCCTCCTCTTTTTCAGCCTGTGGTACAAAGCTCACTTGTTTGTTTAGATGGGCTGGTTAGTTGTTTTGGTTTTGGATACTGTGCCATTGAAAACACTTATAGGTAGATGATGTGATCAGTTCTATGAAGTGAAGAAACATGAAGTCTGATGCTTTAAAATATTCCACTTGAGGTCAGCCTGGGTTTACAGAATGTCACTGATGGTTTCAGTGTGCGTCCCTGACTTGGGTCTTGGTATAGATGCATCCTTGCACTGCCGTTAGTTATGCCAAACATTCAGGCTCAGAAATCCCTCCTTTTGAAAATATATGTGTGCAACACCATCCATTTCAGTGGAGCTTTACTTATACTTAATGAAGTTTTGAAGAACTGAATTTTCAAATGTTTTATATGCTTGATTTCAAGAACCATCCACTTGGATTAACTAAGTAGCACTGATCTTGGTGGTGTTGACTACATCTTCACAGATTTTCACATACTGCTATTTGTCTGCAGTTGGCTAGTGTCAATAACATTTAGGACAAATCATTTGCCTATAAATACTTTTATGCCTGTTTATATCCAGCTCCTGTAGATCAGTCATTATGAGCACATATTACAAATTTTTGCTTTGGTCTGGAGCAGTCTGTGTCTGCTCCTCACAATTCTTCATGAGTACCAATCGAGAAATTTCCCTTAAATATAACCAGACGACCGTTTCCCTGAAAAATATGAGAGAGACTCATTAGAGATTTGTTTTATGAAAGAAGATACGCACAATCCCCCTTAATAACAAATAGATTTTCCTGTTATCTTCTACTGAACAAAAAAAAGCACATTTCCTACAATAAAGGGAAAATGCAATCTAATTTTCCTAAACAGTACTTAGTCCCCTGTTAATATTTTCAGTAAGAATGAGGAGAACAGCAGCATAGAGCAGCGCACACTCAACAAAGACTGACGTTAGTGCTATGCCTCTCTAGCTGCTGCCTTATTGAATCCTTTCTTTACAAGGTCTATTATCCCTGCATCATACTTCTTGTTTCCCCTCCTTCACCAGCATCTTCCCTACTGCAGGTGGCCACTGCTGGCCCTGAATTGAAATTTTCTTGTGCCATAGACCCTGTAACCTCTCCTTTAAACTGTACAACCTCCATTCAGTTCACAATATACTAAGTAATACTGCTCTTCCTTTCAATTATTGTGGCTTCAGCATTATATTGGGTCATTATTTTTCTCATTTTTTCCTCTTTGTTGCCTTTTTAATATGAGAAAATAGTGCTTCTGATCATTGTAGACATATAATCAGGTTAATCAAAGTCAGTTTGTGTAGTCTGCAAAGATGGATACGTTTTAGAAAATCAGAGCGCCTAAATGTAAGTCTTGGATTAGATAGTTTTAGACATGTTTAGATAGATGCTTCTAAGCATGTGCTTTCAAACAGACATAAATACAGATCTCGATAGAGCCTTCAGGCCCCGTGTTTTCAACACTAGTTCAGAACCCGGTAAGACACAAAAAGTAATATATCCTTATAAAGTTAAGCAGGGCAGAAATCAAGCCCTTTGAATTAAAAACCAGAAAACATAATGCACATTCAAGCACCACTGTTGCTACATTTTTATTTCACAAGAACTTACTGTGTTAAGATGCTACACCTAGTCCACAGGTAAAGAAAGAATTTGACCTAGTAGCTGGGCATAATTGGCCTCAGATGAAAACTGATTTTCTTTACAGAGTTTTCTGGACCAAATCCCATTGCCTCATTAATTAGTACAACTAAATAAGAATATTTTTGCCTTTTGCAGTTTTCTTCATTTAAATATCTGTTACATTTTGAAATTGTATAGGCTACAGTTACTAATTTTTAGGTACTTGAGGAAGAATATGTAAACCATATGTAACAACACATACATCGACTTTTCAATTTAGATTGAAATATGTCTAATCTGCTTTTGTGAACTACCTATTCTAACAAAAAAAAAAAAAGTAAGAAAAAAACAGGGATCACCTGTAAACTATTCTTTGTATGGGACCTATCAAAATCACAAAATTAAAAGTCCAGAATTACAGGATTTTGACTAAGACACAAAGGAATTAAAAGCTTTTAATTTTGGACTTCCATTTCCTAAATTCAGATCTGGCATGAGGTGACGGTCTCGAGAGGGGACGCCTGCAGCGCCTGATCGGGGGGAGGCTCTGCGTCCAGGAGCTTCAACTCGGAGCAGGAACACGCACGGAGGGAGCCTCAAGTCCTCGACAGAGCTTACCCAGGAGCCGGCAGCTCAGCGGACGCGAGGAGCTGACTCAGAAGGGGCGGCGCCAGGAGGAGGGGTACCAGCCCTGAGTGGGTAAAAACCTGACCTCGGGAGCACGAGTGATCTGGGTGGGTTCGAGGCAGTTTGTGCAGGCAGGAGAGCGGGATGGTGAGCATTCACTGTATGAGCAGGGTCCGGTCTGGGAGCTGTGCACTGGCTGCCCCAGCGGTGGCCAGTGTAGGCACCCAGACAGAGCTGATGAAAGGGGAGGCTGCAGTGCAGAGCTCAGGGTGTAGAGAGCACCTGCACTGCTCTCCTGAGGGGAGGGTGCGCAATGGGCAGGGCTGCACTCGGTGCTCCCTGGTGGAGGTCCTCCTGCAGCAGGGGCTGAGCTGCGGGACGCTGTTACTGGGCTGAAAGGTGTCAGGGGAGCTGAGAGGAAGCAGCACTGCTTGCTCCAGGACCAGACTGTGCAGGGGCCTCAAGCATCTACTGTTGCTCATGCAGGAAAGGAGGCCGCTAACCCAGGAAGCTGGGAAACAGTAACAGAAAAAAACAACAAAAAAAGGAGGAAGAAGACTATTAAAAGCAAGGGGCTTCCTCCTAAATCTGTTCTTCCTACCCAGAACTGCTTTGCTGTCCTGCAGGGGGCTGATGAGGAGCCACACTCCCACCAGGAACAACCGGCTGATGCACTGGTAAAGAAGATCACTACTGGTGTTGCCAGGAAAAAGCGTCCGGCCATAGTAGTAGGGGACTCTACTCTGAAAGGAACAGAGACACCCATCTGTCGGCCTGACCCAGGCTCAAGAGAGCTGTGTTGCTTGGATCAGGGATGTTGCAGAGAGGCTGCCTGCTCTGGTCAGTCCCACTGACTATTACCCACTTCTAGTGATTCATGTGGGTATTACTGATATAGATAGCAGTAGCCTGGAGAACATAAAGAAGGACTACAGAGCTCTGGGAGAGGTGGTTAGGGGCTCTGGAGCGCAGATTGTCTTTTCCTCAATTCTCCAGGATACAGGGCAGGACCTCAGAAAGGCTAGGAGGATTGGCCAGGTTAATAAATGGTTAGAAGGGTGGTGCTATAGTCAGGGGTTTGGGTACCTCGAACACGGGACTCAATTTAGTAGGCCAGGTCTACTGGGGGCTGGTGGAGCTGGTCTGACAAAGAAAGGGAAGAGTGGATTTGGTAGGAGGCTTGCCAGACTGGTCAAGGATGCTTTAAACTAGATGTGTTGGGGGAGGGGGGCATCATTCCATCCCAACACACCCAGTCACTGGGCAGCACCTCTAGTAAACGTTCAGAGCAATGTAGAGATATTGCAGCTGCTCCAGCCAATGAGACGGCTTCAACTGGAGCTCAGCTCAGATGCCTCTATACAAACGCCCATAGCATGGGGAATAAACAAGAGAAATTAGAGATGTGTGCACATCTACGGGGGTATGATATCATAGTCATCACAGAAACATGGTGGGATGGCTCCTATGACTGGTGTGTTGGAATGGAAGGTTACTGGTTCTTTAGGAAAGACAGGCCCGGTAGGCGGGGAGGGGGAGTTGCTATTTATGTTAGGGATAGGCTGGAGAGTATGGAACTCTGTCTGGGGACAGATGAGCAGTCGACAGAGAGTTTGTGGGTCAGGGTTAAAGTGAGAACAGCGATGGGAGACATTATTGTGGGGATCTGTTACAGACCGCCTGACCAAGAGGACTCGGTGGATGAAGAGCTCTATAGACAGATAGGGCAGGCCCTTGTTCTCATGGGGGAATTCCACCCTGATATCTGTTGGAGGGATGGTACGGCCCGGCACAAGCAATCCAGGAAGTTCCTCGATTGTGTGGAAGACAACTTCCTTCTGCAAGTAATAGAGGAGCCGATGAGGAGAGGTGCCGTGCTTGACCTTGTCCTCACCAACAGGGAAGGGCTGGTTGGAAATGTGACGCTCCAGGGCAGCCTTGGTTGCAGCGATCATGAGATGGTCACTTTTGAGATCTTCAGGAGAGTGAGAAGAGTGTGCAGCAAGCTCACTGGCCTGGACTTCAAGAGAGCAGACTTTGGCCTCTTCAGGAACCTGCTCAGTAAGGTTCCATGGCATATAGCCCTAGAGGGCAGGGGGGCCCAAGACTCTTGAGTGATATTCAAGGATCACCTGCTGCAAGCTCAGGAGTGATACAACCCTACTAGAAGGAAGTGCTGCAAGAGGGCCAGAAGATCTCCTTGGATGGATAAGGACCTGCTGAGGAAAACTCAAAGGAGAAGAGGCTTATAAAAGGTGGAAGCAAGGACAGGTGGCCTGGGAAGAATACAGGGATGTTGTCTGGGAAGCTAGGGACCAGGTTAGAAAAGCTAAGGCCCACTTAGAATTAAACTTGGCTAGGGATGTTAAGGATAACAGGAAGGGATTCTATAGGTACATTGCAAATAAAAGACTGGGGACAACGTGGGCCCTCTCCAGAGGCTATCAGGAGAACTGGCTACCCTGGATTTGGAGA
Organism: Ara ararauna; assembly: GCA_028858755.1. Lineage (NCBI taxonomy): Eukaryota > Metazoa > Chordata > Aves > Psittaciformes > Psittacidae > Ara > Ara ararauna. The sequence continues at coordinate 118,911,014 of CM054376.1, read as the reverse complement.
AGGCTGAGGTTCTTAATGACTTCTTTGCCTCAGTCCTCACCAGAAAATGCTCTGACCACACCACCCAAGTCTAGGAAGGCAGATGCAGGGACTGTGAGAATAAAGACCCTGGGCCCACTGTAGGAGAGGATCTGGTTCAAGAGTGTCTTAAGCAGCTGAATGTACACAAGTCCATGGGACCAGATGAAATCCATCCACGGGTCCTGAAGGAGCTGGCAAATGAGGTTGCTAAGCCACTGTCCACCATATTTGAAAAATCATGGCAGTCAGGTGAAGTTCCCGATGCCTGGAAAAAGAGGAAATATAACCCCCATTTTCAAGAAGGGGAAAATGGATGAGCCGGGGAACTACAGACCAGTCAGCCTCACCTCTGTGCCTGATGAAATCTTGGAGCAGATTCTCCTGGAAGGCATGCTGAGGCATATGAAAAACAGCAAGGTGCTTGGTGACAGCCAGCATGGCTTCACTAAGGGGAAATCCTGCCTGACCAATCTGGTGGCCTTCTATGATGGGGCTACGGAACTGAGGGACAGGGGTAGAGCAGTTGATGTCATCTACCTGGACTTGTGCAAAGTGTTTGACATTATCCCGCATGACATCCTTGTCTCTAATTTGGAGAGACATCAATTTGATAGGTGGACCCCTTGGTGGATAAAGAACTGGCTGGATGGCTGCAGGCAAAGAGTTGTGGTCAATGGCTCAATGTCTGACTGGAGACCAGTAACGAGTGGAGTCCCTCAGGGATCGGTGCTGGGACCGGTCTTGTTCAACATCTTTATCGGTGACATGGACAGTGGGATTGAGTGCGCCCTCAGCAAGTTTGCCAATGACGCCAAGCTGTGTGGTTTGGTTGATACGTTGGAGGGAAGGAATGCCATGCAGAGGGACCTTGACACTCTTGTGAGGTGGGCTGATGCCAACCTGATGAAGTTTAATCATGCCAAGTGCACGGTCCTACATCTGGTTCGGAGCAATCCCAGGCACAGCTACAGGTTGGGCAGAGAAGAGATTCAGAGCAGCCCTGCAGAGAAGGACTTGGGGTTTTGGTTGATGAAAAAATGAACATGAGCAGGCAGTGTGCGCTTGCAGCCCAGAAAGCCAACGGTATCCTGGGCTGCATCAAAAGGAGCTTGACCAGCAGGTCGAGGGAGGTGATCCTGCCCCTCTACTCTGCTCTTGTGAGACCTCACTTGGAGTATTGTGTGCAGTTCTGGTGTCCTCAACATAAAAAGGACATGGAACTGTTGGAACAAGTCCAGAGGAGGGCCACGAGGATGATCAGGGGACTGGAGCACCTCCCATATGAAGACAGGCTGAGAAAGTTGGGGCTGTTCAGCCTGGAGAAGAGAAGGCTGACGGGGAGACCTCACAGCAGCCTTCCAATATCTGAAGGGGGCCTATAGGATGCTGGGGAGGGACTCTTCATTAGGGACTGTAGTGATAGGACAAGGGGTAATGGGTTCAAACTTAAACAGGGGAAGTTTAGATTGGATATGAGGAAGAAATTCTTTACTGTCAGGGTGGTGAGGCACTGGAATGGGTTGCCCAAGGAATTTGTGAATTCTCCATTGCTGGCGGTGTAGAAGGCCAGGTTGGACATAGCCTTGGGTGGCATGGCTTAGTGTGAGGTGTCCCTGCCCCTGGCAGGGGAGTTGGAACTAGATGATCTTAAGGTCCTTTCCAACCCTAACTATTCTATGATTCTATGATGACTTCAGTTGTTGCCCATGGATGCAATGTTAAACTGGCTGCTTTGCAGTATTCCAGCTGTAAGCTTTGCAGAACACTCAGTTATGGCTGAGATCTCATTGTGCTAGATTTTATACATGCAGAAAAAAAGACAATTATTTTATTCAGAGGTTGCAAATCCCATACTTAAGCATAAATCCATGTGTGAAAAACAGTACAATAAATGCTATATATGAAGACAGATTTTGTCAAACTACTGCTTTCTAAGGTATATGTTAGATTAATATGTTAGACTGATATTTTAGCATGCTGAAGATCATAAGATGTGTTTTACGGTGCATTAAAATCTCATAAAAACAATTTCAGAGGGTTAGCATAATATATTATTCAGAGTTAAGTACTGCCTTGAATGATAAGGGCTAACATGTCATCAGGCTATAATAAACTACAGCTTTGAAATATCAATTTTCATTTATTGAGAAGGTCATTTACATAGGTAAAGCAAGAACAGAATGATGTATTTTTGCACTATCTTGGAGGGAAAAAATGAACTTATTTTCCAACATCCAGAAAACACAAAAACATTCTGAGAAATCCATTATTAAGTCATTTAACCTTTCATACAAAATAAATTGTCATGGATTTAGTTATAAAATGGAAAAAACATACATTCTGGTTTCTGATATTAAATGTGAGTAAACATTTAAACTCGAAGGGAAATATGCTATTCAGGCACAGATTTATTATTCTAACTGCAGCTTTGAAAACTTGTATCTATTTATCTGATTTCTGTAAGTGACACAGAAAAACCATGCAACCTTGAAGCACTCCCCTATAACTTCACTCCAGGAGAAATTCATCACCATGAGTTACTTAGAGCTGTACATTGCCCTTAATCCACATGTGAAATGCTGTATTTTAAGGCCTTTAAGCTGATAAACTGCATGTTCATACAGTTAATAGGGTGGAAAATAGGGCAGCTGATATAAGAGATGGAGAAAGGGGCCCTAGATTAAAAACTACATATAGTCTTAAGTCTCACTATAACCTCCTCCATCTTCATGTTCATGGAGAGCCGCAGGAGCCATGACTGTTGTGCCAACCACTCTGGAGAGCTTCAGGCTACCTTCAACTGATTTGATGGCCAAAATCACAGTCTGTAGTAGCCCTTCCCTTAAAAAACTCATGTCCAGGCTATGCAATGGGCCACCAGGAATTCCTTCCCGTCTTCCCTTCCCTTCCCTTCCCTTCCCTTTCTTTTCTTTCAATACAAAAGAGAGAGGAACGACAGACTCTGCTCTTGTGAGACCTCACTTGGAGTATTGTGTGCAGGTCTGGTGTCCTCAACATAAAAAGGACAGGGAACTGTTGGAACAAGTCGAGAGGAGGGCCACGAGGATGATCAGGGGACTGGAGCACCTCCCGTATGAAGATAGGCTGAGAAAGTTGGGGCTGTTCAGCCTTCAGAAGAGAAGGCTGCTTGGAGACCTCACAGCAGCCTTCCAGTATCTGAAGGGGGCCTATAAGGATGCTGGGGAGGGACTCTTCATGAGGGACTGTAGTGATATGACAAGGGGTAACGGGTTCAAACTTGAACAGGGGAAGTTTAGATTGGATATGAGGAAGAAATTCTTTACTGTCAGGGTGGTGAGGCACTGGAATGTGTTGCCCAGGGAAGTTGTGAATGCTCCATTGCTGGCGGTGTTGAAGGCCAGGTTGGACATAGCCTTGGGTGGCATGGTTTAGTGTGAGGTGTCCCTGCCCCTGGCAGGGGGGTTGGAACTAGATGATCTTAGGGTCCTTTCCAACCCTACCTAGTCTATGATTCTATTCTATGATTTAAGATTTCAAATAAAAGAGAATGATAGGCTTTTATTCTGTATTTTATCTCAAGGTGTGATTGCATGTGCCAGTCACTGTTCACATGCCCCTGTGAGATGACAAACAGACCTGCAAGAGTAGAGCAAGTTTTAATTAGTATTTGAAAGATATTTTCTTTCTGTACCTTTAAACCTTGAACCTTTTCTATTTTCCCCTTCCCTTATTCCCCTCATACACACAACGTTGCTGTTCTTTTTTCTTTTTTGTCACTGGCCTTATTAGCAGTGCAGCAGAATAAGAGAGTTGATGGGCCTGTATGGAATAAAAGGATGTTGTCAGGCTGGTGTCAGGTCAGATTGGACTTTGAGGAAAGAATCAAACAGCCGTCTTTCAAACTGATTGATGCCTTCTCCAGCTTTAGCTTAGTAAGTTTGTGCTTTCTTATCAGCACCTTTGGGTCCACTGCAGTGAAATTCGTAGCACTGCTCTTGTCATCCCTGCTGAAGAGGTTTGCAAGATTTTCACTTAATTTAGGCTAGTGCAGGGGACAGAGATTAAAACCACTGTAGTCAGCTCCTGCAAATTCCCTTCATTGTTGCCAGCCTATGGGTGAAATATGCTGTGAGTGGGCAGAGGTAACATCACTACCCTGAAATTAGCTCTGGCTAAAAATTAATAACCTTGCTTTTAAGATATGAGGATAAGACTCAAATCCAGATTTAGTTAAGTGAATGTCCCGATTTTCAATACTGCTAAAAATTACTAGGTGTGGAGTACAACAAGGGAGAAAGAAAAGAAAAAGTAGACACTGAGGTGCAGAATTAGGAGCCAAATCTTTGCCAGCATGGTCAGATCAGAGCTCCACCCGAGCTTTGGAGGAGCACTTGATAAGAGCACCAGAAAAGTGACTTCATGCTGAAGGTTTTGATTCCCCCACATTTGTTTTCAGACTCATTTGTCAACAACAAAAGAACAAAGTTCAAGCAAAATGCTAGGGTCTAATTTCTTACCAATAATGAACAAGACTAAAGACACCTCCTGCAGATTAATGACTGGTTGGAACCAGTTAATCACCTCAAGCCATTAACCCTAACTGTTATTAAGCTCTAGGATCTAAACCAAGTCCTCAATTATTGTGGCTGCTATTCACCCTTCCTATTTACAGACCCATCCCCCAATCTCTCCCAACTCCCACTCCAAAAAATCAGCTAAAAATTGCACGTGGGAATTTGTATTACATGTGTGTGGAGATATAGAAACCAGCTGCACAGATAATGAAGTGGTCAATTTCTCACCTATTTCAGAGCAATATTCATTTCACATCGCATACATATCAGCACAAGGTATTTGTGGGCATTGAACACTTGACACATTAGGTAATCAAGGCTCACCAATCTTTCCACAGGGTAATTTAGTTTATAATATAGCAGAAAATAAGAGGGAAAGAGCAGAGAAAAAAGAGCTGGGGGGAAGGCAGGCAAAAAAAGAGGGAAAAAAACCCTAACCTGCAGGAGATAAATCCAAACATTCAGCTTTCTGAAGAGGAACCTATTCATAAAGTTAATTCTTGATGTATTCTGATAGGTTTTTGTTTTGATTTATTTTGTAACCCTAGTCAGTACAGTAGGCAGCCTGTTGTTTGCTCTAATCATCTGTTTCCATGACCTTCACCTTTATTGATTTGGCTTCTTCCTAAATTTAATGCAGTCTCTGAGATTAAAGCCATTTTTTCTCCAGGAGAAGTTGTTTAACAGTGGATTTGCTTTAAGAAGGAGAAATCATTTTGATTAGTAAAAAAAGATTTTTAGCACAGAAGGTATGTTTCAAGTAAATAAAACCTCTTTACAGAGATAAGCAATGGAAGATGGATTCTAGATCATAAACAAAGTCAGCATTTCTTTAAAAGTGTGAAAAAGTGAGTAAAATAAATAAAAGAAGCATTGCTTATAATATATTTATGAGTGCTATCAAATACTGCAGATTTGAAGACTAAGGTATGCAGGATTTTTATTCTCACTTCCCAGGTGTTATTTTAATCAGGCTTATAGTTTCAATAGGTAGAGATTCGTACAATGTGAAGTAATTATCCCCAACAGATAGAGTAATATAACTCAGTATTTTTCAAGTGTAGCAGTTGAGATTATAAATCAAAGACAGAATTTGCTGCAAGAATATAATAAGCCCAATCCCATTTTCCCTAACAATTTATAGCTCTGATTTGATTATACAGCTTATTTGCTTGGCTTTATTACTGCATTAAACCCCCTCCTCCTTGGTGATACTTTGTTCTCTAATGTCTGCCGTCAACCTTCAGTCACACATTTTGATAAGAAAAACACCCAGCTGCTTCTTGCACATGGTATATTAAACACTACAGACTGCCTTTCCATAGTAACACATACATGGATTTGATTCTGCAGCCCCTTTACCTCACTTGAAACCATAATGAATTACCAGAGATAAACAGACTGAACCAAATCCACTGCAGTAAATGGAAAATTGTCTGTTGACCTCACAGGGCTTTGAACCATTCCTCCCCTGACAGCAGACATTCATTTCCTGTTCCCAGCCTCTGCCAGGGTAATAATAAATGTATTACCCAACTCAGCTCTAGCACTTGGTAGCAAAATGAACCAGAGAGAACATGCAGTACAAATTAATATACCTATTTTTTTCTGTACCCTCCATAAAATCCAGAAGGAGGAAAAATATTGTAGAACTATCCTAATCTGAAAAGGAATGAAAAAAGAAACTTAGCTAAATCTTCACTCACATTTTTTCTCAAATACTTTCTTGACATTATTTTTCCATTACCACAATATAATTTCTGTTAAAGAAACATGATACTGTCATGGATTAACTATATATTTATCTTATAAATATTTGAACCACATAGTGCTTTCTGTTTTACTGTTAAAATGGGACAGTTTTACTGGAAGAGAAACCGAACAGCAGCTACAGAACCACCACTTCCTGTTGATAACAAAACCTGAGCTCTACATCTGTTGTCTGGCGTTTCCCTTATAGTGGTTCAGCAGTGTTTTCTCTAGCTATTGTTTTGTGTTCATCCCTAGGAGTTTTCCAAAATTCCTCTGAAACTGAACAATTGGGGGAAAAAATTATTGAATGTTACTATGGTAACTAAAAAAAAGAAGAAAAAAGAAAACAAAAGAAAAACACTTTAGGCAGACTGATGACTCGGGGCACAGCTTCTCACCAGCAACAGACGCATTGTCCACAAATAGAGCAATCTGGGGGCCTATTTAAAGGTGTTGAACTCAGGGAATATTTTAATGACGTACTCTTTTATTTAGAATAGAAGGTTTTTTCTCTACTGAACAGCTGTACTGCCCTATTTTAAGATAACATTAAGGTCAAAGCACTATATGCTCAAAAATTGAAGCCACAACTAAAATACAAAACAGAAAATCAATTAAACTTTTTACCCCCTCACACATAACAATAAAAGACTGAAATGCCATTTCGTGTTATCAACAGCTGACAGGATCTTCTGGGTTAAGGAGACAAATCCTCAACTATTTCAGGGAACCACACTGCATAAACCCAGATGTGAAAATACCAGACTCCTTAAAACAGCTATAACTTTTGTATGTATGACTCCTGTTAGGAAGCTGTCTCACAGCTTTATTCTTGTCATGTCTCAAAACCATCCTCTCGTTTTCATTCAAGTTTATTTGTTGCCAGATTTGCTTTTTATTTTTCCAGATTCTCCCCCCTGCCCACCTTGATCAAGCACTGTCCTTTGGCTTAAACAGCTCCTCTCTCTCTTTGGGATCTAAAATACCCTCACACACTCATACAGAACAGCATTTTCCTTACCCAGTCTTTGTTCCACGAAACTAAACAGTTCAGTTTGCTCAGCTTGATTTCTAAGATGTACTCTCCTTTTACCTATAGTTCCATAGATTACAATCCTGTAGTCCTCCTCAGCTGTTCCCATGTAATTTCATTCTCACTGAGCAGCAACAAACTCCAGATGTGTTTTTACCTGGATGCTGTTTGAAGGTATTAATACGTCTCTGCCGTCATTGGGAATCACTACACTGATGCACCATGAAAAACATCATTATAGTGCCCTTCTCTTAGGCTGTGTATCAATTCATGCATGTTTGAAAACACAATGCTAAATTACGCTAAAAACGAATATTACAGCATTTAATCTTTTCATGGAAATTAGGACAAAGAGAGACTTCTAAATTAAAAGACTTTTCATCTCTTTCCCTTACAAAGCAGCATATTTCATCGACATGCTAAGTCCAATGGCTTTTGGGAAACCCAATGTTTATCAGTCACCAAAAGTCCTTATGCAACCTAAAGTAAGGAACACAAAAGAGAAGGCATTTCTTTATTTAAAATGATGGTCACATTGTGGAGACCTTCAAAATACAAATTAACAAATGTAAGAAACAAAGAAAAATTACAATTTCTTAGACACTTGGTTCACTATATATTCCCTATGTAATAATCATGTCCATAAGCGATGGCTGATGCAGTTATTCACAAATCCTCCAGTCCATAAGAAAATACCTGAGAAATAAGGGGACTGAGGCAGAAGACTAAAAGGAGGTCTTTTGATGGTAAGAACTTGGTAGAAGGAATGGTGGCAGAATTTTAAATAGTTGAACTGTCTCCATCATCTTACTTGCAACGAAAGCAAGCAAATAAAGGTTGGGAATAATGGTCTATAAACATCTTGCTTTAAAAGTAATTATCAGTTTTAATTGCTATGATACTTCCATCTCAGGAGAAAGAAGCTGAAATGCTTGTAGCATAGGGTTGAAAACCATTTTTCCTTGTTGACTGCAGGAGAGAGTCAAAACTATCTCATCCTGGTATTGCGCATAAATATATGTAAATATAAAGCAGGAGCTGAACAAAATAAGTGGGGTTTAGAAACCAATAAAGATTTGATAGAATTTTCATCACAAAAGCAAATTCTTTAAATCGAGTGCACATTTACATTCCTGCAAATATAAATACTTTGATATGGAATTAGGTTTGAATGCGGTTAGTGTTTTTGCTGATAGATTTCTCTTTTGGTGCTGCTCAGGGTCATGCGAAAACTGTGGTAGTAAGTATGGTCATTGACCATCCTTCAGTTTAAAAGCACAGATCAGTAGCCCAGTGTCACCTTGAAATAACGCAGGTCTATGTGGGATAATGCTTCTGTATATTTGCAGTTTAGAGGTCATGTAAGTGTGAAACTAATGGCGTTAGCAAAAGCCAGGCAAAGCATCAGCAAGCAAGTTGTAAGCTTTCCTTTCCTTGGTCAAGGTCTATTTCACCCTTATTGCTGCAGGCCAGGACAAAGACTGCCAGACACGTCACTGCTGTGACAAAATTTTCGATGTTCAGAAAAGGTCCAAAAGTGAGACCAAACTCATTGTCTCTTGTTGGCTCAACTAGGATTTGGGTACAGTGTCTAGATAGGAAACTTAAATAAATAATGGTAAAGCGTTTCTTTACTACAGGAAGTAAAAGGATTGATCCAGAGCTCAAAAAATACGAACAACTACTGTACCTTTGTATCCCACTACTATGACATGATTAAGCAAATAATAATGCTTATTATTTAATATAACATTATAATAAACATTTAAATATAATAAGCATTTAAATATATTAAACATTACAAATGAATAAAAAGTGCAAATAGAAGTTCAAAGATGCAGAGTAAGGTGGGTCAGTACCAGGTCAAATGATAGGGCAACATAAAGAGATGTCAGCAGACCTGAGCACATTTAACACAGCTGAAGAGTTAACATATGAATACCACAGTAAGACAGAGTTCACAACTAATGGCTCCAAAAGCCAATGAGCCCCTGTGAAACAGCCTCACCTTTGAAAGCAATTGCAACAACCAATGAAGAATCAATGACAACATTACAAAGAACAAAGTATGTGCAAACCATCTCACAGAGGCTCCCCTAGGCCAGCATATACTCCTGCGAGCAGATTGCTCTGATCTCAGAGGAGCAGAGGCCTTGATACTCTGTACAGACACCCATCACACTGACTAAACAATAAGCCCCTAAAGATGTATTTTAAAGGGCACTTCACTGATTTTGCTGCCTGTTTCTGAATTTTAAAGCTTTTAGAGCACCTAACTCTATTAAGCTTCTACTTCAGCCTGCAATTAAGAAGAAAAAAAAAGACCAACTGCAATGCTTCATGGTGATTTCAAGGTGGTATTTTTAAAAAGAGCTGACTTTCTAAGGCTAAACTACACTACTTCTTCAAAAATTCAAGTTCTTCAATTTGCCATCCAAAACCCATCTAAAGCTACAAATAATTTCTTGTTATTTGGGTAAATATTGTTGTGAATATGCAGTTATAAAATTCTTGCACATCTACCTAGGGAGACAATTAAAACAAAGCTAACTTGATTATTTTGGTTTCTGTCATCATCTGTTAACAAGCCTTGAACCAATTCATGACAGATACAGAATACCCTTGGGATTGCATCAATATTACCTAGACATTGAATGCACTCTTGGTTACATTTGTTATATTCTTGTTCACATAACATTATTTATCACATGAATAGGATTTTAATGGCAACTCACACCTGCTTAATCTGTGCCTAGCTTATCTATATGTCTGGCTAGTTGGGAGATTTAAGGAGTATTTAATCTAAACAACATATGTACCACTTATTTGCTCATCTAATTTTATGTTAATTCAAGTGAAAAATGACCTTAGAAAGTGTGTCAGATGAAGCAGGTCTGCTTAGTATTCTGTAAAAACTAGTTTTGTCTTAATTTAAACACCGATCTATTTTTTTTGGTTCTTATTGTTTTATACTTATAGACTCTATCCAGGGTTGAAGAAAGGGAACATATGGACAATTAAAGCACAGAAAGCTGAAAAAGTCTGCGTTTATACACATATATTCTCTTTCTGGGAGATGCAAAAAGCACAAATTAAATTACATAAGTGATACAATTCTGCAACTTCATCATTTGTTTATAATAATGCAGAAGGCTTTGCTGAACATGAAAAAAGGAACCCTAAGTTGATCATAGAAATGTACTGAGTGAGGAAATGCACTTGATCAGATGAATGGCACACACTTGAGACCATTTCCTGAAGTAGTGTGTGCTGCTAAGCACTAATCTATTCCCATGGAGATGAAAATTGAGGATGAAGGGCAAGGCTAATCCTGCCTAGATTTTGACCTATGGCTCTAGGGAGATTAGTCATTTTAAACAAGAAAAGCACCCAAACAATACTATTGTTCAGTATCTTTTTTTCTGTGTTTTTGTCTAAAACCTTCCCCTCCCCTGACAAATGGAATGTTTATTCACCACCTTACCCCTGAAATTTTCCCTCTTTCCCTTCTCCTATTCTTTGTGCACACTTCAGCTTCCCAGTCCACAGGCTTATCCAGCCTAGGTATAAGTCAGGTTTCAGAGGGTGGTATGTCTGGTCACCATGGGGAAAAATTCAAAGAGCATCTTGCTATGTAAGTGCAGTATTTGGAGTATGTGCTTAAAATTGTATTTCATCTGTTTACACCCACAACAGTGGGTTGCATCTTTCAGGTTATACAGATCTATATCTGATTTTTGTGATGCACAGACAGGCACATCCTCTCTACCACTCTCATACAGCCCTTCCTCCCCATCCAAGTCTTTCCTGACAAAAAACTGGTTGCAGCAACTGAGCTAGGGGGAAATATGGGCCTGTTGCTTTAATAAGGTGGTGGACTTACATTTGGTGTGATGAACCTCAATTTACCTGGATGGAGAAACATATGCTGGAGCGTTAGCCTTAAGTGCCACCCAAATCCCATCACTGCCAAGGTCCTTTATCAGCAGAAGCAGAACCAGACAAGTGCTTCCTCCGCTTCTTATGTCTTGTTACTGTGTCTAGAAGCATGGGTCAGCTGGATATAATAGTACACTGCAAAATATCGTACAGAGCAGCTGCCTCACTTCAGGCTTGCCTCTGCAACCCTGTCTCAATGACAGCCCCACTTGCCCGTAGCCCTACCCCTAAAATACTTGTAGTGTGCCAAAGGTGCAAGCTGCTGCCAAGGACCAGGGCAGATAATGAGTGCAAAGCTGTTCCGGGCAAAGCCACAACAAATTAGGGTGAGCTACAGAAGAGTGTTTCCTAATAGAAATCCCTCATATTTTAACCCTCCATTCTGCAAATTCCTTTTCATTTTGCCTTAAGCTTCCTGGAAAAAACAGGATCAGATCTGTGAAATTCAAACAGATTTTGTTGGTTAGCTAGCAGTGAAGGATGAGCCAAAATCAGGCATGAAATTGAAAACTCTTCTCTCAGTGATAAGGAAATAGGCTGTCAGAAGCCTTGGACAGAATACTTGACCTAGCAGCCTTTCCATCTCTAATTTCCTTGATTAAAGTGATCATAAGCAATTTTCTTAATTATGCATGATATTTCTAGTTTTCTGTAGTCCTTACTTTGTCTGCATTAACTTCTTGCAGCTCAATTTCATATTTCCTTAGTTTATTGCTAGGTTTTAATGTAAGAGATTAAAGAGATATTTAACTTCATTGCATGTCTGTAGAGCACCAGCCTCCAAATTTGCCTTCAATCCATATGAAACTATTTTTTTGTGTTATCTCCAGCTTCATTTCCACCAATTGTTTCATTCAATAGTTCAGCATTTTAAAAACCACATTATTATAAATAACACTATTGGCAAATTCTTCTTACAAGCCTCAAGCCATGTTGCACTGCCTCAGTTGCAGGGGTCTCTCCAGGCCCCTGCTTCTGCAGTGTGGTCTCTTCAAAAGTTGCAGTGACAGATAGGCCAGAGGGCAAGAAAGAAGGGCAGTTAAACTCAGATGAACAATGGGGCTAAGCATTAAGAAGAAATCTTTCCTACAGAGCAGGTAAAATACGTTTCAATAAATCATTATATAGAATTAATAAATTAACACATAGTGTAAGGAAGTTTGCTATAACCAATTCATAAATATCCACAGGCTTAACAGACTTTTGTACAGACATCCTTCGTCAGGTTTTGTATTTGCCTAGGTAAAGTAGTGGGACTTCTTCTGACCCATGTATCCAATTAAACTTAGTTTTAGGTATGTTTTACAACTCAGTACATTGTAGTTCTAAAAATCGCCCCGGTTGGTACACAGCATGGATCCCATGTGTCATGCTTTTTTTGCCTGGAACAGCTGGTCTGCTATTTAGCAATATTTTCTTTGAGGTGGATGCTAGTGCTGAGCCATATTGTTTTTATAAGTAAACAAGGTATAAATTAAATCACTGTGTGATCATCTTGCCATGAGATAAAATCCGTTAACAGCCCTCTACCCATGGTTTAGAAAACTGAACTGGCAACTGGAATCACTGCATGTATCCTGGTTCAAAGGTTGATCTTCTACCTACATTTCTCCATTCTACCTGCATTGTACCTCTACTTTCAGGTGGAATTACACCTTATTACATCTTACTTTTCCTAGCACAGTGATAAGTGCCAGAGTTAAGATATGAGGATTTTCCACGTACAAATCAAAAGCAACATTAAAATCCCCCAGAAATTTCAGGGTCACTACCATTTTTTCATCTTTGAGACTAAAATTCTGCTTGGAGTAATATAAATTGGAAAATATAAATTTAAGAGTAAATCTGAGATCATGACTGTCATGGCACATGACTGTGACATAAATTATTTACAATGCACGCAAAAATGTGATGAGCATCTGGATTTGCCTAATCTCCAAGGCCAGGCCATTCCATAGCAAACCTTTCTTTCCCCACCCTTTTATTCCCCCAAACAGAAAAGTCTTTATATTTGGGATTTGTAATCTCCTCAGCTGTCACAGGGTTTTGGTCTTTCATGTATGTGAGACTCAATCCCTTAATTGCTTTGTAAGCTAGGGCAAGAGCTATCTTACAAAACTGGCATCAACAGCTGACCTAAATAACTGGAAGACTACTCTAAAGACCTGTTATGCTCACACTGACCTGAGCCACTGGATACATGGTGTTAGCCTTCTGCCTGACATTTTTTGCTTGGCTTTGGTGATACCTTTGGGGAAGGTTATATTCATGGATGGATACAATGATACCTTAAAAGACTTCTGTTCACTCTTAACTCGCTATTTAGGAAACAGCATTAGCTGTTCATCCCAATTTCATCAGCAGATAAACACAACCCCTTCATCTTCCCAAGATTTTGTCACATGTTGACAAACAGTTATATTATCTTTGATGCGAAGGCTGAGAGGATGTCAGCCAACCTTGTATTTCACTTTACTGACCAGAATCACTTCAGTTTTGCGCAGCTATTTTTCATCCAAAACTGCATAATCGTGTCCTGCCATTTCTCTGATGTGAAGACATTGGTTTTAGCAAAATGCCCTCCCCATTCTCTTGGCAGCTAAGCTATAACATGACATCTTTTCCTTCTGGGTCATAAACAAAGACCATATTTTATCTTATGACCTCCTCATTTATCATAGAATCATAGAATCATAGAATAGTTAGGGTTGGAAAGGACCTTAAGATCATCTAGTTCCAATCCCCCTGCCATGGGCAGGGAGGCTTCTCACTATACCATGCCACAACTCCATATCCTGTGACCTCTTCATTTTGTATCTGACTGTTTAGATGCTATTTTGAACAATATTAGCAAAATATTAAACACCACAATATTAAACAACACAATTACTCCCCTTTTTGTGGTATTTCTCTTCTCTGTACCTCCAGTGGAAAAGAATTGCTTGTCCTTGAGCTGCCTTAAAATACAATATTAATTAGCAAATAAGTGACATGAAATTTAATACAAATATTTGAAAGAGTTTCTATTTTGCCTTTAAAATATACCAGATTGCAACAGCTGTCAGGAAATTAATAATAAATTTCTAAGGAAAGATCTCCTAGCTACTCTAGTTCTTCACAGACCATCTGACATAGTAAAATGTGACACTGTGCTCTTCCATCCATACACTAGGTTTAATTTTCAGGAACAAAGCTTCCCAGAAAAATCTACATTTTGAAAGTCTATTTGCAGAGTGGCATCACCCTGTAAAGCAGATGTGAAAATGAGAAAGATTTTGCTTAATGAAGATTTGTCTCCTTCCTCTTTTTGCAAGTGGAAGGCATGTGGGTGCAAAACATATTAAGGATCTTGAGCTGCAGAAATACCTGACTGTGCTCATGAGTAAAGGTTCCAAACGCTGCAAGGATCTCAGAAGATGATCTTTGGGAGAGCTGCATATTAACTTAGTATGTCAGTATTTTTCTGCCTGATCTGTGGTTCTTTGTATTTCTTCCATCCACCTGTCCGTGTTCACCCCCCCCCCCCACCTCCTTTCTCTGTTGCTCATAATGAAGAGAAATATAGCTGGCTATAAGGAGAATATAATGAAGACAAAACTAGAAATGCTACAAGAATGGCGACTATAGCAAAGTTGTTTGTTTTTTTTTTAATGTAATTGCCATGCTATAATTGCCTATTCAGTTTTTTTTCACTTGATCTAAAAATGTACTAAAAAAATCTATCCATTCCATCATAAAGCAGAAATCAGATATGAGAAAGTAAATGAAAATGAAAAAGTAGCTTGCTGCTCTTGAGTTAACCTTTTCATAGAAATAAATAGGTGCATTCTCAGATTCAACAAAGAGGAAGATAATGGGCAAGGGGAAACCATTCTTTTTCATCGCGCTTCTTGGAATCAAAGCCTCAGTTTCTTGTCAAGAAAGAATAAAGATAGAGACTACCTAAGGAGAAAAATGGCAATCTCACAGCATACTCAATATGCTTCTAAAATAGGACTCTCCCTTCAAGCCACCCTGCACTAGCACATCACTTCACTCACAGATTGCATGAGAGAAGTCAATCATGCAGAAGTCTAATATGGTGGAGGCAAAGTGTACGGTTTGCCTTGTCCTGGCCCACTGAATCCCAGATGAGGTAAATCCGAGGTAAATCCGAGGTAAGTCCAAGGTAAAGGATATTTTTCCTTAGTTTTCAGAGAAAAGCCCTCCAAACAGTAACGTTGTTATCACTGGACTACTTTATAAGACATCCTTGAAATCCATGATCTCTTACATTCAATTGTTCACTTGGACTTGAGCCACATTTGCTATCTGTATTTAAACCTTTTTGTGGTTATTTGCCACTGAATCAAACACATTAATCAACATGCCTGGTTTCAAATAGCAATGTCTTTCTGAAATTGTCAGCTATAGTCGCAGACATGCTGTAAAACATTACTCACTCAGTATCTGTGAAAGCTAAACCACTTATTTTAGTCTTATCTCAATCATTTATCTTTTGAGTAGCCTTGGCAACTGTTTATGTCCTTTTCTTACGGTGTCCATCCTTGAAGGAAATAACAAACAGCCAAACTTCAAAGTACAGAGCTTAGCTCTATAAAAAAAGAAAAAAATAAGCCAAGTATTAAATGCTACTGTTGCTAAGCCTCCTTATCAATCTGTTCTGATATGTACTAAATAGCACTTATCTTCACTATCTACCACATACTTGCTTAGTAATATTGCATCTTTATTACCATTTACAACAGTAACTTGTAGAAGTGTTACTGAGAGCAAACCTAGTCACTCATTTGTAGTGAAGTAGAAAAAGGCAGTTTCATATTCAACGTTTTATTTATGCTATTTTGGGATTTACTGAGACTTAAATGCATATCACAATTTCTACACGCAAACAACTGTACAAGCAGATACAGTACACTGCATCAGCTTGTTTCCTAAGAAGCAAAAATTTCCAGGGACTTCACCTGGGAAAAGAACTATAAATGACAGCCATGAGAGATAGCTAGAGCAATAACTCCCTGCCTCCTTCATTTCAGCAGCACTGGAGCAGCTGAGATTGAACTGCCCTTGGAGAAACCTGTGTGAGCATGTGCTGTAAGGCTAAGATTATCAGGAGAAAACCAGAAACTGAATGCACTCAGCACTAAAAGACATTCAGAGACCACTTGCGAAACGGCTACTTCAGATCGGCACGTACTACTCTCTGCTGAATTTAATGGAGCCAGTCTACAAAAAGACAGGCTGGGAAATCTGCCAAGTGAGGCTTGAATGCTAAACTATTATTATGCAAGAAACTATTAAAAGGACTACCATAAAGGGATTCAAATGTGACTTATAGTTAGTTCACAACTCACATGTTCCAACTCTATTGCAGATTGTAGATATTGTAATATATCCTGGATATCTACAGACATTGTGATATATGCAAATATACCTATATATTTACAATATAGATATTGCAAAATATCCTGGCATAGGGAATAACCAAAGTCGCTAAGATTTTTTTCACACTTTTTCAGACTAAAGCTTTTATACATTCGGAATACATACTGTCAGGTTATTAAGCACTTTTATTTCTTTCATCAGCTGTTTTTCTTTTGATATTCTGTTCCTCAGGCACATGCAGGCTAATGTGGGCTTTTCCTGCGAGGATCCATGACACTTGGGCTGGTCACATCTGTTACGAAAGTGACAATTCTCCACAAAGGAATGGGAGCACCAATTGCTTTCAATTCTCAAAATGTGTTAGTCTCTTCTCATCAATTCATTAAAACATAAACAAAACAGGTGATGAACTAGAATATGTATAGGCAAAAACCCCATATATGGAGCCTCACTGATAGAGGATTTTGGAGAAACCTAGATGTTTACAGTGAGATATATGCTTAAGAGTACATCTGATTCAAAGAAGTATCTGAGAGCGGGTTCAAGAGTAAGTGAAATTACTTTGTCTTTTCTAAACCAAGGAAAAAACAAGATTAGCAGCTGCAAAACCTGGACTGTATTAGAAAACGAGGTTATTTACAGCTGATTAATAAACACTTCAGAGTTCACTGAAGGAGCATTTGTCTACCTTCGGCTGCAGTCTATTGTGCTTCATCAATTGTTTTGCATTTATTTTAGGATTTGGTTGAAGAAATTTTGAATTTCCTGTAATCTGAGAAAAAACACATCTTGCAGGAACAGATGCATTATTTATTTTCCTTCTTCCTCCCTTTCACAGTGATCTCAGGTCACATACGTAAGCATCTCAGAAGATAATTCATAGGCTTCCCTGTATCCAAGCCTTCCAACCATTGGGCTGCCAACTGTGGTGTCTCCCAATAGCCAGGGTAACTGCTGTCACTTTTATATCCATGTCATCTCACAAATGCTTCTCTACTTTTGTCACACTGCTACCATGTGTTCATAACCTTCCTCCTATTTCTTTAGCAATTTCATACCTCCTACCTGCCTTCTTCATCAGTGCAGCCAAGATGCTGCCTTGACCTCTTTTTCCAGTCCACCTGGGTGGTGGCTCACACAGATCACAATCTCTTCCTTAGAAAGCAGTACGTTGACTTCAATCCTATAGCATAACATGTAAATTTCTTGATTTTAAATCTCTACCAAATTTATGTTACCTCCTGCCATTCCTGTCTTGAGACCTTTAATTTGCTCATTCTTTTCACACATCCTTTGGACCTTTGTCCCACAAATCCTGGTGTGACCAAGGTGTGCTTGAAATGAGACACCAGTTCTGTGACCAAGACAGCTTCCCCTGTCCATGTCTCACCAAGGAACCAATTTTTCAACTCTATCCTTATTCCTTCACCTCCATTCCTGTGCTATTTCATGTTTATCTCATGAGATGTTTAGTAGATAAACTCATTGAAGAAAAGAAAGCATGCAAAATTAAAATTAGATTACTTTGTGGAAAAATCAGACTAGAATTTTGGTTAAATATCACCCAAAATCCTGCAGAAGTTCCACCAGGCATTGCTCCACATATGTAATAATCTCTTCAGCACAAGGGTTGTATCTTTTAGATTATTATTATATACCATAAAATTCTAATCTTCTGTATAAACAAATCAGCAGTGTTATGAAACACAAATTATGGGTATTAGAGGAAGGAAAAGATGCAACCTAAGTAATGGTCTGAGATTCAGGGGGTTTTGAATCAATTCAGGTTTTACCTGGATGTAAAACCTTCTGTGTGCCTGGAAAAGTTATTTCATGTTTCCATGGCTCTCTGTAGAAGAACAACATTGAGCTTCCCTGGGATGACTGTTCTGCCATCTCAACCATTAGCACTGTAATCTCCTCAGGGCAGAGTCCACCTTGATACACATATAAATGATGCCTGCAGCAAAGAAACCCCAAACCCATCTGGGCTCCTAAGTTTTAACTTATTACAAACACTTCATTAAGAGCTTATTATTAATATAACAGTTACTGGTAATGCTGAAAAATGCTTTTCTTTCTTCTTTTTTTAACTCTCTCTCACAGATACAGACACTCACACCCTGTTCACACAGGCTTTCTTTGGCTGCTATTGCCACCACACACTGACCTTTGAAATATGGAAATAAAAGTGCTCAGAAATAAAGCTGGCAGCAACAGCAGCCCGACTGTCGTCATTCAGAATCTGAAACAAGTGGGGCCACAGTTTGCAAGCTGTCTTCATAATTACTTGAAGCAGTTGTCACTCTGGCTCTAGTTTGTTCATTACACCCCAAACAAACAGCTGATATTTGTTAAAGAACATAAGCCACTTTGTTGAGGCAGGGTACTTTATTGTGAGGAACCCTGCAGCTGCAAGTCACATGCAGTTCATAGTATTTCCTGATTTCCTTTGCTTTATTTACTTCCCTGCATTCCCTTTACAGCAATGTCTTTTTTACCAGAGAGAGAGAGAGAGAAAAAAAAAAAAATCCCAAAACAATAAGGTAAACATTAGCTAACATAAAATTTGATAGGCTTAAGCTTTATGACCCAAATCTGGTTCCCATTAAACAAATACTTTTGCTGTGGTAAGGAATGCTTAGCAATAAGAAAGTCATGGATGGAATTTGAGACTGCTGCACTCCAGTGAAACAACTGCTGCTTACAGTTCAGTGCCTTCTGTCTGCAGTAGCCTGAAGGGGAAGCAAATGGATGGCATCAATCCGAGCCAAGTCAGGAGGCTTGTGGGAAGGTCCTTTCTTTGCTCACTTACATCCTGAAAATTGAGTTTCTGGCAAGTGGTCTGCAATATTTCATGTAAGAATGGCCACCAGGCTGATGGCTGTGGTCTTCCCTGGTGAACTACTGGGTAGTTGAATGGGGAAAGATCACCTTTCAGTCTGCAGTTGGCAGGTCTCCATGACTGCTGGTGGAAATGAAAAAAGGAATGGAGAAGGTATGAAGAAAGAAGAGCTGATTTCAGCTGACTTGTATGAGAGGAGAAAATCCTGTCCAATGAGACTTTTTTTTTTAAGCCTACTCTGGCAACAGTTTGAAAGAATAAAGACAATAAATGAGCTTAGTAGGCCAAAGAAATCAGCATCATGACTAAACAACTCCAGATGTGTGGACAGAAATCTCAGCCTGATCAGCTTCACAGCAGCTATCACTGAAAGAAAATAGTGTATTTTCTTTTAAAATAAAGATATAAAAGAAAAAAAAAAGCAGTGAAAGCATTTTAAATATAGCATATTTCATTTTGATAGCATCCCTTATTCCTTTTTTCATGACTTGCAGGGAATTTTTATATGTGAAAAATCCGGCTTGGCAATCTTTCAGATGATACAAAAGGTGTTATTGCTTGTCCTTGTTGGAGGGGAAGAATTAACTGAGGTGTTGCTACTGCAACACTTCAAAATGTGCATGAGGCAAACAGTCATGGTGAGAAAAGACCAATAAAGGGAGAAAATGTGATATATTTCTGTCCTGTTGCATTGTAGCTCCAAGCTCGTTGTTGTGGAAACATGAGCCCAGCACATTGTCTTGTCTGACATTTACGCATCCAGCAAACTTGTACCAGTGCTGAGCTATTAGAGATAATGCTTTTGTCTATATAGCAGCTGATGAAAGATACATTCCTAGACTGCTAATCAGTCTTCACCTTAAACATGAGACAATGAGAAAGAAAGAAAGTGAGATGCAGTGCAGGGAGATACTGGGCAGTCTCACATGTAGGGATGGTAAGGCCATGTATTATTTAAGAACTTCAAGTAAGCCAGGTAAGGAGGTAAAATCTCATGGGTTCTTCTCTCAGGAAAGGGGTAAAAAAAGTAAAGGGGTAAAAAAAAAAAGCTCCATGGAGTAAAAATGGGTAGGAGGTGAAGCCCATTGTATGATGGGCTTCTTTTCCATTTAGTCACATCCAGTCTTCTGCTGAAAATCTATTAAAATGCAGTACATAGAACAAGTTACCTTTTCATTATTCACAATTTAGGCCTTTAATTTCTCATTCTCTTTTCTTCATGGTGTCATCTATGTCTTGCTTTTTATAGAACTAACCTTATATTTCTGCTCTTGTCTGTGTCTGACTTTTACACTTTGCCTGTAAGAGGCCAAGTTAGACCTCTGCTATTTTGCATGAGGCAAGAAGAGGAGCTGGAAGCTGTACAACTGATCTCCAGTCTAAACCATCAGGGACAGGACTACAGGGAGCGTCCTTGTGTGCAGCTAGACATAGTCACTGTGACTTTCTCTCTTCAACAGCATCAAGCCAGTGTTGCCGTGGGTTATCTGCCAGTACAGACAGAGACAAATTGCTTCTCTCCCGATGGCAGTTTGCTGTGATTCTGCCTCAGCTGAAAGAGTTTTTTTCCATTTTTGTATAAGTTAAACCATGCCCAACACTAACTAGATGTAAGGGCTCAGAACTAGAAATAATAGTGTGGGGCAAACTTGCAAAACTATTTTATTTGTTTGCTGATTCCCAATTGTTTGTGTGAAAGCCGAGGTAGGAA
Source organism: Ara ararauna (assembly GCA_028858755.1). Classification (NCBI taxonomy): domain Eukaryota; kingdom Metazoa; phylum Chordata; class Aves; order Psittaciformes; family Psittacidae; genus Ara; species Ara ararauna. Next base: position 118,889,772 of record CM054376.1, on the reverse strand, counting down.
CATGACGCTTCAGTATACTACCCATGTTGGGACAGTTATACAGGGCATATGCCTCCACCTGCATCCATCCTGTGCTTCCTGGTTTACCCGTGTGCATAAATAAAGCAAGTTTCCTTGGAGCTTTGGCAAGCCTGGCTTTCTCAGCAGAAGCTTTTCAGATTATTTTCCTGACACTCCTACCAGAATGTTCACCCACTGAAAAGATAACAGAACTTTTATAAGAAAAGGGTGGCAGCAGAGTAGCAGTCTCCTAATACACTTCTCCAAACATGCCCTTCAATGACAAGAAAACTTTTTATGCTGGGAAATTTTAAAAGAAGACAATGCAGTTGACAAATATCAGAGAAGATGTGCCTGTGTAAAAGACTGGCAGAGCAAAGCAGTACTGGGCATTGAACTGATGACCAAGCTGAACCTTCTGTAGCAAGTGTAAGATTTATTGATTAAAAAAACTCTAAGACAGTACTGTGATGATATAGAAATACATGTTAAAAGGTGATGCTGAGCGTTGTAAAAGCTTATATATCTCAGCTGGGAAATAATCTTTCTGGTAAAACTTCTTTCCTTTCTGTAGTTATTTGTCTCACTAAACAGAAATGTTTGTCCATACTAAGGCAAGCACAATCAAGCCTGTTGCTACTGCTAGGTGGACTGGGGCTAGACAGAAATCAAATTGGAAAGCATCTTAATAAAACAATAATGCAACCAGGATGTATTGAACTCTTAGTATCTGGTTTGTCCTACCACAAAGTACATTTTAGGAGGCCAAGCTTGAGAAGTAACTATTTAACAAGGGATTTTTTTGTTTCCCTCTTTTTCTCACTTTCCTTCTGTTTCGTGAATGTATTCTATTACATGAATATTTTACAAGATAAGCAGCATTCTCCCTCAATTTAAACCCTGGCAAAAGAGCATTAGAAAAAGTGACAAGACTATCATTCAAAGGAGAGGGTCACACTAGTGGCTTGTTACTTCATTTTCATGACAAAGATTGCACCTGACATTTAATACCCAACATCTTTCAAGAAATATAGTGAAGTGCTCCACCATTTTGACCTTTTCTTGGGTCTTTATTTCTGATTGGCCCATCCATTCCACTCTTTCCTAGGCATTATAGACCTACCAATCAAGGAAATAGAGATTACAGCCCACTGTGAAACAATACACATTTAAAGGAGGCACCATTAAGGTTTTTAGGCCCCACATCTTCTGCACCTTAGAATTGTTATAAATAGATGACTAGAAACCATTTCCCCTTTTTTGTTCTTCCCCAGCCTCTCGCAAAAAATTAAGAAAATAATAAAGTCTTCAAGATTGGCAAAGATACTGTGACCCCAGCACCTAACAACGTCTATAGTCAACGTGTTTGCATGAGGAATAGATTTGGCACAACTAACTGAGGATACTCAGAGAGGCAGAGGGTTTTGCTCCTTTCCAGATCAACCTTTGTGCAACAGCAGCTTTGCTTCTCCCTCTCTTCTCACTCTCTTTCTGCTCCCTGTGTATATCCTGGGGCAAGGACAGGTGAAATTTAAATAACACTTTAAAAATGTCTACTGTAAAAAACATTAATTGGTAATATCTACTTTTCAGTGGCACATTTCAACTGTGATCTCATAGTGCTTCCGAGAACTGGTAAGGGGTATTTTTGGGAATACCCTGTGTTTGATCCAGAGGCCACTGTGGGGACAGGAGTGGAATCCAGTGTTCCCCATTCGCCTTAGGAACCAAAACAATTAGTGGTAAAGACACAGTTTTGGACTTGTAGGAAGGTAACAGAAAGAAACGGGAAACACTGTAAAGGACCACCTGCATCTCCTTTATTCATTTTTGCTGTATTTTCTCACAAAACCCCCAGTGATTTGTATACTGCAATTCATGTCAATGACAAATAGATCAAGGGGTTTATGGCCACTAGTGACTGACGTCAGCTCTGAAATATGTCCTGCAGTGACCAAACTCTCAGTTATATTACTGAAGATATAGTGAAGTACCACTGAAGTTGCCATATAGTTAATGCAAGAGAAGATGGTGCACCGTTCAAGCAGTGCAGCCAACAAAATGGATTGCATTCATACAAAGAAAGAAAGAAAAAAAAATAAATATATGAAATGGACAAATAATAACTTCAGGGAAGGTATTATCAAAAATGCATAGACAACTAGAAAGAAAGTGTGACTGAAAAACCTCAGTCTGGAATGGAAAAGCTAAAGAAGAAACTCCCTGCTTTTCATTGCTGCTGGTGCAGAGTTAACAAATTCTCTATTTGTGTCAGTGCTATCATATGGGTATTGTTGCTCTCTAATTTTCATGTTCATTAAGGAGCCTTTTGTGCATGTTCTGTGCACAGGCAAATGTTCTGGCTGCCTACTCACTCCTCAAGGTGAGGGCAAATATCTTCTGGAGTTCTAAGAACCACTGCAGCCTTCAACTTCGAAATCTTTCTGTCTTCTCTTTCTTGCTGCTTTAACTCCAAGGGCTATCTTTTTTGTTATTATATTGCTTACTGTTCCCCAGCGTAACAACATCTTAGGCCCTTCCATATAGAATCAGAAGAGATGTTAAAACTTCTCTTGACCTTTGGATAGGTTCTGCCTTTTACTTTTTCAATTAAAATTCTGCCCAGGTGATGCTTTAATTTGTCTTCTGAGGAATATTCAATCATTCATTGTTGCTTTTATATTTTCTGTGTTTCTCTGGTTGTTTGCCCTGGATGGTTTTCAAAGTGTTTTTTTCAGAGTGGGCAAACAAAGTAATCAATGTTGTGAGTGACGTTCTTGACATAAGTTTTCTCTCAAAGGAAAGTTTATGGGGCTTTCACTAGAGATGGGACTTAGTCTAACAGTGAGATTCAAGTTAGTCACAAACTTTGGTTAGAAATCCAGGTTATCTCTATGGGAATTCATGCAGTAATGGAACCCCTTCAGCCAAGCGTGTTTGTTACCAGCTGTCATCTCTTTCACTCTGCTTTTTGAACCACAGCTGTAGCAAGTTCTGATATCCCAGCATTCACCCTGCAGCTAAGTTCAAGTCCATGATTCAGCCTTTTTAGGCCTCATGTTGTCTGCATTTTGGGAGCCATAGCTCCTGGAGAAGTGTCCTGAGCAAGGGAAATGGTTGGCACTGGGGAGTGGTAGCATGCCTACGCACTCCCAGAGCAGGGACAGTGGGATCTTGCCTCAAAACACCACACAGGAACAGATGCTGAACCTCCTCTGATAATGCCAACAGCCATTATTAACTCAGCAGACTGCCTGAGTTTTCAGTGGTGGTCTCTGTAGGGCACAGATCCTGGTAGCCTGTGTGGATTTTTTTCTTTCCCCTAATTTGGGATTTGTTTTTTTTGCTTTTTTTTTTTTATTTTATTTTAACCACGACATAATTTATGTGAGACTTGATAATGCGCAGCCTTCAGGCTCATGCCTGAGAATGCACCTAAGCATAAATTATTGCACAATAATTCAAGCCCTGTCTGGTCTTATTGCTTAATAAAATTAACATTGTGATATGAACCAAAATGTCTTGAAGTGAAACTGCACTTTTTCGAGAGTTCAATTGAAAGGAAAAAAATCACCACCCAACAAAAAAATAAGCAGGTTTTTATGAGTGAGGTAAAATATAACTCTCTTTCATCTCAAGACTTTCTTTTTCCTTTGTACAAGCCAGCAACTTAGTTGCTTTTTGTTCTGTAAGTAATATGAGATGCCTTTTTATGCATACTCTGAGTTGTTTCATCATTCAGAAGCAAAGCAAAACCAGAAAGTTGCATGTGTTCCTGGATTTTATCTTTAATGAAAAATACCTTTTCTCCAGTTTTTTGTAATGCTGGCAGTAAAAGGAATTGTACGGTGCTCTGAAGAAAATACCTAGGAGATGAGAACTTCTCTGTCACTCTCTTCTTAAAAAGTTCCCAAAATAAAAGTGATGCAGTATTTCCTCAGTGCTGTCCTGGTGACAAACCAGGGGGATTCTGCTCCTCTTACTTCAAAATATGCACACACACCAGCACATAAGGAAAACTGAAGTCTAAGACTGCAATGACAAGAAGCGTGAGGAAGACTGAAGATGTGGAGCCCTGCAGTATCAGTTAGACTGACAGGAAGGCTTAAGAATTAAAGGTGGTAAAGTGATTGTGGCAGGCAGCTTATTTGCTCTTTTATGTCTATAGGAATGTAGAAAAGCTGGCCTTTTACTGGAGAGTTTAGCCTGTCATAGGGTCCAAGTATACAGCCTTCTGCAGCTCAAGAAATTGTATTGGCTACATGGAGACAAGCCATAGATCAAGCAAACACTTTTCCATATGTATAACTTGCAACTGAAGTTACAGAACCTAATTTCTGTATAACTTACAGTTAGTTTTAGGTCTTTGCCTATGAGATGGAAAAGGTGCAAGTTATTCCTAAGCTAAAAGTCCAATTGCATGTTCATAGTTTTGGGTGGTTTTATTTCTTGAATTGAATGATCCTCTCTCTCCCCCAGATAAACAGGGATTACACTGCTCAATCTATTTCTTGTCAAGACAGGAAGATTGTTTAAAACAGTCTATGTGATGGTTAATACACTAAGGCCATGAGTGGTGCCATGGAGATTATTTTGCAAATGCACAAAATCTCCTTACAAGAAAAAAGTCTGAGTCTGGAGCAGATATTTATTAAGGCAGCCCCAAGGAACTATAATGTAGTAACTGCTGGGTAACACAGAACAAAAAAGAAATACAGGTCTAGAAGTGTAACTGAATGAAAAAAAAAAAAGCAAGGGTAGCCTTTTGTCAGCCTCCTATATGTGCTGGAATGAAAAAAAAAGCCAGCGAATTTGAGTCAAAATCAAAGACAGAGAAACTGCTGGGTCTGCTCTCTACACGCCTTTGAACTGGCCTAAGCATGCCTCAGTCTAGGCTGGGAAACGTGCACACACTAGTTCGAGGATTTCACAATTATGAAAACTAAAGAGCCTTTTGTTTGTATATTTTGTTTAGTTAAATGTAGCACCATACACATCTTGTCAAAAAGGGTTTTGAGCAAGTCTTTACGTACTTCTAAAAGGCAACTAAACAGACAGACACTGGCTGGTTTATCTCTCCGGCCAGCACACTAGGAAACCAAATAACTTTTTCCAGGTACTACTTTTTAATTGGCTTCTTTCCAGTGTAAACTTCATGTGGGCTCGCAAGAGCCCCCTTAGGTGGTCCAGTAGGTCCCATTTGTGCTACAGAAGTCACCTTCTGTACATTCTCCTTTCTGTATTATCAGTATGCGCCCTCAGGCCTGGGGACAGAGGAGCAACAGGACAGTCAGCACAACAATCCCAGAGTGCTAATACAAACTGGAAATAAAAGGCACCATTTCCACAATGAGGAAAAGTTCAGTGTGAATAGCTTGGAAAAAATCAAAACCCTAAGACAGAATGAAGAAAAGAATTAGGTCACTGACTCTGAGCCAGGAAAAAATACACACAAGAGGAAATTAGAACAGCAGAACTATTTCATATTAGCTCATCCGAAGATTCAACGTGCATGGGCAGCAGTATGTTCTGTCTTCTGGAAAACTGTTATGGGCCGGAAAGATTGTTAGGAATTTCTATGCCATCTCCACAATGTAACCACTCCTATCCAACAAATTACATGTGGCAGTATACATGTGATATGAGAGATCCATTAAGCCTGAAAGCTAAATGCTGAACTCACCCTAATGAGAAACAGCACAAAGCCTGTTTATTAACCCTTTAATATTGTACATTGCACATCAAGTTTACAAACATTGCTATTCTTCTCACAGCATATGTGGGTATTTAATTCCATGTTAAGATTTTTTCACATCAAAATCGCTGCCTTAGAAACTGAAAGGAAGCTACTGTTGTTTCTAAGGTTTCATTCTTTTGCAGTAGGTGGATGCAATCTAAGACATGATAATTACCTGCTTGTAGAAGGCATTCCCTGGTGCATGAAGGGTAATAAATGATCAGAAACAATCTTCACAGAATTACCAAAGGAAAACTGTGTTTGTACAACCTAATTGCAGCCTGGGATGAAAGATTGTGGATAAGGGGAGAACGGTAAAGATCATTTACCTTGATTTCACTGAAGATTTTGACATACACTTCCACAGTGTCCTCATAGCTGAGATGTGACCTAGACGGATGGACACAGCGGGTGGGAAAAACTGCTGGTCTGTTTGGCTGAAAGGGTTGTACTCAATGTTCTAAAGTACAGTTGGTGGCCAATTATGAGTATGTTCCTGGAGTCAATACTGGGGTAATATGTTTAACATCTTTATTAGCAACCCGAGCAGTGTCAGGAAGGGTACCCTTAGCAACCTTATGGAAAACACCAAACTGAAGGAAGCAGCTCAGATGCTGGAGGGCATTTTCCTTTATTTATAACTCATGAGCTCTTATCTGTAATATTCTGTATGGTTTGGGACCCTTTCATACAATGCAAACTGAAAAGAGTCTTCTGGAAGGTGAATGAGAGGATAATGGATGTAAAGCATAGAAAAAGAGAGGCTAAAGGAAATGGATTTATTTAGATGGAGAAAAGAGGCCTAAAGGGGACCACTCTCCACTGCCCAATAGGGAATCACAGATAGTGGTTCCCAGAGGTGCACAGAAAAATGACAAAATTCAGTGAGTGATCACACACTTCAGAAAGAGACATTTCAATAAGAATAGTGAAGCAGTGGAAGAGGGATCCCAAGAAGTAGTGGGAGCCCATTTCTTTGACATCCAAAGAACTCACCTGTACAAGGCCCTGAACAACCTGACCTAACTTGGGAAGTTGGACCTGCCCTGAGTAGGAAGGTGAACTAGGTGATGCCCTTCTGACCTAATTTTTATTATGTTTTTATTGTTCAAAATACCATGTGCCTAAAGAGACTAAAACCCATATCGCACATGAACTTAGCCTTTCTGCCCTGACTGGGATGAGACCCAGCAGATAAACTGCCCACAGTTAATATCTGGTGATCATGGGAATGTCCATGTTTTTGGAAAAAGTAATATCTATGCAGTGGTTGTAGCACTTCAAAGGCACTTTGAATTCACAACTCTTATCTTGCAAGAAATATTCTAACCCCTGAGCAACTCACCCCAGCTTAAAAGAGAGTTGCTCTGCAGTTAATATTCTGAAACCTCTGTTGGAACAAGCCAACATACAGGAAAAAAAAGTAATTGTATGGCCATTAGAGCAAACAAGTAAGGACTGACTCTACAGTCAAATGATTAAGGCATTGAAGTAAGTGCAAAAGAACTGATGACAATTAGAAAAGGCGAAGATCAGGTTTCTGCTTTCCAGCATATTCATGTGTTTTACATGTGAGAATCATCAACTAAATGATCCATGGAGATAAGAAAAACATCTAGGTATTCTATTTGTGATATTTTTTGCATCTGCTCCCTAGTCAATAATAAGGGAAAGAAATAATAACGGGAAGAAAGTGAGAACTTATACTGAACATACTGGAGAACTTAATTATGTCCTCTTTTCAGCCGCAGAATATCAATGTGTTACAAGGCCTGTTCCTCAAACCAACCTTTCACAAGACATAACAGGAGTTCTTTGCTTGATTCCCTGAGATCTAATACAGCAAACACTGCTCTTCTTCCAAATCTAAGTGAGCCAGTGTGAGCTGTGTTGTTAATATACAGGCTACAGCTATTTACCACTCAGTGATTTCAGGACCAGCTGCATGGAGTGCCTCTGTTTATATTGTTCAGCTCATCTTCCAAAAGAGCATGGACTTCCCCACAGTCTACTGGTGCTAGTTCCTGTCCTGGCTCAATCCCTGTGCTCATGAATTGCTGAGATGAATTGGCATGAGCCAAATCTATGTCAGAAACTGCTCTAGCAATTCAGAACAGTATCTGAGTGATCACCAGAGCGTAAGGTTATGGCTACGTGTGGAACAATGAGAAAAAGTAAGGTATAGAATAAATGGTTGTGACGCAAATGCTGTCATCCTCACTTAGCAAACATAGCTTTCCTGTGCTACCCTTCCAAATTAGCCCTTCAAATCTTCCCTCTCCTTTCTTTCCTGAGCTGTTGAGTAGGTATTGTGAGATAAAATCTTAGTGCGCTACTGATCAAAATCAGTAAGATGCCTCATTAATCCTCCTGCCTGTCTTTTTTATCTGTTGTGGCATTTTAAACTTCTATTGCAAACTCTGTGTAAGGGCTCATTTCATCTCATATTTTATAGCATGAAATCCAGTCAGAACCCAACCCTGGCTAGAACTGCTTGCAATAAATAACAAAGGCTGAAAAAAATTATAACAATGTTTTTGAACAGCAGCATTTTTAAGACTTTAAAATTGTTGCTTTAAATTATTCAGCTCTTTAATTTACACTTGGTTTTGTCTCTCAGTTCAGGAAGTCTGACTTAAATATTTTTTATGCTGATTTAGATCATCAAATAGGAAAAATCTTGCAGTTCCTAGTTCAGGGTATCTAGGAATAGTGATAGAGGTATCTCTGAGATGTCTCTAATTTGTACCATTTTAGGAACAATTCCTTGAGACAAAAGGAGAGGTTCAGAAACACCAGCTTTTGAATGCCCGGTTAACAGACCTCAAGCCTTTATAATACCTTGAGGTTTTTCCCCAAACATATTAATTCTTCTTGGAGCTGCAACAGGCCCTAGAATAGTAGACTACTTTATGACTGTGTTACATCTCCTTCTCACTAACCTGTAATAAGTAAACTGATAGGTCATAGAATCACAGGATCACAGAATGGTTCAGGTTGGAGAGGACCTTCAGATCATCTAGTTCCAAACCTGCCTGCCATGGGCAGGGACATCTTCCACTAGACCAGGTTGCTCGAGGTCCTGTCCAACCTGGCCTTGGTCAAGGTTGAACAGAGTCAAGATACAGCAACAATGTCATACGCTGAATAAAGAGATGTCATTGCTCTGTAAAAGCCGTATTTTGACTGTAGCTGTAGACCAATCCCCAATGCCTTGTGTACCACAGTGGAAGTACATTCTTCACTCAGTCAGAAATTCAGCCCCATTCTGAAAGAATTCATTCACTCAGCCCCATTCTGAAAGAAGACTCCTCCATGTGGACGGCATAATGGAAAAGCCTTTTGTCACGAAAAAAATGTCAACCTTTTGCCAAAAGGAATTTTCAAATTTGGGAAGTTTTTGGGAAAATGGAATTAAATCGCTACAAAATCTTAATCATCCAGGCTGACAGCTGCTGAGGAGACAAAGACATTTTGAGCCAAGAAGGCTGGGCAGCCATCAATTCAGAGAGATTAGGAATGTGTCAGCCTCAGGAGCTGGGCATACCAGGAGAAGCCAAGCAGCTTGGCAGGCCTTTCTGGCGCAAAACATCAGCTTCTTTATTGTCAACAATATTTTTTCAGTAGAAAATATCTTTCAGCCTATTTTTCAACAGAATCTAATTCTTAGAAATCCCAACAGTGACACTGTTAAGTCACTCTAACTATGCCAGATGGGAGGACCAATCTGAAAATGATGCTCAACTTCATAAAGGAAGGGGAAGCAGAAGGCTGGGGGAACTCCCATGTGTCTAAAAAAGCAAGGTACCACATCTAGGTCCCAAGTGCTCATTGCTACTTATACTGTAGCAGAGAAATCACTTCTCAGTAGCAGATATCTTTTTTTTTTTTTACAGAGATTAAAGGGACTACAACAGAACAGGGGACCACTCTAGTCTGTTCTGTTTGCCAGCCCAGGCTAGAGGGGTCCCCCCAGGAGGAGCGAAGCCAGCACCTTTTACGAAGTTGGAAGCACTTTGTAGATCATGTTGCACTGACCTGTAACATGGAGTCACTGCAGAAGTTTAGGGCATTCACAACTCAGAGTAGAGCTGAATGAACTGGTGCAGAACAGATGAATAATTGTAACTTCATTCAGATTATAACCTGTTGCCGAGCTTGTGAATTTCTAAGTCTTTCTTTCCTTTAATAGGAGTTCCCTTGCTTTGCATGTCGACTCACAGCTGTGACAAGATCAAAGCACTCTTTAGGCCTATAGACAGTGGGTGCTTGATAAGACTGACTACAGGAGGATATTTTTTTCTCAGCCCAGACAGCAGCCAAATCAGTTTTGTCAGAATCCTAGACCCTCTGAGTCCAAATTTTGTTGTTGTCGTAAATTGCCAGATTGTTCATGGCATTGCTACAGTGGGATAGGACACAGATTTATCACGGGTGAACACAACATGAGCAAGTCTTTCACATTCTTTCTATTTGACCCTTTGTCCTGCTTTCTGGCCCCAACCCTCTCTAGACATCATATTCTACCCCAAGAACTGATCTTTATGTCCATCTCACATTCTGTCTGTTCTTTCTATGGTTGCAATCTCTCTGAATTCACATTATCCCACATTTCAGGCCAAGGTAAGGCCTGAAGCACAAAAATCAATAGGGAAGTGCAAGAAAAGTAGCACAATCCAGACCTAGCCACAGGCAGCTCCTTTTATCTTCCTGAGATGAAATGTCATTTCTGTAGCAAGTGCCTTTTCATTTGAAATCCATCTTTTCAGTGATGAAATAACACTTCTGAAAGCATCACATCAGAGAGGATGGTTCTTTGGGGATACAGTGATAATAAGCATAGCAAGTGACAGAGGATAATCTCAGCAAGCATTTAGCAAGGTAGGAAGCACAATATCTATTCAACCTTTGATTAAGTAGAAAACTTCAAACTGGGATTAAGCCGAATCTCTTGCATCCATGACATCTCTAAAAAAGGCAACCAGCTGCTGGGGCATACAAAGAGCTACCGTCAGAAATTCAGACACTCCAAAAGGCTCTGGATGGTTTTGTTCCAAACAGACTTATGAAAAAAATATTAGTATGCAATTTATTTTAATTATTTTCTTCAGAGTTAGTATTTTCCCATTTCCAAATCCAGAGCAAAAAGATCTCTATTCTTTGAATCAGTAAGGTCTCACTCTTGACCTTTCATCTTTCTGAAGTATCCCACGACACTACTGCCATCCACAGGCTTAAATTCTTTAAATTCAAGTGGCTTTGCCCCAAAGCACTTATAATCCCACGGCTTTCATTAACATGATGAGCCATAATAAAGATCTACGATTTTGGAAAACCAAAATTCAACTTTTTCTCCCTTTCTTAAATAAATAGGAGACAGCTGAAAATAAAAGGAAAAAAATAAGTTTTACTGTAAATGAGTAGTTCTGCTTCATCTACCATCAAACCTCTTGTTTCATTGCCAGTCATGTAGCATACCTGGGTGACTTATGTTCCCTTTTAATTTTTGCAGTTCCTAGAAAACAAAATGCCTCATTATGTTCTGCAGTACAGTAGCATTTCTGTAAGGTCCCCCAAAGAATCTAATTATCACAATACTTTCATTTTATTTCACTAAAATGAACAGGCAGGCACAGAAGATATTTAGCTTTTGGCTTTTAAAAGAACAGTTGGCATTCACAATTTAAAGTATTTCTGTTATTTCAACTAAGATGAATAACAGAAAACAACTGTTGTCTGGCAGATTGCATTTAAAACTGTACTACTGAGCACATCCCCAATTACTATGAACCAAGCAGTGTGCAAAGAATATATCATTAAATAGATTTTAGACAGGGAAACATCTGCTAAAATTTAAGACAGGTAATTGTATGAAGTTCAAATAATACTGGCAGAAAATCCACCTATTTCAATAAACCCATCACTTTGAAAATAGAAACACATCTCTCCTAGTAGAAGAGATTTAAACATAAAATAAAAAAACACACTTAGATGTCCTTGTGGTGTGAAAAATAGTATGCTTTGAGATCAAGTTTAGAAGCCAACAGGAAAACTGTTTAAATACTGGTTTAACCATCAGAAGGGCAATTTAAAGATATAAATAAGACTGTATCTGTTTTTCTTGGATTTATAGTTTCATTTACCATGAACACAATTTACACTGAAACAGAGTGCAAGCACAATTTAAACCTTAATTTAAAACCAGTTCTGGAGTGCCACAGACTTGTCAGCTGCCTCTACATGGTCCTGTGGTCCTGTGAATGGGAAACCGAGCCAGGAGATTTGCAAAGCAGAGGTGCTCAGTGCTGCATTATGTTCTCTGATTATGTCTTAATTTTATCATTAGTACATACCTCACCCCCGTGACCTCCTACTCTCAGTACAGAAAAGCAAGCTGGAACATAAAGAACAGTGTAGTGTGATGCTCCCTGCGGGTATGGGGAAAGCAGCCATTGCACTGTGGGTATTTCAGCTGCTACTACGGACAACCAGCATCATGGAGGCAGGCTGTGGGGCTCTGTCTGCTGTACATTATTATGTAAGAGAGGCCTTCAGCTTCAAGTGCACACCAATTGGCATGAATTTAAATAAGACACTGAAGGGAATTAGCTGTAGAAAATTAATGGCAGGCGAGCCCATTCTAAATAAAACATGCCCAAGCCCCTTGTTTGAAAAACAAGAGAGCTGAAAGTAGATATTCATAGTGTTAAATTGCATGCTTGCATGCATGGTCTCTGAGCTCAGCACACGCAAGCTGTCTCCAGCCATCACACAGAGGCATGAATACACACACACACACATACACAGAGTCACGCAGTTCAGATGCACACGTAAAAGCATTCTGCTCACTTTTTCCTCATCACACATGTTAAATAGGTCAAAATAATGAAAGAATATACATGAGAACGCACACAAACAGCTGCGTGTGCCAGGTATAGAACAAGCATATGAGACCGTAATTATGATGCATGAGTCTGGATTACCACAAAACCAAACAAAAATGCACAGAAATTACACTTATGATTTCACAATTTATCATTTTATATTCCAGCCCCATAAGCCCCTTTGTGTGTGTACATGGTTAGAGACATTTCTAGACACCCAGATCGTATTTTCCTCATAGTTATTCTATTTTATTGATGTTCTACTTAATCTGTATTTCAATTTATAATGACACTTCTTTAACAAGAAAAGAATTGCATGACATTAGTAAGGTAGTCTGTACAAAATGTAGTTACCCATACACTAAACAAAATTTCTAAGTGAAAAGTTTCTGTTGTATCTTACTTAAATTGAAAGTATTATTGAAAATTAATTATTGTAAATAAATTATTATTGAAAAATAATGCACTACCAAAGGTATAAGAGGTGTAACCAGAATCACTAGATATGGCTACTTATTGACAAGCTATGGTAAGTAAAGTTGTGCTCTGTATAGGTATAAAAAGAATTAAAGAATTAGAATTTCAGTCCTGAAAATGGGAATTCTTAATTGGGATTACCTGTGACAATTTTATAGCCCCAGATGTAGTGCTAGAACATTAGAACTGATAGAGAAGTAATCACCATATTCAAATGTAGTTAAATTTTATTAGTTTGTTCCTGCTGATAATTGGCAAGCACATCTTCCTATCTAGTCAGCATCCAATCATACCGGATTACTACAGCAGTACAAACGGCAGATGCTATGATTTATTAACAAAGTATTGAATGTGTGCATGTAGACTCTAAATTTGAAGATGCATCACTCAAGAATTTTTTGTGGGTAGAATTCTTCTATACCTCTAAATGTTAAATCTCAGTACCTGCCGCTATACAGACAGATATTGTCTTTATGATGACAGATTGTGTGTTAAATACATGCTTAGAACAAATTGTGCAGACAAATTTATGTTTTTTTTAATGCATCATATAAGAAACCATATGTAAGTACAAATAAAATAATGCTCTAGAATTTAAAAATAATAATTTAATTTCAGGGGGTTTATCATTTTGGCAGAGGACAGAAGGAGTTGGTGAGATAACATTCAATGACAGAATTATTACCCAGATCTGCAGTTAAGCTATGTAAATAATTCATCTCCACACCAGATATGTCTTTTTGAAAATGTACTGCATATCTTCCCTCTGTGACGAACGTATTACACATCATTATTTCAGGGTTAATTGCAGTGGAGACCAGATAGAGGAGCTCAGAGTGCCTACTGTGCAAGTGAAATTGTTTGCTCTATTCAAAAGCAGCAGTGCTTGACGTGGTAGAGGCTAAATGCCATGAAGAACAGTGAATGGCCTTCAGTTTTTAGTGCTGATAAACAAGTTTATTGTTCTTATGGTTTATTTTTGGAATTAAAGCTAACCCATTCCTATTAAACCCAGATATACGTCAATCAGTTGCTATATGTAAAGGAAAAAACAATGTCAGTTAGACCCACAGGAGAAAAAGACCAAAGAGTATTTAATCCATTTGGCCCTAAAAAGAAGTTGTTCATTGGACAGGAAAATTATTAAGCAAGCATAATGAGTATATCTGAGTATTGTTCATGGTTTTTCCTCTGAGGCAAAGACAAAAAAGAGATTTTGAAATTATTTATTACATGAGAGGTTTATTTGAGATTGCTGAAAGCAAAGTGCTAAGTAAGTGCTGGATAGACAGGCCTCCTTTCATCTAGGTACAGACGAGACCTGGAAAGCAGCACTTTGTGCTTGCTGTCAGCTGTGTAAGGATAATAAACCAGATCTGCAGGCAGGATGAAATGAAAAGGCCAAGAGTTTCTGGTTTCCCATAACCCAAGGCTGGAGATCCAAACATAACACAGCACCCACAGTGAGTGAGTGATGGTCAGATGTCTCTGTCTTTCTGAAGGAAACACATTACTGTAGTGCTTAAGACCAAAGCAAGAAAAAAATTACTTTTATGATCTTAGTCTATCTGTTGCAGTCCAAAATTGAACAGGCACCAAATTTGTACAGCCCTTTAGGTAACTTTGGAAAAACGCCAAGACTCCTTTGAGAGGTTTAAAGCTAAATGAATTCTCCACTTGAAGATCAAGACTGCTGTTTAGCAAAACCACTCATTTTTAATCAACCCTTGGATAATACTATACCAGTGTCCCTGCCCTAGCTTTGCCATTTCTTAAAGGAGTCCTCAAGCATTTCTCTGCCCTTGCCACTCTGCTCCTGTCTCTGCTCCAGAACACACAGGTGAATACACATGCAGATATATGTTCTGTTTCCAAATACTATTAAATTAAATTAAATTTATTTATGTCTGGTCACCCTAATAGACTGCTAAATACCCTTCCCCTCCCCGCAAAATACTTCCAATCTTTTTTAGTGTGTGACACCTTAACCAGCTTTGTTACACAATCAGTCTTTTATCTGTCATTGCTGGGGATGCTGTCTTGGGTGCTGGTTTGTCAGCCAGGTTGCCATCTCTTTGTGCACATGGGCTGCCACGTGAGTTGGTGATCATCCCCCCTTCGAATTTCTGTTCCCTCTTAATGTGAAAGGCAGAGAAGGCAAATGGTACTCAGAGCTGAAAAGGAGACTGCAACTTGCAGCAGCTGCACACAATGGAGATCCTAATAGCAAATAGAAGTCATAGAAATAACCATCGTCTCATCATTGCTACAGTACAACAATAGGGAGCGATTCAGTTTGGGATACATTAACAGAATGTGAATAGTGCTGTAACAGCAGTGTGATACACACAGTTCCTGCCTCAGGTATGTTATGAAAATACTGTCATGCTCACAAAGCCCTTGTGAGGTGTTAGTTAATTTTCTCGGTGCATAAGAAGAGCTAACTGTTCTCCAGAGGTATTTGCTAAGGTTATTGTCCCTGCAAAAATATATTAGAGGAGGCAGACTATTTTTCAGTTTCTGCATCAGTCACTACAAAATCTAAAGACCAAACCAACCAGCCTAGCTGGGGCCAGAACTCAAAATCTGGGTTTTAGAGAATTTGAAACTTGAAGTTCTAAACCCCCAGGAAATTCTAAAGTCTGGGCAAATCCCTTTTTAGTTCTCAGATGTGGGGGATTTCATAGCAGTGGCAAGAAAATGCCAATCCTGTTATTATGTGCAGTTCCTTCTGGGCCAGGATGGGTGCTTTTGGACTGAGCTTGCATCCATCAGTTTCATTTTAAAACTGGGGGTTTTTCCTGAATTACCACCAATATGTTATGTGCATTCATAGGTGACTCCCATAAAGTCACTGCTTATTTTGAATTACATACTGTGTTCAAGATTGTAATCAGAGCCTCATATTCCTGCCATTCCTGTCTTGCAGGTCATTTGAAAGGTCTTTCACTCAGCCCTGTACACTAGCTTCTCTGTTATGAGCCTTATGTTTCCTTACTACTTACATGCTTCATTTCAAATTCTAGAGGACCCTTTAACACACAGTTTGTATTCTATAACATTGCAGGATATTTGTTTTCAACTTTTATTTTCCAGCTGGGGAGCACTTTCAATGGGATTGTTTGTAATTTTTTGTTTACACATATCAAGACACAGAAATAAACACGATATCACATGATATCCTACAAGTGAAAGTCCTAGGCAAATGAGACAACAAAGGACAGCTATGTTCTAGATGAAAAATGTCTCAGGAAGGAGTTCTTTCTACAGCCTGCTCCCTCCTTTAACAGTCTTTGGTAGACTCCCCTCAGCTGGACACCAAGGCTTTGCCTCTCTAATGCCTAAATTCTAACCCTAGGTGTGGACTGGGCCTTACGAAAGGACTTCCAGCTCTGGCCAAGATGACCAACTAGTCAGTGCAAAATTCTTTCCATTGCCCAAACCTTCCCTCAGCAGGCCCTTTACAACCTTATTACAACCAGACCCCTTGGCTTTACACCTCTGCTAAATGTAAACCTATCCCAAAGGGCAATCAGACTTCTCAGAGGAGAATACCTTTGGTTGCCCATTTGCAGAACTTCTTAATTGGATTCATCCATCGACTTTGTCATTCTCCTGACCCTAAAAGTGGCTCAAGCTTTAAACCCAGACAGCCCCTACCTTGGCCAAAACAGAAAATTCTTCAGGGATATTAATTTCTTATGCCCAGACTTCCTGTGGGTAGCTCCTTGGTAGCCCCTCTCCAACTGGATCCTTAGGGCCTGTCTTCCTTGTAACTATCATACCCCTGTCCTAAACCTAGACATTTTCTAAGCCTTAGAAGCTTGGGTTTCATAAACCTTCCAAGCCACAAAACCCCATGAATTTGTTTGGCAGCTTAATTGCTGTTGTCCTTCTAGGCAGATCTACATATTTTCTCTCTCCTAACTTCAGTCCCAACAGTAACCATAATCCAGTCAAGGACTAAGCTAAAATTGTCCCCTGACAAGGGGTAGTGGGTTCAAACTTTAACAGAGGAGATTTAGCTTAGATATAGGGAAGAAATTCGTTACTGTGAGGGTGGTGAGGTGCTGGCACAGGTTGCCCAGAGAAGCTGTGGCTGCCCCATCCCTGGCGCTGTTCAAGGCCAGCTTGGATGGGGTTTGGAGTAACCTGGTCTAATGGAAGGCATCCCTGCCTGTGACAGGGGGTTGGAATCGGATGATCTTAAGGTCTTTTCTAACCCTAACCATTCTATGATTCTATGATCCTATTACATAGTGTCCATCTGGGCTACCCCTGGGCTTTATTTTTTAATATGTGGGACACACTTTAAGGTTAGGCTCAAGGTTAGGACACACATAAAGCACAGGGCTTCAGTTGTGTTGGCATTGCAGAAAGGCTACCAAGGAAAGGCTTGGACAATTAAAATGAGTTTCTTTTGCGAAATTTTCTGTCTGGGATGTCACCTGGAGACCCAGACTAATGCTCAGACAAGGGTTAGTCAGTCTTCTTACCCATGGTTAGGGTAAGAAGAAATACAGTTCTGTGGCCATTTCTAGGGAAGAGAGTTAGGAAAGACACAAAACCTTGTGATACAGATGGGATGGGGTTGCAAAGAGGCTACCAAGAGAGGGTTTGGGCAACAAAAAGAATCTTCCCCTTCTCGTTTGATAGTGAGCAAGGTGCTCTGGGGTTAAAAACTTCAGCCACTTTTAGGGTTGCAGTTAATGTGAAAGCCTAAGGGTCCAGTTGGAGCAGGGGGCTGCAAAGGGTCTGCCTACAGAATGTTTGGGTAAAGAAAGGGCCAAGCCTGGAGGTCCTTGTGTAAAGCTCAGCCCTTGGCTGCAGTTAGGGTTAGGGTGAAGAGAAAGACAGACTCAAGTCCTGTTATGGTATTGTCACAAAAAGGTTGCCCAGGAGAAAGCTGAGCAACAGAATGACTTCTTCCCTGAGAGCTTTTCTACCTCTGCCATTGCCAACAGCAATATTTAGCCGTTATATGTTCTGATTAAAATTTTGAAAATTAAAAAGAAAGCTTTCAAAGTGACATAAAGACTCAGCAGATCTAAACACAA
This sequence comes from Ara ararauna, assembly GCA_028858755.1. Taxonomy (NCBI): domain Eukaryota; kingdom Metazoa; phylum Chordata; class Aves; order Psittaciformes; family Psittacidae; genus Ara; species Ara ararauna. Next base: position 118,871,617 of record CM054376.1, on the reverse strand, counting down.
ATGCATCAAATTAACAATACATCTTCAAGAGAAATATAAACCCTTTAGCAACATTCCTGTGGTTATAAAAGTTATTCCAAATCCGTATTATAGCTAGACCTGGTAGTGCACTTCAGGGTAGTTTCACTGGTTCAGGAAGGATCAGGACCATCCTTGCAAATGTTCATTTGAGACCCTCTCTTACAGGCAACTCTCACTGAGGAAACTAACTTAGGGAACAATTCGTCCTCAAATAATTTCACTCTGCAGGGGCTGAAAGTCAGTATTTTTGCACTCCAGATGCCACCAGATAAGACAGTTCTTGACACTCAACAAAGCTTGTTTCTACTGAATGGAGGTGGCCTCAGCCCTTAGATGTCCACATCTCCTGGCAGCACACACCTACCTACTGCTCTTAATACTCCTGCTGCTGCCTTCCCAGTCCTCCCCTGAGTTGGACCAGCTCAAGGACACAGCAGAAATGCAGCCCAGCAAAAGATGTGCAGAACTTTCTGCTGGACTAGTGAGTTGAACTGGCTCACATGGGGTGAAACAAGGGACAAAGCTGAGGAGGAGGGAGATTTGGTGTTGCAGCTGTGCCTGCAGAGAAGAAAGAGAGAGAAGTACAGAGAGGAAAGAGAAGCATAGAGAGAAGGGCAGTGTGGAGGAGCAGCACTATCACTTTTGGATGGAGCAAAGAATTTCAGCCACCTTGTCTGCCTGCACAGTAGGGGTGGGTCGTGCTAGTCAAAGAACAGCTCTGCTCTCCTCCGGATGCCTCCTTCCCACAGCGCTGTCACTTCTGGGCCATTGCAGCCTCCTAAACAAAGAAATTGAGTGACTGCTAATTGCTAGGTCATTTTGGAGTCCTTTTGCAGGGCTGAGCTCTTCTTGGGCTTCATAAAACTTCCACCTGATCAAAGACCTCAGAACCTCAGCCAGAAGCAGTTATAGCTAGGGCTGGAACTAAGACGACTGGAAAACGTGATTTCTATCTCCTGAAAATGTCATGTTTGAGGAAAAAGGATTATTTGTGCAAGGCACACGAGGCAAAACCAAAATCATGTCACAAGGAAAGAATCCTAAAAAGAAATAAATAAATCTATTTAGGAATTGGAGTCCCTCACCTTCCTGAGAGGGGTATTTGTGTGTTCACTTTCCCCTTCTTAGCAGCATCTTTTCAGACCAGCTGCAGGGTTCTATCTGTTTGTCATGCCCGTTTTCCTGGAGAAAAATAGAGCCTGCTTTTTCCCTTTCGAAAGGTCCCCCTTTCACCTTTCCCAGAGGACAGTTTCTACAGGAGGACTGTTGTTGTGGGGGCTGTGTGTCTCAGCCCTCATAGGGGTCACCCTGGTGAAGAGCTGTCTGGCCATGCTGCTGCTGCAGCTCTGCATCACCAACACAGCCCCAAGTTCCTTGCTGTGGGGAATGGATTATGCAGGGGAAAAAGATGAAAAGAGGGGTTTGAGGAGAAGGAGGGATAAGCAAGCGTGTCTGCTCCAGTTTTAACGCGGTACAAAGTTGCAACCACAAGGCTAGAACCTGTTCTGGGATCAGCAATCCAGCAATACAGACCTAGGCAAATTACTAGTATTATATATATATATTTCACATGCAAAGAGTTGTGGTCAATGGCTCAATGTCCAGATGGAGACCAGTAACGTTTGGCGTCCCTCAGGGATCGGTGTTGGTACCGGTCTTGTTCAACATCTTTGTTGGTGACATGGACAGTGGGATTGAGTGTGCCCTCAGCAAATTTGCCGATGACACCAAGCTGTGTGGGTCAGTTGATACGCTGGGGGGAAGGAATGCCATCCAGAGGGACCTTGACACACTTGTGAGGTGGGCTGATGCCAACCTGATGAAGTTTAACCATGACAAGTGCAAGGTCCTACACCTGGTTCAGAGCAATCCCAGGCACAGCTACAGGTTGGGCAGGGAAGAGATTCAGAGCAGCCCTGCACAGAAGGACTTGGGGGTGTTGGTCGATGAAAAAATGACCATGAGCCGGCAGTGTGCGCTTGCAGCCCAGAAAGCCAACCGTATCCTGGGCTGCATCAAAAGGAGTGTGACCAGCAGGTCAAAGGAGGTGATCCTGCCTCTCTGCTCTGCTCTCATGAGACCTCACTTGGAGTATTGTGTGCAGTTCTGGTGTCCTCAACATAAAAAGGACATGGAACTGTTGGAACAAGTCCAGAGGAGGGCCATGAGGATGATCAGGGGACTGGAGCACCTCCCGTATAGAGATAGGCTGTGAAAGTTGGGGCTGTTCAGCCTGGAGAAGAGAAGGCTGCGTGGAGACCTCATAGCAGCCTTCCAGTATCTGAAGGGGGCCTCTAGGGATGCTGGGGAGGGACTCTTCATGAGGGACTGCAGTGAGAGGACAAGGGGTAATGGGTTCAAACTTAAACAGGGGAAGTTTAGATTGGATATGAGGAAGAAATTCTTTACTGTAAGCATGGTGAGGCACTGGAATGGGTTGCCAGGGAAGTTATGAACGCTCCATCGCTGGCGGTGTTGAAGGCCAGGTTGGACAAAGCCTTGGGTGACCTGGTTTAGTGTGAGGTGTCCCTGCCCCTGGCAGGGGGGTTGGAACTTGGTGATCTTAAGGTCCTTTCCAGCCCTAACTGTTCTATGATTCTATGATTCTAATTACTTTGATGCTGAGGCTTCACTAATAGACTGTCAGCCTCGTGGACTGCCCTCTGCCTTTCTCCACAGCAATATCCACCTTATGACATCAGCCTTGATCCCTTTTATTTGAAGTTGTTTACAAGAAGCAGTGATATTCAGACAGTATTTGTATACTTCTTGTAGAGTACCTCAGCAGCTGGTAATAGGGTACCACAACATGAGACCAATGAACCCACAATAAATACTCCCCTGGACAACTGTTGAAAAACTCTGGTTTATGGCATTATAGAAGCAACCTTATCTAATAAGAAAAATGTTAAAGGTATCTTAAATAGCTCACAGTTCCCTGGAACATCTGGGCTTGTAGTCATTTGTCACATAAACAATGAATATGGCCAAATGAACTAACAGTCTTTCTGTTTTCTTTTTCCTTTATGTATAGCTTTTTCCACTGGAAGAATACACTGCAGGCCCTTAATCACTTCTGCAATATCACAGAGTGTCAGCTTTATTTTGTGAAGCAATACGTATTTCAGCAACAAGGCTGTGTGCACACATTTACATTTTATTTTTCTGTTTAACTAGGTGGGGTGTTTTAATCCCAAGGGTTTCTTGATGGAATAAGTTTTTTTATTTGGAGCCTAATACTGATTTTTTGGGTAGTGGCCAGCCAGTTCTGCTGGAATGCATTTTTAAACTTGTCTTCTTTTATGCAAGTTTTCTGTTTGTTTGTTAACAGCTGCTTATGTATTGTAGTGATTATCCTGTGCACTGAATCATGTGGAATAAGACCACATTGCAATGTAACTAAAAAGCTGTATCATAACACATACATGCAAAGGGTTGATTACAGCTTCAGAGGAAGTGATTGTTTTGACATTTCCTAGCTTCTCGCTTCCTCTGTTTGCAATCTTGAATAACATCTCTGTTAACAAAGGATTTTTTTATATGATTTCCTAAATTTGCCTTTTCTGTTCAGTTAGACAGTAGAACAAATTGTGTTGCATGCAGTGATCTCTTCTTCCCAATGTATATTGCCATCAGAGATGCAATCCTGTTTCCAGACCTGCAAGCAGAGACCTCCACCATTTCATTTAGAGGATTAATATGTTGTTGGGTATCCTGGCCTCAGGGTGAGCTATGCCTTCCCCTTTTGTGCACGCCCTTGAGAAATGACAGGCTGAATTACCTTTACATTTTCAACTGTGGCAATGAGCACTTTAGACTGGATCTCTGGATGAGTATATTACAATCTCTGATGAAACCTTTCTTTTTTTATGGCTGACTGATGTGACAGGGCCAGCTGTGTTTGCCACATAGAAGAAATATTCCTTTTGCCATCCCAGACCAGCAGCAGCCTAACACATGGAGAAAATCTAGGAATTAGAACCTCTCCTCTGCTGCACTAAAAGCTCCTCAGACTCCCAAGCTCTACTCCCAGGTCTCCACATGCAACAGTGATATTCTGAGACCTACATAGTCCCCCATCCTGCCCACAGGCAAGCTGTGACTGCCCCAGTCTCTCCAGAAGTGAACTGAGAACCCACCAACTAACCAAAACTCCCTTCCACCAGTGACCTGAGAATCTATTGCACCTCCCCATGCCACATATCCCTCGCCCCTTTCAGAAAACTGTCTATAGATGTGACCACAAGTTGCTGATTTACACAACTCCTTGCAGAGAAACTCCTTGGTAATTCTGCCACAGGCACGCAATGAGCAGGAACAAAAAAGCCATGCAAGCTTGCTACTCATATTAAGTTTGCTGTTCCTCACATCGCTTGGGGCAGACTAGCTTTCAATGCACTATACAAGACCTGTGTTTTGATCACCTCTATCCTTTGAAGCTGCTGCCTCCCAAATTCTCCCTCTCCCTCACTTTTCTCCAGACTTTCTACAGTGAAAGCTTTAACTGATAAATGTTTGGGTTTGATCCTTAGCCTTAGCAAGTAGGCTTTGCAGTGCTGCTTGGCATATAGAATCAAAATTTCCCCAGTCAGTTGCTTGACCATTGTTTAATTTTTTGATGTTATACCCAAAAGATGCCTTATCTCCTTGCCATTGTTTCACTTTCTCCTTGGCAGTACTTGCAGTTCCTTTTGATTTGAGTCCATCTTGGAGGGCAGAATTACATCCCAAAAGTGCAATCAGGCATGCAATCCAGCTCACCGAACCAAACTGTTTAAGTTCCACATCCAGTCAGCAAAGTGAGCAAGATGCCTCTGAAGGCCTGCTGAAGGGTATCCTTATTCAGGCACATCTTAGGGGCAGTGTAGTTCACCAAATCATACATGGACTGATAGAAAGGTCGCAAGCATATCTATCTAGCTTCCTAGCCCACTACTGAAGCGAGGCACTGGGAGATACAGGGAAAGGGGTGCTATTTACTTACCCCTTACCAGATAGGGCAGTGTGAGGGCAGTCACTCAGGAAGCAGGAGGCCTCTGTTCTAGCTTCTGCCCTGCTTGTATATCACTCCCGTGTCTGATGTCCATGCTTTAATGACAGGGTGTTGCATGGACACCATGCAAAGGCCATTTTTTTTACACTTTTGTGTAAAAAGAATTTCATATCTTCTTTACAAGCTGAGCCGCCATGAAGCCAGACATGTAGGGGTCCTGCAGCCAGCTGGAAACCACACAAAAACAAATTTTGTGCTAGTAACTAGGACACTCTTCAGGCTGATATGGATAACATTACATCTTGATTGAAAAGCAGCTAAATCCTTTAACCTCAGATTGCCTTTCTAAATGTTAAAACTCTAGTTAAGACCGTTATAGAAAAAACTGGACTGCCACCACTTCCTACAGCATGGTTTGATGACTCTACCACATCTCCTTCAGGTTTTCTCTGGGATCTTGGGAAGACTTCTTGTGCCCATCTACACTTAGACCTGGATCACAGCAGAGCATACGCAGGAAGGCTGAGTCCCATCTATGCTATGTGTCCTTCACAGCACCTAGGGACAGATACAATGAAGTGCCAGTGGAAAGAGGCAGGCACCTGATGAATTTAGGTGCTTGCAGAGGCAGGTAGTCCATTGAATCAGGCAGGCTTGATTACTGCCTAGACCTCAGCTGGGCTGCAGTTCACCATGAATACAAGATTCAGGCAGACAGGACCGCACCTATGTAATCCATAAAATATTGTCCTTTGTCCTATGCATCTGGCAACAATGGAAAGTTACTGTCTGGAAACAGATCTGTTACTCTATGGGAACAGACTGCTATAACCGATGCTGAATCTTTTCAGCTGGGTTCCTGAGGGACAGAAAAATGATTTTCATATCTGGTCTGTTTCTAATTATCTTCCTGAGGCTGTCAGCTTGTGGTTTCCAGGCGGCTGCTGCTGCTGCTGCTTTTTCTTTGGTAGTATTTTTTAACCCAACAATTTAAAAATGTTTATGTGTATTTATTTTGTGCAAGATCTTAACATTTCTCTGAAAAACACAAGTGTGAGGCAAAAAATGATGATTTCTAGTAGTTTATACCTCTGCTAAACCTCCCTGGAATTGCATGGAAGCAAGAAAAGACACATCTCTAGTCCAAAGCCCTTTCTCCCTTCTGAACTTCAGAGCCTGTCATAAACAACAAAAGTAGTAAGACTTTTTTTTGTTAATAAAAAAGTGAGCAAATGTTTTATAATTGAGAGTATAAGACAATATATATGTATATTCTATTCTATGATATCACCACATACACACAGATGTTATCAGTATCCCCTGTAAAGCTTCAGATTTCTAGACTTTATCAAGTAAGTGAATTTGACAAAGCTTTATGAGGAAAGCAATGGGTTATTAGTTGGTCAGTTATCTTTTAAGAGCTAAATAGACTTCAAGAAAAGTAAGAAACCACTACAGTAGTGCAAGCAGAGCTAAAAATAAACTATTAGGTCCCAAACACAAAAATGCTGAGAGTCAATAGCCTGAGGTAAGCAGGAGGATGCAGAATACCAACCCCTGTACGTGAAATCCCGTAAAAGCTGCAGAGAAGCTGTCCAATAAAATAGACCAGTGACTCAAGGTCCGGCAGATTCAATCTGACACCATTCCAGGGATATCAGCACATGACTTCAAACACTGCATTAAGAGATAGAAAGCTTAATAGCTGCTTTCTGGTTCAGTACAATGCCTAGTGATAATATTCCTGAATTTAGAACTTGTAAAATATCTGTCGCCTCCAGCAGCAATATCTCAGTACTTTACTGAGATCAAACCCTGTAGTGAAATGTGTCAAACAGGTCAGAGGCATAAGACAGTACACGAGAAGAGGCGCTGCCTCCAAAAAATCATTTATAAGAAAAAGAAGAGATATATGGGAACACATACATTAATGACTTCGTAGGACATTTTCAAACCTTCCAATTCTCCAGCCATATACTCTACCTAATATCTTCAGAAATTAAAATGAAAACTGGACTGGCAAACATAGGCAAATGGGGAAAGCTCAGTAAACCTGCCACGGATATATGAAAAAATTGATCGCCACTGGTTTGCGTCTACTACCTTGGCTTGGTGAAATGGTCAGGCAGGAAAGAGAAGCTCACTGGCCAGTTCCTTGAGACTGGCTCTTTAAACCAGGGCAATTTTCTAGTAGTGCAAGTGAGCTGATTTCACTTCCAGATCTTTTTCCTTCAGGTGATGGCCTTATGCAGTTAACAAACAAGCAATTCAAGTGTCAATACTCGTTTACCTTGGACACCAAACCTTTAACTAAAAAAAATTGAGACTATTAACCTTTGGAGCCTGAGAACCAGCTAGAAAGTATTTTTCTGATTGATTTTGCTTTTCTAACGAACTTTGTACGAGACTTGCGTAGGAGTTGAAAATTTACAGCAGTAATGGCCTTTGAAGTTCAGTCCTTAAAGGCATTAAGTTATGAAAAATGGTTACCCTGGAAAAATGAGAACAATGGACCTTACTTATTCATTCTGTATGTTCTGTCTAATAACTCAGGGCTAAGCCTCACCCAGCTGTGTTTGACTGAGGTCAAATGCAATAAAAGACTGATGATAAATACTGAATTGCAATAGCAGGATCCTAGCTGATAGCCTTCTTGCATGAATAAACTAAAATCAAGACTACACTTTGCACTAAGCTTGTAGAATTTGGAAGAAGGTTGAGAGACCTGTGGAGTTTAATCTGTTATAATTCAACAATCTCCTACATTTTTAAACAAGACTCTACAGAACAAGGTCACAAAGGACATTCCTTATTGTTTATTAAAGCTACTATTTCCTTGTATATGGTACTGCAGGGTGGAGTACAATTATTTTCTGCAAATCAACTGAGAAAGCTATTAGAATACAATAAAATTCAAATGTGCATTCTTATCAGATCTGTCCCTAACAGCTAAATATTTGCACTATAACTGCATCATGTCGGATAATTTAATTTATTTACGATGGATCTTGACTCCAAGTACTCTGCTCTTCTGCCATGCTCATACCGTATTCAGTATTGAAACCATGGGATACACTACCAGTTTTTTGCTACTCTTTACACGTGAAATGATGTAAGCTCACCACTAGGTTAGGTGACTATGCTAGGTTTATAGTTTTACTTTGTCAGAATAGACCACAGTAGCAAGAGGCGGAACTAGTTTTAGGCCAAAGCAAAACAGGAGGCTGCTTAGGGTAGCAACCTTCCTACTTTTTGCTTCTCCAGCCAGAAGAGTGACTGCTCTGGAAACACAAGGTGGAACAGCCAGTTTCTGGCTCTTACCTGCACATTTCAACCTGCTGCTCCTGAGAGACAGGCAGAAGCAGTAACCACTTACACTTGACTACTAGTTTCCTTCTTTTCCTTTCACACATCTAAAACCCAGACTGCTGGAAAACTTGCAGGCCCTTTCTAGCCATTTTCACATCTCTTACTTCTCTGTAACTTACCCATCTCTCTACTTTCCTGGACAGTTGCCTTGACCTCTGCTGATTTTCGCAACCCTTGCTCCACTAACTTCCCTCTAAGCCTGAGCTGGTCATCCCAGATACAACAAGAAAGAGAGAGAAAAATTAATTCTAAGTTGCTGAGAAGATTTAAGATAGCCTTTGCTAGTCTGACCCCAGGCGATATGGTCTGTAAATGCAATCTAGACATTTCTACCTCATCAGTCACACAAATTTTGTGGGAAAGAATGCACAGATACTTCTGAATGTGTCTATTTAAACATAAACTTCTTTTTTCTTTTTAACTGAATCGATTTAATTATCATGCTGTTAATTACAGAGCTGCCTCAAAATATATGTCCCAAGTTTCCACATTAAGAGTGACGGCAGCATAGAAAAAGCAGTTAGTGGCTTATGACCGTACTCATTGAGATGTGTGGGCCAGGGCAGGTGACTTCAGTGAGGCGTGGAGTGAGAGGTGATTTACTCGAAAGAATGCATTGAAAATAATAATATGGGTTCTTGAAATTTCTAAGAAGCCAATGTAATCTTTTTCTAAATCATTTGAATGAAAATGTTAGCAATGGAAAGGTTTTAAAGGTTATTCAGTCCTTTTATCTAAATTTTTTTCCTACAGTTTAATATTTAGTAACTTGTATTTCACTGCACACATCTTAAGCAATGAAGTTGCTACCACTTCCCTAAGAGAAATATTCCATAACTTGCAATTGCTCACTTGTCAGGAAATTTTCTCACACCAGCTTGCATGTTTCCTGTACTAATTTCTTCCAGTTGTGCTAGCAGTATCCTCATCTACTACTTCAGCAAGAGCAGCAATGAGTATTGTTGTTACTATTCTTACGCTATTCCAGCAGCTACGGGATGCCTCTGTGTAGCAGGTCCTATATAACAAAGGTTTCTGCTCCAAAGTAGTACAACCCCAGGCATTTCTTTCAGAAGTGAATTAATACTTTAGCAGTCTCATGAGAGTTCATTTCACATGAAACTGTTCCTCTCTTTTTCAGTGACACATAGATGTAGTCAATGTTAATGTTTTGAAATGAAAAAATAACATACCTTTTATTTTTAAGCCACTGGTGGATTTGGAATTCAATATTCAAGGAAGCTTTTGGAGTGAGCTTTCTGGGATATGCTGTTCACCTGCAAGGCAAAGGCAGACAGTGTCAGTTTATTCCCCCTTAGGAAGTCCTGGTCCTTTTTCTTTAGCAGAAAAAGAAGGTTTCATTTGTGGGGTCAAGAATGGAGACCAGCTTCCGTTGTCTAGACTAGACCTTGGGCAATCTGGTGAGTTTAGCACTTTATGTAAAGTGTGGAAACTCAGCTAAGAAAGTCAGAGCTAACCAAGCTACAACACAGCTCTAAGTGTTAAGGCCAACAATTGCAAGCGAACTTTGGTGAATACAGCATCAGCCATGAAAGGCAAGATACTACAAATGATCAAAACTGAGCAATGTAATTCCACTGGGATTCCTATTATCTTAGAAATACATTTCAGTTCTGAATTTTAAAAGATTGCTGACCAATGGCCAGCTGAACATGAGCCAGCTTGTGCGCAGGCAGCCAAGAAGGTCAACAGCATCCTGGTCTGTATCAGAAATAGTGTGGCCAGTAGGACTAGGTAAGTAATCATCACCTTGTACTCAGCACTGGTGAGGCTGCACCTCCAATACTGTGTTCACTTCTGGGCCTCTCATTACAAGAAATACATTTTGTTGCTGGAGTGGGTCTAGAGAAGGACAATAAAGCTGCTGAAGGGCCTAGAGCACAAGTCTGATGAAGAACAGCTGAGATCACTGGGGTTGTTTAGTCTGGAGAAGAGAAAGATCAGAGGGGACCTTATCACTCTCCACAACTACCTGAAGGGAGGTTGTAATGAGGTGGGGGTCGATCTCTTCTCCCAAGTAACAACTAATAAGACAAGAGGTTGAAACTTAATGATCTTATAGATCTTCCAACTTAGCTGATTCTATGATTCTAAAGAATGAAAATTGTGAAGTTTCCTTAAAACAAGCCTTATGGAAAACTTGTCAAATGGAACTGGAACATTATCATTTGCTAAAGCCAAAATGTCTTGTTCTGGGTTATTTTTTTTTTTTTTCCCCTAGCTGTAATGCTGTGATTTATAATGCTGTGTACTGAACTTAAAGTTTTATTTTAATTCCAAAACAAAATTTTTTAATCTGTTTTATCTAAGTATAGAAGTGTCTTGATCCTAGGTTTTGCTTTCAGTGTAATAGCATTTCCCTACCAGGGCACACCCTACTGGAAAATTTTCAACTAACTCTTTTTAGTGCATGAGCCATTATACTTCTTTATAAACTCGACATTTCAGGCTAAAAAGGAATAGAGCATGTTTGCTGAAATGGAAATTTTGCTTAAATTGTCAATTGTTCAAGTGTGTGATTCAGTGCCTGGAACTACAAATAACCTAGGTGATTTTTTTTGTACATAATTTGAACAGTTTGCCAATAAGTTGAGTGTGAATTATCCAAGAATTCCATTCACTCCCTGTATGCGCTGGAGTCACTAAACCTGACACATGTGTATTCCACATTCTTTTCAAATATATGGCATGAAAAATCGTGAATCCTTGAGTAATAGTTTTCAGGTAGCTTGTTTTGATCACACTTTACATTGTGGAATTTAATCTTAGAAATTTGTACCATGTGACAGGATCCAGATTCTAACAATTATCTCTTAAGCAACACCTTTAAGGGTTTTTTCTTTATTTGCTATTGTTTTGGCTGTTCAAAGCATAACAACTCTGAATAACATGGGTCAGAATCCAGAAACTAAACAGAGAAACGGAGTAGTCAGCTGCTGAGTATGGTGATCTTCAGTCTGGCTTGACTAAGAATCTTTACTATTTTTGCATTAAACCTTTACAAGACTGCGGCTTGGGGAATTTGTATATCAAACTTATACTGAAAGTCTAATCTCATTTATCTATTTTTTTTTTCTTTTTTTCAGGTGTATATGGTGTTTTGAAAGGGGGCCATGGAAGAACACCAAACAATAACTACTTATCTAACCAGCGTCTTTATGAGTGGCAGACACTGCAAATTTTGAATTGAAGCTGAAAAAAGGGAAATGACTGTCAGAATTATGTGATACTATCTTAATATTAAATACTGCCCGTCATAGGAAAAAAAACCTAGTCAGTTCAGTCCAGCTTTGAGGACTGCATTTCTACAGAGAGCCTGCACGAGCACTGCCTGCAGAGTGCAAGCCTGACTAGACTCTTTCAAAAAGATCCTTATGTAGGATGGGGTTTCCACTGCTGGGTTGCAATCACCTTCTGAATAACCTTACCCTAAGAACACTCATTTGAAATAGTATGATTACAAGAAAAGTTGCTCCAGGAATACTGGGTTTCCTGGATTTTCCTAAGGGCAGATTTTTTAACATGAAACTGTAAAACACTAAAAGGGTATCAAGTAGTAAAAGATTATAGAAATCTACACTATCAAAAATAACCAGTTTCAAAATACCTGACTAATTCTTTTGCTCAAATACATAATAGATATGAGTCTTTTTTTATATCTCTTTGTCTGGATAGCACATGCTTTGTAAACTTTCAGCTGGACTAGATTAATGGAAATGGAAACGGCAGTAGAGGGCAAATTCTCATATCTGATTCATCAGAATGCTCACGTATGTTTAATCCCAAACACCTGATTCCCTCTAGTTCAATCTTTAAAGCATAAGTGTCAACTAGTCCCTTTGTGACTATTAAATAGTATTACTGCAAAACAGGCAGCTTTCAAGTCATGCAAGTAGCATGTATTCCTGAGATTTACTAGTGAGGTTAAGTGAAGAGCTTGTTTTGTTCATGCCCTGCTTCCTCATGAAACTAAAATGTGAAAATATGGTGCATGGTGACACTGAGCACCCAACTGAAATTGTACTGCAATGTCAAATAGGCATCAGGATGTTTGCAAACAAAAATGATAATGCAAAGAGAGAATGATTACATTTGCAAATACTGTAGAAAGCACAAATCAGTAACTTTAGTGTAAGAAAATAACAGGGAAGATATGTCAAAATCCAGAGAAAACCAAAGCCACAAGCAAGAAGTTAGGAGGAAACAAGGAAGTTGTACGTGTGTGACCTTTTTTCCAGCATGTGTTGGAAACAGTAAGCTGTGGGTACTGGAGAAAATATTGAGCCAGGTATTAAATGAACAAGTCAGACAGAAATTTGGGAAATTAATGGGAGAAGAAATGCATCAATGACTTGAAAAGGAAACTATCAGCACATCTAAGAAATCAGTAACTGTTCTGAACTCTGAGATCAGAAGTCTCACAAAGAAATGTGGAACACATAACACTTCAGGGTAGGAAAAGTGCTACAAAGAAGAACAACAAACAGCGTCTATCCTGAGAGGAGGACAACAATAGAAACCCCAAAGTCACACATCCCCAGAACATCAAGGCTCTAATGCACTGTCCTGCACTGTTCAGGTTCTCTCTAGACATATGACAGACCCAGGGAGGATTGCTGACATATACCTCAGCTGAGGAAAACTTCATCCCAGTGCAGAAGTCTGTCTTTAAGGCTAAATTTTTTCCTAGCTCTGTCTCCAGAAAAAGACAAAAATGTTCCAGTTTCAGGGGTTTTTTTCACTATGTGGAAGTCCAGAGGAGTTCTCAGTTCGGTGAATTATGCTAGTTTTAAACAGTCCATTATCCATTCTGTGATCACATCATGAGTAAGTGAAATCTTGTTTATGACAATTTTATCACAGTGTGTATTTTGGACACAGAATCATAAAATCATAGAATAGTTAGGGTTGGAAAGGACCTTAAGATCATCTGGTTCCAACCCCCCTGCCAGGGGCAGGGACACCTCACACTAAACCATGCCACCCAAGGCTCTGTCCAACCCAGCCTTGAACATTGCCAGCGATGGAGCATTCACAACTTCCCTGGGCAGCCCATTCCAGTGCCTCACCACCCTTACAGTAAAGAATTTCTTCCTCATATCCAATCTAAACTTCCGCTGTTTAAGTTTGAACCCATTACCCCTTGTCCTCTCACTGAAGTCCCTAATGGAGGGTCCCTCCCCAGCATCCCTATAGGCCCCCTTCAGATACTGGAAGGCTGCTATGAGGTGTCCATGCAGCCTTCTCTTCTCCAGGCTGAACAACCCCAACTTTCTCAGCCTATCTTCATACGGGAGGTGCTCCAGTCCCCTGATCATCCTCATGGTCCTCCTCTGGACTTGTTCCAACAGTTCCATGTCCTTTTTATGTTGAGGACACCAGAACTGCACACAATACTCCAAGTGAGGTCTCACAAGAGCAGAGTAGAGGGGCAGGATCACCTCCCTCGACCTGCTGGTCATGCTCCTTTTGATGCAGCCCAGGATACGTTTAGCTTTCTCCTGGGATGCATCAAAAGGAGCGTGACCAGCAGGTCGAGGGAGGTGATCCTGCCCCTCTACTCTGCTCTTGTGAGACCTCACTTGGAGTATTGTGCGAAGTTCTAGTGTCCTCGCCATGTGGCTTCATAGACTGAAATTCATCCGTCTGTATTAGGACGCCTAAAATACAGATGCCTGTCTTTATATCTGGTAACATAGACTCCGTTTTGACCAGAGAGAGAAATAATCAATTCTAAAAAATCATCCACTTCATCTGCTTCAGACATCTCTAGAAGAGACAAAGCACACCCCATACATGTCAGTGATGCCCCATTAACTACAAACAGGGTTGTGGGTGACTGCAGCAGACGGGGCTCACTGTGCCGCAGATGTCTCTCACTTTGAATGGAAGTAGCTTAGATCTTAGAACAGCACCAGGACAATGTGATTTAACTGACTTTTCTAACAACCACTACTTCATTACAGGAAAATTACATGTGAATTGCCTTCAAGTGGTGGACAATCAGATTTCATCCCAGGTACCAAAGAGTTGAAAGGGGAGTACAACTTAACTGGATTCATTGATGGAGAGCTGGAAATGCTGTTTGCAAGTCTATGTGTTAAGGACTGCTTATCAAGTTGGTATCAAGCATGAAAATGTCATTCTTCAGCTATGATCACTGATTTTCATAAAGAAATCAAGATCAGAAGAAATTTGAGTTGAAAAAAGAACAGAAATCCTGGCCCAAGCAGTGCAGCACTGACACATGAGGGAGGGTATGCAGCCTAAGCCAGGCAAGGCATGAGGGGCCTCCCTTAGCCAGAATCTACTCAGGGTCCATTTTAAGTATCATAACATTTCTGATGCAATTTTCAGTTTGCGTTGATCTCTGTGTCATCCTGAAGCAGTTATTTCACTCCCTGAATGCCTTCCCTCCTCTTACCAGTCCTCACAGGTCAGACTAGGAGCTTTGCAGGACTGAACCCGTCCAAAGTAGAGTAACTATCAGAGAGCTCCTCCAGTTACTGCTTCTGCAGCTACTACTGTGTTCACCAAAATTAATATAACTAGTAGTCTGGGTATCTGACAAATTATATATCATAGTTTGGTACAATGGTACATCATAATGGAAGTTTCAGAGCACTGCAAAAAGTGGTGGTACCTAACATCAAGCCAATTTCTAACCCAAATGCACAAATTGTGTGATGAGCTTCATCAAGAGCAAAAAAAGGTTTCGAGGCATGCTTCAAAGAAATTTTGAAAGCAGTACAATATTTTGTATGATCGCATATTGTGATGAGCAAGTCCATGTTTTGATCCTCTCCCCCTCTTACTGCTATTCTGTTAAAAGGAGTAATCAAAAAGAGGGAGAGAAGAAGGGAGGGGAGTGGGAAGACTTGATGCCAGATAGTCTTTTTGAAGTATTTGTTCTCTTGATTAAGAGTTCTCAGTTTGGCAAGACCTAAATCAAGATACATCAAAGAGGGCTCAAAATAAAGAGCAGCTGAATGAAAATGTATGAGATGACAGAAGGAATAAACAATAATAACTATGCATATGTTTAAGTCATCTGAAAGTGATTGCAGCAATGTGTAAAATATCCGGAAATAGACGTTAAATTGTCATCTTAATCCCCTAAGGGACAAGAAATCTGCTTAAATCTTAAATAAGTCTTGTTTAAAATAAACTGCATCCATTCTTCCCTTTGCGTTACAACTTCAGGAGCTTTCCCATCCTCTCTGGTTGGTTATATATAATGTGAAAACCACTATTGTTCCTGCTCACATTTTCTGCCATGGTAGTGGGTTTCTGGAATATAGTAGTAACACAAACAAAAAAAAGAACGTCCTCAACAGTTTTAACTCATATGGAGGGGATGAAGAAGCAAGGGCTTATATATGCCTTCTGTTTGCCAGCATTTATTTCCCCCCAGCTGAGAAGTTCTTTTTCCAATAGAAAGTTGTGTGGAAAGTGTGATCAGAGGTATGAGGGAAATGATTTACACTTCACTGCATGATGGCTTGAGGGTTGAAAAAAAGGCCAATAGAAAGAGATGAAAAGAGAAATACAGAAAAAAACTCAGGAAGATAATAGGCAGCAGAAGGCAATATGAGATTAATAACATGATGGCATCAGTTTTGGTTTCCTTTTTTAAAATTATCTCCATTCTGTTACATACGGAAATCTAAAACAATCTAACAATGAGGCAACTAACAAAGCTACCACAGATATTAACTCAGGATCATGTTTCATCTTTAAAATATCCCTGTATCGTATACTGCATATATTTTCTTCCAGTTGAAAACCTTGAAAATTAATATGAAAGAGTACAACTCTTATAAAACTATTTCTGATGGACATTATTACAAGTGAGCTGGCTCTCCACAATACTGTGACTTTGCGCTGCCTCTGTATCCATTGTGACATTGGAAACACTTTTGAACAGCACTACCGTAGTTGTATTTTAAGAAGGTGATAGAATAATGGCATTTTCTCTGTTGATTTTTTTCAAACTTTAGGAATCCTTGTGGTAAATAGTTTATAGCTAACAAGTAGAGATTAATTTTTGGCTCCAGTATTATCTGACAGGGTATCATTATCAGTCACTAATGTCTTTCATGAAATAGATGAAAGGTCCAGATTTTCACCCATGTGCCTCTTTTAAAATGCCCTGAGGTTTACGATATTGTTTTGTTTCCAGTTTATCTCCATCTGAGTGTGACAAAATGCGGCAGACAGGAGGGCACCACAGCATACTTCTGAATCATTTCACATATGTTGAACACAAGGTGTTTAAAGATAAAGCTATGGAAATCGATGCATATATAGATGCTTTTGCCTTACCCTATGCCAGATAGTGTAGCACATGCACTAATGCTGCAACTCTACACAGGCAGCCAAGTGCAGATAATTTGGACCTGTATTTACATTGCTGCAGTTTATACGGAAGCATATGGGATATATTTGAACACATGAGATGAGGATTTTGATATAAGGGCAGTTTTGCTTTCTGCACTCTAACAAGTGAAAGGGAGTTATAAATGTAGAATATAGCACTGTCTGTATTGTTATATGATGCTTGGTAATGTACCATGTGCCTACAAGCTAAAATATACCCTCGTTATCTCCTCATTTAGTCTCAAACAATGAGAATCTTAGGAAGCAACAGATGGGGTTCTATAGGCTGGCTGATATTAAATCATATCTCATGTTCTCTCTCCTCTTACTCTCATGTTCTTCTGACCTAGAAATTTTTATGAAATGGTGGTGGGATCAAGTATCTGTTACCTCCAGTTGCAAACTATCTCTTTTTGCTTACCTTATACTGCTAGATGACCTTCAGTCATTTCCAGCCCAAGGCAAAAGAATTGGTGGCCTGAGACTGGCTGAAGAAGTGAAGAGTTCTAATTAAGCAACCAGCTAACCCCTTTCTCATCTTTCTGCACACCCACTAGAGACAAACCTAATGATCAGTTGTAGGATAATGGTGTCTGCTTTTATTCCTTGTCTACTGCTTAGTAGGTTAGACTGTCTACTATAATATGAATGTGCTCCCATTGAGTAGCCCCATAGATGACCAAGCACATGTACCCTAGCAGACCAGGAATGCAGCCATATGAAGAAGCATCTTCCCAGAGCTGGCAAATAACCTAATGGCCAAAACAACTGCAACTCAGTTAAAGCAGTACTGGCTCCTATCTGTGAGTTTACCCAGACATGATCACTAACTGGAACACTTTGATACTGATTTTCTACTTAATCTACAACTCATCTGCAAGTTCTGTAATGTCCTGTAAAGTCCTGCTTCTACTTGCCATGTTCATAGGTATGCTCTTCACACTTCTGAGCTTTGCAAAGCTCCTTGTCCAGCTTTTCCTCCATTCAGGATTCCCTTTCTCTCTGCCCATCAATGCAGCCAGAGCCTCCCAGGAGTGTTGCAGCACCTCTTGGATCACTGGTTTTTGAAGTATTTCTTCCCCCTCCTTGTACTGCCAACAGTGAGGATGTGTCTGTCTTGGTCTGGTCTGGTCTGCCAGATCAAATCTTATCTGGGAGAAGATACTTGGAAAAAGTAGGCTCTTGTTTAAACAATTCATCACAATACTCAGGAAAATAGACTCATTACTCTCATTTCCAAAGCTGATAGATCATAGAGCTCCTACTGCTTTGAAACTGCAACAGTTTACCAATTACCTGTTTGCCCTTAGACACATTTCACTCCTGGCTGGAGCCTCATCACCTCAGCTCCTGCACTTCTCACTACCTTTTCTCCACCCAGTGCAGCCTCTTGCCCTCAGGATTCCCTTCTCCCTATTTTATCACCCTTCCTAACTAAAACTCATCCTGCCTGACACAGAACAAAACCAAACCTAAAAAACTTCTCCAACCCAATTGTAGCACAGGGATCCCATTCTCCAGCCACGGCCGTTCTAATGTTATGTCCCTCCTTGCTCTGACTGTGAACTCTGCACATATGGAGCATGCCTGTGGAGGACCCTTCCTCTGGGAGAGGACTGTCATGTGCCTGGTTAAGCTGCTACAGCAACACATGCAACCTTTGGTTGGAATTTCATCAGTTTCAACAAGCTCTTAGCTGGTAAGATCTTCAGGGCATGGACTCTTTATACAGCATCTAGCACAGAGAAGCCTTCTGGCATTTAAGTAGTTGGTATGGGTAATTCCTTTAGATATATCAGTATAGGGCGTTAAAACACCTTTCTAGGTTTCTTTTAGTATAAAGGGAGATAATTATTTAACAAAAGAACTTTCCCTCTGGCTTAGCCTGTAAGTGTAGTAACTTTCATATTATTCTGCTAAAAAAGACCTCTTGCAAGATGTGTGTGTAAGTTTATGAGAAGTTTCCTTCCTTCTGTTCATAAAACTAAGAATGGGTGAATGTCTCTTCAGCATCAGTATCCATGACTTCTGATACATTTGCATTTAAAAACAGTATTAATATTCTCAGCACTGCAACCAAATGCTAAGTCTCCTACATGTTTATGATAAATATTTGTTATTATTGGCTAGGTTTTAATGAATTAATTCAAATACTAGAAGAGAAATATTTTGGGGTTTTTTTGGAAACTGGAAAAGTATTTTGGAAACATTCTCACACTGTTATAGTAGTCCCAAAACGCATCTAGTAGGATGCCAATGTATTAATGATGTTACTGAATATAAACTAATCATGAAAGTTAGGCTTATATATCTGAAAATGATTTTCAAAGAAAAACAATTTTTCAAGTTTTTATTCTGTCAGAAAACAATTTTTTTTCCCAAAAAATGTGATTCTGAATGTCAAGAAACCAGTAAAATGTGTAAAGAGGAACCCATTAAGTACAGTGCATGCAGCTGTGAATAGTAATGCTGGATGAATGACTGTACACATAGCTAGTAAGCCTCACTGGACTCATCACAATGTTTTCTATTTGCAATGATAAATCAAATTCTTTGTCCAAAAAGAGTCACCACTTACTGCTAAATGGGATCATATGATTGTTCCTTAGCCACAAGATATTGACTTCACTAAATGGCTAACCTATATTTGGGAGACATGCCTGAGAATGTCATTGCACTTCAAATTCCACAATGAAAATCAACAGGAAAACATTTTAGGAAAAGAGTGTGAGAGACCAAGCTTATTCATGAAGAAATGTAATATTCTAGAGATATTTTTTGAGATATATTTGCCATGTTCTCTATTAAAGGATAAGTGCCATATATTTCATTAAATTTTTCAGAGTTTCAAGGTGTTGGATTCTCCTTTCTATTTACAGAAATAGAGGAAGAGATCTGTCAGTTCATCAATATTTTATGGTCAATATTTTCTTCTTAAGCAACTCACCAGCTCCTTTCCTCCACTTTCTAACAAATGACCCATGGAAGAAGTACTTCTCATTCATATTATTTGCTTCCTGAAATTACACTTATATATCTCAAGACTCTCTTCACACTGCCATCTCTGTGCAGAAAAGTTGCTGGAGTTCAGTGAGGATCTTGGACCTAAAATATATGTAAAACATCAGCGGATGAAAAGCAATTTTAGGATTTTATCACTGACACACATTCTCTTCTGTACAATATTGTTTCTGTACGGTTGACCAAAAGCAAGTCAAAATACTGTGCAGCAATACGTTATTGCGGACATAGTTCACAGCCGTTATAGTCCTCATGATCTACAAATGAATATTTTCATACATCTTTTCCAGTTCCCTGAATCTGTCAGTCCCCCAGAAGCTCAGGTCCTCCACACATCCATTCAGCCTCCCACTTCAGCAGTGGCTTTAGTTGCTCAGCCAGAATCTCTTCCTGCTGACTTAGCAGATATTATATTCTGGCATTTCACTTTATCACACCAGGAACAGAAAAAATTGCAAGTAGGGAGCACAGCTTCAAAACAGGCCAAAATCACTGTTTTTATACGCGATTAACCACTGAGAATAAAATAATATATATTCTTATTTTTGAGAACTTCCAACTGCAACAAATTTGATGAAATAATTAGGTTAATATCAGACATATTACTTTGCTTTATAATATTTTTGAATACATGAGAATGATAGATGTGCTCATTTAACGTTCTGTGAAACAAAGGGAGTTTTAAGAAGTTGCAATACCAATGCAAAATCAAAGTCTATAACCTGTAATACCAGCTGAAGTGCAATTAGTAAATGTAGTTGCTATACAAGAGAAAACTGAGAGCCAGGAAATTTCAGGATGGCAACTCGTCCATTAAACACATCAACTAGGTAAATATGTCTTTGGAAGTGCAATAAATTGAAAGTGGAACGTTTATGTTTAATAAACATAGCACTGAACTGGAATTCAAATCTTTCATTCTCAAATTATTGTCATAGAATGCACAAAAAAATACAAGTCAGTGTGCTAATGGAAATGTATGGAAATTTGTACTCATGTAAGTACAAGAGATCTCTGAATTTGGAAAAATAATCCCTGCTTATAGGTAGGTTATGGAAGAAAGAAAACAGTCACTGGGGAATGATACACAAATAATGGCACTAATTTAAAACTCCCTAGGTGTTTACTCATGGCTTACGGACAGACATGTAGAAGAGACTGGATTGAAGCACCAGGCAGATGAGACACATTTTGCCACCTTCCTTCCTGCAGAATACTGTAAACCAGAAATTTATTCTGCTGTTCCCAGATTAAATGCTCAGGATGCCATGATGTGTGCTTACTAAAATATCTAAAATAATTAGTAAGATACATACCAAAGCAGTTTAGTAATTCAGTAGAGCTACAGCAGCAGAAAACATGCAATGCTCTTTTAAACACCTATCATTTGATATTTGCCATTGTACGCAATGGCTTCCCCTTACCACCTATTATTGTAGCACTGTATTATTGACTTCCACTGTTTCTGATTCAGCACCTTTCTTCCTGGAAGATACCTCATTTTTCACTTTCTGAATATGTTTTTCAGTCCCACTACGTTCTACATCTGCTCCCCATCTCTGGTATCATACAGGTGTCTCATTGAAAGACAATCTTTACTTCAATAACCCATTCCCCCTTCCACCGATCAGCTTCCACCTTTCTTGAAATATTCACCAGTGATGTGTTGCAAAATTAAACCTCCCCAATGTGATTTCAAAGCAATTTTAAATATATCCAAACATAATGCAAATTTTTCTAAAATCTGCATTCAAACTAAGAAATGTAAATAAAAAAAAAATCAAAAACCCCTCCACCTCTTTGTTGTTTCTAAGCACACTTTTTTTCTAAGAAGTGTGTAACTGTGAACCTGCACACTGCTCCACCTTTATTCCCTTGCCCCAGGCTGTGTCCCAGTTGTGTCAACCACTTAAGATAGAAAATTTGTTTGAACTGAAGTTCAGATTGCTCACTTTCATACACATTAGTAGGCTTATTCCCATGTATTACAGGTACAATGAAAAGAAACTTTAACAAGTGTAAATAAAGCCGCTTCTGCCTTCTTTCTAGTAGTCCTACAGAGTCCTAGACAGTACTACTGGTGGCATTTTAAATGCCATATATACTGAGCTCTCAAGTCTTTCCCCAATATTTCCATTCTCATTTCCACTCAATTTTGAAGGATTCTGTAATCCTGTGGTGTCCCTCTCCAAGGCTTTCTTCTGCTAGGGGCTTTCCTTGTTTGCATAGTGAATTTCACTGAAGTCCTCTGAAAAATATCTCTGGGGATTTCTTACGCATAAATGAATTTCAGGGAACTAGGAGGAGAGTGCTTTGGCTTGATATTTTGTGGATTACTTATGCTGAACTGTGTAAATTTATAAGAAGTTGCAAGTGATTCATCATCTTGCAAATGCAATTTGCATTATATTTAAGAGGAATTTAAAGATCACTCCATTATACGTACTTGGTGTATACTTTACACTTGGATATAGTAGCAATTGAAGCTGTAATAGTCCTGGTAGTCAGGACTTCATACTCCACTGAATTCTGTGGAAGTTTTGTAGTTTGGCTGATTGCCCTCCCCCAAGTGACACACATACGCATATATATGTGTGTATATGTATTCTATTTATACATAGAAACACTGCAAACTGCATCATGAATTTTATCCAGAGCAGCTTCATACAGATTACAGGCCAGAAGCATGCTGCTCTCGATGTAATCTCAGAAATATAACTTTTCTTGCTGTTTCATTTTCTTGAAATCCTATAGGCAGAAATCCCAGCAAAGAATGTGATAACTGAAACTGGAAGATTGTTTTTCACTGTAAGATAGTTCCTATCATAAATAGCTCTGCTAACCATCTTCAGCACTACTAAAATATTTAAATAACTTATAAGGGAGACCATCCACTGTAAAAAAGACTTTACACATATAAGCAATTGACTTCTTAACTGCACATACCACTAATGAAAGCCAATCAGGCATTCACCCATTTTCTGATAATTTGCAGCTGTTATCTGACAGATGCCATTTCCTACACATGCTTTTGCTCAGGGTTAGTATGAGAAAGTTTGCTGAAGGCAGGACTATTTTTGGCCCAGCAACATTTATGTTGCTATGTGCTCTCAGATTACTGGGCAGATAGGCACACAATGAAGTCAAACAGCTGATCTGCAAAACTGAGAACACTGTGCCATTTCCCCTACTGGGGCTTGTTTGTATATAAATACGCACATGTGCGCGAACTATGGGTAATGGAAGGTTATTTTTCTCTGCATATGCTTGTCAAAGAAAAAGGCCACATCCTGCATCCTGTTAAAACCCTCTGTTACAATGCAATCAGAACCCCTTAGCAAGCCCTGTGAAATCACTCCAAAAAGTCGTCCCTGTGACAGTTTGTACTTTCTGTCTCCCTGAGTAATTTAAGGTTGATCTTAGTTAAGATAGAAGGACCATGTGCCAGTGCTGCTGCACACACTGCTTCTTTCAGTCGGTTGATAACAACATTGTTGAGAGCCTTTGATCGTTACCATCACAGCAAAGCTTGTGGTGGCTGCAAGTACAGTGTCACTTTCAATTCAGGTCAGATGGGGGATTTTTCCAAGGTCATTGGTAAAATCTAGCAGCTACCTTTAAGGCTCCTTCCAACCCTAACCATTCTATGATTCTATTCTATGATTTTACCTTCTATAGATGGCTGGACTCAATACTTTTCACCTCTCCTCTCTTTCTAATCAACTACCTCACTAGGTACTTGGTACCTAGTGAGATAAAAGCCAGGCTGTCTCTGCAGGATAGTTAAAAGCAGCACCAAACTTGAGCCTGTGTATTTTATTACTGAGCACCCTCACAGGCAATTAAACTCATCAATAAGCATAATAGACTCTTTAAGGGAGTCTGTGATATGTAGGTGTGTTGGCTTATACTGTCAATATGTAAAACTGCTTTAACCACAGTAGACAGGGTAAGAATCATCATAAGCAGTACACACAAAAACTACAAAATACCTTGTATTAGGTGTTGGTATAGGTTAGTTCTCTCAATCAAAAGCCTGACTTATGATTAATTTGCTGCTTTAGTTGTACACCACTAATAACATTTATCCACATAAATGTTCTACATCCTTTCTCAGTTACAGACACAGTTACAGAAATGAATGCTTTTCTCTGTGTTTTCACCAAACACAAGGGTCCTATGGGAGCAGGTGCCTCTGGTTTCCACACTACATTCCCCAAAGCTGCATCAGCAGAGACGGAAGGAAATCCCTGTAAATCACTCTGCATTGGAAGCAGAATGAAGCTGATTTTGGCTTTCCATGTTTGCACTTTCCTGTTCTGCAGGGATATTTGGCACAGCATAGGGTATCGATGCACCAAGAAGATTGTTTTGCATTCTGCTAGAACTAGCTTTTTATAGTGTGTGAGTGAAGGTAAGTTGTGTGAATACATATCAGGCAGCCATCTGGGGTACATATGACTCCAAACCCACTGCATGGGAGGGAGCAATGCATTGGTGTCCACATTTCTCCACTTTCTGAGTAGGAACTTGCTGACCACTAGCAAAAAGCAATGAGGAGTGTCTGGCGCCCCACCCAAGATGTCTTAGGTTCATGTATCCCACTCCAGACACAGGGATAGGGAAGGGTGGAAACCCGCTCCACTTCTTTAGTGACAACAAAGATTTTTCAGTCTAGTACATTGTGCCCCTTTGAAAACCCTATTAGGAGAATGAATACAGTCAACATCCCACTTTCTCCATAACTGCTTTGGGATATGTCGTTTATCCATGTATGCACTTGTCCTCTAGATTAGACCATCGTTTTTTTAAATTCTCCAATTTGCTTTCAGCTTTGTGATGGCTTTGCAGGACTTTTTGGCTTTGTTTTTCAAAGATCTTACTTCATAATGGACGTGTGATGAATAACTTTGGTTTTGCTGCAGCACAGCATCTCACTTTTTCATCCAGCAGATTAATGAGGTAAAATAAAATCAGGAAAAGAAAACAAGTTTTGGGTTCTTTTCTCCAATGAATCTAATCCAAGCAATGACATATGACTTAATTCAGTGGCATCTTTCATGTTATAACTGGACTCACCCTGGCAGGAGGGTCCCCTGAAGAGATCCTTTACTGAAGAAGGTGAGTGAGTGCCTCTGTGAGAAGGAGCCACTAGTCTTCATTTCAGAGGCATGTACCTTGGTTTTTGGTTTTCAGTTGGGATGTATTAGTTCCCTAAATGTGGTGTACCTTATATATCAGTTAACACTGGAAATGCTATGATTTTACTGTGGGCGGGAAAGGGAAAATCCCAGCTTTGAAAATCTTCATTACTCAAACATATCTCTTGGGCATATTAAAAAAAAATAAAAATGTTTTAGTTTAAACTTGAAAGAGGAACAGGAGGGGAAATCCCTGACAAGACAGAAAAGAAGAACCTGACATTTACTTAGGACTTTACAACTGAGCTAATTCTTAGGAAAATGCTATTCAAGTTGGAAAGCCATGGGTTTCAGCAGATTACTGAGCGCAGTTGCATAGCCTGTATCTGTCTGCAAGTCCCTAAATTCAGGCATCTGTTGGAAATTTGCTAATAAACCCTTGCAGCTTCTTTTCTTCTTTTCTTCCCCCCACTCTTTCTAGATTTTTAAATCCTCTTCAGTGCTGTTCATAGAAGTCAACAACTGAAGACAGCAATTCCATCTTATGAAAAGCACCTTTCCTTTATGAAGCATTAAATAAGCCCCGTGGGAGAAAGCAATTATCAGGGACTTGCTACTGCAATAAGCAAATGTCAGTCAGTAGGAAAAATGAAAATATAGAGTAGAAAACAGATCACCAAAAGCAGATAAGCCTAAGGGAGAAAAACACCACTTTGATCTAATATACTCTTTAATGTCAGCCATATCCAAGCATGAAGAAAGAGTCTGATCTCTGACCATATTTTTAGTATGTTTCAGTTAAAGATATGGGACTACAAGTCTACTCAAGTATCTGCTAAACAAAGTTTAGCACAAAGGTTAAAAACAAAGATTAAAATATGAAAAATCACAAAGAAAAGAGCAATATATATTTTATTTTGATGATTACACTTCATATACATTTTTTCATTGGTTGGTGTCAAGGAAACGATGGGCTAGAAAATTTATCTGCTAAGCTGAATCTCAGAGGTGTTGGAAACATAGGAAGAATTTTGCTATTATGTAAGAATCTTTGGATGACTTTGAGGAAAGAGTGGTGCAAATGGAAGTAGCAGCAGTAGAGGCTGTTGTTTTGTTGTATGGAGCAATCACCAGCTACCCAAATACCAGCACTGCCTTTTGGCCATAATGAGGCAAATGAAGCTGTAGGAATCATTAGGGAAAATGGTGTTATTTGGAATAGCAGTGGGGAAAAGTAACCCACCTGTCTTTGAGAAGAGTTTTATCATTATATGAAAGGGATTACATTATATGGTTACCTACAATAGCAGGAGCTTGTGTTCCAGGAAGTCTAGATCTGTTTGTGGAAATCAAAGTAAAAACAAGATCAAGAAGATGAGTGCTATTTAGTTGCTGAAAGCACACCTTGCAGCAATATGTGAATTATGATGTTTGCAGTAGCTTGAAAACTATTATTTGTTCAGCTTTTTCATGACATCAGGAGGCAAGGACTCAGAGAAATTTCTTTTTTATCTGTACACAGCAACTTTGCTTTATTTTCTGTAATCACCAAGAAGCTTTACCGGCAACAAATTAGAAGGTTTACAAACAGGAAGAGTAAAAGATATTTGCTTGCTTTGTGGATAAGGCAAACATAACTTGTTTATCACAAAGCTATGCACTATAAGATATTGCTAAGTCAATGTTGTCACAGTAGGTCTGTATGGTATCTGCTGCAGAGGGGTGTACTATTCTTCTGAGTAAGTGCTGCCTAGCAATATATAGCCAACTCTTGTAACATATTCTCAAAAGGGATATACTGATTACCTTAAAATGAAGAAAACGGTTTGCATACATGATTGGCCTTTCATGCTACCTTTACAAAGGAACTGGAGAGTGTGAAATGACTCATGGGTAGGTTTTTTTTCAGAAGGCTGCTGCATAAGTTATTAGACAGGCAACTACCCCCAGGCCAGTATATTGGGCTGAGGGAATAGGTAAACACAGAAAGAAAGAAAGAATGAATGAAGGAATAATGTGTGTGTGACAGCAGTTCCTTTTACAATACTGTCCTGCTTCCAGGCAAATACGCTCTCTGGTGTCTTAAATTTCTTCCTGTAGTAGCAGACTGAGAGCTATACTGAGCTTTAAAAGCCTTCATTAGTTGCTAAGTTATGCTGAGAGCAGCCACAGTGAAGCTGTTCAATGAAGATATTTCATAACTAGAATCTTAGAATCTCAGTACCTGAAAGAAAAAAAACCACCAAAGACCAAGCACAAATTAGAGCTGTTAATATTTAAAGACAGCTTATCTGTTTGAATATTCTAGGTCAGACTTCTTGCTCTCTGATACTAGTAGAGATTGATACTTAGGAGAGTCATTCTTGTATAAATGAGAACTGTTTGTTTCCTTTAAATTAACATTTTTCATAACCATATTGAGCTCAGCCACATGAAATTAGCTGGCATTTGCTCATTCTTGAGGATTTGACTCTCCTAGCAATGATATTCCTGCCCAAGGTTACTGACGTAGCCAGCTATGAGGCCATTCAAGAGCACTTAAAATTTTGTGTAGGGAAAGGGGAGATGTTGGTGCACTGAAGTGCCTGTGGGTGGTTGGGAGGTTACATCCATTTAAAAGGACTATGTCTGCAGCAAAAAGAAATCTCTTTTTCAGCAGCTTTGCTCAAGCTGCAAAACAGAAGGGAATACTCAATGATTTATTTCAAATTAAATGGTTTGACTCGCTTTTGCACCATATCAGAACTGGTTTGATATAAATGCAGTCTCTCTCCCATTCCATGCAAGCCTACTCCAGGAAAAGCAGCAACAGCATAAGGGAAATTATTATTTATCTGTTCCACCATCTCCTGTCAGTCTCCATCAACATGAAACCAAAATTGTCATGCAGCATAAATAAGGTAATACGAAAGTACGGTCACTGAAAGTGGACTAAGTGGTTCTTTCAATGTGCAGGAAGATTCTGCTTTGATCGTGTTTGCAGTTGTCAGTTATTAGCTGCCTGACAGATTTATCTCTCCCTCCCTCCAAAGCTCTTCCCTCCAATATTTGTTCTACTGAAGTCTCATCAAGTTATAAAAGTCAGCTCAGAGCTCTTTTTAATTACTGCCTAAGACAATGATTGCAGTGGATCAGCAAATGTTAGATTCACTTAAAAATTTTTATTTTCAAGCTTATTTGTGGCATGAGAGGGAGATAGAGTATGAAATTGCCATCTGATTGAATTTCACCACAAAGAAGTGGTGAAACGATAAAAAAAATGTTGCATCCAATTCCCTATGAACAGTATGAGTCTCAGGATTGTAACATGGGATATAGTCATGCCACTGCTTCCCTGAGTAGACACAAGCTAAATGTATTTATCTACCAACCTTATAATAGGTTTGTCAGGTCCACAGCTGAGTGCCCTGGTCTTCACTTCTGGGGGTGAAATGGGAATCAGTTTACCCTGAAAGGAAAGTTAAGAGAGACTGGAAAGCAATATGAAGTGATGAAATGGAATGTGTTTCTGTGATAAGAATTTATTAATAATAATTATATTCAGCAGTAACTTCTATTGTTCCTCAAGAGTCCATATGAGGACCAGTACTATTAATATCTTCATCAACAATATAGACAGTGGGATTGAAAGCACCCTCAGCAAGTTTGCAGATGAAACCAAGCTAAGCGGTGTAGTTGATTTGCTGGAGGAAAGGGATGTCATTCAGAAGGACCTTGAAAGGCTTGAGGAATGGACCTGTGCAAACCTCTGAAGTTCAACAAGTCCAAGTGCAAGGCCCTACACCTGCATAGGGCAATCCCCAGTATCAGTACAGACCAGCGGATGAATGGATTGAGAGCAGCCCTTTGGAAGACTAGGGCATGATGGTGGATGAAATATTGGATATGAGCCAGCAATGTGTGCTTGCAGCCCACAGCCAATCCTGTCCTGGGCTACACCAAAAAAAGCCTGGCTAACAGGTCAAGGGAGGTGATCCTCCCCCCTCTACTCTGATCTCACGATCCCACCTGGTGTGTTGCATTCATCTCTGGGGTCACCAGTACAAGAAAGACTCGGACCTGCTACAGCAGGTCCAGAGGACAAACATGAAAATGATCAGAGGGACAGAACACCTCTTCTATGAAGAAAAGCTGGGAGAGTTGGTGGTTTTCAAACTGAAAGAAAAGGCTCCAGGAAGACATTATAGCAGCCTTTCAATATATTAAGCCTTATAAGAAAGACAGAGAGACTTTTCACCGAGTCCTGTAGTGACAGGACAAGAGGCAACAGTTTTAAATTGAAAGAGGGTAGATTTAAATTGGACATAAGAAAAAAAATTTTTAATGATAAGGGTGGGGAGGCACTCGAACGGGTTGCCCAGAGAAGTTGTGGATGCCCTATCCCTGGAAGTGTTCAAGACCAGGTTGGATAGGGCTTTGAGCAACGTAGTCTAGTGGAAGGTGTCCCTGCCCACAGTAGGAAGGTTGGAACTAGATGATCTTTAAGGTCCCTTCCAAGCCAAACCATTCTATGATTCTGTTAGCACAATTTGTTTCAGGATCTCAGTCCCTGGTGTGACACCTGACAGCAGGATGCTATATCTAAAGAAGTATCCCACAGGAAGGAACTCTTCTCCAAAAAACACACTAGAAATTTGCCTAAGATTGCTAGCTGAATTCAGCTCAGCTGTGTACCCAGTTGTGCCTGAACAAGACTTCCACTAATTAAATTTCACTTATTATATTTGCTCATTTTCCTATAGTTATATTGAAAATTCAAATAATGTCTGCATGACCTGAAGAGGTTTGATTAAAAACCAGAAAGAGCTAGAATCTTTATTCACTACCTCAGTCTACAGTTCTAATGAAATATTTCTTTAAACATCATAATTTATTTATTTTTCATTCTTTTAGCGCCTCTACTTTTTATCAATAATCTCACTATAAAGGTTATTGCTGCGGAACTTCCTGCTGAGATCATATTAGGAAGCAATGGGAGTGTCGCAGAGGAATATGCTCTTATATTTTCAACATCACCTTTCTTCCTCTCTATTTGTATGGGAGGAAGGGGAGAGTCCAGAAACCAGTGTCTAAAACACTTGAGAGATTATCTTCCTCTCATTCTCTGTTAATACAAGATGCTTCCCTGCATAGCATCAGCTAATGTTTTGCCAAGTCATCAAAGTCCCAAACAAAAAAATATTTTCCACAGGAAGATTCATATCTCACTATCACAAAGGCATGTTTCATGCTCAGCCAAAACAGTCCTTTTAAAGGCTTTCCATGTAGGTCTATCAAAAAGTAACACCCAAACTATTTTCCTTCCTTGGAATTTAGCGGCCTCCAGTTATACACAGATTTTTGTGAGAAAGCAGTTTGTTATGTGAACATCATGAGCAGTTGTTACCTAATACAGTTAATCCAGGAACCAAGTAAATTTCAGACCCAAAATTTCACAGTCCTTGAAGATACCTAAAAAGGCCCTAAAGAACAGAAATATGCAGGCAACCTTTACTATTGGTTTTGTTATAAGCTTCAGATAGAGTACTTATCAGCTTCACAGCAGTGAAGGACTGTAAGAGCTTATATTTGTGCAGACCTTTAAAGATGACAGGATTGAAGTTGCTTTCTATATATATATATGCATGTGATGGTCAGATAGACAAACAGTGGACAAAAGCCTCTTGGGCTGAGAAGCCACTATCTGAACTTACAGTGTAATAGATGTTCATTACACAGGACAGGATTTCAGTAATACCCATTGGGGATTCATTTTCTTATATGTGTTCCAGTTTGAGTGTGTATATGACATGTATAAAGGCATGTATATGAATGGTCCATCCCTAGCGGTGTTCAAGGCCAGGTTGGACAGAGCCTTGGGTGACATGGGTTAGTGGGAGGGGTCCCTGCCCATGACAGGCGGGTAAGAATTAGATGATCTGAAGGTCCTTTCCAACCCTATCTATTCTATGAGTCTATGTATAAGGCACACAAACACAAATGTACAAACATATATGGGCATTTCCCACTGTTTGTTTTCCAAATCTATCTTTCCAAATACAAGCAACACTAAAATAGAGCTAATTTGGGAGTTTATGTAATTTAGTAACTTAGACTGAAAAATATCCCAAGAATTCTGTAATTACATTCAAATATTTCTTTTTTACGTTAATAAATACAAATTTAAATTCAATACAAAACCTGACAAGACTTGGAAATACACAATTACAACATAAATAATGTATGTTTCTTAAACATAGAATCATAGAATAGTTAGGGCTTGAAAGGACCTCAAGATCACCTAGTTCCAACCCCCCTGCCAGGGGCAGGGACACCTCACACTAAACCATGCCACCCAAGGCTGTGTCCAACCCAGCCTTGAACACCACCAGCGATGGAACATTCACAACTTCCCTGGGCAGCCATTCTAGTGCCTCACCACCCTTACAGTAAAGAATTTCTTCCTCACGACCACTCTAAACTTCCCCTGTTCAAGTTTGAATCTGTTACCCCTTGTCCTCTCACTACAGTCCCTCATGAAGAGTCCATCCCCAGCATCCCTACAACCCCTCTTCAGATACTGGAAAACTGCTATGAGGTCTCCACGCAGCCTTCTCTTCTCCAGGCTCAACAGCCCCAACTTTCTCAGCCTATCTCCATACGGGAGGTGCTTCAGTCCCCTGATCGTCCTCGTGGCCCTCCTCTCAACTTGTTCCAACAGTTCCATGTCCTTTTTATGTTGAGGACACCAGAACTGCACACAGTACTCCAAGTGAGGTCTCACAAGAGCAGAGCAGAGGGGCAGGATCACCTCCCTCGAGCTGCTGGTGAGTTAGAGAGGCTTAAACCACAACACCCTCCTACAGCCCTTCCTTCTAGTAGGGATGTATCGCTCCTGAGCTTGCAGCAGGTGAGCCTTGAATATCAACCAAGAGTCTTGGGCCCCCCTGCCCTCTAGGGCTATATCCCATGCAATCTTACTGAGCAGGTTCCTGAAGAGGCCACAGTCTGCTCACTAAAAGGAAGATTAAAATATTTTAAAATCAGTTTAGTTAAAATTTGTACTACCAACTCCTTATTACTTCATCATTACCATAATGATAATAAAGATCTAGTCCTGGAAGTACTGCTTTCTAGCAACTTTCTAGTAATAATGACAAACACTTCATTCAAGAAAAAAAAGGCTGTCCAGGTCTGTCTTTCAAAGTTCTGTCATTTTAATATCTGTTAATATCATATCTAGAAGAGTCAGTTCTTCTTTGGAAAGATCAATGTTTCAGAAGCTAACATTTAGCGAGGCTGTTTCCCTTCTCTTCAGCTACTATGTGCCCAAAAAACTCCTTAGTACATTTCTTGTTTTGTTTTCAGATCAAAACAAAAAAGTTTAATGTCTTAATGCCTGTAAAAGGACTGTATTTCTAATACGTTTTGCAACTTAGTGTGTGAGAGAAGAGTAAAAGCTCCTGGTTTGCATCACTCCTATATGTCTGATAGAAAAAAAAAATGACTCATGCATGGTACAACATAAGCAATCAGCCCGCATGATCACTGTGAATACTGCCTTGCAAGAACCAAGGAAGTATGGGGCTTTCCAGATCACTGCTGCAATGTAAGCTACTTTTTAGAGAGAAGAACTATTACTTTTGTCAATTCACTTGCGTCAGATCATAGACAGCCCAGGGACTGCAGACAGAAGCACCCTAAGGATCAGGAGTTTCTGATGACTGACAAAAGCAGTGCAATGCGCAGACAGAGTGTGAATGAATAGGGAGGGTGTAAATGCATTAGAAAAAGGATAGAAAAGACTGCACCCAGAGAGTTTAGGAGTCATTCAATCCCCTGGCTGCAAGCCACTGATGTATCAGAAACTATTACAGCTAGGACTGTGCCTCTTACAAATTCCCCATTGTAACTTTCTTCCCCATGGAACTGGCCTTATTGCTGTCAGGGTGTATTTTTACCCACATTTACTAGTGCAAGTTAGAACAGATGTTCACTGAAACACCGTTTGAGGTAGGCATGGTAGCCTCTGAAGATCATAGAGCTGGCTGAAAATTTTATGGTGAAGTAATTTCATGAGAAAATGACAATCCACCAAAATCAAAAGTTATTGCACAAGGCTATTGGCTTCACAGCCTTCTGGCAAGCATTGCATCACGATGATCCTCATCAGGCCATTGAGCACCTGTGAGCCTCATGACAGGACTGCCTCAAGAGGCCTTAGGACTTTCAGAGATTGTCATGTGCAGCTTTCCAGACTTCTGTACCCCTTCCAATGGTGACAAAGCCCTAGGATCACAACCCTTCCTGCATCTTGGCTTCCCTTTATGGTGCAGGGAGCCTGGCAACCTTGAAAGCCCTGAATCATGCCAAAGCTTCAAGGTCTGTCTCTCAAGCTCATTGATCTTGGCTCTACATGACGTCAGGGCTTCTAACCTCCTGGCTGTCTTATTGACTTTGTTTTTATATCCCAGCCAAGTGCTGCAGTCCTTAGCTTTCCATTCCCACTTTCATTATGAGCTTGCTAAACTAGCTGATTTGATGCGTTTCTAGTTTTCCACATGTAGGCATCTTCATTTTTCACTTCAAAATTAAGCATTCTTGGTCATCAGGTCTGCAATGTTGAGGTGATGCCAGTTTAGCTTTATATTTAGATGTATCTCTGTAAAGCCATAAGCTTTTAAAGACAAAATCAGCTCCGCTGCTCATCTAATTAAACCACCTCCTTCTGTGCTGGAGGCTTTACGAGTGAAAAGGTGCTTCTGACAGGAAATGTTACATCTATATGGATTTTTGCCAAGAAAGGTTGGACCAGATGAATCTTGAGGTACCTTCCAACCTGATATGCTATGATTCTATATTTTTTTCTCTTTGTACTGATATTTTAAGGATGGGAAATTTTTTAGGTCATAATGTTGCTATGCCAGCTAATCTGGGTATGCCAGCTAATCTCAATAGACACATGCCTTCTGCACACTGGCAAGACTTGAGTTAAGGATTATCTCTATATTCTATTTCAGTTTTGTGGAAAGAAAAGACCTCAAGGTATGACAAGTGACACTTAACTGACCAAATGCTGGTTTTAGGCTTCACCAGCAGGAAGCTCAGGTGCCACTGCTGAGCGGTCTCAACCTTTTCTTTCTGCCTGGCACAAAGCTAACATGCATCTGTAATGAAACCTGGATCAGGGCAGCAAGGGAATAGCTGCTGTGTATGACAGGGAGCACATGCTGTGGCAAGCAGTCATAACAGCAAAGTTGCATTTCCTAATCACACTAAATTCACCTGTTCATAGAGCAGCACAGGTATGTTTCATCTCCCCTGCTGGAGCCAAGAGAGGAGACTGCAAGAGAGAAATACATAATTATTCACTTTTTAAGATTAAACTGGAAAAAAAAAAGTTATTTCTCAATTCTAAAGCAAACCAGTCAGAGTTCTGAAAACTTCAGGAGCCTGCTCATCTCCAGAAGCCTCATCTAGCACAAGCCTCACATCTCTGCTGCAAGGTAGCTGTGATAGCTTATCATTAAGACCCTAGTGCAGATCACTAAAAAAACCCAATTTGCTTCATATTTCCTTTTTGTTGGATTCTCTTTCAATGCTTAAAATGGCCTAGCCAGACATCCGAAGAGTAGTAGCAGAATCCAAAATTGCTCGAAGAGAAGACAAATGGAAAATAGCTAAGGCTGATTGCAGGTGCTAGTTCTGCGCCAGAACTAAAATTTATTTGCTTTAAAATAAAGTTTCCTAATTTTTTTATTATTATTATTTGTGTCTTCCCTTTGACCTCAGTGAAGAGCAACACAAAGAATGCAGAAACCTTTGCAGGAGTGGACAGACTTTGTGTTGTGTTGCTTTTCGCACAAAGGCGCTCAGAGGCATTCAGATCACACTACTTTAAAGCAGTAGCTACCAAGTTTCATGTAGAGTGGGGTAAAATATTTTATGTAAATTATATATTACACTAAACTGCATTTTTCCTTATAACTGTGCATATAGATCGTAAGCTGAAACATGACACTGAAATCTGTGCTTGCTTGCCACACTGTTTCATGCAACACTTTCATTGGTTGGGGTCTCTTGTAAAGGGATTTCAGGGTCCTGTTGAGACTAAAGAGAAAAGATACGATACGTTCACAGGAATTGTGTTACCATAAGTAAGAAGAGAAGAAAAATAATGCCAAGGTAATGCTAAGCACATCAAAACTCATGCAAAATGAACTGCTCTAGTGGGACAAGTTATGGAACTTAGTAGCAGAGCAGTCAGTAAACTACTAGTTTTGAATGAGCATAGTATTTTGATGGTAACCACCAATAACAATTTTGCTTGATAGTTATAAAATGGCTACGTGTATTCAGCAGGAATTTCCTAGCATCTTTAAAAGGTAAAGGATCCTCTAAGTTAGCTGAAATGACTTACTGAAAGTCAACATAAGAACCATGCCATTGGTTGTATGACAGAAATTTAAAATTAATAGAGTCGGCTAGGCAAAGAAAATTATTGACTACTCTCACTGCTTCAGCATTCTTTCATACAAAATACTCTGCCTAGTGGACAACAGGAAGGCAGATATATGTGTCAGCAAAGTATCTCACATGGAACTGGGAAATCATTGACGTCAGAAAGATGGCTACTACAACTTGGTGTATTGCTGAGGGTGTATCAGAGTCAGATGTAAACAGTGATGGCAATCTGGGAGACAGTATTTGCAATATTGATCTATTTTGAAAATGCTTGGACAGCATGAGGAGCTGTGCCATTTTTACTGCATAAGGAAAGTGTCTCCTTACGCCCTGTTTTTGTTAGGTCAGGGCTCTCTGAAACAAAGTTCTTCCAAGAAGGTGGGGAATTTTACGTGAGTTCAGATGAACTAATTATTGCATGTTCTGTCTTGATGCTCTGCTGAAACATACTTTCCATACTTCACTCTGTCTAGCACGTATTAAATCCTGCCTTTAGGTTAGATAAGTGCTTTCTTCATTTTTTCTTCTCAATTCCCACTGAGCAGAAACCACAGCCCTTCTCCATGGTGGCAGAAGGAAGAATTTGGTGGTTTGTGCTGCAGTGTCACAGGCACAGGAGGAGGCATACAGCTGTGTTTGTGCTGTGTTTGCTGCATATGCAAGGTGTTTCTTGCTCACTAGGATGAAGAAGTAGGGATGAAAATGCCCTGTGAACTATTCTCCAGGCTCTTAGCTGCAAGCTGGACCACACCAACTTCCAGAAGGGCATGTGTGAAGGCAAGACTGCAGTCTTTTGTCTCCCAGCCCAGTACCACAGCATCAGAGAGACCTTCAGTGTGAGATTAAAATCAAAAGGATATGCTTTTTCCAAAATATGTAAGTAAATGTTGGCTAGCAGAGGATGTCACAGAGGAATTTAGCAAGGGTCAAGAAAAAAAATAAAATATTAGCCACATGAATTTCAAGAATGATTGTCATTATCAGACAAAAAAAGAAAGCTATTATTACATCTCATGAAGTAAGAGTTAGTCAACCTCTGAATACCAGAAAAAGACGGTGATATTGGGGATGTGCACTTCTGTGTTGACCTACCTTGGTTCCCTTCCCTTCTGTGTGACCTGTCCTCAATTACATGCTTGCTGCCACTAATGCTAACAGTGGTGTTCATGTAGCTAATCTAGTTTGGACCTTCTTATTTGCCTCAAGATATTCTTAAAACATTATTCAGTATGTATGATAGACCATTGGTTGTCCTTTCCCTGATTGTTCCAGCCAAGGTCTGGACACTAGTTAAGCTTCCTCATCCGATAAGGACAAATACCCAGTTCTGACCAGGCAAGCTGCAGTCATAGAAATAACTGAACTTGTGTTGGTGTCCTGGGTTCAACAGTAGCAGCCATTTTTCTCCTTCTTGGTAGCTGGTGCAGTGCTGTGTTTTCGACTTTCGGCCTGGGAACAGCACTGATAACACCAGTGTTTTCAGTTACTGCTTGGTAATGTTTTGGTCTGACCAAGGACTTTCTGAGTCTCATGCTCTGCCAGGGAGGAGGGAAGCCGGGAGGAAGCAGGGACAGGACACCTGACCCAAACTGACCAAAGAGGTATTCCATACCACAGCATGTCATGCCCAGGAGGTAAAACACGGAGAGCAGAGACCCGGAAGGGTGGAGGTGCACTGCTTGGTTGGGCTGGGCATAGGTGGTGAGTGATTGTATTCTTTTTCCTTGTATTTTCTCTTGTATTATTATTGGTGGTAGCAGTAGCGGTTTGTGTTATACCATAGTTACTGAACTGTTCTTATCTCAGCCTTTGGGAGTTGCATTCTTTCGATTCTCCTCGCTAGCCCCCTGGGACTGGAGGAAGAAAGAGGGGGAAGTGAGTGAGCGAAACTGCGTGGCTGAGGGGCTTAAACCACGACAGTTTGACATAGTATTAGAATATACATGAGCATTATCTGCAATGGTAACACCAAAAAAACATAAGAAGAAAACTAGCAGAAGTCAAAGAATGCTATCTTGAGAATATCCCTCTGTCAGAGGAAAATAGGCTGAGAAAGTTGGGGCTGTTCAGCCTGGAGAAGAGAAGGCTGCGCGGAGACCTCATAGCAGCCTTCCAATATCTGAAGGGGGCCTATAGGGATGATGGGGACGGACTTTTCATGAGGAACTGTAGTGAGAGGACAAGGGGTAATGGGTTCAAACTTAAACAGGGGAAGTTTAGACTGGATATGAGGAAGAAATTCTTTACTGTAAGGGTGGTGAGGCACTGGAATGGTTGCCTAGGGAAGTTGTGAATGCTCTATCACTGGCGGTGTTCAAGGCTGGATTGGACATAGCCTTGGGTGGCATGGTTTAGTGTGAGGTGTCCCTGCCCCTGGCAGGGGGGTTGGAACTTGATGATCTTAAGGTCCTTTCCAACCCTAACTATTCTATGATTCTATGAAAATGTTGTGCTCATTCAAATAAATGTGGTATGTCACTTAAGACATAGCTGGTACTCAGCTATCAAAATGACCATGCTGTGGGTGTGTAAGCAGCAACCCAGATGGGGTGCATTGGCCACAAGGCAGCAAGTGGGGAAGGAGGCCATGGTGAAATCATCCTTTGTGTTAGTATAAACCAGCTGTCTGCTACATCTTTGATTTGTCTGTCTCCTGGTGCCACTTCTCGGCTGCAGGATGAGTGCATCATCTCACATGCCATGCATCCAAAAAAGTACTTTGGGGATTAGGAACAAGGAAGGAAAGTTTAGACTTCCTATAGCTCCCTGCTGTCTGTCTTGGAAATGTAAATGGCCTAAACTCTCTGCTGTTAAGTATCTAGCAATAAGGTGTTAAACAAAGAGACAGTAAGTACAAAGAATTAAGAAAGTATTGTATTAGGAATTATGTTGTAAAGAAGATCTCAAAGACTAGCTCTTTTGGCTAGAGACCAACCCCCATATTAGTTCTGCAAAAACTTCAATGTGCCTTAGTGAGACAACTGGCCAGCCTAGAGAACTGTAACCCCATTGTCCCTCCAGAGGCTCTAAACCCCCATCTCTTGCAGAGGAGCAAGGTGGAATCAAGTGCAGCTTGGTGGAGTGAAGCTCTCCCAGGAACTCTATGTGTGCACTCAGATCCCGGGAACTGCTGCCTGACCTGAAAGATTTTCACATGGAAACAAAAACCTCCCTCTTACAAAGAGGGAGATCACATGTAAAATTTCAGCCATTTCAGTGGGTATGAGGAAAACAGGAAAACCTCAGGGACCTGCAACGAATTCTGCAAACATTCAGTGGTCATTAATCTATTATTATCTGGGCATAGCAGACTGTATTACTTGTGAAGTATCAGCACTGTTTTTCACAGCTATTAAAAACTTGGTATTGCACCATCTCTGGATGAGCATGTGTCAGATAAAATGAACTCTGAGGAAACTTTATGAAAGAGAAAATGAACTTAAAGAACTCAAAGCAGGAGACAAATCATTTTGGTTCCTTTGACAAAGGCCAGCCTACAACTTTATTTTAATTCACTGGAACTTCTACTGTACTTAGTCTTCAGCACACAGTTACATGCTTGACAGGAGGGAGGATTTTGTTACTGGTATCTCTTACCATTAGTACAAGAAAACAATGGTTAATACTCTCTGCTGAACTCCAGAGTCTAACAGAGGATATGACTGAACGACTTGCATGATTAGCTACAGAAAGACCACCCATATTCAGACTTATTAATGGGATCATGACAGCAGATGCCAGAACTTACACGCAGCTCCTTTGCAAGGCAAGGGTAAGCTTCAGAAAATCACAGCTACATGTAGCGAGGCATCTAAAATTGTTTTTTATTGTGAGGTAGGTCTGTGTACACTGAAGACAAAGAAATACAAAAAAGCTGTTTAGTGGTATGAGTCAAAGGCAAAGCTTTTCCATGGCAAGCAGGCAGATGTAGAAAACATCGCCTGAAAACTTCTGACTCTGTTCCTCCCGCAGCGTGAGCTTTAAATGCAGCAAGCGCAGGCAGGGGAAGGGTTACGGCTTTCCCAGCTGTTCACACAAAAGGACACTCTGCACCTGTTCCCAGTGAATGAAAGTTTGCTTTGTGTAAAAGCAGTTCATCACCCCAGCGTTGGCGTCAGGGTGGTAGATCAGGGCAGAGCCCAAGAGCATTCTGGCTGGAACCAGCACTACCAAGGAAGAGGGAGACTGAAGGCCAGGCCCATTGCAATCAAGCTTCATTAGCTTTAACGTGTAAACATGCCCCCACTTGAAGGCTGATGTCACAGCAAATGCAAACAGCAGGGATGGTCAGCTAAGCATAAGTAAGAGAATATGCATTTTTACCATAGTCCCAGCTCTATTTAGTTTACCGTATTTGCTCAAGGCTAGCTTAATTTTCGAACTTACCAGCGAGCTATTATTCAGAAAAACCTGTGCTATACTGCCCCTGTATAATTATAAAACAAGGTATTCCATGCTTCCTTTGATATTCTCTTAGACAGATATCTCCTAAATTGTGATTTGCTCGATAATTGTCATTAGGTTTGTGTCAGGCCCTCAGCTGGGGTAAATAAGTTTGAGTCTGTGAGATCTCAGGGGAGACCTAGAAGTTCATGCCAGTTCAGAGCATCTGGGCTGTTCTGGGAAAGTCAGTTCTCAGGTGATACAGTCATGGTAAAGGCATGGACTATGGCCAGAGCTAGAAAACACAAGTAGCTAGGCAAGTATTTCTGTATTAAAAAATAAAAAGAGAATTAAAAGCAAAACTCTGTAACTAAAATATCAGCTTCTCCTTTTCTCATGTCAGCTGGTGACCCAGCAGTTTAAAAGCTTCTCCTCCTCAGCACAGGGGTCACAAACAGGTCCATCCATCTGGGCCAGCACGGCAGCAGTGGGATAGATCCAAATTTCCTCTACATCATCACCCTTCTGACCTTCAGAATATATCACCTCCCACTCCCACTTTAATCCTGGGGTCTTTATTTTGGAGCTTATAATAAATCAATAGACAGTAAAAGAAAATCCCTGTGGGAGCAGCAACTGTGGCCCTATTTCAAAAGCTTAAATTCCCCACCTGCCACTTGACCAGCAAAAGGCTTGGATTCCCCACTCCAGTCCAGATTATGTAAAACTATTCAAATCCTGAGTGACAGTATTCATGAAGACAGCTGTTGAGGTCTCCAACTGGGGGAGATAGGGGCAAATTCTGTGTAGTCCAGTAAGATCTGTCCTGCTATTCCAGAGATCCTTACAATGCCTTTCAGTTTTTTTTGGTCCAGGTGGAGGGAAATGAATAATCAGTCAGAGAAATGAAAAATTCCAAAACAAAATGTTCTCAGAAATGCTCTTTAAAAACAGAGACTGATTCAGAGACTGTTCTCACACTCGCCACCACCCCTTTTTGTCCCCATCATTTTTGGGTTACGATATTCATCACAGAAAGTGGCAGAAGGTGGTGGGGTGAGATGCTTTGTGAACTGGTCATTTGTCAACAGTGTTCAGCTTGGTACATTTATGGGAAGAAGATTACACTAGAAAGATGCTATCATGTTTTCAGTCAAATGCTTAGCCACTGCCCTTCATCTCACTGAATCTGCCATTGCCAAGTATTGCCATTCTTGGTGGTATTTGAAACTACTGTTTACCAGCAGGGGTTGAAATTCAGTAAAACAAAGTGGTTTCCCATGGCACTGGTTACCATGCATGGGGGGAAGGCTAGAGCAAGAATCCCAGCCACTCACCATTGCAGTCTATTGTGAAAGCCCTGTTGGCTTCCCTGGGTTCATTGGGTTCTGGGTGTCCATGCCACTAACTACAGGAGTAATTGGAGAAGCCAGTCTGTTTACACCTCCTGGGTTTTTTTTTTCTCAAAGGCTGGGCTTCCGCAGAAGTCATTAAGGAACAGCGTTTTTTACTGGGAGGTAGATCAGACCAATGAAGTTTTACTGAATGCTCAACGTCCATTTGACCTACATCACATCTGTGATCGGCTCTAACAATATGATGTATCTGCATTGATAAAACCTCCAAGATGCATAGCAAAAACGTACACACAACACGCTTATTGCACTATGACCGCAATTTTTTCAACCTTAATTTTCATTCTGATGGAGCTTATTCCTTATCTTTGTTGCGTTTGTACAGTTACATTTTTTCACGTATAGACCCTGGTCTTTAATTTGTTTGGTTTTGCAACACAGAGATGCCATAAAACTGTACCAAGAGGAAAGCTGCAGATTCCCTTGCACAGAGGCCCTCCTGCTGTACCCAGGTCAAACTCAGACCCTTTCTTCCTGGCATCTTCCAGGCTGCTGGGCAATGCAGGTCATGACCACAGCCCTTGCACTCCTACTGCTCCTAAACGAGGATTGGGTTGTCTCCTGTAACATCAGTCATCAAAAAGGTAGGCGGTTCACTCACCTTTCTGAGAGAGGTTGGATGAATTGCCTGCTGGGCTGCCTTCTGTTCATGGACCACAGAAGGCTAGCTGAGCACAAATGACTTTTATATGGCTAAGAGTAGGTAAAGCCAGTCTAGACATATGGGGTCATTACACCCACAGAGTTCACATCAGTATTTCAACCTGCCGCAGAACTGAAAAAAATGCAGAATTAGGTTTTTTTAGTGTTCTATATTCTGTTATCATCCTAAATGAAAACCAGTGCATTTAAAGTTGCAAATTTCCCAATCAAAAAGTTACACTTCTGAAACTTTCACGGATGAAAAGGGAAAAAATTAAAGCAACGGCAAATATTAATCTTGATGTAAAGAGAAGTGTTGTGCAAAGTCTTCCATTTAATGAAATGAAGTTATATGATAAATTTAAAACACCTGAATTCATGTTATTACCATTTCCTTAATAATGAACACTTCTTTCTGACTGGAAAGAAGTTTTGAATTATTGTCTATAAATTTTGAGACAGAGGTTAGGGAAACATGTCATGTATACCCCGTTAAATGAACTGAACACTCCTGATCCAGAGAGACTGTCAGCTTCCTTTGCAGGAGTGAGAAGTATTCAATGCAAGTTAAGTTGAAATGAGAATGGAAGGCATAAAATCCTTCACAGTAAAAATTCTTATATATGTTTCTATATTGAATTTATTGCTAATTATTTGACTATGTGAACAGCTCATAGATCCAAGTATCAATTATAAATATTTATGAACATGGGGGAAAAAAAAAAGCAGTTGGAAAATGTTTCCCCTTTCCTGATTTGCCTTCTCAAAACATACATATCCATTTATTTGTTTGCCCTTTCTTCCTGAGAGACATCACTGTGATGTATTAAAAAGCTTCACAGCAAAGAGGGAGTCACCATCAGGTTCCACATCTGCACTACTATTTGCCACCAGAGAATGTACTCTAACGAGGCCGGGACAGGGAGGAGGGAGAAAAACTAAAGTCTAATTTGAGGAAGGGAACCATGAAAGAGTGATTTCCTCACTGGAGTTCAAAGTACCCAGGGTTTTTATTTGCCTTAGAGAGACTCTGCAGCGGTTTCCTAGCGGTGCTGCCAATGGGCATGATGAACACTGCAGTTGTTCTTCCCACACACATTTGGGACACGGAGCCCCCTTCCCTGACGTCAAGGCACCTGCCACATCCTGGGATCGTGCTCAAACCACTTGTTAACCTAGCAGATACATTAAATAGAGTGAACTTGGCAGTTTAAGGTCAGTCCCCAGAGATAACTTTATCACAAGAGCTATTTGTCTCCAGTGGGAGCAAACACAAGCATCTATCAGACTCCTTTCCACAGCTC
Organism: Ara ararauna; assembly: GCA_028858755.1. Classification (NCBI taxonomy): domain Eukaryota; kingdom Metazoa; phylum Chordata; class Aves; order Psittaciformes; family Psittacidae; genus Ara; species Ara ararauna. The sequence continues at coordinate 118,828,485 of CM054376.1, read as the reverse complement.
TTGCCAGAACCTGATGGGAAAAAAATAGCAGAATTTCAGCAAACAGGGTTCTTGCTACCCTTATTTATTGACAGTGTTTTGTTTGATTTTATAATATGTCTGGCTGTCTGGCCTGTAGCTCTAGCAATGTTTCAACAGCTTTAACCAGAGGAAAACCCAAATCATATATGCAATGTTTCCCTGAATGCAACTGCATTCAGATCCAGCTGTGCCAGCGCAGCAATGCAGGCACCATTACCCAGAACATGAAGCTATGCAGTTTTCATCTTTATCAATTCCTTCGTCCTTCCCTTTTGAACTATCCCAGACTTCAACACACACCAAGTTCAGAGAGAGTTCAAGCTCGCTGCTTACAGCAGGAGGGCTGAAATCTCTGGTTTACGTTTCACAGGGATCGCTGCAGGTTCACAGAGCAAGTAAAAGGTGACACCTAATATTTGTGCCAGGCTGGCACTCACTCCATACTGTTCAGCCTCCTAGCTTTTTGCTCCTCTCAGAGCTGGGGTGGAAATCCATTTGCAGCTAGAAAGGCTTGGCACATCAAAAGGGTGCTGTCAAAGTGGTAGGCCTGAAATGTTATCTGTCCCCTGTTGTCTGCATTTGTTTACAAAATACACATTGTCTTTTCAATATAGAAGTGTTTTATATCCAGGCACAGCTTGGAGTGAATTCTTTTCTAGGTCACTATCAATGTCAGAATCAGTAACAGCCCAAGTCTGGTGAGTACGCAAAGGAAAAACAAAACAAAGTTTAAACACACATAAAAGGGGGAGAGGGAGAAGATATCTTAGGAACAACTCTGTTCGGACTTGCAGAACATTATAAGAAATGATTATGAGAAAAAGCAGATTTTTGAAAGTTAGGGAAACTATATGTCATGAACCTTCCCAAAAGTAGGCTTCAGATTATATAATTCAAAGAAGGCATAATATATTGTTTTGTTTTATTGACCTATTTGTGGTCTGTGATAATGCGTCATATATCAGGCATCATCCATTACATTACAGTGTGTACTAAGGGGAGGGAGGGAGAAGGAAAAACTACATTCCTACAAATGGAAATGTTCGTGATAAATGGAAGTTGAGAGAATTATCACAGAACTGTGTGTTTCCACTATTAAAAAGTGCAACACTTTTTTTGATCTTCTTTTGAGTCCTGCTGAGATATTTGCTTCAAAAAGAAAATGGTAGTAGCAAAAACAGCAAAGTACTGCTGATGAATTACCATGCTATTGCATTTGCTGCTTTAAAATATGTTGCACCATTTAACATTATCCTTTTAGTTGTAACAGATTAGGTGGCTGATCTTTATCACACTGGTGTAAGTAGGAACATGTCCCTTTCTGTTTGCTTAGAGAGCAAGTTCCAGCACTAGCATTCAGGCCATAACAGAAGGCCTGTTCATAGGAGGACAAGGGTGACTTTCACCCTGTGGAGGGTATAGCACTTGCTTCTGGATTTGCAGGTGTTCCCAGCCTGACAGTGTGAAGGTTTTCCACTTGCCAGGTACAGACAGCGTTACAGGTTACCTGCCAGCAGTTTGCCTAGTCTTTTTGCTCGCTCTCATTGGCTCTGACCAGTGCAACATGGTCGCTTACTCCTTGTTGTGCTACAAATAGCAAATGAAATCTGCCTTGACATTACTTCATCCATGCCCTCCCTCCAAATCAAATGGGTCTTTTAAGTACATTTAGGTGGCAGGTTTGCAAAATTGTAGTCTCCCTAAGGCAGAGACAGTGTTATCTGATTTTCCTTTACAGGACCCAGCAGAATGAGGCCCTAAACTTCATTTGCAGCCTGTAGGCATTACAGTAATATCACTAATTTAATACAAATGACAATGAGAGGAAGAGACATGTTATTCACAATACTAACTTCTTCCCATCCACAGATGCTTGGCAGGACTTCAGATCTGCATTTAGGGAGCTTGTAGGCTTTGCTGAAATGGCCATTCTTTGTACAAATATGCCCCCAAGCAACAATAAAAAGAAACAGATGCAGATTGGCACTAATAAATCACATACCCACTGCACTATACATGTAATGCATGTGAATAGTCCTAATGGCTTTGTATCTGCTACAGAAGTACAGACCTATGGAGGGCATTGTCCTCTCTCACAGCATCAGATCTCCCCAGAGTTTGAAGGCAAAGGGCACAGCATCCACATAGAAACTGGGGGACACCAGGGAAGAGCAAAGTGGAATAGAGCCACCTTCACTGTGCCTAAAAACTTGCAGGATTTGAGACATCTTCTGAAAACTTACTATCTCAGCTCATTCTGCTACCCATAGCAAGGTACATGGGGTGGGCTGATTCATCCATTGCACAACCTAAGGAGCCTGTTATAAATCCAGGTGGTTGGAGCTGAGGGGGGGCCTGGATAACCTGATTACTCTGACCTTCCAATTTTTAGAGGACTAACATTGGGTGAAATAAATCTCACTGATGGCTGACTGAGCTATCCTGCCTACCACAGTGTCAAAAGTGAAGTGGCAGATAAGTAAGTATATCCCTGCCTGAGGCAGCCAGACCTCTATTACAGCAGAAAAGGTATTTGTGGCTTTGTAGGCAAGCAGACCAACTACAGGCGGTGCCTAACTTTGACATCATGTCTCCTTCTCTCCACTGACGGCACAGAGACAGAGCCTGGTAGCCCCAGATAAGACAATGATCAAAGCACTTATTGTTCTGTTAGTCTTAGAAACTATCATAGGTGTGACAACATAATCATACACCTAGATGAGTGACCCAAAATCTCCAAGAGTTCTCAGAGTTATGGATTACGATGGCACTATGCATTTTGGAGAAGGGATGCAGAAGTTCAGAGAGGACAAGCCAAAGGGACTGAGGGACTGACAAAAGAGTCCATAAATCTATTTTTACCACAAATGGATCAAATTTGATTGCAAAAATATGAAATGGAATAGATGGAATGTGTGTTTATTTGTCTGTATACCTGTGGCTTTCTGTAGGAAGTCCCAGAACCTCACTACTTCCTGTTTTTGATCTGCCCTCTTGTGTCTTGAGATCAGGTGTTTTTGACTTACATGAATTCACACCAATGCTTGCCTGCATCCTGTTGGCATGTACAGAGACTGAGAGCCAATGACCTTCCACACTACCTCCACTGCTCCTCTCAAAGGATCTATTATGTGGCTCACTGGAAGAGCACAAGCCTGGTTCTGTTTGAGTCAGCATGACTCTTACAGTACAAACACTGAAAAAAACCTCTCCACATAGCTAGCCTCATTTTGCTTTAGTCAGGAAAGGTCAAGGCAAAATTGGAGTCAGGATAAAATTGGTCAATATTTGGAATCAGTCCCACTTGAGCTTGATTTCCTGTTTCTGAAGAAAAAGAAACCCACACCAAACCACACTGCCTCCCATTATCTGAACATGAAGTTTAGTGAATGCTGCTATACATGCCACACAAACACATTTTAGATACAGTAATTCTTTAGGTGCTTTAAGAAACTATCAGCATGAGTAAGGAGGCTTCACAGCTATCAAGAACCAGACGAAATGTGAAGGCTAGAGTTTATATTCTTTCCATCTCTATCTGTATTATAGGGTTGGTCATTCAGAGAATTGCCTCTAAAATTGGTGGCAATCTCTTCTAGAAATATACCCACGCCAACAGAAGAAACCAAACTGGCAGCTTCCCAGTTAGTACCCAGACCCATCATTGTGGATTCAAAAGTAATTGAAACAGCCTGAATGTCAAACTGGGAAAAGGCAGACAAAGCTGGCTTGATGTTTTGTTATTTAGTTAATTAGGATAGAAAAATGAAAGTGCAGTGTACCTACTTGATCTGAAAGAAAATAATTAAAATACCAGTCTGTAGAGAGTAATTAGATGCATTATTGATTAAATAGCAGAAGAAAATGACAGTTTGTTAGCTGTCTGTTTTGAATGGAATATCTGTCAAAGTTAGAAATTCCGTCTCCCCCCTTCCCTTCCTTCCATCTGGCAGCAAATCATTTTGGAAGAACTAAAAAAAAAATGAGACAGACAATGAAATAACCTCCAAGTTTTATGGATTTGAGGGTCCAGGAGGCACAAATAAGCACTTCATATTAGTATTCCAGCATTGTAAATGTCTAATAGATACCCAGTAGTATCCCAGAAAAGATATCTTCCCAATTTTCTTGCTCTGTGTTATTCCAACCTCAGTACTTTCCGTTAGCTAATCCTAATTACGGTTGCAGTACTTTCCATTATCCATCCTAACTACCAAAATTATAGTGTTCTCTGAAAGAATAGAGAGGAGAGGGCTTAGGGGGTTTTGTTTTGGGTTTTGTGTGGCAGGTTTTTTTCCTTCCCACAGCAATTCATTGTCCTCTCCTTTCTGCTGGACTATTTTTGGAGTGGAAAAAGTAATCTCTGCTCACAATACATAGATATGACCTCCTCAATTTTCTTCTGAATATAAATTCTTTAGTACACATTAAAATGGAGATTTCTGCAAAGCTAACCTGCTTTTCTCTGGCTGAAAAGAAGGGTCATCATGGCTCACATCTTTTCAGTAACAGTAGAGGTGTGAAATCTTTTGGAAATGCAATTCATTATAGGTTCCATGAATCAACCACAGACCTTTTTATCAATGCTTCATAAAGAAGTCCTGTGTTCCTCTTCACAGGAATACGTATAAAGCTGGCAGCAAGAATACTTAAAACCAAGCAATTTTATTCAAAACCATGCAACCTTTCATCTTCAACTTCTTGAACTCCTCGTCACCATCCGTTGATTTCCTATCTCCAGATACCCAAATGATGACTCCAGCTCTATTTCCCGCAACAACACTGAATTTATGTCAGTACAACTAGTAACTTCTCCCACTCTCTACCATACACTTTCTACTCCTTGTAACCAGCCTCCTACAGGTGTTCATCTTGTTTTCTCATCAGCATTTGCTCTAACACAGCTCGATCCCTGTGCAGAGCCTTGCAGTACCCAGCAGCTAAGACACCATTTGTGCATTAGCACATTCCTGCACATGAGTATGTCGCTGCCAACAAATGAGCTGTTATTCTAGATCAACTGGGAAGATGTAACTTGGTAGAAAGAGAGCTAAAAAGTCCAGAAGCCAAGGTCCCTGTCCCAGGAGGAAAAATTTTGCCTGTCCAGACTGATCACATCTCAGGTCTTTCCTGCCAGCCTGAGCTGTTCTGTCCCTCCGTGATTGGCCATGGCCCCCTCACAGCCTGGCTTGGCCCCAGGAATCATAAAATGATAGAATGGTTAGAATTGGAAGGGACCTTTAAAGGTCATTTAATCCACTCCCACTGCAAGAAGCAGAGACATCTTCAACTAGATCAAGTTGGTCAGAGCCCCATCCAACCTGACCTTGAATGTTTCCAAGGATGGGGCATATGCCACCTCTATGGATAACCTGTTCCAGAGTCTCACCACTGTCATCATAAAAATTGTCTTCTTTATATCTAGTCTAAATCTACCTTTTTTCAGTTTAAAACCATTATCCCTAGTGCCCTATCACTACAAGCCTCATTAAAAAACCTGTCCCTATCAGCAAGAGGGGAATGACAGTCAGTACAACAATGGCCATGAGAGACAGGGAGGAAACATGTCTGAAAAGTCTCCCTGCTGCGTTGCTCAACCTTAATCTCTGATATACTGAGTCATAGATTAAAAGATAGAACAAGCACTGGGATCTCCTGGTAGAACTGCTGCTTCAGCTCCTATATCACACCCACTTACAGCATCGAGCACAGACTGATTGCAGCCAGCAAAGGATAAAGAGATCATGTAAAGGAAAAGCAGCAAGCAGAGTGAGGCTAGCAGAAGTCTTAACAACTGGTTTATTTGCTCTGGGCATTGCATATACAATGACAAAGGTTACATTGCTTTTACACTGAAGAAATGAGGATGTGAGTGACAGCAGCTAGACAGCCAACAGTGATGATCCACTCCTCAGTATGGACAATACTCCCCAGCTGCATGTTGAGACCTCATGGAACTAGTTCTTATCTCTGCGTTGACTGCCCTGAGGTGTGAGAACAAGGAAGCAAACAAGGCTCATCATAGCCTTTTACTATTGACCTGGAATCAGTTTGCCAGCCAAAAATTATAAGCCAATCATCTTAGTGTATCATCAGAGTAGTATATGTCAGATGGCTGTCATTGCCCACCTGCTGGAAAACTTGTCTCATTGCTGGCAGATGTGACACAACATTAGGAATGACATGGTCAAGCCAAGCAACAGGGATGCACCTCAGCCAGGGCAGCATGCACACCAACCTATGGAAGTCTGAGAAGTCGCTCTAGAGCTTGCAAATAACATTTCAGAACAACACTGTTGCTTGAACATATATGCCTTTGGTCTAAAAATAATGGAGTGAAAAATAAATAGACTCCATAGGGAATACAGCAGAAGGTATAGAAATATATGCATTCCCCCTCAGGCAAGGGCACATTTGCCTTCAGACTAACTTTGAAGGTTAGGGCACAAGTGTTATTTCTTGCATCATCACCATGAAACAGCAAGGAGACCCAAGAAAGACAGCCAAGAGAAGAAAGGGAAAGGGAAATACCATTTAAAGATACAATGATTCAAAATCTGTGCAGAGGCTAGCAAACAGAGCTTGAAATGAATCATAAAACAAAGATAAGACTTTGAAGTAGTGAATGTGATCTGAAAAGGTAGCAGATTGTTAAGACACAGTAGTACGATGCAGAGTGAATGTCAAAAGACAACTTAGCATCATGTATAGCATGGAACATAGGTAATTTTTGTGTTTTCTTGGTCTGCTTCCTCACAAATAAACTCCAGAAACTTATGCTAAGACAAATAGCTCCAACTTCAGGAGAATAATTTCCTCACCTTTACACTCATCACTCAGTAAGCAAGAAAAATCAGAAGGAAAACCCAGCCACAAAACCCTTTCAGGAATAGAATGCTATTTACAAGACGAGCTATACCATTTTTAGATATTAGGAATAAATAGGGCAAAACAAATCTTTCTGCATATTTTGAAAATGTATCCTAGATTACTCTAACAAACACTCCTGTACACATGCCAATATCATGGCTTTTAATATTGAAAAGCGAATTCAACTAATTTTTTACAGTGCAAAACAGAAAACTTGCTAGCAATTTATTATCAGGAGCTTTACTTCTATCGCCTTTATTAATGTAAGCTGCTGAGCTATTTAGTCAATCATCCTCACAATCTTTAAGGAGTTTAGTTTACAAATTTACATACAATTGTCCTACTAATTTAACATCTGACTCCAGAACACAACCTAAAATCGTTAACACTTTACTTCCTCTTTTTATTTTTTTCTAAAGTAATGCATATAAATACATACATGTAGGCAGTTCTGCGTGTAGCTGCCTGAGAACCGTATCTAAAAACTTTCATCATGTGCTCATCTTAGCATATTATCATTATTTTGAATGTATAGCAGTAAAGACTAGTGGGCAAATAAGACTGTCAACTAGTATCTCCTTTTAAAGGACACCGTAAAGCATAAACCTGCATGCTTTAAAACATGCATGATCTTATAGCATATTTCAAAGATTATTTTAGAGATTTTCTGTCTTGTCCGTAAAATTTTCATTGCAGAAATACATGCACAACATTCTGCCTTCAAATACCTCTGAGAAATACCATACACAGAAATTTTACAAGTGTAAATAAAATAAACTAAAGCCAAGATACTGTACCTAACTTTGTTTTGTGGGTAGGTAAACTGCATCCTTGGCATTCCGTTAGGTTCAAGGATGGCAAATTGCTTGTTTATGATGCAAATTACTAGACTGATTTGTGCAGCACAAATAAAACTTGCAAGTTCAGCAAAGTTCTTCTTCAGCAGAGAGGAAGGAACAGGATAAATGAAGAAAGCACCCCAGCCATACATAACGGAGTCTGTGTTCAATCCCCTGCCATTCTGCTATGCACAGACAATATTTGCAGTTTCAGACATATTCAATAGTCAAACTACCTATTCTGTATATCAGTGACACAAGGCAGCTGACAACTGGGCTTAACTAATGAGTCTGGTCTCTATTAAAATGCATTATTTCAAATGTAATGAGATAGGGCTCTGAAAGTACCGTCTGACATTTAGACCCCTAATATTTAAGCCTGCAGATGTCTGTTAATCTTCTAAGCAATGGTGCATCATTATAGTCAAGGCAGGTGCTCATTTCTGTTGCTCACACATGTCCTAGGATAGGACATCCAAGACATTCCACACAGGCTGGCAGATGTAGAGCCTGTAGGAGATCCATTTTTTTCTGAAACCTCAGCAGGTTACCCCAGGGAACCTCCAATGTACCAGATGCTTGTGTATGCCAGCAATTTGAACAAGTCTGTAGAGAGTAGATCCAGTAAAGTAAAGAGCTTCTCAGGAAAGAAGGCAGGGATGCTCAGTTCAGCTGTGTGAGATCTGTGTCTTTCTAGATCTGCAGCTGAAGGCTGGGTGGGATTCCCTACTACGTCTCCAAAAACTCCAGAACTGTGGTTAGGCATCCAAATTGAGCTTTGAGTCTATCTTATGTTGGGAAGAATCACTTCCTAGGCTCCTCTGGCTGCATTGAGGCAACTTCTGTTGACTGTAGAAGGAGCATAAAAACCTGTCGTGCATGCAAATATTTTCTGTAGATAGCAAATTCAGTTTTAATACTGAGTTGAAGCCCATCCTTTAAAACTAAAAAGGGACAGACACAACAATCAAACTCTCATCGTGAGCAACCAACTATTGTTAATACCTGAGAAAACAGAGACAACGAATAGACCATCCAGAGGTTTAATCTGAGAGAGAAAGAAAATTTTATTGTAAAATATGAAGCTTGAAACAGTGCATCTCAGGGCTTTGAATTAGATATATCTGGGGTAGAGTTACTGTCCTGCGTTCAGCAGTAGCAGTCATTTTTCTCCTTCTTAGTAGCTGGTGCAGTGCTGTGTTTTTGTGTTTCTTCATGAATGGCAGGGTGTGTGGGATACTATGGGCAAGTATCTAGGCCAGTGGTTCCCTCCAGTGCTTTGGAATTTCACCACTGAACAAGTGCAAACTCCAGAAAAATTAGTAAAACACTTAAAGGAGGTGTGTTGTCATTCTGTTCGTACCAGAGATGGACAAATCATGAGGGGCCGTGGGCTAAGGTCCTTGTCTCATTGTACTTTATGGTAACGACTTGTAATACAATAGAATCATTGATCATGAAACTGATCCGGCTTGCTGATTGTTATGGGGATCACCATGTTGGTGCCCAATGTGGGGCATGAAGGGTTGAGATAACGACAGTTCTTTTTTTCCACCAGCGCAGTTCTCAGGCTGAAAGTCAAAAACACAGCACTGCACCAGGTACTAAGAAGGAGAAAAATGACTGCTACTTCTGAACCCAGGACAGTTACATACTTGAAGAGTAGAACATTTCTTCATATCCGCTGTTGGAGGGATTTGAGCTTATACTTTTTATTATGGGGATACTGTCAATCAAGCCATCATGTGTGCTGTTCTTCCACTTTCCTCACAGAATCACTGCTATTTCTATGGATATGTTAAATGTTTACTGATCCTAAGAGAGAGGGAAGTATTACATTTGACAGTGCTTGAGTGCTTGAAGCACTCAGCAGATGAAAGACCTCTGCTCCACTTCCTGTGTTGTATCAAGTTGAAAACAGCTTTGAACTTAACTCAGTAGACAGAGAGCAGAAACTTTGGTTTGGTTAGATTTTATTTTATTTTTTATAATAAATATCAGATCTATAGGTAACACAATCAGTTTGATTGAAACTGCAGAGAACACATAATGAATATGACCCATGCATCCTCACTTCGACCTGCTGTTTTTTCAAATGCATTTGGCTTAGCTCTGCTGCAATGAAGCAAAATTAGGAGAAAATTCAAATAAAATGCTCTACTGGCTGCTGACAGCTTTGTGATCAACAGGGAGTAATATATGTTAGTGAGATCTCCCATATAAAAGCTCAATTCACACATGGAATGAAATATAAAACATATTTTTTAAAGTTCCTTTTAAGGCAGCAAAAAGGCAGTCCCATTGGGCTGGGATAAAATATTTCCGAGAAAAACACGAAGAAAACAGCAGAAGTATCCACTTTCCAGGATATCCACAAGCTATATTTATGATTGATCTGGCAACTATGTCTCTTTTAAAGATAAGATCCTACTCAATGGGAATGTTTATCTGCTCAACATAATGATACAATACCTAGAAAATGTAGTGAGCTCTTTTTCTATATATACACAGTGCAGCTGAACCATGATAAGTAATTTGCAAAACAATGAAAAGAGACCTGGCTTTTGTATGCAAGACCAGTATCTTAATTTAAGACATCACTCACTAAATGATATGTTGCCTACAAACATGAGCTATTCTCACACAAGTGATACCCTTCCACCAGCAAACTGTCCTTACAATTTCTATGCTCAGCAGATGCCCAAAGTAGTATATTTGTTCTTCAGAAGGAACTATTGAAAACTATTGACAAGCTATGGAAAAGCTTCAGAAGTAACTATTGAAAAGCACTGCAAAAGGGATGTTTTCAGTGTCACCAAAACCTGACTTAGTTCTTGTCATTGTTCTATTGGCTGAACAAATAATATTCAACACAGGCATGCAATGTATAGGGAAAGAGAATAAAGATGCAGACCAAGTGCTGGATGGAAATCCCTACTACATGTCTCAAATGAATACCTCCTGAAGTTATAGTAATATTGACAAAGATGCACTCTACTATGTTTGTAATAAATGTTTTCATCATCTGCAGATACTGAAAGAAAAAAAAGAAAATACTGTGTAGCTTGCAGATAGAAATTTTGTATTTTTGGTTAGATGATGGGTGGATCTTTAGAAAAAGTATGACTGCTATGGTTCCCCCAAATGATCAACAAACACTTGCTAAAATGCAGGATTCTATGCTACAAAACTCCTGGGCTCTATCACTGAGTCCCGTTAGGAGTTAGGATTAATTTTCCTGGACCCTACTGAATTGTTTTTGGACTTTATTAGTTTCTGATGAACAGCTGCATATTGATGAAGGATGTATTGAAGACTTCAAGTGTCATTGCATCTCATATTTGCAAATGAGAATGGTCATTATCCTGGCTTGTTAATTGGCTTGCAGCACATTTTGTAAGGACTTTGTTCCCAGGTTTAGCCTTTTACAGTACAAGTAATTTTTGTAATTGGAATCCTCTTTCTTGAGTTGAACATAATTGCAACAAGAGTTGCTGCGATCATCTACAGAGTTGTGCAAAGTTCAGGATACTGAGGACACTTCTGGCTTTTCAGCAAAGAGTCCAGATGAAGTTGTTTTTACTGTGGAAAAGGAAGGAAAATAAAGAAATCCAGCCTTTGAAATAAAAAATAAACATTCAACGTTTCAAGGTCTAGTGCATATGTGGGAAATGAGTGAAGGTTCTGCTTTTCATGCCTGGTGGCCCCTGTTATGAAATTACTGCTTTGCATTTGCCCTCTCAGTTTGCTGTCTTCCCCTTGATGTTTTGGCTGAAAGCAGGAAGTAGAGCAGTAGGTGAAAGCTCACGCACAGAGGGAAAAAAAAGTTAAAAGATTTTCCATGGTAACAAGGGGTTGGGGTTTACACAGAGGACAGAGAATGTTTAATTTAAAATGTGAATCCAAAGCCGGTTGTGCCCACCTCTAGGCGTAACCCAAACAGAGCAGGCATATTAAGTTCAGTTCCACTAAAAACACAGACCAAGCACGAAATGGAAAAGGGCAACACAGGATGGTGAGGGCTTCAAGTGGTGCGGAGAGAAAATTCCACAGGAAAGTATTAGTGTGAACATACGCCAGCTGTGTTATTTAATGATGGGAGGCAGGTCCTCTGCGCTCTCAACTTTTTGTATGTTTTCTTGTAACAGCCAAGCATTCCATTCAGGTAATATTCGCAGTTTGCAGAGCCACTCTATAAGTGGCTATATGAGGGCTATATCTATAAGAGCTGCATATTTTCAGTGAAAAGCCAGTAAAGAAATCCAGTTCTCACTTTGCAATAAACACAGCTGTGCTTTGTGTCTTCTTTGCTTGCACTGTATGTCTCAGTTAGAATTTCATATTCTTTCAATTTTGATAGATTCTGATTAATCATGAAACTTAACTAAAATGGCTGGAACTGAGATTCAACTCAGTTTGATACCTCAAATCCCCTTGATGGTCAACAGACCTGCAGAAACTCCTACAAATCATCTTGGAGTAAAATTACTGCCCAGCACCCCACAGATACTTTCCCGACTCCATTCTCCTCTCTCTTCCATTTACAACACTTAGCATGTACAAAGACCAGAAAGCAAACAAATCCTCCCATTAGGATTGCCTTCTCCAAAGAGAAAACACTGGCTCTGATGGCATTGCATCCAGTTTCCCAACCACCTTCCTTCTGCTGCCTGATAAAGAGAAAGTTCAGCTGCAGGCTGATAAAACACATGAGAACATAGAGAAATCTCATAATTTGGTGATGTCAGGCCTTCAGCTGCAGTAAATTAGTGCATATACTTGCTTCAGTCATGACCTCTCTGCTCAACAGCCGTAAGCCTGGGGTGCTATGGCTCATTTCATGGTGTTTAGGCAGACAGAAAAGGTATGGTCTGTCCTAGTTTAAGTTCACCTGTGAAAATGGCGCTGTATGTTTCCACACCAGGTTGATACCATGGTAATCATAGCCTGTGTAGGGAAAAAACACATCCACTGTGTGGCTGCAAACCTGCTTTCTGTTACCACCTCTCGTTTTCAGGTGCTTGAGTCTATGACAAACAGATGCCCACAGGGTTGAGTTTTTCCAGATAAAGTCATTGTTCAAAATGTAAGCAGTTATTTTCAAAACTAGGCACAAAAGCATTGAAGAATTATTATCTGAGATCTGAGAGGAGCTGTAAATACTACTTTCTCACAATAAAAAATTATCTGGTCTTTTTTTGACTAATTCTATAGCTGAGTTGGCTGATGCTTGCCACTGGGTATGTTTAGCTTATACATACTTAAGCCCCTAAACCCTACCTCCAGAAGGCTAAGGTACACTTTGAAAATAAGTATTTATGGACTGTATGCTGGCAACAGCAAGAGCATAGATACCAAGAGAAGAGCTCTGATAAAGCAGCAGGCATGTACTCTGATTAAGTATGCTCCTGGTGTAGTGTATTGAACTGGCTGAGCTGGTGTTAATTTTCCCCCTAGCAGACCTCATAGTGCTGTGCTTTGTATTGGTAACTACAAAGGTGTTGATAACACACTAGTGTTTTGGCTGCTGTTGGGCAGTGCTCACATGGCATCAACATTGTTCTTCCAACATTCTCCCTCAACAGCAGGCTGGGGAGAAGGGCAAGAACCTGGGAGGGGACACAGCCAGAACAGCTGACCCCAACTGACCAAAGGGATATTACAAACCACACAATGTCTGCTCAGCAATAAAAGCTAAGAGAAAGGAGGAGCAGGGGGAGTCTTTGTCATGATGTTCATCTTCCGGAACAACAGCTACACGTACTGAAGCTAAACTTCCCAGGAAGTAGCTGGACACTGCCTGCTGGTGGGAAGTAGAGAATAATTCTGTTTCCCTTTGCTTCCACGTGCAGCCTTTGGTTTTGCTTTATTAAATGGCCTTTATCTTAACCCACAAATTTCCTCAATCTTCTTTTCTCCCCCTCCATCCTGCTGAGAAGAGGAATGACAGAGCAGCTTGATGGGCACCTAACATCTAGTCAACGTCAACACACCACATGTAGCTATCCAGCCCATACTGAGACACAAACCAGTGAGCCCTCGTCAGTGCCTGACAACATGAAAGTCCAAGTCTGTGCATTTGTTGGATTGAGACTGCAGCAAAACTGGTAGAAATGAATATGTATGTGAAGCTGCAATGCTGATCAAAGCCTGCAGAATCCTTTTAATTTCTTAAATCTGTGATACTACATATGCCATGATCCTTACATGAGTCCTCAGGCACAAGCAGACATGCTGTAAGGTGCACACAGCTGGTTTAAGTTAGAGGTTAAGGAAGAGGCACCCCTCTGCTGGGGCACCCCCTACCACAGAAATGGTAACCACCAACCAAATAGTGGGCAGACACTCCTGAGGATGGAGACGCGTTCAATCACCCCAGCAGGGTTTGCACTGGTTGTTTTAAGGTACATCCACAAGTACGGTACACAATATTTCTTAAGTGATTTTTAAATGAAATGTCGGAATACCTTTGACAACACAGTCGTGGGGGTGAAAAAAAACCAAATAGAAAATACATATGGGCCCTGAAGAGCTCTCAGTAGCTGGGAGGCACAGGGAAGGTGGCCCATGTTTGAGAGGAAGAGTTCAACCAGCATTCAGGAAAAATTCCCTGTGAGGGCGCATGTGGCATTATAACCTGATACATGAAACCTGCATTTTATTCTTTAATATCATGTAATCAGCTTTCCACTCTAAAAGTGATAAGGTGATCACTGTGCATGCCAGTGAAGAAGCATAACTATTAATGCATGTAGGCTGAAGTGCATGCATGCTGGAAACACTGAAGAATTGCTTATGATCTGAGAAGTTTAGAGAACTTTGACCTAATTAGGTACAATACCACCCCCATTTCCCTCTGCTTTTTTATTTCTTTCCCAAGGAGACATCACCTGAGGGAAAGTTCTCTGATTAGTAAGTTCTCCCAACTTCAGAGATACAGAGATTGCATTTCCAGCTGAAAGCCTGAGTTACTAGGGAGGCTGGAACTGAAACTTGTTTCAGCCTGTAAATCACAGGACTATGTGCCATGGGCCAAGCTGTGTTTTGATTTGGTACAGCATAAAGAGATTCTTATCCGAGCACCCCATATAAACATCCAAAAAAGATCATGTTTCTAAGCCTACAGCAAGGAGCAGATGTAATTTTCCATGATTCATTTACGGGTTAAAAAAGTCAAGAGAAGTGTTACAAAATGTTCAGTTCAGTTCAGTAAAAAATAGCTACTAGCTATACATTAAGCAACCTCCAAATACATGATAACTTCTGGGAATGTCAACCAAAGAGTGTACAGACTGGTTGGTAAATTGCTTCTGTGTCAAAAATAATGAGTGTGTTTGTTGAGCAAGGTCATTACAGTGGTTCAAAACTTGTGGTCAGCAGCAGCATCTGGCTGTTGCTGAGTCTGCAATTTCATGGCAATACGGATATCAACAGACTGGCCAAGCAGTGCAGTCAGTTTTTGTAACTGAGCACTGCAGGATATGCTCAAGACTGATTTATTAGAAACTTCATCAACAGCTGAGTTAAGATTTCCCCATTATAGCCTTTTGAAGTGCAAATGTGAACAAAATTACAGCACATTGCAAACCCAATATGTTTTACCCAAAGCTTTGTATATGATTTTGATTTAAAAATGCACAAGTCTGAACATTCTTTGGAATGTTTGTTTGTTTTTTCCAGCTGTAGATACGCTCAGATCCAAGTACATCAAAAGATAAAGTAGCTTCGCTAAAGTTTCTCCAGGGAAAAGACCTAGTAAATCCAACTATTGAGAGAAACTGGTAATCAACATGCGATGAGGTGCATTTGGCAGCAGCAAAGTGCATTTCTAGTCTTCCATCTTACCTATATATCTCATAGTTGTTGTTGAACTTTATTATTACAACAATCTTATGAAGATTGGCCTTATTTTGCTAGCCCAGTATATATTTAATGTGTATAGGAACTGATAAAAAGATCTCAAAAATGAGTTTTGGGGGTGGTGAAAGAAATCAGCTTCTTCCCATGGTTAATTCCACGTGCAGAAAATAATAGAATTTGTTCATTTATTTTTTGTAAACTCTTCACCCAGCTGTAGCTAAATAACAGTAAAAATATTAGCAGTCATACGCTGAACCAGGAATCACCATAGAACTATCTTTCTAACATTTCCAAACTTTGCTTCTTTGATCCTCTGGAAAAATCCAGAAGACTTTTATAACAAGATGGAGAATTAAACAGCATTTTCTCTATGATCTAGCTATAACTGTCTATAAATTTTTTTTCAATGAAACAATACACTTTAGGTAAATGTAATTTCTATTGTAAACTTTCAAAGTTTCTGTAGAATCTTATTAGCTGCCATACTGTTGTGATTTTTCCACAGAACTGTGCCCAGCCCTAAATACCAAACACCACACACCACTATTTACAGAAACTGTATGTTCCTGACATTCACTTTCATTACCACAACATCACTGTCTCACCCAAGCAGCAGTCAAGTGACTAATTCCTTTCAGTTCCTCACTCCACTGTCTGCCTGTTCCAGATTTCCTAACCACCTAAGCTTATTTTATTAGGTTCTCAAATGAACAGGTACCCTGACAAATGTTTTGTGCACGTGAAAATCTAAATGCGGTATGCCTTCCTGCATGCTCTTGAACATGAGCATTCCAAGGCTTGAAGGGTGGCATGGAAAGGGTGAAGGGCAGGAGGGAGGCAGGAGGGAGTCTCTACATGCTGGTGATAGAGCTGGTAGGGACATCAGTCCTGCTCATGGGACCTACACTCACAGCAGCAATGTACTATTGTCTATTTAGCTTTATTTAGCTTACTACGTAAAACTGCCAGACAAGATTTGTTGGGCTTTTTTCTGCCAGCATGTAGAGAATAGTTTTGTCCTTACTGAATCACAAATAGTACTACCCAAGGACGATGCTGAGGAAATATGATATATAGGAGGAAAAACCAGAATACTTCAAGGATTTTAATCAGGGGCTGAAACAAGTTTCAGGAGTATGAATTACCACTTCGGTGAGAAGGGAGCAGGAAACAAAAGGAGAGCAACAGCTGAAACAAAAATGTCATTCTAACATTATTAGTTTACAGGTTTGAGATGCTGTTTTTTTTTTTTTTTTTTTTTTTTTGTGTGTGTGTTTGTTTTGGTTTTGCCTTTTCTTTTTTTTTCCTTTTTAAAAGCTGAACATTAAAGTTATTCAAACAAACAGCCATCTGCCCTTACTGGATTTTAATGCAGCTCCTGAAATCTGATCTGAATTCATATAGGCAATAGTGTCCTTTGAAGTTAGCAAGCACATAAACACAAAAGCTTTATCAGTAGGGCCATTCATACAGCAGTAAAGTGATTGTAGAGTAAATTCATCCAGCCACAGCCTGTCCCAGCACAAAAACCATTCCCAACAAAGCATCTAATTTTAAGGATAGGATCCCACTCCCTGAGCACACACAGTCTCCAGTTACTCAAGTGGTGAGTCAGGCATTTAAGAGGAACAAGAGTGGGATTGACCCAGTGACCTCTAGGACAAGCTGCAGGGCTCTTACACAGGCATATGTGGCCTGAGTCACTCACTGATTATATAGTAACAGCGAGCTGAAGCTTTAAAAAGATCTAAAAACAAGGTTCTTCTTGTGTCGTTCAATAGCTATGCAGCGCCAAGGAGGCTGGCAGAGTCTGTTTCACAGGATGGCACAGGTCAAACTGATCTGTGGTCTGTAATTTTAGCTCTCTGCCCAGCACAACGTAGCAACAGCCTCTTCTAGCTGGCTCTTCTGAGAGACCTCCTACCCACAACTTCCTTCCTACAGCCCAAATTAACAACAGTTTCTGTCAACATTAGCATAGTTCAGAATGTCTCATAATGATATAAAGCATTATATAGAGCACTATAAAAAATACAGAATGTCAAGAAGTGTCCAGTTAATTTCTGGGTTGTCCTACATTATCAGGAAAACCTACAGTTTTCCCCTAAGTCATCAGGACACTGTTAGGCAGTGGGACATCCCTCAGCTCCCCTTTCCTCATCTCCCAACTCCCATTTAGCCTATCAGGATTGTCACCTGCCAAAGATATTCTCAGATGAAGCAATTAGATCAACATCCTTATTTCCATCCCCATTGCCATTTTTCCAGCTATACATTCACCTCTGGAAAAGTCACACTGCAAAGACTAGTTACAACTTCATTAAACCACAAAGGTGATTAGATGCACACTGTCTGAAAGCAGTATTTCCTATCATTGCCAGGCATGGCACAATTTACACAAAATTGTGGCAGCTCCAGGATCATATCCTGTTGGGTTTTCATACAGCTTTGTTTGTCCTTCTGTGTAATTGCAATTCCCCAGCAACTGCAGGGTAAGTTTCTAACATAGCAGGCATTCTTATCTTTTGGCTTCTCCTGAAAAATTGTCAGCAGGTGATAACTCACGATTCATTAGTGCTGTTCTGTGGTTTCACTCCTCCCATCTCAAATCACAGTTTGATTCAGATATCTTCTGCTATGAAGCACTTTATTAGTTTGTTAATATTTTCCAACTGTTTGATGGGAAATAATAGGAACTAATGGTTACTCATCTAAAGCTGTATTTCCTTCAAAATTACCTAAAACTCAGTCTCACATCAGACCTGAGCTTTTCCTGAAAATTCTGTCTAGCTACCTGAAGTTGTATATGCATGGCAATACCTCCTCTTAACAGTATCTTAGGAAACAGGGAACTCTATAGGACAACTCCAACATTCATTTTATCTCCAGCTAACAAACAAATTGGTAATTATTTTCTTTCAATAGATCAACAGTTCCAAAGGCCCCTTTGCTTTGTTTGGACTATATTTCTGTCATATACAACATATAAACAGTTTCCAGGCTTTCATTGTTATTTTGAAACAAATTTAAAATATATCCAGCCCTGCATGTTTTTTTCCTATCATTTAATGATTTTTATATGACACATGAACATATTTTTTATTGCACATTAGGAAGTATATGATGAACAAAAAAGAAATTCATGTCTAGGATTAACATGCAAGTGATCAAAAGATCTGGGCATACACTTACCTGAGTAGTTTTTTATCAGGAAGAACTTCGTCTCATGTAATCATTTGTCTGAGATTTGAAGGGTAATTTATAAACTTGACATGGTAAAAATATAACTCAAGAGTTTCCTCAAGGCCCTCTAGTAAGTTTATCTGCTGCAACCAAGTCTCTCTCAACTTTGAATTCATAGAATCATAGAATCATAGAACAGTTAGTGCTGGAAAGTACCTCAAGATCATCTAGTTCCAACCCCCCTGCCAGGGGCAGGGACACCTCACACTAAACCATGCCACCCAAGGCTATGTCCAATCCAGCCTTGAACACTGCCAGCGATGGAGCATTCACAACTTCCCTGGGTAACCCATTCCAGTGCCTCACCACTCCCACAGTAAAGAACTTCTTCCTCATATCCAATCTAAATTTCCCCTGTTCAAGTTTGAACCTGTTACCCCTTGTCCTATCACTACAGTCCCTCATGAAGAGTCCCTCCCCACCACCCCTATAGGCCCCCTCCAGATATTGGAAGGATGCTATAAGGTCTCCACGCAGCCTTCTCTTCTCCAGGCTCAACAGCCCCAACTTTCTCAGCCTATCTCCATATGGGAGGTGCTCCAGTCCCCTGATCATCCTCGTGGCCCTCCTCTGGACTTGTTCCAACAGTTCCATGTCCTTTTTATGTTGGGGACACCAGAACTGCACACAATACTCCAAGTGAGGTCTCACGAGAGCAGAGTAGAGGAGCAGGATCACCTCCCTCGACCTGCTGGTCATTCAGTTCATATCTGAAAAAATCCTAACCTCTGTATCCATGGAAAAGGCTTATGAGACCCTTTTGGCAAAGACAAAAGAGGCTTGTAGATTTTTTTAGCTAAAATAGACCTCTTACCAAAACAAGTAAACACAAAGGGACATTTTCATATCTGTGGATTTAGGCCCCAAGCAAAAAACCTGCTGTTTCTTTGTTGGTGTTTGGCTGCCCTTCTATTAGAGCAATCAACTGATATTCTCCTTTGAGGGGCCTAGGGACAAGTTCTTTTTATTATCATTCCTTATTGTCCCTTTCTGTAAAGCCTTGAACACTATCCTTCAATTTCTCAAAACCTACCCACTGAAAATCTATGCCTCACATTGATTACTTCGCACAACAGTGGGTTTGGGTCACAGATTTGGGTAACTCGATTAGGCATAAATGTTCCCATATTCTGCTCCAAAGAACTCTTGTGTTCCTTCCTGACTGCTGGGGTGAGTATGAGGTGCTAGCTTTAGCTTCGCACTGATTTGCTTGTACTCTGTGGCATGTTAATTTTTCTTCTAGCTGCCTTATTTTGGTTACAGATAATGCACATTTTTGTTTGTCTAGGTTTAGTCCAGTCAATCTGGCTCTTTCCAGAGCTGATTAGAGCTTCTAGTCATGCTCTTCCACTATATCTTCATTGATCAAAATCTCTCTTTACAACATCAAATCTAATTGCATTTTCTACTGAAAAAACTCACATGGCTAAGCCAAACCAAACAAGAGCTTGAGGAGCCTGTGTCTCCCTGAAAGGATGCTGAATGTAAAAACCCTCCGCCAGCACCCTCCTGGTGCATCATGCATATAAACATGCAGCTTCAGCAATTTTTGAGAGAAAAAAAAAATTCCTCTGCAGGTGGAGGTAAAATGGTCTCTTTCTTATGTATTTGTTTAAATATTTGATCCTACAAAGAAGCAGCTGTTTCCATCCTCCCTTCCCCCAGTTATCTCTTCATTGAAATTTCAGACACTGGTGAAGTACATACCATGTGGATAAATGTTTCTCGTTCTACTCTCTAGTCCATTACAAATACTCAACTGTACAAAGAACTGCCTCTAAGGACTGGAGCTGGTTGAGCCTGTGACACTGCTCTTACCTCCCAAGTGTTTTTAATAGCTGATACTTTTACAGTATCAGAGCCTCCTCACACTACTTTGCAAATCTGCTTCCTTGCAAAAGCCAACCCTCACACATACTCTTCACAAGATCTTGACCTTGCCATTGATCATGATTAAATAAAGTCTGATCTATTGGGATGGAGTAATGTCAAGTAGTGCAATTATCTTCTATCCCCAGCACTCATCTGAGTGAGAGAAAGAGGTGAAGTCCAGACTGAGGGACTCACAGATGCTTCTGAGCTGTTGGCTGCAGCTAAGTATCAGCTTTGTTTTAGGTGAAGTTCAAATGTGCATCCTGCTGTCCTCTCCCTCCCACATTGCCATCACTCTTTCTCACAGGAAGACAACACCGACATGTGCTGAGCCAGTGTATCTGTGTGATACTGCCTTAACGGAGATAAGCGCTCTTGAATTAATGCTGTGATAGCACTGAAGTATCAGCTCTCCTTCTCCCAAAGGATGTGTCTTTTCCAACAACATGACCACACAGCCACCCACATGAGGTCTTGTGCTTGTAGGACAGAGCTGGCCATGAGGTACACTGAGCAAGGCAGGAAGAAGAGCTGTCTGCCAGCCCCACAGCTTGCAACCTGGTGCCAGAAGTCTGTCACGCACACTTTCCACAAAAAAAACAAACGGGACATAAGATGCTTCTGCTCAGGATGTGGGTCCTGACCCCTTTTTCCATTCACCGACATTATGGGGAGCCAGACAACAAGCTGTGGATTTCAGCACCAGGTGAGACAGTCTTCTGTGTGGGGATGCAAGACAGTTTATGGTATTTCTGGGTTTTGACAGAAGGATCAGCCATTAAATAAATGCAGCCTATACTTCTCAGATGTTGGCCCTCCAGGCCAACAGGAAATATCCTGTATATCCTGATATATCCTGACCTGTGTTTGTGGGGTGTTCAGCATCAGAATGGTCTCTGCACAAACCAAAGCTGAAGGGCAGTACCATCACAAACACAGAAACAAATAGCGATCATGGTGCATTAAGACATTTTCCTTACCGCTGCAAGAAACAGTGATGGTAAAAATCAATTGTTACAAGATTAGAAACAGGGGAGCTGCCCATGGAGCTGGCTGAGCCGTCATTGTGCAAGGGGTGGGGAGGAAGGAGCAGTTGCCGCTCCTTTTTCCAGTTAGGCAGAAGACTTTGCATTCAGCTTGCCTCCCTGGTCACTTATAAAAGCTTTGTGCAAACAGAACCAACAGATTTTCTGATAACCTCCACTAAAAATTATTTCTTCCTTTTCTGCTTTTGTTGTAAGGAGGTATGCACTCCCCTGAGCAATTTGTGTAATCAAGAAATAAAAGCTGTTTATTAGGTATATAAATTTTCCAAAGAAGAAACACCCTTCAAGCCCAGCCACAGTAGTGGCCAGTGGTATATGACAAATTCTTCTCTTCCACCATGAAAGCCCTTTATATTTGTGTGAATTTCCAAAGGCAAGCTATGAATAATGTTAGACAGTGAAGCCAGGTACGGAATTTTCATCTTGGAAATAATTCAGAGTGGGTCTTACTGCTGCAAGTGAATTTTTACCAATAACTGTGTTTCAGTCTCTAGGAAATTGCATGGCCAAAGCCCAGTCACTCCAGTAGTCCTCCGGAGAACGCCATAAACAAAACACTTGCTGGACACAGACCATAATGTTGGTGGAACAAGCAGAAATGAAAACAGAAACTACCACTATTTCGTCAGTTTTCTCTTTCCCCTTGATGAGTGTCTGTGGGGTATGCATATACGTGCATGTTTGCATGCGGAGACATTTAGAGGCCCCTGTGAGCAGGTGAACACAGCCAGCTTCTTAGGCGTGGGCCAATGGGGTGTCCAAGCCAGACACAGCTCCCCAGAGCAAAGAGCAAGAGAAACCAGTGAGCCCCTGACTTGACCACTCCCACCCTGGGGCCACAGCCCGCCTATGATTGGAGCCAGACTCACAGGGAGGTTTCCTATTCCATAAACTCTGGGGTTTGTTTCCTGTTGTTAACCAGTCAGCAGCTGCCAGGACCAGGACAGGCTCAAGAAGTCAAGGCCACATGTAAACATTCACCAGCAATTAGTTCAGAGGTGGACTGACAGAAAATACAAACACCTCAATTCTTTACCATGTATTATTATGGACTTAACACCATCAGTTCTTATTGATGCACGTGACCAAAGCAGGACTTCACAGTCTAGCCTGAAACTGCCTACCATGGAGACCATCTCAGTATTGCATTTGGGGAATGCTTATTTGCAGTTTCCCAGGAACATACTAACAGTGGTCCTTGCTCTGGCACCAGACCCACTTGCACAGACCACCCAGGCCATACAGGAGGGTTTGAAGACAGCAGTATAACACAGCAGAATGCAACACTTGTTTCTTCCCTGGCAGCAATCAACGTTAGACCCATACCAAAATGGCTGATTGTCTTGTTGGATCACTGTGGTCACGCTCCTCTTGTAAGCTCCCTTTTCTCTAGAAGAGGGATACTTGCTCACTCATACACCACCACCTAATTGCAGAGTCCTGTCATGATCTTTTCCCAAATAACTGATTGGAAGATATTTATCACAATGCCTTTCAGCAGGATTCAGAGGCGAGGGCTAAGGAAGACCAAAGCCAGTCATATCATAAACTAATGCATATCTATTTGGTGGTAGAAGAGACTGTAAGTAAAATCTGGCAAGAGCAACCAGATATTCCAAACTGGAGAGTTAAAATACAAACATATACACCAGTATTAAAATAAAAATGCCTCAGAATCTTTTGTAAAGGTTATAATAGCTGCTAAAGACATAAGGGTATAAGACTTTGATATATTTAGGGATTTATCACTAGATACCTTGCAAAAAACCTGCAATAGCACCTCAACATTCAGTCAAGTCTGCAGGCCCATAAAGGTGCTCACAGATTTTAAATGGGCTTCTGAAAACTCAGTGCTGATGAGTGTTGTGACTGAAACAAAACCAATGCACTTCAAATGTCCTAAAGTTGTCAGTATGCCATATAACTTAAATTTCAAGATAATATTGATCTTTCAGTCTACACTTATGGCAGTAGAAATGGGATTTCTATACCGTGGAAAGGCTTTACTGTTGACTTTCCCTCAGACTAAAAACCTAGGCAACATCTATTTCAGGAAAATCTTGAACAAATGACAGACAAAGTCTGCTGCGCTTGATACCTGTGGCCGCTACTAATCAAGACTGTATTCTTCTAGATAAGCAGTACAAATGGCATGAGAAGCACACAAGGCAGTGAAGAGGCAGCTGTAAAAAGCCATGCCCGACTGCAAAAGCAAAACAACTCATAGCACTCTGTGTTCCTGTAACAGAATAACAACTCCCAGATTTTGGGCAGCTTTGGATTCCAGTCCCTGGGTATAACACATTCATTTTGATCCTGTGATTGCACATTTTCTGCACTGGCTATGTTAGCCATTGATAACTTTCCTTTCCTGTTTATAAGGATATGTTTTCAGCCTCCATTGTGAATTTATCAGTAGGAGTTGCTCACTTTCAATACTGCTTAAGGTGAATGGCTTTTCCCTCTCATGCCCTTAACACAGTTGTACTTTTTTTCCAAATGAAACACAGCTATGACCCAACTTATAGCCCTAGGTAGTTTTTGTGGTATTACGGTGCTCTTCCAAGCACATGTGGACTCATAAGTTTATATGGTATGTGCTTCCTAACATTAGCATGCAACTGTGTTCTTAGAATAACATCATTTCTGCACTCATTTTTTTGTGTGCTCATGTTTACATTGGAGATGGCTCAAATTTCTCCCACAAGGAGGTGTTCTTCAGTATTCGTTTCCAGTTCTTCACAAAATACACAGAACTGTGAATGGTGTATTTCCAGTTGTGTAGCCTATTGTTGGGTTTTTAAAAGTAGTTGCATCATTACAAGAAAGCTCCTGCCTGTGATTTCAGTCTAACAATGTCAGTGATGTATCTGGATTGCGGATGTCTTGTATTTAAGTGTGTTTAATGGGTTATCACTTTTGTTGATGTTTGCTAAGTTGGACATGTACAATAAGCAGATACAGATGCTTACATTAGCTGCTCTAAGGCATTTGGAATGGGTCAACATCTTTGATTCAGCCTGGTGCTTAGTTCCTTCCATGTGCTGATGTTTCCCACTCTCTCTGAAGTAAATTGTATTATAATGGTCATACCTACCCCAACTTATGTAAGGATATGTAGTGAACATGGAGTTCTAGAATGAGAGACATGGCTTTGGTTTCTTGTGGATTGTTTACAAATTTTTTTGTGATTCATTTTTTCTTGAATAATGGTGGAGACCAGAGAACACTGATATTTCTAAAAAATAAAATACAGGTTGAACGTCTTGTAGCCCACAGGACCAACAACTTGAAAATTATTCCCTCAAATGGCTATGTAAATTTTCATTAAACTGTATCTTTTTGAATTCCTCAATCAAAAAAACCCACAAACCCAAAATAATAGTAACAATAAAATAATAATCAGGTATTGCTTCACTGTACTAACTGCATTAGCTGAGAGAAACCAGAGTATGTCAGGTGCCTTCAGATACATGGTCTGAAAGAAGCCTAACAGATTAATTGATGCTTCCTATTAAGCATATAGAAAGTTTAATTGTTGCCTTGCCAAGTGCTTATACTAACTACTAAACTGTAATTCACTTGTTTTGTTATTATCTTGAATTTGTCAGATTAAAGTTTGATTTTGTCAGACAGTCTACACCTAATGCCCTCCAAGGACCTATGATAAGATGAAAAGATGCAGAGTAGGGATCATTGCAATTTCTCTTCACATTCTTCATCCCCAGTTCATCACAACCTGACAAGAAGATGAACCTTGTTTTTATTTCACGAAACCAGCAAACTAATTGCCAGATAGTTATGATCTATATGGATACAAATCTTTATGAAATATTGTCTCAGCTTGGAAGGTTCTCTGTTCATGGTTGATTTACAGTGCATAGTTAATGCCTAATTATTTCATTGTGCCTTTTGCCAGGGTATGAATAATTCATGACCCTTCTTTAACAAAACCAAAACCAGGTTGATTCATTATCTTGATTCACAGCCAGAATTATGAAAAGTACATGAATATTGGAATAGGTCAAGATTTGGAAAGCAGTGAGGAAGATCAGGCTCTACATTCTATCTAGATTATCCACATCAGCATCCAGAGATTATATAGTAAGAACTATGCTGAGTAAAAGGTGAAAAGAACATGCAATTTAATGCTTGCAAAAGACTGCTTAAACCTAAACATTAAGACATTCCACCAGCTTCATAACCTAGCCACAGTCTATCTCCATGGTACTATTGCTCAGGCATTGACTGTGGACTCATTTTAGTTGGTGAGTCAGGAAAGTGACCATGATCCAAACGTCTACGCTAATTTATTGCTCACATTGCACCCTCTACTGTCCTATAACTCCTATAACAGCTCTGGGCAAAACCATCTGACTCCTTGTTGGTCTGTGGTACAGTGGAATAGGGAAGTAATCCAAGGAAAAAATGTCAAAGGAGAACACCACATCGGTAAAAAGCAAATATGCATGAGAAGATCAGAGATGAGGGACTAAATTTTCATCAAATAGCTGATTGAAGAATTGTTAATGCCAAGACTTTAATCCTGACTGCATTATAACTTCGAGTTCAAGTGAGATCCTCTTTAATGAAGTCAGCAGGACACTGCCTGTAAAATGTGAGCCACAGGATTAGGAAGCCCATCTGCCTTCCTAGACCGTTAGATATATTTGTGGTTCAGGTGCTAAAAGTCCATCAAAGTGTCAAAGTAGCTCAGTGGAGTACAAGGGCTATAGCTGTCCATAGACATGGCCTCTCATTGATTGTCACAAGCAAAAAACATTGAGCTGCCAGGTTAGGAAGATGCATTGGAATGGGCTGGAGAGTGGCCAGTTTGTTGCCTTAAATTACTCCCCAGCCAGGAACACTTTGTGATAAAGTATATCATTGCCCCACACTGTTCTGTTAATCACTGCCCTGTCAACATGATGACCAGCCACTATCAGGCTTTTCTATGTTCCACCACATTAGTGAATACAGCCCCATTCTAAAAAAGCTCAGCCTGCTTCTAAATTCCTATCCAAAATGGGTTACTGACGACCAAGAAACAGAAGACTTCCAGCTTACCTAGACCTAACTTGCCCAGTAGACCCCAAAGGGGAATTGTTGTGGTTTAAATCCAGCCGGTAACTCAGATGTTTGCTCACTCCCCTTTCATTCCTCCTTCTCCAGGCAGGGAGGGGAGGAGAATCAAAAGAGTGTAACCTCTACAGGTTGACATAAGAACAGTCCAATAACTAAAGTATAGTATAAAACTACTACGACCACTACTACTACTAATAATAATAATGATAATGATGAAGTAAATAAATAAATAAATAAATAAAAAAGAGGAGACAATATAACACTAAAAAAAGAGAAAGGGAAAATAACAATAAGCACAAGTGATCCCACTATTCTATACATGCCAATAGAGAAAAGCAGATATCTACTAGAATGGGAGAACATGGTTTCAATTTCAATCTCCGGATAGCATTATAAAGGACTTAGCACTCTGAGCACTTCTAGGGGACTGCTGGGGAGGTTATCTGAAGACAACATACATAATCCTGTTTGTGACTGCGCCCTCAGAGTCAGCTTTCCACAAGAAACGGCTTAAGATGGGAGATGATTCAGGCTTTCTTTTATTGCAGCCAGATATAGCAAAAAAAGCCCAAAAGTTGGCCCTCTTAGAAATGGAGTAACTGGGCAGATCTGTTGCAGTTATTTCAGAAGTGTACCTCAGGAAAGGCATTAGTTTTGCATCATGCTTTGCTGTTGCTCAGGGATACTGTGGTCATAGAGATCAGCAAAAGAACAATTTCCTTCACCTGCACTCTGAGAGAGGAGACATGAAATTCCATTAAATACCAGGTCTTCAGTAAGGCTTGGAACATTACACTGTAAGCGCTCATTGCACTGTAAGGAAAAGTTTATCCCAGTCTCCCTTTTAAACCTTCAGTATGATCTGCTTTCCTTTTAAGATTTACCGGGAGTGGGGGAGTGGAAGTATTGTAACAGCTAAACAAGGAGTCATAGTTTAGGATTCAGTTGTCAGCTGAGATTTTTTAAAGCTAAGAATTGGCTCTCAAGAGAATTAGCAAGAGAGAGAGGCTTTAAAAAGAAGTCTCCACAAAGCACCACACAGCATGGAGCAGGAGATGATCCTGCTGTTCTTGTACTTGACAAGCAACCTTTTCCCTCTTTGACTTCTGTTATTTTAGGACAGTAATCTGCTACTCGCAGACCGCTGTCTTTGGCAGAGACTGAAGCACAGCCAACACATGGATATTCTTGCTTGTAATTGAAGCACAGGGTAGGAATGCAAACTCAGAGCCTAAATAAGGTGGAGCTCATTGCAAAAAATATCGTCTTCCCTCACATATCCTCTCTGCTTCACAGCACTTGGCATCAGCCTCAACCTTTCTTGATTGTTTGTGAATGCTGAATGTGTTAAAGATAAGACTGAGCTCAAAGTCAGTTAACAGCATCTGAAGTGTTTTTCTTTCCCATTCGAAAAAGGTTAAGCTTTGAATTAGAAAGACCTATGTAGAGGTCTTGTCTTGAGAAGAGCTTCTAAAGGTGGCTACAAATGGCTCTTTTTTAGCATGGCTCATGCCAGTCAAAACGTAGTACAGACATCTGACAGGAAAGTCATTAATTGCAAATATCAGGGGCATAAAATACAAGTGTGCATGTGATCTGTTCACTTAGGTACTATAATGTCTAATGCAGACTGACATTAAAAAAAACCCGGCAGTCTAAAATGGAATGCAATTTACACGTAGGGGTACGATATCTTCTAGTAGTTCAGGTAGTTCACGCCTTCCCCAGGACAGCAGTCACCCCACACATATGTTATCTTTTACAAGTTGCTTCAAGATAGGCAAAAAATCAAATTTGACACCTGTCCCAAAAGAAGTAGATTTGAGAAAAGACATTGGTTGCCTAAATGTATTGCAATGGCATCTCCTGCCTGAGTTTGTGCAGACTATATTGTCTAGAAGCCCCACAAATACCCACTACAGGATTAAAAGTGATCTGTGCTTAGTCTGAATCTACAAGGAAACAGGGATGTCTGAGGCTAGGAACATGTCTGGCTCTTGAGGCACAGCAGCCGTAGGTGCCACAGGTAAATCCAGAGAAGACCACAGAAAAATTTAGAGCTTAAATCCTGCCATCTCACTGCATGAAAAGGACTCATATCTACATTTGTTTGACCAAGGTTGAGTATATACACCCTGCATTAGGAAGGGCTCCTTATCAGGGAATCAATATGCTTTCCTGCATGATGAAAATTCAACAAGTGAAAGAAGAACCATCATCACAAAGCATAAAAATAAATTATTCTCCTCAAACTGCACTGCATAGTAAATCAGCACAGCAGAGCCCAGAAACACAAAACAAGTGTTGTTTCAGTAGAGTGAAGTGACAGGGCCAGTAGCAGATGCATTTCTTGGCACTCAGCGCTACAAATTTTGTAAGCAGCAGGGACAAACCTGTTTCACCAAAGATTGAGTCTACATGAAAGCATCAAATTCAGCAATAGGAAAGAGGCTCCTCTATTGTCTTGGCAAGCAGCACCAAAGATATAGTAGCCTGGAGACAAAATGTGAGGCTAGTTGGAAACACACTTGCCAACCTGAAAAGAAATAGAGGCAATACAATGGTAACTAGTGAAGAAACAGCTGAGCATGGTGGCACCAGGCTGTGTCTTTCAACCCATGTTGTCAACACTTGTTCATATAGCCAGCATGTTGTGAAGAAGAGCTTGTCACTTTCCATTTGGTCACAGAGAGTTGAACAGGGGCCAGTGTCAAAATAGGCATGTTAGGGGCTTTGATTTGTTTTAATACTCAATAATATTCAAAAAGGTATAGTTAAATAATACGGCTGACCCTGTGTAAATTTATATCACAGTAGTGACTTATTGCTGACATTAGAGAAATGCCAAGAAGACTCAAGCAGATTTTGGAAAAATACAGGCCATCATCAACACAACTTGTAAGAAACGTACTTCTAACACCTCATACTCATGACAAATTCAAGGGCAGGGAAATGTGGCTGTTGGCCAATTCCAATGTACAGCATCCATAATAAGGTTAGTGGTCAATCCTATCCACTTCAAAATTTCACCCTACAGAAAAGCTGGTGCCTAGCATCAATTTTCCTTTTCAGTATTTATGGCAGAAGGTCATTTCTGAGCTCTATTGAGAAAAACAAATCAGCTATAAAATGTTCCATTGTGTGACTTACGTGCAAGTTTCAAGCTAAAAGAAAAAATGTGAATATTTTGTCAAAAATGTGCATGTCTCTGGTCCCAGTTATGTGAGAAAAAAGTGCTCATAATCTTTCTTTACACTGTTTGGATTCCCCTCAAAAAGATCCTAAGAAAGTCTTCTTAATGGCAGTAGATGAAAAGACACTAGAATGACCAATGGCTTTTTTAAAAAGCTAATTTTTTGGTTTAGAAAGCAATCCTAAGGCACATACTGTTTTAACGATCACAGCAAATTGTAATTTTGTTTTTTTAATGATCACACACAAATTGCAATCAAATTGTGTATTTAAAATAAACTTCCTTGGACTTTTTCCTAGAAGGAAATCAGGAGCTATAAATGATCCAAGGATAATAAATAATTGCATCAGTGTCTAACTGCTGGGCAAGTAAGTAGCCAGCCTATCAAGAGTTTGCTTGTTTTCTAGAAGACCTATGTTGAAATGAAGCTATGTCCATGGACCATATCAGCACTGTGACTTCAGTATTCTCAAATAGCAAACATGTGATGTGGAATTTCTGACCCGTTCTGATTTTGACTCATCATTTCAGATGCAATGTGTTCAAGAGCCACCCAAGCTTTCATCACCTAGAACAGTACCTTCTACATCCTGCACCCCAGGGAAGCTGCTTCACTCTGCCGTTGTGCACTTCTTGAGCCACATTTCACAGCAAACATAATGAGAGCAAACCACAGTTTCTGTGGGTGGCTTGTAAGCATGCAAGGAGTTGATCTATTCATACAAAGAGCTGACATATCCAAACATTAGTGCAAGGGCCTCTTCTCCACCCCAGTGGTTAACAGAGGTTATAAAGGCAGAGAAAGCTTTCTTATACATGGAAGACTTGGTTTTTTTATTAGGACTCAGTCATTTTAGGGTTTCCTTAATACTCTGAATCAAAATAGTTGATTTCAGAGCACGTTGCAAGGTTCAGTCCTGGTCCTATACTCCCAAAGATTTTAAAGTGAACAAAAATTATTAGAAAAATGAGGTAACTAGCATTTAGTTTGCCTATCTTAAAGTCACTGGAGAATACTGCTGCATGTTCTGTTTTCTTATTCCAGAATGTATCCATTTCATCATGATCCACAAAAACTATTGCAAGACACCTATCTCTTTTCTCATACCTTTGATATAGAAATATGAATTAGTGAAACGTTTCAAGGCTAGAAGTAAATTACTCTAGCTCACAAGCCTGAAGTAGCTCTGTCCAAATTGATATCTTATGAAAAACAAAGCAAATTCACTTCAAAAAAAAAATAAACCTGGTCATCCTGAAGATGTATCTATACATAAATTTCAGATGCTTTTTTTGTCTGGTCTAAGAGGGGATTTTTTTCAGTGCTTATTCAGGGAAGTAGCAGCAACGAGTTCTGTTAAACTGTAGGTCAGCTAATGTTTTAAATATAGTCATTTCCCAATGGTTTTCAGTTCCAGTTGACCTTCATATGTGTGGCTAAACATCTTTAAAATCACTTCCTTGTATGACAGGTCAGTGAAATGATTGCTAGAAAGAGAAAACAAAGCTAACTGGTATGTTTCCCAACTGTCCAAACTGACTACAAGAAGCTGGAGGGGTATAAGAGCCACAGCTCTTTCCACCCCACTTTCTCCTGAATCAGGGTCCAGCCTAGACCCTGATTTCTGACTGCCAGTCCCTGACCCGTGCCTTCAGCTATGGCCCACCCTGGGTTGATATTGTGAGGAAGGTGCTGAGAGCTGTGCTGGCAGCAAGGCATGTGCAGGACTGCTATGGTCTACTGGCTTCTGCAAGAGTGAGTGGCTCACACATCTGGTTCACCTGAGAGAGCAGACCCTGTCCCTCATACCTGCTCACTTTATTTCTTCTAAATGGCACAGGCAGAGGTAAGCTGTTTTCCACACAATCAACAACTATCTAAAATCTCTGCAAGTGGGAAACTAAGTGTGCAAGTGAGCTCTACCTCAACTTATGGTGATTTGACTGTGGTCCATGAAATGTCAGCATCAAGGCTCAGACCTACAAACAGCCCCACTACAGAATTAACTTTTCCTTTCTAATTCTTGTTCCAAGTGTTTTCAGAAGGTTTAGTTAGTTTGAATAGTTAATCAATAGAAGGCCACTTCACACAGTTGCCAAACAGATCAGTCAGTATTGCACACTTAGATTCATGTTACCTATGTGTTATCAGTATGTATTTGCCACTGATGATCTAAAAGCCAACCCTGTGCTTGTTACAGAGACCTAGCTCATGGAAAATGCAATCCAATTGCTCACTTATGCAAGGAAAGTTCACTGGGCTAAATCCAGCAGGGTCGGGTAAACAGCTGTGCTTCCTTTGACATCTTTGTGTCTGCATCACAAACCAGAGAGTAGGCCAACTACAAGTGAAGGAGCCAGCTCATTCCCAAACGCATTGAAGTGCAAGCCCCATCACACAGAAACTCTCAAAATCCCAGGGATAGGTTATCATAGACCTTAAAAGTATGAAAGCACACGAGATTTATCCTAGTTGGCATTGTATGAAAAAACGCAAAGATTATTGTCTTGCTAGTTTATAATATCTCCTAATTTTTCTTTAGGCTTAACTTCTAAGGACTTTTGGTGTTTTTATAAGACTAAGAATGGGCATTAGACACATAAGAATAACTTCTCCCTCTCCCATTCTTAGGAGTCCTTCAACACAGTACCCACTCCCACCCAGGGTATCATGAGTCACACCTTTACCTTTCACTTCACTGACAGATATTAATCAAACAGATTTCAGAGCAGACACTTGAGTGAAGAGAGCAGAATTTTAGCTGTCAATTAAGATTTCAACTTGAGTACAGAAAGACATTGAGAGAGAAATCTTTCACCCTAACTCACCCGCCAAATTCTTCCTGGATTAAAAACTCCATAAGATGATCTTACCGTAGACGAAATACGCTTGTGTATCAGAAAATGCACAGAGCCTGAAAAAGGAAGAGGAATAGAGATTTAATGTTTCTTTGCACAAATCAGTTTGATTCGTTTCTCTCTAATATTCTTTCCAAGAACACTTTTTTCAGTGACATATTCATTTGAGATGGCTAATAGGTGCATCTAATTGGTAATTTTTATCACAGTCATTATTGGAAAGTTTCTATT
Organism: Ara ararauna; assembly: GCA_028858755.1. Lineage (NCBI taxonomy): Eukaryota > Metazoa > Chordata > Aves > Psittaciformes > Psittacidae > Ara > Ara ararauna. The sequence continues at coordinate 118,795,366 of CM054376.1, read as the reverse complement.
TGCTCTTGAAGTATTGCTTATTTCTTGCATTTTCTAAGATTACTTCACACTGACAAACAGCAGGAAAAAATATGAGGAAAAGGTAGAGATCTCTTACTAACATCTTAAGGCAGATTGGATGATTTACAAGATTTTAGTTATTGTTTAAAATATTCCAGCCATACTTAAGGAAGTGGCATATAAAGTTTCATCAAATAAAAAGATCATCATCACCTACTTAATATTTTGGTTTTGTTTTTCTTTTTGAGGTTAGCAAATGTGCATAAATACTAGGAGTTGCTGCTAATCATCTCTTTTCCCCTCACTGATCCACATCTGATAATAGCACTGCTATACATTTTTCAGTCAAAGTGGTCAAAGCATTTCATAAAAGCATTAAAAATCATTAACGTTATTTTACGGACAGTGCCACAGAGGCAAGGCGATGTTTGCAAAATTACTCCATAAATCTGTTACAGAGTCAAGGGCAGAACCCACACCTCTCTGATCCCATCTCCCTATCCCAGTCATTTCTTTCACCATGAAGTAGAAAGACAGAGATGATATATGACGCTTCACAAAACAAATCAAAGATCACCTCACCCACACTCCGTGTATAACAGATCTTCTCCTACAAACCCCAAGAATGGCAAAACAAATGTGAGTTAACTTTGGTAAAGAGGAAAAAAAAATGCCTCTGAGCATCACGGTGCTGAGGTTTGTGTAGAGTTGCATATGCAAAGGCTGATCTTGGAGGTGGCTGCCCAAGGCTAATTAGAATTGGAGGCATTTATAATTATAACATTCTCTAATTATAGAAAGGATAGCACTTCCACTTATGCACAAATGCATGGCTAATTTTTCAGTGATGATGGGAAGGAAAACAAAGGAAAGACTATGACTACTTAATGAGGTTTCTGAAAATGTATTACATTATTTAAAGTGTACCAAAGTGCAACCAAGTCTTGTTAAATTGCTGCTCTTCTCTGCTCTTTTCATACTAGGGAAGCGTGTGTCCTTGGGCTGGGCACTGGCCATGCTGGAGGCTGGGCAGAAGCCCAAGCTCTGATGGAAGCAGGCAACGAGAAGCTGTGAATTGATGTCTTTGTGAAAGACACAAAGCTTATGGTAGGCATTGTGTTATCTAAGCCAGAGACAAATGAAAAAGAAGGGTGCCTGCACATGTGATTGTGAGTCCCAGGAGAATTTTGTTTCTCCTGATGAAGAAGTTGTTCTCCTTTGGAGGTGACCAGCAAGAAATGCTCAGTGTCTTGGGAACATGCAACAGCTATCCCTGGAAGAGCTGTTGTGCCTTCCAGAAAATGCAGGAGCACTGCATTTCAGGACCCTTGCTCCTTGCTAGTGGGGAAGCTCCATTCATCACAACCTCACACACCGCCTTGGTACTCTTGTACCAGACAGCACATCAGTGGGATTGTTACTTCTTTCATAACCTGATGTTAACTACGGGCTCAGCTGTCTACCTGGACACATAGGCTGGCATCAAAGCCATTGATAGCCATAAGTCTGTTACCATTCAAACAACTGAGCATTAATCCCCAAATACTTTTATCTAGAAAAAACAATTGCTTGTGTTCGTACCCACTGCCAAAAGCACACTTTTGAAATCACCAGTAATCCTGACAGGGACAGAGACCAGGAGGGGGGACAAAGACATCAAGATCTGAGACTGACAGGTGGAAATAGAAAGGAGTCAGCTACCACGAGTTTAAGCAGCACAGCTCCGAAGGGGCAATGACACCAGAAAGGAGCAGAGAACCAGTTTTAGCTGTGGATCTGGGGCCCAGCTGTGCTGTTAACAGCCAACTCTTCTAAACCAGAACTCAGAAGCCTTAGCACAGCCCTCTCCATCACTCCTTTGCACTCCAGAAATGCATGAGGTGCTGAAAGCTTCTTTCTCCAAGACTTCTTCTCTGGCAGGATATCAGTAAACTTGCACCTCATCTAGACATTAACACCCCAAGTGGGCAGCGACGAGAAGAGAGCCAAGAAGTTGCTGCTAAGGAACAATTTTTCCATGTAATATATTTAGACCACAAAGTTTCAGTGACAGCGAATATTATCAGAACTAATCCTTGATCATCCTTTGCTGGAATATTCTTTCTAGTTATATCTGTGTGGTCTTGTGTTATCAGAAATATGAGACATTGGACTCAACCTTCATTAGTTAAAAAAATTGCACAGGCAAGTAGAGGAACGGCTAGGAACACCCTACAGTGGAAAATATAGAAATACAGCACAAATGGATTTATAGTTTTCCAGACTGGGTTAGTGGAAAAAGTTATCGCCTGGCTGTTTACATTTGTCAGGATAAATTTACACAGATTTTAAATAGTCTACAACATCCAGCTGGAACATATTTGCTCATTTCAGAAACTAATTCCATTTGCAAGACAAAGGAAGAGGATAAGGTTTGAACTGACACACGCACCTCACCCTACCCCGTTCCACAAGGAAAACAATGCAAAAATCTCACAACCATGTTAAACTCCTGTGTTAGAAAAGTTTCATATGTTGGACTTATTGCTTTGAGTTTTTTTCAGAAGTAGCTTTGAATATATGGTACTATATGCTTTATTTAAAAGAACTTTCTTTAAAAAATCCTGACAGACACTAATTCCTTTGGGCATCTGAAATACTGCTCATGAGGACTGCTTAGCTTTCTGGGAAAAAAACACCACTTGTTTAGAGGCAGATCTGAGATCTGACTCTTTTGAAAGGAGGGCATTAAGGTACCTTGCACAGGATATGCTACAAGACATTCTTAAAAGAAGCAGCTGGTTCCTTCCAACCTGGGCAGGAGGCAGAATTTCCTTTGTTTTTAACAGATTTTAAACTAACCTTATTGTTTAGGCAACGACCAAAATCCTGAGCAATATTATGTTATTTCTGGGCTACATCATCTGCCTTTGCAAAGCAACTGCAATATTAGAAGTTTTCCTGTATGGCATTTCATGTTTTATGCATGCTGTGATATCTTTTCATAGTATTAACTTAAATATTTCAATACTGTCTTCAGGCTTAAAGAAAAATTCTCTCCCCACTTCCCATCCACAAGCATTATTATGTTAGCTGGAATTCATTAACTCTAGCAGGGGGTAGGGTTTTCCTATAGTCCACTTGTAAGGCTTTTTCCTGATAGTGTGTGTAGAATATAGCTTTATATTTCAGACAGACCGATGGACATAACCAAATTTCCAGCAGTGCCTTACTGGTTGACAGATGGCAGGACAGACACTCTCTCTCATCAGGCATCTCCCATGTGTCTGATGAGAGGGAGGGAGAAATGGGCAGAAATAAAAGATTTGTCATGGAAATGCAAATGATAGTTCTAAATCAACAGAAAGAGCAGAGATATGAAGTCAGAGAAAAGTCCAAGAGAACAACAAAGTTAGATATCTAGGCAAATTCCAAAAATTGTTCTAGTTCACATGATTGCACTGAATTAAAAATATAGAGTCTGGAATTCTAAGTGAAACCATACTTAAAATCAGAAGTGATCATGAAATATGGTATTGGGTAAAGCCTGCTTCTATTAAACCCCAGATTATACATCTAGGACAACAGAAATATGCTTTAAGTGAAGAGAGAAAAAAATCACTTTTCTTCCCCATTCTTACAGGGATAAGACAGAAACTGAGCAGTTTTAAACTTCAGCTGAATGAATGATGCTTAGCTATATCTCAAGAAAAATTACAAACTATTCACAGATAGCTCTAACTTGCATAAATGTTTGACAACACATTCAGTGAGTCTGAGGTTATCTACATACATATTTGAATACCTAAGAGCTACCAGAAGGTGCCTCAGGGCAGGCTAGCAGTTTGATTTCCAAATTAAACTGGCCTTCTTGAATAGTTCTTCTGTTTGGTCATCAAGAGAGTCCTGAAAAATCCTTTAGAGTGAAGAGGAACCTTGACTCAAAGGAGACTGCCCACACCAGCTTGCACTGTCCAAACAATCGGGCCATGGTTTCTCCTTTAGAGTGTTCCTCTAGGCATGCAGATGCCTTTGAAACATCAGGGTTAGCACTGAATTCTTCCTTATTCTTGCTACTGCATCAGCCAAGTTTCATAAAACATGTTCCTCAGGGAAACAAAAAGAAATCAAATTCATTCTCTCTGGTTTAATCTCCTACCCTTTATATTACAGGTGGCAGACAGGCCTGACAAGAGGGATGATTTTAAGGGCTGATGGACACAGAATGACAGACCTAAAAGACCACAAAAAAGATAAACAAGCAAATGTAATTTCAGTAACTCATCAAACATCATCTCTAGCATATAGTTAAAATTAGACTCCACAGAAATTTGTGGGACTATCTAGAGCTATGCATTAACTGACTTTTGACACAGGTCATAGTTTTCATTTTTTATTACTTAGCATAATCACTTCTAATGAATTAAAATGCCTGGCTTAGTGAAGGTAGAATGTAAGTCATTGACTTCAGTAACTGTTGTACTGAGATCAACAGAAAAAATATTTTAAGGAAATTATAATAAAAATACTTATTTTAGAGTTTTGCAATTGAACACTTTAATATCATTTGTATTGCTCTTAATATTAGTCTGGCATTTCAGAGGCAATGATGGGGTTTTTTTTCATTTCTCAAGGCAGTAATCCAATCCTACAGGAGCTGCAATTATCTACACCAAAGGGATGTAGATTATTACATATGAGAAATCAGTGTGAAGGGACAGCTAGTCCAACAGGATTTTTTTTTAATTGAGGAGTTATAAAGGTCACAGGCACTGCAATCTGATGGAGACGAGCTTTCCTTTGTAGGTTTGCCTTCACGTTCACCTTTCGAACAGGAAATAGAATATTTTTTCCATAGAGAGGAAAGGTAGCTATTCTGCACGCTTTTCCATTAATGGGGAGCTGCTCTGTGTGAACAATTAAGCCAAAAATAAATATAGTGTATTTCTATCTGGGAGCGCAATTGAGTCAAAACCAAACACATAATCAAACAATGGTCTTTGAAGGCTGGCATAACTCCAGAAAAAAATACAAAGCCCAGGATATTCAGTTTTGAAATGTGTTGAACAAAGTAGAAAATAAAAACCTCTTGAATTCACATAACAGATTTGTTTATTTTGATCTGAACATTTTCAACCTCAATTCAAAAGTAAAGATTTGTTGGAAATAGAGTGATGGCACAAGGGAGTTAAAAAGAAGCAAGTGTGAGGGGTCACTGACATTGTTCAGAAGAATCTTCTCAGTTATCAGGAGTGAACAGAGTGGAAAAAATATATATGATCATCTGAAATCACTCAAGCTTCCATATTTACTAGTCATGATAAAGCCTAGAGAATATATCATAGAATCGTCAAGGTTGGACAAGACATTTAAGATTGTCAAGTCAAACCATTAACCCAGCACTGCCAAATACACCACTAAACCATGTCTCTAAGTGCCACATCTACACTTTTTCTAAATACCTCCACTGCCCTGAGCAGCCTGCTCCACTGCATGACAACCCTTTTGGTAAACAAAATTTTCCTAATATCCAGTCTAAATCCCCCGGGTGCAGACTGAGGCCGTTATCTCTTGTCCTATCACTTGTTACTTGGGAAAAGGCACCGACACCCACCTCACCCCATCCTCCTTTCAGGTAGTTGTAGAGAGTGATAAGGTCTCCCTGAGCCTTCTCTGTTCCAGACTAAACAACCCCAGTTCCCTCAGCCGTTCCCCATCAGACTTGTGCTCCAGACACTTCACCAGCTCTGTTGCCCTTCTCTGGACCCACTCCAGAACCTCAGTGTCTCCTTTGTAATGAGGGGCTCAGAACTGAACACAAGATTAGAGGCGCAGCCTCAACAGTACCGATTCCCAGGGAACAATCACTTTGCTAGTCCTGCTGGCCACACTATTTCTGATATAAGCCAGGATTCTGTTGGTAGTCTTTGCCACCTGAGCACACTGCTGGCTCATATATGAAATGTATACAGAGGACCTGATTTCTCTGTAGGATGCAGGAAATGAGAGTGCCTGCAAAGAGACATTTCAGCTGTTTTACAAAAGGAGATCAATAGTGGAAATACTGTTTTGAACCATGATTTGTGGGAACCTCAAATCATACACTGTTTTATAGAACTGCAAAGATAGATCATTCTGTTCTGGTAGTAAGAGGAAGGGGAAAGCTGACACACCACTTACAGAGCATGTTAAACACAACTAGGCGATAAACAAGAGTGAGCTTATATTTACACTGTGGAGCAGAAGATGCATACTGGAGATGGTCTTGATTTTTTATTTCCATTGGGCCAAGTACAAAACTCAAGGCGAACTTATAGATTGGTTACCCAGAAACTACACCTTGCCCTTGAACTCCGTGGTGTAACTAGGAGTGAATAGACATATTTCTTCGCTTTGTGCAGTTCTATATCCTTGTCATTCCTGTCCTGCAGTAAAAGCCCAGAGAAAGAAGAGGTTCTTTTATGATTTTAATAAAGAGAGCCTCTAGTCTGCATAAAATAATATTCCTAATTGATCCAAGCTTATATTAAGATTTTAAGCATCTGGGAGCACTACATGTGCATGTAAACAGAAGATGCTCTGCACGTGTGCAGTGCTTCAGGCTCTCTCCTCTGCGTGTGATGCCAAATCTCTGGTATACACACACAAGAGCACAGTTGTGAGACATATCTGCTGTAGATCTGACACTTCTGGCATCCAGTTCTTGAAGCTCTTTTTATAAAAGGGACTCAGAGAATGGGTCTGCATTTGGATATTTTGTCACTACTCCCAGCACAGCTCTCCCACCAGCCCCTCCACTGCTTGAAACGCAGTATGAAAATAAGGGCAGTGTTGCTGGGAAAGCACTCTGCCTGACTGCTTACTCTGCTGAGTTGGCTGGCTATTTACAGCTCTCTCCACAAATAGGCACTCTCATAGGGCTTTAATTTTATAACCTAATTTTTTAAACTATACAGCTTGTAGTTGTTCAGGCAAAACACACCTGAAGAAACTACTTGATGTGAACAACTCCTTGTCTACACCAGTTTGCCAGCCTAGCCAGCCCACTCAGAGCACAGCAAATTCATGCTGATCCATACTGCTTCCAGCACAGAGAAAAATGGACATGGAACACTGATTTCAGCAGAAGAAAGCCTGTACCTATTCAGTTTACCTCATTCAGGAAGGTAGGAAAGGCGAGCATGCAGTTACCTGCACTGGGAAACTACCAACTGCTTCAAATGTCTGACACTTGCAATATGGACCAGGGCTTATTTTACCTATCCTAGCTTCTGCATAATCATAGAATCATAGAATAGTTAGGGTTGGAAAGTACCTTAAGTTCACCTAGTTCCAACCCCCCTGCCAGGGGCAGGGACACCTCACACTAAACCAGGTCACCCAAGGCTATGTCCAATCCAGCCTTGAACACCGCCAGTGATAGAGCATTCACAACTTCCTTGGGCAACCCATTCCAGTGCCTCACCACCCTCACAATAAAGAATTTCTTCCTAATATCCAATCTAAATTTCCCCTGTTTAAGTTTGAACCCGTTACCCCTTGTCCTCTCACTGCAGTCCCTCATGAAGAGTCCCACCCCAGCATCCCTATAGGCCCCCTTCAGATACTGCAAGGCTGCTGTGAGGTCTCCACGCGACCTTCCCTTCTCCAGGCTGAACAGCCCCAGCTTTCTCAGCCTATCTTCAATCTCCCATTCTCTGCTTGTTTAGGCTGTAAATTACTCTCTGCAGGGAATTTGTCCTACTGAATATACAACAGGGTATGAGGACTTAAGTTTTTAAGAAAAGGTGTTAGCTTTAAAGTTATAAAGGCTATGTAAGTCACAGAGTTACAGGCTACCTGAGCATACACATGTGTATAAGTATGGGCATATATAGATGTTTATACATGCATAGACACAGATTTGTGCACACACATGTAATACATTTTTTTTTTTTTTTGACATGACAGATATGCACAATGAGAAATTTTACCTAGATTTAGACATCTAGATCTGGACTTATCACACCTGACTTTTTCATGAGCAAAAGGAGAAATAAGAAATGCTCCAGCAGCACTAAACCCAATCCAACAGCATTACATGATGGACTGTTCTATACTAATACCATATTTCAAAAACATAAAGTCATCGGGAGAGAGGAAAGGTAGACTGCAACAAATCATATTCAATTTGTAACAAAACCTGAAACAGCCCCAAGACTTTTCAGCATGATTTTGCACCTTTACTGAATCTGCTCCATTTCAAAATTCATCATAGCCGACTGTCACTGACACTATATAGGGCTACTGGATCAGTATTCCCATAAGAGGTAATCATTTCCAACATGCTGGAGATATTCATGTGAAAATACTTTCTACAATAAAAAAAAAGAAAAGAAAAGAAAAGCGGTGTGCATTTGACTTCAAAGAGTAAAAACAGTCAGAAAATCAGGTTTATCACACCAAGTATCATCAATAGAGACTTGCTTAGCTGCTTACTAACAAAGGATGTTTCTAAGAAACCTTGAACTAGAGGTTTCTGCTGGAAGAAGTTCAGGAAAGGTGCCCCCAGATGCAGAGAAACTCTGAGAAAATCTGATTTACAAATGTGCATGCAGGAGGGGAAGGAGGATGGAGAGAAAAATAACTTTGGGGATCAGGGAAAAGAGTCTTTTGGCTAATATTTCTGACAAAAGTGACCCCTTCTGTTCCATTGCTAACACTGCCTTTAGTGAAAAGGACCCTGTCACATTTTCTTAAAATCTAAAGCAAGCAAGGTTCACACCAGAAAAATTTGTATGTACAGGAAAGGTAAATTTCTTTTCCTGATGTTGTGGTTTAACACCAGGCACCAACCAAGCCCCACAGAGCCGCTCACTCACTTCCCCTCAGCAGGATGGGGGAGAGAGACGGAAAGGTTAAAGTGGAAACCTCATGGGCTGGAATGAAGACAGTTTAATAGGTAAAGTAAGAGCCACACATACAAGCAAAGCAAAACAAGGAATTCATTCACCCGTTCCCTTTAGCAGGCAGGTGTTCAGCCATCTCCAGGAAAGCAGGGCTCCATCGCACGTTATAGTTACTTGGGAAGACAAACACCATCGCTACAAACATCACCCTCTTCTTCCCCCCCCCCCCCCCCCCCCCCCAGCTTTATCTGCTGAGCATGATGCCATGTGGTCTGGAATATCTCTTTGTTCAGCTGGGGTCAGCTGTCCCGGCTGTGTCCCTTTGCAACTCCTTGTGCACTCCCAGACCACTCACTGGTGGGGTGATGTGAGAGGCAGAAAAGGCCTTGACTCTGTGTGAACACTGCTCAGCAACAGCTAAAACATCTCTGTATTATCAGCACTGTTTTCAGCACAAATCCAAAACATAGCCCATACTAGCTGCTGTGTAGAAAATTACTCCAGCCAGATCCAGCACACCTGATACAGGTCACAGTGTGGACAGCCCTTTTCCGGTATTACAACGTTTTCTTTTGTTATTAATTTCTTCCCTGCTGATATAAACTGCCCTGAGGAACATAAGATGCTCTTATCTGGACTGGTCACCCTAAGGAAGCTAAGTGCAGTCATTTACTATGTTGGAAGTCCCCAAACCTTTGCTTTGCCTCTCTGCTTGAGATTAAACACACAGTAAGAAAGACAAAAAGCAGGGCCTGATTTGCACTAGTTCACAGTACAGCACAGGAACTTCAACTGCCAAATATTAAGATGTCAGCTCATGAAAGTGAAGAGGGAGCCAAGGCTGGAAAAGTTTTGGCAACATCCTGAAACACTGCTTGGTGAACGCAGACAAGAGCTGTAGCAACACAGAGCTGTAGTCCATGTCAGAACTGTACAAGCATGTCTATGTGATTCTGCTTCCGACCTTATCATATATCCCGGATGCATTGCTAGGCTTGCAGGTTCTTGGACATCCCCCCTTCCTCGTAATCAAGTTCACCCAGGGGAGTGTCTCCTATAGCCAACTAGGAAAGATATCCGTTAGTACTTGTAAGAGGAGGAGTAAACCTTAAATCAGTGGAAAAGCTCCATGTATTGTCTGGTCAGCTTAACAGTGCAGTTTTGTGCCATAATCTGAAAGCAGATTATGGCACAAAGGTGCAACAGCAGGTGAAACAGCAAGAACTGGTAACTGGGATAATCAGAAGAAACTGTAGAGTGTGATGATCTGCATAGAAACATTTGCAAATAGGTTGCAAGCTATGGAGCTCTTTTTGGATCCTCGGGGCTATTAGTGAAATATTCATGAGCTTGTTATAGCAAATGATTCAAAGTCAATCTGAATTTCAGACTGTAAATTCCACTTGGAAAGCTTTATCATCTAAGACCAAGGTATAGGGTGAAAAAGGGTTGTTTAGCGGCTTCCATCTATCCAGACAGAATGAAAAGGCAATGATCACCTGGAGCACAGAGCCCAAAGGGCAGGTTGCACTGTTGCCGGGAGCAGGCCAGTGAGTGCTGCAGAGGGCTGAGGTGGAGCAAGACACATAGCCTACTCACTGCTGAGAAAAACTATGGTGATGCTTCAAACCAGCTGCGGTCTGTGGGAAGGACAAAGTCTTAATGCAGGAGGTTATTAGGAAGGCATAAATTAAACAAGTACTTATACATACTGCCAAATTACACTAAAAGCAAAGGGGGAAAAGTGAAAGGAAGAGAGAGACACATACATCCAGGAACCTAGCTCTGGGAAGACTGTTCAGCCCTGGGGCTCATGTTTCTTCATCAGCTGAAATGTCAAGTATTTTAGTCAGAAAAGCATACTCATGCAAGTTACCAAATATTTCCTTTGGGAAACCAATTCTAAATGAGTTTTGAATTATCTTATGACAACCAGAACACTTTCTGGAAAACTGAGAAATTTAGCACTCTAATCCTTTCTAGGTTCTTTTACCATACATCCCTACTTTTAATGAAATTTAGCACTGATACAGCTGATTACTGCACTACAAGTACCTCATTACAGCTTTGGCAGATGGACCTGCAACTGCTAATACAGAATTGAGTTCATTCTTTCTCTTTGCCTTTCCTCTTCTTCCCCCACTCCTCCAAAACAGTAAATGGGAATTTTCAAGCTGGTTTATAAAATATACCCCCCAAACACTGAGATATTTTCTATCCAGCTGTTCTACATCAGTGAAGATTTGTTTCTTATCACTGGGCAACGCTATTATAAAGTAACACCTAACCCAACGATTACTGTTGAAGAAACTGCTGTCAAGAATGTGGGTGTTTCCTGAATCAATAAAACCTTCCACAGAGCCTGGTAAATCTTGGTTACCAGTTTTCTAGTACCTGTGAGAAAATGAAGTTACTTTCCATTTGCATTTATTGTGAGTGAATGTGGAGGTAGCAGTGGGTGGGCAGGCAGGCAGGTTTTTGAGGGCTGAATTCCTACTCAAATTCAGGGCTCACTTTCTGGTTCACACACTGGGAAGGGAAGGAAGGTAGCAAGAGAAAATATAGTTCTCCCTCTTCCCCTCTCCTTCTTCCCCATGAGACACCTTCTCAGGACAGGTGAGCTTTAGGGCAAAGAGATTTAGGGGTATTCATAGAATCATAGAATCATAGAATAGTTAGGGTTGGAAAGGACCTTAAGATCATCTAGTTCCAACCCCCCTGCCAGGGGCAGGGACAACCTCACACTAAACCATGTCACCCAAGGCTCTGTCCACCCTGGCCTTGAACACCACAAGTGATGGAGCATTCACAACTTCCCTGGGTAACCCATTCCAGTGCCTCACCACTCCCACAGTAAAGAACTTCTTCCTCATATCCAATCTAAATTTCCCCTGTTCAAGTTTGAACCTTTTACCCCTTGTCCTATCACTAGAGTCCCTCATGAAGAGTCCCTCCCCACCACCCCTATAGGCCCCCTCCAGATATTGGAAGGCTGCTGTGAGGTCTCCACGCAGCCTTCTCTTCTCCAGGCTCAACAGCCCCAACTTTCTCAGCCTATCTTCATACAGGAGGTGCTCCAGTCCCCTGATCATCCTCGTGGCCCTCCTCTGGACTTGTTCCAAAAGTTCCGTGACCTTTTTATGTTGAGGACACCAGAACTGCACACAATACTCCAAGTGAGGTCTCACAAGAGCAGAGTAGAGGGGCAGGATCACCTCCCTCGACCTGCTGGTCACACTCCTTTTGATGCAGCCCAGGATACGGTTGGCTTTCTGGGCTGCAAGCGCACACTGCTGGCTCATGTTCATTTTCTCATCAACCAAAACCCCCAAGTCCTTCTCTGCAGGACTGCTCTGAATCACTTCTCTGCCCAACCTGTAGCTGTGCCTGGGATTGCTCCCACCCCGGTGTAGGACCTTGCACTTGCCATGCTTAAACTTCATCAGGTTGGCATCAGCCCACCTCACAAGCTTGTCAAGGTCCCTCTGGATGGCATTCTTTCCCTCCAGTGTCTCAACCGAACCACACAGCTTGGTGTCATTGGCAAACTTGCTGAGGGTGCACTCAATCTCACTGTCCATGTCACCGACAAAGATGTTGAACAAGACCGGTCCCAACACCGATCCCTGAGGGACACCACGCGTTACTGGTCTCCACCTGGACATTGAGCCATTGACCAGAACTCCTTGCATGCGGCCATCCAGCCAGTTCTTTATCCACCGAGTGGTCCACCTATCAAATTGATGTCTCTCCAAATTAGAGACAAGGATGTCATGTGAGACAGTGTCAAATGCTTTGCACAAGTCCAGGTAGATGACATCAACTGCTCTACCCCTGTCCATCAGTTCCGTAGCCCCATCATAGAAGGCCACCAGATTGGTCAGGCAGGATTTCCCCTTAGTGAAGCCATGCTGGCTGTCACCAACCACCTTGTGGTTTTTCATGTGCCTTAGCATGCCTTCCAGGAGAATCTGCTCCAAGATTTCATCAGGCACAGAGGTGAGGCTGACTGGTCTGTAGTTCCCCAGCTCATCCATTTTCCCCTTCTTGAAAATGGGGGTTACATGCCCCTTTTTCCAGTAGTTGGGAACTTCACCTGACTGCCGTGATTTTTCAAATATGATGGACAGTGGCTTAGCAACTTCATTTGCCAGCTCCTTCAGGACCCGTGGATGGATTTCATCAGGCCTCATGGACTTGTATACGTTCACGTTCTTAAGATGGTCTCGAATCAGATCCTCCTAGCAATGGACTTTGTACCCTGCTGCACTGGGCTCCTCTTGGATGCGCCTGGTTGGTAAACCTGGGAAGAATCCCAGAGCAGGAGTGTAGGGATTATTGAGGCAACCCTGAGGTCCAGCCAGCCCCTATAAAGGACTGCTGTTCCTAGAGAGACTTCTATAGCTTCCCGCTAGTCCCCAAAAACCTGTCTGAGAGGGAATCATGGTGGTTTGACTCCATCCACATGACTCTCATGCACATGAATTTTCCACCATGTTTCTCATTCTATGCTAACCTTTAAGAGACACATTAAAGAGCCTCATCGCAAAAGGATGGGGAGGAAAGGAAAATGCAAATGAAATGTGAGTTCAATACATATGTGACATCTACCAGATGCTCAGTTTTGCTGGTCTCAGTTACAGCATGTAATGACATAGGTTCCACATTTGTCAAGAGAGAGAAAAGTAGCCTGTTTTTCTATATTGAATTACCCTTGAGTTTCAATTGCATAATAGAAGAGTTTGAAACTTGGGCTATGGTAGCAAAGCAAAAAATAGATCTGATGGAGAGGTTTGCAAAACCTCACACCACCAGGTTCACTCATCTCAAATCAAAACCTTTCCCCTAGCTCCAAGGGGGAAAAATTATCATCCTTGAAGTGCCTTCCCTCCCACTGCTTGGGAAGTGGATTGTCTTCCTGCCTCAGGCAGCTTTTGGAGTATATCCACTTTCAAACAAAGCAGCTAATCTGGCACTACAGCTTGACCATACATATTCTTCAAGTAGTATAAAGCATTTCTCATCCAGAGTTTTTCCACTCTGTTCTGTAACATCTGAAGATATATTTTCCTTATGTGTGCGCTATATGTCATGATGGAATCAAGATGCCAATGTAAGAAAGACATTTACACCAACGTTACCTAAATGTCAATGTGAGAAATTTCTAGTTTAGTGGCATCAATCAGGGCATGATTCACACATGGACCAATTGATTTCACTGGAATTTAAAGGATTAATCCAGGAACAAAATCTTCTCCCTTCATGGTAAGGAGAGGAGCTTCCTCCTTTTTAAAAGAAATTAATTACACCTCATTAAACAATTCCAGGCTTAGATAAAAACTTCATTAAATTAACCAAAATTACTCCTGCACTGGAAATATAAAGCATTAGCTTTGAAAAAAAAACTAACAGAAAGGTTCTCTCAGGGAAAGAAAACATCCTAATATGTCTATTGTTAAAAGACCAGCTATATTTATTTAAAATGTTTAATTAAACAGAGTAATTGAACACATTCAAAATTATTTAATTTTCTTGTTCCTGTCTAGTCAAGGCTTGGTATAACTTACACACTCTCATAACTATTTCTGCAAGCATTACAGCAAGAGAATTAGCGCCACAAAAAAACCCTACAAATTCAGTTTTCAGTTTGCTGGCTCCCATTCAGATGAAACAGACTTTGTACATGAAAATCAACCAAGGTAAGCAGTAAGCATGAAATTATGGAGGAAGGCAAATCGAAAAGATTCAGCATGCTCCTTACAGTAGGATCCTGCAGCTGTTCCAATAGGCAGGGATGGAGCAATTGAAGTTTGAAAGAGGGAAGACTTGTAAAAAGGCTAAAAGCAGTGTGTTTGGGTGCTCATGTGAGATATACTTCCTAACATTGGGAGTATTTCTGTAAATAGCTGCCTAAGAGAAAGCCAGCTTATAGCTTGTTATGAACAACATCCTTCCTTGTTATTGTCTCTCAGATAGTCCATAAAACAGCACTGTGGTCACTTTATGTTACTTTTTTCTTTTTTGTTGTTGGTTCTAAGGCTTCATCCATTGCTGTTTTTAGCTTTACTGAGTCGAATTCTGCTACCTCTACCTTGCCATGCTTTCACTGCCATCTGTTTTAAATGAACTACACCTCACTATGTGAAATGCACAGACAAAAATCAAGCCCACTTCACTATGT
The DNA here is from genome assembly GCA_028858755.1 of Ara ararauna. Classification (NCBI taxonomy): domain Eukaryota; kingdom Metazoa; phylum Chordata; class Aves; order Psittaciformes; family Psittacidae; genus Ara; species Ara ararauna. Next base: position 118,780,318 of record CM054376.1, on the reverse strand, counting down.
AAGATGCAAGGAGATGCTGGCCCAGTCCCCTATCAACCAACAACCCTGCAAGAGCAAGGTCTGCTCCTGCTCTATGGTGACTTACACCTGCCTCCGCCTCCTGATCTACAATGAAGATGTCACTCTTCATCTTTGCAGTGGCTGCCCAAGAGGGCCCAGATCCCCATGCAGGACCTCAGGGTGTTACCACACATTCATAGCTGGGCATGCATCCTGCCTCCTTCCTTTGGCCACAGCCCAGAAAAAAGCTCTCCTGGGAGAGCGCTGGAGGCAGACTTCCCAGAGCAAAGAGGTACTCCAGACACTATTCCTTCAGCCAGCCAGCCAGAGCAGCAAGAACTGTCTTGCCTCGCCCATGGCATAAGACAAATAAGAAAGTCATCCCGGTGCGGTGTCCCAATGGGAAGAGCCGGACACCAATGCACGCTGCCACAATGCCTGCTTTTTCTTTAGCATGCAGCGGAAAAACACTGGCAAAGGCTTGCCAGTGAGAAAGGTGTAATAGCTGGACCTAAGTGAGGTAAATGGAGTTGTGCTGCTGATGGATCAGCAGGGGAGCTGCAGTGAGGTGTTTCTACCTCTGCTTTGCCTTTGATGAAATCATAGCTGGGAAAGCAATGTTCTCACTGATTCATAAGCTGCAGATACTGTGGAAATGCAGATTTACTCCCATCATTCAAGTATTTATTAAGTTAATAAGTTTTTGAAGAAGGAAATATAGTAACAATAGGAATTTGTCTTCCTGATCTAGCTCTCTTCTTTTTAACTTCTGACAAAGGAGTGGGTTTTCTGTTTATCTTCATTCTAAGCACTTGCTCTACTGAAAAAGAAATATTTCCTTCCTGAACTAAAGAAATCCTAGAAGGTGTACACAAGTATTTGTAGTGAACTGCATAATTTTGGATATAGATAAACTGGGTAACAACAACATAAGCTAACATTCAGCCTGAACTCAAATGATGCCAGAATAGCCTGAACAGCTGAAAAGAACATGAGGAAGGAACAAAGTCATCATTTATTTTCTGTTCCTTTCTGAAAAAAAGGGATCTTCAAGTTTCTGTTTTTTTATCTAGAGCCAGGGTTTCACATATAGTTAAAACATAAACCAGCACTTTCACTTAGGTACGTTAGATTCGCAATTCATACTGTGCTAGTAGGCTTTTCTTGATTTTTCATTTCATTTGGTCCTTAGTTTGGACAATGAGAATTTGTCTCGTTGATGAACTGAGGATCTGCTTTTTAGGAGGCATGAACTCCCAGTAGTGTAAAGGAGACCAACATTTCTTCCACACTTCTGCAAATCAGGCTTTTGGGTTTGTAGGAATCATTTATTCCTTGAATATTAGCCCAATTCCAATTCATGGTTCTCACAATTCAGTATAAAGTTTTCAATTCCCATAGATATGGTAGTTTTGAAGCTACTGTTTCAACACATTACTCCATCACTATAATGCACTTCTATCTTCACCTCATTTTTATTGTCTGACTCCACCAGTAGAAATTGGTGATTTCTAATGATGAGCCCATGTTCAAATTCCATTAATGATGAAGTATTATCTGGCTGGTAAATACGTATTTACTCAGGGAAGAGTGAAAATAAGTTCTCCAAATATACCACTGGGGAAGGGAAACAGAAGGAAAAGTGCCACCACAATCAAAAAAGTTGGTGTCAACTTAATTTATAAGTGCAGTTGCCTGTGTAAATATTTACCCACATGTTACCCACAGGCCAAACTATGAATGGTACAAGACTCACAATAAAGATTCATCTTGAGTTTCCTGTCAACGCCTTGTGATGGAAGTCAGTTTAATCATTTGTCTTTTCTGGCTTTCTTACACTCACCTTGATGCTGTTTACACTGAAATTTAAGGCAGTAAGATAATACATCACAGATCCAGGTAGAGAAAGCCAGGGAGCACACCTCAGATCAGAGAAGAGGATAATAGTTTGGAGCCACAGGCTGCCAACAGCAGCACCAGGGCTTAGTATTTGAACTCCACTTCCTCATCAAACCTGTGTGGGCTCACCAGTCCTTCATGCAGCCACTGGCACGAGCCAAGGACAGACGTCTACGCTGAGGTGTTGTAGGGCACGGAGATGGACCACTGGCACATCCACACAAACAGCCCCATCTCAACTCTGCTAGAGCTCAACCCCAGCAGCTCACAGACCAAATCCCCTTCAGCAGCTCCTTAGCCACATTGCAACAAAATAGATCCTGGCAAGTGGCTCACCCCAAGATAAGGGAGGAAGAAGGATATGATTTTGCTACAGTTAAACACCCTGAAATTAATGAAAAGAGAGCAAAGCTGAGAAGTATATATGTGGTCTGGGTGAATAAACTTAACAATAAAATAAGATATGCTACGGTTTGGTACTGTTCAAGGTTCAAAGGTTTATGTTGGAACCTGTGTTTCTTTAATGTACCTAGATGGCTTACATTTTATTGTTAATAATGGTAACAGTAGAGAGGTTCAAGTGAATGAAGTAAGTGCATTTACAGGAAACAATGAGATAGTACAGTTAATAGGAAGATGATTAGTATTTCAGAATTTTCTTGCCTTGAAATCTGATCCTTAGCAAAGTTGCATAAAGCCCTGGAAATCCTGCTGTAGGCAACACCAGGGATGGTGGACTCAGTGCTGCTCTGCATTCCCTCTACTTCTGTGAGAGTACTGTATTGATTCGTACAAGGACTGGGAGATAGTCACTGCCTCATTACTACAGAAACATAGAATCATAGAATAGTTAGGGTTGGAAAGGACCTTAAGATCATCGAGTTCCAACCCCTCTGCCATATTTATAAACCTCCCTAAATAATCAGGGATTTGTGAGTGGCTACTGGTGAGCATGACAAGTCTGTTCTGCTTTCAAATCATAAGGTCATAAACATGTAGCTCAAGAGCACTGTGATGAATTCTACTTTATTGATCCATTTTTTAGGTCTGTTTTATTAGCGTCATTAATTAGATTTATGAGTGCTATTTGATTACTGCCCCTGGACCCTGCCACACAGAGCTTTACTTTATCAAGCAGAGAGACATTAAAGTACAACAATGAAATCAGGTGATAGATAGAAAACAATTTCTCATTAATATTTTTTCTCATTTATGAGTTTTTCCAGAGGGGGAATTTTCAATAGTTCGGGCTACATGAAAACGTTGTAAACTTCAAGCTGTTTTTCTCAAATTTTCTGAAAGAGTGAGCAACCCCACCCTGCTTTTCAGTTCTTCTTTTTTGTCTCAGATGCTTTCCTGCGAACCTCCTTTTGTCCCTGTGTTTCCCCTGAGTTGGCTGAAACTCAGCTCCTTCAGGTCAGGAAAGGAAGAACAGGCTGTCATTACTGGATGCAAGCATAAGCATCCATTTCCTCACCCAGTGAAGTACCAAGCTGCTGCCAACTAACTCTACATCTTCCAGTATTTTGCAGTCTCTGAATCTTTTCGTGACTTCTTTCAAATCTTTTCATGGCACCTCACTGATGGTGACCACAGTTGAGAAAAGGCTGATGCAGAGTAAAAGTGAGAAGCAAAGGTGCACAGATAGAAGCGAGAAGGGTGCTTATGACTTGGCAGAAGATAGCAAGTTCAAAGGCACAGGTGGCTGCATAAGTGAAAGGGTTCACAGATGCCAACAGCTCTCTGTGAAGAGTATCCGGGCTCACAAGGCACCATCGGGCAATGCCAGAGCCTGATAAGCAGGACTTCAAGAAATAGCATGACTAATTGCAGATGAAAGGTTATAATTTTACAGAGCAATAAGGAGGTCTAGAGTGGGTTATATAAAAACAAAATCATATTTCTCAAGAGACTGTCACCCAGAAAAGTGAATTAAATTAGTTCCTCAGTACACTGAGTACTGCTGGACATATAATTCACTCATTCTTCATGACGCCTTATTCTGTGCAGTCTTATTCTTTATCTTCAGATAAGCCTCCTGCCTCTAACAAAACACTAACCTAGGGATCTCATTAACAATAACTAAAAATAAAATATTAAACATATATTGCCTTTTTCATGTGGTAGGACTTCTGCAAAGTCATAATAATGTATTTTTGCCAGGTAGTTGTCACAATGTCTATTAAACAAATAAATCTATGAGCTGAAAACAAGCTATTTATTTAAGGCATTCTGTTTGCAAAAAGTGCCTTTCACCTGGTTATATGGCAGTGTTTCTGACCCTGGTTTAGAGTTTTATAGAGAACAGCATGGGCTCAAAGGCAAATAAAACAATGATTGCTTTGGTACACTCCCATGTAAATAGTTCTTTTGTTATGAGGCAGCTACTAAAACTTGACTATCTTTAGCGTATAAAAGTAAGCATATGGAATCAAAGGAAATTTTATAGGCCAAGGAAAAGTAAACTCTTGCACCCAATGTTGTTCCTAACCCACACATTTTTACTAGAGAAACAGGAGGAGCGGACAGTCTCGGACAATTTGAACTGGCATTTGAACCGTTGTGTTTCGTAAACTGAAATGGTGCAATGTTTTCTTAGTGTTGGATTAAGGGCGCTGATCCAAGAAGCACAGCGCTCTTTCCATTCAGAAGGTAGGGAGGGAGTGCTTGTTATACATCTTTTTACCACAGAAAGTTTGTATTCTGAGCAAGTACGTAAGAGAGAACTTTTGGAGTATCTTTGAAGGAACATACCTGAAGTTTCTGAATAATTGCCAAGACACTTTCTAATGCATGACCCTGAAACTGAAGGCGCAGCAAAGAAATTCTCCTAAGTTGGCATGCCTTCTGCTTGTTTTCCCTGCTTTGTAACTGATGTAGTGTTCTCTTACAGGCGGCACTGTGCCATCACCTCCTCTGCTTCTGTCATGTTCTTGCATCGTGAACTTAGTCTGAATATTTGGTATCAGGTTTGGGGTTTTTTTTTGTTTGGCTTGGTTTTTTAATGCTGTGGGGACTGTTAAAGGAAAAACAAATCAGGAGATTTTCCAGCTGGAGAAAGCAAAGTTCCAAAACTATATGTTAAAAGAAGGAGAACTTTCCCAAATGTCAGTGACTGCAATAATAGGTCACACATTGTACAAGTGGTGTACTTTAAGCTTTTAAATGCAGACATTAAGGACTGAAGCTTTTAGCACTGACTGTACTGTAATGTGCAGAACGCTTTTGTAATACTTGACAGTAAAAACAACACAATGTATTTTTATATATTTTTCATTGTTAAATCATCAGCCTATTTACACTGGGGTTAAGGGTTATTATCTCCATTTATTATGTGATGAACTGTGATGAAGACGGACTGGGTGCCTCATCAAAGGGCTCAGAGCACTCATGGATAAAGTCAGGACTACTGACAACTGAGTACCTATGCTGCACTTACCACAGCATATATTTGTTGCCACTGATCAGCTCTTGTTTTTCACAAGAGATACAGTACTCGGTAGGCATTCTGCAGAGAAAAAGATTTGGCAGCATGAAATATTGCTAACTTTTGTGTGTATGCTGAATAAAAATACATGTATATGATATAGACAAGTAGAGATAAGCTAATGCATAAATTGAAATGAGTAGTATAAATGCATTTTTAGTTTCCATTTCCTTGCTGAAGTAATGGTTGATCCTCTTTTGTGATATCAATGTAGAGTAGCATAACTGAAGTCATTACTTCTTATTTTGAATGGCCTAGAACGGGAACTTTCAGCCTTGAAGGTTCAGCCCCTGTGAGATGATTGCCAGATCATTGTAACCTTTCTGTCAAAACAGCTGAGCCTGCAGCATGCCAGCAGCAGTCGAGGTGGCATCTTGAATGGCAAAGCATTCCTCTGAGGAGGAGACAGGGCACACCTGTGATTATTCTGTGCCCATGACAAAGGACACTGGACAAATGCTAGAAATCTGGGTACTCATGAACAAGAACACTAAAACCCACATCCATCAGGGACAAGAGGTCTTCAACAATCAGGAGACCCACAGTGATGCAGCAAAGCTAAGGAAAGGAAAGATTATTCAGGCAAATGCAGCTCACAGCAGAGAAATGTCTGAGTTATTGGAAGAACAATGTCCCTGCCAAAACCATCTGCCATTTTCCATAATTTCCTCTGCAGCTGAAGCTAGGCTGCCCTCAGCTGAATGTACCATGTTTCTGGGTTGGCATGTACAGGCCACAGGAACTGGCAGGAAAGAGAAGAAAGTAAGGGAACATGACTGGAGAGAAGGCAGGGGGCAGAAAGCGAATCAAGATGTGAGAGAATGCGCTACAATCAGGAAGGAAGCAAGCTGGTAGGAGATGAAGCAGAGAGCCAAAAATGGAAGAAGAAATGTGCCAGTCTAACAGCTTACTGCTGCCAAGGGACTGGTTCTGCCTCACAGATAGCACTTCTTCCTCCTTTCCACCTGCTCTGGTACTCATCATTGTCTCGGTGAGGTAGTTCAGCTCACCAAGCCATAGTAAAACCAGCCTTTCTTCTTTTTCATTTTTTTCCCCCTCATCCTTTTCTCTCCCCTTCCTGCCCCAGCTAAGTCTGCTCTTGGCTGGACCACTGGGCTCAGACAGAGTAATGATTTCACATGAGCCAGGATTCAAGGCAGTGGATGCAGGATTGCCATCCTCCTGACCACACGGATTGATCCAGTGTCCCCCTATGAAGCTTCACCCTCAGCACAGCCAACCCATCCTCAGGCAGTTGCAGGCACATTTGCCTGCACATTGAATCTGTACTGAATTCTCATCCAAACTGAGGAAGGAAGGGTAGCTGGTTGTTGGCCTGAATTCTAAGAAAAGCTCTTAAGGAGGCAATATTACATTTAACAGATCTTTCCTTATTAAATCTCATGATTCAGAGGGTCTAAACCAATCTGATGCTTCAATTGCAGTGAATTAGGGCGGCTAAAGAAAATTCAATCACAGGCTCTGAGATTTTATTTGATCCTTCCAATCAGATCATGGTTGAACACAAAGTTATTTAATAAAAGAAAGCTGTTCAGTAAAAAGTGTTATTGTTACATATGTGGATACATCCCTTATTTTGTTATTACAAGATTCTTTTCGGGTTCTGACCTCACAAGCATTTTAATCTCATCCTTTGACTGTTAACCAGCTTTTGCAGTTATAGGCCAATGTTCCTATGCCAGAGTGGACACATATAAGCATATTCCAGATGCTGTTAGGTTACAGCTTCTGGTGTTACAAGGATTCACACACCCAGAAAATCTGAATTAAATGTATCCTTAACTATTCTATCCTTTAGGTACTGTTAAACGTTGAATTCAAAAGGGCTACAAAAACAGCTTCATCTCAAGAAAAACCTGTCTTACAGAGAGACTGGTCAGAAAAATAGAATGAAATAGTCCAGAGAAAAGATCAGAAGAGATCTTGCCATGATACATGAGCAATTGTACAGGGAAGAGTTTTCTGATAGACTGTCCTTTGTGCCTGCAGTGGCAGAGCAAGATTCAGTGGCTGGAAGCTAAAGATAGAGGATGGTTGTCACTCCCTCCCTCTACAACAGCATCTCACAGGCATCAGCTTGCGGACTGTGTTTGCAGGAGTCCCCACTGTACCATATCCAGAGGACCACGGGGTGGCTGAAAATGGGGAAGAGGAACCTCGGCAGCATCTGGTTCATACAGGACCATGAATGGCCCCTAAAGCCTGGATTATCCCAGCTTTGGTGTGCCACTTGAGGACCCCATGCACATCACCAAGGAGCCATGGCATGAGTGTTCTCACACAGTTTCATGCCATTCTTGACAAAAAAGGGTAGTTCTGCACTTCACAATATATGATTGTTTCTGCCATCTTGATCCACTGGTCTCATAACTGTCACTCTCATCCTTCCACTTGTCATTCCTCTCTCTCTCTCTATATATATATATATATATTTACCTTTCCCTGATTCATGTCTCTGGGAAAGAGGCTGGTAGCATTTCACAGGAGGTAAAACACAAGTCTTCACTCCACTGGTGAGAGTAAGACAGGATGAAAGAAGATTTGGAATTGTTTCCTTGGTTTTGTGTAAAGGGCTTCTTATAGAATGGCGAGTCAGGGACATTCTGCTAAAAGTCTCCCACAGTTTTCCAAGGAAGGTAAGAAATTTGACAAGTTTTCATAATAACAGGCATCAGCCTAGCTGATCTGTCTGTACCATATTCCATTAATAAAATGCATCAAAATGTGCTTTACTACTCACCTCAACGGTGTTGTCATTGTGATTTAATGCATTTATACAGCAGCAAGACAGAAATTTGCATTTTATTTCCATTTTAACATGAAAGCCTGAATCAAGGATTGTATGGCTTCCACTGTCTTCCTTAATGCATACTGCTCTCTAGTCTTATCAGAAAACAAGAGACACTTGAGCAGATATTTTGAAGTGCCTCATGTAAGAGGGAGCATTTCAAAAACTCTCTTTCATGTGGTTCTCTCATGAACAGAGCTCGAGCTGACCCTCAACATTCTTGTTGTAGAAAGAAAAAGATGTTCTTGCTCTCAGAGGCTTTAAGATCTTCCTGTAGATGGGATCATCTTTGCTTCTTACATTTGTACATCATCTAGCATAACATAAGCACATTTTGAGACAAAGAACTTCAGTAGTAATATAACATAATCATATTTTGGAGTTAGCAAGGTAGCCCTACCAGAGGGAATTTGCACATTAGTTTTCCTGCTGTGAGTCTACAGGGAATTTGAGCTGTAAGGGTTTCTGCTGATTGGATCATATTTTATCTCCTCAAAAGAAAAAAAAGGAAGCATCCTATCAATAAAACCTCTGCTTTGTAATTCCAGCCATAAGAGATTCAGGGTGCCTGATTCAGAGAGGTAACCTGGTTAACACAAAGTATGAGACCGCACTTTTCTTCCGAGGTCTGTTTTTGAGTTAGAGTTTGATACAGGAAATGTTTCTGTCACACTAGCACTTCCCGGCTAAGAAATTTGGGGTTTTTTTTTTCTTTCCTCTTTCAAGGGCTTGTATCAGCCCAATGCTGCTGTCATGGGTTCAGCAGCAGCAGTCATTTATCTCCTTCTTGGTAGCTGGTGCAGCACTGTGTTTTTAACTTTCGGCCTGGGAGCAGCGCTGATAACACCAGTGTTTCTGTTACTGCTTAGTGATGTTTTGGTCTGACCAAGGACTTTCGAAGTTTCATGCTCTGGCAGGGAGGAGGGGAAGCCAGGAGGAAGCAGAGACAGGACACCTGACCCAAACTGACCAAAGAGGTATTCCATACTACAGCACGTCATGCCCAGGATGGAAAGCAGAGAGCAGAGACCCGGAAGGGTGGGGGGTGCACTGAGCGGTTGAGCTTGGTATTAGTTGGTGAGAAAATTGTACTCTTTCCTTGTATTTGCCTTGTCATTATTATTATTGGTGGTAGCAATAGTGGTCTTGTGTTATACTTTAGTTACTAAACTGTTCTTATCTCAACCTGTGGGAGTTGCATTCTTTTCGATTCTCCTTCCTGTCCCTCCAGGAGCAGGGGGAAGAAAGAGGGGGAAGTGAGCGAGAGAACGGGCTGCGTGAGTTAGAGAGGCTTAAACCACGACAGCTGCGGAGACACAGTGACCGTCACCCCAGCACCTGCAAAGGCCAATATCCAACTTGACCAGCAGCCAGGCCTGAAAAGCTGATGTGCCGGATTTGTCTTGGGTGGAGTTAATTTTCTTTACAGCATCTACTATGGGCTCTGTTTCGGACCTGCGCTGACAGCAATGTTGATAATACAGAGGTGTTTTAGCTATTGTAGAGCAGTGCTCAAACAGAGTCAAGTCAAGGCCTTTTCTGCCTCTCACACTACCTCACAGCGAGTAGGCTGGGGGGGCACAAGGTGTTGGGAGGGGACACCTAGGACAGCTGACCCCCAACTGACCAAAGGGATATTCCAGACCATATGGCCTCATGCTCAGCATATAAAGCTGGCAGGAGAAGAACGAAGTTGTGGGGGGACATTTGAAGTGATGATGTTTGTCTTCCCAAGTAATCATTACAAGTGATGGAGCCTTGCTTTCCTGGAGATGGCTGAACACCTCCCTGCAAGTGGGCAGTGGTGAACGACGCCCTTGTTTCACTTTGCTTGTGTGCACAGCTCTTGCTTTACCTATTAAACTGTCTTCATCTCAACCCAAAAGTTTTCCCACTTTTCTGACTCTCTCCCCCATCCCACTGTGGGGAATTGAGCAAGCAGCTGTGTAGGGTTTAGTTGCTGACTGAAGTCAAACAACAACAGCTGACCAGGTTGTTTGACATCCATGGAGCTAAACAAAAACCGCTTTACCTATTCTGTCAAGTCAGGTGTACAACACAGATACTACAACAGTTATTTTCTAGAGAGTGGATCTCCGCTGTGGATTTGGAACCCACAGTTTACTGTTCATGTCCTCAGTACAAGGTATATGAAGTATTAGAAGTTAGAGATCCAGAAGAATCCCTTTTTGTGTAGGCTAGGTAACTGGAAATTATGTCCCTCTGAAATCACATCTCTTATTACTTTGAAACTTGCACTTTAAATCTGGCATACATTTTATCTGTTTGTTTTTAATATATCAAATGTGATAAATCAGTATTTTTAACTCAGTGCCTAGTAGTATCATTTCCCAAGGGAAGGCTTTTAACATTCCTTCCAGCCAAGAAAAAGGTGAACTTTTGAACCAGGGTTTCAAACTACTCAGAGTACTGACAACAAAGCTACACGTTCTTATTGCTTGGTGAAGCCTACTACAGACAATTTTTGTTGCAGTGACCCATCTAGAGTAATCACAAGGATTTTGTGTTTCTGTGGTCTCTCTAGTGCCAATAATAACTGCAAAATTCTGTGTGCTGCCACTACTGAAGTCCCAATAATATTAAAAAATCTTTGAAGTTTGGAAGGTTCTGCTTTGGCCACCTTTAAATGATTTTTTGTTTTGTTCTTCATTTACTTGTTTGGGTTTTTTTATTACAAGAAACAAGCCATAATTAAAGGTAGAGTTCTGGGGCACTGCTGCTAGGGGAGACAAGAACTCCATCCTGCTGTGTTTGCTGGCATGTACATAGCATCCATGTGTACCTGGAAAATTAATAGGTTGAGTGGGTTGGGTTTTATAGGAGGCCTTAGTTCTGTGTCTTTGTTACTTTCAACTTGCAAGTATGGCCTTTACGTAAAGCCAACAAAAACTCTTTAACAATAGTGTGACGCAAAAGAGCAAACTTCATGACTTCTGCCTACTAAAAAAGTGCGACTGAAAACTTGTGTAGAGTCATTGGCACAAATTAATGGCAGCCATTAATTCTTGGTGAAAGAACCAAACATGGAAAAATGCTTACCTGAACATGTAATGAGCTGCTTAATGACCTACATCATAGACTGGTTTGTTTTGTAGAAAAGAAATTTTAGCCCCAGATTTGGGCATCTCATATAAAATATTGGGCTTCATATAAAATATCAAGTGTGAACTCAGTCAAATCTAGTATTAATTTTCCTGCCCTTCCACAAATAAACTTTTCTTCTCATATACCTGATTCTCTATCAAATACCTGAAGGCAGAAAGAGCGAAGAAAATATAATCTGTTTAGCCTAGTCCCAACCCAGATTTCTTCTGCCCCCTGCGTCATGCAAACTTGATCATTACATGAAATCAAATGTATAGCTTCACTTACTTGGTCTCAGCCAAACACTTCAAATTTTTTCCTCAGAACTCATTAACTTTTCTCGCTTTTCAACACAAAGATACTGAAGGATGAAGTATTCCTATGATCCAGACTAAAACCAGATATTGCTTTGGCATCTGGGAAAATGCCTCAGTCATTTGTCTGGAATTACTCACATTTTCTCTTGTCTCTCCTTTTCTGCTGTAAGAAATCTCACTTTCAGGAATCCAATAATAGAGAAGCAACAGGTTTAGGTATTCCAGCCCTACAGCAGCTTTGGAGCCTGGTTCTTCCCTCCCAGAGACATCACTCTGGCCTTGCAGGTAGGCATCTATATCTGTTAGCAAGACAAATCATACCAGTACCTCTAACATCAGCATTTCCTACAGTTACTTTAGAACTTTTTATTTGCTCTCCTTCACATCTTATGCCTGTTCCAAACCCCAATTGGAAATACTTGAATCTCTACTTTTGTGTATGGCGATTACTGGCTTCTAAGCTAGAGGTGTCAGTGCCAGTCCAGTGGCCAAGCAAGGGACTGAAATAGTGGGAGTGTCACCACTGCACAAGCAAATTCTGCGAGCCTGTGGTTCTGAACTGGCTATTTGCTAGACATTGCTACCAACACATTTGCACAAGTTTATGTAGGTAGAAATAAAAACAAGCATTTCATGGGACAAAGACATATAATCTAACCCTAAAATAGTTTATTCTTAAAAACAAAGAAGCAGTAAACTAATTCTCTTTGTGGCCAGAGTCAAGATGACTATCAATGAAAAAATAGAAATGGCACTAGGTGCCAATCGAACATTCTTCTGCTATGAAATCATAAAAAATGTACTCCATGTACTTGCCTGCTCTCAAAATATATAGGATGAACAACACAGAGAAAATGAGGGGTCTTTCCTTCAAGGATGAGAAATGAGTTTATGAATGACTGATGATGTAAGAGGAATACACATTTCATAATACGCTAACCTTTTACAGTTCACTTGCAAAGTACTTTTTGTTATCAAAAGACAAATCCCAGGATCTTCACTGTTCCAAAGTGTGTGTCTTTCTCCAGTTGCTTGTGCTTTATTTGGCTTCATGACCTACTGTAAGAAAAGAAACTCATCACAATCTCTCCAATTTCCATGAAAGATAAAATTTTTAATGCTTTTCTATGCATGAAGACATGGAGAACTTGTGAGTAAAACCTGAATCTGTAACACCTAGGTCCTTTTTGTTTTCCAGAATTATAAAATAAAGTAATAAATATTTGCAAAAAAACTCAGCCATTCCACTATTCAGCTTCTTGTTGTCCATAATCCCAACTTCTGAAAGAGAAGTCCTGCCTCAGAACACAAGAGGTGAATGTCATGGTAAATGTAGTGGGCATACTCTAGTCCAGACTTTATGCCACACAGTAAGTTGTTTAATTGGATTCTCAAAAAAGAAAGAGGTATACTTTTTATATGGTCCCAGAAATTGCTAGTATTTAAGGCAGAAATCCCTTCAGACTCTTAATGATAGATGCTTGAGTCTGAGCTCAGCTGAAACCAGTGGTTAATGCTGTAACAGAATTAACGGGAGTGAGAAAAGAGTTAGAAATAACGTGTTTGCATGAAAAATACATGACTGAGCGCATTAATTAGAAGCAGAAAGCAAGAAAGAGTTCAGAATGAACAGAATGGCCTTATTTATGTAGACAATTTAATTTGTTTTTAAATTCCTCAAAGTACCTTTAACCCTGAGGTTACTCTGCTTCTCAGCAGAGACCACGCTGTTTCTCATGTACATGCAAAAGATGGTTCACGCCAGAGAACCGTCCACTGTGTGGAAAAGCTTAAAGAACGAGAACCTGTCAGCTGTGTTTTTGAACACAGCAAGCAAGTTTATGAGCAGCATGACAAGTCCATTCAGAGAGAGCCTGTCCTGGCATCTCATCTATGCTTTCTTGTAAAAAGCCTTCAAGAAAAGGAACTATTCTGAATACTGCCCACACCCACAAACAGATGTAGAAGTGGAAAGCTATTACAGCAATTAGCTATGATAAACTCTCAAGAGATATTTTGCAACCCACAATTTGCCAGGATAATCCCAGCCACGTAGTTTGTATCCCATGAAAACAGTTTGACCTCAGATTTCTTTCTTGGAGTGTGTGACCGTTTTTTTTTCCCAGGTCCCTCCCTTGGGCATTCAGTGGAACAGCTCTGTTTACTAGTGCTCCAGCCATTCCAAGTATAATATGAGAGTGTTAGAAATGTAATGTTATTTCAGGTTTACAAACTTAAATTAATGGTACAATTGCTGGCATGTGATTAAAATAATGTAAAAACTTCCAAGGAATTCTACCAGATACTGAAATTCAAATTGTTGGAGATTTTCAGGGAAGGTTTCTTCATAAGAAAGTCTCCATTTTATGTTTAGAATAGTCACATTTTTAACAGTTTCAGATTTCTTGAAGTTCCATACAAAGCAACTGCATGTATGCATCAGAGCAGAAGCACTTATTCTCTGTAAATAAACATCATATAGTAGCAAAGTATTATAGTATGTTACCTTCAGTCCTATAAAAAGAAGACATGGAACTTGCTAGTTCAACAACTCATGTTCTAATAACTATAATACTTCAACAGTTTTCTGATTTTATGATGCATTCAAAATCACGAAATTGATGCAAAATACTTTTTGCTAAGAGTTTTTGGGCAATAGCTGAATACTTAAAGGTGTCCTTCTGACACTCAACTTTATTGTTATCTCAAAACATCATCTCATACATAGTCAACCAAGCCGATGAGTTTTACACTATGTCATTTTCTTACTCCAAGCCCTGTGTTCATGAATGAATCACACATTAGTGCAAACACCAGTTTAAAGGTTCTCTGTAGGGCCTTTTCTTCATTATGAAAGCCATTAGTATAAACTCAAGATAACAGAGTTGGGAACTTTCGTCCTGAAACTGTATTATTTTGCATAGTTCCAAAGCCCATAATTCACCTCTGGGGCAAAACTATAAGGGGTAAGCAAAGGAAGAACGAGGTCTACATTACTGTCTTAACAGTATTTTGACACCATAAAACTACTGTATTTTTGACAGACACTAAGTGATGCTTATTCCAAGTTGTGTATGTGATTCACATGCACAGGAGTTCACAGTATCAACAGCGTATTGGATTCTAAAAGCTATAAGCAAATCATTCTTATGGAAAACAAAATGACATGATCTCTGCAAACCAGTTCTTGGAAAATAAACCACATGTGTATAACTTGTGAAACAAGGAGGCAACAACTAGCTTGTCTGAAGCATCTATAATCTTTGTTTGGTGCTTTGTTTGTGTACAGAGGCTACAGACAAACCAAGTGGTCTCTGGGAGGTTAAGGTCATCCTGCTGAAACTCCCTTTCAGGTGAACAGCTAGCCAAAAACATGATGCACACATTCTTCACAAAAATCTTGGAAGCTGGGATTAAGATGGACCTAAATCACCACAAACTTTCCCACAAGGATAAATTTTAATTATATTGGCATGTTCAGCAGCCCAGCCATGCTTTGAATCTACTTTGTGCCTGATGGAATATGTATATGAATAATAGAACAACAGCAGCCACATTTGCAAGTTGCTGGTCTGCACACAGGATTGTTACCATAGGATTTATATCTGCCCAAAACAAAAAAAAACCAAAACTCTCAATCTTGCCAGTGGAATACACTGGCACATCTCTCTTCATTCCTCACTCCCATTGTATTCGAAAAGGAATTTATCACTGTAGCTACTATTCAATACAGTGACACTGAAGTATTTTCTAGACAACAAAGAAATGAAACAGAAAGCTTTGCCCTTTCCAAAATTCAGAATCTCAGCTAATATTAAGTATATTGTTAAATTAAAACTAGAAAACCTGGTAAATCTCCACCTTTGCCCTGAGCAGCCTTTATTTAATGTGTAAATCCTAAGGAAACATAATAACACAAGATAAAAACAGAGAAATAGAGCGTTTGTAATAACTGTCCACAGTGTTATACAACAGGGCTACTATAATGTAACAAATCATTTGGGATCTTATCCAGAGTATTTTCTTGATCTGTGCATCTTTCTAAACTGTTCTTGTCACAAACTCCTTTGCTTCCAAGGCTTATTCATGAGGAGAGTTTTTGTTATCGGAAGGCTGAGTAGACAGGAGGGAAAACAAGCCGCCAAAGCTATTGTATATCACCAGACAATGTCTTACTGCCACCTTGTGTTGAGCAAAAATTAAGAAAGGCCTACATGTCACAGACATTTAAACCAAATAAAAAGCTGATCAGAAAATAAACAAGCAAATCTTTTAGGAAGGTGTGTGTGAATACATATATAATACATATATATACGAATATATGTATAAGATTACAATAATGGTTTAAGAGTTTATAAAAAGAGGAAAGTGTTTGATTTCCATTTCAAATTTGTCTTCACAAGTGGCAAATGTTCACTAATGGTTAACAGCCTTTTTGCTTTAAAAGCTGCAAAAAGGGCAATTTTTTTTTTTTCTGGGGAGAATTAATGAACATTTATTATTTTATTCCTTGTGTAGGGTTTTTTTTCCTCTCCCTCCTTTTTTTTTATAGTTACATTATGAATAATAAGATTTCTTGAGATGCTAGAGAGATTTTTTATTTTACTCTTGCGCTTTTTCTCAAACATTAAAAACAACACTTTTTACACACACTTTGGTACATCCAAGTAATGAAAAATTCCTACAGTGTTTTTTCTTCATAGCAGTTCAGAATAAATCCACATGCTGCAGACAACTTTCCCACCTACCAGATAAATCATATTCAACGGCAGGATTGGTCCTTGCAGCTTAACAACTTACAAAATCATTGCTTAAAGAAAATCTGTCCTCTGGTAGTTCCATAGATTGGTTTTCCTTGTGAAGCCATCACTGCACAGCAACACATATACACACGCACACGCATGCACAGACAAAGCCAAGAGGCAGCAAACTCTTCTGCAGTATTTGACCTTGCAGAATGATGATTAAAAGAACACAATTAATCAAGTATGTATTAAAGATGCTAGCATTACTACAGGTTTACTCTCTATCCATCATTACTAGATACAGCTGTCCCTACCATGATGGCTTACTGAACACCATCCTTTATGATCTAAATCTGTTGTTCTCAATTTGTAGTTTGCAAACCCCTCAAAGTCCTGTGGACTATGTCTAACGTGTCTGCAAAACCAAGCTTTTAAAGACAGCTCATTTTTAAAAGAGCACATGTCTTTTCTAGCTAAGTATATACACAAAGTTTTCAAAGACTTTAGTTTTCCACTGGACAAAACTTAGAAATTCACAAACTGAAAGAGATAGGAAAGCACTGAATTAAAGCTCAGACTTAATCTCAAAACTTTGGGAGATACTTAGAATCACATTTTCTTTATGACACCACATACCTTTATCTTCAAAACTGTGGAAACCAGTAAACTGTTACTATCAGCTTAACTTCTTAATAGGATTCCAAGCACCAGTTATAAACTGCTCTAGGCTTTTTAAGGTTGTCATGCTACCATGGCCATGGTTTTCTTTAGTATGCTAGATACCAATATTTGACAAGTCTACAGTAAACAAGGAAGTATATTGGGGCAGTAATATTGATTAGTGAGAAGTGGTCCCACTAATTCCATCATCATCAAAGAGTTCATGTGAGCATTATGGACTGGTAATGGACTACAGGTATGTAAGTTTCACCTCCCAGAAAGTCAGTGCCTGTGATGCCGTTAGTCCCAACACAAAAGAACAGAAGTTCTATGGCTTTGTGCAGCATGATGAATGGATGAAATAGTTACTTGATTTTGTGTGGATGATAAAGACTCTTTTCAGACATGTATGACCCTAGCTAATCCCAAGTCATAAAAATGAGCTTGTTTAATGCAATTGAAGGCACAATGCTGTCTCTTGAGGGTTCACTGACTTCAGTCACTGCAGTCTGTCCTCAGGGAATTATTTGCAGGGTTGGTGAAAGTGCTTCTACAGCAATAAAAAATTAAAATAAACCAATAATTATTAAATATGTATAATATGAATTACCACTTAGGTTTTGATGTCTGTAACTAAAACAAGTCTTCCCACTCCCATATGAACTCCTTGCTCATTATAAGAGACTTTTATCTGCCACTATTATTTCTGACTAGGAAAATCTGTGCTTTAGGCAGTCGCAGGAACATATCAACAAAGTCTGGATGTAGTGAGTTGTAAAAGATGTTACAGAGCAGGTTGAGAGGCCCAAAACAGGGAATTGCTTCATATCCAAGTAAACAAGTCACACTAGCTGTGACTACTTGAAAGACAAGATTAAAGAAAAAGGGAAAAGAAATGAAAGATAGCTCAAAGACAGAAATAGAGGTAAGAGCATCAGAAAAGAGGCAAAGCACATTATTTGCACCCCAAATCCTCTTTCATGTTAAGAACTTTTCTAAAAGAGTAATTTTCAATCCCTAGGACTCATAGTCTTGAGTGATCTCTTACAGTACCCATGTTGGGCTCCCACTAGCATCCGCAGCAATGCTTCTACTGCCCCAAAGCCTACCTTATTCCCAGCCATCTCTGTTTCCTCAAGAATCCTTAAAATTCTGGCAAAAGAGTCACATCATCCTGTCTCAGTTCTGCAGGTCGAAGAGCTCTCCTCTTACTACTGCTGTATTTGTCCTTGCCTTATTCCATTCCATTCTACTCCATTCCATTCCTTCATCTTTTTCCTCTGCTTTCTACCTTCCCCTTTTGTTACAAAAAGAAGCAAGACATATCCCTTTTCCAGTCCCAGAAGTGCTCAAGGTCACTTACGTCAGAGACCTCTTATGGCTATAAGCAGAGATGCCAGTAAAGGGAAGTTCCTCAGACTTTGTTACCCAAGATGCTTTCATTCTGTCACTCATAGTCTTAATTAATCATAGGGCTGCTAAATATGTAATATGGTAACATGCTTTTGTGCGTCTCTCCCAGTCTACATAACCTGCCCAATGTATACATTTACAGAAGTGCCTCATGGTCCCATTCTAGATCCTGAAAAATCACACTTGTGGTTAATAGGTCTGCCTGTAAACACAAGGATTTGTGAGGCCAAATACCAGGAAGTAACTAGAGATTCATGCATTTAATTCTCTTCAGAGTAAAGGAGAAGTAATTGAGCCAGTCTCTTCTGTTGCAGTATTGTCAAATTACCAGTGCTCAACCAGATGCCATGTGTTCCTCTGGCAGGATGTGGGTGTAAGTAAAACCTACTAAAAAATGGTTGTTTGAGATTGAAGATGTCCATTTCTTCCATACTGCAGGAAAAAAGTCACCCATATATACAGGTTAAATGCCCATAGGTATCAAGGCTATGGATCTGGATTATAAATCCACAGGAAATTTAGATGCTGGTGTGTAATCCTAGCAAACCCTTGACTGTGTCATAGCTTTGAAGCATTCAGTTGGAAAAACCTGTGTGGAAGCCCCAGTACATGAATGATGCCTTTTGTGGTCAGATTTGAATCAGATTTTTCTGATGGTTGCCATTGGTGACCTTTAGCAGACTAGTATTTTCTCCTACTTCCGTCTGCAGAATCAGAAGCTTAGAAATCATTCATTTCATTGTAAGAATGAAGCTCGAATGCTTTTTCTTACAAGAATTTAAAGGATTTCTGTGTTAAATTCTAAATTCCTTGCTCAGAGTTTGTGACTGAAATAGCTCTATATTGTTCTAACTTGCCTGTGATCAAGAAAATTCGAGAGAAAATGTACATTCACACAGCAGCCCATTGTGCTGTGTAGATTTACCCACACCACCAAGGACAATGGCTGCTCAGCTGCCAGTATTTAACAATAAACAAACATCAACAAATAAAAATGTTTGACAATAAATTTAATTACCACTGGGGAGGGAGGAGTTGTTTTTTGTCTTACATAAGAACAAGCAAGAACTCCTTCAGGAAGGTCAGTATTTCAAGCAGAGGAGCTATGCAAGTAAATCATTGATGGAAAGAGAGCCCTGCATCTGGGACAGAGGATAAAAGGGAGCTAAGCAGCCAGCAGGATGCATAATGACAGCTGTTTAAACCACATTTCTAACTGCTGTGGCCAATGGTTTGATATCTCTGGGGAGCAAGCAGGCAGCCATGGGGGAGGTGGGACACAGAAAAACAGAACAGATCAGCATATTACTATTTCTATTGTGACCAGACTGTCTGTTCCTGTCCAACTTCAATAATAGCTAATTAACAACTGCCAAAATTCACCCCATCCAAACGTCTGGTTATCCAGGGCCTGCTTCCCCTCTGAAGCTTTAATGAATTTTAACATGTTTGGAAGAACATTTCCCTCTGGCTTACTGAGATAAAATAAGATATAAACAGACCCCTTGGGCCAGGTACATCCTCTGCTCAGTAGTGTTCCCAAAATCATAGAATCATAGAATCATAATAGTTAGGGCTGCAAGGGACCTTAAGATCATCTGGTTCCAACCCCCCTGCCAGGGGCAGGGATACCTCACATTAAACCATGCCACCCAAGGCTATGTCCAACCTGGCCTTGAACTCCGCCAGCAATGGAGCATTCACAAATTCCCTGGGCAACCCATTCCAGTGCCTCACCACCCTTACAGTAAAGAATTTCTTCCTCATAGCCAATCCAAACTTCCCCTGTTTAAGTTTGAACCCATTACCCCTTGTCCTATCACTACAGTCCCTAATGAAGAGTCCCTCCCCACCATCCCTATAGGCCCCCTTCAGATACTGGAAGGATGCTATGAGGTCTCCACGCAGCCTTCTCTTCTCCAGGCTGAACAGCCCCAACTTTCACAGCCTATCACCATATGGGAGGTGCTCCAGTCCCCTGATCATCCTCATGGCCCTCCTCTGGACTTGTTCCAACAGTTCCATGTTCTTCTTATGTTGAGGACACCAGAACTGCACACAATACTCCAAATGAGGTCTCATGAGAGCAGAGTAGAGGGGCAGGATCACCTCCTTTTACCTGCTGGTCACACTCCTTTTGATGCAGCCCAGGTTGGCTTTCTGGGCTGCAAGCGCACACTGCTGGCTCATGTTCATTTTCCCATCAACCAACACCCCCAAGTCATTCTCTGCAGGGCTGCTCTGAATCACTTCTCTGCCCAACCTGTAGCTGTGCCTGGGATTGCTCCCACCCAGGTGGAGGACCTTGCACTTGCCATGCTTAAACTTCATCAGGTTGGCATCTGCCCACCTCACAAGCTTGTCAAGGTCCCTCCGGATGGCATTCCTTCCCTCCAATGTACCAACTGAACCACACAGCTTGGTGCCATTGGCGAATTTGCTGAGGATGCACTCAATCCCACTGTCCGTGTCACCGACAAAGATGTTGAACAAGACCGGTCCCAACACCGATCCCTGAGGGACACCACGCGTTACTGGTCTCCACCTGGACATTGAGCCATTGAGCACAACGCTTTGCGTGCGGCCATCCAGCCAGTTCTTTTCATCCGAGTGGTCCATCTATCAAATTGATGTCTCTCCAAATTAGAGACAAGGATGTCATGTGAGACAGTGTCAAATGCTTTGCACAAGTCCAGGTAGATGACATCAACTGCTCTACCCCTGTCCATCAGTTCCGTAACCCCATCATAGAAGGCCACCAAATTGGTCAGGCAGGATTTCCCCTTAGTGAAGCCATGCTGGCTGTCACCAACCACCTTGTGGTTTTTCATGTGCCTTAGCATGCCTTCCCGGGGAATCTGCTCCAAGATTTCATCAGGCACAGAGGTGAGGCTGACTGGTCTGTAGTTCCCCAGCTCATCCCTTTTCCCCTTCTTGAAAATGGGGGTTATATTTCCCTTTTTCCAGTCATCGGGAACTTCACCTGACTGCCATGATTTTTCAAATATGATGGACAGTGGCTTAGCAACTTCATTTGCCAGCTCCCTCAGGACCCGTGGATGGATTTCATCAGGTCCCATGGACTTGTGCACATTCAGGTTCTCAAGATGATCTTGAACCAGATCCACTCCGACAGTGGGCTTGGGGTCTTCATTCTCACAGTCCCTGCATCTGCCTTCCAAGACTTGGGTGGTGTGGTCAGAGCATTTGTCGGTGAAGACTGAGGCAAAGAAGTCGTTAAGAACCTCAGCCTTCTCCAAATCCAGGGTAGCCAGTTCTCCTTATAGCTTCCAGAGGGGGCCCATGTTGTCCCCAGTCTGTCTTTTATTTGCAATGTACCTATAGAATCCCTTCCTGTTATCTTTCACATCCCTAGCCAAGTTTAATTCTAAGTGGGCCTTAACTTTCCTAACCTGGTCCCTAACTTCCCGGACAACATCCCTGTATTCTTCCCAGGCTGCCTGTCCTTGCTTCCACCTTTTATAAGCCTCTTTTTTCCCTTGAAGTTTCCTCAGCAGCTCCTTATCCATCCAAGGAGGTCTCCTGGCCCTCTTGCAGCACTTCCTTCTAGTAGGGATGTATCACTCCTGAGCTTGCAGCAGGTGATCCTTGAATATCACCCAAGAGTCTTGGGCCCCCCTGCCCTCTAGGGCTATATCCCATGGAACCTTACTGAGCAGGTTCCTGAAGAGGCCAAAGTCTGCTCTCTTGAAGTCCAGGGCAGTGAGCTTGCTGCATGCTCTTCTCACTGTCCTGAGGATCTTGAATATGACCATCTCATGACCGCTGCAACCAAGGCTGCCCTGGAGTGTCACATTTCCAAGCAGCCCTTCCCTGCTGGTGAGGTCGACGTCAAGCATGGCACCTCTCCTTGTTGGCTCCTCTATTACTCGCAGAAAGAAGTTGATTTCCACATAATCGAAGAACATCCTGGATTGCTTGTGCCAGGCTTATTCCCCTATCTTCCCAGGATTTATTTGCCCCCCCATCTCCTAGCTTTTGACTTGCTGAAAAAAGCAAGTCCTATGCCTTATGAGAAGGATCATTTTCCTGCTCCTACCATAAGCCAGGAGCAAGAATAATGCTGCTAAAGCTGCTGAAGAAGGTATTTCTCACCACATAATGCCGTGATGAGGCTTTGCAGCAATAGAGCACCCCAGCTTTGATATTTCCTATGCAAGCTGCCTCCATCCATGACAGAGCATACCTCTCATCTGCAGCAGCCATTCTGCGGACACTTCCAGTCCTTGACTATATTCTTATACTGCTTGCATGAACCAGACCTCCAAAGTTGTCTCTAGTGAGAGTCTTACTAAGCATGACCCACCGTCTCTAAAACACATTAATTTCAAGCTAAGTATGTGTGTCCAGCAGAAGGAGGTTGGGAATACAGCTGGCAGTCCAAGTAAATGCAATCAAAACCAATCTTAGGAAAATTCAGTCCAACATGGCAGTGTGAAAGGATGAAAGGAAGGGAGGTGGGGAAACTGACCCAACACTCCAGTAATTCCTGGAATTACCTCAAACATGTTCCACAAGTTTCTTATTGAACCAAACACCTGTGTGCCTTCACATGTTACATGGCTTACTTGCTCATCCATCTTATTACTCTGAGCACCCAGAAAACTTCACAGGCAGGCAAACTGTTTAATCCAGTAACTTTGTACTGTCAGCAGTTGGAAGGTAGAAAGAATTGTGACAGTGAAAGTTTCCATCCAGATTTCAGTATGGTACTTTTACACTGTTTTAAGGAGTCTTAGCTAGCTGTTCACTCACGTTAACTTACACTGAAACTAGGTACATGAATGAAAAATCTGTCTGTGTTACCAGATAGAGAGAATGATGATAAACAATTTATCAAGTTTGACAAGGTGTTTGGTGTGAAGCTTCATCACAGGGTACCGGATGAAGCTATCCAGTTTTTTTGCTGTTTGTAGAGAACAACTGCATCACAGGAAGAGAAAGGTGATAGTATTTGTTTACACAGCCCTGTAAGCCTGCTGCCGTAGCCACTGAATGCTCTCACTATCAAAGACACTCTGGCAATAAGGACATTCAGAAAAGAAGGGAGAAAGAGTACATGGCTGAAGGATGGATTTTTCTGCAGCCACTTGCTTCAGAGCATGGGTAATTACCACACCTGCTGTTCCTACTGGTTCCTATTTCTCATAGTTCTCAATCGATTGTTATTATCTCCCCTGACTTCTCACTACAGCTGCCCTACTAAATACATATCTATGTTCCTGTACCACCTCCCACATGCTGTTCCATATGCATTTCACCTGTCCCTCCTCCCCAAGCATGCTCCACTGCAGAACCAGATATAAAAATCAAGACTGAGGAGAGCAGAAATCTTGTGGCTTATGCGACTACTGATTAGGGGAGCTCCTTCCACATTCCAGGGCACACAACACCCCATGAACTACCTATAAATCCCTGAAAATCCCTTCTACTTTGACCTGACCAGAATGAGAAGAGATTAAAAGAAAACAACGGGGATGGTGTTATGAGCAGTTTCTAGCACTCAAAAAGAATTCAGCCTGTATAGATAGAAAGCATAACTAGAAATTACATCACATCCTAGGACTCTGTAACTGTAGACTGAAACACAGCAACCATTTTGCTTTGTTCTTTAATCAGGCAATAGTACAAGAAAGCAAGTAAAGCAGAATTTTGTGGCTGTGTCCAAAATGCATTTTCAAAATGAGGGCATATCTATCACTTTACCTGTAAAGTCATGGGAAGAAGAGATTTGTCTCTTTTGACTTGGGAAGTTAAGCAATTTAATTTTCCTTTCTCCCTTACCCACTCCTGAGATAATTCCCTGTTCTCCCAGGAGGGCTGTCCTTTCCTGGCGTTTCCTTTTCTTTTGGGTTTTTTGCATACACGTGCACATAAGCACTCAAAATGTTTCTGCTATACTTTGTTATCTGAGTCTTGCAGCTCTTGGCAGGGCTTATCAGAGACAAGGGAAGATGAGAGATTCGGCTCAGTGGACCTTCTGCAGCCTGCTAAAATCAAATGTGACAGCAGCAGACCAGCACAGCAGGAGGTGTCAATGACGGCTGAAAGACTAGAGACACAGACCTGTGTCACAGGTGAATGTTGTCCAAACATCTCACACATAGTCTCAGTTAGAGGCCACTTCTGAAACGTCAACTACTGATCTCTATTTGAGGCAGGATCTCATGCTTGCACGTCATGTTCATTTCTGACCTCAGTTCTCTGGGAAAAGCAATGGATTAACTTGCAGTGTCCAGAGATTTTAATTTTTTTTTTTTATGGTTCTTCACAGGAACATCCCAGTCATATTGCAGATTTCATCTGGAGATCCCCTTACAGCGGTCTTTGTGGCACTTGAGATGATGGAGCTTTGACTTTAATTTTACCAGAGTTTTAGTCCTCTTAGTTATCATTTGAATGCATTCCTATATCCACCTCGTCCACACATTTGTCACTGCTTACTGATACATCGGTGAGGAATACCAAACACATGCACAGATTTATAAGTGGGGCCATTATATCTGATAGATTCTGTCTGAGGGACTTGAGGTATCTGTGTAGTCAGGCTGTGAGATAATGCAAGCGAAAAAGCAGCAGCACAATTACACAGCCAGAATAAACCGTGGCATTTCCTGATGTTTAGTGGTTAACTGTGTAAATGTACTCTTGAGTTAACTTTTTTATTTGATTTCCCTTGGATTTGTTGTTTGTTTGTGATTTTCCTTTGCAGATAGCATTTCAAAAGGCTAATCCCTAATGCTTCAAACCTGTGTTGCTTAGACAATAATTACACAGCAACCATGCAAAGGCTATTGATGTTTGACTTAACACTAGTTCAATCCTATCATTTTATTCTACTTCCCTGTAACCAATCTGTCTTTAAAGTAACGTACAAGTGAACCGTGAATACCATCTTTCACTAGTCCTTAGATTAGCTTTCTTTTTCTTTATGTCCTGTCTACTTTGTAATTGTTTTGGAGTTCGGGGAGCTTGGTTTATACTGCACAAGCACAGACTACAAAATCACTTTTTTTTCCTACTGACATGCTTTCCAAATGCTCATATTTTAATCAATTAAAAACTCATTTGCTTTGCAAAAACACAGTGCCTTGCAGTCCAGGGACAGTTGCTTCTATACCAGTTCCAATATTTATCTGTTATTTTGCTTAAAAATAATGTACTTTTCCATTATAAATCTATGGGGTGTTTTTACTCCATCTCGTATCTCTATCTGAACTAATGATTCTGAAAATCTTCAAAGGCAACTGTCTTCCATAAAAAACTCCAGGGAGGGGGTTAGACAGTAAAATGGTTATCTCTGTGCTGGGGTCTCTAAAAAGCAAGGAGCAAGAGGAGTGTAGAAGCCTATAAATGTATAACTCTTTTGTTGGTTTGTATTACTTTTCATATTGTTGTCTGGCAGATTAATACTGGGTTTTATCTTGCACATACCTAAATGCCTCAGGAATAAAGGCACCAGTGATTCAAAGTAAAAGCATGACACTGACTTTCTTTAGATATGTTTGATTGCTTCACTGAAAGGGTTATCAGGTGCTGGAACAGCCTCCCTAGGGAAGTGGCTGAGTCACCATCCCGAGAGGTATTTAAGAGACAGTAAATGTGCCACTTAGTGACATGTCTTTTGGTGGACTTGGCAGCTTTGGGTTAACAATGGGACTCAATCTTAAAGGTCTTTTCCAACCTAAATGATTCTATGATTTTCAGCATACTGAACATTGCTTCTGTCTACTATCTCAGAATTTAAGGATCAAGGCATGTTGCCCTCATTTTCCTATGTGTTGGTTTCCTGCTCTATAAACTGCATTAAGTATGATGGTCAGATAAACGGGACTTAGGAACCTCTCCTAAGTGCATGGGAGTTGCATGGGGATGAGGAAAAAGAGGACTCATTTTTCTGTCCCAAGAAGATCTGTGTTACAGTATAATCAATCAAGCACTAGAACAGTTTATCCCGAGTCTGTGCAGTCTCCGTTCTTGGAGGCTTCATGACCCAATAAGATGAAGCCCTGAGCAACCTGGTCTGATCTCAGGGCCAACCTGGCTTTGAGCAGAGTTTGGACTAGAGAACTCCTGAGGTCACCTGCAGCCTGAATTACTCTGTGTCTCCCTTCATCCTTATAGCCACAATAACATTACCAATGCAAAAACCCATCTCAGAAGTTGCTGGCTTTGAACATGTATGATATAACTGAAAGCTAAAGGATGCAATGATCTGCACAAACTGACATCAGAAATTCTAGTGACTGATACATTAGCAATAACCTGGGCTATGAAGCCTCCAGCCTCACAGCTCTGCAGAGCTGGGATCATTCTCCTGCAGAAACTAAGCACAGGGACTAAACTCTTTCAGATCATACAAACCTAGCCAATGTATGGTGCTACATCTCAGAAAAAGCAGAAAATCCCAGGAATGAGTAGTCAGTAATCTCTCAAATTCAGTGTTCCAGTGCTGCCACAAAGCAAGGTGCCTTTTTGAGGCAATGACTGACAGGCTCCCAAAAGAGGTATTATTTAGCAGATGGCAGGAACAAACGCTACCCAGAAAGTATAAAAGTTATATTACACTGGTAATGCCTTATTAGGAGCCCAAAATCTAAGAGCTCATCGATTTTAATGGCAGAACCATTACCACCATCACTGAACAAAGGATTTCACCCCTTTTGTATAGCGGAAATCAATCAATCACTTTTGTCATACAGGAGATATGAAAATAGCCCATTTTTATATGGGTTAATTGGTAGCTAATCAATATTCAAAAGGGAGAACTCAGTAACTAAAAGATTAATTTATCACATTATTTCAAATTTTAAACCAAATAATAAGTTCTTATCTCTTTTTAACACACAGCATCTTGTCACTTTTCACTTCTCTGTGAGTTCTCTTTTTCTCTGAGCAGATTTACAAAAATAAAAGTAACCTTTCTTAGTATTACAGCTGTCCTCTTAAGGTATTATTCACTTGAAAAGCAATAATTAAATATTGAAGATAAACACTTTGTAAATGAGGATATCTTATCAGCTGAGTTCTACTTGCCATTTTGATAACTGATTGTAAACTTGATTATTGTAAGTACTTGTTTTGCACTAAAACTGTTGTCTTCAGTACTGTCTGATACCTTCCATCAGGGAACATACATATCTGTATCTGTATTGGTTTTATGTTGATCTCTTTGAACATTTTCACCAAGTAGTTTTTGCTCAGCATGACCACAGCTGGAAAACTCTGACCTTCACTAAAGAGCTGTGGATTTTATTTATTGTATTTAATTTTTGTAACTGCCACAACTTTTGAAGGAAATAAATAAACAAATAAAAATCCCAAGTAACAGCAAACCCACTCAATGCACTTATGCTGCTGTTTTCCCATTTAGTAAATTACATTATGAGCTCTGAACAATTCCATTCCTTCTGCAAGTGAAGAGAATAGAGTTGTCATTATACTCATCTTTAGGTTGTGACTCTATTAATCCTTTTAGATTAACGTGTTTGAGAGGGTGGGTGCAATTCTGGTCTAAGCAACACAGCTAAAATTCCAAGCCTTATTCCTAAAATGAATGTATAAATCACTTGGATGTGTTGATCATCAAAATAGCTGACATGAAGTCTAAGGAGACGGCTATTCATAGAAGCCTATAGCTGTAACTGTATGATATCTTAGTGTTCTAGCAGAGGATCTAAAATACAGAAATGTGTATGAATATCCTGTTGAGATGGTGAATCTGTGTATTTTTTCATTGTAGAGGAAAATTATTAACTTCTTAAATATCAAAGCACAGTACCAAAGAACAAGAAAAAAGCAAGCTTCCAGCTGCAGGGAAATTGTTGCCTGTTTTTGTGATGCTCTTAGCTAGTCAGCAGCACCTCTGGTTTCATCCTTCAGGAGGCATGGAAGCAGACCAGAGATTTTTAGAGGTGTTCACATAATAAACTGTTCATGTTGTAAATGAAGTAGATCTTTTAATTAACTAGTCAAAGAGTGCTCTGCTTTATGTTGAGGATGACAATAAAAAAGCAACAAAATGCTGCCTTCTTTTGCTTTTCTTCATATTATGTTGCAAGCACTGGGGAACTAATAGTCTAATCACCGCCTACTGACTGTCAACACCAGAACAACCTCTCAGGTTGTATTGTAATAACTTCCAAGGGTTTTTTAAGCTGATACAAAGAGAAAATTACCACGTGGGAGAAAGACAAACTACTACAACTATTTAATGTTTACCTCTATTTTTCATTATAAGACATATCCCTATTTTCCTCCATTACCTTTTCTCCTTAAGTTAATGCTAAAAGAAACAGACCATAGGAGTGGGTGTAGTCATGGTAATTCATAGCAGATTAATTCTCTCATCAGTTCATGGTAGAAATAAATATTCTGTCATCCCAATGAACATCCATAACAAAAAGTGATTATCCTTCTTTCACTGAAAAAATGTCAATAAAAAATAGATTTATTTAAAAACTAACTCAATGTTTCCCAGTTTGGAGGATGGTCAGTCACTTCTATCTAAATAATACCAGATGTGGTTCTTTGTCAGCTAATACTCACAGCAACACCTACCAACATCTGGTAAGTAGATGAGGCAGAAACTCCCTTTAACTTGCCTTTCTATTGTCCTATATGTTCTTCAGTTGGAAAATTTATTAAAAATCTTCAGTGGTGCAATTTATTGAATTTAGATACAAAATTTGCATTAACCTGATGATAATGCAAATATCCATATGAGTTTATAACTTTCCAAAATACTGGGGAGCTCTGTTCTAGGAAATCTTCTCTCATAGCACATGAGGTCCTAGAAAACATACACAGAATGGAAAAATGTTTGTAGATATTTGATAGGGATCCTCTCATTTTCATTACTATGATTATCACATGGGAAGCCACTGATGAGCACACAGAAACAGATGTCATTCTTTACAACATGTCTTGGCAGGACTACTGTATCCACTAAATCCAGCTGTCTGGATAAACTAATGCCAAAGTATAACAGTGTGAGAGGGATTCAAAACCTTTTCTTACCGACATTGCATGTTTCTTGGGTGTACACCGTAAAGCACTGGGCAGGAAAAAATAAACATCCTTAGGCTAGAACGGAGGCTAGTTAATAGAAAGTTACTGTAAAACTATGATTTTTCATGTACAGCTTTATGTTGTGATTATTCCATAGCTGATCAATCAATATCTGTTACCGTAACAATTTCATATAGTGCTCACGCTGATGTCAGGATACTGGGTTCTTCTGAGTCAGTGTTAGACTTCTGCCTAGAGCTTTTACGTTTTTTGTGGAAAAGATAGTTCTGAGAGTCATTGGAAGAAAAATCTCTGCAACTTTTAATTTAACAACAGCTGTCCTAAGATCCACATTAAAGTAAAAGAATCAGTCCCATTTATCAACACTCAAGCATACAGATTCCAGCTCTGTATTCCTGATTGATGATTTGCCAGATGATTCCTTTCTCCATTTCTAAATTGCTTTGCCTTCAGTTGGAAGGCTACAATTCTTTCCTTCATTATACCTGTATTCCTGCAATAATTATCTTGCAGAGAGGAGAATATCACTGTCTGAAACCAAGTGCAGCTGCAGAGAAGACATTGGTTTGGAGTTCTGGAATCCAGGTGGAAGACACAAAGTCTCTGACAGAAAGTCTCGTTGCTCACTTATTTATTCAGTTTTTCCTCTCAGTTTGTCACTTGTGAAATAAGGTAAAATATTTTACAAGACCCATAAAATGCTCTGAGAAATAAAGGACCCAGATTATGTCAGGGCCAACAAGTGCATTAACAAGCTATGAAACCTCTTGCCCCCTCCTTGGACATGTTATTGACCATGTGCACTGTGTTACAGATGGCTTGTGAAGAACAACATATCCTTGCCCTGGCCACATTCAACCAGGGGAAGTCCTTTCAGGACTTTTCTTTGCCAACTGCACAGTTTTCCACCAGCAGCTCAGCCATACAGGGGCCAGGCACCATCAGTCACACCCATGGATCAGAATACAAAATCAGGAGCTTACCACTCCTTACTGAACAGACAAGGTTAGACAATCTCTTTGCAAACTTCATGCATCTGACAACACCATGCTGTAAGACCAGCAAACATGTTCCTTAAACATTACCCATCACTGGCAGTGTTCAAGGTCAGACTGGATGGGGCTTTGAGCAAGATGATTCAGTAGAAGATGTCCCTGCCCATGCCAGGGGGATTGGAACTAGATGATCTTTAAAGCTCCTTCCAAGCCAAACCATTCTATGATTAGCAACTGAGGGCCAGACAGCTTGAAGACCATGGGAAGGATTCATGTAAGATGGATAGATAAATCTGGAATAGTCACACCTAAAGTCACTAAGGAGAAATAGTAAAATCTACTGGGGATCCTAAAATGGATGCCTAATGTTGATCAGACGAATTATCCCCTGAAGAGCACTGCATGCATAAGAGTTTTTACCTCTGACTGCACAGGGACTGGAGATGGTTGCTTTAGGTGCTTGCCTGTCTAAATATGGATGAGATTAATCCCTCTCCCAAAACACTTGACGTGAAATTGGAGAAAGCAGACCAGCAGCTCTCAGATCTGCCAGGTGAGATTCAGACCTGATCCCTTGGCAGTTACCTCCTAACTCTGCTTCAGCGTTCTGCTTTGCAAGACGCCACAGGGTTTTATGCTTTTTAGATTAGGTGCTGAGAGATGAAAACCAGGCACAGCATCTGAAAGGAAAGGCAATCACTCTAGGTCACAAAAAGATATCAGCGTTGTGACCAGGATGCTAAACTTTAAGCTGATACCCAAGGAATTTTTAAGGAAATTACAAGAAGAGGAACCACAAAGGGAGTGTAAATAAAGCTGAACAAGGTCTTCTTAAAATAAGTAGATTTTGTTGAATTATGTGGTTTGGAAGCAACTCGTGTAATAATACTCAACAAATTGTCTTCTTCTAAATATATTTTTTGGAACTAACTCTTCAAATGGAAAGGTTTCAACTCTTGAAATGACCTATTTTTAATGTTAAAAGCATTACCTACCCAAAATAATGCTTCACTAGGCCCAGAACAAAGTTAGAGGGAAGTTTGCCAAGATAGTAATTTCTGTTTTACTTCAGCCCAAAACTAAGCTGCCTTTTCATATTACTCTACGTCTCATACCCTAATACACATACCTGGAGAAGATTCCAAACCAAAGTCACATGCAAAAATTGGTAAATGTTTGAGAAATAAAAAATCTGTTCCTCCTTTGCCCTTTATTCCCTTTGGATATTACTTACATTGTTGATGTCACCGATTTCTGAATGGAAAGAGGATTTTCTCCATATAGTTTGGGTTACACAGAAAAATGACCATTGACAGAGAAGTTTCATAGAAGTTAGTTCTGAAAAGTCTCTGCTATTTATGGCATTTTAGAAAGTTTTTCTATTAATGGCGGAGGGAGGGTTAAGATGGTTTTGCATTTGTTTTGGTTTTCTTCTATAAATCGTATTTTCCATTTGCTCCAGTGGAAGTTCAAAGCTAAATGCTCTATACAGAAATCCTGTAGAAGAGGTAAGGCATTCTGCATCACTTGCTAACTAACTTCTGTGAAAGTGCTGCTGTCTACTGATTTATAAAAACCAAGCACACTCTTATTATTAAAGGCAGAACTGGCAGCACATGTTAAAATCATCCAGTACTTGCTCTCATTATTATTAAATTCCTGTTTGCTTTGCCAGATTTTAACCGTTTGGCAGAGATCTCGTACAACGAATATCTGTCATTAACTGAAGATTTTGAAACTTCTCCAGCAAAATGCTCCAGATTTTTGAGGACAAGTGTAGAGGATAAAAATGTGTCATAATAACAAAAAAGAGATTTCTTCTTTTGTAAGTCTAGCTTTGGTTAAGTCACTTAAAATTTCACTGACAAACAGAAAAATAGGCTTTGTTTAATTTAGGTTGGTCCCATGAAATTTGCCAAACTTTGTTGCAGGTATAGTCTTGGAAAAATGGCAATGAGTACCTTCCTGATTCAATTTCAAAAGGTTTTTGTCCACACTTACCGAAAGGATCAGCTGAACTCACGCGCTCTATGACTAAAGCTCTAGGACAAGCCAAGACTTTCCTCTCTAACTGAAAACAGGAATCTTCCTTTCTTTTTTTTTTTTTTTAATTGGGGACTGGAGAGGATTGGAGAAGGAGTCTGTAGGCTTATAGAATACTGTACTTTGCTTGCAAAGCTATGCGCCCAGAAATGAGAAAGTACCAGAACATAAATCCGCTTTGGTACCTTTTTTGGTCTCTCTGGGGAAGAACTCAGTTCAGATAATGGAGCAATGGTTGCAAAACCTGCACAGCACCCTGCCCCATTTCATCCAGTTCAGGCATTATGATGGGCCTTAAACATCTATTCACACTGTGTATTGGATGAGACCCTTTCTCAGGGTACAGAATGTCCTTGCTCAGGAAATGAATCAGTACTGAGACACATAAGGGACTGCTGTCTTTGGACCATTGCTCTTTATTTGCTTTAAAGTTGAGAAGCAGAAGATGACTGAGGCTGGCATTAATAGGGAGAGAAACTGGAGTTCTCATATGAATGTTTCCCCAGAAAAATAGATTTTATCTCTTCATCTACTGCAGAGTCTCTGTGGTGCTGTCCAAGCTATTTAAACTCTACCCTGTCTTGTGAAAGCGTCCATGCTGAGACTGCCAACTTTCTCACCACAGAAATGCTCCTAGAGGAATCTTACGAATAGACCAAGAGATGAGACTCCAAAATGTGTTCTGAAGTTCTAAGCCTTTATTAGGATGCCCACATGTACGGAGTGTAGACTATTTGACCTTAGGACCAACTATTACCTGGCTTGCCCTGCAGCTCTCAGCATTGTCTTGCATTCTAGCTGGAAACCCACAACCTTGCGTTGTGACCCAGTTCTGGTAATCACTACACTTGGTTTTGTGGGAAACACAAGAAAGAATAAAAGCAACAAATGATGCCTGAAAACCCGGGAAGAAAGTTGAGGACTTTTCCAGCCAGCTCTGATAACCTACATATCTCTGAAGGACCTGCAGGGGCATAGCTAGAGGTACATAACCCTGGACAACATAATTTTATTTCTGGACCTTCCATCCTAAAGAGGCTATCAGTAGCCAAAAGGCCAGCTAGGTGCGTTACAACTAGAGGGAGGTCCATGACCTCCTGTCATGGAGCTCTGTGAGGTGCTTACAGACAGTGCTGCACTCATTTGTTTCTCTGCCTTGAGACTAAGCTTCACTTGTGTTCTAAGGACCTATTTAGACAAACAAGTTTTAAGGCTACACCTCAGCGTAAGTTTTGGGTTAGATAAAGTAGTAAACTGCAAACTCTGAGAATTGCTTAGTTCTTAAAAGGCAATGCAGCGAAGCTGAGAACACGCTTAATCCGCCTGGCTATAGTTAGCCTTCCGGCAGATGAGGCTACCCTAGTGTTAAGGCTAGACCAAATGAGAAGATGAGATGACGTACAGACAACCCTCAGTATGTCCTACATTAAGAAGCAACCTGCCAGATGCAAAGAGATAAGGAATGAGGGAAGGAGCCATTGACTATATTGCTGAGGTGACATGAAACATAAGGTTGCAGAATACAAAGGCTCAGTAGCATGATTAATGTGCGAGTTCAGAAGGTCACTGCAGAGGCCGGTGAGGACACCTGGCTGTGTGTATTTCTGGAACAACAAGGGTAGGAGGGCTGGAGAAAACATTTAGGATAGATGTGGTTATGCTCAAAGTTAGCAGAGATAATTGACCTAAAGTATCATCTTGATCCATAAGGGTGCATAGGTCTAACTTGGAGATTAACCCTAGGAGGAATCATATGGCAAATCCTGCAGCTGTTTAAAAGACCATGGCTAAGGCTGATGGCAGCATTATAGCCCAGGTCAGCAAAGGCCAACAAACCGAAGCACTGCCTGCGCTAAAAAAGACTATCAGAAAAATATGGATAAAAGACAACTGATTAACTTTACCTTACTATTGGAGGTGTATTTTAGAGTACAGTTAGTTGATAGAAAGCTGAGGTTTGACCATGAACATTAAGATTTTGACCAGAAGCCATTTATCTAATGTAATTATCTGTTTCAGAAAGCACATGCAAAGTAACTGGATCTCGGTCAGTTAAATGATGGCTACATTTGCTTCTGAGGAAAACTATAGTTCATGGAATTAATGCTATGACAAAGGTTTGCCTAGGACTGAGTTTATAGTTGGGGCTAGGATGATACTTGTTTGGAAAGGTAGTAGCTTATGTAATATGAGAAGAGGTGATGATAGGAGCCAGTTAAGTACACATACATAGTCCAAGCTGAGACAGGCACTTGCTTTACTACAATTCGGTCTAAGAGGCAGCTTACACAGTGCGAATGAATTCTGGGCAAAATGATGACAATTGTGATTTCACTTAAATCCAAAAAGCCCCCCAAGTTAAACCAAGGAAATGCTTAAACCTTTAAGAATAAAGGCAGTTCAAGATGGCTTTCAATTTATAGCACCAGCAAATGAGATGGAAATAGAATAAAATGCTTGCTACTACGTTGATATAAGTGTACTGATCACATTAAGGATAAGTCTCAGCTAGAATTAAAAAAAAAAAAACAACCAAAAAAAACCGCACCAATCACAAAATACAAAAATACAAAATACCAAACACCCAACTGGTCTTAGTCAGAACTAATTGCTAAAAAAATAGCCTTAAAATAAGGTTTCTGCCTAACTACACCTGAAGCCACCTAAACCAGCTCTAGCACTAAATGCCAGGGAGTAGTTCACACCAGCCCTGATCTCAGACTAGCACTCTTAACATTTATAACATCCTTTTCAGATGCAGTTAAGTAACATTTTCAACAAGTGCTTGATTAACTGATACTAGTCTTAGCAGTAGTGTTATCTGTTTCTTAAAAGCCAAACTGGATTAAACCAAAAATAAACACTGAAATACTGTCACAGCCTTTCAAATGACGTCTTTCAATTTGTTTTTTTATTTCATTCTCTTGGAATAATCCTCCCTCAACCCACACTCACATCCAAAGCTAAGCAAAATCAACAGCACTTACGCCAGTTTTAGGGTGCCATATTTTGGTTTGTGGATGTGTTTTCAAAAAGTCTTTACAGAAAATGAAAGCATCATCCTGCAAAGGTTGTCTGCATTTGCAAATATTCACTCAACCCTCTGAAAATGTGTGTTAATTACACAATATTTTCGAACATTTTTGGAGGTTAGTGCTTCCTCACAAGTTATGTACTAAATAAGCTCTCTTTTCCCCAATCTTCGCTTTCAGTTCAGCCAACCAAATAATGCTTAAATCAGTTCTGATGGTTTCCAATCAGCTCTGCAACACAACACAAATTGTCAATTATTGATGTTTGGATGAATTTGAAAATACTCCGTTACTAAAATAGGTGTTCAGAATTACTCAGATAGTTAGCACATTTGTTAAAATTAAACTCTTACTGTAAATAATGCAATAAAGGGATATATCACTATTATTCTTCTTTGAACGATGAACAATGTGTAGATAGATCCAGCCAAATGAATAAAGACAAGCCAGGGGGAGGAGGAGGGAAATGGATTGTTGGAGGGGGGTGGAGGAATTCCATCTGCTCTTGCAACTGATTATATACTTGACTGACATTTCTCTTGCCAAATTTTATCAATGTGACAAATACCCCCAAAATATTACGAAAAGAATGAAGTTCATTAAATTGCATGGATCACGTTACCTTTTGTAAATGGGCATTCATCCTGAAGCCACTTCCGTCTGACCTGATAAACAAATCCCCTAGAAACAAATCTACAAGAAGAAAAACTAGTTCTCTATACCACAGTCAGTAAGGTGACATTAGAGGAGAAAATACTACTGCTAAGCCTAGTAGCAGTTAATCAAGCACTTGTTGAAAATGTCATTTAATAGCATGTGAAAAGGATGTGATATACTGGAAGTTGATAAATCTTCACTTGGCTACTTTGGTAAGTTTAATGATATATGTTAAATTTTCTCTGTGTGTGTGACATATTTTTGCACTTTTTTAAACAATGTATTTCCTTTACAAATATTTTGCAACTTTATTTTACTTATGCATAAAAGTAACTTACGAATACTCATAAAGAAACTAGTGAATTTTGACTTTTTTTAAAAAAAGCAGCTTATAAAACTAAGCAGCAAAAAAGATCCTATTTTTAATACAAGCTTTCCATGAAAAGATGCCTTGAACCTTTCCTACTTGAGCAACAGAACACTATTCACATGAATATCTGGAAGCTCCATGCCAAATTGCAAAATTCTGCACAAAGAAGAAGTAGTTATTAGAGATAAAAAATGAAAAGCAAACAATGTCTGGCCAAACAACGATCAGTTTGATGCAACTGCGCTTCACAAAAGTCTCGAAAGTTTAACAGCAGTAACAGCAAATCTCATAGCAATGGTGCATATGCAATCATATCTTTGCTCAGAAGTAGAATATAGTAAACTTTTGTCATTATTGTTATTCATGATATATCTTGAATGTGATTTTTCATTCTAGCCCATTTTAAAAAGCATATGACTTAATTAGCCTTTATCTATTAAAGAGGAATGAACAGATGTTAATATATTTGTGGCTATTCACCACAGTTGTGAAAGAAGCCATTTCCATCTTAAAGATATGGTTTTTATTCCTGTAAGCATCTGAATGCCGATCCTCTAACAGCTGAGGAGTTTGTAAAAAGCAATACTTTAAACTTTAATGAAAGAATTTATTTCTAGGGCCTTTATAAATCAATCTGATGTGCCTATATAATTAGACAAAAATCATATTCACTGTGATGTTCAATAGCTCACAAAAAAGTCAACGTATGTTTGAATAAACTCATTCTAATAAATGAAAGTCCCCAAAAGAAGCCAGCAATCATGAGCAGATTTAAGATTCCTCTTAGCAAACAAACTGAATTAAATAATAGATTGAAGAGGCTGAATTACTAATCTTCAGCTATAACTTGAAATGTCAGCCCAGTTTTAGAGAGACTAGTCATCAAAATACTTTAAAATAGAGCTCCATGAATCACAGAACATAAGATTATTTACTGATCAATCAACAGATTACTTTGATTTGTTGTCTACATAATGTTTACTACAAAATATTTTTCCTGATTAAAAAAAAAGAAAAAAATCAAAAGTGGCTATACTCACCTTACATAAATGCCAAATTGCATTTGCTTAAGCATTCAGCAAGTACTTGGTATTGTACATAAATGATTTTGCAAAAATTAGGAGTCCTGAAAGCTAGTGATTTCATTTTTATCCCACATACAGCAGTGTCACAAACTCGCTTATTGATGGGGGAGTGGCAACAAGAAATTAGGTGGCAGAGTTCCTAATTACAGGGTTACTCGTTGCCATCTAATTCATTCTACTGAATGATGCTGACACTGCTTGCACACTCAAAGTTAGCAGCCACCTAAACCATTGCTTGCTGAAATTGGGTCCTGAAACTATTAAAACCTGCATTTAAGCAGAATTTAAAGCGTGGGCAATTGTTCCTGTGCTAGTGCACACATCTACATTATTTTGCTTAGATTTTTTTTTTCCATTATCATGCTTTCCCATATAAAAATTCATGTGGCAAGTGACTAAGAACCTTTTCTGATCATGTTTCCTAGCACCTATAAATCTTCATGCTGCAAATAAAGAATGCAACAACAAAGGTCTGATTATTCTCCAGACCTGATCAAAGAAACCTGCATTAGTGTGGAACTTCTAAACAGGGAAGCTGAGCTTCATAAGGAAAATGTTGCTTTGTCTGGAAGCAGTAGTGCAGAAGATGTCTTCAGCTGCTGTGAAACACAGGCAGTATCAGTTTGTATGGACAATGCCATGCCTCCAGATGACTACATTCGAAGGCGAGGCTATACAGAGCCTTCACTTCTGAAGCTTCCTGTGGAGGAGTCCATTGGGAGTCACCACACATTCTTCCAGTTTGACCGGCATGCTCTGGCCAGAATTTCCACTTCCCCAACTTTAAGGCGTCTAAGGATGACCTCTGCTTCACAAGCACTGTCATTCCAGGACTGTTCTGACACAGCTCAGTTAGGGAATCTAAAGGAATACAATGGCTCTCTCCACCACATTTGCAAGAGTCCACCTCGCTGTACTACAACTTCCTTATTGTCGATGCCTTCTTGTGTTCATGCAAAATTACTGTCTTCCAAAGCCAAGTCTGAAACAACTATTGCAAACCCAGCATCTGCCAGCCCCAGCTCAAAACTGCCAAGCCAAAAAGGTCCTCTCAGCAATGTCAGTCCCAGTGAGAGACTCCAAAACTCTTGGAGAGCCAACTGTGCTACCCTGCCTAGAAGACTCCCTAGTCCCAGCCCTACACCACAGGAGGGTGTCCAGGTAGGAGAAATAGAATGATGCAATCTCCTTTTCAGTCTTACCTATTCAGTGTTGGTCCATCATAGCCAAGCGCATAAACAAAATCACAGCTCTTAACCTGAATTGCAGCCTGGCCTGTGTTCCTTTGATATAACAGACTGACTTCTGTGCTCAGTAGGAAGGGAGTTATTTCCTCATAAATCATCAAGAGACAATGTTTCCAGACTTGTGTTGTGGTGACCAAGTTGGCCTAGTCTGCTTTTGCACATGGCCACTCTTTCTTACTTCTGTCTATCCACCCTGGTGGACCAGTATAACTGGTTTTGGGACTATGAAAGAACAAAACTAAATGATTCACCCAGTTCTAGCTTGGGTTTTACAAGCTTTTCTTTCCAGGATCCTTCAGCAAGGTTCCTCCTAAAACAAGGCAGTTCTCTATTCCGTTTTACTGTATAGGATTATTAACCCTCCAAAACCCAAGAATGAAATCATTCAAGATGGTTGAGCCAAATGCAAGGTTTCCTACTACCAAAGGAAGAGGTCCCATACCCTTTCTTGATTTCCACTTACCTCTGCCAGCTCTGTCACTCGCTGGCCCTCTTCAGTTTTATGTTCAGCTCCAAAAAAAAAGAGATATTACTGACACTGGCACTTGCTGGACCAGTGTCAGTAATAAGCAAGGGAGGAGCTAGTTTACTAGTTTAGAAGCTTACTAGCTTCTAGTTTACTTCTTTCCCTAGAAGTAAATTACCTTTCAGCTATCCCTCATAACTTCACTGCAAGGACAAAAGGAGAGGCACCGTATCAGCCAGGTTTGCTGCCTGTTACTCTCAAAGACCATGTTACTTGCACATGCAGTTGAATTCAGATATATGCTTGACTCTGTCCGCACAGAAAGCACCTACACACATTTCACTGAACTGAACTAGATGGCATCAAATAAGTGCATAGCTCTTTACTAGCTAGGTACTTTTGTGCCACAGACCAAAAGCTATTTCCCCCCTCCTTCAAATATAGAAAACGTTCTGGATATCAAATGAGTTCTCCTTTCTCCACAACAGTAAAAATAACAAAACAATGCTTAAGTCTATGTAGTACATTTGTCTTAATGAGTACTTTCTTTTTTAATAAAATCAGACTGCTTGCTTGCTTTCTGACCAACTAACAAGAATATTTCACTTTCTTTCAGCAGTGTGGATTGCCCATACAAAGGTATGCATATATTTGTTTTATCTTATCCTAAGCTCCACTTCTGTACATTTTTAATGAATCCACTTCACTCTAACACAAAACTGAACAGTGAGGCATATGTGTAACTCAACTTCAATTCATAGATTCGTTTTGTGAAATGCCTGCCACTAGCTTGTGAAACTAAACTTTT
This sequence comes from Ara ararauna, assembly GCA_028858755.1. NCBI lineage: Eukaryota > Metazoa > Chordata > Aves > Psittaciformes > Psittacidae > Ara > Ara ararauna. Next base: position 118,740,128 of record CM054376.1, on the reverse strand, counting down.
TAATGAGGTTTTCTTTCAAAGCTGGCCCTCTCCCCAACATGTTTAGCTATATTTCATGCAGTATTTCAGCTGGACCATCATAGTTCTGCACTAAGAACTGACCGCCAAAAGGTCTGGCTGTTTGGATTAGCAGTGTCAAGTTTCTGCTTGAAGAATGTTAAAAATCTCATAATCTTGAGCAACATTCTTCAAAACTTTGTGGGAAGGCAAAAGGGAGCAAAGAAGCTAACAGAACAGCTCAATATTGTTCTCATACATGAGCAAAGCAGATCTAGGTCTGCTACTAGATGGGGAGATTGTTAATCCTACAAACTAAGAAGAATTCTTGAATTTTGCAATTCAATTGCAAGCAATATAAGGTGCTGCGTACCATAGATCTATGCAGTGATTTGCATCAAGCTCTTACAAGGAATTGTCAGGCGATAAAAGCTTGATAAGAAATTATTTTGATTCAGCCATGTTTGTTTCCTCCAGAAGTTCAAATGTTTGCAGAAGGGAAACAAAGTTTACTTTCTTCCCCACACAACAAGAAAGCTGGAGCTAGTACCTCCCTTAATAGCCCTACCTCTCTCACTGATGATGCAGTGCTCCCTAGACTGCATGATCCCCTTGAAGATTTCAGGTGGGTCATACAGGTGAGTGAGGTATATTAAAAGCACAAGCACTGGTGAGCAAGTCTTGGCGAAGACAGAAGTAGCCCCACAACAAACAACAATACACCTCTTTTGTGACTCTATCATAAAGTATTTCACTTGTTAATGCAGTAACCATCATTAGGTGAGCTGTATCTCCTCTTCTTCCCAATGTTTACACATTTTTCAGGTAACAGCTCTGTTATAACCTGTAGTTTATAAACAGGTCTGTGTTTCAAGACCCTTTATATTTGGGACTGGGTGGGTTGGAGCAGGCTGATGCAGTCTGTAAGTCATTACAAAAGGCAGCTACCTAGACAAAGCTTAACAGATGTGTGCATGCATCTGAAATCATGCTCCCTGCAGAATAGGCCTCCTAGATTTTCTGAACTGTTGCAATTTCAAACCCACTCTTTAGTAATTTTAATTAATAACAGAGATTGAGAGAGGAGGGGAGGGAGACATCTTTGCATCTTGGTGTGAAAACAGGTGATCTGTACCTATTATGGGAAGAATCTGCTCTGACCAAACTCAAAACTGTAATATGTATCTCACTGACAAGGTGAAGATCTGTGTGATCTGTAGCAAACTTCAGAGGAGAATTTGAAGGATACTGAATGCAAATGGCTAAACAGGAGAACGCTGAACATTTAATGCCACTTGCCCAGCATCTTCAGATGTAAGCCACTATACACCAGCTAATATATTGGCTCTGGACTTCTATCCAGACATTTTAGAATATCAAGAAATCACACAAGGAGCAACATAAGCTTTGTTCCACATCCACCAACAGGAAAGATTGACCAAAGGAGGTTTGGATGATGTACCAGAATTTCTTTTTCTTTTTGTCTTTACCAATATTAGAATGTAGAAATATAAAACAAAAATTACCAGTATATATAAAAATATATAACCAATAATAACAAAAATAAATTTCTGCTTTAAGCTTTTTTTTAATCAAGTTGAATTTAGTCCAAGGTCTAGGCAAAGGCCATATTCAGCTCCTTATCCAAATCATTAGTCTAGTTCCTTAACAGCTAATCCCGTTTTATCATGGCCAGAGAAAACTGCTGAAATGTCAGATTATTCTCCCCATCTAGAATCACACTGAGACAGTTGGTAACTGTCCTCCAAGACTAACTTATGTATCATCCCAGTTAAAAATCATACGTCCATCCTTCAGTTTTAATGAATACCTTTTCTCCCCACTCCCAGGCTGTACTTTCAGGAGTTTTTCTTAAAGCAGCAATGCTCCTTTTAAACAGCTTTCCCACACACAGCCCTCAGTCAGGAATGCCAGTACATCTCTGTCGGCATAGCAACATGCTGAAATGGTGCTTATTATATATAATCAGCCAAAATAAATAAGCAAAGAGGACAGAGAGGTGCGGCTGGGACAAGGTGAGATGCTAAAGCCAACTCTGCTGTGGAAGGAAATGTTGATAAAATAAAACCTTTATTCTGAGCTCATATTCTCCTTACACCACTCAGCATATCAGAGACTTGCTGGAAAAATGGACGGTACTATTTCCTAAAGACAACCAACTAAAGAAAAGTCCTCTCAGTAACTGCCAAGGCAGTTCCTTTTCAATTAATTGAGGGAGCTGGCCTCATCTTTCTTTTAATGTCTCATATGCCTGTAAAGTGTCATGCTAACTCTTTGAATCAGGGAGCATAAATACACTCCCCGAATAGCTTGGATGATATCTAGCATCTATCTCAATACTGTGACCACCCTACAACATTGACCTTCATAACCTCTTCAGCTGCTTTTATTGTTATCTAATGGGTACTCCTATAACTAACATACCTGTTATTTAAGTAAGATGACTTATAAAGATGTCTGCTCCTTGGGACAGCTAGTTAGGTTAAAATTATGGATATACAGATACAAACCTCTAAAAAGCAATCACCTGAAATTGTCTATGCCCTACAAACAGCTATATACACAGGATATTTATTTTTCCAGACCATGAGCTGTTTCAGTGTCTTTAATAACATTCCATAACTTTGCAATACTAATCTATGACGTTATCTTGTTTCACAAAACAAGTAGATTAAAGGATGAATTGTTGCATTCCTCAGGTGCTTGAAGTCATCCCTAAAGTACAAGGGTTTGTTTCACTCAACACTTCATTCCTCTGCCCCTTGTAAGAAAATGAAATAAAAAAATCTAAAGAAAAAGCAAAGCTATGGGGTCTGTAGGCATGACCAGATTCTAAAACATTGCATATAGACTCAAAAACCTGCAAAGTGCATTACACAGCAGTCTAGTAGTTTAATTTCTACAGGAAAACCAAGAAAAACATCTAAAGTATTTAAGACATCTAGACATCAGGCCAGTTGATAACAGATACCTGTACCTTCACCTGTGAAGGATGAGTACATCATTTAGTCATGCAAGCCTTTAATTGGCCCAGGCATGTAAGATTGCAGAGGCATATTGTAGACAGACATCCAAGTGTTCCCATTACTTATCTTCATAAGCCGCTTGCTTCAAAATATATTCTGAAATTGAAGTAGGCTATATACTTTAAAAATCAGTAATACATTGGCAAAACTTCCTGTGAGTCAAACCCAAAATAAGTCTCCTGAATTTCCTAGTACAAGAGTGACAACCTTAAGAATTACCTTTGTATTATATTGCAGCATCTGGATTGTATAATAACTCAGCTGCCCAAGAGATTACATTGTGGCATCACTGAAGGTTTCAGAAGCACCTTAATACAATGGCTACCGACACTAAAAATTTCCACTGGGTAGCACTCAGCGTTCCTCATAAGGATGTGGTCTCCCTGCACCGCTATGGGTTCGCAGACAGACCCTACCCAGAAAAGCTCTAACGAACCACATGTTAGTTTCAATTTCGTGATAAACCTCAGTCTCCTTGTAAATCTTAAATAAACAGATCCAATGCTCCCCATTCAGCAGGACTACCAGAAAAGGAAAAACTCTTACAGAACTCGACCACTGTACATTGCAAACTCCTCAGCATGTAGTTTTCAAGCCATAATATGCCCATATTTCAAGTGTTAAAAGTCCAAGACCTGGCCCTCCTGTTAGCCTACAGCCCTCTGTTGTTAGGACCAATCTTTCATTTATACAATTCAATTGGTTTAACTAAAGCAACTGCAAGCAATGTCACTGTCAGTTCTTAACAAAAAGCATAACCTCCACTTCCTGCTATACATATAAAATCCAAGTTCTTGCCATCAAAGCTCACCTGCAACTTGGTAAGTTGTCAAGTGACTATTCATGCGCTTATGGGGAAAATCATACCTGCCAGGTTTTGCATCAGGCCTTGGCAAGCGTCTAGATATTCAGTAACATATCTGCCTAGGCAAAAAAAAAAAGCAGTAAGAATTACATTTAAGTGACCTAAAATACCGTACACAATAGGTGGTAACTGAAAAAAATGTATATATGTACGCATACTTCATGCTTCCTCCCTCAGCTACTTAGCTACTGACCCTTTGAACACTAATGCATTCTTCATGCATCAGTCAGTTGAAGACAGTAAAAAAGGCAGCTGTAGACACCAGTCACTTTGCAGCAGTACACTAACACAATTAATTAGGTATTGGTGTGAGTTACTAGCAAAATCCAAAAAGATTTTGATGTGTACCAGTAGTTTCTGTATTTGAATGAAAGCAGCCTCTGGCACAAACATACTATTGGATACAGAATGCCTGTGTCACTTCACTTGATATATCTACATCCTGGACAACACCCTCTATTAGAACAACAATAGTTAGAAAGAGCCATGTGGTTTTGATCAGCAGGGCCACTAAGTCATATTACATTCAAAACACAAAATATTTGAATTAACAAAAAAATGTCAAAAAGATTTAAAAACAATAGCACAAATTGGCCAAAAGGTTAAGTATTAAAAAATATATACCTAACATTTTAACTATTTCACTAGTACGCCATCTTTTCTTGAAACCACCCCAATTATATGAAGGTTAAAAGTAATGACAACCCACATATCAACCAGGGACATGGGATTTAACTGCTCCTTTGTTCTCCAGCGTCAAAACACACATTCAGAAATCTCCACTCACTTTTTTGCCTAATCTCAGAAGAACCCAGGAATTCCCGATGTTTAAGCTCCCGAAGTACATATTATCTGAGGCAAGCCATGGTCATAAACACCTTGATCTCAGCAACAATGTGGAGTTAGAAAGATTATTAGATATCTCCTGTCAATCACTGAAATTTTGTACTCATTGTTCCTTTAGCACATCATTTCATAGCCGCTGTGATTTGGGGTTTTTAGCTGAAAGGAGTGCTTCACAAGCTTCTTCTGCAGCCATGAGCAGAGGGAGATGATGTCTATGCTGTTGTTTTATTGCACAGACCAGCCAGGCGCAGGCGTAGCTCCGTGGTAGTGAGTCTGCCAGGACTCGAGGTGTTCCCTGGAGACCTCCTGGTGTCAGACAGTGCAATGGACTACCTGCCCCATGCCGCCCTCTTGCTAAGTGCAGGTCAGATATGGGGTGGGGTTTGTTCATCTGAAAGTGCATGTATGCGTGGGATGGGGAGGGAGGATCAGTGCAATGGTTACACACGAGGCAGCGCAGCCGCTGTGGGGGATCCTGTTAGCCCACATCAAAAAGACTGCATTGCTAATTTAAAAATTCCCCTCAGTTCATTCTTTTTTCCTGAATGTTGCTGTTGAATGCAAAATGTAATAGGTAGATGAGGTGGGGAGGACACAGATCACCTCCCTCCTCCATAGGCCAGGCATAACCAGGGCCCAAGCCACGATCTCCATCCACAAGCATTTGAGTTACAAATCCCAACCTGTACAGTTTCAAGTGGAGAGAAGAGATTGGCCCCGGGCAACCCTTTCCAGCAGTGTTGAATCACAAGGGTAGCAGATCCAACTTATAGCTCAAGGTTGCTCGCAAGAACTTCCAACAGCAAAATGTGGACCTGCATGCAACTTCCACGAATACCTATTGTGGAACATAATATAGTGTGCAGAGTGATTGCTGGAGACCAGAAAATGCTGGTGACCAGAGATCAAAGTTCCTTAAAAAATAAGTCAGTCAAGGTCACCACCAGCAGCTTCATGAAACAAGCCAGCCATTCCCAGAGTGACAAAGGCCTTCAAAAACCAAAAGGAGAAAGTTTTGACCGTGATTCCCAGCCACACACCCATCTGAAGGGAGGTGCCACATATAGAAGTTTGTTCCAAATTTCTTGCTGAACACACACAGGCATTCCTCACCTCTCACTAGTGCATTTCTACATCTAGCTCCCTATCTTTCCCTGTGCCTCACTAAGGACCGTGAGTTATAGCCTACAACATTGTGCCAGTCCCATGACAGATCTGTGGCTCAGAGTTTGTAGGGTTGTTTATTCACAGGAGTTTTCAATACCTGCATAGCTCCAAGATATCACTAATGAGCAGACAAAGCCTAATCCTTGCTTCAAAACAACTAATATCTTAAGGTATGATGTGTTTTTGCATGTAAAGAACTGGCAATCACAAACTGATCATCTACAGCAAGTGGGAGTGTTTAGCATCATCCAAAATCCCATTACAGACAGACATAATTCTTGCTGGGAGGAACCCAACAGGCTTAATGGGTTTTAAGTCTGGTGCACAAACTGCCTAAACACAAGTATTAAATCTGAGCCAAGTAGAGTATAGTACATCAGGCTTCATCTTAAAAAAACCCCAAACATACAAATAACAGTTTTATTTTTAGTTATTTGTTTCCTTACTAATAACACACTTGTTTTACCCATTAGAGTCCAAAAAGACAAGGTGGCCATTTGCCAAAAGAGGAGTTGTGAGTATTTAACTTCTTTGTTCCCCCTTGCTCTCACCTTGCCTTCTCCCACAACTAACCTGGGTAAAAAGGAGTTTCTTTACATTATTGCCCCTGGAGAATGGCAGCCAGCAGGTGAGCTGAACTCAGAGGTCTCAGCCCACCCTGAGCTTGGCCATTAACCTGCAATGAAGGTGGGTAGCTCCAGCACAGCCACCAGCAGCACTGCAGATGAAAACAGTTGGTGCTGCTGCTCCTCATCCCCATGGGTGATGGAAGGAGAGGTGCCCTTAGCTGGGAGGACAGTGCGAGACCTCTCTCTCATTCAAGGTGTTCAGGGATGGCAGCAGGTCCAGTGCAGCTCCCCAGAGTAAGAGGGCACAAGGTGGAGAAGCCAGTCTCATCATTGTTTTGACCACAGCGCATCCTGTATTTTCTGCATGCCAACCTAGATCTTAGGCCCTTCGGGCTCTGGAATATTTGCCTAACTCTCACTCATATGGGATGGATCTAGGCTCTACCTATAAAAGTAGCTTTCTGAATGCTTTCTTAGGCCTTCCCTGTCCTCATGGGCACCACACACACACACTTGCCAGTATAAGCATAAACACCAACACAGTTCAGTTAATTTCCTTGTCTAACACATTTCTGTGTCTTTTCCAGTTATGAAAATTTTCACCTATTATGGTATTCAAATTTCCCTTCTGAGTGTTGTTCATCATTCCAAAAAAGATCATTTACAAGTGCCTTGATATCTTTGCTCTCCTAAACATGGAATTGTGTGCAGTCTCTTCCTCATATTATTTGCATTTTATCTTCTAAATCTCAACTATCAAAGGAGAGTTTGTGCAAGTGAAACCAATGCAAATACTCAGATTAACACATACAATAATCCCCACTTCATTTGATAGCATTCTTATACCATTTGAAGGAGCATGGTCTAAAAGAGAATTTTTAAATTAAGAAAAATACTTGAAATCAGCAATAAAATGCATTTGATATTTGGCCAAAAGTGATTTCTGAAACTATTGAATGCCATGAAATTTGCAGGTACATTGGTTAAGTGGGTGTATATAAAATTGCATTACTGTTTCTGCTTAATTTCAAGCTAACTTCCAAATTAAGAGTTGAGCTTAAACTCTGAATTTCAAATATTATAATCAAACACATATTTCAAAATTGGCTTGCATTCAGTGCCTAAAGTTCAGACAACAGAAATCCATAAAGTAAGAGCATACTGTTCCAGAGAGCAGATAAAACTTCAGCAAACACCTTAAATATAGACTTACCTTACAAGTCTGTGCTCACAGCACTAATTTATAGTTCATAAATATTGGTTAAGCTTTTTACATGGCATTGTTGGCCTGAAAAATAAAGCCAAACCAAAAGCAATTGTATTTATTTCATGATCCCTCACACAAACTCCTCCTGCTCTCTAAGCTTTCTAAAGCTCATTTTATAGACACTACTCTGCAGCTGACCAAAGGAGTATTTTTCAACATGTAGCTCAAAAAAATAAACAAGCCTGCAAACTTTGCATGCCTATGGCAGGAAGGTGATTTCAACCATGAGGTTTTTGTTCCCTACTTCTGGCAGGGCTGAAGGAAGCAAAGTCTTTTATTTGTTCTGTCTTCTGAGGGTAGCCCATTATCTGTTATTACCATACCAATGAGTTGCCCTGGCAAAAATTTCTGCGTTACATAAATAATACCTGACATACCTACACACCCCACCCATAGCTACAAGTAAACTGCCACCACTGCTTCATGTCTGTGTAGGACAGTCTTGGAGATAAAAAGAAATCACTCAGTTAAGGGCAAGCTCCTTACAGATCAGAGCAAGGTAACTGAGCTGGGTGAACTTCCTAACAGTCTAAAACACTGTATGAATCAAAGGCACTTTTTTGTTATTCAACAGGGTAAAGACAAACAGAAGCAAGTATCTGATCTGGAAAACTGTCTTTCAACTGTTAAGATCATAGACTGCAGCACGTATGAATTTTTCTGCTTTAAGGTATCAAAATTCCAAGTATACTGTACCAAGGATATTTAAAGAAGGGGATAAAAAAAATTGTCTTATTTTCAAGTTACCATTTTTTGTTACATTAATCAGGATATGAGACCTTTTTGTAAAATGAATGCATAAGCATAAGATATATTTTTGAGAACATAAGTGACATGGTTTACCGGTTGGCTTGGAAGTCCTGGGGTGACGGTGGGACTTCCTGATCTTAAAGGTCTACTCCAACCTAGTTGAATCTATGAATCTATGAAACAGAGGAGCAAGTGGATTAGCAAGGACCTGACTTTGGAGCAGGTCAGGGAGGTGGTAACAGATGCCTTAGGACTAAACAAAATATCTAAGTACCTATGAAGACCCAGTCCTTCTGTACTTTGATTATACCATCTGGAAAATAGGAAGCTATCATACACCCCTGCTTTCCAGCAGCAGCACGACAGACTTTTTTCATACAGCATCCTTCAAACATAGACTATCATACTGTGTTACTTTCAAATTCAATACTTTTATGTTACCAATATTTTGGAGGAAAACATCAGTTTTTAAAATCTCTTTTAAAGGCCTCTTTAAGCTTTCCGAAGAATCACTAACATTGGCAGTCAGGCTCTTTTCAACAGCTGGTGGTTTTCTTTCTTCTTCAATCAATAGGGTAAATCTTGGCATGAATTTATAAAGGCGCAACAGACAGAGCAGAAAGATGTCGACAGCCGGTTAGAAGTGAAAAAAGAAGCAGCAGTGTGGGAACTTTTCACAAGCGAATGCACCTACTTTCTGGATCATTTGCTGGTTCTCAAAATGGTAACTTAAGATTTCATTTCTGAAAAATAATTATTTGCCCTGCTGTCAGCATGGCAGACATAAAGCCACCTGTAACCTCTTGTTGAGTGCCAGTGAGGGAATAACTTAAGCACTTGTTTTTTCTCCCATCTTGTCTGCTCATCCTGTTTTCACAGTTCCCTTTGGTTTTTAACTTCTTTATAGCATCTCTTCTTCCAGATATCACTTTCTAGTGCTTTGCAAGCACCATCTGATTGCAGATCCTGCCAGTAATTTCAGCTGGTACTCTACTATTCCTCTCACTAATGGTGAACTGAAGCCACTCTCCACCTGACCATACTAGATGTTTCTCTACCACTGGTCTGTAATACCATAATCTTAGTTTAACTTCATATAGAGCCATGGTTAGATTATCCTAACTAGAGCATGAAAATCTCAGAATTCAGCAGACCTGTAGTTCTAATATTACAAGAAAACAAGGAAACTAAAAAACAACTCCTCTTCCAAAAACTCCAAATTGTTTCCATCATGATGAATTCTATGTGCTTTGAAATATGGACAAGAATATTAGACTCTGATACAATAGCTGCACAATTTACATTGAACACACGTCAGAAGTTTGTGTACCCATTTAAAAGGATGGAAGCTTCCCTAAATATCTTCCTATCACTTTTCTCTTATTCTGCAAAGAAAATTTCTGTTTTCTCATTAGTCAAAGGAAAAGATAAGTAAAATATTTTCCAGGTTGCTGAGAAGTTAGACCAGTCAGTACAAGAAGTACTGCAAAGAAAAGGGTATAGAGAACTGGGCTGTATTCATCCTTGGTGGGGCAGAACAGGAAGGGAAAGGGGATGACCAGGACCAGCTGTTAGTCCAAGGCAAGATGGAAACGTCCTTCCTTCCATACTCTTTGTTCAGGAATTTGAGAAGATTGAAAACAGATTAATCCAGGAGACACACAGGCCCCTTGGTGAGCGTGATGTAGGAACCCATAGACAAACCTTAGCCAGGCTTGTGTGACCTGTGAATGATGAATTATTCAGTCCATGCTAGCTTCCCAAACTTTTCTGCCAAAGGGAGAACCCACTGAATTTAGATAGCCAGTTTTAGAGATACTTGCTACTCTAAATACTTCCCAGTAGAGAAATATTCCACTGATTTTAACGAATCTCCACAGGGAGCTTTAAGACCACTGTAAACCCCCTTTAAGCTCTCAGGTCAACTGCTCGTGGTTACAAGAATTACACAACGCTAAGCAATCCCTCTCAGTAACTCTTCAGTCTTGACACCTGGATGACAGTTTGATGGATTTATTTTTTTTCATTAGTACTTTTCACACATATGCAAAAACCCTACTCAGTAATCTACATTGTTTAAGCCTTATTCAGATTTAGGTTTAGGTCAGATTCAGCACAGCTCCAAGATCACCATCAGAGCTTAAATACTGTAAAATCTTAAACAGCCAATAAGTGCAGTTTTCACTCAATACACATTAATAAAACAATCCAAAGAGATGAAAAACCTTCATGAGCCCTCTACTGACACTATTCCAACCATTTCTTAACCACCATACTAACTCTAAACAGCTAACTCTATAGCAGCAGATACATGGAATATGGAGGAAAGCATTTTAAAAACTCATCATTACAGAAATCTGTAACAATGGCTCTGATGTTATTAATTCTTTCACACAGAAAGAATGCTAGAGGACCCAGCAGGGACATAGCTGCCTCTGTGGCAGCCACAGAACACTCCAGGGACATCAGTCATCTCCTCCCCCTCACACAAAGCCTAATATTTAGCCTTCAGGCAGGTCTGGATAAGTTTCACAGAGTATCATCTTCTGCCCTCCCCAGATGAAATAATCATTTAATAAGAATTACAGTGCAAACGTGTTCTCTTCAGGAAAAAGGAAAAAAAGAGGACAGATACATTGAATTGCCTCAAACAGTAGATAACATGAATATGTTTTGTTTTTAAAGGTATTTATGAACACTCTAAAATACCTCCAGACTAATGAACTTCTCTTGGATGTGGATTTATGGAGACTTTTTGCAAACTTAGAGGAGTTAAACAAGGTGAGTAAAAAAAATAACAGCCTTATTGAGATCAGAGACCAGCCCAATAAAAGGAGATGAGAAACCATCCATAAAGTTTCCATTGAGATTCAATGTTCACATTTGGGACTTGGTTCAAACAATTAATCTTTCTCTCCTCTCTATTTGGTATACCAGGGGTTCAGATTTCACCAGTGCAAATTATTCTCACGCACCTCCAACGAAAGATAAACAGGCATTTGTACAGCAAGGAGAGCTTGTTTGGCAGCTGTTTCTGAAGGAAACGTGAGGTTGAGACTAATTCTCATAAGCAGCATGCTTTTAAAAGGATTTTTGAAGATAAACTCTGACTGCACAATCCTCACAGCAAAGCGGTAACAACGGCAAAATAACTTCAATAACAAGTTTCCTTCTGCAAATGGACACAAAAACTTTGCTATCTATTCTGCCACTCGAGTAGGGCAAGTTAAAAGAGTGATCACCCATCTTCACTGAGGTCTCCCTCAGTGTGAGTGGAAGGATGTTTCCCACACAGATTGGGTGTTCTGTGTTCATGTGCTACTTAACCTCCAGCTTCCAGGAGGAGGGAGACCACATGGCTTGGCTGTGATGAGCTTCAGCTCTTTGCTGCTTGTGGCCAGTTGCTAGGAGACCATTTCCAGCTCTGAAAGTTAAAGGGAGACATAAGGCCAAAGCAGCTTGTACATAACTTTACAAGCAAACCAAAATTTTTTCTTAGCTTGAGAGCTCTCTTCCAGGACACTTTATCCTTAATAGCAAAGTGACTTTTTGGAAGGTACTCTCCAGCTACATAAATTGAAGGAAAACTCTTCAGAGTAGGGACAATTAGCCAGAGTTTAAACATATGAGCAAGTCACCTCTGCTGGATGACTGAGCATCAAGGTGACCATCATCAGGTGAGCTGCTGTGAGTGACCACCTGAGCAGGTCTGGTGATACAAGAAAAGGTGTTTAGCTGATGTTTTTCACCTTCCACTTGTTCTGTACTTAGACCATACATGCAGCCAACTACTACAGTTCAGCTGATGTGCGGTTGCTGATTCATTTGTTCTTGTTCAAGGAAGAAGTGGGTTACAATGCTATAATGCTGTGTGTCATTTAGCAATCACAAAAGCTTTGAGCTTGGCTGGAGCTGGGTTACGTCTAGAGAGAATTATCCTTAACACATTTTCTGTTTTGTTTTATAATTTTTTGTCCTTATTAATAGGGATGTTAAATGATCATGCATTACTCATACTTGTATATAGAACAGTGATCAAATTCTGGATAAAATACCTGCTTTCAATGCCTTTTATGCCTTTTTTCATGCATTTTACTGCATACATTTCTTGACAGCAGGCTGAATCCATAAAAAAATGCATGTTCTAAAAGGCATAAAATACACCCTTGTCATAATGAAACAATAAGCATCATCTTATAATTCGCCAATGACATCAAGCTGTGTGGCTCAGTTGATACACTGGAGGGAAGGAATGCCATCCAGAGGGACCTTGACAAGCTTGTGAGGTGGGCTGATGCCAACCTGATGAAGTTTAACCATGCCAAGTGCAAGGTCCTCCACCTGGGTCGGAGCAATCCCAGGCACAGCTACAGGCTGGGCAGAGAAGAGATTCAGAGCAGTCCTGCAGAGAAGGACTTGGGGGTTTTGGTTGATGAGAAAATGAACATGAGCCAGCAGTGTGCGCTTGCAGCCCAGAAAGCCAACTGTATCCTGGGCTCTATCAAAAGGAGCATGACCAGCAGGTCAAGGGAGGTGATCCTGCCCCTCTGCTCTGCTCTCGTGAGACCTCACTTGGAGTATTGTGTGCAGTTCTGGTGTCCTCAACATAAAAAGGACATGGAACTGTTGGAACAAGTCCAGAGGAGGGCCACGAGGATGATCAGGGGACTGGAGCACCTCCCATATGAAGATAGGCTGAGAAAGTTGGGGTTGTTCAGCCTGGAGAAGAGAAGGCTGCTTGGAGACCTCATAGCATCCTCCCAGTATCTGAAGGGGGCCTATAGGGATGCTGGGGAGGGACTCTTCATGAGGGACTGTAGTGATAGGACAAGGGGTAACGGGTTCAAACTTGAACAGGGGAAGTTTAGATTGGACATGAGGAAGAAATTCTTTACTGTAAGGGTGGAATGGGTTGCCCAGGGAAGTTGTGAATGCTTCATCCCTGGCGGTGTTCAAGGCCAGGTTGGACAGAGCTTTGGGTGACATGGTTTAGTGTGAGGTTGTCCCTGCCCCTGGCAGGGGGGTTGAAACTAGATGATCTTAAGGTCCTTTCCAACCCTAGCTATTCTATGAGTCTATAAGCAACACTGTCCCCATAAACACACCAAACAAAGCTGTTTGTGAACCTACAACAGCAGTTCACACCAGTATCACAGAAGATGATATTCCCTTCTGGCCTAAAATTTGGCCTAAACTGAGCCTGGTCATGAATTTGTGTGCAAATAGTGTGCTAAGAAGGCAAGTGTGGGCTTAGGAGCCGGCTCTCATCCCTATCTGACTGACAGTGTGGGCACCCTTCAGTCCAGTACAAACACATAAAGTTAACTTCTGGGGGACATGTGAGTCTTTACAGCATTTCATAGAGATTTTCCTCATCTCCAATAGCATGAAATAAACTGAAACTATGAAAGATGGTATCTTTTTGAAAGGACCATGAAGACTCCTTTATCATCACAGCTAGGCCATATGCAGTGTTTTCCAATAGATATCATTCATTCATTTTAATTTTTCATGTCAATTCATGTTAGATAGAGCTGCTGCCCTAAAATAAGTTTAAATGGAATAACTAATCCTGTTTCAAAGTTTTTGTCACATGGCATTATCATGACATAAATGGGTGTTTGTATAGATTTGATTTAACTTCTAATTAAAGCATTCATGATGCAAGTCTGAAGGTAATTCTGGCAATGCTGGGAAGATAAGTATAGGCACCCCACTGGGCTTGGAGCCTTTGAAGAGACCAGGGATGGGAAATAAAGTTGTTTTAAGCTTAACTTCAGAAGATCACTGCTGCTAATCCCTCTTCTTTTTTCCCCCATTGCTTAGATAAGTCTCAGTTTTCTGGAAACCTTTTTTGAAGCCGTGAAAGAGCACATCAGAAAGTCAAACTCTCCAATGGATTTCAGCTCCCTACTCAGAAAGGTAACATAATTAGAAGTATTCTTGCTTAATATCAGCAAGTCCTTACAGCAGGCCATTTGTCATAGCAAGCAGGTGCTTTAAAGCAATCAAATCAGTCAAGGATAAGCCATCTGTCACAGGCAGTTTGGTCTCAGCCTGAAGCACCTTCTCTCAGTAGGATGTTTTCCTTTTTATTCATTGACATGTTTGAGGTGATCATGGAAAGGTGCTCTGTATGTGGAACTAAGTGTGGAAATATTTTCCCTTCCTTGAGACAAAGTAGCCCAGACTTCGAGGAGACTTCGCCACCGGCAGACATGAGTTTCTCACTCTATGGAGATGTTTTCCCTGAGACCAGACTGCAGCCCCATCACTGGATGTTTGCTAGCTCCTTTCACTCCACTGCATAGATCCTTCCTTTATTTCATGGACTAGACTCACAAGTCTGTTTAAGTGCTTCATTAAGAGCTCAGTGGGGCTGAAATACCTCTTACTCTTTGGCCTGTGCCTGCTAAGCAAGAAAGAAGCACAGATACAGCTGTCCTGCCGCTGCTAAGCACTGCCCCCAACCTTTCAGGGCAGTCCTCACGGTAAATATGGCAGTTCTCCAAACAGCAGTCTCCAGGGACTGTACTTCCTGCGCAGCTTCCCAGTTACTGAACAGTTGGACATATTAATACAGACAGAAAATCAGTCCATGGGCTTGAACCTTCCCTGGTAGCAGAGGCCACCAGAAAACTTCTGGAAAATACTAAAACAGACTCTATCTCAGGGTTAGGATTTTACAAAGGGGCAGTGAGGCTGGAGCTTATCTTCTCAGCCCCATTACCTCTGACTTCAGGCGTTCTCACCAATAATGTGTCTGTGAGACAGGTGGAATCCCAGACAAATTTGAGTTTTATCATGTGTGGCACATAACATTTCAAAGAGCTATCTAACACACCCAGATATAAAGTGACATGCTATACAATGGCATGTAAAGCTGTTGCATAGATAGTGGGGTTTATGTTCAGCTCCTACATGAATTTCACATGACATTTATTTCTAATGAGAATAAAGTCTAAGGATTCTTCACACCTCTGGAGAGCTGTTAGAACTGTGCTCCCACACTTTGCTTGAGCACTGTTGTGGGTTTCTTATTACTTTACTACTTTTTAAATTGCCCTTTTCTTTCTTAACTCCCCTTTGTCTCTTCCCCCATTTTCCTAGGTAGGAGTAAATCTCAGTTAAAATGCACATTATGAAACCAAAACTGCTGTTTCTCCCTTTGGCATGTCATTTTTATTTCTTGATAAGTTTCCAAGTCTTTTCTGCAGTTTTTCCAGGGTGACCTTTGCCAGACACATCAGATTTATTGCCTTAATTATACCTCCGCTGTCTTCTACTTGGAAAACCTGAGACGGAGAGAAGAGTTTGGCATCTACCTGAAAGTAAAGTGACGGTGGTGATGGTGGTGGTGATATCTTCAGCCTTTCTGCCTTATGACATGATTTTAACAGCAGACTAGGGAAGTCCATTGGAAGCAAAACTCTGTAGATTGCATTTTACACAGATTTTTTGCACTGCAGAAGGTATCACAGATAAGAAGTCACCCTTCTGAGTGCATGTTCCTCTGCACATGTGAAAGCCCGTACTTGTAATTTAGAACAGACAAGAGGGGGAAGCAAAAAAGAAACAACTGGCTGCATTTTTGAAGGCAGAAAATATGCACTGCCAGCCTCTATCATTCACATGTTTAGCACATAATCCCTTGACTTGGTGACCTCCATCTTAACAAAGTGAGATTGTTACAGAAAAAAAGGAAAAAGAAGGAAAAAACAACCAAGGCACGTTGTAAAATCTTTCTCAAGTGTGTTACTTTGATACATGTCCTGCACATCAGCTTGGTTTAGATGTTGGGTGGGAACACAGTATGTAGGGTATTACACTCCTCAGCAGATGGTAGGGCTCACATTCCCTGAGCAGAAAACAGCCCCAAGCATCTACGCTATGCCACAGTGACTGGAGAAGCTTATGATGGGTTTCTTCTGCATAAGGAAAGGGCTATATGATAAAAGCCTATATAAGGGGAATAGAAATCCATGTGCACATCAGTGCTTTCTTGGCACCTCTGGTGAAAGGGCAGGGTGGGTTTTGGCTGAGCCCAGGCAAGAAAGCAGTGCTGCTTTCCTCACTTGTGGGTATTTGCTGCCCCGTGTGCCCTCAGGGATGGAACATCCTGGATAGAACAGCAAGCAACCCCCTGCAAAGGCAGGGATAAAGTTAATTATCTTCCTAGTAGATTGTATAGTGCTGTATTTCAGATTTAGGATGAGAATAATGATAACATGCTCGTGTTTTAGTTGTTGCTAGGAAGTGTTTCCACTAAGTCAAAGACTTTTCTGCCTCTCACACCACCCAACCAGCAAGTAGGCTGGGGGTGCACAAGAAGCTGGGAGGAGACACAGCTGAGACAGCTGACCCTAACTGACCAAGGGATATTGCAGACCACATGGCATCATGCTCAGCATATAAACTTGGGGTAAAGCTGGCTGGGGGCCACTGCATGGGAATTGGCCGGGCATCAGTCAGTGGGTGGTGAGCATATTGCATTGTGTATCACTTGTTTTGTGTATTCTAATTCCTTTATCATTATTTTTATTTTTACTTTCCCTTCCATTTCCACCCTATTAAACTGCCTTCAGGTCAACCCAGGAGTTTTATTTTCCCTTTACCCCCCAGTTCTCTCCCACATTCTGGTGGGTAAGGGGAAAGTCAGAGAGCAGATGCATGGTGTTTAGCTACCTGCCAGGTTAAACCACAAATGTTTTACACTGCCCTTGCTCTCACTGTGTGAGAATTAAAGTTCATCTTTAATTAGCCCCAGTCTCATTACAGTCAGCTGATGATGCAGAAAACTGTTTATTACCTCCCTGCCAGGGAGCAAGATGAGGCATAAAGCAGGTTTTCTTTATCTTCAGCAGTGGTGTGAACAAAATGAACAGTGCAAGAGGCTGCATCTGTCAGAGCTGCTGGTCGCTCCTTTGCAGCGACTGATGCACTATCCCCTCCTCCTCAACAACATCTGGAAGAGGAGCACTGATGAAACAGAGAAAAGCTTTATCCAGTCACTTAAAGAAAAGGTGGAAAAGTCCATACGTAAGTAGCTAAGGTTAAAAGTCAAATGTGCAATTAACTATTTGCTAGTTATGTGGCCATTTGTGCATGAGTGTAAATTGGTCTGTTCCCCCTGCAGAGATGCAATGAGGATGTGCATGCCTTTCTGCAATCCTTAGCTCTTCCTCATTCTGCAGGAACTGATTGGTGCCACCCTTGGGCTGTCAAAACCTCTCTGAGCAAGGTCACAGGACTCCCAAAACAGTGAGTCACCTGTATTTGCTCAGAATCATCTGCAGTGACATGCAAACAATTAAGAGGAGATCACAAATAAGAACAAATCAGGAAAGTTCTCAAACAAAGAATCCTTTGACTTGGATTTATGTCTAAGAAGGCTTTGTGGGGGCTAATCCTTGATAGGATAAAATTGCACTCACAAGGGGAATATTATGTCAGTGACCTTTCAATAAATGACAGGGTCCTACTATGCAAAATAGCTGAAGTGCTATCTCAGCTACAGATTTTCTCTCATTGTTATGGAAAAAAAAAAGGATTGGACTCTTTTTATTAATTCTATATAATTTATTAATTAGTTCTTGATCAGAAAGTATAAATGCATCTCAAAGTCTCCTATGGTCACATAGTACATCAGCAGATACATTTATTCCCCAAAGACCTCATGCAGCCCCCACTAAAATCAAAGACAATGTAGTA
Source organism: Ara ararauna (assembly GCA_028858755.1). Taxonomy (NCBI): domain Eukaryota; kingdom Metazoa; phylum Chordata; class Aves; order Psittaciformes; family Psittacidae; genus Ara; species Ara ararauna. The sequence goes on along the minus strand of CM054376.1, from coordinate 118,721,909 downwards.
CATCAGCAAGACACTTATCCTGCCAGTCTTGGCAAGGAGAGGTGCCAGGCAGTGCTTCATCCTCACCAGCAGTACACTCAGCATGGTGGTAAGTTCTCTGCCATCATTCTTCTTCCCATCCTAGAGGCTGAAGGCTCAAGCATCAACTTTGGAGATGAGACAGAGAGTTAATGTCTTCTAGAGATAGATAAATCTGGGGATCCTTCTTCTTAGGTAAATACTCCAATGACAGAACTACCACCTAAAAGACAGGCCTGGGTCTTTCTCTTCTTGCCAAGTCCTATGAAGTATCTAGCCTAATGGCCACCCAGGGAGTACAGTTTCTGGCACAGAACAGGTCCCATACGAAAATAAGATTGTTTTGTCACTAATCTAGTGAATTCTTATGGGGAGAAAGCAGATTTAGGTCTGGCCCCAAAAGACCATGGGATACCTGCGGAATATACCTGGCAGAAAAAAAATAGGTCCTTCCAGAGTTTAGATATTTCTGGGCTAAGGAAAGCAATGGTGGAGGTGTGACTCCTCTTTATTCACAACACCTAACAAAGATGTGGCTTCAGTTTCTGATCAGTGAATCAGTGACATAAGGAACAGCTGCAGTCCCAGAATTCCCCTTCTGATGTTTGTGTGTGTGTGCGTGTGTCCAAAACCATTATCTGCAAAATCACTCAACTCAAAAAGCTGGAGTTCAAGTTCCAGGTTCATTAAGGTTTTCCCCATAACAGCCATGGATCAGCAAAGGCTTAGTCCCTACTTTTCACCTTGTGAAGCACCCCAATCCCAGTCTTTGGTTGCTTCTGGCATCACTTCCCTCAAAATGAATTATCACTAATTTCAACAGCCTTTTTACCACGCTGTATATAATGAAAAATATTTTTCTCTCACTAGCCCAGACATGTTAGAAAAGCAGCATTTTTTAAGCGACTTTTAGCGATTCCAGTTCAATTGAGTTTTATACAATTCCCTGTTTCCCAACCAGATTAGCAAACACAACCTTTTCATTTAGCACTGAATTTAAGCACGTTTGAATGCATGATCAGAAATTCTGGTTCTACTGACCTAAGAAGAGCTTAGGCATTTTTTACAGTGAGGCCAAGATTTTATCTGGGACTTAACCTGTGAGGAGCTTTGGCTTCTATTGGAGAAAAATCAATATCCAGCATCTTCTGGAAACAGGACTGGGTTTGCCAGCCTTGGCAGTAACTGATGTTTCACATATTTCAGGGGATCTGGAAGGTAAAGTCAAGTGGTTGGACAACTTTCAGAAGTTCAGGCAGCTGCAAGAGGTCATAATTTGGCCTCAGGTCTGGGATCGTGACAAGAGATTCTTTGTCCCAGAGGTAAGCAGTTTTCTAAAGGGCATTTTTCCTTGAGGAATTTTTAGTTTCCTATCTATCTTTACAGTGTGGTCTAAAGTTGGCTGCTTGTCTGTATTTTAGTTATGGGAGATGGCTTTGCTCTAACAGGAACAGCTGCAGCCTGAGCGCTACAAATACTGTAGCTGAACATGTAGGCTGTGCACAGCGCCTTGGATGATAGCATGGGTTGCTCTTAGCTGGCATTCAAGAGAGTATGGTCCTGTGATCCAAGAAGACTCTCCAGAGATTGCTTTTAGGGGGCATAATGAAATGGGATAGATATAAGTATTATTATCCTTTTATAAGGATATGAAGCAGAAATTATTTGCCTCTTTCACTCCTCAAGCTGAGCCAAAGAAATTTCTATTGACATTTAAATAGCATTACAAAAAAATGACACAGCATGCCTAGGAACACGTGTACCTTTCTGCTGTGGCTACCCTCTTAGCCATCCATACAGATTTCAAGCATTATGATAATATCATCAAGTGGGTCTCACCTCAAGGACTGTGTCTGTTCACATGCAGGGCTGCAAAAACCATTAAAACCACTCCAGAAAAGAAACCACAGCTTAACATTTCAAAAGTTTAAACATATTTAAGCAATAGCACTGTTGAAGAAATGTGGCCATGCTCAGTTATTAACTGTGTGATGTATTTAGCCTGAGATAAGAGCACACATGTACTCAATTTAACTGCTGGCTGCCTTGCAGTTCTCCATCAGATATGCAAGATTCTCTGTTCACTCTCTCTCTCTTTTTTGGGTCAAGTGTTTGAAGCAAAGCCTAAGGGAAAACAGCAGTGAAAACATTTTGTGTTCAACGAACAGACTTCTCCTTCATGAAGGGAGGCTAACACTGGCAGGTAATGTCCCTAAACGTCCCAGTATCAGGAGTTAGCTGAACAGAATCACATTTTGCCATGGCAGATCCAGAATGAATCTCTGCAACAGTATTTGGGCAGATGTGGGAAAGAAAAAGCAAATGTACTGCTTGTCACAGAGAGACTGAGAAACAGGAAAGCTGCCAAAAGGATGAGTAATCTGCATGGTTGTTTACTGTCACATCTGGATATTCAGTCTGCCAGGTGCTGAAGAAATCAGCTTGACTGGCCAATGCCTGCCACTCAAAGGGAGCATTTTACTGTCACATTCAAGAATGTGGCAATAAGAAAACAGGAAGTTTAGACCTCTACAAGGTGCCTCATGTGTCTGGGGACCAATGTCAACACACCTCACCTCTCTGGCACCATATCCACCATGTGCTTCCTTGAAAATCACTGGAAAGTCCAGAGGTTTTTCCTATTTTTATTTCATACTTCATCTTTGCTAAGACTGCTGTTTTAATGGATGCCTTTGAACAAGAAGGTGTTATCCTGGCAAGTGGACTCCCTTCCGTGAACAGAGCACTCATGCAACATGCCATTAACTCCACAGGTAGCTCAGTGGTCCCACACAAGCATGTTGATTTCTTCATCTCTGTTTGCAGCGGTCTATCCTGCTGGCAGAGTGGAGACTCATATCTCCAGGCACACAGGCACCATTCTGTGTCAGGGCACAGGTTGCTTGCTGGGGAGCTGCTGCAGAATCTACACCTGCAGAGAAAAAGTGAATGTCCTCCTTGTATGAGCAGGAAGGAGAGCCTGGTCATTTTGGAGAAGACCATCAAGTGAAAGGATGCTGGAAGCTGCATGCTATGGTGGATGCAGGGCTGTAGAAATGGTTTGACAGAAACGAGCAGAGCCCATGTCTTACATTTCCTTCACCACCTCCTCAGAAATAGAGGTGAAGAGTACAAAGTTTTTGTCTCCCACCACCATCATTACTGTTATAAAAGGAGCAGCAAAAGAGAAACAGTCTATTTTTCAGTGTTTCATGAGGACAATTATAGTTGCACAGAAGGCACATCAGGAACATGGAGAAGAGAAGAGGTTGCTGTTGATGTTTAGGGGGTGGCAGGCACAGCTGAAAGAAAGCCACTGAGTCCTCTCCTTTCCATGCTTCCCTATGCACTCATTGCTCTCTTGATGAGACATCAGCCTCCAGTGCAGGAGGTAAGGGTGGCCATTGTGTGGCTACATTTCTTTCTGCAATATATAATCAGAAAATGGAAGGAGGTATGAGCATAATTCTCACCCACCAAGCCAGCTGCCTGCAATCTGTAATATAAAAGTGCCTGGCAATTGGCCACTTGCCTGAATGAAATGTCTTTCAAGACAAAAATGAAATCACAAGTCAAACATAATTCCATACAACAGAAAGAAGCGTGTCCTAAAGTCACCACCCTGAACAGGCTCACATAAATGTGGTGTTAAAGTGAATGTGATTGCTTGAATGAAACAGAGATCACTGAGACTACAGTTGCATGGGGCTTTTGTAATCCTGTAGCTGAGAATAGGAGCAGCTGAGAGAAGTGGATTTGTTCAGATGTAGGAAGAGAAGGCTCGGGGAAGACCTTAGTGTTGTCTTCACTGCCTAATGGATGGTTTAAGGCAGATGAAGCTAAAGGCACCTTGGTGTTGCACAGAGAAAGGATGAGAGATAACAATGCAAGTTGCAGCATGGGGTATTCCTCCATTAGATACTTGAAAAAAAATTTAACAATTAGGTTGGTCAAATAATGGTACAGGGGACCAGAGAGGTTGCTTTCATGATGCTATCAATTAACATTTCATCACTACAAAAGCCTGTGAAGAGGGCAGCATGCCAGTATTTAAAGGTACCAGAGAAAGGCGGCACTTCCTTCTTTATCTCTGCCATTTTCAGAGGGTTCACTGTTTACCAGGTAGGATTTGCTAATTTACAGCATGACAATTGTTGCCTTTGTAGGTACCCCAGGGGATCCAGGTCACTTTTCCTGGCAGTCACGCAGTTGTTTTTCACAAGGTAGCTGCTACAAGGTACAAGTACTAGTAGCCAAAATCAGCAAGAGACATTAAGCACTGCATTTGAGAGTGCAGACCAGGGGAGAAGTAGTTGTGTGCTATGTCGGAAACCATGCTTCTTTGTTAGAAGCATTTTATAACATGCTTTCAAGACAAAAGCATTTTATAAGATGCTTTTAACAGGCATGATTCATAGATGTGCTTCATTATAAAATAGCAATTCCTTAAAATAGTCACACCATAAAATTGATTTTGTTTTGGTTTTCTCCTCAGAAAGCACAAGACTCCTTGACATCTACCTCTTCCTGTTCAATGATTTCCTATTAATTACCAAAATTAAACGTCACAAAAAGGTAATAATGGATAGAGATATACATGGTTGTGGTTGCTATGGTTTTTAGCTTGGTAAATATTTTGAGTGTACTTTGGAAGATTGATCTAATGATAAATACAAGATGTCTCATCAGCATGAAGGACTGGTGACACCTCCTTAATAGAAAATCATAACACCAACCCAAAACCCTGCTTCTAGGCTCAGTATGTCACAGGAACACTATGACAGGCAGAATTTACATTACAAGGCCTTAATATTTGCCTGCTTGCCTGGTGGTGTTCTGACACGCTGGATTCCTGCGGCTCAGAAAGGTTTCAAGGTTATGAGAAGATTTGTAATGCTCCCTCAAGACTTAGTTCAGCACCTGAGAAATTTTTATCCCAGAGGTATCAGAACTCTTGGAAAGAAGTAGAAAAAAAGAGGGGAGGCAGGAGAAAACAGGGAAATGGAAGGTTGGCTTTGTTCTCAGCACTAACACAGTCTATTGTACGTCTCCTCTCTTTGCCTTGATTTCTCGCGGTTTAAAATGGAGAGAGTTCTATACATGATAAATATCTGTATTTAGCCACCAAAAAAGAGAGTGGATGACCTGATAGTACTAAAGCTTCAGTGTAGGAGTGCATCCAGCTAAGTTTATGAAGCTCATGTAAATTAAGGCTAAGTGAAGTTATGCTGATCTCAAGAACTTTGTGTCTGATTTAAAGACTTGGGTTTTTCTTTAAAGAAGTAGGTATTCTGGTTTTGCAGGAGATAGAGAACGTATGCAGTGAGAGATTCTAGACCAGCAGCACCAGCCCTTAGCAACATAGGGAGCAGGGATTCAAGGGACTTGGTGCCCACAGGCAAGTCTCAAAGGGCTGCCCAATGTATGTACTTTGGGGAGTCTTCTGTGAAGGGTTGCAACCCATCTGGAGCCCCACCAAATCTGGCACCCCCAGGCACTGTCTGCATCTATGTGAGGTGAGATGGGTAAACACACCTTCAAGGAATGGAGAAAAAGTCCTGTTATTAAATCAGGGGGGGAAAGGTGGAGAAAAGAAGAGCTTTGAACACTTTTGTTTTCTGCCTGTGGACTCGTACTGTGTTTCTAATGAGGCTTTTTAGTACAAGGTGTGATGTAGAGCTCCAGGTACCAATGATTTTTCTGAGGTTCCTCAAGCAAGTAAGCTGTCTGAGTACCTTTGATATGAGAAAGCACATAATTTAGGTCTGCTTAGTATGTATACTTCATGAGCAGATGGCAGACAACCAGCTAAGCAACTTCATCTTCTATTCCCAGAAATATAGCGGCTCAGACACCAGTTTAATGCCTGTCTGTCCTTCCTTCACTCCTGAGCTGCAGTCCTTCATCAAAGAGGGTGGATCTTGCACTGTCCTAGACCAGCCCATCCCACTAGACAGACTGATACTGAAAAACGTTGACCCCATCCATGTTACAGGTATGTGCCTACGTGCATTAGAACATCTTCATAAATACCACCCCAATGCATTGTGTATGTGGCAGTATAAGGGTAAGCTGCTCTTTGTCCACAAACCACCCTCAGATGCCTGGGGTGCCTTAGCACTCTGGCTTCACAGCTCTTCTCCTACCATAAAGCATGAACTGCTTACACAGGCGTCACATCCCATGTACCCCTGCCTCTAACAGTGACTTTTACATACACACCAGATATTACCCATTCACCCTAAAGGAGGTAGCTAGACTCCAGTGACTTCTTTCTCACAAATCAAGTATTTCCTTGACCTAACTGTCCTCACACTCTGTCAAATCTTGGGCATCCTTCCAAAGAACACTTTCAATCCCATACTAGTTATGCAGCATTTTCTTCAGTTGTCCCACTGCACTACTTTCCTGGGTGTCCTCACATATATACAGCAGCAATTCTCGATGAGGCTGGAGAGATTTACCTCCCATTGCTGCTTCTACTCACCTCCATACCAGCCCTTGAGAGGATGGAAATCACCTACTGTGCATCAATGCCCGCTTGCTCAGAGACATCCAAATGCACTGCCAGGGAAAATCAGCTCCAGTAGCTGCTGCTGCGCCCTTAGGTGAGGTGGGGAGGAGCACTGACTTCCAGAGAGAGTGACCAACCTTACCCTGCCAAAACAACGTCCCTGGAGTCACAAATCAGAGCTTGGGTGAGGGAATAGGTATGAAACATCAGGTTTCCCTTTGGTCTGAGCCACTCATTCAGGCTCTCACACACCCCAGTCTGACACTGCCCAGATCCCAGGAGCCTCCTATATCAAAAGGAAACAAGAGAAATACAAATCTGCAGGCTCCAGGGCCTGTCAGCAATCCTAAAGACTAAGAGAAAAAGTTCAAGGAGCTAGAGTGCTCTGTAGAAAATCAATAGATATGGAAACCAAACCTAGAGCCCATAAAATGCATTAGAACTTTGAAATACATTCACCCAGAGTACTTAGTATTCAGCATCAATACGGCTAGGAAATAAAGGTAGGCAGTAAAAGGCAAATTACTAAAGATGAGATAAGGGGATGAACAGAGAATAATAACATTTTCCAGAAGGTGCTCCAGGCACTGTCTGTCAGTCTAACAAGTCTCTCTACAAACCCAGCAGAAATGAAGCAACTGCAGTGACCACCTCTCGCCAAGGGGAGGGCAGCCCCACAATCCTGCCTAAGCCCAGACTACACGCAAGGTTGACAGCTTCTGGGTGCTGGTGGGGGCAGTGCAGCCACCCTCTGTTTTGCCCATAAGGCCATATGCGATTGGCCATAAAAGCCATAATGGAGATGGGAATAAGATTTTTGGATTTTTTTCCAAGTCAGCATTTCCTGCACTCAGAGATTTCTTACCAAGGTCTCCATGATCCAGCAGCAGAATAGGCAAAGTTACCTGCTGCATCCCAGCCCAAGCTCTGGCCACTGGTTACGGCCCTTCCCTGCATGCAGGACCTCATTGCCTGACTTCTCTCCCACGTATTCCTACCAGCTTTATTACAGTCTCTGTCTATAAGTCTCTGTCTCTTTATGACAATCTCTGTTACTTACCCTGTAGTCTTGTAACACTTTGGAAGCTCCATCCTGATACAGAACTCCTTGGAGTGGTGTACAATAAAAATAGTGAGAAAAATGACTACACGGAGCTTGCAGTTCAGATTTCCACCATTTTGTGTAGAACAGCAAGCAAAACTTTCAATGCCAACGGAAAATATCCCTTTGCAGGAAAAAAATTAAAGTTTAAATATTATCAGGAATTTGTGTCCTTGGGGAATGCCGCCAATCCATGTGCAGTCTCAAGTAGAATTTTGCTATTGGTGGCAGAAAAAGATTAGAACTGCTACTGGTGGCAGTTCTCAGAAATGGCAACATCTGACTTGTAGTGACCCATTACACTGGTCAAAAAAGAAACCCTGATTTTTGATCTAACATGTACTTCTGCATCCATTCTTTCGCTTAGGGTTGACCTCACTTTGGGAAAAAAGGTACCTCAATACATAGACTAGAAAAAACTATATATATCACAATATCATAGAACTACCCTTTTGGTAACAGGCAGGAGTATGACAATTATGCAGGATAATTCTAGCCCGAAGCCTGCAAAGTATCATTGGAGGGATAAGAGACATAATGATGTCCTTATAATCCTGGGAAGTTACCCTAAAGCAGAACTATCTGCAAATGCCAAAACCTTGTACAAGAGATTTACACTTACATGTAAAGCGTAATAGTAGGAACCCATCTCTGAAGCTCATAAGCAGCGATATACTTTCTGATTAGGAAATCACTTTCCTTTTAACATTCTGCTGTGGTTTTAAGATCTGGGGAGAACCCAAACCCACCATCATCAGTCCAAGTGCAGCCATTTCCCTACCTGGCAGCCGTAGTATGGACATGTTTGAAACAAAATTAAAATGGGACCTTTCTCTTTAATTTCTGGTATTTGCTTGCTTTAATTTCAGTTACGATTTAGTCCACTTTGAGTGGAAACTTGTCTTAACGATCCTCAGCTAGACTCAAAAGCACCATCGCTGTACAATGGTAAAATCATTAAAAGAAATGAAAGCAGGATTAACTTTTGGAAATAACAAAGCCTTCTGCACAACAAAAAAATAACCCTATCAGGGTGCATTGCCCTATTAAGAATCATAAAATATGATTACATATATTATTTCTTCAGTCATAATCAGACAATGGGATATAAAGTTGGACTGACAGCTGTACGAGGGAATTTCTATCACCTCTTCACATTTTTCCACAGTCTTCAGCCTGCGAAATGCTTTCCTAATACAGCATGAAAATAGGTACCGTCAGTGCATAGCAGTCTTCCTGCTACAAGCTCAGACAGAGGCTGCTAAGGTAAGTAGCACACTGCTGTTTTCTTCCGTACTTACACAACCACGCTTTCCCTAGAAGAGGACTGCAGCCTGAAAGCAGCCATGCTGTGATGACAATCTACTACAGTTGTGACATTTGACCAGAACCAAACCAAAACAAAATAACAACCTAGTGCCCTGGCTCACACATTTCTCACAGGATATTTGCTGTTGAACACATACCAATTTGATATCAGGGCTGGCAGCAGGTCACATTCTTGTTGAAAAACATTGTAATTTCTGATTGGTAAAAAACCAGGCATTTTTTGTGTCACAGAAATGAAGACAGTCAGCCCCTCCAGAGAAGTCAACATCAAAACACAAATCCCCAGCTTATAAATAGTAGTACTCAGATCAGAAAACTGTATCATGCTCATCTATGCACAACACACATCTTGCAATTTCAGGTTGAACAGATGGTATGATTCATTCCACTGTTACATAAGTTTACCCCATTTTCACACCACATCCCATTTCCAGTAACAGCTCTGCATGTAACATCTGAAAGTGTGGCAGACACTTCACAGAAGTATATTTTTTTCTCCTGTAAGTTGAATTTCATTCTCTAGTACCTCATGCACAGAAATTTAACTACTGATAATACTAATTCTTAAGAGTAAGTAGCAGTAGACAGACTTCTTCAGGGAAAAGCAATGAGTGAATTCTTTCCATTTCCGAGTCACTGGTTGGTACTTGGAACAGGTATCTACTACAGATATACATACTATAGATACCTACTAAAGAAGTTGCTACCTTCTCCTCTAATTTGAATATTCCCTTTCCCTTCCAAAGCTACCTTCACACTAGGTGGCTACCATCCCCTCAATGTCTCCCAAGTCCAGTTTATTAGAGAAGAGAGCCCTGCTGTGAAGGGTTCTTTTCACTTGGATGTGGTGGCATTACCCATTTTGTTGACTTAGAGTGCTCTAAGCCCTGGAAAAGGTAGACTTTCCAGCAACGGTTGAATGAAGTGAATTTCAGCTCCCAAAAAGCCAAATCTCAGCATGATCAATATATTTTTTAAAGAAAGTTTGCTAGCCAAGATGAGCCCATGTGTTTAGCTGATGTGATTCTGCAAGGCAGAAAGGAAGGTGGTCTGGGTAAGATTGATGGGTTGGTGTAGATGACCCTTAAAGGTCCCTTCCAACCCAAACTATTGTATGATTATACAATACTGGTGAGTAGTATACAGGGAGCTAAGTATGCCTGAGGCAGACGAGCGCCTCAAGCTGGCTAAGCAATATCAAAAAGGAGGCAGCAAACTGAAGCCATACATGTCATATTCCCATTGACTCTTCCCAAGCAGAGGGCTGATTCTTAGATCTCCTGACTTTTGTGCAGTGCCTACCTCAGCTCCCAGCTCCCTTGCGGGGCCCAGGCTCACCTTGCCCATCTGCCTCTTGCTGTAATACTGCACTTCATCAACCGCATGGGGAGTACACATGGTGCATTGAATGTTGATGCAGTGAATCCTATCCCTATTCCCACCTCTTTCTCAAGAGACCAAATATTCAGCAGACACATGAAAACACAGACTTGAAATACCCTGCTGTTGCTCATCCCACCCATACCACTATCCTGCCTTCTGATCTCTAACCCCATCTCCCACTCTTCTCCCTGAGCCTTGAAAAGCTAAAGAGCTTAAATCCTGATTCCTGTGGGCCCAGTACTGCCTGGAAAAGCCCTGTGCAACCACCACCACACTGCACATCAGACCTCCTCTGCCAGAAGCTCCAGAGGGGCCAGAGCAACCACCCCATATCAAACACAGGCTCTGTGCTCTGCCAGGCACATGCAGACTCTTTCATGTCCTCTGCTGGGACCCCTTAGACCTGTAGGTCATCCAATTTATCTCTAGCTTTCTATTTTCCTAAGTGATGTTTTTAACTCAAGACACACAAAAAACAACCAAACGGGTCAATACAAAATATATGAATCCTAGCATAGCCTGAAGTATGAAGCTGCCCCTTCTCATGTGTTTCTACTCTTTGCATCAAAGCTCAGTGTCTCTACATGCATTACAGCAGGAGAGCAGCTCCTGACTAAGCAAAATGAAAACCCTAGGATGGAAGAAGCACAGCTAGACCTTAAGCCTTTATTGCTGCCAACTAATTTGTAATGTCTAATCACAGCAATTCAGAGACAACACAGCTTCTGTGACCCAGACTATCTGGAGTAACAGCGAGAGAAGGAAGTTACGTGCTTTAAATCCACCTCTCCAGACATCACCCCCTGCTCTCATATCTTGATGACAGCAGATAACAGAGCTGAATGCTATAAGCATGATGCTAGAAACTGAAATTCATGTAGCAATACATGACAGATCTTAGAGGGGAACAGAATCTGTGATACTGATAGCACTGGGGTCATCTTAATCAGAGGAACAGCAAGCCCAAACTGCAGGGGCAGTGTTAAGTGTTAAATATTACACAAAAAAAGAGTGAAATAGCCTGCAGCAAGCTTCACCATCACAAGCAGAGCATTAAACCCCTACCTTCCAGCCAAAAAGGAAACAAACCTTCACTGGAAATTCCTGGCCCCAGACGCTGACTCCAGCAATGTGTCGTGACCTGAGCAACTGGGAGCCTTGGTTCTGAGAGAAGTCATGTTCAATTCAGGAATTCATGTGCCTTGAAGAAAGGCTAAATAAAATGCTGGTGGTTTATCTGTTTCAATTACCAGAACTTTTTTCTATTATCTTGGTTAATAACTTATTTTTTCCTGCTACAGCAAACATGGATGTCACAGATAGAAACAGCAATCTCCAATTACTCCATGCAACATGAAATCAAGAAAAGCACCACTTTCTGCTTCCCAGCTGAACCCTCTGGAATTCAATAATGTCAGCACAGCACTAACACAGGCAGTGGAAGACTACTGTGGTGATAACACAGTTATATATTCCAGGATGCCTTAAATTTCTGAAGCTAACAGATTACTGACTTGACTAGGCAGGTGTAAGGAGTTTTGATCACAGAATGTAAGGATAAACAGAAGGGGCAAAATGAGCCTTGCGGTAAGTGTATCACTCTTAGAGGCTCCTTTGCTTCAACTAGGGTGAGGCTCTTGCCATCCAGGGGACCTTTGATACAGCTTGTCATTTCCCAGAAAGCAGGACGGCGGAAACACCTATGTTGGTGAGGAGAATAGCTTCACGAGGAAAGTCTAGAAAGGTTATTTTGAGAGCATTCACACTGTATTAACAAATCTCATGAAATTAATATTGTGTAGCCATAGCTGCTGATAGTTATGCCTCTCTACCTACTGAATTATAATATCACAAGATGTTTTTGCACTAATTTGAGCATGAGATCAGTGAAAGCATGTATCGTGTTGACTCCCCAATTTTTAAAATGAGATTATTTTTCTTTGAAAAAAGTCATAATTACATATAATATTCCGTTAAACCAGAGATGCTACTGGATATATAAAAAGAAAGAAGTGCAATGATGCCCTGCTTTATTTGAATTTTTTTTTACCTGAGGGTTTTTGCCACTTTATTAACAGCAGATCTGTCATTATGCATTTTTTTACACCCACTGCAGCCTTTTAAGTTTACTTCAGAAACTTGAGTGTTCCTTTTGTATTAAGCCATTCATTACTTCACTGCTATTTCAGATCTGTGGTCCACATAGCAGAAGTGTGCCCATTAGTCACTTTATTTTTCCCTCTTTTTGAGGTACTGGAAGAGACCCACAGAACAGCCTGAAACTACTTGCCACAACATTTGTGCAGGTTATTACCATGGAGGAAGGGTGCTCTCACCAGGTTAGCCTTGGCTAATTTCCTGACATTAGCCATAATCAAGAAAGAAAGGGAGACTTTCCTAAAGCCAGTCCTGGTGACTGTCACTTTTCCCTCTTTCTGTCCCAAACCAACTAGTCTCTTCAGCAGAAAAGTTATCCACTAGAATACCCCCTCAGAGTCAGAAATTACTTCCGGGGGAATTGAACAGAAGCCTTGCAGATGAAGGCTATGCCGAACAACACAGTAGTGCAACTCCAGTTTTCACAATATTAACGGGGGAGCCAGCATTCACCTCTATACCACAATTGAATTAGTGATGAGTTCCAGCACTGCCCCTAACCCCACTCCTCCCCAGCAACACCCACGAGGATGCGCTTGTACATTTCATCCATTGGTTCACCAGTACATACAAGCTACTCTCTGGAGGCTGTATGTATGTATGTACTCACCTGGCTGAGCACCCTCCAGATGCAGCCTAAGGCCGCTGCGGTATGCACCCCTGTGCTTCTCCCTGTACCTGCAGTAGGCAAGTTCTTGTCACAGCTTTCTGGGAGAGGAACAGCCACTCAGGCTCCACGCCAAGTGGTGAATGTGCAAGGCAGGAGAGCAAAACAGTGGAGACAGCAGATCTGCTGCAGGGCTCCACACAAGCTGCAAACACTTAGCCACAACTTGGCTTACACAGCTGTGCTCAATATTCCTGATGCCAAGTTGAGCTTCACACTGCATCACACCCTCCCCCTTCCACCACTAGCGTCTCACCAGAATCTCACAGTACCTTGAAACACAGGCTGTCTTCAGGGAGACGCAGGCTCAACAGGCCCTTCCATGGTCTTAAGACAAAGGTACCTCAGAGGCAGAAATTAACTTCCCAACTCGAAGTTGGGAAGGAGACCTCTTTTCTCCATCTTTCTCCACTGTCCACACAGAGCCACAAGGATGATCTGCTTCAACAGTTAAACATAGGTTTTTGTGAATGCCCCACAACTCAATAGTGGCTTTGTTAAGGAACTGCACTCACGTCAATCACCTGGCTTCTCTGCAATACAGTTCCACCCTGAAAAATGTTTCCATCTCACAAATGAGCCCTTCATTAGTCTAAAAAAATAAAACAAGAGCTACTTCTGGGTCTTCCAGTTATGCCAATTGTCTAACTGCATTGAATGCAATGTCTGAACACAGCCAGTGACTCGAATTGAATGCAGGATACTTAGAAGCCTTGTGCAGTTACTGCGAATGGAAAAACTACTCTGACTTTAACCTCTGAGAAAATGGATTTGAAACATAGCCCTTATCACTGCCTCCTCAGGAACATGAAAACTCTTCTTGCATCTCCCCACAAGTCTAAGAAACTGAGCATTTAGCTTGTTCTTAGTTGCGCGGCTTCCCAACAGGTCATTTGTAAAATGATATATCCTCCATTTCAAAGCAGCTTTGCTACCTTGAAATGGGGCAAGGTAGTTCTGAATGACAAAACTGGTCTACTAGAAAGGTCTACTTTTTCTCTTTTTTTCTTTTTTTATTGTCATTAGTCATTCCTTTAACAGGTTAGAAAACAAAAAACCCAAAACATTTCAGTAACATTTCATCAGAGTTTATATAGAACCGGTTGATGCATGATGTCATCTCATCCAAATCCACAGCCGCTTTCCGTATCGCAGAGTTCAGGAATTACAGTGCACACTGGACTATATTCTTCCACAATGTAAGGCACAACTACATGATCACAAGTAGTAAACACACACACTGAAAGCAGAACTTAAGAGAATCAGACTTCAAATAAAAAAAAAACAAAACCAAAACACAGTCATGCAAAAAACCTATGTACACCTACCAAGATGGCATGATCCAGTTTAAAAGAAGTGCAGTACTCTGTAGGTAAAACTGCAACATAAGGCTATTATAATACATTACATCTAAATACTGGGTAAGAACTTAAAACTTTTCCCATTTATATTTTATGCAATCATACAGAAATCAAGCTGTATGAGCAAGATTCACATCTGCAATAATAAACTGATCATTAAAATTGAGAAAAGAGGCAAACAAGACAACGTAATTTGTGGCACGCATCCATTACAGTACTGAAAAAAAACCAAGACTAAACTAATGGTACATTTGGTGAATGACAAAACTGCATACAAAATTGCTTACAGCCAGCAGACCATAATTATGACAGCTTGTGGTTATGATTTATTTCCTGTCCAGCAGCTGAAGTTTGCAAGATTGGAACTACAGAAGTTAAAAGAATACAGAGTTTACAGTAACTCGAAACAATGGAACACTTTCAAACACATTAAATGAAGAGACTTCTTTCCTTTTTGGTGATAAACCTTTGCAATTTTGGCATCCACTACAACTTGTACATAACGTGACAGTGAGTAAACCTTATTAAACTTACCTAATGTTTGAATTTCACACTGAGAGGTAGTTTAAATGAAATCTTATGTAATGGCATCAAATGGTGGGGGTTTATGATTTTTTTTTTTGTGACTTTTTCTCTTTTCTTACAAAAGTGACAGATCCTATACAAGCAGCACTTTGGACACATTACTATAAAAAGTTCTGGTATTTGCTAACCCAGCGAGATGTTCTTTCAAACATCCCTTTGGTGCCCATAATCAAGCCATAGTGTGATACAGAGTACTTTGCCATAAGGCCACCAGCAGGAGTCTGGACCTGCCAGCACTGGCCTGTTGACATATAACGATGAACACTCTTTCCCAGCCCTCTTTAACCCAAGAAAGGCAGGAAATACAGATTAATGTGGTTTTAGTTTAGGTCATAGGGGGAGGAAAAATTGGAAAACACGCCTACCAGGATTCTGCTTTCATAGTAACATTGATCCAAAAGGGTTAGCAGGGCTTCAGTAATCTTCAAATGAGCAGATGCTCCTGTATCTGTTGCACAGTGAGCACATAGTGTGTGGTGAGCTACAGACAAAAGGCAGAGTTTATTCCCTTAACTAGTACCTAAGCTCTCCATTACTGTGATCTTAAGTAGCATCTAATGTTCTCTCTAAAGATGCAAACTTCTTTATTCAGTGCCCCTTAGAAAAAACAAAAAACAACCAATCCAAAACTGAGTTTCTGTGGCAAGGACTTCACTATCTAATTATTGCTGGGTCTGAAAAGTACACCATTGAATGCTTTTGGAAAGGCCGTGGCTGGACAACAGTTCTAAACTTATCCTAGAAGGGATGCTGACGTCAAGACTTCAAAAATTAAGAACTGGACAACTGGCAAGACCCTTGAAAATACACAAGATTCACGTTTTCTAATTTAATAATCTTAAAATGAAGCTCTACAAAGACAATGTGTGCATGATTACATGTTTTTTGTTATTACATGTGCTCTCAGATGATGATCATCATTTTGGTTACAAAGAAATTACAAGTGCAATTCTCCTTACATAGCAAGGGGCCAAATGTAATACAGTGAGAAGTCCAGCTGAAGACAAACTTTCTGCTCATTGATTACAGCTAATACATGCAATGTAAAGAATGCCATTCCACTTACTGTAGATTATATTCAGTTAGACAGCAAAAAGTGCATAGTGCAAATGACAGTGTTGTTTCCTAGTCCTCCAAGAATATGAGAATGGGAGGGGTGGTACCTGGAGGAGTAATTTATCAGTTTCAACATACTCAAACCATTATATCATTCTTCTTGGCATAGCTTATATTCTATTCGAACTTAAGCTCCAGCAGTTTTCTATCTGCCACTACATACTGGTCATAACAAGTTATAAAGTTTTCCAACAAGGACTTGTTTCCATTTGATGTTTAACTGACATTAAACAACCCAGAAAAGTACCTGAGTTTTCCAGGTCCCTTCTTTAGGAATGTCACTTCTCTTACATCTAGCATGAGAGAATCAATTGTTCTTGCTCATGTAATACAAACACCGCAAGGTTACTTCATGCTTCTGCTCCCAAAACCCTTCTTGCTTCACTAAGAAAGCTCTTCTAGTGAGGATTCACTAATAATCTTAATCGTCCCAAATCCAACAAAAATAGTTATTCATTGTTCTTGTGTCCTAGTGTTCCACACCTTGGCAACTTGATTACTTGACGCCTTCCAAATAAAGAGGGATAAACCTGCACTGTACCCTAGAGCTTCGGACTCTTGTGCCAGAGAGTAAAACCAGCTGAAAAATGAGATCCTGCTAAATCTCTTTCTTGCCTCTGCTAGAAACTGCAGCTGAAAATTCCTTTTGTCTCTTCATCTGCAGAGAGTAACTTTTCCTACTGTGACTCATTAATTTTATCCTTTCTGTTCAACCTTTGCAGAAAGGGGAGGATTACTGTAGGGAATACATGAGGAGAAGAAATAAATAACAGTAAAGCACATCTAGCTAAGATCAAAAGCCTGCCACTGACCTCTGCCAAGCTACCTGCCTGCAGAAGGGTTGCAGGACATAAGCATGAATTGCTGACATAAGGTGGGAGTAGAACTGTACGACTGGCATTCTGGAGGCAGCAACACAAGGGATCGTGGCTCTTTGACTAGGAAGAAAGATGAAGTCTCCAGGAAGGTCAAGAGCTTTCCCCACCCTCAACAAGACCCTTTACACTTTTTGGATTGCCTCCGTAGTTTGTCTCAGCCCATGTAGCAGCTGGTCCCATATTCTGCTTCCGCAGCAATTCCGAATGTGGATGGAGTGTCTTGCAGAGGGGAAAGTTTCAGGAACAAATCCCACGCTTCACTGTCCCATTCCTGATGCCATGGTAGTGCCTAGCAATCAAAGGCAGCTTGATGATACCACACACCTACTGGTTCAAGCACTGATTTTACTGTTATTTCCAACTCTTGCTCTATAATGGCCTCTCCTCAGTAAATAAGAGCAATCTGGTTCTTTCTAGAGGCTGTTGAAACACACCACAATGTGTCCTCCAGTTCCAAGGCTAATCTCTTCTGACATTTTATTATTTTTTTCCCTCTGTTCCTGTGTCTGTGGTCTAAAAAAAACACAGTACCTTGAACTATTTTGTCTGGAATCCTTTAACGCAGCGTGGTAAAAATTACCAGGCTTTTTACTAGGTTTTCCTATTATTTATATTTCAAAGCAGTGCAACAAAACACCTACGTTCTTACTGATACATCCCCATCAAATCAGTCAGACTCTGCAAGCAGATTTATAAATACAAAGCTTTTCACCTTCCAGTTTCCCTTATTTAGTATTTTATAGTCATTTTACAGAGCTTGAACACAATTTCCAACCTGACATTGAGGACAAGAGCATTACTGGGTCTAGTATACCATCAACTTTTAACAGACACAGACCAGCACTAAGAATCCTGAGCACAAAAGAAGGAGCATAAGATTCAGCAATGGAATCATAAATTTACTCCATTTAAAAACTTCAGCAATCTTTATTGCTGCAGACTCAAAGCTCAAACATGAAAGCTTCGACCCCTGTTCTAGTTACAAGTTACCCCTGCTTCTACCACTGTTCCTTCAGATTTTAACAATCCCTCTTTCTACAAATGTATCTTTGGAAAGCATTTCCATTGCCTCAAAAAGTTGGTCATATAAACTGATCAGCAAAAAGCAATCTGCAGAAATCAAGGTGGTCTTGTCCTGAAGCTGAGGAGCTCCAGACCAAGGTCTGATCTACGGTCAGCCAACCACACTGCTTCAGCAGCCAGCTGAGTGAGGCAACTCTGCTTGTCTTTACACAAAGGCATCTCAAAAGGCTGAATTAAGAACAAGCCGACTAGAGCTTCTAACACTTCCTTTGTACTGCAGAGCTCTCACTTCAGCTTTCACACATTCCCATTCAAAAGCAAAATGCCTGAACATAAGTGAGTCTTTTAACCATTTTCCTAGCTCCCCACAAAAGATTTCCAGCTTCCTGTCTCATGTGTTTTCTCCCTGTGAAGTCACAAGAAGCTTCTCTCCTCCTTCTCCAAATCCCTTCTGCTCCATGTGGTCATCCTTCACCCTAAAAACAGCACAAGGCTTTCTGCATTACCCAACAGGGCAGAGCGCATCTACACTGGAGCACAACTGTCGCTTCTTTTCCTGTGTTTCTGAAGTCATGTGTCTGACAAAGAAAGGCTTGAAGGCAAACTCTTCGTATTCTCTCAATAAATAAATATACAGAAAAACAATTCCCAGAGGCAGAGAAACCATTCATATTTTCTATTCAAAAGACTCTTATGACAAACTGTTACACTGATGAAGAGAAACAGCAAGTCCAAGGGCTGTTCATATGGAATTGTTGCAGCAATTGTTCCTTTTTAGCAAGCAACTCTCAAGTTTGAGCCAGAAAAGCAGATCAGTATTTCACATAAACCACAGCAGTATCCCAAACTCTTTTGCAGTGAGGAGAACCAGTTATGTAATCCAGCTGGCTTTTGAGAAAGAAGAATTTAATATTAAGAAAACTTCTTGAGGAAGACTCCTTTAGGCTGTAAATGTAGAACTAGACAGGTAAACTAAGAAGGGACATGAAACATGTAGATCTCTGTTTCTGGAGAAGAGGGATTAAGAAGTTTTTTCACTGAAGAGTTCATCAGGACTAGGCTTTTTTCATCAGAGAAGACTCTATTCACATACACAGCTGTAAATAGATAAAAGCAAATGAACCTGCCTAATGATGGCTGAGCTTCCACCATCATAACAGAATTTGATTCCTTACCTCGGGCAAGAAGCAGAGGAATCAGGATACAGTCTTTTTGTCTAAACAGCTGGCTAAATTTTGTAGGACAGCTGAGGTGTGGGGAACTTACTAGAGTATTTAAGACAAACAGTCCCTAAATATTGGTAGGCATAACCCCTGCTCAGAAGAAATAACCTTAATGGTTTTAAAATATCAGGCACAAAGGGAAGAAAGTCAGAGACAGGCAGGCAGGAATGAACAGATGTAAATAAAATCACAACAAAAAAGAAGCTTGGAGGCTTCATGAACCCTACAAGGAATCTCTGTTGCAATTACAGTAAAGAAAACATGAATAAATATCTAAAGACACATATATTGCCCTCTTATTTAGAGCTGTTTGGCTATAACTAAGCTAGTAACAGGAGATTCACACCACCATTCTGAGCAGACTATGTCATAACTAACATAACATTTAAGACCCACTGGTAATGGGATGAGATGGAGCACAAAACTGAGATTTGTTAGGTGTAGCAGGAGTTCAGTGTCTTCTACTAAAAGCTGCAAAAGGGACAGAAGAAAAGGTCAGACATCTGCAGCAGTCTCAAAAGACTTTTTCTTAGTAGGATACCTAGCATGGAAGGTCTGGATGTCCCTTAGAACCTCAAGGACCTCCCAGGGCTTCCACAGCAAGGGCACAGGGAGATAAGCGCTATAGGCTACTGCCAATATTGTCTGTTTGCTTTTTAAAACCCACATATAAGGGTTTCTGGAATATTAAAATCCATTAAACAAATGTGTAAAAGTGAAATCAATCAATACAGGATGGAATATTGTAATTTATCATTTAATATTCCTGCAATGCCACTAAACTCTGTCTCATCATTGGTTCACACATACTCTCTCTCAAACACACACACACACACACAGACTATGCAATACAGTATGTGTAAAGATGTTCCAGTAACCAAGCACTGTAGTTGGATAAGGACTCAGGTGCTGATACTACAACAAGTTCTAAGTGAGCAAATAAAACTGAGTTGGAGTCGAGTCCAGCCATTACCCTCACTGTGCAGTTCAAACTTTAGAGAGAAAAGTCTAAGAACAAAAGAGATAGAAAGAAAACAAAATCATAACGGGTTATAAAGAACATCAGATATGCAATCAAATGCAACAATTAGTTATGCTTTTTCTACAGCAACATTTGATACATAAAATCCTCACAAGTTTTTGCATCTTCCTTTTTCTTTGAAGGGAACAAGAATAAACTACAATATCACATAAAAGCTGTTTCTCTTGAACAAAAAAATAAAAGATAAAAAAATACATTGTTACTCCTCTGTTTAAACTTTATTTACAAATAACTGGATATTTCTAATCTAGACATAGAAGCTCATTCCAGGATAAATGGCAATAAGCTATGGATGATCTGAGCCCATGTCTCACAAAAAATACAATAGTTTTACTTGGTATCAATAAACATTTTAAAATATACTAAATTTTGCCAAGTGTTACAATCATTGTCCAAACTGAATAGTAGTCTGAGTGCTGAACGAAGTGCATTGACAGAAATTGTAAATTTTAGTGTAACATTTCTTTGTCACTCACGATAGCCAGTTATCCTTGCAAGTCATTAAAGCAAGTATCACAGACTCGGACAGGCTTCTTAGAAGAAGGAGTTAAGGCATTCTTTGCTGAGCACTCGGCACAAAAGATATTTCCACACTGTCTACAGTGATGCTGTGAAAGAGAAGAAACACACACACCAAACATGAATGCATCGATCATCAGTAGAGGTCACTACCATGTCAAGTAAAGTCTCGTGGTTTAGAAGTTAGTTTGAATATTTAAATAGTAGTTACAGAGCACATGGAAGAGCACAGGAGTAAATTCTTTCTAAAGGGTACTGGAGTAAAATATTCAGAAGCACTTCACTGAGTGGGAAGATTATACCAGTTTTGGAAATAAACTGGTTCAAATTCATCCTCCTCTTAAATTTCTCCTCTTGGACTTGTTCTGGTCACATAAAACGTCGTTCTTACATGTAACTACCTGCTTTCACATTGAAAAGTATCCTTGAATCAAAGGATTCAGCAGCCTTTGTTCAAAGACTACTCAAAGAATATAACTGAAATAATGCAGGACAGGGAGAGCCACCTAAGACCAAGCCAGAAAGCTCTGCAAAAATGAACCTTACGGGTATCCCTCATCTAGTTCATGGAGCATACCCTGACAGCAGCAGAAGGCATTCAAAGAAGGTCTGACCTAAAACATATCCAGTTGTTTCTTCCGTTCCATGTCTAGTTAGTGTTTAGAAATATATTGTCACAAAGCACCAACACATGTTGATGCCTCCTATTTTCACATATTTCTAATTTCAACAAATACACATTCCTTTTACGTCTGTAAATGTAGTTCAGACTGGTTATAAGTTCACTGTGAACACCCTGACAACAGTATAATTTTGCTTGCTCATTTAAGGGACTGAACTATTTTAACACTGTTTATAAACTGATACTGTTAAAATGGCAAAAGAATAATGAATAAAGTAAGTTACACACACTTTATTTGTAATATTTAAAGCACTGCAAGCAATAACTGTATTCCAAGATGTCCTGAAATCCACAGCACTATTAAGGTCATTTTCTGAAGTCTGTATCCCATGTAAGAGTTTGAAAACAACAGAAAAAGAAAATCCCCACAGACACACAGTTAAACATACCTACCCTTCTCACTGTCACTGAAAAGCCTTTTCCACAGGCCATACAGTTCTGTACCTCATTGTCTTCTGCCCACTTCCTGTTGAGAGCTTGGGTGTGTTTGATCTATATAGAAGACATACAAAAAGGTTTGTTTTTTAAAATGCTTATCTAATTCCCACTAATTTCCTCTGTTTTCACTGCACACACTACCCAGTGTGGCATAAAAGCACCATTTCTGCCGCGATATTGAGAGCTTATATTTGTTCAGAGAGAAAACCTTCCAAGTTTCAGAACTATAAGCAGACTTAATAACCCACAGACAGCAATATGGCCCTCATATACAACAAGCATAACATCATAATCACTCTGGAAAGTAACCCACTCCCAGTCTGACACAAACTTGAAATTCCCATAAGTTTCCACACAGAGAGTCAATAGGTTAATTGCTTCAAATCAAATTATACCTGTAATGACTGGTTTTCTCGGCCAAGTTCCTGCATTGCAGCAGTAGTGTTGTCCAGCTTCTTCTTCATTTCCACAAGTTTGGCTTGAAGCTTTTCAATTTCTCCCTCACTTTTTATACACCTGAGGAAAAAATAGTAAACAGTCAGCTGAAAGCATATACAGCAATACACACTGCCTCCTTTGGGCAGGTTGTCATGTCTGAGAAGCTCCTCTCATAACTCTCAGCCAAAAATATTCTTGCTGTGAAAAGTTCTTGGATGCCTTGACTGGAAAAATATTCTGTTGTAACAAACAGTTTAAGATTATCCAGCACTGCTCCCAAGGATCTGTGGCTTATTAATACCTGGAATTACTCCTAAACCCACGGACATTGTTGAAGGAAGTCCATCAACAGCAAGCCCCAATATGTACCCCTGTGCAACAGGACACTCTTGCAAACCAGCTGCAGCAGATTAGGTCAGACAACAGAGCAGAAAACAACCCTTTTTCTTTTAGCAAGGCCACCTCCCATCAGCTGAAATTCTGTTAGCTGTTGAAAGCCAAATTTCAAAGATTTGTTTCCTGCCAAGCTGGAAACAGCTACTGGATGAGTTCAGAACAGTATGGCAAGGGATTGCCAAAGAAAGAGGATCCCTCTTGCATTGACCCCATCCTCTCTCAAGGTCTATTGTTCAAAAAACAAGTCAGCAAGCTTAACAGTATTCAAAAATGTTTTCCATTCTGCCTTCACCAAACATGTCAGGAAATAAGGACAAAGTTTCCTGTCTCACAGGTGTTTCTTTTACCTTTGTAATCACTGCTTTCAGGTAACTCCTGCTGCCTTGCAAGCCTCCTGCTGCCTGAAGCAAAGGCACTCTGCTTACTTAACATTTAAATATATTGTAGTGACAATAGCAGAACTGGAGAAAAGAGGACTGTAGGTTTTCAGGCAGAAGAAAATGCCCCCTGTGTGAACCTTAGCCTATCTAATCCAATTAGATATTCAATCTCCTAACACTGAGCAGTGGGCATACCTGTAAGTGCCTAAACAAATTCTTGTTACTGGAGGCACTAAGAAGTCTCTTCTAGGCTTCTGGATGACTAGTACACCTACTCTGATTACGTCAAGGCAGGGGAGCCTTGACATCACACAGGGAGTGATGGAGAAGGATAGCTAATTCAGATATGAGAAGCTCTCTCTGCAAGGCCTTGTAAGGTTCATAGAGCAAAATCAGATGAGAAGCCACAACCTACACACTTCAAAGTTCAGAGGAGCCCGAAGGATTTAGATGGCTTTTATGGACGGGCGTAGATCTTGGAGCACAGAAACAAAGTGTGACTTTGGTGATAAATAAGGTCCTGATAAGCCTGCCTGATTTTCTACAAAATAGCCACCTTGTCAAAGCCCGCAAAGAGCACAGTCTATTCCCAACATCCCTTGCTGTATTTTCGCAGGGATGATACAAAGTTGCACTCTGGAAACTGCACCCCCAGCCCAAACACAAGGAACAAAAGCAGATTAAAATAAAGCACGCATAGGGAATCCTGAATCAACTGAAACAAGTTTGTAGTGTGAGGCTTTCCATTTCCCAAACTATACTTCCACATGTGTCATCACCGTAGCTTACCTCTCCAGCAATGCTCTTCTCTCATCCTGGTTATTCTGCACTGTTGCTTCCAAGACAGCAATATCCCCACGTAAATCATCTGTCTGTTTCTCCAGCTCGCTCACTCGCCTCTGACTGCTTTGCCACTCTTTCTTCATGGTAGCCAGGTTTTCATTCAGGGCTGTGACCTGCATGGTGAGTTTGGTCTCCTTTTCCTCATGTTTTCTATTTTCTTCTTCTTTCTCTTTTTGCTCTGCATGCTAAGAAAACAATGGAACAATGAAAAACAACCTTCCAAGTATTCTTTCCCTATTCCCTACATTTAATTAAGGCAAGGAAACTTACTGTACTAGAATCACTACTTTTAATCAACAAACTCTATGAGACAAGGCTGTCATCCTGTTGAATTCTCCCACATCCTTAAATGCCTCAAAGATTTCTGACCTTGTCATTTAAAAATTAATATAACGTGAAACTAAAGTCAACTCTTTGCTTGCTCTCTGTCCCTGGAAGAATCCAAAGGCACGTTCACAAAACAACTTATGCTCTCTAACATACTAACCAGTTTAGCTTCAATTTCCACACATTCTTTCTTCAGCTCCTCTTCTCTCTTTTTCAGCTGATCTTTGACAGCTTGAAGGTTTTTTTTCTCCTGTTCCAGAGTGGAATTAGTATTATCTATTTTGCCCTGCAGCTCTAATTTCTGTTGAATCAATAGCTGGTTTGCATCCTTCAGATTTGCCACCTCCTGTTAGGATACAGAGCTCAAAGTTAAAGTAGCAACATTGAAAGTGTAAATGATTTTAAATTCAAAACTACTGTAATTCTTTCCAAGGAGAAGACAGCAATAATTTCAGTTTTATCACTGGAAGAAAGGATAATTTTATAGCACAAAATATCAATGATTTTCATGATCAAAGATTTTAAGTTTTTACCTATATTATAAACACCATTCATTTTTAAAATGAATTTACTGTATGTTTCTACTAAAGCAGTTGAAGCTCTGTTGGATTATTTTATGCAGTTCTTTGCAATGAGACATCCACGGTCATTTTCTAGAGTCTGTTCTAAAATCTACTTCCCATCGTTCTCTAGTTGCAATAATGAGGTTAAAGGCGTTGTAATGACAACTTAAAAACCTAACATTGATGGTAGCTACTTTCTATTAGTCTTAAATGTATCAATAAATACCCTATGTTTTAAGTAAGCAGGATGATATATTTGCTTTTAAATATTAGTTTTATGTGTTCTTCTGTAATAAAATATGACAAAATCCTGAAGTAAAATAGTCAATTTATAGGAATCATTTATCTTAAAATTACACAGCCAAGCATGGAGGTACAAACAAACTCACAGGGGCTGACAGTTTTCCACAAATCAAAATTAAAACAAAACCAAAGACAGGGAGAGAACATATCCTGAGAACAGGAGGATGCACTATAACTTCGTATCTATTTACTCCGTGGTAGACGTGAAACAGAATATTGGCCTTTAGGAGACTTTTTCTGGTTTAGTCTGATTGCTTGTATGTAGATCAAGAGATGAATATTAAGCTGCCATTGGTGTGCCCACATTTTATATACATCTTTATAATTTTTTTTTCTTTAGAATAAATATTTTAGGAGTGATGAGAATTATAGTAATCTTTCCCCAAAATCCAAGGATGTACTTACTGAGCATAGATTGCTTGACATAAAGGACAGACTTCTATCTAAAAATAAGAGACCATTTTCTAAACACTGGAGAACAAAATAACATCTGAAACTCATAAGATATCATGTTACTTTCTTTTTATTAGTGTATAGGGACTGTACCTTCATTTATACTTATAAAGCAACTTAAACCCCATGTACTTAAGAGATGCAAATACTAATACTAATACTATAACATGGAAAACAAACTTCAGTCTTTTAGGAGCATTTGTTTCTGTAGAGACTAAAATCTTAAATATGTAATATGCGGTGAGAAATGGTTTGTTTTACAGAAGACTGAACATTATTTAATTAAAGTCTCCAAACTTTTACCCTTCAGAGAGCTCATTTGATTGTTATGATTTTGGAAGACAGTTAAGTCTTTTATGAGGCTCCTGACATTGTTTCTTCCCTGACTGGGACTTTTACAGACATTTTAAGAAACCACAGCACATCAAGGGAGTTTCAACTCTACCACGCATCCTTGATAAGTACCAGATGTGCCTAGAATATCTGGGAAACTTCACAGTCATGACACTTTTGGACATCTTTTCTGCACTTCAGAATAGTTGAGCAAGGGTATGCACAGTGAATCTACAGTGGAGCAGAAGAAAAGCCAGGACATACAACCCATCCTGAAGCTGAAACAAGTTGTGTGGTCCACCTGGCCGAGAACACTGGGCACCAGTGCTCCAGGGTTATCACTAATCAAGTCAACATTGCTCAGGAACCACAACGAAATCTAGGCTTTGGTTCCTTTACCTGTAATACTGATATTGACAGCAACCATCTTTGCAAAGCCATTACACATAACAACTACTGAGTAGGCACATATTTCTTATAAGATAACCAACCACATGAAGACTCAGTTTGTCTGAATATACCTTCTCAAATTCATGCTTGGAGGCTCTAAGCTCTTCACCCAGCTTGGCACTTTCTTTTTCAAGTCTGCTCCTTATTTCTTGGAGCTCTGTTGTTTTACATTTCTCATTAGCCAAGTCTTTTTCTTTCAAAATCTTGAAAAGAAATAGAAAGTGTTAGAAAAGTTACTTTTCCCAAGTTCACAAAATAAATAAACGAACAAACAAAAACCATCCAGGGCCCAAAACCTACTTAGAGGCTTTGTAATTAGGGGGAAACATCTGCCACATATCTCTATCCACAGTTCATAGTGCAAACAATTAGCAGCATTTTTGCAGTTTGAAATTTAAAACTAATACGATTTTTCCACCTGTCCAGACACTTAGAACAAATTAACAGCCTATTTCAAACCAAATTTGCTTCAACTGCTGTTAAAGGTCTTTGCACCAAAGGTTCAGTAAAACTGCCACTGCCATACATTACAACAGTGCTATGCCTCCCATATACACCTTGCTTAGAGATGTAACATAATTTAATAAAGGGTGTCTGTGTGAGATGTATGTGTCTGCGTGAAGATGGCAGAAGACATTTACCTTGTCATTCTGAAGATCCTGTAACATTTTGGTCTTCTCACCCAGCAGCTGCTCCTTCTTTGATGCATCCTGCTCCAGCGTGGACTTTGCTTTCTTCAGTTCCTGAATCTGCTGATTATTGCTAGCAATTCGATTTCTGCTGGAAACCAATTCTTCTTGAGCTAGAGCAAGTTTTTCTTCTGTGGACTAATCACAAAGAGAGTTCTGCAAATTATCTACCAGCGTAACAGCTTTAGATACACAAGTATCTGAAGTTTTTCCACATGGAAAAACTGTTACCTAGTGTGCAGCATTTAGCTTCAAATGTTGACAGAAACTTCTAGGTTACAAGGTTACCCTAAATAAAAGAAACTACCCCAGCACCATTTGCAGCAGCAGTACCTTACTGCACATATTCCATCTTGCATCTTTCCACAGAGAAAAGGTGAAAACATACAGAAAGGCAGAGAGCAAAAGGTAGCTGATGAAAAGTGGACAAATTTGAATTCGCTCACACAAATTTATTTTGTTCTCTGGGCAAATCAACTGATCTATAACTCTGACAGCTGTTACTTAAGCAGCAGTGAAGCCATACTATTGACGATTTCAAAATTCATTCAATGCTATTTTTTACCCATGACTTAGTGAAGCCAGTGCTAGGACAATTGTAATTTGTTTTTAAATGCTAAAATGAAACGTACAACCTAAAATGCTAATATCAGGGTAAAATATTTCAGTCTCAGTTGCATCAGCATTTTAAACACAAAATTGAAATTTCCATTCAAAATCCACTGCAGATTATATTTTCATTTGTCTCTAACTCTCCCCATTAGCTAGAAAAAAACCTTGGATTTATCTCTCTTATAGTGATACAAAAACCCCAAGAAACGACCTAAAACTTGCACCCAAGGCTCATTCTATTTGCTCACAGCAAAGTCAAATTTTGGGGTTCTGCTTGAGTTAATATTCTGGAGGTTACATTTTTTTAAGCCTCAGGCTTAGGGAAGCACTAGGTCTGCTTAGAAGCATGTTCTTTCATACGGAATCAATGAGAAAGAAAAATACCAAACTCATCCTCCACTCCTTGAAAATACTGGTGTTTTATGGAAATATTTGATGCTACGATCACGCAGAATGCGAGGATATTTATTATTAGTAATAAGTTTATTACCTCCACTGCACCAATAAGGATTTAAATTCTTCCAAGATGTACTAAATTCTTTATTAAGCTCTTACTTGAACCCTAATCAAACCTCTTGTTGAAGGTTAGTGTTTTTAAAAGGAACAATAAGATCAACTTTTGCTTCACTTAATTACGCATATACTTTAGCCTCTCCTGTGTTGATTTAAAACGAAATTGATTTCTGATGCCTCCTAATCCTCCCTTGAAATGTCTAAAGTATTTTGCCTGTAGAGTCAGACGTAGTTTGAAACATCAGTGATGGAACACTGCTGATTCAATGGCATTTTCAACAACCCCAGCGGCACTTAAAAATCTCGCACTGGCTTTTAAAATGAATTTGCAGACAAATTACTTTATTTGCTTTCTGAGCTATTACAGTTCACTACTTAACACTTAGCAAGATGTTAACTCAGAAATTTTTTTAAGTAAAATGGGAAGTGCTTCTTCAATTTCCAGGTTTCAGCACAGGGTGGGTCTTTCAGAAAGCAAAATTACCCCCCTCCGCTCCACTGTGGACAGAGGAGTACCGTATTTTCCTAACAATGAGAAAGGATGGGAAGTGTAGCATCATCACGTAACATCTTCACAGGCAAACCCAACAGTATCTGTAGTTTTAGAAAGAAACATAATGAAGCCACAGCTTTTATTCAAATTTGTTTCCAGAAGCAAACATGGTTACATCCAATTTGTTAGCACAGGATGATAAAATTTGATGAAGTAAATAATGACACACAACTTAAAAGCCTCACATAGGGAATACTTCCCTCTCACCTCCCTTCTCTCCCCCAAAGTGTCTGTGCTGTACAGGCTATCTCACTGTGCCTGTACCTACACTAAGACAATGTAAATCTTCCTAGAAGTGGAACTAGTATTCAGCCTATTCTGCTCTGTATTATGCACATTTCTGTAGTTCAGTAGCTTTTAATATGAGTATTGAAATTTTGCATACAATTCAGCATGCTATAGCTTACATGTGTAAGAGCCTCAATTGTGCTGTGATTAATAACAATACTATGGAGAAACCATTCAATGCAATTTTAACAGTAAATCAACCTTCTACCTATCCATGCCTTTCTTTCTGCTTTGCTCAAATGTCCTTCACAGCATCCTTTGGAAATGAGCAGAAATCCTCTGGCACATGGTTAAACATTACTACCCTTATTCCTGGCCCAGTCTTCACTATGGCAGCAATTCAGCCCAATTTTTTTGACTGCTGAGGAGATTGCATCTTTAACATAAAAGCACCTCTCAAAAAAACTGATGCCATTTACCTTATTTAATTACCACTCAGTTTTGCCATTGCTCCCAGGATACGACAGGTGTTCTACCAACAAGATACCCTTAGTCATGAGACCGCTCTTCAGGATGACAGACAAAACTGAATTCAAGGAAAAGGTACAGAACAGAAGGTGCAAATCTGTACTTATTTTTGCAAATAAAACCAGATGCTAGGATGACTGGTACAGAGTTTAAATAAATAAATAAAAAGATAAGAAGATACCAAAGCCTGATTCACTACATCTTGGTCTGTTGCAGTGCAAATTATAGTGCAAACAGCAGAACTAGTCCAGGCTGGGTGGTAGGTCCCAGATCCTTAGGCACCTAAGTGAGGTACACAAAAATGAGCATTTGAGTACATGTGCTTCCTGATCCCAGTCCACAAGGAAGCACATGAAATTATTCACAGACGCTAACCTGATCTCTCTTCACCTCCTAAGAAGAAGGGTTAGACTGACAATAGGCAACTTAAGCTCCTGACTTATAGGCCTGAGGTTTGGCAGCATGAATATTGTCCCAGAACAGCCACTGAAGATACGCTGACAGAGATGCCAATATTGGAAGCAAAGAAATATTCTTTGGAGAACACAGAGGAAACCAGGACTGACTACAAACAGCAAAAATGCCAAGACTGAAAGATACTTGGCAGATCTCAGGAGAGAAGGATTCAACAAAGTATGTTTGCACAAACTCAAAATCAGGCAAAAAAAGCAGTTCTGAATTTTTATTAACCCTTCTACACAAAAAATACCTTTTCCACAAAAAAGAAGTGCTTGTGTCTATGCATGCAAAAATACATATATCTTATATATAGACACATGTATATTTGTGTGTATATCTATATATACAAATGATCTGTGGTGCTATTCTTTTTTTTATTGTATGCATCAAAAACTATAGCATTTACAAGCACTGAAATCCTACCGATTTCTTTTTCCAATCACAAAAATGCATGAGTGTAGTTACTGCTATAGGCGGTAACTTATACCAAAGTAAATTTGCAACAAATACTATACATAAAATTATAACTACATTCTCACTTCTGATTTTGTTACAACTCTCACTTTTCCTCTGCAAGACTTACAGCTTCAAAGCTTGCATCTTACTATAGCTCCACAGCAAGGAACTTCTGTTACTTAACCAGAAACTAGGACCCAGCTGTGCTGGTGCACTCCAGGGAGCAGCTGCCCACTCTGCATCTATCTCTCATGCAATGCTGTTATCTCCAACTGCAGAACTTCACTGAAACATTTGCTCACTTCTCAATCACACCTCAGCCTCCCAGCCCGAGACGAGGCAGCGATTTCAGCAGTGGTATTGCGAGCAGATGCCAGAAGATGGTGCTCTGTGTACGGCCCAACTCCTTCCATCCCCTGCCAGGATCTAGCCCGGGCACCCTACTCGCGCCATCCGTTCCTTGTATGGCCTTTTATGATCTATTCCCACACCAAAGCCTTGCCCTCACCAATAGCATGTTACAATGCTACACCACATGAGAATATTTAAATTTTCCCTTGTAGTATTTTTAACTAAAGAAAACCTACCATTGCTACAATGTCACGGTACGCCCTGGCTGTGTCAGTCCTCGACATGACTGGGCTTCAGACCCTGCTGACACAGCACAGCTAAGCAGGAGGATCGTATTTCTACTAAAAATCACAGAATGGCTTGGGCCGGAAGGGACCTTAAAGCTCATCCAGTTCCAATCCCCCTGCCACAGGCAGAGACACCTTCCACTAGAGCAGGTTGCTAAAAACCCCATTCAAAAAAATCCTGCACCGAAGGACACCCAAGCTCACCTTATATACAAGGTTTAAAAACTTCTACTATTGCCTACTAATAAGATTCAGATCAATCTGAACCCCAGCCCACTCATCAGCTTTGGTTCCAAACTTTAATCAAAATCCATAGCTCTGGCTCAGATTATATACTTTTATTAAGTAACTCATTCAAGGCAAAACATTATCCAGACAAATTACTTTGAACTGGACTGTGAAACTCCACCATAAAGCTCTTCTGACTTGAGTGGTATTTTGATGTTCAAATCTCAAGACTAACATTATCATGCTGAGGCTTTCTCAATGTGCTTTTTCCTTTGAGTGCTCCTAAGAAAAGTTATCACTGGTTCTTCAGGTTAAGATTGAAATGAGGCAGCACATCCACAATTAAAGGTCAGCTCCCCACCTTTTCTCTCTTCTACATTTTACATTAAAAAGGGGTGGCAAGCAGACCTCACTAGTCATAATTAACATGGTTTAAAATTTCTATTTTTTTTTAATCCAGCGAACAGCCTCCAAGTTGGTACACCACTTCACTACTGAGGACCTCAATCTTCCTCAGGCACTTTAGGCTGAACAGACACTTAACATAATAAATCAAGTTACCTGACTGCTCATCTTGAAAGTCTGGTTTTCCCATTGCCATCACCTTATTTTACCTTTCTGTGAGGATGTTCTAGCTTTCTTTTTTGGTACCATCCACATTCAAGTTTAAAAGCTTGTGGGATGCCTACTGTCCTATTTTATACTTGCCAGAACTAGAGGTCATCAGGCTGGCTCACTAATACTTGTAACAGAGCTATTTTTTGCAACAAGTGATACTTATATGAAAACTATACCAAAAAGAAAGCCAGTTAAACGAGCACATCCAATGCTTTTACAGGTCATTGCATTACCAAATGTTGATCTAAGTGCCTTGCAGGAAATTTACACACAGAGATATGTGCGCTATAGTAACTAACTATAAAAAAGAGCTTGTTTAACCACTGTTGCTGGTTAATCATGCTGAAGTTCTTCACAATTTAACACAGAAATTCAACCAAGCTACACTGAAAGTAAAGCCTCTGTAACCTGCAGGGAAATGTGGCAGGTAATCTAATGCTACAGAGGAGAAGGAAGATTAATAAAACTCCAATGGCCTACATTTAAAAGAGTTATTTCTCTTTTTCTTGAAACAACCCCAAACCTGGGGTTTGGCTAGGGCTCCACGGCTCACATAGGCCTATCTATCTGAAATGGCCAGAAGACCTTTAACAACTTCAGTGGTGGAACTGAAAGGCCACTGGGATAGGTGAAAGGGAATGATGAAATCTAAGCCATCAATGACTTATACATAATGAAGCCATCAGAAGCTGACATCTAAAACAGAACAGATGATCAATCTCCTGATGTGCCTAGTTCTCTCCATAAACTTCAGAAAAGCCTAGAACAACAGTGTCACACACAGACAAAGCTGCAGTGTGATTCATCTGAAATGAAAAGTGACAAAGCTATATATCTTGCCAGCAGACAGCCAGTCTCTGCAGCACAGTATGTGCTGGAACTAACTGGAGCATTGGCTTAGCACTGACATGAAGAAAGGAGGCAGAAAAAAAGGACATAAAAAACCACCTTTGCTGACTGACTCAGCTGCCAGCAATACCTCTTTGAAAGCACTACACCCTAATATTGAATCAGATAAATTCAGTTTAGGAATATCAAAAACTTCAAAGACTAAGTTCGGACAACTGTATTCCAGGCAGGTCCCTATAACTACCATTTCTATTAGCTTGACATCTCTGAACATCTACAGGTGGCCAAGAAGGAAGGGCAAGGGCATGGGAAAAGACTGACAACTAAAATTCTAGTTAAATCATCTAGAAGATACCAGTTACTTACATGCTGGCAGACTTTGCCCTAATTAGCTACGCTGTTTAAATTAGCTGAAAGCTGCAATATATAACAAGAAAGAGCAACTTGAGAAATTACCTATAAAAAGAATACAAAAATAAATTATCTTTACTTTGCTGCTGCACAAGTGCAAGGGTATTTCAGGTAAACTGGCAAATATCCTTGGAAGGGTTTGAACAGCACTAAATTCTATACATAGCATATGTATAGAATACGAAGAAGAAGCATTTTTCTGCCCATACAGTTCTTGCACAGTTTCTTGGACTTCAAAATGTATTTAAAAAGATCTACTAAAAGTCACACATGACATTAAAATGACTGTAAGTACCTTAAGGTCTTGCCTTATTGCCAGCAGCTCAGACTCTTTCCCATAAAGATCCAACTGCAGTTTCTCCATGTTTTCCTTATTTTTTTCATGGCTCTTCTGTAAGTCTGCTAGCTTGACTTTCTCCGCTTTAAGCTCCTGTGCTGACAAAATAGACTGCTGTTGCAGTTTATTCTCCAGTTCTGCCTGAAACATAAGCATAGGAAGTTTCGATTAGTTACAGTCAGTAAAGCTTAATCATTTTAATAAATTGCATTTCTACTACAAGGCAAGATTTTTTCCCACTTACAAAATAGCAGTTCAGTAATCTGGTATTTGTGATTTTACAGTAATATTTTGTTGTAATCTAACAGCAAAAATTTCATTCATGACAAAAAACTTAGTGAAACACATTAAGACCAAACAATAAAAATCTTAACAATGTTTTCAAGTGTTTCAAGTTTCTGGCTGTGATAATTTTCTTCATGGTATCTAGTACATTTTGGATTTGTACTGAAAACAGTGTTAATAATACAGATATGCTTTAGCTATTGTTGAGCAGTGTTCACACAGAGTCAAGGACTTTTCTGCCTCTCACACCACCCCACCAGTGAATGGGCTGAGGATGCACAAGGAGTTGAGAGGGGACACAGCTGACCCCAGCTGACCAAAGGGATAATCCAAACTACATGGCGTCATGCTCAGCAGATAAAGCTGGGGAAGAGGAAGGGGGTGATGTTCAAAGTTACAATGTTTGTCTTCCCACATAACAATTACACCTGATGGAGCCCGGCTTTCCTGGAGATGGCTGAACACCTGCCTGACGAGGGGAAGTAGTAAATTAATTCCTTGTCTTGTTTTGCTTGCGTATGTGGCTTCTATTTTACCTATTAAACTGTCTTCATTCCAACCAATGATTTTTTGCATTTTTATCCCTTCCGTTTCTCTTCCCCATTCCAACAGAGGGACTGAGCAAGCAGCTGTGTGGTGCTTAGTTGCTGGCTGGGGTTAAACCACAACATCAAGTCCTAAATCCTAAAGTTTCCATAGACTGACTAAATACAATCATGTAGCATAGGGCAACCAAAGCTGGAGCAACGTTTAACAGTGGATGGCACAGAACACAACATTTCCTAATGCTGTAAGACATTTGAACTCTTTCCATTATGGTTTGAGTTTCATACTGTCACTCAGACAAATTCGTCTGGTATAATAAGAGAAGACTTGATTTAAAATTGTCACAGAAGTTCCAAAACACTGCAGAGCTTGTCTAAACCACTCTCACGAAATTCTACCACTTTACAGAAAACGTCAACTTTTGCTTGAGCAAAATAAACACACTCAATCTAGTCATTTTTATTACTTTATTGAAAGTCAATTCCTACCAAATTCATATATCCACACTGGTTTGGTTTACTTTATTATTGTTGTTGGTGTTGTTTGTATCTCCAACAGCTCTGAAGACCTTCTTTCTACATCCTGACCTTACCTACTACAACAAACAGCTGTTTATCATACAGACACTGAAATAAAAGCTGCAGCATTTATCTGAGAAATTTATATTCATTTTCTTATAGGAGTAAGAGAGGCCAGTCTTACCTTTTCTAAAAAGGCAGTTTTTAATTCAGCTTGCAGTGTCTCACTATGTTTTTTCTTCTGCTCAAAAGATTCCTTTAACTCTCTCAGCCTCCCCTGGAGATGTTGCTCACTTTTTTCTTTCTCCTTCAGAAGACCCTGAATTTCCAGTATTTGTGTTCTTGCTGCATCAAGTTCTATCGACAACTGCTTAGAAATCTATATTCAGAAATATTAAATAACTGTATATAATTTTAATGTAAATCAGTATTTTTATGAAAGTATGAAAAAAGTAGGACATGGAAATACCAAGTAACTGTTTCACTAATGAAAAAAACTGAAGGGTTGTAAAATCCCCACAGCTAAGAATTGTGTGGCACAGAAAGGTAGGAGTAAAACCTGTACATTAAAGCTTCATATTATCATCTAGGAAATATAAACACCACCTTATTTCAGTGCCCCAGTTAGGTTACAATTTGAGAACTGCAACCTCTTTATCCCTCATCAGTCCCAGCATGTGATACTGAAAATTAATCTTTTAAATACTTATTATTACTGATTTCTGGATTTTCGAAACTACACAGACAGCTTACCCCCTCCTTTTTTTCCAGTAAGTTTTTCAGTTCATTCCTCTCTTTGGCTACAGACTCTGTTTGGACCTGGAGCTGGTGTTTTAACTCTTGGCAAGATTTTTCCTAAGAAAGACATGAGAAGAAAATATTCATGTGAACTTCTAAGACAGGGTACCAGATACTTCTGCAGGATCTATAAAGCCTTGAAAAATAATGCTTTCCCTTCCAGTGAAAGAGCTTTTCTTCTCAGCTGC
Organism: Ara ararauna; assembly: GCA_028858755.1. Lineage (NCBI taxonomy): Eukaryota > Metazoa > Chordata > Aves > Psittaciformes > Psittacidae > Ara > Ara ararauna. The sequence goes on along the minus strand of CM054376.1, from coordinate 118,685,932 downwards.
AGACATATTTTCAGCTCAAAACTCTTTAAAACTTTAACAGTGGTAACTCTAAGCTGAACACAGCTGATACCCTGTAGTAACAAATGCAGACATGTGCTGAAGAGTTCTTCCGATTACGGTTGTCTCCTCTTTGAAGCTGCTGCTGGCAGCCCTTCCCCTTCTTGTGGAAAGCATAGGCTCATCACTCTCCTCAAGATTCAGAATTTCTTGATGTTCTAAAACTCATGAGCAAAGTACATTTGTGGGAGTTGTATTCAAAAACAACTACATTTTAAGCCCAAATACCATGCACTTAAGACAGTGGCAAGCCTCCAAATTACTACAGAATTAGAAGCAGAATCTGGACTCCTATCTAAGTCTAAACTGGGGAGAAAATCCTTCAAGTTTTTAGGGAAATAAATATTGAAACAGCAGTAACTAAGTAAAGCAAATAAAAAGGCTTATCTGAAAAAAGTGAAGAGTAAAGGAAAAAGTTATTTTTAACTAGGAGCAAGATTTTTTTTAGATCAGAAAAAAGGCAGCTCTGAACGAGTTCTGGGAAATGGTGACATGTAAGATGAGAAGAGAATGAGAAAGACACCCTTATCATGTCTGAGGCAGGGGTGTCAGAACAACTGCATAAGAAAATCTATAAAATATCTACTCATACAGTGCCCACTCATAGTACCAACAAAGCAAGAGAGAGAAGGAAAAAGCATATTTTAAGGCTAGTGAGAGTTCACTTTCTTTAACACAGTAGGTTGCTCAGATGATCAAGAACTTGTTATATCACCACTTGAGAGACCTTTATGAAACTTAAATAGTTCTAGCACTCTGATAATACCTTAAGGCCTCTCCACAAACAATAGATGATGTCACTCTGCCTGCTGTACACAGCCTTCCAGCATGTCAAGTGCGAAGACTCCAGAAATGAAACTAATATGGCCTTAGCAAAATAAATAATTCTTCAATATGGTGACAGCTTAGCAAAGGGTTTATAACTTCGTGTTGTTATAATAAGGCTGATGTACTTTTTAAAAAAGGGACATTTCCCATCAAATTGTTTCACTGCTTGTCTCCATTTAGTTTCTTCACCACATTAAAGGCATGCAGCAAGAAAAAGGGACCACAGTGTGTGATGTTGACTACTATGACCATCCAGACAAAAATTTAAGGTAGGACACATATATGAATTAATAAAAATCAAAATTTGTTTTCCTTATGGCAATTGATTTCCATGCATTGTAAGTGTATGTACACTCTTTTCAGACAGAAAGCAAAATCATTTTATCAGACTATAAATTCACCAAACTTAGTGTATAATGAAAGAAACTACTAACCATTTCTGCCACAGCTGCTTTTGCTTTTTGTACTTCTTTTTCTAATTCTTCCTTTCTTTTTTTGAAGGATTCAGAACTTTTTGAGAGCTTATCTTTGGTAGCTGTAAGATCCTTTATTAGAGCATCCTTCTCTGATTTCACTTGTTGCAGCTCTGATGATGCTGCTTGCATTTTACAATCTAATTCTTTGAGTTGCTTACTAGTATCTTGGTTTGACTTTTCAAGGTTTTGTTTGAGGCTGGCCTTCTCCTCCTCCTGCTTTGAAATTTGCTTTTTTGCTTGTTCAAGGGCTTCAGACTTCTTCTGCAAATCTAATTTAGTATTAGACATCCTGCAAATACAAAGGGAAAAATAATAGTTGTTTTTAAATTCTTCTTCACAGCTCCTTTGTACCATTAAATGTCTCTATTATTTAATATATTAACTGTAGAACTACTTCAAAGCATACCTCCTTCATTCAGAACATAAACATTTTGTCCCCCTAAGGAAGACATATCAGCAACTCTAAAACCATTTTGAGATAGACTTTTCCTCCTCGACTATAATAAGCAGAAACTACCCCTTTACTGTTTATGCATAAATTGCAAATTAGTCTTTGCAAAAAGTTACAGGGCTATGGATACTTAAAGATGGACCTCAGTGTTTAGATACCTAATGTTTAGACAGCTGACATTAAGCACAGTGAATGCTCTGAAGTAGTGAATTGAATCAAAGCAGCCAGTGATTCACATGAGACAACGTGGCAGACGGAGTCTGCATGGCACAGAGTGACAGAAAACAGGTGGGATAAAATTCAGTTCTGGTAGCAAAGGGGACGTATCACTTATCTATGATTTTCAGAAATCACAGCAGAGAAAAACAAAATTCCAACACTAGTCCAAGCTACTCTAGTTCTATGCCTGACATTGAAAAGCATAATAACACAGGAAATGCATACGCTTCTCTTGCTGCTTCAAGTTGTTTACTCAGTTCTGTTGTTCGGAGGTCTAATTCTGTGGATTGCTGTCGCTGCTGCTGTAACTCCCGAAGAGCTTGTTCTTTGCTTGCTTTAGCATCAAGAATGTCAGCTTCAAGTTTCTGACATATAAAAATAAAAAGAGCTATCACAACACAACCAACAAAACCAAAATAGCAGTAAAAAAGCAGAAGTCATCTAGTCTGAGAGTAGTATTTATTGTAGATAGTCTTCACTGTAGAAAGCAGTCACAGTTCTTGCACATTGTCTACCTATTTCATTAGTTTCTATTTGTCTTTCACTATTTAGTTCCTGCAAACCTCTTGCTCCTCTAGAACTGAACTATTTTGGTAGAATATTTAAAATCATCTTTAAATTAAAGGCCAAGCAGTCATTTTACTGCAAAGTAATAGATAAAAAACGGGCATCTTTAAAGAGCTTATCCAAAACACCTATATAAAGAAAGGCCATACACAGTGCTCAACTTTAGGGCCATGTTCCCATCCACCACTGAGTAGTTTCAGCAGTTTCAAATGACTGCTCATTTATATATCCCAAGAACTCCGCTATTCTTTATAACAAAAGCAAAGACACAAACTACATTGGTGAAAAAATCCAATGCTCATCTGGAACAGGTTTTTATTGGTTTCTTTGGGGTTTTGGTTCTAGGTGTTTGGGGGGAGAGCAGGAGGGTGGTTTTGTTGGGTTGTTTGGGTTGGTTTTTTTTTCCAGATGCTTCTTCATTTACTTGGAGTATAAAAGAACACAGGAGTCTTCAGCAAATGGGCACTGCTTAGACTCTTCAACACACTGGCTGTTTTACAGGCACTTCTGCTTTCACACAGTGGCCATAAAATAAAATGGCAAGTTTTCCCAAGAAAATTCCTGAGGGCTTTTTGTTTTCTGTTTTTTTTAAATATCATGCATTCAACTGGAATAATCCCAAAGAATGGCAATGACGCCAAGATTTTACACAGAATTGTGTTCCTGTTGACAGCATCAACAACCCTGCACTGTTTCACACTTCAGCTACCAGGAACTTCATAAAATCTTGTGCAAGCAAGCACTGTATTCCTCCCAAACATTTATGTCTGTCGGTTACTTGTGAAATTTTTGTAAAAGGATGAGAAATAAAAACACAAATCAAAGCAAGAAGGAAAAAAACCCCAATGTGCAAAAGAAGAGAGCAATGGGAGCACAAAATAACTATGCTGGTAATGCATTGTAGGACAGCTTTATGTTTAATAGCATGGGATTAAAATTTCTTATGAGGAAAACAATCTTCTTTATTTTCTATAGATCACGTAAGAGTCGAAAAACTCTATGCTCAGTCTTGAGCAGAGACTGCTAATCTCCCTCAAAACAGATGGGCAACACTGTAAAAGCAATTTTGCATTGCTCCCAAAGCCCTGTACCATATGTTTTTATGTATTGTGAATTTTGACTACCAAAATTTTTAACAAATATTGAACAAAGGTTAAAGCTCAAATTTAAAAGCTCTCAAGCGTTAGGACTAATTCATATCCTTAACTGAAAATAGCAGTATCTCCAAACACCAAAAGATCCTGCAAATCTCCTGCCAGAATTATTTAAAAGAAAAACTGATTCCAGAACTGGAACGTAAAATTCAAGATCAAGTTAGAAGAAAAGCACCAATAAATAAATCTTAATTAAAAGCCTCTGTAGAAGCCTACTGAAATGCTTTGGAAATGAATAAACCAGAGAAGCAGTATTAACTTGGGCTAACCAATGTAACACATATTCCCTACTACCACTTGCAAAGTGTTAAAACTGTGAACTTGAAGACTATAATTTTGGGATATATTCATATTCCCTCTCCTAACACTTTCCAGGTAGCACAGAGGTTGGTAGAAGCACATGTACAGGAAAACAACAGTATAGTGGCAATATCCTAATCATATCTTCTTAATGTGATAAGACAGCATGGAAGAAGAGTAGAATAGGATTAAATGGTGGATCAGGAAACACAAGTGAAAAATAAAGCCTACAAAAGTGGTATTGATATAATCCTTCCTCCCTAATTTGAGCACAGTTTTTATCACATCCTACCAAACAGTGGAGAACATCAGTTTTTGTAAGCTCAGATACTATCTTCAGTACAAACCTTAAACTGTCCCTCCAGGTCTTCAGTTTTCTGTTCTAAATAAAGACTTTTCTCTTTGTACTCTTTGAGATTGGCTTCCAGCTGAGCACAGTACTCCTGCTTGTCATTCAGCTTAGCTGTAACTTGATCCAACTGAACGCTGACCTTATTTAACTCCTGAGGTAAAATAAAAGTATGACAGTTGTTAGTTTTTAAATAACCTCAAAAAATTACTAATGTCATATATGATTTAAATGATGTAATGTGTTCCAATTAAAAAGGAAAATAATGTTTCTTTTTTTATTCTGAAAGGCAGGAAATTGAGAGGAGAAACACAATCATGTGCACATATTCTCCCTGTTAAACTGACAAAGTTCCTTTTAAAGCCTCAATATTCTTCTCAAACTTTACAGGCTGTGGGCTAAATCTTAACAAAGGTGTTTGAAGTTATAAATGGAAGAGGAACTGTAGGTAATAAATGCACTGGATCCTGTAGTTAATAGACCAGTAACTAGAAAGTAACACTACGAAACCCTAGAGAAATTTTTTGCTGTCTTCATGAAATTGAGCACCACCAAACAGGAAAGCCAATACCATGTGGAATCAATTCTCCACATACCAGAGATGATTTCAAAACATTTGGTTCAACACAAACAACATGAGCACATTCACCTTGTAACCACTATAATGACAGCTACATCAAAGCTCGCTGCTTTCCAACCAAGCTGACTTATTTATTAATTATTTAGCAGTTGGGGAAGAAAAAAAAAAGTCTTCTGCTTACAGCAGTTAATTACATTCCCACACTAAAAAAATGGTGCTATGTTAGAATCTGCTGGATGTTTCCAGGAAGACCACAGCAGCACTGATTCTAACAGTGCAAATATTAGATTCAGCATCTGGTGGAATGCATCACTAGGAATAACACACATTAAACCATGAAATTTTAGCAACAGTCTTTGTACTGAATTACACCCAATAGGACAGCTTTGATTCTGAACCATATTCCACAGCAAAGAGTGGATTATTTATACTACAAAATACAAGTAAATTCTTTATACTATAAAATATACCTAGCCCAGATGACAGCAAAAAGAACTAAATACATATCACGTGGTTAAAGTATCCTAAATTATTATTTCAAAATCATAGAACCATACAATGGTTAGGGTCCTTTCCCAAAAGGACCTTAAAATCATCTAGTTCTAACCCTCCTGCCATGGGCAGTGACAACTCACATTAGACCATGTTGCCCATGGCTCTGTCCAACCTGACCTTCAACACTGCCAGAGATGAAACATTTACCACTTCTTTGGGCAACCTGTTCCAGTGCCTCACCACCCTCACAGTAAAGAACTTCTTCCTTATATCTAACCTGATCTTCCCCTATTTAAGTTTAAATTCGTTTCCCCTTGTCCTTTCACTACAGCCCCTGATGAAGAGTCCCTCTCTGGCATCCATGTAAGCGCCCTTCAGACACTGGAAAGCTGCTATGAGGTCTCCACGCAGCCTTCTCTTATCCAGGCTGAACAGCCCCAACTTTCTCAGCCTGTAATCATACAGGAGGTGCTCCAGCCTCCTGATCACCCTCCTTTGCATAGAGGCATATAAACCAAGCTCCAAATAAATCCAGCTCATTGGCTGGTGCAGATGGAGTAGCTCTGCATTGCTCTGAGCATTCAATACAGGTGGTGGCAACTGACTGGTAGCACTGTGATGGATCGGTGCCCTCCTCCCCCAACAAATCTATATGCAACAAGTGCATATTGACATGTTTATTCAGTTTGTAAACAGACTATTCTGAGATTTTTAAGTAGTTTTTTCAGTAACAGAGAAACTTTATATGTTGCTTATAACCTGTTGCTTATCTTGCAGTGCATGTTGGGCAGTGTCCAGGTGATTCTGAAGATCTGCTCTTTGAGCAGCTTTCGATGCTTCTGCTGAAAGTAGCAATTCAGTCTTTGCTTTTACCTGAAAGACAAGTTGTATTTTAGTACAACATCTATTCTACCATGGCTCATTTTAATTTTCCTTATACTTATCAGTAAGTTTAATAGTAAAATCAGTAGGTTTTATGTGCTAGTATAAAAAAAAAAGGAAAGAAAGTCTTCTCATGGTTTAGACCAATATTAGGATTTTAAGCCACAGAGTTCTTATCTTTACTTACTAACAAGAAATAATGGGATATCCTTACTGCATTCACACCTATGCACACGATAGCCTCAGACTACATGCACATTATAGGGCCTTCAAACCTTCAAAATTCTTAAAAGAAAAAAGAATAAGAAACAAAAAAATATGCTTCCACATGTATGCTATCTCTGCTTCTACCTGCCTGTTTGCGAGCAACCTCCCTTCCTTCCAAAACACTCAGCAAACAAAATTTTGAAGGTGAGTATGACTGGTGTTGGAGCAAAGTGGCAATATACAGGGTCACCTACTCTTGTGGTATACTATTTTTCTCCCTACTAGAAATGCAGCTTCTCTGAAGGCTGCAAGGAAGCTCACATTTTCTTAAAAAGCAGCTGCAACAGTACATAGATTGTAAGAAAACCAGCCCAGACAGAGCAGTGAAGCCTAGTAAAAATGGCACAAATCTACACTGGAAGAAGTTCCTAGACTCGTTTGGAAGCTGTATAACACTAATACAAAAGACATCAGAGTGCATTAATCCAACAATAACAGTACTAGCTGCTCCAAGTGTACCAAGACAAGAACTTCTGGCTAAATGCTGTTTGTTCTTTGAGATAGCTGAACACAATTAGCAGCTTTCTAGCTTAAGCAGAACTTAACAGCAGGAGAGTCCACATTGAGTCCATGCTAAGGAATTTCCTTGTTTAGTAAATTAAACTGACAACAAGGCATCCTGCACCTTTCTTTTGTTTTATTTTTGACAAAGACACCAGCATAGGAAATACCTAGGCAACAACAACATCTTAGTGACTCAACAGACTTTCACTCTGGTGCACAGAATCCAGGACTGATAAAGGCAGGGTTTTGGATCCTGCTCTTTTTATTTAATCATAACAAATATAAAGAGAGATGCTAGAAGAAGATTTTTCCCAGCTCAAGTACTAATGTTGGGTTTTTTTTAATTTAAAAAAACAAAAACAACCAAACAAACAACAAAATCAATATAGACCCCAAAAAACCCCACCAAAACCAAACAAACAAAAAGAAAAAAAAAACAAACGCCACACTTGCCGTCTATTCTATTCAGAATCCACTTACATGTTCCTCAATTTTATCTGCCTTATTCTACTTCATTTATCTGTTAGTAGAAACATTAAATTTTTTCCAAATGACTTTGTACATTCTCTGGAAAGAATACAGAAATCACATGCAGAATTTATCATCACCAGGCACTCCACAGTTCCATTACCTGTACATCAAGTTGTGATACTTTCTCTTTACTTTCATTTAGCTGGCTGGTTAGTTCAGTGATGTTTGCTTCTAGGGAAAGCACACGGTCTTGAGCAGCCCTTAGATGTGACTTTTGCTCCTGTACTTGCTCATGCAAATTCTCTTGGGCTTGTTTATGACTTTCTGATTGATTCTTCAGCTTCTCTGTCAGCTGAGTTACCTGCAGTGAAAAAACAGAAGTAAAAAGAAAAAGCTGGAATGGCAAGTCCAAGGAAGTCATAAATCTTCTGAATTTTAGCATGTCTTGTCATGGCTCTGGAGTATCAACGCTATCACATTTCTTCTTCTGAACTACTACAGTAAAGCTATATTGCAGACAATACCAGAGGTTAAACAGGTTACCAGTTGAAAACAGAAGCAAAAGGGTATCATCAGTTTGGCCTTACTGTAACAAAACCAGAATACTAAGGAGACAACAGATCCAGCCTAAATTAAGTTTTAGCGCTGGCATTGAAAGCTGGAATTAAACCTCTTTTTAAAATAACAGAAATAAACATGTACATGTATCAAAAAATCATTTGCAAGTACATATTACTAGGGTATGTACATAGGAAACATCTAGGAATTTCTTCCCCTATGCTGATAGCAAGGAAGTCACCAAAACACAAGTCCTGTGAAATTTATATTAAGATCTTTACAGTAAGTGTCAAAGAAGCAGCAAAATACAGGAAAGTTTAGCATTATACCTCATGAACTAGGAAAAAAACGGAAACAGAATTCAGTAATGAGAATGAAACAAGTCTTCGAGTTCCTACCTGTATTTGCAATGCATGGTTCTTCTCTTGTAGCTGGTTAAGAACTGCAGTTTCTCCTTCACCAGCTTGAATTTTTGCATATAAGTCCTCTCTTTCCTTTTCTAGCAGGGAGATGTTCTCCTTGCTTTTTTGAAGCAAAGCCTCAAGATTTTGAATTTTTTGGTCCTTATCTCCAATTTGCCTCAGTACTTGCTCCAAATCATTCTAGAAAATCGCATAATAGCTTCCTTAGTTATAGCGACCTTAGAGGTTATTCCTAATGCATAAAATGTTGGACAAATTTATTAAACACTTTCTGCATATTCTCTTCTGGATCTGCAAGTTAATTTACTGAAACTAATATAAGTCATGCAAGTCACTATTACAGAGAAAACATCTTTAAAATAATGAAATCCTGAAATATGCTTTGACATGATGATACATAATTATGCTACCTGGGCTTCTCGTAGTTTTGCTGTAGTATTTTGCTGAAGTGTCTGCTGTTCCTGGTGCTGCTGTTTTGCCTTATCTAATTGATGTTGCAATTCTGTGGAATTTGCTGCTTTTTCCTTCAGCTGAAAAAAAAAACAAAAAACCAAGACAAACCAGACTAATGAGTGAACAAGCACCATTCAGTAAGCCAATAGTGCTCCATGTTCCTTCTAACACTAAAAGACTTTAGTCTAAATATGAGTCTTTGAAACATGGCATAAAAGTAGAACTGTGCAATGCTAGTTAAAGAATCAAAATCTAACCAAAGCATTTATTACTATTAATAAACAAGATCCTATATCACACATATGTATTTTAGCTTTAAAAAATCTAAAACATAAGAGATATTTAGTATGGTTTTTTTCCAACATTTGTGAAGCTGTAAGAAGACTGACAATACAGGTATCTGTAAAACACCATTATTATCAATATCATTAGCAGTTTTAGTAGCAACTTCAGTTTAGCAGTCCCTCCACTGGTCAAGGCTTTGCAAATTAGCTACAGATAAGCTTTAAAGCTTTGACAACGTACCACTCAGGTATTTGGCCATCCCCATACAGGTAGCAGAATATCAGCAATATATATAAGACACTCATTAAAATAAATAAAAATTAATTAACCAAGAGTTTTGTGCCCATCCATCCTACACAGATTATTACCTACCAATGACCTGCTACATCATGTTCACTTATTCTTTATGTAGGGCTTTATCTCACAAGAATATTTACATACAAAACTTTACCCATACAGGCTTAGGTGCACCTAAGTTTTTTTCTCATAAGATTCTTAGACAAAGTTCATAAGTATAAAATGCATATCTTTTGTTCATCTGTAAAGCACCATGAACATTAACATCATTAGTCAAATGAAATCCCCATGAGGGCAAACTTTCTAAGCTGCAACTTCTCCACAAGTGTATATACAGGCTACTGTCAGAATAAGAACAAACTAGAGTCTGCATAAAAGCCCCTACCTGTTCTTCAGCTCGAGAAAGTTTCAATTGCAGATCAGCCACATGCTGCTCTTTGTCCATTAGCTTCTCACTAGACAGCTGCCTCTGTTCTTTGAGCCGCCCATGTGCTTCCCCTAGCTGCCGCTCTGTTTCTAGAAGTTTACTGTGCAACTGCAAAAATAAAAGCCACCAATTTTGTAGTCATTATTTAGCCAACAACACTGTATTTTAGACTCCCTTTGTACAATGTTAACCCTAAGTTTTCACAACCCAGAGTAAAACAACCACATGAGCACCCAAAGCCATGATGTACATCACAAAGCTCAGAAACACAAATCATGTTAAAGAACAGCATCAACTGTACAAGTTTGAATAAATATTAAAAAAAGTAGGTTGGCAGGACCTAGAAGCATCATTTATCTACAGAAGACCTTCAATATGATTTACAGAGATTTAAAAGAAGAATCCTGACAGAGAGAGCAATCCTTCAAAGTCATAAGGACTATCATATAAAGTAATGATCCTTAGAGCAATCAAGGCTCATACAGCACACATTCTCAATCCTAAAGATGCAGAGGCTGAAGCAGCATAACTTTACCTGCTTCTCTGGCTCCCACAATATATTGTTCTGCACCGCTAGAATAGTAAGAGTGTAATTTTTAGTTTGACCTGGCTACATCAATGGCATTCATTCTCTGCAGAAAAGAGATACTGAACCTTCAGTGTAGAGTACACAGTAACTTTGGTGACTTTCAGTCCAGTACCTTCCAGCGGCACGGAGTAAGTAAGGGGCTGTGCTCTTCCAGCTGGACATAAGCCTGCCTCATGATTTTTTCAGTCATCAAAAGCAGTGCTGCACCATCTTCAAAGTGCAAGGATGGTCTTTTACAATTCATTGTTCTAAAGAGCTCTCTAAATAAAGCTGGCTTTTCTTCTACTTGAAGCTCTCATGATAGGTTCTGGGTTACCACCTGCCTACTTCTACATGAACATATTCACAGATACACAAACAAACTTTCAACTCAGAGCAAAAACAGAATGAATCAGACCTTGCAGCACAACAAGAACTTTCCTCAGGTATCAGGATAAGTAAAGCTTGCTTCCCTATGAATTTATGTTCAGGACTCTTGAATCATTCACTTTTTAACTCCAGGTCCTCCCTTCAACCTCCCTTCAACATCCCTAAACCCTTCTCACACTTTCCTCAAATCCCTACTAGTATCTAGGCAAAAGCCTGCACAATCTTACTGCTCACTGCAAGCCACCACTTGTTGACCAGCTGGCTGCCTAGCAGGACAGAAAAAGAAACAGTGTTTTGATAACATTACAACTTCCCCTCAGGCACTGAGGGGGTGAGGCATTAACATGCGTCTTTCTCTTTTACTCAGCTACCTGTTTCCACAAGAATTTAACGCTGAAGAACCTAACTCTGAAGACCTTCCGGGCCATGGTCAAAATCTGGCGGAAGTTAGCAAACAATGCAAAAGTTACAGAGGATGGGGACAGGGAAACAAACGTATCTAAGCCTTATTTTCTTAGGAAACCAAGCTAAAGAATTGTTTATATGTTCACAACCACAAAAACTGTGAATGAAAAGCTGTTTAGCATGTGGCCAAGATGCTGCCTGCTACTGACTGCACAGTTAAGAGGGAGGTAGGAGAAGAGGGCAGATGGAGTGAGAGAGAGACCATAATCTCTCCTCCAGTGATCCAGAATGTTTGTCTTTTTCCACAGTAATCGCTACATTATTAACACTTCTTCCTCAGTAAAAATATGAACAAGAGCTGGAGGAAAAATCTAATGAAGAAAAAGTGCAGCAAGATAACTACTATAAGTATTCATGGCTATGTTGATACTGGGAGAGAGTATCTGGAAAGGAGGAAATCAGCAAACAACATTGTACAAAAGTCCCTTCTATTACAGACACAGTTAAGTATTTCTGAAGGATTTTAAGCCTGACCTTAGTAAACAGAATCATAAAATTAATCATTAACCTATGTTGCAAAATATAAAAATAATAAAATAAATACTTAAGACTCAAACATACAATCAAGTATTCAAGTTTTCCCAGCAACAGTATTTATTAGCAATTAACGTTTCTTCAAGATTGAAGGAGTCCATATTGTACTGTGTTAACCTCTTCCTATTGTGGTGCAGGGACCAACACTACCAATGAAATTTCCTTCCATTATGAAGATCACTTCTTTCACATCACTCAAATTCTGCATCTGTTCAAATGAATTTTGAGAAGATGACAAGGATTCTCTGACAATGCAGTTTGACTAAACAGCTACCCCTTGTAAGCAGCATTCATTGTGACAACATAAGCTATTGGACTACACGCATAAAACAGAAAATTCCATTAGAGTATGAAGTGAACAGATATGAGAAATTTAGCCTTTTCATGACAATGGTGACTGAACACTTGTGTGAAGGGAGAAGAAAAGAAGGTTTCACTTGGCTTTTATTTTATTTTATTTTATTTTATTTTATTATTTTTTAGCATGTATGATAAGGGTTTTTTTCCTCCACTATTCTTTTACAATTCTAAAACACATCCTGAGATCCAGCAGCTTGTTCAGGTTTTCTTGCTTAGATTGTCTTCTTTCCCAATGGTATCACCAGAGAATGTGTGATGCCTCCATTTCCTCTCGTAGGAATTCATTCAGCAATGCTTTATCCATCTTCTTTATCCATCTTCCTTCTCTTTCATTTTCTCACCCCAAATATCCATCCTAAAAACGTCCTCTCAGGTTGAAGCCAGATTTCAGCTCAATCTCTTGGCTATGCCTCTGAAGCTTGCACACATATTGCCTAGGCAGACTAAGGCAGTTTTACCAAGTCAAGATTCCTAAGCAGGTAACTAACATAAGTATCTCCCCTCCCCCTGACAGAAGACTGATAGAAGGAGAGTCATTCTGTGGATGTAATATATACATAAATGAAGTTTTGCCAAGCCACAGCTCTTCCAGGATAATCTATGTGCTCACAGCTTACAACTTAATCTATTTCAGACTTGACAAAGGCTTGAAAACTGAGAAACACTTGCTTTAAAATTATAAAGCTTTCATAAGAGATTAAAATGAAGTTATCCTAACAAAAAAAAAAAAAAGATTTTTTTTTAACATCTTAGGATTAGACATTATTCCCAATGCACAAATATTTTTCCAGACTAACACATTACTCCCCAAGACAACAGATAAAACAGAGTTCAACCAGCCACAAATTTCAGCATGCTGTTATATGAAAGTCCTGCTTCCATAACTCATTGGACTAGCAGAACAACACATAAATGGTGAGGGGATGTATGCTCTGGATGTTCTCATAGCTATCAGCAACATGAAGAGAAGGGACACAAAGAAAGCAATATTAAGATTTCACATTTTCCCTGCTTTTCACACTAAGTATTCTCTACTGTATTCACTATTCAATTTTAAAGCAAATAAAGCATTTTTCAGTTCTAATGTAAAATGAAGACTTCTTGTCTCAAACCTCCTGTAGAGTAGTAAAATTGCTACTAAATGTGAAACTACTTCTGATAATCCACCTGAATTTGTTTTTCATAAGTTGAATTCATTATAGCTTCAGCTACCTTTCTGAACCCGGATAAACAGCCTTGCTGATGTTTTAGGACTTGTCTATTACAATATTTATCATGCAAACTCAGTATTCTGGGTTGCCTTCTCATTTGACAATACTGCCCTTATTTCAGGCAATGCATCAACAAAATAAGGGGAGGGTTAAAGTTGTAGGATGAAAGAAGAGTTCATTTAAACTTTAAGAGAAAGAGAGTAGAGGAAAAAACCCTGTCTCAGATCAGCTAAAGCTTTTTCACATACAAAAATAGTAAAATAAGAACATGAGAAATAAGCCCCAAAATTTATGTTCACTCAACCTTAATACTCAAAACTGAAATTTCAAAGATAGTTTTAAGAAGAGATCCAGAGTTTGGACTTACTAAAAAGATTCAGACATAATGATAAACTGCACTCTTATCACAGCCTCTCTTTTTTTTTTTTTTTTTTTTTTTTTTTTTGCCAGTTCTTTTCTTTACTTCTCTAAGGAAAAGAGGTGATTACATTTCATTCTCTGCAGTGTTAGGAAGAATACTTTATTCAAATACCAGCTATCTTTACCTTTATTCAAACACAGGTACTGGTTAGTTACTCCCCTTCGATAAGGAAATGCAAATGCATGAGCACAGAAAATATGCTTGCACAGTTTAAAAACCCCTAATGGGATGGTTTAAGGCATCATCCCAATAGGACAGTCTAGGAGGCTTAAGGAACCTTACCTGACTGAGCTCACTTTGGAGCTGCAGGCCATGCTGCTCTTTTTCTTCCCTCTGCTGCTGGAGCTGTTTACATTCTGCCTTAAGATGTTGGTACTTTGTCTCTACTTCAGACAACTCTTCTTTAAGTTTCTGGCTTGCTTCCCCCTTCTCACCTAGCTCTGTCTGTAATCTCTGTATTGAGGCTTCAGCTGCAGACAGCTTTGCCTGAAGCTGTTGGCAGTCCAGGTCTTTCTGGTGAAAGCTTGCCTGCACATTCTTCTTACTCACAGTTACTTCATTGTGTTTTTCTTCAAGCTGGGTGTAGTCCTGTTCTTTCTTCAGCAGTTTCTCAGTCAGACTCTATGAAGAGAGTTACACAGCTATTCAAATGCAATTCTGCTCACAGCCGTTCAATGCACTATTCAAATTTCTTCTCAAGTGTTGATGATGAACAGCAAAGAACTTGCTTACAAACATTATTAAAGGAAATATTGACCTCTATTTTGTATTACACAAGTTTATTCTGGAGCCCATACACACACAGTTTCAACCAGAAATACTGCTCCTCATAATCTCACCTAAATCCACTTCTTACTGAGCACACCACAAAAACTCCATTTCTGTATCCTGAAGATCAATTTGCTTTCCCTGAACATTTATATTCTCGGGTATTACAACTGCATGTGTTTGGACAGAAGTCAAAATAGTAATTTGAGTTATTAGTATACAAAAAACAATTCAAGTATCACTGTCCTTCACACAAGTCCTTAAGCAACAATTGTGGTTTAATTCCTGTCTAATCCTGCGCAGTCATCATGCTGATCATTTTAAGAAGTATCCTAATTTTGCCCTGTCACTATACTTACAAGAATGATCTGCTATCTGAAGTACGGAAGAGAACCTGTGAAAACTAATGAAATTTGTGATGTTGATAAATCTCTGAATGAAAGACTCATGATTTAATATTCATTTCAGAAGATGATGTTTTTACATTTTAATTTATTTCCCTGCATACAAACCAACTCAAAGAGGATGGTTGCTTTGAGTTTGAAAACACTAAAAATTGGGATTCCCTAAAGGAAAGACATGAACATTGCTGAGTGTCAGATTTTAATTGCCACATTAACAACAGTAAATATTGCAAGGTCTAAACTCAGACTATCAAATTTACATGCTGAGACAAATACGAGGAAAAAAAAATTAACAGATCACTTTCAGCTATTACATAATGATTTTTATCAAACTTAATGAACTAACTAAAACTATATTCAGATAGAAATTAAAAGTCTTGACAGACAAGTTATAATTCCAGAAAGTTTGGGGTTTCCCCCAAGCTTAGCTGAGCCACTAACTAGAATTTGAGAACAAAGAAGCCATGCGAACCATTTTCATTTTCCAGTGGCACTTTTTAAAGCACAGAAACACAGTTGCAGGGAGGCCCTGGTCATCGCCCAACCACTAGGAACTCATTCCATCTTCTTGAAATGTACCAGAGGGTTCCATTCATTGCAGCATCTTATTGACATCTACCTCAGGGGAGCATTACTAAGCAGACCATTTAAATCCTTGTGTTCTTCTGGCAGTTGCAGTGAATACTATATTCTCTGTTCTCTTTCAATTAAAATACAGAAAAATAAAGAACACTTATAGCACATCAGCCTGAAAAAATGCCAACACCAAAGTCAGTCTGATGTGTCAAAACTTCAGACAGTTCTGAGACTTTCGAACAACGCTGTTACAAAGATAAGATAGTGCTGCAATTCCAGCTATGCTGGCCATCTTACAAGTGCACTGCTGTGCAGTACCCAGGGATGAAACCTGTTTTGTCAGAAGAAAACAGCTATAAAATCATTCAAATAAGTTGAAGAGTTGAATAGTTTTGTTCTACAGATTTTACCAAATTATGACTACATTGGTTGTTATAAACCATATACAGACACTCCTATTTTACAATCATGATAAAATAAACAGAAGAATCCAGAAAGAAAAGAGGTTAGAAAACAAGCAATCTAACAAATAACTCCAACAGTCGAGCAACCCATGTGAGAACAAATATAATTATATAATTAATGCCTATGTGTCCTTTCACAAAAATGTGTATTTTCTAAAGTATACAACTCAGTCAAAAATTCTGGCTTAACATTAAACTTTGGCTATTGAATGCTAGACCTGAAGTAGTATATTTTGAAATGTTTCTTGAAAAATAAAACAACTTGGTGCTGCTAAAGTTGTGCTAAAGGTATGCATAGATTTAGTTTTGCACATAGGAAATGCAGGAATGGACCACATAAAGAACATACTGAGGCCAGGTGCCATCTTTACCCTCCTAAAGCGAGTGACAAGGCTCCCACTGTTTTTAGAATATATTTCACCTTCAAAATAGAAAATAATGTTGCAATTTCCTTTCCATTTAAGAGAAATTACCAGGCGGGAACATTGACATTTGTGCTGAAGAGTGTTCCTGAAATATCAACACACCATAGACTCCCTTTCACCACAGCTGGGCAAATTGGACCTAAACTATTAATCTTACTACTACTCCATAACTGGATCTACATGTCACAATTAGAACTGCTATGAACTACTTCATGAAGAGTCAGTGCAGAGCAATAACTTAAATTTGGGGGTGGGGAGGTGTAAAGAAATGGAAACAATTACTGTCGTCTTGAAGCAGACTGAGACTTGAGGCCACAGAGCTGCCAAGCTATGGTAATTCAGGTTACATCAGTGGACCCAGCACTGTTTAATACCTGTATGCATGTCCCAGCTGCATCCCAGATACATAAAGAGATATGGGCACACACAAGCCACCTCTCTTCCCCAAGCCTTGATTTCCAGAGAAAAGGAAGAGGAAATGACAGTATGTTACAGCATTCAACAAAAAGCCTGTAGCCTTCGAAGCTCACAAAATGCAATGGAGAACACCACATCAATCCCCTCTTTTAAACTGCTCCTTGGAAAAAGTAAATACAATACATGCTAGTCATGACGGTGGCCAGGCATTAAATAACAAACTCTGCAGGCACTGATTGAATTTCAGAATACTTACATCAGTAGAGGGTTAGAAACTAAGCTTTTTTTCCTGTAGATAATGCATCACAATTTTCTTAAAACCCAAAAACCCACAAATGCAATGAGTTTAGAAGCCCTATACTTCAGGGAATACTCTGGTTTTACACATTAGGTCTCTTCTGGGCTACAGGCCATTACTGGCCTCTGCAAGGCAAGCCAAGACCCAAACTTACAGTGCTCTATAAATGAAGGAAAGTTCCACTGGTCTCTGAGAACTGGTCTTATCTACTTGTCATTCACTCTTCTCGGTATAGATTGCTTGCTTGAGGTTGTACATGAGCTTGAAAAATTCTGCAACAATGCACAGAAATACCTTCCTGCATTGCAGTGGAAATATAAATGGATGTACAAATACAAATGCAACATATTCTATCCTGTATTAACGGCTCCTCCCTCCTCCCTGACAGCTTCTTCAAGGATAGCAAACTGTTTGAAATGTGAGCAATTTCTGTTATTTGGGAAGCTAGTGTTACCTGTTCCATTTCTAGGTCCAATTCCTCCAGGGCCAAGGTTCTTTGGCCAGCATACCACTCTTATGGATATCACCTTTCAAAAAGCTGCATAAAGAGATGGCTGTAAACTGGTTTAAGTCATTGAAACTGAAAGGGGAAATGCAGCTTGCTGCCACTTCTCTTCTTTCTATTCCTCAATTGGTGTTTGGCATTAGCCTGACATAGCAGAGGACTGTTAAATTATGATTATCTTATGCATCAATTTGTTTCACTTCACATTGTTAATGGAATAGCAATATATTCAGGCAAGGCCTCTATACTGTACAGCAATACTTCTGTCAAAAGTCTGATTCAGTGTTGCTGGTTTGTGGAAAAGTACAGCTCAACACTTCTCACCATTTCAGTTCTGCACCTGATTTAATGAGCCAAATCAAGAGTCACCCTAATTCACCAAATTTTAATTGCACCTTAGTATCTTCTTTGCAAAGGCTGTTTTAATATTAATTACATTAAATACACACTGTTTGGTCTCTGTCTTTTCCTATTTTCCAAGATCAACAAGGTTGCTGGTGAATACATATACATAATGTGTATAGTTCATACACAGTGTTAGAAAAACATATAACAATCAGCAGCATGCGTAGAATCATAGAATCAACTAGATGTTGGAAAAGACCTCCAGGATCATCAAGTCCAACCATTACCCCAGGACTACCAAATCCACCACTAAACCATGTCACTAAAGGCCTCATCTACACAGTTTTTGAACACTTCCAGGGATAATGATTCCACTGTGTCCTGGGGAAGCCTGTTCTAATCCCTGACCACCCTTCTGGTGAAGAAATTTTTCCTAATATCCAGTCTAAACCTCTCCTGGTGCAGCTTGAGGCTGCTTCTTCTTGACCTATCACTTGTTACTTGGGAGAGGAGACTGGCCACTTCCTCTCTGCATCCTCCTTTCAGACAGTTGTAGACAGCATCTCTCTCCCTGTTTCCTTTCCTCCCTTACCTACATTTCTTTCACCACAACACATACTTTTTTTAATGCAAAAAGAAAAAAAGGAATCAAGCTGAAAGGGCTTCGATAAAAGTTCTCAATGAATACTTACAAGCTGAAGAAGCTTCTGGAGTTTATTTCCATTTTCTACCATTCATGACTTTAATAAATGGCCAGAAAATATGACAGGACTACGGTCTAAAAGCTAAGAAACTGCAAAACCAATGAAAAGAGCTAAAAATGCTTTCTGAATTACGATTTTTGGTGAAACACTGTAACATTTCAACGTGTACTGATTTTTCTTTTCATGTGTGAGATGTCAATACTGCTTAATGATAGGTAAGCATAAACTACAGCAATTAGAAATCTGCAATCGTAACAACCCTGAGGATTTCAGTAACATACTGATGATTGTTAAAATATAGTGTTTGCTTGTACAATACCCCTCATATTAAGCAAAATGGCAAAGGAATTTTCAACTTCTGCAACCCCAAGAAGTGTTTTGCTACAGTCTTCAAAGCTTCCCGAAGCAGAATGTGATGTGTTTTCATTTTAACATGAGCTGACAAGCATAGAAAATAACGGCATTCTCACCTGGTTTCTTTGATCCAACTCTTTGACTGAACTTTGAAGTTTTTGCAGCTCCTGAACATACACAGCTACCTCCTGAGGTCCTTTGGCAAGTTCAGCTCTCAACTGGTTAATGGTAGCCTGATCAGACAAACAGAAAAATTCACATTTAAAACAATGCTCTGCATGCATATCCCAACAAAAGCAAGATGTTTGGCGGCAAAATAAAAAGCATCTTGTATACAAATAAACAGCTTAATAATAAAATCACCTGCAAATTAATCTCAGAGCACCATTAGCTACAGAAGAACTACTTGAGCATAATTTCCCAAGATTCATTCATGTCCTATTTCCAAAGACAAAAATTGGTTCCAGTCCAATAGGAAATGCCAGGTTGAGCCCACAACCGATGAAAAGCACAACAGATTATCTATTAATCATTACCATAGTCCTACCTCAAGGTGAAACCCTCCCGAGTCATAGCAGTTACATGCCAAAAAACTTTTTCTCCCTCGTAAGGAAAATGTACTGGAAAAAGCACTAGAAGCGAGTCTGGCATCTGATGCAAACTCAGTTTGTGACTTTTGGACACATCAACCCTGCAGGTCAGCATAATCGCACAACTAAACTACTCCATTAAAAGGATTGGTACAAAACAGAATATATCAATGACTGCAAAGTATTTGAATACTGTAATGGAAGCAAAAAAGAAAAGCACTTTAGATGGGTAACAATGGCTGCCCTAAAAGCATGCTGTGTATGAATGCACTCACTATGAATACACTATAGAATAATGACCTTTTAAAAGAAATTTTCCTTTTTATTGTTCTCTTAACTACAGGTTTCAGCACAGACGTATAAATACTGAATTCAAGTATGAACTAAAGCAGAACAGAAGTAGTAGACAATAAAACATACTAGCTACAACCTTCGTACAGAAAAAGCAGATAAAAGAGAACATATGAACACATTATATGACTACATACAGTTATTAACTGACTGTAATGCTGTGCTTTACAAGACTGTTTCATTACAGAGCTGTTAGGTAAAACACATCCTGGGATCTGTCTTTGGCAGACAAACATTCCAGGATGTTCTCAGCAAACACAGTATGGGTTTTTCACTACTGAGAGAATATAATGCAGAAAACATGCAGAAGATCGCTACAGACACCAATGCAGCCTTTCAAAATAGAATCATAACTTATATCCATAAAGAAACATTTCCCTCACAATTCAATAAGCCCATCCTACATTTCATTCTTAACATGGAAATATATCATGAATGAATACTCATTCCTAATATTGTCTGGCTGACGTGTCTGTATGATTAATGAACCAATAAGCAAAAGGGAATGTATCCGCTTAACAAACTCTTGAAATGATCTTGATACAACAGAAATCTACTATAAGCATAAAAAGGTTTCAAAAATATTTACCTCAAATTTAAGGGTCTCTTATTAGAAAGCAGAACAAATAAAATGGATGGATGAAAGACAGTAATAAACACTCACAAAAGCTATTAGTAGACACACTTCCTCAAATTTGTTTTCAAACATTCTGGTGTTTTTAATGCCTTTGCTCAGTGCAAAAAAAAAAAAAAACAGTCTTTGCTTTATTAATTTTACCTATAATTTAACCTACTAATTGTGATTAATTCTGTGAACACTCTGGTTAACAATAAAGCCTAGGCCCTGTATTTTATGAAGATTTATCAGATACTGAAACAAACCCCAATCTGCGGAGATTCATAGAAATGCTTAGTTCACAGCAATGCATACGTTTTCATCCTGTGTTTACTATGCAGGAGCCAATATAGTGAAAAACTAAACATGGGAAGAATAGCTCAGAATTAACATTCATCTGAGATACACATACACCTGAAATAAGGCACAAACACCCAATCATAACGAATACATTTAGGCGACAATTGTAGACCTGTACAATTCTTCACATTCCCCTCCTGCAGCATCTAAAGATGCTCACTTATGGTTAAGATTATCTTTGTTATTTTCTTCACCCATGCCATAAATTTTACTTCTTTTAAAAACATCTCACTTTGGAAACCAGAATCCAGCTTGGCATAACAGTCAAGGATGGCACAGAATCACTTTCAGCCCTTGAAGAGCTCTTAAATAGCAAAGCTGACATGAAACATGGCCAAACTTTTATGACCAGAACTGTACCCATTCTGCCAATGAAGGACTTCCATTTCTTGTTTTCTTATGGCTAACACTTTCCATAACTGTGTTTTTTTAAGAAAAGTAAAAAAGTTTTCACCACTATGACTTTGAGTACTTTCGATTTTTTAAAAAATTCTGATCAGCCACTTTACACCAACAGAAATGCTTTTACTTTGAACACATCTTGGGCTACTGTTACCATACACTGGAATTAAGCAGAGAAGACAGTAGTGCTTCTGAGAAGAACCAGATTACCACTGCTTACCATGTTCTGCCACACAGCAACTCGATCTTCTCTCATTCAGCCTACACACTGATGATACTACACAGACATCTGATATTATTATAATTGTTGAAATGTAGTTTATAATCCTTCTCAACATCTAAGAACTGTTACATGAACACATAATAACAGCTAGGGGCATCGTGCAGCCTTCTCCCTGATCTCCTCTTACTTCCAGAAGGGCTGAAAAAACCTTCACTAGTCTTTTTTTCCTGTTAAAAGCTGCACTTTAAAGCTACATTTTAAAATTGCTAATTATGTCAAAACTTAAACATACCTAATTTGGGGGAACAAGAACAATTTACACTCCTGCGAGAACATTTTAAGATGAAAGATTTTTGTTACACCCCTGCTGCTATGTCATTTTATCTTCACATGAAAACTAAATACCCAAAACCACAAAAGACTACAGAGACCGTATTTTGAAATTAAATTTAAATTCCACAGCATAGCTGTGGGATCTCACAGTTAAAACCAAACTGCAATTATGCAGCAACTTACATGGCCACATAACCACATTATATTCATAACAGCAACTGTGATATTCCTTTTTTCACATCTGAGGAAGCTCTTGGCATACGTAATTTTAACTTGAAAACAATGGTAGGTTCATGTTTAGTACAATACTGTACCCTTGAACAATTCCTGGAGCTCAACATGTCTTCTGCGAGAGGAGGCAAAAACCAAAGCCTGAAGTTCATAATAATGCCAGGTAGGCAGCACTTCTCTAAAGCGCTGCAGTGCAAACGAACAAAGTCAAAACGGCAGTTCTGAAATCGAGGGCACATGAAAGCCTAGAATAAAAATATACCAGAAATCCTTCACATCTGCAAATCTCAACAGGACAGAGGATACTAGGAGTCCTGCAGAAATCCTAGGCACTCCCTCATGTAAACTGCGGAGTGCTGCAATGACCCCACTTCACTATGGACCACAGCTCTGCATTGACAAGTTTTGTTGATATTGCTACACTGGTGTGGGACAATAGAAAAGGGGGAAGACAAAATTAAAAGGTCTTAAACACAGCTGACAGTCTTCAGTGAGGATTTACTCTGTCAAGTCATCCATTTGTAAAACTATACCAACCAACCTGCCAGACAGGTGCAACAGCACCCAGCAAAGAGAATTCTTTGGGAAGTATGGATTTATCAACTCACCAGTAAATAAATCGTATGTCAGACAAAAGCCCTTTTAGTGATACTGTAATTTTATCAAGATTTCTTGCCATTATCTCTGTCAGAGATTTCCTTCACTGTCATGGTAAACAACATCAAACAGGCCAGGAGTGATACAGAATCACAGAATCATAGAATGGTTTGGGTTGGAAAGGACCTTAAAGATCATACGGTTCCAACCCCCCTGCAACAGGAAGAGATACCTTCCACTAGACCAAGTTGCTCAAAGCTCTATCCAATTTGGCACTGAACACTGCCAGAGATGGGGCATTCACAGCTTCCTTGGACAACCTGTTCCAGTGCCTCACAGTAAAGAATTTCTCTTATATCTAATCTAAATTTCCCCTGTTTAAGTTTGAGAAAGTTTGAGTAGTAAGATTCACTCTTACAGATCGAAGTCAGAGATGTTGCATTTTATGGAAGCAGAAGTGTTCACTGGTGGAAAAGCAGAGCAACCAAAACCAAGAACATTGAATATTTGCTATAGGAGAAGCAGTTAGCTTTGCTTCCTTTAACAGAGTTATCATCAATTCTGTTTGTAAAAACAATGATATTGGACAAGTGCTTTCAAATCTCCCATCAGCAATTTAAAACTTCTTCCACTGACTCAGACAAAGCAGGACAACCTTCACAAAGTACTTCTGAAGAAATCTGCATATTCTGCAACTCAAGTAGACGGTCAAGATACCTCTTAAATGTGATAAATTTAAAAGTTCAAAACTAGCATAATATGGAGAAAAAATATTAAAAAAAACCAAAACTAACATGAGAACAATAGATTTTATTTTATACTTGAGACCTTTAGTCTGCAGCAACAAAGACAGGAAAAGTGGTATCACCTGGAAACAGATTACAGGTGGCATCCTGACATCTTGACCTTGAGACATGGTGAGGCCCGGCAGTCACTCACTTTCTGCTCTACTTAGCAACAGGCAACACTTGAAGCCAATTATGCAGTGGACTGAGGGAGGGCAAGTGTGCAGAACAAATTTGTACCTTACAATTATTCCTACAATAAATAATAGGTGTAAAAAAGCTCCCCATTTGACAGTAAAAACTACTAAAAAAAAAGAAAAACAGTTTATGGCAGTTCCACTGAGATTTTTAAATCTTGTGTAAGTTCAAGAATTATGTATGTCCTATAAGAATACTGCAATTATTTTCTACCTTGTCTTAATAATTTCTCTTTTATGTATTTTAACACTAGCATCCATTTTCAGGCACATCAACTCAAACATTAACCAAAAACATCATTTTCAGTAACAACTGGTTTTGACTGGATGTCACTTAGTAAGAGAAACAAGTCTTCAAATCACACAGGTATTGCTTTATTTCTCCATCCCAGTACAAATGGCACAGGTCTGCTAGAAGGTTTCTTCCTCTGCCATTAGGTTCTTGTAATAACTTTTTATGCCAAGAAAAGGTTTTGCAATGCAAAGCATGGAGGCTTTTGTAGAAAAGACAATTTTTTGACAGAATTATGCAATTTACTATAATGAAGAAACATCTCTATTAGATAAGTTAGAAGATTTGGTTAAGAGGCTTTTTTATTATGAATTAATATTTTCTAATTTTTATGAAAATTGTGGTAAAGCTAGCACACACATCTTTAGGTACAATTATTACCTCTGAATTAGCCTGCTCTGCCTGCAAGTGCTTGCACTCATCTTTCAGCTTTTCAGATTCTCTCTCACGTTCCAGTGTCATTTTGTCCATCAGCGTCTGAACTTGGACCAGCTCCTTTTTCAGGACAGCTACATCTTCCACACCAGGTCTTTGTAGCTGAAAAGTAGCAGAGTAGCAGTGAAAAACATGCTGTTGGCAGACATGCTTCCAGTGTCAATGTCATCTCTAAATATCTTTTAAATCACCAATCTATACACAAGGTGACATACGCTGTACTACAGCCGAGAAAAAAGAACAAACTCCACACAAAAGCAGACCCATGGAAAATTATTTAGCATTCCCAAAGGAAATAGGATTTAATGGGTGGTTGACAATTTTCACCTGCTAAACTTAGAACTTGTTGATTGGTTTCAATGAAATCTGACAAATAAGAAAAGGTCTCAAAGATTACATTTCAGTAATTTCTTATGTAGGCAGACGGCTAGGTACAGGACGGAGGCATTCGCTGGAAAAAACACTGAAAGGACAGGGAATCCATGCAAGAAATTTATCTGAAGTCACAATTCACTGAGAAGTAGGCTGTACTGACTCCCCTAATCTACAGAATGGAATACTGTATATACTTTGCTGCTGTAATACAAGCCCATCACAGGACTGAGACACAACACACGCCAGTGCCACACAGACTTTTATAATGATGCTGCCTCTGTCTTCAAGAACTGTTTAAAAAAAAAAAAACCCACAAGAACAGACAAAAAAAATGGAAATGCCTTGAAAGTACTGTTAGACATGCCCTATACCAGACCCATAGGTAAAATCTGTCGGTAATTATATCTAAAACACCATAATGACCCTCAAAATGAAGTTA
This sequence comes from Ara ararauna, assembly GCA_028858755.1. Taxonomy (NCBI): domain Eukaryota; kingdom Metazoa; phylum Chordata; class Aves; order Psittaciformes; family Psittacidae; genus Ara; species Ara ararauna. The sequence continues at coordinate 118,660,455 of CM054376.1, read as the reverse complement.
TGGAAGGAAAGGAGAGGGAAGGCAACAGTGGGCACTGAAGAAAGCAGGGGGAGCATTGGCACCTAGAACAGCAAAGTTACAGGAAAAGGGTAAGAATGCAGAAGGAAAAAGGAAGATGAGAAACAACTAAACAGAGAGGAATGGGTAGGTCCAGTGGCTGGGCAGGGCCAAGAGGAACTCATGAGCCCTTCAGGGTAGCTAACTACAGAGAAAAAGACGGATAAATGAGTCTTACTTTCCCCCAGAGTCTAAGCAGTGGTTGAGTGGGGGAAACTAGGAAGTCCCCTTCACTCCTGCTTTAGAAGTGGCATGACTGCTGAGTCAGTGGGATTGCTCCCTGGAGTCATGGCTGTATATAAAAGTCACCAGAAGACAAAATCCTGGAATACACCCACACTGGTATTATCAGCCAAGTGCAAGAGGGATAACATTAACATAAGCATGGTGATGACAGCTGCCAGCCTTTCAGCCATCATGTCACAAAACACCTCGCTTCTTACAAATTCAACCGTCCAGGGACAGTCAGAGCGTAACACCTCATGAAAAAGGGTGATCTAAAGCTGTGGAAGTCAGCCACGGCACGATTCAAATACAGGCCTGCACAGCACATCTATATGTGTAATACCCTGCAAAACTGCTGAAGGGTAGAGCATCAAACAAGCAGACTATAATATAAAGTAGGGTAAATTTTAATACATGAGTCAGAAACAACATGTATTTCCTTACTGGAAAAACACTGAAAATGTAGGTCAGTGAAACAGATGAGAAACAATGGTATTTTGAACTATTCCAGCCCACAAGCAGACATCTCCAAGTTCAACAGAGTTCAACTGCTTTAAAACTGCATTTGCAAGCATTTTAAGTATATCCCTCCCTGGACTTGAAAATAACAAAAACATTAGTGTGATGTGAATACCAGCTCTGTCTTTAAATCTTCCACTGTACTTCTCTCCTTCTGCAGTTCTTGTGTCAGGTTTGTCACTTTCTGTTCTGCACCCTCCCGAAGGCTGATTTCTTCATCATACTTTGATTTGAGTTCTAATAAGAAGGAAGTTAAATAAATGATCACTTGCCCAAGTTGCACAAGTAGAAAACAGAATCAGACCTCATGTTAATATACTTACCCACAATTTCAGTGGCTAGTTGTGCTGCTTTTTGCTCAAATAAGTCTTTCATTTGCTTAATGTTAAAATTTTCTACTTGGATCTCTTCTAGTTGCCGTTCTAATGATTCTATTTCCACAAAAAGAACAGTATTATTTTCAGAAGAGCTAGGACAATACAATTATGACCATAACGACCCACAGCAGGTAACTGAGTAATCCAAATTCACTTAACATCGAATTAACTTTGCAAAGTGAACAACTTTACTGCAGTTAAATATCTACAAGCATAATGCTGGAACCTGTCACTAGTTAAGTACTCTGCAGGATTAAGTACATATTGGTTTCCACTGGTCACAAATAGCAACATGCTGCTAAATTATGAGCCCAAAATTGTGATTAAAAGCTTAAATCATGATCAGTCAGATGCTTTATGCACAAATAAGGAAAATTTTATTCCATGAGTGCCTCATGGAGAAAAATACAGAGCAAAAAGTATGGGTCTGCAAAACAAAAAGTAAACAAAAAAAATCATTGTTTACTTTGCTAGCAATGAGTACAGAAAAACACCAAATAAAACCAGCCCTCGCAAGTGCTGTAGTTAAAATATAAACAATCACAGTCTTCCTCAGCAAGAGACTTGTACTGAATGCTTGAATATATGAAATGATGAAAAACACACCCAAAACTGTTTGTGAGCACTGCTTTCAGAGTCAGGAGAACTTCTGTCTCACTTCTAGAAATTACAAATCCCAAGCCTCTAGAACTATTTCCCCAGACTATGCCTATCAAAAGCTACCTATCTCAAGGACTTAGAATCATAGAATAGTTAGGGTTGGAAATGACTTTAAGATCATCCCGTTCCAACCCCCCTGCCAGGGGCAGGCACATCTCCCACCAAACCATGCCACCCAAGGCCCTGTCCAATCCAGCCTTGAACACTGCCAGCGATGGAGCATTCACAACTTCCCTGGGCAACCCACTCCAGTGCCTCACCACCCTCACAGTAAAGAATTTCTTCCTCATATCCAATCTAAACTTCCCCTGTTTAAGTTTGAACCCATTACCCCTTGTCCTATCACTACAGTCCCTAATGAAGAGTCCCTCCCCAGCACCCCTATAGCCCTCCCTCAGATACTGGAAGGCTGCTATGAGGTCTCCACGCAGCCTTCTCTTTTCCAGGCTGAAGAGCCCCAACTTTCTCAGCCTGTCTTCATACAGGAGGTGCTCCAGTCCCCTGATCATCCTTGTGGCCCTCAATGAACTTGTTTTCCAGTAATTGTACCATTCCAGCTTTCTAGCTCTTCAATTCACCAAAAGTGCTTTTTCACAAACCTAAAAGCTACACTGAAAAAAAAATCAGAATTTCCAGACAGTGCAGAAATTAATATAATAAAATGGTAGCCACCTGTAGATGTAGCCGTGGTCAATCCATCAGACTTAGCATCCTTAAGAAAACAGAATAAATGCATAATTAGACAGAAGGAATAAAAACTACTACTACCAAAGTTCATCCTATTTTTTGGAAAAGACAGAAATAAATAAAGACTTCCATGCCCAAATACTGCAAAGCAGATTAAAATACCTAATTTCAAACAGTTATATCTCAAAGACTGAAAAAGGCCAACATAATTTTCCATTTCATATATCACTACACTATCAGGCTTCCAGACTTGCAAGACACCAGTAACAGTCCCTTCCCCCTCCCTTTCCTCAGTATTGAAATGTGCCCTAAAAACAGAGGTTACAGATGTCACTAAATACATTCTGAGAAGGCATTCTGTCAGAAAGCAATTTCTGAGATTTATGACAATCCAGTATGTAAGTAGCTCACAGTAAGTAAAGAAGCAAGAGCTTCCTTAGGGCACAACGCACCAGAATTTCCCTTGCCTTGTCTGTCCAGTTCACCTGGATATCAGTGACATCAAACTGTCATTCTCCAAAAGTTCTTACAATAAATACCTCATTGCCTTTCTCATAACAGAGAAATGCCGCATTTGGTTTATTTGCATTAATAAACTGAGTTCTGAATAAGCCCAACAGAAGGAAAAGTCTGAACTGGACTTGTAGTGAGTAGTATGGAAGAATCATTATCTATTCTGACTTTGTTCTTCAGATTTCTAAATACCTCTCCACAATGCAACTGTATAACTAGCTTTGTTTTCAAGAACATGTCAATATTCAAATTACAGAACTAACTAAATCAGGCCACGTGCCTTACAAAAAAGGTATTAATCTTCAATGATGATAAACCTGCTTCTAGTATTTTAAAGCAATTACTTGCTGCCGCTGCCCCTGCAATTTCTCTAGTTCTTTCTTCAGCTCTTCTGAATACCACCTCTCCTCCTAGGGGGAAAACAAACAAAGGAAAAAAGGAGATGGGGAGAGAGAACGGTAAATTTGGTTGCTTAAGACAGTCGAATATTTTGCAATTTGAAACAAAGAACCAAGTGCAATTAAAATACATTTCCAACCTTCAGTGAAGCTTGCAAGTCTTGAACTTCTTGTCGGAGCAGTGATACTTCATCTCTGAATAAATACATCCACAGAGTGGAGAAAATGAATATGCAGTGGTTATATTTTGTCAATTACATACAGGTTATAATGTGTATTAAATAACTCGAGTGATAGCCATGTACTACATAAACAAAACATAAAAATAAACATAATAAACATAAATACTTTTTTTATTTTTTGAAACTTGGAATAGAACAGATTAATAGATACTTATTCATTCACTTTGCACATCACTTGAAAAATGCAAAACATTTATTGGAAAAATAAGAAAGAGATATTCAAAAAGTCTCATTAAAACAGTGTAAATGTGAGTGCCTCAGCTCAACCACACAAGTTAAGAATGGCAAAGCTATGCACTGGGACATTTAACTGTTTTGCCTGCCTCTTTATGAAAATGACAGGTTTATTCTCCTTCACTTCCTGTATCACGTAAAGGAACACGGCTAAGAGACACTCATAATCTTTCATGCACACAGCAACTCTTTATGCCCCACAGACACATTCACTTAATGATCTGGAGTTTTAAAGCCTTGGGATTTTAAATTCCCAAATTTCGTGTTCAAGCCTCCAACCACGCAAGAACGCAAGATCCAAGGCCACCACTGTTACTAATTGATTTAGTCTCCTTACAGAATTGCAAAACTATACATGCAAGCATGATGTTGCATTACTGAGATACAGCTACTCCAAACCTAGAATACACAGGTCATTAAAATAACACAAACATATCCTCTTACTGTTTGTACAGTGGCAAGACTGAGGAGTACACAGAACTCTCAGAGTATATGTGTGTGGGTGCCAATGCCAAAATATTCTCTCAGTTTTATACCATACAATTCTATTGCTGCTGTGCTGCATTCTCCCCTCCTCCACAGTAGTTATTTTAAATTATTTCATACTTAGGAGGAAAAAAAAAAAAAAACAAAAACAAAGCAACAAAATAACAAAGCAAGCTATCCCTTAGCTGAATGGGGAAGGAAGACATCCAACCTACATTAGCATATTAACACCAGGTCAGGGTCATCAAGAAGCAAGTGAAACACACACACTTGAACCAGTGAAACAAGAACTCAAAGGTGGACCAATTTCAGTGGCAAAACAAACAGGATATTGGGAGGCTAATTTTTTTCAGAGGAAGATTTTCTGCTATTTGCACATTATTCTGCCTGAGACATACACTGGAAGTCTGCAAATACAATTTTACTGAGGCAGGTGTAGCTGTAATCCAAAACCCATACATGGTTGTGGGTGGCAAAGAGGGAGCAGCTTTCTCACCAGTATGAGTAAGTAAATCAGCTAATATGCACACCAAAGATTATAAATGAAATCTCAGGCATGTGAAACAATTAACTGTATTGAAGCTGGGCTGAACATATACCAGATCTGCAATACTAAAGCATTTAAGATGCTCTGGTCTTTGTAGCAGATAAAAGGTTTTGAGCTGTATAAAACCAGTTTGTAGTAGATGGGAAGGAAGAGGGGAGGAAAAAGGGAAAAGAGCAGTTGGCTCCATATTCCCAACACAGTTTTGCTTGACGATTTTAAGACGAAACCTAAATTCAGTGTAATTGACCAATGGAAAATGGGGGGAGGGGAGAAGTGTAAGGGATCGCTGTAGACACTGTAACTTTGTTTTTCTTACACAAATCCTCACCAAATCTGTTTTTCTGCCAGGCCTGTTACAATCCCTTCCTTCTCTTAGCACATCTCAGCCTCACCATCTGGCAAAATCTTACTACTTTTCCTTATGCTCCACTCCATTCATTACCGGTAATGCCAGTGCCTTCATCCTAGCATGCAGTACCAATGGCCTTGCTGAATTGCTTGGGGCAGTTACATGATTTACCCTTGGCACATAATCATGGCAGTTTACTGGGGGGTGGGAGGAAGAGGACCCAATGTAATTCACAGTACCTAACTTTTTCTATTGACTAAATAAGGAATTTCACCTGCCAGTCTTGATACTATGAATTACATGTAAGCTTCACCCACAGGTGGCTGACAAAGTGGCTTCCTGATGTAGGCTGCAGTATTTCTTTAATACAGTATTCCAAATCTTGGAAAAACATATTTATGTTGAATGAGAGTTTTCTCAAGCAAGCATGCAACAGAGAAACATTAAAGAATACCACACTAATAGGAAGAAATAGTCCTGTGTTACACAACAGCTCCCACCAGACTCTCTTCACTCCATCCAAACTCCCTGACCTTGTCCGCTTTTTCAATTATATTAGAGAAAACAAAACCACTTGTCCTTAAATTGCCAAGAGCCAGGAAAAAAATAAATAAATTTCACCAGCCAACATCTGGTTGACATTGGAAACTTGAAGGCATAAAAATAAACATTTCATAAACTATACAAACAATATAGTTATTGCCAATAATTCCCTCATGTGAAAGCTATTATTCTACTAAAAGAATCATTTCAGGTCTAAGTTATGTCACTCCAAAAAGCCTTACGTTAGAGAAGAAATGCTCATTCTTGAATAAATGTGCACATAGGAAGCCCAATATAACTCCACTAGTACCCTACCACTTTCTCCTGTACTCATGTTAATTCTTAGGACTGATTTTGACTTCTTTTTTTGCAGTAGCTGGGAAAGAAGACAGCTATCCACAAGCAAGGGCCCATCCATACATGAAGACCAGACCTCTGCTAATGCTGGCTCTTACTGGCTTGCTAGCTCTGCACAATACTGGGAAGATATGGATCTTCACTAGGATAACAAAAGAAATAGGTTACCCCACACACTTTTTTCTCACTGAAGAACCACCCTCTCTTGAGTTAGTGACGTAAATATCTGTATTTCTTTCAATGCAATTATCATTTTGGGTCACATTTCTACTAGTGACACAACATTTGAACCATTTACTTCCCAGCATCAACAGAAGCCAGGCCCATTTAGCAGGTGACCACCTGTGTGGTCATGCAGTGTGTACCTCTGCTGCTGAATGATGCCACAGGTAGCTGCTCACTCTGACACTGCTGTGTACAAACCAAGAGAGTTTGGGAGGCTATAACAATACAGGAGCGTGGACTATCTTTTACAGCAGTCCAAAATAAACACTGAACAGAAAAAGAACTAGCAAGAAGCAAAAGGAAACCTATGTAAATTTTACCCCTAAGAAAAAGCTTCCCAAACCAACACAGGCCAACTGCTCAGTTAAACTTTTCTGGAGAATGTTTCACATTATCTGTTCCTGCTACCTGATGTGTTTCCTAGGAATATACTTAACAACACAGCTCTGACCAAACAGTTAAATAAAATAAATTAGAGAAGATTTCTGAAGATCAGCATGGAGTTTCTGGAAGACAGAAGGAGAATTAGTGACAGAAACAGAAACTTATCAGATTTACAAATAACTAGGTAATACAGAAACCTATTTAGGCAAACACTGATGTTGCAATTACCCAGTAAGAAAGCTAAATACCCAGGGACAAAATCATGCTTCTTCTCTATATTCAGGGTCATCCCCCCCATCCTCAAAAGATGAAATTTCAGCTCTATGCTAGAAATTAGGAGGAATCTCAATTTTTCCTGCCACATTCCTAAAAATCACTCCAGTCTGTAACATCGCATTACTACCTGCATGAGAAAGAGGTGACTTAATTAACAAAATAAACATCTGTATCTGGTTTTCATAGAATCATAGAATGGTTAGGGTTGGAAACAACCTTAAGATTATCTAGCTCCAACCCACTTGTCAAGGGCAGGGATGACACACTAGAACATGTCACCCAATGCTCAGTCCAAACTGGCCTTGAACACTGCCAGCAATGGAGCATTCACAGCTTCCTTGGGCAACACATTCCAGTGCCTCACCACTCCGCAGTAAAGAATTTCTTCCTTATATCTACCCTGAACTTCCCCTGTTTCAGTTTGAACCCATTACCCCTTGTCCTCTCACTACAGTCCCTAATGAAGAGTCCCTCCCCAGCATCCCTATAGCCCCTCTTCAGATACTGGAAAGCTGCTATGACGTCTCCACGCAGCCTTCTCTTCTCCAGGCTGAAAAGCCCCAACTTTCTCAGCCTGTCTTCATGCGGGAGGTGCTCCAGTCCCCTGATCATCCTCATGGTCCTCCTCTGGACTTGTTCCAACAGTTCCATGTCCTTTTTATGTTGAGGACATCAGAACTGCACACAAGACTTCAAATGAGGTCTCACAAGAGCAGAGGAGAGGGGCACGATCACCTCCTTCGACCTGCTGGTCATGCTCCTTTTGATGCAGCCCAGGATACCGTTGGCTTTCTGGACTGCAAGCACACACTGAAGCCGGCTCATGTTCATTTTCTCATCGACCAACACCCCCAAGTCCTTCTGCACAGGGCTGCTCTAAATCCCTTCTCTGCCCAACCTGTAGCTGTGCCTGGAATTGCCCCAACCCAGGTGTAGGACCTTGCTCTTGCCTTTGTTGAACTTCATTTATTTTCATTTATTGTCAGATCGATGTCACCCAATGTAATTTCAAGCTGGTTTTTAATTGTAGTTGGAAATTGGGCATGAACATTTAAACACTTGACTACACAATTACAAATTAATACAGCATTCAGTGTAACTAGAAGCAGCTCAACACTGACACAAAACACATGCACAAATGAGTACTGTTTCACCTTTCTGGTGATAGATGACCTTCCCCTCCATGAGTTGAATCAATGCCAGAATTATGAACTGCTTCATAGTGCTTGAACAGCTCTTCAGCTGATCCATGAGATTTCATACAGAGAGGACAAATAAAGCCCTATTATAAAAAGGAAAACAAAAACAAACAAAGAGATGTGAGAAGTAAACTTTTATTTTTTCCATCTTATTTTTACATAGAATTGTAAATTTTGTTTGTGTATCTAACACATACCAGATACAATCATTAAATTCGTATCAATTATTTCATGCTCCAATAACAGTTTTGTCAATTAAAATGCTAGAAAATGCCTACAAAATTCATATTCCATTATTCAGTGAGTTTTTCCTCCCACAGCATTACAGACTAGCAACAGAATCTTTATTTAGAAAAATTAAAGTGATTTCAGAAAGACTGCACTATAATTTCTTCCTTCCCCCAAGAAAAGAATTTTCAATACTATCTGATTCTTCTTTCAAAGAGGAGGTAGGGTTTGGAGTTTGATCTTAAAAAACAAAATATAAAAGTCCACTCTAAGAATTCAACAACCACTCAACTCATATACATGTGCATGGGCCAAAATGGCTACAGAAAATGTGTTAAACTACTAGGTTTCCAGTAATGTCTATCTGATATGATTAGCATATGATGGCAGCGACAGTCATTCTGAGCACAAGAACCAGAGAGAGATCCCTGGCAAACAGCAACAGCAATGAAGCACAGGAAGGGTCAAAAAGCAAGTGATTTATTTTTCCTAGGAGAAAGCAGTCAGACTCATACAATGACAGCACAACAGCATCTTTTTAGGATGAATCGCTATTAAGCAGTTCACAGTGATATATTTAGTTTCCCAGTGATGGGAAGGTCTGCTGTCCACAGAGAAAAACAAGGGTTCCTCATAGCACAAGTAAGTGCATGTAGAAAGAACAAGTGCAGAAAATTGCACTGGCCTCTCCTTCCTTCTGCCCTTTATTTCTTTCCATTTAAAGGGCAAAATCTGTTTCTTTGCTTGGGTTTGGTTTTTTTGTTTGGGGTTGTTTTGGTGGTTGGTTGGTCTTTTTTTGTGGTGGGGTTTTATTCTGTGGAAAGAGGAGCCCTGGAGAAGAGAAAAGAATAGATTATATGTGCAATTATCCCAAAGCAATAGCAATCCTTCATCTCAACTATTAGACAAAGCCAGCCCAAGATTTCCTAGGCAGGAGGATCTGAAGACAGCTGCTTCAAGGATAAGGGGCCAGAGGCAGAGTAGAGCTGCCAAGCCAAGGGAACATGCTGCAGCTGAGAGGCCACAGGGTGGACGGGAGCTCTGGGGAGGCAGACCTGCTGTAAGCAGCAGAGGGGGGAAACATGGACAACACCTTCTCTTTATGGTAGAAACCCCTTTCCTCTCACTCAGGCTGGGATAAAAAGTGCATCATTCACCAGCCCAAGCCACTGCACTGGCACTGCCATGACCATGGCTGGCCTCACTTTTGGGAGACCTGGCACTGTTGAAGTCAGCACTGGGTTACAGCTCTCAGACACCCTTACTCTAGCTGAGCATTTCCTAGAGGTCTGATGCACAAGGTCTAACAGAGTAAGATGTCATCCTGCCACAATGGGGCATCATCACCATGGAAAATGTCACCCTTCCTGTGCAGAGCTGGGGTGGGCAGAACACTGGGTCCTACAGCTGCAGGCACCACTGCTTGCACATCATAGAATCATAGAATAGTTAGGGTTGGAAAGGACCTTAAGATCATCTAGCTCCAACCCCCCTGCCATGGGCAGGGGCACCTCCCACCAAACCATGCCACCCAAGGCTATGTCCTACCTGGACTTGAACACCACCAGCGATGGAGCATTCACAACTTCCCTGGGAAACCCATTCCAGTGCCTCATCACCCTTACAATAAAGAATTTCTTCCTCATATCCAGTCTAAACTTCCCCTGCTTAAGTTTTAATCTGCTACCCCTGGTCCTCTCACTACAGTCCCTAATGAAGAGTCCCTCCCCAGCATCCCTATAGGGCCCCATCAGATACTGGAAGGCTACTATGAGGTCTCCCTGTCAGCCTTCTCTTTTCCAGGCTGAACAGCCCCGAGCATTACATTGCACAGACACAGGACCCTGCTGCATCTCACAGGCTGCTAGTATTCAGATGCAAACTCTCATGTCAGCAGCACTAATTCAGTCCTCTTTAGAGGAAAAAAATTAGAATCATCAGGATCTTCCTGGGTACCAGACAGTAACACACACAAATGTAAAGGTTTCCTGGGCCTGCAACTATTAGCCCCAAGTGACAATTTTATTCAGGAATTTGGGTTGATGGGTCTCTGGTTTTATCACTTAAAAAAAAAAAAAAAAAAAAAATCAAACACAGACATCAAATCTCTCTCAGCATCGTCTTGAGATGAATTTTGAAAAGATATGCAAAAAAGTGTATTTTACTACTCTAAAGACAAATGTGTGAAAAGAAGGAAGAGGGGAAGAAATGTGATAGCTTGAGATGCTTAAATCTTGTAAGCATTTCTGCTGGTTTGCAGGAATTTATATCAAGTGCAAGCTACTCCTATATCAGGACCATGCCTATCCTGGATAAAGAAGAGATTGCAGTTACATCCATGAATGTAACACTGGTCGTGGTAACTTGAGGGAGCTGAAGTGTCCTTTCCAGTAAGCCTATACTTGGCTCCCTTAACTAACAGACTCCTTTACAGAAGAAGCAATGACAGCAGTGTTCTCATATTTGAAGGACACTAACACATAAAACATGCACAGTTATACTTTTCAAAAGGCTGTATTTGCCAAGAGACACTCAGTAGGTTTCCTTTTACAGTGCATTTAGGAATTACTTTGCATAAAGCACAGCCACAGAGAAGTGAAAGACATTTCATATTCTCCATTTAATAAAAGTGAAGACATCACTTATAGCCCCCTGCAGTGCTGCACCATAAGTCATAGCTTGTAACTAATGTTCTACTTGGGCTTTATCTTTTTGCTTTACACAGGTAGAAAAGATCCTAAAAAAAAAATAGTGATGATTAGCTGGGTTTTGCTTGTACAGAGAACCTTTTCACCAGGAAATGACAATTTATAGAACCCAAAGCTTTTTGCAGATGCCTTTCAGTTAATGGAAAACAAAAATAAAACCACACACCACATGCAGAAGTTTTTATCAGGAAAGGGTTCTTAAGATCATCACAGAATTTCTGAAACAAGACAGAGCCAGAAGAGTAAAAGAGGAGTCCAAACCAAAACCCGATGTACATACACAGACAAGCCACTAGGAGTCAGCATACAATTTGCAGCTCAAAATAGCCCCTGGTGGTCAAGGCATGCCAATGAGAACGAGAGGCACACTAAACTTCAAATCCCAATGTTCTGACCCCAAAAGAAGTGGTTCCCTTTCAGATGGATGCCTGTGAAGCGTGCTAGTACCAAGCACCTCCACAGCACCATGCTGTCCATGGTGGGACAGGCCTTCCTCGGTGCAAAGACTCCAAAACACACCAGTTTCACTCAGAGTAGAACAGACATTGCTACACAGAAGTTCTGTAGGCAAGTGTCCTGCCTCAGTTTGGAGTTATAATGACAAATCTCACCAAAGATCTTGGACTCCGTAAAAGCACTTGCCCTTCTCAAGACAGACTTATGAATAAGCCTCTAGAAGAATATTTGTAGCTATTTTTTCTTTCTAATAGTTAAGATTTACTTTCAGGCCTGATAAAGATAAGCTTCTCAGTGTTCTCTCTCTGAAAAGGCACACAAGGTAAATGATTCCTTTCAAGTAACATTAATATTCGTACAAATCATTAATACAGTATTCTTTGGGAAGTATGCCAGGATGCTAAAAGCAATGCTGGAAGGAAAGTCTTGCCAAAAGAACTACCATATTTATTTTTATTGTACCAATATAATTTACAGGGCTATTAACTGTTGGAAGAACTTTGGCCTCCCACATCAAAAAAATGCCCAGGGAGACCATGGGCACAGACCCACAGGCACACAGAACACAACCAGACCAACTGCAGGCTACCGAGGAGCCATTCTAATCCTCAGATATTTATAAATGATTCAGGATTAGTTTACATAACAGAAAAATTAATGTATAGGACTGAATGGATTCTGTTTCTCTTGCTGCTTCTTGTATTACTCTGTAGGACTGAGGAGCGTTGGGCAGGGTGCAAAAATGTATTTCTGAAAATTTCAGCCTTCTCAGAATACTGTCTTATTTGCAATGGTTTTTCCCTCACTGTTCTAATCTAATGAGGATGTGTAGTATGATGACACTTTGAAAAGCAGCGTTTTCCTTACTCACTAGCAAATACTGAAGGTTTTCAAAGATATTCCCTCAACAGGCCGAAGGCTCCCGCCTGAGGTTTAAAAAATAACCATTTACACACAGGTCTTCACTCCCCAGTCACTACCAATGCAGAGCTACTTAACACAGTTAACAGAGCAAGAAGCTAACCAGCCGTCCTAACAAATGTGTATAATATATACACATATGTCAGCATAGCAGCTCCCTGGGCTCCATCATCGATAACTGGAGCTTGAGACATCTACGAATACATGCATTAAATCTGCCAACTGCTCTTTTTCCCCCGAGCTTTAAAGAAATGGTCTTTGTAAAGTTAATATGAAGTCTAAGTAATTAATGACTGAAAGTACAGCTTACTTTACTTGAAGCTCCCTCTTCACAAATTAAAACTTGAGTTATCTGGCAGAAAGATGACAAGACTTCTTGTAGGGCAGTCCCATGGGCAAAACAGTTCTTACAGGATGGAATTCAGATTTGCTCACGTAGTTGGAGTCCAAGAAAACAGGTATGCTATTCACATTTGAAAGTCACAGCTATAGCTACACAGCTTCCGTAGCATTTTCTTGAAATATCTGATGACTATGTAGCCTATTTTCCAATCCCATTTTAATACTGCATAGAACTAAACAAGTGGTCCCATTTAGGCTGCTACGATTGCTGCTGATCTGCAGCTGTATGTGGTAGAAAGACATATAGCACGGATAGCACACACAGAGCTCGATTTGCTAATGCAAACAGAGCTTCTGCAACATCTTGAATTTTTATGCCAGCAATTATGTCATGAGGCAAGCTTAAGGAACCAAAGAACTTTGTTGTTTTCCACTGAGAAGTCAATTTCATTCCACAAATACTCTTATTGGAAAAATATTTAAGTACTGTGGTGAATAAAAAATAAAAAAAGCCCACAAAAAAACCAACCAAAACCCACAGAATTTTACTGTAACTGATACTTCTACCATATGGAAAAAATTACTGACTATTCTACCATATACACATGATAGGACAGCTTAGACCAATCCAGTATGCACTTTAACATGCCTGACATTCACAAGACCATGCTTTAAATAAATTAGAGTTTTGGGGCTTCACCTTTAACCTTACAGAAATCCTGGACCAGCACTCAAGCCTACAGCCTGCTTCCAGTGAGCCATATGAACAAAATGCAAGCCCAGATTCAAGCCCAGAGCTGTAACACCTTCCAGCCATGACCTGTGCTTGCCTATGTCTCAGAATCCCCACTTACATTAACAACTCTTTCACAACTGTATTGGTACAACAAGCTATATGCTGTGAATAAAGTCCAGTGTGCTTAAAAACTGAAAGTAAGTTCAAGAGCTGTATGACATGTTCACATGCTCAGAGGCATAAACACTCTTCTGGAGTTAATTTTGGGGTTTGCGTGTCATGAATATTTGGAAAACTTCTAAATTAACCATTCATGTTTTTCCACTGCAGGTGAACCTTCACAACCTTCCCTGACACAAGACAGAATCATAGAATAGTTTGGGTTAGAAGGGACCTTAAAGATCATCTTTAAACACCAAGTCTAAACTAAAACTCAGATACCCTCCAGTTACACAGTGATTTAAAGGCTGAAACATTTTACATGACAGAAGATTAGGAACTGCATATACTTAGGGTCAGAGGACAGAAACATAATGATGTTTCAGAGCCAAAAGATGTATCAAGTAGCTTCTAAGTTTTCTTTCACAAATACATACCAAACCAATTAACTGAATCCTCAGGAAGTTCTCAGAGGCAAATTAAACTGCTTAGAGAGCAAGGGCAAGACCACATTTCAGCATTTATTTCAGAAGTCTTATACCAATAAAAAAAAAATCACAATGTATTTTAAGTTAAAGGATAAATATATTAGGTCAGCCCCTTTATATATTGTTAAAAGGAAAATGAATTTGACATTTTTTCCATGCCTTCCACCAGAAAAAGCCCTTTCCTCTGTGTTTACATTAACAGTAAGATGACAGTAGCTTCCTCAGATATCATCCCTATTTAACCATTAGAAAAGTAGTAATTTAATCATTAGAAAAGTAATCAATGGAAAAAAAGGTCATGTTTTCGATAATTAAGACCTGTAGTCCATTTTAACTTTACAAGTATTTAATTTCACAAGTATTTAACTTCCCAGACAAAAAGATAAAAAAGGTGGTTTGCTACAGTTTATTTTCACCAGACTGCAGACTCAACATCTTCCCAGAAAAGAACCTGGATTCTTCCTGAGAAGAATAGAACCAACATAATTTCTAGTTCAGTTCTCTCCTGTTTTTATTGCTATTGATGAGTAAGACTGTAATTCTGTCACAACCTACATGACTACGACTTTGTCATGAATTAATGTCAGGAATTCTAATCCAAAGGACTCTCTACTTCTTAAAGGAAAGTCACAACACTTGACCAAGTCAAATCAAACCAGCATCTCTTATTACTTCATTCTCTTTGTACCATTCAGAAGTTGCAGCAAATTTATGTACTAATGTAGCTCAAACACTGATTTTTACTCCTGTGCAAAGCAGTAAAGTACCACTGAGGTCAAAACAGCCAACAAAACCTAATTTGAGAAGCAACTGAAAAAGAATTAAATATCAGCATTAAAGCATTGACATGATGTTCTGTGCAAAACCAGTCAGCAACATTCCAAGGGAATCCATAAAAACAGAAGATGCAATATGCCAATTTACACTCTAGGCAATCTGGCTACAAAAAGCCTATTCAGAAAACATCAGAGTCTTATCTTGCTTGTATTAGCTAAGAAATACGTATTTACTAAACATCTGGAAAAATAAGAAGACTACCCAAAAGAACTGTGCAAAAAATTGTCTTACATTTAACCTTGCTGTAGATAAGACAATAGATATTAACAGCTACTATATTCTAAACATTACAGGAGTAGCATACAGTGGGGTTTTTTTGGATGCCTCAGGAGAAACCAGAAAGGGAAATCTGAAACTAAGCCTCTCTGACTCACTGTTTAGATGTTTTGAATGTCCAGAGACAGTCAGGAAAAGCTGGACACAGTTTAGAAATGTGCAATTCCTTTAGGAAATGTAAAGAAAACAGAAGACAACATAACAATTTATTTTAGTGACACCACTGTATACATGAAAGCTGGGGAACAATGTCGCTGTTTGGGAATGTGGTGATGTGTATAACTTCTATACAGAATTTGTTTGAACAAGTTAGCTATATATGCACAGAGACACTTGCCAACGTTTTGGTGATTGTTCCTGCAGCTGAATAAGCCTTTGTTTAAAGTTTCATCAGTGCTAGGTGTAAGCCCTAGTTTGAAAAATGAGGGCTGCACAGACAGCTGTTTAAGAGGAAGTCTATAAATAAGGCTGTAGACAGTGGTAAGGATCCTTTCCCACAATAGAGAATCAGGCACCTTCAGAAACTGCGGGTGTGGATGCCCATAACTGAAGAACAAGACCAACTCTCACTGTATGGAGGACAGACAGGAGGGAAGAGCAAGTAGAACAGAGGGGTGAAGGACGTGACTTACTAAAATTTTCATCAGCAGGGAGGAGCGAAAGACAGGTTAGTGAAAAAAACTACTATTAAAATTAACAGCAAGGTACTAATGCTTTGTCAACAAAGTAACAATTTTTCAGGTCTCACAAGGTGTGAGCAAACACTAGCCTTGCAACATGCTCTATCTCCATGTTCGAGGAGAATGCACCGGCAAAAAACCCTGAATTCAGGAGCTTCTTGTGCACTGTTTCCAAGAAAACATATTTGAACTTTCCACAGCAGTATCCACAAGCAATAGAAACTCAAACACCAGTTTATGCAAGACAAACTCAGCAATGTTTCATATGTCTGCTGCATAAGACGACATTAATAACATTATATGGTTGTTATAATGCTGTCCCAGGAATGCCAAAGATGGAATGAAGGGTGATGACCTGGCTGTGTTGCTGTTTCAGGATCACAATGTGCTTGCTGCAAACACAACCTATCCTTTTCTATCAACAAATACAAACCATCAGCTTCTCAATAGTGAAGGATTTCAAACTTTACATACTAGCATTGATGATATAGATTAACAGATTTCCCCACTTTGTATCAGCATGCATAGAAACATTAACAATAAAGGACCAAAGTCTTTGTTTCTCACCTCTTCCAGATACTTACCAAATTACTGTACCAAGGAACACAACTTTAACAACAGGAAACAGCAACAGCTAGTAACAACTGAATTTGCATTTTATGCGCTACACTAAATCCACAAGTTTTATCAAGTTAAAAAGTTGCAATCAGCTATTTACAAGTAAAAAGTACTGACAAGTAACTGATTATGGAAAAACAAAACCTCAAAATGAGCAAGAAGCCACAGACAACTTAATGAAACTATGTTAAACACAACCCAGCTTAAATAAAAGCGTACCTTCTTCAGGTAACCAAATCACCTCTGATGGCTCATATCCCAAAATCTACCCTTACCATCTCATCAGGAATGCCACAGTCTGTCACAGGTAAGTCACAGCTTATTCAAGTAAGGTGTTTGCACTCTGACCAAATAATAAAGAATACATGTTCAAAAAGAATACACTGGTGACTGCAAGTATCCCAATACCACAAATGTTTCATGTGAGAGACAACTGCAAATCAGAAAGCCAGATGTAGATTAATTCTTCTACTGAACGTAGACTGTGGAATCATGCATAAGAGGTCAAATTATGTTTCAGCAAAGAATCAAAAGAAACAATTTAAAAAGCTGACACCCAAGCAAGAAGAAAAGATGTATGTTCATTTAAAGCAGCCCATTACCAAAGCTATTGAAACAAAACAAACAAGACCCACAGTAACAGCTGGGAGGTCACCAGGCTCCTGTCTTCCTTCTGTTCCAGTGTGCTCCTTGTGGTAATGTTCAGACAGATCAGTGGGAGTTACACACACTTTCATACACAGAGGACAGATGAAGCCCTGTGAAATGTATATTTGCTTTTAAGAAACTGATAAAGACAAAAAAGCAGATTTGGAATCAAATGCTGTTCAAATTCTTACACTGAAAGTTCTCTACAGTTGCCAAAGAAAGGTCTGTTTCCCTTTTGGAAAAGTAGTTTTTTCAAAATGCATCTGAATATCATGGAGAAGGCAAGAAGGAACAGTTACTAAGAACATGAAAATAAACAAATCTAAATCACACTATAAAAGCTAGCACCATGCCGCATACTATGTGTTTTCCAGACACTCCTGGTACCCCTTTCCTGTGAGGGAGGAATAAGCTGCATAATGAGGTGTGAATGGATTGCTAGAAGGCATCAGGACAGATCCCTCACAATTTTCCACTAGGGTGTTCAGATGTTTCACAGAGAGAGGCAAGGGTGGCATGGTGAGATTGAAGAAACACCCCTGTAAATTAATAAGCAAGGTTGCAACAGCAGGATAGGGCCAAGTACCAGCACACCTGCATGCCTGCCTGGCTGTCATGCTCATACAGGGAAAATTATGCACCTTCCTTGGTAGGATTTAAAAAAACCAAACTCGGTATACTCACCCAAGATTTACCAAAGCCATAATTTAAACTGGCAGACACATGCTACATGCTTAAACACTAGAAAAAGCAGGCTGGAGAGTAAAGTGCTCTGATGCCTGCACCTCCATGGCAGAGCACTAGAGAGGAAGTCAGAACAGACTGAACACAACCCTCCATGGATGCATGGTGAAGCTAAGGCCCCTTACAAAAACCATGTCTGTGGCAAACCTCTCCAGCTCATGCAGCCACATTACACTCATGAAAGTGTAAGCATGCTGATGAGGCCACTTTTAGCATGGAATATTTAGCAACCCTGTAATGCAGAGAGTGTTGCACTGGGACCTAAGCTACAATGGTAGGATAGTCTCAAATGTTTCCTCCTTGGGCAGACTGCAGAGAATAAAGTATGTCTCTAGACTTGATTACAGGTCTATGTGTGATCTGAAACACTGACATGGCCACAGACTGGACTAAAATAGATTTTTACCTCTCCTTGAGCAAGGAACAGTTTGAATTCAGAATTCCCCATTCATACTATAATTCTCAAAAATCAGGAACCAGGCTTGAGGAGGCAGGAAACAAAAGAATCTGCGTAGATTTAATAATTATTCTCCATTTGAATCTTGCAGCAATGCAAATTAGGAAACCTAACCAAGAAACCAGAGTGCAAAAAAGTTAACTGGATTTCTGTCTGCATAATACTGAAGAACCAGGTGGCAACATAACAGTAAAACAGAGAGCAAACATTCTGCAGAGTCCCACTGCGGTGCTCCTGGAGAGAAGCTCTCAGAGACGCCACATCTCAAGCCAGCTGCACAGGAAAAGGAAGACCAACAGAAAGGTTCGAATTGCATGCTGCAACCCATGAATCTCAGGAGAGCAAAAACCCATCACCAGCTTCAGAGCTCAGCTTGAAACAGATTTTGAAATCATATGCTAAGCAACACCCCACTTGTATAACTAATGTAACCGATGGTAGAATTATTGACAGCTAACAGATAGTCTTTCACATGATACAGTATCAACCAAAAGTGACAGGGCAGCCTTTGGTCTCACCAAGCTTTGACTCAGTAGCAAGAAAAGCCAATGGTGCAACAGCGTAGGAACACCACTGCTTTGAAAACTTATTCTATGTTAAGAAAATACTACTACATTAGTATTGAGGTACCTTGTGACACCCACCAGCTGCACAGTCAGTGATACTGCACTCACACTAACAGAATTGTGAAATTTTAGACAAACTTTGGAAAGAAGCAATTACCTCATTGCACATTTTTATGCCTTAATTAACTACAGAAGTAATGAAATTTTAGTCTGCAATTCAAGAATACTTATTTGCTTCAGGGACAGTGTAAATATGCATGTGAGACAGAGCTGGACTCACAAATGCACAACTTGTGTAACATGCAACAAAATATTAAGGGATGTCTGATTATACTGACTGCAATAAAGCTTCAAGAAATAAGAAAAAAGCAGATACGCAGATGGAAGGCAATTACAATTTTAAAACAGCACAGTGAAAGTTTCTCCTATCTCTTATCATAGAAGACATTGGAGTATTTGTATCATCATATACTTTATTCCGTGTTAGAAAAGGCACTTTGCTCCCTTTAATGCTGTAATAGGAGTAATGGACCTTGCACTGCATTTGTATGCTAAGCTTGAAACATTTTCAAGCTAGGTAATCAGGCTACATTAGCACAAACTAGCTTCAACAGCCAGTGAAGTCAGTTTGCATTTTTCAGAGTTAATATTTGACAACACTGTAAATCCAAAGACATTGTAATATGGGATTGAAGCAAGGACAACAACTTATTCTGTTGGTTAAGTATAGCAATCAGCACATAAAAATGGATTGGATTTACAAGCGGTAGGTTTATATACCAACACCAACAAAACCCAACACATTTGATATTTCACAAGAAGGAGGTTTCCCATATACATTATAGTGTAGCAGAAGCAAGGTGAAAAAGGAGTACAAGTGCAGTAAAATTTAAAAGCTTGGTTTTTTTGGAACTCTCATAAAATATTTACTAACAAAGAGTCTTAAGCTTATGTTTCATTGCTTTGAATTTTAATAATTCTTCTCTAGGATTACAGGAAGTATTGCTTGTGACCATTTAGATAGATAAGCCTAATTGACATTTACATATAAATATGGCCTAACCTTCATTTTTTTTCTTAAATAACAACCAATTTTTATAAGGTAACACTTCTAAGTATTTATTTAATACAGCTGTTATTTAGGTAGGGCATCAAAAGTTACTCCCAACAGCTTCATGGATCAGAGAAACGACACCCCAGGTTTAAGACTCCAGTCCCATGTGTGGTGCACAGTACCTCAGAGGAGCCTTCACTGTTCACATCCACAGCATTTCCTGGTGTGGCAGATGAATCTGAATCAGAGCTCTGAGATCCACCCCTACCTGGAGTCTGAAATAGAGGGAGGAGAAAAAAAAAATGAGTGTCTGCAGACTACTTAATAAAGCATGGTATGCATGCAAAGGCCTCTCTTCTACTTGCTGGAATACAGGAGTATTTTCCCTCCACAATAGAAATGAAGTGAACAAGCTGACAAACAGTTATATAATCTTCAGTGCAACACTTCAACAAAAGCTTTTATCTAAGACTCTCCACACATCAAAGCACAAGCAGATACCAGAACCAAAGGCCAGGATTTTAAGCCACTTCCTCCTCATGAATGCTCAACACAAAACAAAGAAGTAGGCTAAATTCTGCCCTTATATTACTGTCTCTGATGTTAAATTAGGTCTCTATATCTAACAGAAAACACTAGAAATTACAATCCAGTTTCAGAAGGAGTAAACTAGTATCATACTACTTACTTGACAACTTGTTTACAATCTGAACAAACCTTTAAGTATTTGAAAGACAGAAAACTGAAGAGTGAGGAATGTGCTGATGCAATACGCATGAAAGAAGGTACACTGCCTTGATTGTAAAAAGTAAAAATAGCCTGTTAAACAGAAGGAAAACCTCTAAAAAGACCTCCCATGTATATGTCAGAAATGGAAACAACAGTATTTGAAACTATAGAGAAAATAAGCAAATCAGTTTGAAATACTACACCATTCAAAATCTGGATAGATGTATCACAGCTTATAATGCTTATTTAACTACAACTTTGATTTAAACGTGATTTAACTTCTCTTACTCTTCTCCAGAACACTATTGTTTGACCAATGGCCGAAAACCCAGTAGTCTCAAAGGAAACACAAGAAACTAATACTGATATGCAACCTAGTTTCAACAAAAGTTTATTATCCAATTCCATGATGACAACTGAAAATGGGATGAAGTAATGCTACTGCTGTAGCTTAGCACATCTGGAAACACTTTTAATGTTACAAAGAATTTTCTAATTGAATATAGGGGTATTAAAGATACAGAATTTTAAATATATAGATCAAAACCTACAGAGAAGGACAGAAGTAGATAGTGTTCATTTCTAGATCCTGGTGTCTCCAAAACAGTGTTTGGTTTTGAATTTTCATGCGCAAATAGATCCTTTTTCTCCTACACAAATCAACTATATAACCTTTTATAAGATATCTGCAGCGTGCATGCTTTTCCATTCTTTGAAAATTAAGTACATTTGCCTGCTTTGTTTAGTAAAGAATGTTCTATTTCCAACTTTCATAAAGATAACTTTTTATTACTAATTAAATAAAAATATGCAATGAAAAGGCCAAGTTTACTGATTAAGGACTTAATTCCCATAGAGATACAGTTCAATTTTAGAAATGCTCTAAAGACTGGCCAAAGGGAAGTGAGGAGAAGTGAAGCAGCAAGCTATCGGAGCTGACAACAGTGAGAGGACTATCTCTCCTCATTCCAGCCTTCTCTGGGGTTATCAGTTAAGTGATGAACATATGCTGCTTCTCCTACTCCCACGTCTTTTTTTTCTTGTAGCTGGTTTATATTTCTAAAGAAAGTAAGAACACCATAGTTTCCTTCTAGTACAGCATACCAAAGCAATAGGCAAGGTGATGAAAGGTCACCAAGTTAATAATAGGAGAGGCAAAAGAGGTGTAAGCAGAGAATAAAATGCACATGGAAAGCACATAAAAATTAAGGCATCAATCAGTGCTTCTCCTCCAGGTCACTGATACAGACAAAAAACAAGGCACATCCTAGCATGGACCATGGGTGCATGCTCATCAAGTTTTCATGACACCAAACTGGGAGGAGCAGTTGACACATTCAGGGACAGGGCTGTCATTGAGGGGATTGATTGGAATGGGCCAACAGGAACCTCATGCAATTGAACAGGGACAAATGAAGAGCCCTGTGCCTGGAAGGAAAACGCCTGGCAGAAACAAGCCTCTACCAAAAACCACCCAGGGCTCATATCAGACAGCAAGAGGATCAGGAGCTAGCAGAGTGCTGAGGCAGCAGAGGGGACCACCAGCACCCTTGGCTGTAGTAACAGGAGCCCAGCCAACAGACCAAGAGAAGTGATCACTTCACCACTGGCCAGCACCCATGGGACAACATCAAGATACTGCATCCAGTCTTGGCTCTCCCAGTCCAGGGCGATCACTGACAAAACAGAGTAAGTTCAGCAGAAAGCAACAAAGTGAGCTGCAGCACCTGCCCTGTGGGAGAGGCTGAGGGAACAGGGCTGGCTGGCTCAGTCTGGAGCTCTGGGAGGGCCTAACAGCAGCCCCACCACCATCTATGAGGAGGTCATCAAAGGAAGAAAACCAGGCTGCTCCCAGCAACACACCGTGGGAGGGCAATACACAAAAACTGAAACAAGGCTGGCTGTCACCAGACGTAAGGAAAAGCTATTCCAGGATGAAGCCAGGCCTGAACAGCCTGCTCCTGACCTCTTGAGCTGGTCCAGCTCACAGCAGGAGCTCAAGCTAGAGAGTTCCTGAGTTCCCTTTCTGCCCAGATTGTTCTGCAACCTCTGAAGTGCTGCCCTGAGGAAACACACGTCCCACAAGAGAGCTCTGAAACACAAGTTTAGTAACTCCATAAATGAAGTTATAGATTGTGTGTATTGACAGTTGGAAGAATAATACCTAAAGCAATTGGTAAGGTATAGCTAAGTTTCTTAGTAAGACAGGGAAGTTTAATTATTTCATCTAATGTTATAAACAGTTTTCTTAGGTTTATATAGTTCAGAAGCTCCTTCCCATGCAACCCATAAACTACAATCATGCAACCCAGATCTAAGTCTCACTAGTGAATCCATTTTGTGCAAAAACAAAGAATCCATAGAAGATGTATTGTCTATATAAGGGAAGATGGTCAGGCGTCAAAGCTTTCTTCCATAAAGGAGCTGAACTTTACAATATAAGAATCAATTTCTCATTGAGATGAATTTTTAAAAAGGCTTTAGAAATCTGAACATAATAAAAAGGCTTTTGTATGGAAGTTAGCTATGGTAGCTGTTTTATTCTAGAAAGCTGGAGAACTTGGACCCCTCTCTGTCCCAGCATCTATACCTGCAAGTAGAAATGTCATGTTATAAATGGAGGAAGTGTCAGCATTAATGGATATGAACTTCTTTACCAATGCTTTACATAGAAAGCAAGCCTTTTGTTCCACTTTTCAGTTCAAAAAACTTAAGAATGTGTGTTTATGTAGCCTTCGACAGAAAGGCACAAAAGCAGAGGGAGAACCTTAACAAAACTCAATAGCCTGGACAATGGCAGTAAGAGACATTCCAACTATCTCTTTAGTTGGGCAGCATCTACATCCACTTCTGCAATACTTGAGCATATGCATACCTAATGAATCAATTCATCCCAAATCTAAGAAACTTCTGCAACAATTAATGCAATATTTTCTTCACCTTATAACTTCTTATACTCTACTGTGCATTGTTAATCACTCATCACATTTCACCCCAGTGTTGACTGTGTTTCACAATGAGATTTGCATATTAAGTTCTGCAAGTTCCAGCACTACAAATTGGAGCTTATTAAAACCTCCAGGATGAAAGCTCTTATATTAGAAGTACAGTATTATTACTATGTAGTTGATTAAAGTATTTGCATTATGACACACTTCAGACATGCTATAATCATGCTAAAAGGCACCACACAGCATATCCTTCTAAACACAATATATATAACAGAAATTATTATACAGTACTTGCTAAAACCCTTTTAACTTTTAAAAAAAGCAATGCACTCTCTTTAAAAGAAAAATCATAGTTCCAGTGCTGATGGCATTTCCTGGCAAGTGGCATGCACAGGGAAGAAGGGTGGGAAGGAAAGGGGTCATTAAGTAACTTTCAAGATCAGGAGAATCACCTCATAGCATCCATTTGCAAAGTAATACATACTAGCAAAAAAAATTTATCACAAATTTGAAAGAATGTTACGGAAACCAAGACCATAAATGCAATTGACTTATCTTTCAGGGCTGTAACATAGTTTAAACATACTCCACCAGCCAAATAATTGGGGGATTGGGAATATTCTTAATTCATCTTTCAAATAGGTTCACAAACATGTTGAAGCTTGGCTCCCAGACCACTGTTACATCACATTCCATTTAAAGAGAAAATAATTTTAAAAATCACACCACATTGAACAACTCAGACTTTGTGAACTAAGGAAAGGCTCAGAATGACGCTCTTTGTTTTCAGTTGGACTTTACGGGGAAGCAAAATAATGAGTTATGAATCCCATAGGAAAAGTAAATTTTCAGGTTTCTGTATATGTACCTTTACAAAATTAACATTTAACCCTTAAAGGCATAGCTGGAGTTGAAAGACTGATGCAAAGTTAGTCTTTCACTCAGTGTATTTCTTTTCTAGTTGCCAGTTCTATTTGCTTACTCTGCAGAGAGGCACATGTTTCTACTCCTAGCACTACAGTTGTAGAAGTAATATGCTAAACTTCATAATGGTCTGTTTTCTCAAATCTGCAAGCTAATAAAAGGAAACATCATTAACAACTAAAAGGATGACAATGATTGCAGCTTATTTTCTGAAAATTATATAATGAATGAGTTGAGCTAATGTATTAAAATGTCAGAGTACAAATATGGATCACTACTGCGTCATTTTGCATCATCATTTATCTGTCTACTGCTATGCTCCATTCAGTTATGATACTCTATTCAGCAGTTTTAAATTCAGAATAATTTAAACCTTTGAAAAATATGTTAAGCCTTGAGAAAGTCTAAACAAATATGGATTTATACAGTTTTCCTGACACAGATTTAAATACTACAGAAGGGTCCAAACATATTAAGGTCTTGAAGCAACAGACAGGATGCAAGAATGGGAAGATAAGAAGGCCAAAGTCCTTGTTATCAAACAACTCTCAGTGCTAGAAACAGAGTACAGTGCAACACTACTACTACTACTTAATTTTAAAGAAGTGCAACACTGTTTTATGACTCCGTAAAATGAAATTAGCCCTGACTTCATAAGGCATAAAACCTTTCTTTCCCATCGCACCATCAGTTACAAGCAAGCAGGCCTTGTACCTAGGAAGAGGCACACATGCTCCCTTCAACCCCACAGGGAAGCCAGGAGCACAGCTGCAGTTCAGCATCCACCCAAGCAAATAAGCTATCTAGCAAGTCCTGCAATTATAAACACAAAATTATAGGTAAGGCATGAGATGCAATGCATTCTGGGCAAGTAAATATCTCCACTCCTGAGTTTGGAGTAAGAGAAAAGGTGACTGTACCACCCAAGCTACAGAGTTGCCTCCAAAGCCCTATTCTCCACCTAGACCCCAAGATCTCATGACCAAGCACTCAAGCATTGCTAGAAACAGAGCAATGGGACCTTACTATCCAAACACAGCAGCCACTAAGAGTTGCAGACAGACAGTTTAACACAAAGACTGAAGACAAAAACCAGTGTAAACAGTAGTCAAACTGGCCCAACAGATAAGTCCTTCACTACAAAACACCAGCGATGGGAAGAAGGCTCAGAAGAAGGTCAAAGTAATCCTTCTTCCACCAGCTGAAAATAAATACCTCCTTATTACAAAAAGTGGGGATTTTTTTCTCTCTTTTTTTTTTTTAAGTTTTGGTATCTTGCAAATATAAGAAGTGAACTCTCCTTTAACAGATCAGAGGCAACAGGCACTGCCCTGCTAGCAGATGAACAAACGAGAGGTGACACAATGGCTACAAAGGGCCTTCAGAGTTGAACACAATAAAGAATAGGCAGCTCTCTAAAGAATATGCTGACAAATATCATAATATCTTGGCAGTAAAGTTTGCGTCTCAGACATTCCACACAGGTGTCTTTTGGGAAAGTCAACCTTTTTCTAGATCAGCATAACGAGCCATGCGCAGAACTGAGAAGTGGTAAGAATGAATGAACGGGGGTTTTACAGTGCAAACGTACAGAACAGATGGATCCCCAGGATGTCACACAGAAAACACACATAACGTTTAGAAACAGCTTGCAGGAAAAGGACCTAAACTGAGGACCTAGCTGAAGACAACATGGAGATACTAACTTCAAATACTAAATGAGCAATGTTCAGTAGTGACAAGTACATAATACGCTCTATTTTGAAAATATGCCATTCAAAGTGACCGTGAAGGTGCTTTTAAAAACACAAATGAATGTGTGGAAGAAATAAAAAGGTGATCAAGGCACATAAGCGGTACAAAAAAGAAATATCTGATGTTTTAAAAATTCAGGATCCAGAATTTCAAATAAGAGATAAGAACTATAAAAAGTATCTTTGTAGCTTGATGGCCAGCTGAGATATAAATAAAAAAAGGAATGTAATAATTAGGGGGTTTTAAATATACTTCCATAACTCAAGTTATCAATAATGACTAGCCATCCACCTAGAAAGGACAGCACCACCTATAATCAAATAATAAACCCAATACGTATACAAGAAACTACGTTTCAGTGACTGGCAGGTGGGTTTCTTTTGCCATTTACGTTAATGATGCCCAAGAAAAGGGGCAAGAGGTGGTTCCTTGGCCTTCAAGCTATTGCCTCAGAGATGTGAAAGATTTTAATACATAATTTTTAATTTGCTCTTTATGAACAAATTTGACAGCAAGCTAAGGCTCACTGTCAACACCAAAAAACATCAGAAGTCTTTTTCATACTTTGCCAACCACAGAGTGTAAGTCAGAGAGATATGTATGAGGTTGTACATTTCTAAAAGCCCGTTTAGCAACAGGTGTTTTCTTAAAAGCACAGTTATTTACACCAATTAAAAGACTGACACCTTTAAAAATCTTGGCATTTCTCTATTTTGGGGCAGGAAGAAGTTTCTTTTGCCTTCTTGGCAATTAGTTCTGCTGTAATCCTGTAATTTTCAGGAGCCACTAGGGAACAGTTATTTCTTTAAACTTTTCAGAGAAGATGCCCATTTCTAACACATGAAAACTTTCACACTGACTTTAATTTTTTATAGGAAGTGTATAGCTGAAATTATATTTAGAGGCAAATTTCCTCTGGCACTGTATCGAGCTTCCTCCTCTATCAAAGAAGCTTTCTTTGATGGCCTGTTATTCCTCAGAATCAATAAACACCCAGTTAAAAGCTGCCAATATTTAATTAGGTCCACACTAAGTTTCCCAGCTTATTAGCAGGGCTTCCCATCAAACTTCAGGAAGGAAGTTCTTCCTGTAAACACAAAGCTCCAAATAGACCAAGAGCACTCTTCACCTGCATAGGGTCTACGACCAAAAGGCAACGGGAGGCATGCTTCACGCTGAGAAAGTTGGCAGTATGCATACTGATGTACTTTCTTCCCCTCTGTTAACTCTCATTCTTGTAGCAACGCTTCTTTGCATGGCAGGTGAAGAAAGCACGCCACGAATTCCGATAAAACACCCTTCCACAAACACGGTACACGGACAGCATGCTTTGAAAGAAACACTTGAACGACACGTCAGATAAAACACGCTGGTTTCCCCTTCCCCTACCCGTGAGCGCCTTCTGCATGGCACGGCGCGAGATCCGGAGAGCTGCCTTCCCATCGCCGCCGTGACTCAACCCTTTTGGGTGCATCCTTCAGCCGAGCGCCAGAGACGGACTTCCCAAGCCCTGAGCCATGATGACTGACACCTGCCCTTCCCTTTACCAGCACCTCCCCGACGGCTTCCACCCGAGCCACCAGCGAACTTCAAGGCGATTAGTACCGCCGCGGCGATACGCGAGGATTTGGGATAGAAGGGTTTCATAAACAAGTGTCACAAGTTGGCTTTACACAGCAGGCAGAGCTGCCGGAAAAGCCAGTTCCTAACATAAGGGACCCCGCTGGCCGGTGGCTGCAGGGATGGCTTTCGGCGTTGGGAGCTTGTTTGCTGCTGGCCCTGGGGCAATCACCCCAGGTCCCCGCGGCGGCTCTCCCCAGGCGGGGCTTCCCTGAACATGCCCGAAGCGCGGCCAGTGCGGAGCCGCCGCGACGAGCGAAGGTAGCGGGCGGAGACATCGCCGCCGAGCTGCAGGAAGGAGCCACGCCGGGGCAGAGCCGCCCCTCGCCTCACCGGTAGGCCCCTCTCCCGGCCCCGGGGACCCACCCGCTGCCGGCACCCCCGCCCAGTCCGGGGGACGAGCACCGCGGGCCCGGCCCACCCCGTCGGGGCTCGGGCCGTCTCCCGCGTCGCGGCGAGGAGGCGGCGGCGGACAAGCCCATGGCCTCTGCAGCCGCCACGGGCCTATCCCCTCCGCTGCGCCGAAGGACGGCACGGGACCGGACGAGCCGGGCCGAGCCGGTGACTCCGGCCCCGCCGCGGGGAGCCGAGCCCTGAGCGCCGCCAGCACCAGGAAGCGGCACCTCCCCGCCACGCCACGGCACGGCAGGGCACGCCGCCCTTACCGCCGCCAACCGGGGAGGATCTCTCTGCCTTACCCGCTGTAGAATCCGCCTTAACATGGTAGCGGAGCCCGGATGCCGCCGAGCGGCCACGGCCAGGCCGGGGGGGAAACCGCGGGGCCCCGCACAGCACCGCCCTCGGCCCGCAGGATCCCGGCGCGGCCCGCTCGCCCCGTGACAGCCGCCGCGGCCGCGGAGGCGGGGCAGCCGCCTCACCGCCCCGCCCCGGGGAGGGACGGGCCCGGGGGGCCGGGGTTGTCACCGCCCGCCCGCGGGGAGCGGAGCGAGGGAAGGGAAAACGGGTGAAAAGGGGCCGGAGCGTCCGGGCGGAGGACGCCAGGCCGGCGGGGCTGATGATCGGGACGGGGTGGCTGGGGTGGCCCGGGGTCTGCTCCCCGATCAACTCCGCGGGGCCCAGGCCAGTCTCCTTCACTGAGCGCCGGGCCCAGCCCCGCGACTGTCGGTGCGCTTTCTGTTCGCCGCCGGTGTCTGTGCCACCCGAGACGCGGTCCGGCTGCGGAAGGAGAAGCGGGGACGGCGTTGTCTGGCCCCGGCCCTCGCCCGCTGCCCGCTGGGCCTGCAGAGCCCGCGCAGGCCGCTGGTGGGGAAGCTAGCGCGTTCACGGTCCCCGACAGCACGGCCGCTTGCCCTCGGGCTACTGCTGCAGCTGCTGGGCCCCTCGCTGCAGTCGTTGCTCCGGAATCGGGTACTGGGCGGGCGAAGGAAACGAGCTGTAGTTTAAACTTGCAGGTGAGGCCCCCGCATGAGGCAGAGCGCAAACACAGCTCCGTGTTAACTTTGCTGGCCGTGAGGTATTGAAAGCGTTCAGGAATGCACGTTAGAGTATGGCTGAAACATACTCCTCTGGATAATGAACTGGAAACTTAATTCTGAAGGAGCAAGCTACTTCCTTCGAGCCCTGAGCTGAAAAGGCAACCTTGTGGCATAGAATCATAGAATAGTTAGGGTGGGAAAGGACCTTGAGATTACCTAGCTCCAACCCGCTTGTCAAGGGCAGGGACACCTCACACTAAACCCATGTCACCCAAGGCTCAGTCCAAACTGGCCTTGAACACTGCCAGCAATGGAGCATTCACAGCTTCCCTGGGCAACTCATTCCAGTGCCTCACCACCCTTACAGTAAAGAATTTCTTCCTCATATCCAATCTAAACTTCCCCTGTTTCAGTTTGAACCCGTTACCCCTTGTCCTATCGCTACAGTCCCTAATGAAGAGTCCATCCCCAGCATCCCTATAGGCCCCCTTCAGATACTGGAAGGCTGCTATGAGGTCTCCACGCAGCCTTCTCTTCTCCAGGCTGAACAGCCCCAACTTTCTCAGCCTATCTCCATACGGGAGGTGCTCCAGTCCCCTGATCATCCTCATGGCCCTTCTCTGGACTTGTTCCAACAGTTCCATGTCCTTTTTATGTTGAGGACATCAGAACTGCACACAATACTCCAAGTGAGGGCTCACAAGAGCAGAGTAGAGGGGCAGGATCACCTCCCTCGACCTGCTGGTCACACTCCTTTTGATGCAGCCCAGGATACAGTTGGCTTTTTGGGCTGCAAGTGCACACTGCCAGCTCATGTTCATTTTCTCATCAACCAACACCCCAAGTCCTTCTCTGCAGGACTGCTCTGAATCTCTTCTCCACCAGCCTGTAGCTGTGACCTGTACTATGACCCATTAGGTGTTCTTTAAATGTCAGAGAAGAACATTTGCTCACACAAACAGACACCTACCTTCAAAAAAAAAAAAACAAAAACAAAAAAAAAAAAAAAAAAAAAAAAAAAAAAAAAAAAACGCCAAAAACCAGGAAGTACAGCTCAAAAACATCAGTTCATCCAAGAAAGAATCTCTGTCTGCTGAAGCCCCTACCAGACCTACGGCATTCAGCTCTGGACCTGCACAGCAAGAGGGATGTGGATCTGTTGGAGCGAGTCCAGAGGAAGCCACAAAGATGATCTGAGGCCTGGACCGCCTCTCCTATGGAGATAGGCTGGGAGAGTTTGGCTTGTTCAGCCTGGAGAAGAGAAGGCTGTGGGGAGATCTTATAACAGTCTTCCAGTACCTAAAAGGGGCCTAGAAGAAATCTTTGAGAGCGACTTTTTACAAGGGCATGTAGTGACAGGACAAGGGGGAAGGGCTTTAAACTGAGAGAGGGTAAATATAGATTAGATATTAGGAAGAAATTCTTCTCTATGAGGGTGGCGAGGCACTAGCACATGTTGCCCAGAGAAGCTGTGGCTGCCCCATCCCTGGCAGTCTTCAAGGCCAGGTTAGACAGTACTTTGAGCAACCTGCTCTAGTGGAAGGTGTCCCTGCATGTGGTAGGGGTGTTGGAACTAGATGATATTTAAGGTCTCTTCCAATCCAAACTGTTCTATGGTTCTACGATCTGTAGGTCCTGAGGCAAAAACACACATGAGACGTGGCAGGAGAGTTGTTAGAATACCAGTAGCTTCTAGAATACATAATTCAGTACGCTACAGTTCTCTGTTCTATTCTAAAGCTGTAACTTTTACATATTGGATGCAAGACAAAGTGTCATGAGTAAATAATAAACCTGTTCAATGACTAATTGTGCTGAGTCAAACAAATATCATAGCAGAGCACCAGCTGTGCTGCAAAGATGGAAGACTTTTTTCTACTCAAAGGCTGACATTTCTAAGTACTCTGAAATCCTCAGACTTAGCATGAGTTACAAGCACATGATTAGAAGTATTCAGCTGGGGCAGCTTAAGGCTTGAGGCACAGTAGCATTATGTGATTGAACTTGGTTTGCTCCAGCTATAAGCTCCAGTGTGCTTCATGCCATGTCATTTAGCCCACAACTGGGATAGGTCAGGAGTGCACACACAGCTGATGATTGCTTCAGCTGATGAGCACTGACATCTTTGGCCACATCCATTAAACCATTTTAATTTATGTATGTGTCCAGAGTACGAAATGGTGTTGAAATTTGGCAGTTTGGTTTGTTTCAGATTTTTGCACACGTGATTAATAATAAGGATTGGGTCTGTATGGCTGCACAGATGAATATCCAGGCAGGCTGTCCATTTGCTCTATAGACATTTACTCTAAATCTAATCAAACTGACCACAGATTTTAATATCTCACTCTCTTTACTAGACGTTTCAACAATAGCGAGTGGCAGCCCAGCTAATGAACTGCTGGAGTGTTCAACTTGCCATACCCTTGTAAATTTAGCAGCCCATACTTGCAAAACAATTTTTATTCTCCTAGATTATCCATTCCCGAGTGCCCAAAGGAAGATGATAGACATCTGAGGACACTAGTTAGAAGTTTTACATTGGAGGAGGATTTTCTTAGACAAGTCTTGCAAGGAAATGCATGATCCTTTGTTTGTGTGGATTTTTGTGCAAACATGTGCATCTGTCTCCCTGTCCTCCCATCATTCCCTCAGTAACTTATGAATAAATCAGCCAATTTCAGTCAAGTACAACAGAGACACATAAGGCTCAAAGATATCAAGTTCCTACAAATTTAAATAGGCAGGCAGGGAGAGGAGAGAGACCCTATTGATTCCTGTCTGTAAAGGAAAGACTGCAGTAATACCAGAGAATGCACATAAAAATTCACCCTGGGGCAGAAATCTAGGGTGAAGGGGGGAGTTTAAATCAGTCCCATTTGCAGTAGAAGTCCTTGGTTTTAATTATTGTGTGTACGGTAATGCCTATGAATTCAATAACATGTGCTACCCCAATACTGAAATCTCAATCTGATAGAGTATTAGGTTATGTCCTCAGGCATGGAAGTTATGAATTTTCATTGCATCCAACTTTATAAACTCTATGAGGGGTTTGGTGACAGGGAGATTAAAAGGTGCCTTTCTGTGGTGTCCACTGGTAGCCAGAAATTTCAGACCACAATCACGGCAGAGGCTTTCCCAAATCCAGCTGAAACAGATACTTCATCCTCTGAACAGAAGCCAAAGGCTGAAAGTCTGAACTACGTCAACCTCTTGCATACCTGCAGAAGCCAGCATGCCTTTATTTCAGTAGAGAACTGAAATCAACTTTTTCACTGTACCAGCAGTATTGAGGATGGCCCAGCACCTCTCAGACCTTCTGACAGATAACTGCTTTTCTTTTCTCTTTTTTTTTTTTTAAATGCTTATGCATATAGCCAAATAAAAGCAACAATTCCTGGACCATGGCTCACAGGATTCAGTGCCCTTGCAATCTTATGCCATAATTGAGGGCCACAAGGAACCCCCATCACTTGGTACAAGTTCCATTTTTCCTGCCATTGCAGGGAAAATAACGTGTGGTATGTCCACAGCACGTATGCTCACTTAGACTTGTGGCCTATACACTTGCAAGGATTCTTGGCTACATGGTCCTACATGTTTCCAGTGTTTATATGGATGTTATTTTCAGTCATGTTAAGTTCTTGACCCCAAACCTCTTGGTCACAAGCTCCTTGGGTTCATGATGTGCTGCACTGGAAAAGTATCCCATTTTTTCAAGTTGTTGCTTTTAAGTATCTTATTTATAAGAGGCATGAACCTCTTCTTGGTTTTGGTTTTTGTTTGATTTGGTTTTGGTTTTTTCCTAGCTCTTTAACTGTACATTTTTTACTGTCATTATATGCTGCTCCTATACTTTCAGCAAGTAGCTTTTAAATTTACCCATGTCTTTTCCCAAGGCTCTCTCCTGTCAAGTTAAACTATGAAAACAGTTGAACACAGTTTGTTTAAACTATTTGTATGTTAAAAACCATAATAACTAGCAGGTAAAAGCAATATGTTAAAAATCCACATCACAAACCATGGAACAGACGAAGAGAGGTAATAAAGTTAAAAAGCATTAAGAGGGTGCCAACCATCTGTCTTCAAAGATTAACATTTTCTGTAGACTCCCTTCATCTCCTCAGCCAAGCTCCTCAAACAAACCCGTGTTTGAGGTGTTGGAGAAAACTGGCTTCTACACACAGTTTAATTATGAACACACACCCCCTGCCCCAAACCCCAAGAAATGATACATACGGAAATTACTCATCAAAAGAAGTATTTCATCTTAAAATACTTCACACAAGCACGGAAAAATTGCTACCTCTTGGAAACAGTTTATAATAGTTGTACAACGACTACTGTGCATATTTATGAAATGGCAGCCAAGGAGTCACCACAGAGATTAAGATTATGGCTGTCATCTACTGTTCAGTCCTCAATGATTTAGAAAACCTGCCTCCTGGAGCCTGGATTCTGAAATGACGGTAAAGTAGATGACGTTTCATAAATAGATTAACTTAGTAAATTTATGACTAGAAAAAAAGAACAAAGCTATTATAAGAGCAAATTCTTAAGTAGTACAGCCTAAATTATAACATTGCTGAAAACATACATGTGGGATTTTTAAATTCCTCTAAGTAAGTGGCTTATTAGCATGTATTTCATGGAATATCATGGATTTGGGTGTTCCTAAATCAAAGCAGCATTTCATCAACTGCCTACTCGAATTGTCATTTAAGAAGAACATGGCTGGACAAATTAAAATTTGTGAAGGAAAAACTACCTTGAAGAAGAATGTTTCAGCTATTGATACTCTCGTCCCTCAAAAATGTTTCAAACAAAGTAAGCAGAGTGCAGTTCAGATTCATGGAGGGCTTTTTTTCTCAGTCATTTTGCTGAGAAACTATGGTTGAAACTCATCATTCTTGCAGGCAGCACCAAAAAGCATGATGAGACCAATGGCTGAAAACACTTGATAGAAGTTCTTGGTGAAACTAGTCGTACAGAGAAGTAAGTGTTTGATGGTTGGGATGAGGCATCAGTGAGACTCACAGTACGTCAAGAAAAAATCATTTAAAAAGTGACACGTAAATGTTAGTAGTCCAAAAGGTAGAAAAGATTGGAAGCCAACATTTTGTTTCAATCTTTGTAGACTAATGAAGACACAGAAGCATATGACAAAATTTGGAAGCTTTACGAAGTATAGATTTGGGAACAACTGCGTTTTCAAATGAAGGCAGGGCTGCTTTGCAGCACATAGTGGGGGTACATGGACCCTGCCAGACACTGCTGAGGCAGGCAGCTTCCAGTCCCTCCCTGCCTGCAGCCTGCATATACATAGGGCACATCTGCTCCACATAGCTAAAGGAGAACTAAGATAGCCAATGAATAACAGCTAAAAGGCCTTTCAGAGTTCTCAAAATATGAAAATCTGTATTTGTTACTGATTTTTCTATTTATGTAGGAATATACTTTAAAATTCGTGATGACTAAGTATTAAAATGACAGCACCTATCTTGCCTTCAAAAGAGTTTGACAGTTCAGATTGAACTCTTGGTATTTCATTATTTAAAGTTTGGCTCCCCCTCAGCTTTATCAAGGGAAACAAATGTGTTTAGCCTTGCAAATATTTAGGGTGGTTTTAAACTAGTGTTACCAAATCAAGATTATTCACTAGCTTGGGCACTAGTCTAAGGCTTGAGAGACTGCATATAATTGTGTACTCCATCCAAAACATCCTCTGAGTAACACTCCACCTATAAAAAAGGAAATACTGGTACCTCTCAATTGTAAAAAGAAATTGGAATCTTGTGATGAAAAGCATTAAAAAGAGTTAAATATTACTACTAATGTTAATTTATTGGCAATCAATTAGGTTGTAATAATCACATGATTTATAAGCAGTGAAAGAAATGTAGTTTCCCATGAAGAACATGTCCTACGGCTTCACCTTTACAGAAACTCCATCTTCTGACTCTTCAAAGCCAGTCAGGGCCCCCCATCATGCAGGAAACAGAATGTACTGTGCTCAGTCCAGAGCTGCACAGGAGCTCCTGTACATCAGCTTGGTTCACTGATGTTTTCAGTAGCATAAATGTGGATCTTTTACCTCTACCCAGTCATCAGTTTTGTCAGAAACCCAAGAAATGTAATTACCTTTAAGACATCTATGCCTCTTTTAGTTCAGACTTAAACTGCCTCATGGGTTTGAAAGACACAAGAGGTCACCTGCTTCCCTCAGAAGCTAGGCAAAACCTATGGGTGTTTTTAGTCTATGTTTGAACTGGTTATTGATTGTTCCTGACCCATTCCCTTCTCACTACAGAGAAAAATAGCAGCTTTTCAGTTCTTCACTCAAGGCACTAAAGAGGTTGGCTCAAAGATCAGTACTTCACCCTGTGTGTGTTAGGGTGAGTGTGTTTGCTCAGCTACTTTAGAACCAGGCTGACTCTGTGATGACATCTGTAACAAAGAGCTAACAATGGGCGGCCAGCTCCTGGGCTACAGAAAGCCTCTTTCAAGTCAGTGCACTTACTTGAATGAGTAACGAGTGTGTGTACTAATGAAGGTTGCATGGCTAGCATTAATACCAAATACAAGAGCTCCAAGTCATGGCTTTATCTAGTGTTACAGAACCTGAATGTTGTAAGATTTGCACAGCTTCAGCCAGATAACCCCGATTAAAGACAGAAATAATCAAATTATCTCTATTAACAACAAATAATTGCTCCAGTGACTGAATCACTGTGTAGAGTACGCTGTGTAGCTTTACTGGAGTAGCTGTAGAGACAGGCACTGGAATTAGAGAAAGCCCAGCAGCATGCAAGAGATTGTAAGTCATAAATATGTATGAGTTTGTGTAAAAAATAAACCTGGCATTAATATAACCAAACACTGAGATGAAGAAGATCTGCCACTGAGTCATGTAGAGTACTCTTTGCCAAATGCCTCAGCTAAGAAATTATTCTGCATAAAGTTAAAAGCCTGCCACAAAACAAACGCTTTCAAATTCCACCCTAAAAAGCTGTGGTGATATCATGGCCATTCTGATCCCGTTACTTCAGAGATGTTAGCTCTTGCTGGCAAGTTTCATAGGCACTTTCCAGTAAATGGCACATAAAATGGGTAAAAAGGAACAAGAAAAAAGGGGATTGGT
Organism: Ara ararauna; assembly: GCA_028858755.1. Classification (NCBI taxonomy): domain Eukaryota; kingdom Metazoa; phylum Chordata; class Aves; order Psittaciformes; family Psittacidae; genus Ara; species Ara ararauna. The sequence goes on along the minus strand of CM054376.1, from coordinate 118,623,703 downwards.
GGAATTCCACTGGCGAATAAATTCAAATATTTCCAAGAACATATTCTTTGAGGTTACTTATGTGCTCATATTGGTATGTGCTAATATACATACGTGACTTCTCTTTCTCTGAATCTTAGACACAAGCTTATTCATCTCCATCAGTATAGGCACGTTTGAGACTACTTCAAAGGTTTTCCAGCAAAATACTTAAAATGCCAAATGAAGTAAGCACGGGAACCCTTAGCTATTCAGGTTGTAGGGGATGTCAGTAGTACTGCTTATTTAAATTAATCTTATTGGGAATCTCTTCGTTACGGCAGAAACACAAGATAGATTTTCCGTGTCATGTACGAAGATTTAGTGATAATAGAGTTATGGATGTTGTCTTAATCACCCTTCTGCATGATTAAAAAGAAGCTGAAAGCCCGTGAGTTTTTTTCTCCAACACAAATCTAACCAAAGAAAATAACAAGCTTTTTTTTGTCTTGTTTTTTAACATATGAAGATCCATACAGCACCGATTCGAACACTGCCCTCTCTCTCTGAGAATTAATGTGCTGTTTGCTCGTGGCTTTGTATAAAAGCAGATGTAAAAAATGTTAACTTTGTTGGGAGGCACTGTGCACAAGCATTTCATCAGCAGTTCAGTTAGCTGTTTTTAGATGGTCAGAAGAGGGGCTGCTAAATAATAGCAATGGTTATTATAAATGTAACCTCTCAAAAGTCTTCTAGATTTGTATTTTAATGCTAGAAGTTTCCTGAATTTAGGATCCAAAATGCTATTTTTAAGGTGTACAGTATTGCACTGCGAAATTCCCAGTTGGCCAACCCTTGATTTTCTTGCAGTACTAGCCAAACCTCTCTATGTAGCAACTGTAGTAATGATTTAGACACAAAGAAGAAGCTTGGGTAAAAGCAAAGGAGGATTAAAAATATCTGTCTGTTAAGCTTTCTTTTTTTAAGTTAAAATGTTCACACTAAAAGAACAATGAGTGGGATCTTTCATTCATCCTCTTCCTTTCCTGGTATAGAGCAGGTATGATTTGTAATTTCATATAATACCAGATAAAGTTTGCAAACATAAAAATAATGCTGATATATGAATAGAAAATAAAATGTGTATACAAAAGTGTAGGGCAAACAGTCACTGGGAATCAATGAAGGAAAAGTAACAAATGCATTTCTTGTGGGATGATGAAATGCTGCATGGTAACGTGGTTCTCAAGAATCAACCCTTCAGCAGCTGAGGCTTTCCTTTCATTAATGCCAGCTACATGCATTACTGGGTCAACTGACAATACAGTTTTAATCTGGATCAAACACACATGCACTATATTTCTGCATCTTCTGAATTAACAAGTGTGTGGAATATAAAGTAGTTTTATACTTTCTGTTGACTATAAGTTGATTGCAGCAAAAAAAAAACCCAAAACATCAAACCCACTATAAAGCTAGGCAGAAGAAAGTTACTGTTCTAAAACAAAGCTAACACATTTTGTTAGGTAGGATAAGTTTGCACCAGAACTGCAATTTTACTATTTCTGCTGGTAAATTTTCTGATTCACCATTAAGTACTGAAAAGACAGATTTACCAACCACAGCCTGGCCTCTATACCGGTCTTTTCTTAGATTGTTGTTAGCCGTAATGGTAAAAGCAATGACAGTGATGCATATGCTCAGAAAATAAGTGTTCACTCCTTATTTCCAGCTTGGCACTATAATGATAGTGAAATGGCTCCTCCAAGACTGTACGTTATGTATTGTAGAAGGCTATAGCATGGGCCATCTCTGCCTCAGAAAGCTTTTGAACCAAATAAGCAAGAGCAAGCATCTTCTAAAGAAAAGATCTTTCTAAGATTAATTACAAAAACAATTAAAAATATCCAACCTGCAAAATGTCTCAGTGGTAATTTAACTATTTGGCTAAACTATGTTTAGTGCACCAGAATCTTTTGATGATTTTGCCAGGTGATTTGTATAAGCAATAAATGGAAAATCAGGTGTACTCTTTGAAGCTGGCGTATTTCATTTGTATTAGACATTTCTGATCAAATGTAGAGATTTCCCATGGTGAATAATAAAGCCTTTTTTTTTTGGTAGGCAATTGGACAATTCTGATTTGCATAAAAATCCTTCCTTTTTAAGCCTGTGTAGCGTAATCACAGCCCCTGACAGTGTAATTGCAAAACATACAAGGTTAAAATTGTCATTTGTCTTTAGGAGGGAAGCAAGGGTCATCTATATGTACTGCTACATCATTTCTCAGCTGCCCAGCAACATGATGGCCACAGCCAATTTCTACAGGACATTCATTTTATAGCCTGGCCCAAGGCAGAAAAACAAATGAGCAGGCGTTCAGTGCTTCATTTCAAGACATTCAAAGAAACCTCCCAGCTGGTGTCAGATATTGAAGGCTCAACTCTTGGATTCCTTGCAGACAGTGGGAGCTTTACTGCTGGACCTCACTGAGGCATTGAAATCAGTATTTTAGTCTACAGTAAGGAATGAGAAGAACCATTACATCTGGTTCATGACTGGGCAGGGCTTTTCTGGTTATCCTGACTTTTAATTCCCATTAAGGACTGGGGTCCATGTTATGTAGAAACACAGCTTGGGGCTATTTTGACATGGAAAGACAGACAACATGTATATGTACATGTCAGAGAGGTGTATGAAGCCCCAGCAATAGACCTGGTCAAGCGAATCCCCAGGTGCATAAGGCAAGGGTCCTGCTCTGAGGTCTCACAAGGACATCTGTACCTGCCTACAGACACACATGGGATCTAGGAGTTAAAAAAAAATGCACTGAGAGTCACAATCTTACACTTTAGATACTGGGATACTAGATATGGAACTATCTCAGTCTCACTGGAAGTTTGCAAGGAAGTGCCCTGAAACAGAAAGGGGTGTTGTGAAGTGGTCGGCAATTAGTTGTAATAAGTAATTTACTGAAGTATCCAAGAGTCTTATGTTTATAAAGGACCCACTGATGTTTAAGTACTATTTTACTGAATGTAACAAGAAGCAAATATTAAAAGGTACTCTCAGATCTACGCAGAAATTGATGCTGAGTGAGGTTACTAACTGAAATGTATTTTAAGAGTATTAAAGATATTTTAAACTAAACTTGCAGTCAGGAATTCAAATGCAGCTTGTTATTAAAGACATCGGTTTCCTGATTACTGCTACCCTACTTAGAAAGAACAAATGCTGGCTTCTCTGACTATCTCTGCATGACAAAAATATTTACAGATGATTATAACAGGTCTGTCCATTTTTAGTTGCCAAGGGCCAGGTTATTTCCTACCAAGACTAAACTGTATAAAGGCTAGAACTTCATACAGTTACTATTTGGTGTTTCTCACTGACCCTTTAGTGCAGAGGATGGCTGGGATTTGTGGCCTTATGAGTTACAATGCTCTGCATCTGTAGGGTCATGACATAAATGCTGAACCCTCCTGACAGCCTGTTGGGGGTGGGGAGACTTCTGGGGCTTCTCTGCTTTGCTCCAGAGCTATCCCCTAGCGAGGTTCCCTCTTCATCTCTGCTCTTGCCAAATCCTCCCTGGAATCATAGAATCAACTAGGTTGAAAAAGGTCTTTAAGATCATGAAGTCCAACCTCCACCCCAGCACTGCCACGTCACTACCATGTCACTAAGGGCCTCATCTACACGTTTTGTGAACGCTTGCAGGGACAGTGACCCCACCACTGCCCTGGGCACCCTGTCCCAATGCCTGATCTCCCTCTCAGTGAAGAAATTGTTCCTAATATCCAATCTAAACCTCCCCTGGTGCAGCTTGAGGCCATTACCTCTTGTCCTATTGCTTGTTACTTAGGAGACGAGACCAACCCCCACCTCACTACAACCTCCTGTTAGGAATCCATTCAATGCAGATTTGCTAGGATCTTTAGCATGCCCTTCCCAAATGTGTTCCTGTCTGTTCTTTCTTTGTAATACCACTGGGAACACTAGCTTCCTCCACAGCAGTTTATGTCTTTCTCTGAGCTGACACAGTGGCAGACCCCAGGGGTTGTCCCTCCATAGCAGCATGCCTCCTTCAAGTGACCACATCCCTCAAGCAACCTGCCAGGAGAGGTGGTCACAAAATAAATCCCATTTGCTTTCCATACACCAAAGGATATTTCTAAGACCTAGAGCGGACAGCAATACTTTTTGCAGCAATGGCAGCCCAAGAAACAAAAAGCCAGTCATCCAATGCCAGGCAAAGATGCTGAAAGAAAACTATTATTGTCTAATGGACCAAATCTGTACCAGCACTCTCTGATAAAGCAGAGGATCCCTGGGCCATTCCACCCTTTGCCTCTACCAGCACAGCCCAAAGGGCAATCACATGCCCTTTTGAAGCGTGTTTGAGTATACCATTTCTCTGGAGATTATTTTTTTTCTTGCTTATCCCCACTGCCCTTAGCAATTTGCATTTAATGAGTAGACTACATTTAATTTTATGGCTGATGTTTCACAGTAGCAAGTAAAACTTAACTGCATCTGGGCAGCACATGAGTGGATCCTAATCCTGTGTTGGACCACTCCTGAAAGGAGTGTTTTCTGTCCCTTCACCCCCAGAATGGAACTTGAGCTGCCAGAAAGGCCTGATGAGGTAAAGAATTTCATTAGCCACCATGTATGAACTCCATCTCTTTGGAGAGAACTGCTTGCTGCAGACTTCAGGAGTCTGAGGATATATCTTATGTTAGAAAAAGCTGTGATGGTTGAACAGCACCCAACTAATCATCAAGATGTCACCACCCTCAGCTTAGCAGAGAGTGTACATAAGGACGCATCACATTCAGCATTCAGGCATCTCCTTGCACAGAGTTTTCTCTCTCCACCCTGACCATTCAGCATGACAGCATTTTACATCACCTTTGCTCCCAGCTACATTCAAACATGATGAAGTCTTGTCACACATGTTTTTAGCATCATTGCACAATCAATACATGAGCAAAAGCTAGTTCATTGGGTGCCTTTTTTCTCCTCTCCCCACTTCCTCCTAAGCATCTGCCCACAGGAGAAGCCAACTTAATTGTCCAGCAGCTGAGGAAGGTTGTGGTGGGACAGCAGAGGACCTGCTGGCCACCAAAATCCATGTAGCGTCAGAACTGGAAGAGCACATGGGAAGATCTCCACAGAGTGAATGAGAAGGGCTGCTTAGGAGTAATAACAGAAAAACAACAAACATGCTTCAGTCACTTACTAACAGAATTGTCCTTACGCATCGTCCTCCATGCAGGCCCTGTAGCTTCTTCTGCATTTGTGGAGAAACTAACAAGTTAAGAGCCTGATCCGATTAAATAAGTTGGATGTAACAATAAAATGTAGCCATATTATGCTTTCATAATATACATATATACACAGAAGGACTGATTTAAGTCCTGACTGATTTAAGGGGGTTTAGGCTGTCTTAACTTTGGCATTCTCCACCACTTGAAAACTTGACTATTTGGCATTGGTAACAATCTTTCAGTGTAGTATTGTTTATGCAGTTAATACAAGTTAGTCTATCAGTACAACTGTCTATATTTGAAGCAATTACAGGTACATTTTTTCCCATACCACATTGAAAACTTTTTATCTATTAATTTTGCTCTGTGTTTGGCAATTCCTAGTCAACAACATAGTTCATTTCTCACCTTAGACCCACCCACCCTCTTTCCAGGAAGCTGTCAAAACCAGTCAGATTTGTTCTTATTATTTCTTTTTCCTTATTCCACTGTCCTGTTGACACACAGCCCTATGCTCGTGAAACAGGGTGAACTGCTGTATGTGTGGCTCGTCCAGAGCTAAAGCCAAAATGGAGGGTGAGTTTCCTCCAGCTCAGGAGTTGTTTTGCCCTATCCCCTACTAGAAGTCAGTTGCCTACCAAAAATGCTTCTCTTCTTTGAGAAGACATGGCCAGATCCATCTGCAGAACAGTAATTCCTAGGAAGGTAAGAAATGAAGAAATCTATCCTTTTTCTAATCATATCCATACTAGGAAGGTGCAAGGAATAAGATGCAGAGGGCTCCTATAACAAGCTAAAAATCTACTTCCTGAGTAGTCTTTCTGAGCAGCATGCAGGCTGTGAGTCACAACTCCTGAGGCTTCCAGTTAGTAACTAAAAAGGAGAAATAATCAATATAATTTTTCTCAGTGAGTGATTAAGACTGCTTTTTAACAATGCATTCATGCATGCTATGTACTAAAAGGGATGATTCATTAGTTACTTGGAAGAGGAGCATCTTCTTTTCTCAGCTCAGAAGCCAGAGGGATTAGCCAGTGCTCCATGAGCACGGCTGATTAGCATGTAGAAAGAGAGGAGAGGAAATACTGGCTACTTTTGTCCCTGTCCCCACATCTGCAGTACTTTTCTCATCAAAGCAAGAAAGAAATGGGGGAATTTTGTATTCAGCATTGACATTGTTTTAGTCATACTTCACATAAGTCTGACACCACAGGTGGTTACTGGCAGCTACTAGCAGCTTTCTCCTCTGCCTTGCACTTCTGAGTGCCTGCATCCAGCCCCGAGCATGGTTTTCATGGCCCTGCAGAGCAGCCCAAATAGCAGTGCCAGCTGCTCTGCACACCACTTTCCCACATAGGTGGGAAATTTGTTTGTCCTGATTTTCGTGGTGCTTGCCTCTTCTGAAATAAAAAAGAACAGATATGGGTAGAACCGGCAAAGAGGATGATGACAATAATGTATTTTTCCTTATTTGAGCCATGTTGCTGCTGAGATTACATTTAGAACAACTCCTCTCAACTTTCCATCAGCTTAAGTTTGCTAACAATAATCTTCCTTTTAAGATGAGGTCATGCATACAGTAAAGAATATGCTGCTCCCAAGCCTTTTTAAGTTTGGGTAGCTCCTCATTTTAAGGCATTCTTTGCAACGCCCTGGTGGCGCAATACAGTAGCGAGATGGCATAGCAATATGAAAAGTAACGCTGCGATTTCTTATAGTCTTCTTCCTATTAGGAGGGATGGTGTTGCCAAAGCCTGCACGCAAAACATTTCCAACAAGTGGAAATTGATGTTTCTGTCATCATGACACAAGATTAATTTATGGGCAAGTACAAAGCTTTTTTTCTGAAGAGACTGATGAAAACTGTCACATGCAAGAACTACATCTCTTTTTTCTTTTCTTAGAGCCTAAATAATAGATATAACTCACCTGCAACTCATTTGGCATGCTTCTAACTGCAGTCTCATGTAATAATCATTTGGACACACTGTACTCAGAAAACTGGCAGCGATTTCAAGACTGACGTACGTGACAGACCTCTGGCACCAGCTTAAAGATGTTCAGTATCTGCAATGCTAGTATATACAATGCCCTTGCATCCAAACATAACCACCACACTCTTCCTAACCACACTTATATCCTGGCTTCCACCAATTTCATAGAAACATTACATCACTCATCCCTGGGCTAGGCCTTTGTCTCAGTGTTTCTCTCCCTGCTTTTGCTTATTCTGTCTTTTGGCCTAATCCTGGCTAGCCCTTTTTGCCTTTCACCTCTCTTCTCTGTCACAGATTGCCTCTTTGGCTGCCACAGCACCAGCTATTTAAACAAAATGATTCATCTTCTCCTCCCTTACTCATACTTCTCTTCTCTTGAAGAGGTCTGGGTGGGATGAAAGGAGATGCAGCCTCCACATCCCAGGCCATCCCTGACGAAAGTGAAGCAATAACAGCTCTAAGGAATGGGTAAGCAACCTCTGTCAGTCCTTCCCTCCCCAAACACATTTGAGCAATATCCTGCCCTGAACACGGCCTACTGTCAACTCTCCTATGCTGGCTGATATTTATCACCAGCCTTTCATTACCTGAATCCCTTCTTATTTCACTTCCTTGAGTGCAGAGTATGCTTCCCATAATGATGGAGTGGGAAAGAGTCTCTAAAGATGTCTGTATAGTTGAGTTCCTAACAGAAAGACCAGAGGGATTTTGATTTATATTAATTACGTAAGGGTGCTTAAAATCTTGGCTACATAAATTCCATGCAATAGAATTCCAGTGAGCAGTGCTTGAGGGGGGAGAATTAAAAAATCAAAAATATTATATTTAGGTCTAAAACAAGGACATTTTTTGTGGTTTTGAAGGTCAAAAAATGTCTCTTGAAAACCAAACAACAATTGAATTGTAACATGGCCAGGGTTTCTTTTCATTAAATAGTGGAATATATTGACCAAAAGAAGGATTCTTCTGTGAAATTGTTAATTGGTCAAAAAAGTTTAAATCTTCTGAATCTCCTGAATATATGCATAGCACACATCGGACACCAAATGAGATCATCCTCATTATATCTCTGTATATAAGCATGGAAGAGCAATCTATTCCTTATAAAACCAGCGCATTATCAATTCCATATGTGCAGTGTTATGTAACTTACATGATTTTTTTCTTTCACCATTATGCTTCAGCTTTCACCAGAAGCTTCAAAGACAACTAAAACATTAGTCATTTAACTGGTGAAATACAGTACTCAGATTTGTCATCTCTGGCAGGGTTTTGCTTTTAAGCATAAGTTAAAGCAATTCATTTGTGTCCTAAGTGACATAAGTACATAAATTTCATTGCAGCAGATCCCTGGTAGTGCTGAACACAGAACAAGGTCAGGCCTTGGGAAGGAAAAGTGAGCACAGTGCTGAATGGCTGCTAAGATTACTTCTGTAACCCAAGCAAACTGGTATGTTGCTCTTTTGACACTTCCTTGGAAATGGCTGCATCATTTTAACTAAAACATTTCCTGCCTTCTCCCCTCAGCTCCCCACAAGAAACAGAGAGAGGCATTTATTTAGCATTGAAAACATCTGAACAATTTATTCATATTTAAGAAAGTATGGAAGAACTGAAAATGGTATCATTTAGTGGGAAGAGCTGCGCAGTCTTTTCCTAGGAGTTAATATCTGTGCTCTGCAAAATGGAAAAATTGCCATTTCCTTTATCAGCGAGACTGTTACTCTGTCACTCTCTGAAAGGTCATCTATAGTGGTTAATATATAACTCACCCATGTGTCAGTTCTTCCCTAATGTGTTACTTCAGACACTGCAGGAGAATTCCCTCTGATCTATGCCAGAGCAAAGGTACACTGGCAGCTGCACTTTCAAACGGGGGACTTCAGCTGCAAGGCCAGCTTGGGAACGTCTGCCTCCCGCCCCTGCCTTGCCTCTGGCTGCTTCTTCACACTCCTGCTGCTCTGCAGCTGTTGTTGGTGCTGTGCTGTAAATCAGGTCACTGAGCTGTTATAAACAATCTTTTTTATTTACAGAGTTGTTCTTAATACAGGTTGCTTTTCTTACCAGAATGATGCCATAAACTGCAGTGCTGGTGCAATTGTGGCAGCAGGGCCCTGGAACAGAGAGGAGAGAAAAGCAGTCAGGATAGCAGGCGCTGGGGAGGAGGCCTGCCTATGTTCATGGAACTGCTGGCTCAGGTGGTGTCTCTTCCACTAAGAAGGGTAGAATGCCGTCAGGAGGGTGTTGTAATAAACCAGTAACAAATAGGAAGTTCATAAACAAAAGGATCATGCACTGGTTTAAAAAATTTCTCCATATCCTGGGCTGCATCAAAAGGAGCGTGACCAGCAGGGCAAAGGAGGTGATCCTGCCCCTCTACTCTGCTCTCGTGAGACCTCACTTGGAGTACCGTGCACAGTTCTGGTGTCCTCAACATAAGAACATGGAACTGTTTGAATAAGTCCAGAGGAGGGCCACGAGGATGATCAGGGGACTGGAGCACCTCCTGTATGAGGACAGGCTGGGAAAGTTGGGGCTGTTCATCCTGGAGAAGAATGCATGGAGACCTTGTAGCAGCCTTCCAGTATCTGAAGGGGCCCTACAAGGATGCCAGAGGGGGACTCTCCATGAGAGACTAGCAATAGAATGGGGTGATGGGTTCAAACTTAGACGGCAAATTCAGGATAGATATAAGGAAGAAGTTCTTCACTATGAGGTGGTAAGGCACTGGAACAGGCTGCCCCAGGAAGCTGTGGCTGCCCCATCCCTGACAGCGTTCAAGGCCGGGTTGGATGGGGCTTTGAGCAACCTGGTCTAGTGGAAGGATTCCCTGCCCATGGCACGGGGGTTGGAACTGAATAATCTTAAGGTCCTTTCCAACCTAACCCACTCTACAATTCTATACCTGACTTCTGCAGAAAAAGAAGCTACATATATAGGTGTTAGAGAATGTGTGTGGATATGCATGCACATATACATATTTTCACACACATAAACACACAAAAATAATCTCTAAGTTTTAAAGACATGCAAAACATGCCTTACTTCAAAGTTCTTGCCAGCCTTCAAAGCTCACCTGCAGCTCTGAGCCCCTGAATGGCCGGTACATGACAGCAACAACCGGGAAAGCCTATAGAGGGAGTAGTTCGCCCTCTTTTCCTGAGTGACAGGCGTTTTCCACCTTAAATGACGACCCTGAGAGAAAGGAGAGAGAAAGGTAGAGGATGAAAATGTCTTAAGGAGCAGTCCCAAGGGCCAGAGCAGTTACCCTGTAAGCAGCGGAAACAGCAGCAGCACCTGCCTCTCAGGGCACGGCAAGAGTGTTGCAGATCCACATCTATCATCTTTTCCTTCTTTCTTCTTCATGCTCTCACTTTGACCTCTCTATGGAATCAAGAGTTTCCCAGTGTTCTCCCCCTTCTGCAGTCACTGGGGTGTCCCGGTACTCTGGCCTCTTCTCTGCACATTGCAGGATGGAGATTTGCTTGTTTGGAAATCGAGCAGAATATTTAGTTCCAATACCTGCGGCCCATTTAACAGAGCACTACCTAGAAGTTGGGGCAGAATGCAGTGAGAAAAGCCTGGCATTTCCTGTTGAACAAAAAGAGCAACTAGAAAATCCATAACTGTACATCACAGACAACATAAGAGAAGGAATATTAAGAAGAACCAGTACTAAAAACTGTATTCAGAAGACAGAATATATAGAACTATCAAAGAGTTATTGTCAGTAGAGGCTATGTGCTGAATTGAACATTATGGTTATGTGCATACACAAACATTTCTAACAATCTTTAACCCATGCATACTTGTACTGGTAGTTACTTGTATGACTGTAAAGCCCAGAAGGCCTGGCCTACTCAAAACTGCATTTGCTGAGCATGACACAAATCTGTACTGAGAGCATTGGCCCTACCATGTCTATTATAGTCCAACAAAAGAGAGGATAAGATTTTTTTTTCATTTTCTTGTTTTTCTTTCTGAAACAGATCGGGAGCTGTGACCAAAAAAGTTCAACAGAAACTGGATCCTATCAAACAAACCCAGATTCAGCCTTTGAGATCAGAAGACTAGTAACTAAAAAATACCTGTTTGGGAGCAATTCCTCTTGTGAGATGCTTGACTGAATAGAATATGTGGTTTTAGCTTAAAAATAATAATTAAAAATTAAAAAATGGTGTGCAATACATGGCAAACACATTTCTTATTTGTCATGATGTACCCATGAGTTCTCTCTGTAGAAAGACTGGCCACCAGAGTGTGCACCAGCCAACTTACATTTCTAAGAACAGGCATAAAGCATACAATATTTATACATTAAAATTATACTAAGAACTCTTCCCCCCACGCACTAAGGTCTAATAATACTTCAGCGTTTGTCTCCTGGGGAGCGAGAACAGGCCTTAGGATTGCAACATAAATAGTTAAGCACAAGTCATGCAGCAGTAAAAGAGAAAAGGAACGCTTTATGCTTTCCAGTTCCCAGACACTGCAGCGTGAGGCATTAAAAAAAGATAATATTACTTTTCCTCAGCTAACCCATATAACACATTTCATCTTTTGATACAGGCTTTTTTGTTTTTCCTTGCATCATTATAGAGAGGCCATTTGAGGAGTATATTCTGCACAGTGATGTGATTCAGCAACTTTCTGGAAAACAAAAATGCAGCCCTTTTTTCAGTGCACTAATGAAGCACAACTGGCAATAATTTTCTTCAAATTGAGCCTAACTGAAAGCAGGCAGTGTACCATGTAAGTTGAAGCTGAGTGGTCTTGGATCACAATGTCATTTTTCATGGGTTTTTATGTGATGGAATATGAGCTGAATGTACCCTGCTGCTGAAACCAGGCCAGTGACAACAAATACATTGTGATATTAGCTACTGCATTATCAAGAATGGCTCAGCAAATACTTTTTAATTTTTACCCAAATTCTAGGTAGCTTTTGTCCGCACCAACACAAGACCATCATTTCTGTGTATCCTCCAAGGGCAAATCCAAAGAAAGTTTATCCTGTAGTTCTATGAGGGCAAAGCCCTGTCATGACTTTGCCATGCCATGACCTTTTTGCATAAAGGCATTGAATGGTATTTAGTAACACACTATATAATTTTGCATATTTGGTATTATTTTCCCAAGTCTGGGAAATGAGATCAGGATCAAAAAGCATTTGCCTTAAAAGGAACAAAATCTCCCACAGTGACACATGCGGTAGTCAAGAGTTTAGGAAGCCACAGTGCCCTGGTGCTTCACAGGCATGTTTCCCATCAAGAATATCCTGAGAGAGATCCTTGCCTATTTAGCCTGATAGAGGAGTCCTATCTGCAGGCAGGCACAATGTGGTAGCCCTGGCAAGTGATGAGCACCTGAGCTGGGATGCACTATGTGTCCTGGCTCAGGGCACGTACTGCTTTTTCTCCCATCTACATGTGGCAGTGGCAAGCATCATGCATCCCGCGTACCACCGCGACCCTTCGTGCCCCAAGCCACAGAAGAGCTGCCATAGCAGCTCTGCAGCTAGCAGCAACCGCAGCTTGTGAGGAGCGGGTCCCACCACTCTGGGAACCAGCCCAAAGATGAAAAGTGCTGCGTAAGCACCAGCCATTATTGTTACTGGCAGAGCTGTGTGGGGACGTTTGCTCACAGCGCCTGTGGGCTTGGCTAACCACTAACCAGCATGGAGTCTTTGCTCTCAGAAGCACCAAGCAATATTCCCCAAACATATTGCCATTTGCAAAAGAAAGAGCCATTGTGACAACAAAGTCTTCCAGTGACTAAGTGGCATGTGTGTTGCTGGCATTAAATAGCTAGCAGAATTTCTATCATAAACATTGCTATCAGGCCATTGTATCTCAGCTGTAAAAACTTGCTCCAGGCTGATATTTGGCAAACAAGACCCAGCAAGATAATCCTTTTTTAAACACGTTATCCTATGTGAGTAATCTGCAGACATGTAAATCAAGAAGTCTGCAAGTGTGTGCCCCACTGGCACCTTTGCTTATTTCTTCTCTGCTGATGCTATGGACATCATGGGAAGTGAGCACCTGGCCACCCCAAAGCCCTTCCTGCTTTCCTTTTGCATTCAGGTGCCCTGAATGGTTCAGATAAAAATTCTGGGGAAGCACAGGGTAGAGCAGAAAGCAGCAGGCAGTGAGGAAACCCAGAGGAGTTTCCCCAGAAGAAAAGCTCACCTTCTGGGAATGTACACATAGCAAATACCGATCACCTTTGTACCCGGCTGAAGAACAGCAGCCATCCAGAGTCCTACCTAGCCATATACATCTCTCCTTCCAGATCTGGAGCAGCTAACTTGCCCATGTAAGTGAAAGAAAAATTGCACCTATTTCTAGCTCAGAGGAAATGTCTGCTGTTGTTTAAAAATTCAAACAGCTTCTAAGTCATAATGCCATAACACTGCACTACCTACACAGTCCTCTTCTGTTTCAAAAGGTTTCCTGTGGACTCTACCACATCTGACAAATGCTGTGGTGGAAAACATGTCAACCACCAGCCCTTCTGAATGGAGATTTCCAGATCTGTGCAGAACATCCCTAGGACAAATGAGCGGTAAAATGCGACAGGGCTGGAAAACTCAGCATTCAACAAACAGTAGCAACTCTTCATGTATCCACGTCAAAGTATTCAGGATTCATAGTCAGAAATACTCTTCTCATTGATTTCATTATTAAAAGTCTGTTACAGCTAAGGGTTTTTTTAAATGCTGAATCTCATTTCCAAATGCCCTGAGGGAACAACAGCCACAACAATAAAATTAGGAACCCATTACTGAAGATAAAATTAGAATAACTAAGCTAGACACTATACAGGGAAAATGCAGTGTTAAAATGTATGAGGTAAAATGTTTTCTAACTATTCCAATGTTAAACTTAATTTTGTCCTTGGAATGAGCAAGGGCAGAAATTTGTGGGAAGCTACCACATATTAAACACAACTGTGTCTTGTGCAAATCACATGCTAAATTAGTTTATTTTCTCAGTGTAGTTAAGGCCGAAGAGGCTTAATAAGATATTTGAAATTAGTTTTTGATTAAAACCTGCTTTTAACCCTCCCTTCCTTCAGGATTATGATTCAGGGAAGTACTGAGGAAACAGATGGCTTACTTTTCAGTCGTGCTCACACAGGGAACCTGGAGGGATACCTCAAGTGAAAGAAATTCTTCAGCAAGCATGAAGAAGCCACTGCTATCACACCTACCACCTCCTTGGCAAAAAGCAGAAGAAGGTGACAGGTATTCACTTTTCTGTACTAGAGCAACCACTCAGGTACTTGGTAGTGAAATTTCCTAAGGAAGTTAGGATTGTGGTTTCAGACCATACAAACTACCATTAGAGTTAGGCTTTAGGATTAGAGTTAGGCTCCCCTTATTGCTCCTGAACAAGTATTTTCTTGAGACGGACATTGACACACTGCCTGTGCGCAGTGCATGCACAGGTTGTGCAGGCTGGGTAATGGCAGTTCCTTCACACAATCACGTTGAAAAAAAATCATTACTTATTTTTTCTTCTTTCTGGAGCAAAAAAAGAAATTGTGTCTTTCCAAATCCAGAACTGTCTCATAATATCCAAAATGGGATTAAAGTGGCAGGGGGTTGTTGTAGTCTGCTCTTTCTTCTTACACTAGGTAGCTCCCCCCCTTCCTTCTTCTCCTGTTCCAGGCTCAAACATGTGGCTGTCATAAATTCTTTAAGGGAATATTGTCAAATACATTCACCAAACATTCTGACACTGATGAAAAGGAATCATTCAAATGAAAAACCATGGTAATGAAAATACTCTGTTTAGAGCATTGCTTCACATTAGTGAACAGCTCACTTGCTATTCCTGGGTATTAGCGTTGAGCTCAGTGCTTTTGCAATAGATATTTTTAAATAAAGGTTAAAGAACATGTTTGTCTTATGTTACCTACTCCAAATGTCTGTGGAAACAAACAAGCACCCTCTTCTTACAGTACTGTCACTAGATCTTGAAACCAGCAGACACACCAAATACACATGCGTTTCACAAACTGTTCTCCAGCAGAAATCTACACATATGAGCTGACACCTTATCTCTAATTCAATCAAATGAGCTTACTGTTAAAGTTTTACAAAGCAACCCAGCAGCAAGGTGAAAGATGAAGAGATTATTGAATAATAGATAAGAATATTTTTAGTCAGCCTAGATGTATTCATGTATCTGAGAAAGCTCCAGGAACAAGCCCTCAGAAAGGTGCTGGCTGAATTCCAGCAAAGCAACCCAACCATCAGCATCCCATGACAGCTGGAGGCTCCCTAGGGCCAGGCTTGCCATGGGAGATGGCAGGACAGAGCCCAGAACAGGGCTACTGGGGGGCCCCAGGGCACAGAGGCAATCCCAGCCCCAGGCATTGGGCATCTCCCTCAGGATAGGGACATGGACCAATGAGGGGGCCCAGCTTGGAAGGCACATGGTTGGGCAGGACTGTAGAGAGCTGGACACCAGCACTGCTTTAGCATCACTGGGGCAGAGACCAATAGTCTCAGGGGGCTAAAATGGGGTACTGGGCTGTAGCAGGGTAGGGGTAGCACCTGGGGACGAGGTAGGGGGAGTCAGGGCTGGGGGTGCCCTCAGGGCCCGACACTGTCATGCAAAAGTGCAAGATTACTAAGAAGAAAGTTCCAGTCTTTCTGTTCCTGGAACTGCTGAGGATAATATCTTTGCTTCCTTTTCACTCATAGCTTTATAAGCCCAGCAATTGTGTCCTTAAATTTGCAGCAGCTGGAACTGTAAACCCATTCCCAAGGTCATGCCTTCCCATCAGTGTCCTACAGTGTCCTACAATGTTGTTAAATGCAGAGGCAACAAAGAATTTATAATGCTCTGGAAAGGGCCTTCCTCACACACAAAACAAGGAAACTACTAAATTGTCTGATTCCAGAGCTGTTCTGCTTCTTACCCTGCATCCTTTAACCAAGCAAGAATCACTGCTCCATTATTATCGTCTGAAGAGACAAAGATCTTAAAAAGCCAACCCTTTCCCTGTGTCTTCCCCTTTTAATGAAGATCACAGGGTGGTTGACATCTCTGATCTCATTACAGATCCTGACTGCCTCGAATAAGTGGAGGTATAATAACATCATTCACTTAAAAGCTAGGGAGATACTGACTGAAACTGCATCTACTGAAATAAAGTACCAGTGAAAAAAGGACCTGGATGTTCAGAACGTCATTCATTAAAATCATTTCTGAAAGGAACTGGCTCATGCGGGAATGCTGACACAAGAAGTGCCATGCTAAATCAGACTTGGCATTTAGTCTAGAATCAAAGTACTTGCACATAGTCCGTCCTCCTACAACACTGGCTACAGAGCAGAAAAGCCCTTACCTTACCATGTACAGCTATGAGAATATAAGCAATATATTCTTTTAAAAGGCAGGTAAAAAGAGGGGATACTTATCTCAGTACGATGCAAGCACAGTCCAACAATATTTATTCAGTTTCTCTCCTTTCCACCTGGAGGTATTGTAACACTAGGGTGTTTTGGCATAAACCCCAGACATACGTATATGAAACGCGAGAGGCCATCAAAGGGCCAGCAGTCAGTTTTGGGGGGTTTGGGCAGGTACAGGCAGGGCCCTTGTCCTAGGGTCAGGCAAGATCAAGTAACAAGTGACAGAACACTGGCAACATGGGACATGGAGTCCCACATCATCTTTCTGTGAGGACTTGGCCAGGCTATTGTGCCATTGCCATACACAGGGCCCAGAAGGCTGCTGCAAGTAGCACAGATTAGTAAGAAAATAGTGGTAAATAAATGTATGTATTCTCCTTCTGGTAACAACCCTTTTCAAAAGAAATCCACAACAAGCACCTTCAAGAGAAGAAAACCATGTAAGAACCCCTCACAGAATCTCAGCCTGTACACACACACGTACACAAACACACAGAGACCAGTGTATTTATCCAAAATCATCTCACTTAAGATCTCACTTCAGATCTTGCAGATCACATGAAGGTGGAGGGTCATCCACATGCAGATCCACTGCTTTCACAGCTGTCTGTATCCACCATTTGCATCTTCCACTTCCCAGCTCTCTAGAAGTTTCAGAGCGACTGAAATACTGAACATTGCCCTGCCTGCTAATTGCATCATTTGGAAATGCTGTGTTAGCTGATCTTCACTCCCTGAAATTGCACCATTTGACATTTGAAGATGTGTTTTCATTTCTGGGCAATAACGCACATACTTCAACTCCTTTCTTAGATGTGTCTTCCAACTGCTATTCCTTGCTACACTTTGGTATTCTCTTAAGTGAACACAATTGCCAAGAAAGAAGTCCTCACTTTCACCCACTCCTACATCTTCTCCTAGATCATCTGTTGTACTGTGCCATCATAAATATTTGTGTGGCTACATAGTGAACCAGACCAGGGAACTGATCCAGCTTAAAAACAGCCCCGGGGGGAAAAATATGCAGTTTTTCCAATATAGTTCCCCACAAGGTCATACAAATGCTTGTACTGCAATTTTAAGTAGGTTTCTGTAAAAACAGGAATGAATGAGAGAAGGAAGGGGGAACAGTCTGCTTTTTTAAGCAGCTGTACTGGCCTTACTGTGGTGGCATGGTTTGTCATTTGCTTTTACCAGCATTTGTCCGCAGAACACATAGAAACCCCTGTTTTGGGGAGCAAAAAAGGCACAGAGCTACCAGAGGTTCCTCCTGAATGGAAAAAGTTCTTTGCACAGTGATATCTAATTCTTGCCTTCATTTGAGGCCAAGTCTATAATCTCCAAGACAGCATCCTTACACCTGAAGAAGAGCTTTCTTCTATCAACCAATCACAAGGTCATTGGAGTCAACTGTTATCACTTCAGAGGTAAACAGCCTATATATTCTCCCACTTTCTCCAGATTTTAGGACTGATAAGATGGAATACTGCCTGGTCACCTATTCCACAGCCGTATAGTGCAAATGGGAGGAACGAGTCTGGAAGCATTACCATTTGATTGCATTTTATCAAAAAGCCTTTTGAAAACAGCTCACCTCCTCATTTAACAGTTTCTAACAAATTAAGCCCGAAACTAAAGCCAGAAAGTCCTGACGCTAATTCCCTCGATTTCCCTTCTTTTTGTCTTATTTTCTTTTCTCAATATAAAGCGGCAGTTCTGCTGCTGATACTTCTCAGGATATGTGAGATAATCTTCTGTAAGACACTTGTAAATTGCAGTTAGATGCAAGCTTGCTGCTGAATAAAGCCATACAGGATCCAAAAATGTCCTTCCCTTGCTTCTTCCACTTCAAAAAAAAAAGTCAAGAATTACTGTTTTCTCCCTGCTGGTTTGTGGTGTGAGATAGTGAGGATCCAAAACCAGCTGATCCCATGAGTGGGAGGACTGATTACAAAGAGAACTCTTCTTTTATTGTTTCCAGAAACTGTACTATTAACTTAAATTGTGGCTATCTTTTTGCCAGTGGGCTTAATGTATTCAGACTAAGGATAGTGTCTATGTGAACATTACAATTTCCTGAAGAGATTGCAAATCAGCAGTCTTCCCTGAAATCCTGTACCATTGCTTACCCTTCGCTGAACTAGAAACATGAAGGCTGTGTGGTATCATATGCTAGGGAACTTCCTTCATGCAGTGTCTGTACCATGGCAAGGCTGGGAATAGAGCTCTGATACCTAAGTTGATGGACATGTTTAGCTTGAGTCAGTTTATCCAGTAAAGATCAGGGATAACTGTGCACAAAGATAACAGAAAGGGACTGATCCTGGTCATCTCTACTCTTGGGGTAGCTCTGCTAATTTTGGAGAAAGCTGAGTGGGACTTGGCTATGTAACAAAACAGGTGAGCATTTTTAGACATTAAATGGGTTTGAACTCTAGGGACCCTAGAGAATGTGAAATCTACTGCTGAGCAGAGGCTGTATAAGGAAGTGAGAGGCCTGTTTTTAACATATCCTTGGGAAAGAAAGCAAGAAAAACTGTCAATTTTTCTTCCTGTTCAAATGCCAGTTCCCCACATTTCCTTCTGCCTCTACTTTTGGCTGTAATAGTGGGGCTGTTGCAGCTGTGATGGTCTCAGGACATAACCAAGGCAATATTTGTAAGGACAAGTCCTATTTTTTATTAAATCGTGCATTTGGGGGAAAAAGAACAGGCAGATTTTCAGACACACAAGCCCATCTCCATGTCACTGAAAAGTCAGTGTGCTTAGAAACGTGTCTGAGCTTTTTCTAGTTAAATCTGTCTAGTAAGAGATATGACACCTCCCTTCAACACCCCTGTCCTCAATTTGATGCTCAGCTCACTGTCTTCTCAGTAAAGACTCCTGTAACCCCATTTTGACAGCACTCCCACTCTTGTCTAGACTTACTGAGTTTTCATATATTCATTTCCACCTTTCTTCCCATTCTTCTCACCCTGCCCCACCACCTCTTTAATGTCCCACTGAGCAGATCCTCTGGATCCGTCACTCTCATTATACTGTAGCCCTTTTGACAGACCTCTGCTAGGTAAGAACAGTTCCACAAAACTTCATTTTCCACAAGGCAAAGCCACCAGAGCAATTCCTGTCCAGTCAGAGCCACTTTCTCTGCCAGGCACTGCCTGATGACTGCATGATGGGACTGTGCTGCTAACTGTGTCACTGCAGCTATCAGGAGTAAAAACAACCCTCAGAAATAAAGTTCCTTGCAATGACATGGTTCAACCAGCTTCCTGGCACGCAGTGACAGAGGCAGAGCCAAGGGGATAAAATAGGGATGGGAATAAAGGCTGAGTGCAGGGTGAAGGCGGAAGGCAGTGGGTTGAGGCTAAGAACCGCTTTGGGCATCTGCACCCTATGGAGAACACCAGTGGGTCAGAAGGCAGCTTTCTCAGTAGCAAGAAAGCAGCCAGCATACAACAGGCAGTATTTTTCCTGCAGTTCATAGTAATGGTATTTTGTAAGCTTTGTCTACAGCTGCTGTGCAGAAAATGCAGGAACATTTTGCAATATTGTTAACATTGTGGTGTCATAGTCTCTTCAGTTCTGTATGAGTGGCTATAAGAGACAAGAACAGGTTAGGACCAAAGAGAAAAGAAAGGCAAGGGAAGGAAAATTCTCAAGTGTTTGCCTCAATAGGCCGTCAAGAACTGAAGAGGGCAGCACCCTGCTGATATGACAGGTTGGCAGCACAGCAAAGACCAATTAGACTCTATTTCTGCAACTGGAGTTAAGACTGAAGAAAGCCCCTTGAAAGAAGGGTACTGGGGAAAAATGAAGAATATCTAGCAATGCTCTGCAGAACAGCAAATCTCCCCATAGTCAAGCTTGGTTTAGGGCTAAGCCTTAGCTTAGTAGAGTAGGAATGCCTCAGGTAGGACAAAAGGAGAAAAATAATGCCCCAGCCTCCTGCCTAGCACAGACTGTATGGACATTGGAGCTGCTGATGAATCAACATGAATCAGCCCTATTATACAGACCATAATAATGATGTAAAAAGGTGATGCAGCAGCTGACTCAGAGGCACCTTGCACGTCCAGGGTGAGGCACGGAGCTGGGAAGCCTGGGCAACAGGCCCAAGGGATTTTGCCCTATCTATCTGGTTCAAATAACCAATATGTATCATACCAACCTGTGATGTAAAAGGCTCACTGACTTCCTTTAAAAGATCAAGTCCTCCTTCAGGATTTACTTGTCTCGCCAGTGAGGTCACTGACAAGTAAAGGTGCTGTGACGGCAGCCTGGCTCAGCACACTCAAAGGAGATGGGCTGGTCATTATATAGGACCTTCTCTGAGGACCAGCTGAAGGGTAGCCAGGGACATGTGCGAAGACATGTGTCACTAGCAAGAGCTACATAACAGGACAGAAACTGAAATCCGAGAGACTATGACACAGACTATGCTGAGCCTTTAAAAAGCAGCTCTGAGCAACGGTTGCTGTGTGAACCTCACCATGGACATCCGGCAGCAGAGCCACATAAGGCAGCAAATTACACAACAAAATAATAAAGAACACACTATATTTCAGTAGCATCAGTTTCTCAGTCCAGTCTCCCACATGGTGATATGAACAGCTCTATTGGCATGGAGAAAAAGGTCATCTGGCTTGAGATCTCAGCTGGGATCAGATCTGCCACCAGGGAATACCCATTGAGAATACATCCTTACACAAGAAGTCTTGGCCTTCCACTGTACTTCTCTGAAGTACAGTTTCTCTAAAATACCCTCACATGCTGCAGATAATAATTTGCTGTCAGCTTGTAAGGAATGCAACTTGTAGGCCTCTCCCTGTGTCATGAGCAATGCTTGCTGGCATGCAAGAAATGCAGGCAGAGCTCCCACAAGATTTGGGAGCATCCCAATATGATGCTTCTTACTGCTTTTTTCACTCTTACTAGCTGCCATGATGGACATGCCGGCTCTGTGTCTGGGCAGCAACATATATTGGCGTGCCCTTACACATCACCCTGGCTGTATGCTCCCCAAGTTGTGACATCCTTCACGAAGACCCTTCATGGCTGGTGTTCCCCTTAGCCTGGCTCTGGCCATGGCTCTGCATGTTGGTATGATTCTGTCCTTCTTCACCACAAGCCCCTCTCTTCAGTATGGATCAGATCCAGACAGAGCTAAACATGTATACATTAGTAATAGGGTGAGGCTCTCAGATCCCCAGGTTAAACCTGGACACAAGTGAGGCCTGTAGTAAACCAGGGATGAGGTTCATCTCACCAAAACTTTTGATGCCATCAATATAAACAAGTAAAACTGAGCTAGTTGTCTAGACAACCTTTTTTACTATAGTGGAGAAGTATTTCTGGAGTACAACTCATCTGAATTAATTTCTGAATCTACCTCAGAATGGCAGAACTCATGTATTGCAAAGTGTTTATTCTTCACCATTGAATCCATCAACAAATCCCATTCTAGATATCAAATGAATGGAGTTATATTTGCTTGCACCATTTCCTACAAATACCTACTTGGAAACATTTATATCAGCTTGGAACTGATGTATTCCAATTTCATTTGCATAGCTGGAGTGGATTCTCAAACATAGCAGAACTTTAGAATTAGGTCTCCCACCTATACTAAATGCATACTAAAAATTCTCTTTATTTTTTTAATTGAAATTGTGCAGGCTGCTGAAAAAGTGAGCTGCATCACTGAGCACTAGACACAGTGCTCCTCTTTGGCCTTGGATCTCTTTATGCATTATGCTGTGGTCTTTTTGAATAATACCCCATTGGAAAGTAGCAGGGGCTGACAGAGCTGGAATACCACAGAAAACACCCCAGATGGGTGGGAACTGCAGACTTAGCGCTTCATTCAATATCTGCCTTACAGCAGGTAGAGTAGGGTGTGCCTTGTCTTTCACCTTCTCTGCACTTAGTGCATGAGGCTGGGCACCTGGAAATGAACATTGCTCTCAATACCAGCATCACAGCAGGGAAAAGGGAAACAGAGGTATGTATTCAATATAGCTGTGGAATCTACTACCAACAAACAGTGGCCCTGATCCTGAAAGATGATAGATGGCCTTCAGGGGTAGTGCTGCACCACAGAAGGCACTGCCTGCTTGGTCTTGGCTGTGGAAGAACAGGCTCAGTAGCATGGGTATCACAGAGAGTTTGACAGTGGGGCAGGTAAGGGGTTGTCTAGTGTTTCTACCTAGACAACGTTCATTCAGCTTTCATTTACATCATTTACAATTAAGCTGTAACAAATCAAAATACAACAGTCTTTATGTAGTGCCACATTTGCAATTCTTCTTTAGGACAAAGCCAAAAAGAATAAAGAAAAGTTGCAATAGTGTTTTTCTTACTAATAAAGATTGGATAGTTGTGATCTGGCTTTTATTACATTAAGCATACCAGATGGTAAGAGGACATCTATCTGTGTTGGACAGAATTGATCTTAGCTTTGCGCTCTTGAAGAAATATGTGCAACAGCATGACAGAGTCAAATGATGCCTGAAACAGGATTTAAGTTTGAATTATTGAACCACACATTAATTGAGGTTGGAAGAGACCTCTGGAACTCACTTACTCCAATACCCTGTTCAAAGCAGGTCCATTGCCAACATTGTACCAGGTCACTTGATCAGTGCCCCCTGCTCTCAGAGCACTTCCCTGGGACTAAGGCTTTGGCAGCCATGATGCTTTTGCCAGCTGAAGCCATTTCTACTTCACCTCCAATCTTGGTTCTCACAGCACCATCCCAGCACAAACACCTAAGTAGTTTCCTAAGGAAGTGATTCAGCTGAAATACGCAATCATAGAATCATAGAATAGCTAGCGTTGGAAAGGACCTTAAGATCATCTAGTTCCAACCCCCCTGCCAGGGGCAGGGATACCTCACACTAAACCATGCCACCTAAGGCCCTGTCCAACCTGGCCTTCTACACCGCCAGGAATGAAGCATTCACAACTTCCCTGGGCAACCCATTCCAGTGCCTCACCACTCCCACAGTAAAGAACTTCTTCCTTATATCCAATCTAAACTTCCTCTGTTCAAGTTTGAACCCGTTACCCCTCGTCCTATCACTACAGTCCCTCATGAAGAGTCCCTCCCCAGCATCCCTATAGGCCCCCTTCAGATATTGGAAGGCTGCTATGAGGACAGCCCCAACTTTCTCAACCTATCTTCATACAGGAGGTGCTCCAGTCCCCTGATCATCCTCGTGGCCCTCCTCTGGACTTATTCGAACAGTTCCATGTTCTTATGTTGAGGACACCACAACTGCACACAATACTCCAAGTGAGGTCTCACAAGAGCAGAGTAGAGGGGCAGGATCACCTCCCTCGACCTGCTGGTCGCACTCCTTTTGATGCAGCCCAGGATATGGTTGGCTTTCTGGGCTGCAAGTACACACTGCCAGCTCATGTTCATTTTCTCATCAACCAACACCCCCAAGTCCTTCTCTGTAGGGCTGCTCTGAATCTCTCCTCTGCCCAACCTGTAGCTGTGTCTGGGATTGCTCCCACCCAGGTGGAGGACCTTGCACTTGGCATGGTTAAACTTCATCAGGTTGGCATCAGCCCACCTCACAAGCGTGTCAAGGTCCCTCTGGATGGCATTCCTTCCCTCCAATGTACCACCCGAACCACACAGCTTGGTGCCATCGGCAAACTTGCTGAGGGCGCTCTCAATCCCACTGTCCATGTCACCGACAAAGATGTTGAACAAGACTGGCCCCAACACCAATCCCTGAGGGACTCCACGCGTTACTGGTCTCCAGCTGGACATTGAGCCATTGAGCACAACTCCTTGCATGCAGCCATCCAGCCAGTTCTTTATCCACCGAGTGGTCCACCAATCAAATTGATGTCTCTCCAATTTAGAGACAAGGATGTCGTGTGGGACAGCATCAAACACTTTTCACAAGTCCAGGTAGATGACATCAACTGCTCTACCCCTGTCCCTCAGTTCCGTAGCCCCATCATAGAAGTCCACCAGATTGGTCAGGCAGGATTTCCCCTTAGTGAAGCCATGCTGGCTGTCACCAACCACCTTGTTATTTTTCATGTGCCTCAGCATGCCTTCCAGGAGAATCTGCTCCAAGATTTTGCCAGGCACAGAGGTGAGGCTGACTGGTCTGTAGTTCCCCAGCTCATCCATTTTCCCCTTCTTGAAAATGGGGGTTATATTTCCCTTTTTCCAGTCGTCGGGAACTTCACTTGACTGCCATGATTTTTCAAATATGGTGGACAGTGGCTTAGCAACTTCATTTGCCAGCTCCTTCAGGACCCGTGGATGGATTTCATCAGGTCCCATGGACTTGTATACGTTCAGGTTCCTAACATGGTCTCGAACCAGATCCACTCCTACAGTGGGCCCAGGGTCTTCATTCTCACAGTCCCTGCATCTGCCTTCCAAGACTTGGGTGGTGTGGTCAGAGCATTTTCTGGTGAAGACTGAGGCAAAGAAGTCATTAAGAACCTCAGCCTTCTCCAAATCCAGGGTAGCCAGGTCTCCCGATAGGTTTCGGAGACGGCCCACGTTGTCCCTAGTCTGTCTTTTATTTGCAGTGTACCTATAGAATCCCTTCCTGTTATCCTTAACATCCCTAGCCAAGTTTAACTCTAAGTGGGCCTTAGCTTTCCTAACCTGGTCCCTAGCTTCCCGGACAACATCCCTGTATTCTTCCCAGGCTGCCTGTCCTTGCTTTCACCTTTTATATGCCTCTTTTTTCCTTCGAAGTTTCCTCAGCAGCTCCTTATCCATCCAAGGAGGTCTCCTGGCCCTCCTGCAGCACTTCCTTCTAGTAGGGATGTATCGCTCCTGAGCTTGTAGCAGGTGATCCTTGAATATCAACCAACAGTTGATATAGCCCCTCTAGGGCTATATCCCATGGAACCTTACTGAGCAGGTTCCTGAAGAGGCCAAAGTCTGCTCTCTTGAAGTCCAGGGCAGTGAGCTTGCTGCACGCTCTTCTCACTGTCCTGAGGATCTCGAATTTGACCATCTTGTGATTGCTACAACCAAGGCTGCCCTGGCGCGTCACATTTCCAACCAGCCCTTCTCTGTTGGTGAGGACGAGATCAAGCATGGCACCTCTCCTTGTCGGCTCCTTTGTTACCTGCAGAAGGAATATAATCTGTACCTCCAATATAATAATAATTTTTTAGCTGGAATGGTTCCTAAGTCCAACTTATTCTGTTGTCCTACTCACAACTGTGCTAGCATTACAGAGAAAGAGCCAGACAAGGACAAGCAGCTAAGAGGAAGGGAAAGGAGAAGGAAAGAGCAAGGAAAATGCCTGCCTGAGCCAGAGCTGCAGATTAATGATTTCTGAGCCAAGCCTAACCCTCAGAGAAGCATGATCCAATTCCTCCATATCTGTACTTTCCTCTTCTATATAAGGGGGAGGTGGGTGACTTCAGAGAGTTTGTAGATGAAAGGCGTGATAGAAATTGCTTATTGACTATTTTCATACCCACTGAACTTACTGGGAAAACTCTACCAAATGTATAGGAACAAGATGAATATGTACATGTGTTAGAAAGAAGAAGCAAGAATAAAGTTGGCTTGAGCAGAAGTATAAAAGAAATAAAATTTTCCAATTAAAATAGCCAGACTGGCTGAACTACAGAACCTGGGGTGTATCCACCCAACATCCTGTGGAAAGGCACTTCCTTCAGAATTCGATCAAGCCTGAACAAAGCTGGAATGAGCTCACCTGCATTAGCTCCAGCTTTCCCATTCTCACAGTATTTCCATATTTGTCAAAAGGGTTCAAAATGTTGTTCAAAATAACTAACAAAGAAAGAGAGCAACCAGTGATCAAAATAATCTGAGTAAATTCCACAGTAGTACTAGATCGCTACTGATGTGCTGAAGATTCAGGCAACTGATCCTCATCAATGCTACTGCCAACATACAAAAAAAGATCTGATTCATCCCATCTAGCAGTAGGTATCTAATGCAGCCATCTGAGTTGGAAGCCAGACCACACTAGCCTCTCTGTGTAACAAGTACTCCCTGCAGATAATTCATCTCAACATCTTACTTACCATTTCTGTATAAGACCATCAGAGGTGAAGACTGCCCCTGCAAGCACCACTCAAACCCTCATGCTCACCGCTGATCAGCAAGAAGCTAGATGCCCTGTCACTTTTGAGTCCAGTCTCAGACCCTCATTTCTACTGCCCAGAGTTCAAAATGTAATTTGAAAGCCAAATACAGATTTATCTGTCAACATGAGTTGCCAGAGACTATACTTACTAAAATCAACCCAACAATGAAGCCTGACCTTATTTTTAAACTGCATGATTGACACTGATTAGCCCAGATTTAAAGATAATACTCCTAACCAGAGTATAATATTCCCATATAGATTCAGCAGAAGCTGGGGGCTTTAACTAGTCCTGACTCTCAACATTACCCTGACTTTAAATGTTAAATATGAAGACTTACAGTCCTACCAAATGTGGAAGTAGGAATAAGCTTCTGGCTCTTAACTATCAAAATTCCCAATTCATTTCAGCACATGTACCTACCACATAAGTAGAACAGGAAAGCTGCCTTAACGGCAAGGAGTGGCTTTAACTAGGACCCTGTACCAAGCCTTTAGCCTCTGCCTACAGCTATATCACTGATTACAGGTTCAAACTGAAGGGTGACTAGGGGAGCCACAGCCCACAGATCAGCAGCATCTAAGTACATAATAGACACAATACACATATTGTAGATAGACTGACATAAACCAAACTGTATTTCTCACAGTTGCTATTAAGAACACAGTTGCGTTCCTTTTTTAAATAGAATACAGTGTTTAAAAATAATATGTTCCCTTCCTAAAGTATTAGGAGTAACTTAATTTTCTAGGATTGATTCTATGGACAAGACCTGTATGATTAAGAAAAGGGAAAAATGTCTTAATTCTACTTCTCTGTTAAATCACATCCCGTAAATTACTGCCTTATTCAGAAAGCCAAACTCATCCTGCTAATTACAAATTCTTCTCCCCTAATTAGGTAATGGAAATAATAACAAATGACGTAAGTAACTAATCACAGCTAAATAGCACAGCTTGTATTGTGGATACCAAGTATTCCATACTGCAAACATGCTCATGGAATATGAACAAGGAAAGTGCAGTCTGTCCTTGCGAACTACACAAGAGGAAGAGTTTACGTTCACTGAGTAAAATGCAGCCAATAAAAAAATACTTGGGACTAACAGAAAACAGACCTCATAGCAGCCTTCCAGTATCTAAAGGGGGCCTATAGGGATGCTGGGGAGGGACTCTTCAGGAGGGACTGTTGTGATAGGATATGACAAGGGGTAACGGGTTCAAACTTAAACAGGGGAAGTTTAGATTGGATATGAGGAAGAAATTCTTTACTGTAAGGGTGGTGAGGCACTGGAATGGGTTGCCCAGGGAAGTTGTGAATGCTCCATTCCTGGTGGTGTTCAAGGCTGGATTGGACATAGCTTTGGGTGACATGGGTTTAGTGTGAGGTGTCCCTGCCCATGGCAGGGGGGTTGGAACTAGATGATCTTAAGGTCCTTTCCAACTCTAACTATTCTATGATTCTATGATTCTATGTTTAATATGTCACCATTCAGAAGCTTTCAGCTCCAGTGCATTACTTTATGTTCAAGGTGCTGTATGAACTGGTTTCTGCCTTTGTAGCATGCTACTAAAAGATTTTACATGGGTGTAGTTAAAGAGCTATCAGCAAGACCTGGAAGTAGAATATATCTGTCTGACTTACTCTAAATGCATGCAAAACGAAAGACCACGCTAAAAGCTGATTACACTGCTTTTAAACATGCTCCTCTCTGCATATACCGTCTGCACAGTGACTTTAAAGTGTCATGTGATTATTACGTAGAAACAAGCTAATCTTTGGTGCACATGAGCTTGCGGCTTTCAAAGGGTATAATGTATTTTCATGTTACCAATCCTGACTACAAAGAAAAAATTAATAAAAACTCCAATCAGAAGCAGTCCTGGATATGAATGTGCTAAACATGGGTTTGCACTTTGAAATCCAAGTGCTAGCACATTTATCTTGGAAATTACAAGATTCTGGCAGCTAACTAGTCAGGCTACAGAAGGGCAGCAACAAATTGAAGGCAACTTCCATTTTACTTCCTAGTTAACAGATTGCTTTCAACAGTTCATGGATTAAAAGACAGAAGAAGGATACCAAACCTCTGCCTTTGAAATGCAATGTCAAAAGCCCCTGTATGCTCATAAGCAGAAGTACAGTTACCATATAAAAGTAGGAATAAAGAGGGAGGAAGAAAGATTAGTTGCACCTTCTGGTAAGGAGGAATGGCCAGTGGTTCGGACACCTCTGGTTTGTGACACCTCAGTTCCTTGCCATGCTGCAGCTCATCTGCGTAGCACCAGGAGACACACTGAATTGCCTCTGCAGCTTCTCCTGTAAAATGGCAATAGCAGACCACCATTACTGCAAACACACGGTATAAAGAAGCCTGGTGAGTGAGAAAGAGACATGCTGAGATGCTGTGAGTATAACCAGATGTGTAGCAGAGAAGATTTAACAGCTTAGGATGCCTTAGGATTCAATGGTCATTCTCCCTCTTCCTTGCCTATACCTCCATTCCTGACCACACTGCCTCAGCTTCTCTCTTGTGTAACTTCTGATGCTGTCTGTACAATAAAGCAAATACAACTTACTAAGTGCAAAAATATACACTTTTCTTTTGTTTGGGTTTATTTTAGTGCTGTCAAGTTGAGTCAGGTCAGTGTACAGTTAGATGAGTCTTAAAGATAGTGGAGAGGACAGCCAGAACTATGGAGGCTGATGAGAGAGGAACAAAGGAGGGGACAGCAGCAGGATCTCCCCTCTTCAAGCATCAGCAATTCACTAGACTGGGAGTTATAGCATGTAACTGCCCTTGACTGATGGCATCTTAGGTAGTGGCACACAGGTTCAGATAAAAGCAGGAACAGTTTATTGCAAGGAGTGGTGGTCAAGGCCTGATCCAGCACAGACACTGGAGCACTAAGAGCCCAGAAATATAGGCAGGGAAGTTTACTGCCAGCCAAGAATGATATTCTCTCTCTCTCTCTCCCTTAACATAGAAGTTATTATGTCTTGGTTTCAATTGACTGCACAGTGCTACCCCACCAGATTTGATACTGTTATTTAGTTTGCTTGAAAATAATACCATTTTCCTGATGTATTTTGCTTTCATAACATGCTTCCAGGACACCCTGTTCATCGGAACAGAGAGGAACCAGGAGGCCATCTTCAGCAAGACAAAGATTTGGGTGTGTTTGGACCATGGTGTTATAATAAATGCGTAAATAATATATTTCTGGTGCACTTGTCTCCCTTCCAGAATGGCAGAGCAACAGCACATATTGCTCTTACAACTTACTGCTGTGAAAGCTAAGGCTGCCACGATTTTAGAAAGCAAAGAGGCCTTTTGAAATCCGAAGCGTGCCATGCACCATGCTGGCAAGCACTGAGAATATTCCCAATCACCACTGACTCCCTCATAAGGGGGCAATGATACGCACCTACAACACATTCACCATCTCCCTCAGTCTTGGGATGGGACCTGGGAAAATAGACTTAAAAGCATGCCCACTTCTGCAGAAAAAAGCAAGGATGGGCATGAGCCTTTTGGCATCACCCCTGCCCACCTTCCTCTTTGAGCCTGAGTGACTAAGCCTTCATTTAAGCAGGATCTCTTGGGAACCACTGCCAGCACACATACGGAGCACAGCCTGTGCTCATGACTCCAGCTCTGCAGCCAGATGTCCTAATTGCTCTGCTACCAGGTCCCAATGGGCTGACATAAATTACATTATTAATGGCTGGCTAGAGCTCTTGGAAGCTGTGAACCAAGTTTATTAAACAGATAAATTCACCAGCTTGAAGAATATCTACTTTACCTTTCCTAGATATATGGTACCTTCTCTGCAGTATTTATCCTCAACTGTGGTGGTGAATTGCATTGCATGAAGAAGGCAATCAGACAACAGGACCTGCAAATATTCCTGCCCAGTGTGACTACCAGAGGAAGGGAATTGCAACTGCTCACAGCTGCTACACACATTTTTCCAGATGCTCAGAGAGAATGGTGATTAAATTTTGTTTTCTTATTTCAAAAAGATAAATAAGAATGTCATGTGCCAAACTTCAAGAGTAGCTCAACCAGCCTTTCATTTGTGGGCAATTCCAAAATGCCAGTATTCGAAGGGCAAAGAGCACACCTACCCATATGTGCTGCAAAGCTCTCTGTACACTAGAAGTGTAATAAAAAAATGATCATAAACAATAAAAATGTCTTGCATGCAAATAACCATTTGCCTTGATGTTTAGATTTAGCAAGTGCTACTTCTCACTGTACATCAGTTTTGATTTGCCTGTGATAAGGCCAAATCAGGAAGCATTGTTCTGATGATCTCATAGCAGCCTTCCAATATCTGAAGGGGGCCTATAAGGATGCTGGGGAGGGACTCTTCATGAGGGACTGTAGTGATAGGACAAGGTGTAATGGGTTCAAACTTAAACAGGGGAAGTTTAGACTGGATATGAGGAAGAAATTCTTTACTGTAAGGGTGGTGAGGCACTGGAATGGGTTACCCAGGGAAGTTGTGAATGCTCCATCACTGGCGGTGTTCAAGGCTGGATTGGACATAGCTTTGGGTGGCATGGTTTAGTGTGAGGTGTCCCTGCCCCTGGCAGGGGGGTTGGAACTAGATGATCTTAAGGTCCTTTCAACCCTAACTATTCTATGATTCTATGATTCTATGATGATCAATAACATAATCAAGGAATGGGACACGAAAACTAGGTAAGAACAATTTAGGAGAATCAAAGAAATAAAAATATACCACTGGTAAATGAAACCATCACAAAGTGTCTCCATATATCTCATAGAAGACTTGAGACAATCTATTAGTTGCTTAAGAATTTATATAGAAAGGACAATTGGCATCACCCAAATTTAGGCACCTCACAAATAAGCAATTCTCATTATATCCAGCAGAGAGGGAGAGGTTCCTTTGCTGGCTGATGAGGATTCTCTTAACTCAGATGTTTTCAGTTGCCTTGTTTAAAAGTCTCACTCTCTGTTACATACAGAGGAAGCCTAGTCAGCCTGGCTGGCTGATGTGGTGACTTGAGGCCACAGCATTCAAAAGCTGGGCTGCCTAAGACATCATGGATGCCTATCTTAGAATCATAGAATCATAGAATAGCTAGGGTTGGAAAGGACCTTAAGATCATCTAGTTCCAACCCCCCTGCCACGAACAGGGACACCTCCCACTAAACCATGCAACCCAAGGCTCTGTCCAACCTGGCCTTGAACACCGCCAGGAACGGAGCATTCACAACTTCCTTGGGCAACCCATTCCAGTGCCTCACCACTCCCATAGTAAAGAACTTCTTCCTTATATCCAATCTAAACTTCCCCTGTTTAAGTTTGAACCCGTTACCCCTTGTCCTGTCACTACAGTCCCTAATGAAGAGTCCATCCCCAGCATCCCTATAGGCCCCCTTCAGATAACTGGAAGGCTGCTATGAGGTCTCCACGCAGCCTTCTCTTCTGAAGGCTGCTATGAGGTCTCCACGCAGCCTTCTCTTCTGAAGGCTGAACAGCCCCAACTTTCTCAGCCTATCTCCATATGGGAGGTGCTCCAGTTCCCTGATCATCCTCATGGCCCTCCTC
The DNA here is from genome assembly GCA_028858755.1 of Ara ararauna. NCBI lineage: Eukaryota > Metazoa > Chordata > Aves > Psittaciformes > Psittacidae > Ara > Ara ararauna. The sequence continues at coordinate 118,591,344 of CM054376.1, read as the reverse complement.
TGGACTTGCTCCAACAGTTCCCTGTTCTTTTTATGTTGAGGACACCAGAACTGCACACAATACTCTCAAGTATCTAGTGCTGGGGAGTGCCTAATGCTCTCCTAAAATGCATCCTATACTGCATTAATCTGACAGTCTTTACATTATTCACACATTATTTCTCAAATAAAATGTTTTTAAACTATCTCAACTGTCTTTCTTTGGGGTTGTTTGGGATTTTTGGTTTATGAAGATTGCTGTAACTTACAAATACCCTGGGCAGAAAGCAGCCTAGAAATATGAAAGGCAGGATGAAATACATCTTTAAAGGGTAGTTACATTTTTCCCTGACATAGCAGTGTACAGGATCTTAGTCTTTCACTGCCTTCTATCAGGCAGCTTAAGAAATCTCAGACGCTTTTCAGAGAAAGGAAGACAAAATGTGATGTCATTGTTTTTAAGAGCTAAATAATTTCCAGAAATGTGTTTAACTCATTTTTTTTCCAGGAAGTTTTCATTTGTTTATAGAACTTCCAGAAATTCCACTTTCTGCCCTCTTTCCAAGCTTTGGTTTGGTTGTTTTACCTAGTACACAGGAAAAAAAACCAACCCAAACTACCAACAAAACAAGAAATTGGTAGAGATAGGACAATGTAGTTTTATTCTAATGGAGTTGGCTGGTCTAGAGTGTCCAAGGCTTCCTGCACCACTGGTGCTGAATCCACAGCTCTAACCCATGTTTCCCAGCCTGTCAGAAATGTCACAGTCTGAAACCCAAAGGCATGTTCCTCTAATCTCTGGAAGTACACAGAAATAACTGCATAGAATAACTTCCAGTTTTGTAGCTTGAACTATCACAAACAGAGGACTAAAGAAACAGAATGTGCTGCCATAACATAAATGCAGCCAGAGGGGAAAGAAACAAAATTGAGAGGTCAAGAGGGCCAGGGTGGACAGCACATTACACAGGAACAGTAACAGCCTCCTTCCCTTCCTGCTTTACAGCTGGGCTAGGTTACTCTTCTGATTTATACAGATTCACTTTCTATAGTTCTGTTAAAAATCCAGCAAAACAAAGCAGATGCTCAGGTAATGGCCTAAACAGGCAACCATGTAGAGGCAACAAGTGTTGCTATGCTCTTTAGAACAGGGACAGAAGACAACACAACTGATCAGAAACACATCCTTTATACTCCTTACTTTATATTCCTTAATACTTACACTACTCAGTTTGGCTGGTTTGTAGTTCATTCCCATCCAAATCAGATGCATTTTCTGGATGTCACCTTTTGCCAGATGTCATCTAAAGCCAGATAGCGCTACTCCAGTCCCTTATACTCTTCATGCCCATTCCCTTACCATTCATGCAGTTTTCACTGATTATCCATAACAGTGTTATCTGAAAAAAACATTTATTTTGATTTTTTTTCCAACTCTGCACCATTCTTATTCTGTTAAGAATTGATCCAAGGAAAAACATGCAGCAGAACAGATTTTATATAGTATGCAACCAGCAGAAACTGCTATATAAAGTTAAAGAGACAGTGTATTTCTATTGCAGCTAAGACTGATATGACTGATCTCAGGTAACTAAAACAAGGTGTTTCATTGCCAGTTTACTGTTTAGCTATTGCTACTGCAAGAAAGACTAATTTCTTTTTTAGGTTTTCAACCAATACCAGTTTGATAAATAACATTATAACATTATCTGATATTGCATATTAAATGCATCCAATGTAGATGTTGGATTGTAGACGTAGGCTTGTTGGAGGAAGTCCAGAGGAGGGCCATGAGGATGATCAGGGGACTGGAGAACCTCCAATATAAAGACAGGCTGAGAAAGTTGGGGTTGTTCAGCCTGGAGAAGAAAAGGCTGCATGGAGACCTCATAGCAACCCTCCAGTATCTGAAGGAGGCCTACAAGGATGCTGGGAGGGAACCTTCATTAGGGACTGTAGTGACAGGACAAGGGGTAATGGGTTCAAACTTAAACAGGGGAAGGTCAGGTTAGATATAAGGAAGAAGTTATTTACTGTGCAGATGGTGAGGCACTGGAATGGATTACCCAGAGAAGTGGTAAATGCTCCACCCCTGGCACTGCTCAGGGCCAGGTTGGACAGAGCCTTAGGTAACATGATCTAGTGTGAGGTGTCCCTGCCCATGGCTGGGTTGGAACTAGATGATCTTTAAGGTTCTTTCCAACCCTAACCATTCTGATTCTGTGATTCTATGAATATAGAAGTTCTGGGTTTTTAAACTATTTCCTAGGACATTCTTCTTTTTTCTCTTCCAAGACATCCTATTTTGGATGTTGTTTAAGTCTGGATAACAAACAGGTTCCAATGTTAGGAATGCTTTTTCTTAATTCAGTATATTCTATATTGTGTGCAGATTTATTTAAAAAAAAAAAAAAAGTCCTGTAAGCCTGAAAACCCACACTGGCGTCAGACTGCAACTGAAATAGAAAGCTTTTTGAAATGCTTCTCAAATGTTACTTTAAGCCAGAAGCACAACTACAACATTTTTGTTGGCATACCTTGTTACCTTTGAAATACACAAACCACTATTCTTGACGTGTTCTTGTTTTCTTTGTATTTTAATAAATAAGATGTGTCCTTTGGGAATGCATGGTGAGTCCCCTTTCATAGGGTGGCTCTGTCATCTAACTGCGGCATCCCTCCACTGCAAAGTATGCAACGTATATATTTGTTAAGTGTTTATTTAAGTGAGGGTCAGAGATTTTCACAGGCTTAGACGCAAGACGTAATATCTAGTGGTAACCCCAGAAAATATTAAAAATCAAAATTGCAAAAATCAAGTTTTTTGCAAGGGAGACAAGTAAGCAAGTCTTGGAGATGTTCAAATAATGCAAAAACCTTCTTGAAACAGCCTCGCTGAATTCAATACTTCACCTCACCATTACAAGTTGTTCAGAAATATTCTAAGACCCTAAGTTTCACAAACTTAGTTTACAAGAGACATATAAATGTGAAGAGAAGGATGGAAGGTGGAAAACTGATTTATAAAGATGGGTGTATTTGATCAGAAGACAGTAACAATATGACTTATAAAATAAAACTTCAAAATGCTTTCCCCTATATTTCCCAGTCTTGTGATTTTTAAGTCAGTGTGAAGATTCTTTGGAGGGTCAAACTGTCAACCTTACAGTGCTTGGGCTGTCTGTACCAAAAAGTTCTCATCACTTACAGATGGTTAGCAGGCCATGCGATCCATTGGTCAAATACAACTGTAATGCTCACTTCAAGACTTTCTAAAACTTAAATATGTTCATGGATGTTGGCCAAATGGAGAAAAAAAGAGCTATGTGGGCTGTTTGGAACACATAGTTACAATAGTCCTTGCTCCAAATATAGCACCAAGCAGTATAATGTAAAACTATATTCTCAGTTTCACTTGTATCCAGACTGCTTGGACATCCACACCGTGTGTAAATCTTGTGTGTTTTCTTGTGTATCAGTCGCAAGGTCAGACTCCCTTGGAAATTTAAATTAATTATTAGAGAATGTTATCTTCCTATTGCACACCTCCCAGGCTTAGTCTGAATTTCCTTTTTTATATTTCTTCTACTCCACCAAATAAACTAAAATTAATGATTAATGCCGCTGTTCATGAAGAGAGCAGATTCCAGGGTTGCTTGATATGGCAGGAAAACAGAAAAACTGTCCTTCTTCTTGCATAAGCCATGCATGCATTATGTTAAATTTGGTACAGAAAAAGCAAACCTTCCAGGATCTTGGCAACCTAATTCCATCACTGCTTGCAGATGAAATGAGCTGACTGGTGATGGTAGGAGGGCAGAGAAGAAGAGTGGGTTTTAAATTACATACACTTGGTAATTCATTACAGAAATTAAGCCTAGAAGGTACAGCTGCTTCATGGACATGGAGACGTTTCAAATGGCCAGCATTGCCCTTGACAGCAGGTGGTGTTTTGGATAAACAGCATCAGGAAGTAGCTAGCAAAAGGCAAAAGAAACATGCAAGAAAAACTGTGTTGGAATTTGATCAAAATGTTTTCTAGACAGCTCAGCTCCTAAGAGACATGCAGATCATTTCAGTTCAAAAGAAATATCCAGCTGGGGAAAAATCACAAAGACAAGAAACTACATAGCAGTAATACTTGGTCAAAAGGGCTTGCACTACCTTAGTAATTACTTGTGTGATATGTATCAGCCACTGCTTCAGCTTTAACATCTGAATTTGAAGTCCCAGTGTTAGACTTCAGGCCATAAAAGCTGGAAAGAATGAAAGGAAGGAGGAGAGGAATGTCCCACAGCAAAACTGCTTCCAGTGTGGGGTTCTTCCAAGAGCACTCTAACCTGGGTCCTGCCATCGCCCTCACCACTATGTGTCATGGAGAAACAGCACTGCAAATGTGCAAGGACAACATACAGCTGCTGTGAGAACCCCTCCTGATTGGTGAAGGTCTAAGATCAGTATTTAATCTGTGGTGTTAATTTCAGTGTTGCATCCTTATTCCTAAGGGATTCAGAAGTTTGGGATGTTGGATGCTTATGTGAAAAGTTACCTACAGAGAGAGACAAGATGAGGAAAAAGAGACAGCAGCTTCATTGTGCAGGTGCAGTGGGATTATCTATCTCCAAAGAAAAGATCTGCAGAAAACAGAGCTTTCTCAGGCCAGTCCCAGACTTCTGGATGAGTTCCCACTGGAATTATCCTCAGCACAAAGGTCCTACTCTGAATGCAAGTCACGTGAATACATACAGAACTGTGTACAGATAATGTAATAACTATTTTAAAAGACACCAAAAATTAAAAAAGCACAAAAGTCACTTTTGGAAAGAATGGGAGAGAGAAAAGCACATGTAGCAGATAACAATCCCATTACTTAATGCACTTCTGGAAGAAATTCAACCCTGTGATGTGCAGCATATAAGAACTGAAATAAAATTACATAACGTTGCATTACATTGACATACTTTTCTAGGTAAAGGAACTGGCTGCAATTCATATAAACATGTCCATGGAAAAATAATATCTCATCCACATGCACAAGATTTACCAAATAAGAAGAAGTATCACAGCATTTGACAATTATCATAACATGTACTTCATAAAGTATGGCTATGAAAAACAATACCCAGTGTTTCCTAAGAGGAAACAGCTAATATGGGTTGATTTGGGGTTTATGCAATTGTCTTCTGCCTTGCAAGGTAACAATCTTACTCCAAGGATACTACACAACATACTTCTGTGGTGCCCCACACAAGTTTAGGTTGGGTAGCACTCTGTATTCTCATTTTGAGGCAACACCAGGACATACTTCACATTGGCCTAATTCTTACTTGGCTTTTGTAAAGCAGTATCGGCAGCATTTAATTCTCAGCCACCCCAACAGAAACTCCAATTAACATTTAAGCTATGAAGACTATTTTTAAAAGAGTTCTGGTGTAGCTCTCAGCCTGCTAAGCAAAAATTCAAAACATTGAAACTGCGATGTTAAACATTACAAAATGGAAAGTGGAGGTCACCAGCAGCCTGATCTGTAAACATAGTTCAGTCTTTTTGTCCCTGACAAGCAAGAACTAAGTTAAAAATCTAACCATGACAATTGTCATTAAACTATTTTTGCACAAATAGATAAATAAGTCCAGCCTTTGCCGAGAATTTAGACCCATGGCTTCAACTATACCACAGGATCTGTATACCTAAAAAAAAGACATTAAAAAAAGAGTTCTGCATCAGGTCCTCATGAGTTCAACATAAACCCAATGAGCAGGTGCTGAACACAGCACTATTCATTTCTTTTCATCTTTTATCTCATATGATGCAACAAAAGACATGAAACACTTCCAGACAGCTTGATCCAAGTGGATAAAAGGAAGGAACTGAAGGAGTTTCTGCTATTACAATACACTCACCATAAAATAATGTTTATTTCCCAAACTCTTCACTGCTCTGACTCAGTCCAGATACAAATGCTACTTCTGGCCCTTGTACTACCTCAGCAATCTGCTCAGCTGTGTCTATACTGTGGGAACCAGTGGTGTTTTGCAAATCTGAGGTGTACACATACCCGGCATGTCTTGTCTTGACTTGGGGTGTATCAAGACTCAGGGCCACTTGTTGGCATCCAGCTTGCAAAGAAAGAAAACTGTGCAGATGATTGCTTTCTCACCCTTTTTCCTTCATAAATTCTATCTTCTAACAGAAGAAAATGTAGGCATTCTGAGTAGGAGGGAATCACAATGTGGTCCAGCAGGTGCTTCCATTTAGACCTTTCAAGAAACTTTAAGAGAAATGAAATAATAAGATTCATCCTTCATAATGGTGCTTATCTTTAGAGGAACAATCACTCTACAAAGTTACAGGCAACAGCATAATTAATTTTTTGTCCAAACACCAACTTTCTGCCACCTCACCTGCCAGAATCCCCTCCTGCCTACCTGTTCTGTACCAGTGCTCTCTGGAAAACTGTCCATGTTCTCTAGACTAAGAACAGAGCTCTCTTAGAATGCAGCTGCATGGATGTGCGCAGGACAACATGTGGTGTGATAACCACATACACACACCCAGAAATTAAAAGGACCAGAAAAATTGCACTTTCACATGAAAGGGATCTTCTCTGCCATTTCAAGCAAGATTATGCTGACACTATTTCAAAGGCTATTGGGTGTCAGTCTAGGCCTACATCAGGCCAAACATTTTGGTTTCAGTCATATGATCTAATCATGGCACCTTAACCATGCCAGCTATCCATGGCATGCTCTCAGGCTACCCCACATATGAGATAATATGTCTCACATATATCTTTCATGGGGGCTTAAGCTAAGTCACATCACCTTACAACTGTGGTGCATTACGTTTGCACACCTGGACAAGTACCAACAGTTAGTAAAGCTCTTTTGAACTCTACTAGGTCAGGGACGTCTTTTCAAGCCCCTGTAACCCAACCATGTGCTTAGTAACTGCTTGCAGACACAAACAGTGTTCCTATTGAGCCATGCAAGTAACCACTTATAAAACGGACTAAGAGTAGGAGGATGTAAAGTACATACAGTTACAAGGTTGTTATCACTGCTAATTTGGGGATCATGCACTTAAGTTTTCACCAAGCTGTAGAGTTCATCTTAAAATTTTAGATGAGATTAAAAAATCCTTCTGAGATCTGAGAATGTATTTATATATTTATCTCAAACAGTATTCCTGAATATTACCATCAAAGGTGAAGGGCCCATCCACTTAGATCCTCTTTTATACAGTACAGGCACTCTGAGGTTTCTCCCCAGAGCACCAGCTCAGAACAGTACAATACATTCTCCACACTGTGTAAGACTCTTCCTCCCAGTGAGCACCTTGCACTATAGGTGAAGGCTGCTGTGTATACCTGCCTCAACACACTGCTCTCCAACGCCCTCTGCACTGCCTGCAGTATGGATAAGATCCATGAGATCCACACTGCTCTTCTTCCACCAAGTGAAGGCCACCTCCGGAACCTGAGTGCACTACAAACAGCTTTCTATGAGATAGCCCCTCCCAAACACAAGGAATGGACATACCTCCACAAAACCAAGCCTAGAGGCTTTCGCCAAAGCCATAGAAAGTTAATCCATGATGAATACTGCTCTTGTAAACCACCTCTTCACTATTTGGGGTGGTGAAGGTGGAGAGAGGTTCTCTTGGAAAGCCCATAGGTTTTGTATAAATTCACTATTCTGTGTTTCATAAAAATCAGAACAATTTTAACCCAAGTCAAGAATCAACTGTACTTACACTGGGATGTAAGTGCTGCTGCTTTTACAGAGGAACATGTTTGGCAAGCTTAACAATCACCAGTATTATCTCAGCAGCTTCTAATTCTACACCACCAGCTCCAAACATGTTATCAGCTGTTGTATTTTGGATGTGCATTAAAAAGCAACCAGATACTTATCACAGTAATATTTCTACCACACAGTTAGCAAACCCACCTACGTAAGTATTCTGCCTGCTGTTCCTACAGTGTAGCAAAGTCCCTACCTACAGTGTACAAAAGCTCTGTCATGTGCCTTAAGCATAAGCTTTGATTTACATTAGGGAGGAAAAAGTCATACCCATACAGCTATGCTGATCGAATTCATGATTTTGCACAGGTGTGGCTGCACTGATTCAAGTTCAGTGCAGATATATATACAGCCAGATCTCATTCTAATGTAGACATTTGAAAGTTATATGTCTAAATCTCATTTGCATTAAGCACCCTGTACAGTCAGTGGAGAGGGACTGAAACGTCCAAGGTAATTTCTCTGATATGCCTTCGATACTTTACATATGTATAACTGAAGGTTCTATTTCTCCCACTGACTAAAAGGAAGCGCAGGACACATAACTAGTTTGCATGTGCCTAAATTTGGGAAGATGGACCCCGTGTATAACATCACAGGGCTTTATACAGGGAGACTTTATTTTTCTACTCATACAACCAGAATAAGGTATGTCAGTGTAAGTATTCCCATGTAAGTATAACTGCATCCCACTGGGATTGGGCTGGTTAGAAATACACTGCTCCAAAAAAAATGTCCAATGCAAAAAAATTCTGTGGTATTTTGAAGTGCCTGTAGCTGGAGAGAGAGGCAAATACCATACCCAGAACTCTCCAAATCCCAATCCTGAATAATTTATTATTTGAAAGAAAGAATTTTCATGACCTACAGTGACTCAGTCAACAGACGTAGCTTGCATATACTAAATTTTCTCCTGCATGTAACAAAAAAATGAAGAGAAAAAGAAAAAACCTCACAATATTTCACTGTGACAGCTACCAAGGTCCAGCTCCTTTTCCTCATTTTCTCCACATTACTACATTTTTTTGTGGGGATCTTTCAGTCTTTTCTGCAAGCACTACACCTTATCACATTGCCTTTTATCTTTTTCTCAAAGTCTCTGAAGACAAGAGGTGTAGACAGTTTTCCTTCCTAGCTCGGAGAAAAGGGTAAGTAGTTAAAAAATAGTAAACTAATAGCTAAGAGTCCACTGTTTACCTGTTATAGGTGGGTCAATTACTATATCTGGGCTGGTCCCCCAGGAATTTACTTATGTGTCCACTGTAGTGATAGGACATGATGAGCGTCATGCAATGGTGAGAGTCTCACAGCAGAGGCTCCCTAAGGTAATGCTACAGCACAGTTCATGGCTGTGGCATAGGCTGGTCCTCCCAGCCTACAATGAAGCCTCTACCATTGCTGCACACTGCTGTGACTGTACACAGGGTGGCTGGAGTGCAGCTTCCCTGGGTATGGCTACTTGGCTCATCATTCCACCTCTGGCCACAGTCTACACATACCCACTTCTTCAGCATACGCTTCTGTAGCGCTCTCAACAGTTTCAAGACCTTCTTTTTCCCCATGAAGAATGGTCAGGTAATGTTAACTACCTTGAAGCTGAGGAATTCCTCTACAGAAAGGTCTAGTTCCTTTCTTCCCTGGCTGTGAAGAGGCTCCTTATTTTGTGAAGAGGTACCTTGTGATCCTACATTAAGTACTCTTCTTCTCCTGCTGCTTTTTTTTCCACCAGGACTTCTTTGCTCCTCCTGCTCTCACAGAGTCTTCTCATTCCCATTCCTGCCCTAGGATGACCATCTCTGAACCTTGCCATCAGGGGTAGACCCAGATCCCACATCTCCTCTTGGTCAGATTCCCTGCTAGCATTTCTCTTTGTTCATTATCTCAGCCCAGTGAGTGATCTCCACAAAAGCACAAACCAACCACAGAATCAACAGCCCTTTTGCACTTCCAGCTTTCTTAAAGACCAGCAGGCCTCCAGCTACTCTTTGATTTTTATTTCAGTCATCATGGACCTAGAGGAAAGAGGAACTGATGGTCTTCAGTTCCTCAACAGAAAACCAGATTGTTCCCAGGGTGATAAGGAGTCTGGTATGTGCTTCACTCTGCCAACTCCAGACTGCTCCACAAATGCTGCAGTGACCAGCATGTGAGTTAGATGTTTGCTTCAGAGACCTGCAGGTGTCTCAGCTCTCTAGCTCTATGCCATTCAAAGTTAAGCACAGCTCAAGACACAATCAGAAACATCATTCTTAAAGTATTAAAACCAATTCACAAACAGCTGACTAAGGAAGAAAAAACCTACATTCCCATCAGCAAACAGATAACTTCTGTTGTTTGTCATACTGTACTGTCTGTTCCCTTGCTTGCTCAAGAAACCAAATACTTCCTTTTATTCATATTTTTCAGATACTTTATCTACCATAACTTAATATTTTCTTAGCACATAACTTTGCGAAATATGAATCATCCTAGTCGAATGACTTTTCATGTTTTGATTAATCTGAAGAGAATGATGGAGTACTCCAGTTACACAGATCCACAGTTGCCATATATGCATCAAATTTAACCAAGACTTGGAACTTCCAAGTAATCTGTATTTTTCTCACTGAAAAATAACAAATTCAAGAAGCATCAAGATATTTGCATCACCACCACAAAAAAAAACCCACAAAAAATTCCCCACATATTTGTCACAGGAAGGATAGAATTCATCTTTTCTAATCCAGGAGTTTAAAACTCAGATGTTAAAGTGTAAGGGGATCATTCCTAACTCTAAATGTAGACAGTGAATACACCAAGTACCTCATCAAGACAAGTTATCTTACCCTACTTTGTGACTACCATTAGATTCATTGCTCCCTGGAGGTCAAACTCCTCTCTTTTGACTGCAAAGAAAGCCCAGTAAGGCCAGTTTCAATTTGGATATTTAATTTTTAAGTATCTAAAAAAAAGTTATTTTACTTGATTTGCAAGCAATTAAATAACTCTAGAGTTTCAAAAAAGGACCAAAACAAACTCACAAATCCAGTTACCTGAAGTGCGATAACACAAATCACAACTTCTACACCTGTAACATATGGCTGAGTGACTATCAGAAGAGATGGTGTGAGACAACAGCTTTGTTGTCTGGAACAGCAATAGGGCTGCACCAGGAGGAACCATGAGAAACACAGACCGATAGATTTTGGAAATCACCTAGTCTTATCATAGTAACAGCTTATTCAGGATTGCACAATCCTAAACGAAGTCGTCATAAGCATTTAGGAAATGCCATTCTAGCTAATTCATAAAATTGGTTTGATCACAACCAAAAATATTGTCCTTATATCAGGACATGAAAGGGTGGTAAGTGTGCCACCAAGCACCTATGTTCTTTGTTAAATCAGGAGCACACTTCACAGAAAAGGCATTGGCTTCGCTTTCAGAGAAATGCCTTACATGATGTGTCTTTAAGCTGTGAAGGAAGCAATGCAAGCTCCTTATATAAAAATATGAAGTGGGAAAAAAAGTCAGAACTCCCTAAACATAGTAGACAATCTGTCTGAAACTCTGAAAGATTGAAATATTTTAGGAACAGAAGGCACATCTCTTCAAAATGGCACTTAATTCTTTTTGGTGGATCCACTGAGATGAAAGGTACAACATACTGTGGGAGCAAAATCATCAGTAAAGTTTACAGCTGGAAATGCCTGAGATGCCTGAGATGAAAAATTCCCAAGAAAATCCAGAAAGGACTGGCGAAGCCAGCTCTCCGAATTTGCTAATGTAATGCCAGCAGCACTTCTATTATTACATAATGGATTTTACAGGTATCCAGCCATTATTTTTTCAGGAAGACTCAGAACTATTTACTGTCTTATGATACTTCCAAATGTGGGAGAATGTTAATTACACAACAGGTTTCAGCTATATAGTTCTGATTTCAGTCACGACTAATTACTCAGCTTTATCTGTTGAAAGCCAACTGTTATCTTACAGAAAGTTACTGAAGCCAGTTCAAAAATATCTCCATTTTCCCAGCCAAACTAAATATTTTTTTTTCCATAATCATTAAAGTTGATTTGAATTATTTTCCTGAGACTGAAAAACAACACTGTGAGCAAGCAGAGTACTAAACACAGTTTAACTTCACAGCAGAATTACACCCTGACCAGCACACAGCCCAACACTGCAGACAAGCCAATTGTGTATTGTTCTTCTCCAAGATTCCCATTGTTCAGACCTTGTTCAGATTTGCAAGACATTCCTTTTTGACGTATTTCAAAACACTGTTATAATGCATCGTTCTGCACTATGATTAAATTTGTACTTTTCTAATGAAGTGAGAGATACAAACTTCTATTCTGAACTGTATGTCTTCTCTAGTTAGAAGCAGAACCTCATCATTTTTGAGGCAGGCAAAGCCTGTCAAAGGCCATCAGTGCCTATTACCCTGGGTAGGTTCCCACACAGTCCCACGTAACTTCTTTTGTAGTTCTGCTGTCAATATGAACATTTTAAAAGGAACTTTCAAGGGGTTCATATGTTGAGAGACTTGGTGATTTTCTTCCACACAAAAGCATAACCTACAACATTCAATGTAGCTTCTGAAGGGAATGTAACTGGCATTACAATGCATCCCTTTCTTTCGCCTCTCCTTCCATTTCCCTTCCTCTCCTCTGCTTTCCTCTCCTCCAACCACTCCAAATTACGCTGCTGCTTTACCTCACTACTGTGATGAACTATGATAGTGTTTTGTGGCTGTCACACAGCACATCCACGCAAATTTTTGTCATGCTATTTACTCCATACAGATGTAATGTGACCTATTTTTATGGTATCTGGAAGTGGGTTGACATTAAAGTGAATGAACAACTGTTAATGACAGTTGACACAAAACTATGTCTATCATTCATGCTGGTCATTCTGATAATCCTGCTCCAATTACAGGACTATACTAAAAACAATGAAATTATATTAAATTACTACCTGTTGCCACATCCTAAAACTTGCATAGTTAGACATTTATGAGCTCGTACACTAAGCACCTTTGAGCTCTGAAGAGTCTTCTCACTAAAACCCCTGCAGAACCTCCTCATGGATTTCATATGCAGGAAGTAGAGGCAGGTAAGATGGGCTGGATAAAAGCACTGGGCAGGATCCATGTACTAATGGACCCAGAAAAAAGCTATGAAAATGAAAATAATTATTCTTCTTTTCATAGGAGGAGCATATTTCAGTCCAATACCTTGTGAATAGATGTCTTCCACATGCCTTTTATTCAGAGGAAATACTTACTATAATTCAAAAGTAGCAGCTGATCTTCTTTGTCATCATTTCAGGGATAGATGCAGGTTCTCTGAACAGAACTGTATCACCATGCATGTTTGGTGGTGGCATTTATGAGTCTGAAATAATAGTTCTTGTTTATTCCCTTTTACCCGTTCTTGTCGTTTTTGCTTCTTCGAAGTGGTCTTTTGCATTTCTAGTGCTCCTTAACACCACCTTATACTGTTTCTATCCACACAGTGACTCTGCTTCTCATTCACTGTAAATCTTTGGTCCTACTTTTGCCTGTGCACCTACTGACTCTGCTGGCTCTGACCCTCTGGCACTGTGTCCTGCTCCACCTTCTCCCCCCTGGTTTCCTTCCTCTCCTCTCACTAATGATTGCTTTCCCTAAATTCCAGTCATTGGAGAGGTCAGGAACAGACAGCATCACAACCACATGGAAAAGTGTTTCCTCTCCTTCCCACTTTAAGATAACCACTGTTCCAGATGGTTACAAGCATTACCTGGTTGTGAACTGTTAGTGTGTGTTTGCTCTAAAATTAGGCCAGAGACTGTAAGAGCATTAAATTGCAAAACAGAAAGAGAGACAGCAGAAATTGCCATTTTGGTTGTTACAGCTGCTTGCCACACCTATAATCAGCATTGTCTGACAATTCCCATTCCATGGTGGTTTTTTTAGTTCTGAATACTTTGCCAGATCTCCGTCCCCATGGCTTAAAATTTCCATCTGGACATCTGCTTCAAGAAAGTATCTTTCACATTGGTGCAACGATGCCTAAGAATGAATTCAAAGAAAAGCCAGCTTTGCTCATGTTTTACTCGTGTTTAAAAATGCAGGCAAGTTTTTTATTTGTAAACTGGTCTATCCCCATGTTCATGGACACAAGTTTGAAGCTTAGCAGGGAATAGCCTGCAGTAAGAGAAGACCTATTTCTCACATACACAGGAGGAGAGGAGATGGGGAGGAGGGTAGCCTGGGACAGGAATCTTAAGAATTGGATATCAGAACTGAGTTTAAAATATTAGGGTGAACACGAAAAAGCTGTCTACACAAAGCAGAAGGATTGAAGCCTGCCGGGACATGGTCCCTGTCAGAGAAGGCATCTCACAATTCTCCTGCTGTAGCAAACATGACATGGGAAAACTAACCCACTCCTCTCCAGTGAGGGCACACAGGAAAGATGGGAATAAGTCCAGGCTTCAAATGGCTTACATGGGACATCAATATCATTGCCATGCTGCTGAAGATGCTTTTTAGTGTTTAAAAATCTAATAAAGTAGGCCTCATACTGTGAAGCATTTTCTATTCGCCTTTTAAGCCCTGTAAAGTGGTGCACAACAAACCTGTCACAGGAAAAAATACAAATAAAAATCTAAGGCTGCAAAAAAGAATTAGGAAATAGCACAGTTGCTTTCATTACCTTGTCTTCACCTCCCCTGTACTCCAATATATTTGATTTACAGTACATTTTTTCACTGCAGGAATTCATACCATTGGTTTGCAAAGACCTCTTTTAGTGCACTCAAGATCCTACTCAGAGATGCCTTCCAGAGAAGACTACTGACTCTCCAGGTTTGCTTCTTTTGCTGCAGATGTTGTAATGTGTGTGGTAAAGTAGATTTATATCTTTCAAAGGATCATGCCATAGCTGAACGCTTCCAAGAATAAACAGATTCTATATTTGTCTCTGCCACAGACTTCCACAAAAGGTACTTTATGGACCTGCATTGTTTCAGGGATATGTATAGCTCCCTAGTACATGTAAAGAGCAAAGTGCCTGTTGCTAATAAATCCTTTGACTATGCCTGTTTTCCAGCCTGCCTGCCATCTTTTCGCCAAACACCTAAAGCCCTACTGCCCAGAACACGTGCCAACCAGAAGACTGGGAACTGGAGATGGCTAGACTGACACATCCCGGCTCCCAAAAATGTGGGAAGGAGTCAGAGCCTACAAATCCTTCAGCCCCAGAATCAGAAACAGTAGCTATGCAGAGATCCAGATACTGCTACAGACTAAAGGGTTGAATGACAGCAGATTAAGGAATGCACTGTTTACTTTTATTTACCTAACTGCAAAGTCGTAAGTGGAGACAAAGTACTCTTTGCCTTTTCTGCAGCTGAAACCACCTCCATTTCCTCCTCCTGGTAAAACTGGACAGCCACTGCATGTGAGTCATTGTGTATCAAACCACAATTATTTCTGTAAGCACACCAAGTGTTCTAAGTGGACCAAGAAGCTTTACTGGTGGTGATGAACCTCATCTGGGTCCCACCACCCTGCCCATAGCCCAGGACCCCATTTCATCTCAGTCCCTGCACTACTGATGCCATGGGAGTGCTAGCCTCTAGCCCTGACTCCTGCATGGATTTCAAATCCACACTGCAGCTTTTCCTCCAACCCTGCTTCTGGCCTCATCTCTTTTAGTTCCCAGATGAACACCCTGGATTGATCCTGGACCTCGGTCATCACTTCCGCAGTCTGGGGCTGCCAGTAGAGCCTGTTATCAGCAGCCAGCTCTGCTTATCATGTTTGGCCCCTGTGGGAAAGCACTTCACCTGCACTGGGTTGACAGTCAGCCCCAAGATCCCTGTCCCACAAAGGAGAAAGGTACAATGAAGCACTAGATAGATAGACTACATTTGGGTTCACTTATAACACACTTAGTCTCCAGGTTAAGAACTGGGTCAAGCTGTGACAAGAAATCAATCTCCAGAATACCAGGTTAGATAGGCAGTGCCCAAATCCTGCCTCCCCTGGACACAGGGTATATGCCCTTTACATTCCTGGTTTGTTGTTCTTCCATTTCCTAAATGCTGTTCACCTTCAACCAGAATCATCTGCTGACTCAATATCCATGAGAGTAGATGTTCCTCATAAATCTCCCACATGTCCCCTTTTTGAAGTGTATGAAGTACCATTAAAGCACCTTTTGCAGAATGCTTTGGCAGTGCATCAGATCCCTCCACCCTCAAACACCTTTTGCTTTCAGAAACTGTATCTGAGTTGGACACTGGCACCTATAAAAAGCACTCTCTTGAGTGCCATCTGTCAATGAGTCTTCAGCAAGGCTATGAAACAAGGGCACTGACAAACACATGCCCAAACACAGTGAACGTCAGTTTGAGCATTTACAAAAAATATTGCAGGTTATACAACCAGGCCAGCAGTCCTATATGGTACCTCAGCCTCTTTCACGTCAGCCTCCTATCAGGGTTGGTATTTGACACTGGCTTTGTGCCTGTTTCCATCATGCAGCCTTGACAAAGGGGATATCATCTGCCCCTGTGCCAGTTTTAACACCAGGGTTAAGATGCTGAGCAGCCACAGCAAGTGCAAGCCCTGTGGTGTGATGTAGTTTGAGGTAAGTAGATGATATTTTCCAGGAAAAACGTATCCAAAGCAGACGCAAACCTGCTGAACCTAAAGCATGAGCCTACAGATTAGGTGATAGGAAAACGGCCTGATAATTAGGATGCTGGATACTCATTCCAACTCTGCTACTAACATGCTGTATGACCTTGAGCTATTTCTCTTTGCTCACCTCTGTCCTTTTGTTCATCTTAGCTATTCCAGTTAGAAACTTAATGCTTTCTCCAGACACCTCCTTTGACAAATCCTGTTACCATTTCCAGCATTATTTTACACACTGATCACCTCCAGTGACTTGGCACATTCCTGCATGACAAATTTACATAACAGTCCACACCATGCAAACATGCATAGCTTGCTTGTGGTGGCCAGCTCCTGGAAAAAGAGTTATGTTCTTCCTTGACAGCGGCAATGGTTCCTGATTCTGTGCCACCCAACAGAAAGGTGCAGGAAGAGGTATCTGGGTGCCTGACAGCCGCCAAAATATTTGCTTCCTGTCTTTTCTGGGACAAAGACAACAGGCTGGATTTTGTTGCTGTGTACCACTTCAACGTAGCTGCAGTACTGCTCCCAGGTTCCAGCCTGCAGACACCTGCTGCAGCTAGTGCCAGTATGTAAAACAGTCCACTGCTGTGGAGGAAGATGTGCCATGTTTCCAACAGCAGTCTGTCCCTGTGCCACCTCATTGTGAGCCCAGAGCGAGCTCATCCGGCACTAGCCCAGAAGTGCAGGCATCACCCAGCCCTGCATGGTGCAGCTGTAGTCCCATGTTTAATTGTGAAACCTTGAAAAAGTCAATCCTCAGAAAGATCTGGCAAGTGAGGGGAAGGAGGAAAGGCACAAGGGAAGGCTACTGTGATCTCCGCAGCAGAGCAGCATGAGGACAGGTAGTACCGAAATGGCAGCTAGTGACAGCAGGCAGCCAAGTGACTGAACCGATTAGCAAACTGGACTAATGATCTCGGATGCTGAATACACTTCCAAAAATCCCACGTGAAGCTCTTAAAAGTAACATTCCTGCCGAAGACAGTGAAAAAAATAGGTGTCTATTTCCCTGTCTTTTCTCACTGCAAAGAATTAACAATTTAATTTTTATGCATATTCTTCATAATGAATGGGCATGGGAGGAGTCATGAAGCAGAACAACTGTGAAAATTGCCTTTACACAAACATTACCCATACAATTTTCTGCACTGGTTTCATAAAGAACCATCACTAGGAAAAGAGAAAAATTACTAGGTTGGCACTTTGCAGGTCCCAAGATCTTTCCTTGGTGAAACTAATAATGTTAGTGAGAGCATATGATATACATTGACATGTCTCTGATCGACACTACATCCAGCGGTTCAGGTCTAGGAGAAGAAGAAAAGGATGAAGAGAACTCATGAAGTGCAAAGATAGATAGTTTTAATCTGAGATTTTAGGCCCTGTGGTATAAAATCAACTATTCAAAACAGAATGGACAAGTAATTATAGCACACTCTTCCACTGTACTATTTTGCTTTTATTTCAGAATTTCTCTTTCCTATAATAGAACTTTAAAAAACGATACTTCAGATATTTGAAGATTTACAGCTTCTCTCATCTCCTGTTTTGTTTAGAGCCTTTTCATAAAAGCATCAACAATAAAGAGTTGAAAAGAGGAGATGAACTGGGAATTCAACCACTGCTCTCAAAATAGAAAAGGAAGAGATGGTAGCTTTGTTTCCTGACATGAAAGGTCCCAAGAGGGAAGGCAGAAGGCTTAAAAAAGAACAAACCTCTTCCTTCCAAGACATTTTTCAGATTTTCCCCAGTTTTATTCAGACCAGAATAGTGTCAACATCACATACTTTCCCCAATGTTTTTGCATTAAACCACCATTTTCTAGTGGAAAACTTCTGTTAAAATGTCACAACCAACTCTGTTCAGCAACTTGTGTTGTTGTGGAAATCTTCTCAAGGTGACAAATAGAGCATTAGAAATAACATTTTCTCAGCTAAGCTGCTCCTTGCTTACCCAGCAAAGGAGCCTGCCAATCACCACTCCCAAGAGCATTCACCTGCGAGGAGGGATAGGCAAGCCAGCCTGAAGTGGAGATTGCAACACTTTCCATCCAAGTTGAGTCATTTTGCAAGATACGTGGTCTATTTACAAACAGTTATTCCTGACTCTATTTTTAAATTTATCACCCTTTTCTAGATAAACATATCTGGGAATCTCTAGGCCGCGAGTAAATGTTTAATAATGCTTTCCTCTAAAGGCAATATGCCGAACGCTCCACTCCTATGTCTGCATTTTAAGATATGACTTTACCTTTTTCCCCAGCAAAGAAAAAAATAATCCTGCCTTTTTGTGCTTTCAGTTTATATAAACTCCATCTCTGTCTCTTTTTAGAGAGCAGGGAATAGTAGATAGCAGATAGCTGTTGATATCAGGCAGTGCTGGGTGAGAACCAGGCTCCAAGGATAGTAATTAAACTTTTTGTTAGTAGTGCTTGAACCTCCAAAGTATAGGTTATGTCTGTCTAGACTTAGATATTATGTTTCTCAGATAATGACGTGGTCTTGCCTGAGCTTGTACACACAGATGCACACACCTCTTTGTTCAAATAACAGTAACAGGCTACACCACCCCTGATCCAATAAAACAAATGAAGTAGGGTGATTTAAGCAGTATCCCTTCAAAAAGTTACTCTGAGACATAACTGTCCAATAGCAGGGAAGAGCTCTCTTCACTCTGTAATACAAGAGACCCACCCTCCGCTTTTGTTCATTACTAAGAGGGCTTCCCACAGCCGCCTTTTTGAACCCAGAGATCCCTTGCTCTTTATCTTTCCTGACAGCACAGTTTTCATGAAGCTTCTTGATTATCAAAACCAGCTCCTCTACACCTATCAGAGAAATGTCTTAAGTGCTCCTCACCCTAAATGCACCCAGTCTTACTTTTTCTGACCTACAAATCTTCAACAGTATGGCAAATTCTCCTCTAAGGCAACAGGAAATGGACCCAGATGTGCCACGGCCATGGGACATTAGGCAATCATCCAGTGTAAACTCACACTGTTGGTTCAAATGCAATAAACCATTTTTGACAGATCAATTTTGCCCTGGCAGATTTTATGCCAAATCAAGCACTGCCCATCTTTGCACAGCCATTGTAAAGCCTGAATAAACGCACAATGCCAAAATCCACACCAGAATGCAGTCAATAGAAATGTGATCATGTGCATGCCTGTCATCTGGCCCATGTTTGTCTGCCATGTGACCCAGGAGGAATACGTTGGGAAGGAACAGTAATGGTACCAAGGCCTTGGCGAATTCACAGCTCATAGAGAAGTGGAGTATTCTCCCCTAGATCACGGGATTACGACTGGGTCTGTGGAAACTGCTATTTGGTGGAGCAACTTCTGCTTTTCTAGCCAGTACTGCCTTCAGTTTGCTCTCCTGCCAGGGTGCAGGAAAGGACCCACACCTCAGCAATGCAGAATAACTGGCTGTAACTTGAAGGTTTGGCCTCAGCTCTCTGAAGTAGGGTAGTTTCATCACCCCTAATGAGGGGTGGACTGGACCGCTCCTTAGTAACAATATCTAAACTCTTCAGAGCAAAATATTCACAATGATTAACAGAGTCTGTCATTCCACTGCAAAGCTATTGATGATAGGTTTGTCACTCCTCAAACACGTCTTTAGGTTAGAGAATTTTTAGCTACCTGTGGTTTTACAGCTTCCCCAACCTTTGGCCATGCTACGCTTAAGCAATTCAATAACATGGACTGCTTTAGCAACAGCTGAAGATAGGAAGTAGAGAATATCAGAGCGCCTTCAAGACCAAAGTGGTCAGTACTGGAATAAAACACTTCAGTCTGCTCACAGAGTGAACCTAGAATGCTTTCACTGTGGCCTTATTGAAGAAAAAAAAAAGAAAACCAAATCAAAACAAAACCAAAAGGTTAAATAGTAGTTGTCCAGGTCTCAGGTCTCTTTTAAGTAATGCCAAGAAGGCAGTAAGGAGGCAAGAAAAAGGCTTTGTTCTTTCTAGGGAAGATGGGAAATCTGAGACTATAGTTCCACAGTAACAAATTTTTGGTAGAAACATCCTGTCCTGGAGATCAACCTTCAGCTCCCATTGGCTAAGCAGGTCTTCACAGCTGTGCTGTGAAATACCATCCATGTACCACCACTTCCAAGACCCTGCCATGAACTCCACAAAGGAGCCAGTCTGAGCTAAAAACAAGACAAAGATCATCTTTTAATTAGTTCCTTGATCTGGTTTATGACCTCTGTGTCAGCTGATTGAGGGGCTAGTTCCTTGCAGTACATGGGGAGGAAAGAGTATGTGGAAATACTATGAGAAGGAAGCAGGAACCCCTTTACCTAGCACTGCCATCAGATGCCTCCTACTGTGGAACCACAGACAGAGGTCCTTAAGCCTCTAAGAGGTTTAACCTCTTGAAAAGAAGTCTAAGCAACTTCTAAGAAAAAAAAAAACAGGCCACCTTGTGATGTCTTCATAGGTTTAAATGTGGTACCTTGCTGAACTACTAAGCACTCCTATGTACATGCTACCTGGTAAAGAATCCTTCACTTTGCAGCGATTTTGGCAACCACCTCTCAATTAAGACTCTTCTTTTATTAAGGGGGAAAAAAAAAAGGCAGCTCTCTCCTCTATTTTACAAATACTTATGATAATGTGAGAAATGCCAAGGAAATCGTGAGGATAAGTCAACAGATACCTAGGAGGAGTATGGACACAGTGGACAAGTGGACCATAAAAATGCCTAAGTAAGTTTCTTTCAAAAGTAACAGCAATAAAAGTCATAAAGCAACTAGTTGTTCTTCTAGGAAACCAACATAGTGACCCACATGTTCTTCAACCATAACATGATCTAGGAAAAACAAATAGGCAAACTGCATATTCAGTAATTTCTTAAGACACCAAACTACTGGGCATCATCATTCAACACAGTTGGCCAAAGCTTTGAATTCAGCTGCGTGATCATTATAAAAAAACCACTGTGAACTGTAACTGCTGCACTCAGCAAACAATACCCTCTGCTGTGGGATTTTCTAACCCCAATTTAGGCCATGCGACTAAGGTAAAGGATAAGAGACAATTTTTTGCAAGCCTTTTTCTGCCACATCTTTATTGAAGAGATGAATCTGCTGTAAGTTGTGTGCACCCATACTCAAAAAGAGAGACAATAAAATCAGAAAATCAATTGTCAGTGCTTCCCAATAAAGAGTATCTGCTTGTTCAGATCTGTCAGGTTTTGTAGGCCATTAAAATACAATCAGTGAGATGAAAGTGTAAAAGAAAGAGCTTAGTCCTTAACATGTCCTGTGCATTGAACTCTTTTTGAACATTCCTGTTTGAATTCTATTCTGGAACAGCCTTATTAGTACCATTTATGAGTCATTAATTCACCTTGCCAATATTATCAGAAGTCTTCTTCTATAGCTTGCCAACTATTCCCTGTTCAGAGAAGGGAGAAACATGGCACAGTTATAATAAACCAATTCAGGGATGTGAGTTGCACTCATACCAATGCTGACAATTGCTCTGTGGTTTACACTGCAAGCTCTCTTACCAGCTGCTCTTAACCTTTTTCCAAGATTTGGAAATTCTTGTGTCTACACAGGACTCTTGAAATGGAGGTTAGAGTCTTGTGGGCAGGCTAGTATAAAATGTATGAACAGTCCTTGAATCAAGGATGAGAAAGAGCCTCCCCAGCAGACAGTTGTCCTCAGCCATCCATAGCCTATCCATGGTCTAACTTCTATGCACCAATGGTCGTCTACCCATTTTTAAAGGGTGGGCCTAAAAAGAGCATATGGATTCTCATATAGCCTAGGCACACTCCTACAGCCTAGGATAAGCCAGGAGAAGGAAGTGGGGTTCAAACCTGCTGTGTTATTCAGCACTTCATGTTTGATATTTTAGGTAGCTGCAGCCTGCTTTTCATCTTACTCTGAGACATCTGCCTTTCCACAGATTGCCTTGGAGACACAGGGTCCAATAGCAGGCTGTGAATTCCCTCCAGGAAGTCAGGACCTTGCAAGGAAAGTGCTACTCTTACAGTACTGAGGTCACCCTGTAGATTTAGCCATTGGTGCCTAATCAGTGCCAGAAATAAATAACTATTACTTTCAGCTGGCAGAACTGCAGTAATAAATCCACAACTTATTCTTCTGTTAATTTTGTCAGGTAGTTTACCACTTACATCTACTCCCTGCGCTCCCTCCAGGCCAGATTTGTAATTTGTTCCCTCTTGATACCAAGACATTTGCAAGTCATATTCTTCAGGGTCATAAACTTCCATAGTGATTAAATTAACAGCATGAAATTCCAACTTGTAGGACTGAGAAAACTGGACTTTGGAAAACTACTGTTTCGGGTTTATTTTTGTCCATGGGAAAAAGTGCTACAGACATCATTCCATGTGGAGTTGTTTTCTGTTTCAGTTTGTTGATCCTTTTGTCCAACTTTGTGATTACTGGACCAAAACCAAAAATCATTATAAAAGCAAAAAATGCCATTCAGAGTAAACTCTTAAGTACTTTATTTAAGGATATGAATTTGCCTCCTGTGTTACCTTCCACACACTGCTAGACCAAAATAAAAGCCAATCTATGCAGACCAAAAAATTAAATAACCCTGCTGAAATAAAATATTATGCTACTGTACATTTGACAAATAAAGAAAATATTTTAAGATCTACCTCTAAAGATGCATGAGAAAAATATTTGATGTGTTCTACCCATGTTCGGTAAGCAAATATTTTCCTTTCATTCCAGAAGACCACTCAGCAATAAGGAAACCAACCATGCTTACAACACAAGCCTGTGTCAAGCTCTACACCTGCATATCATAAAGATAGCCACATGAAAGAATAAGGACATCAACTGGCTGATGATAGAGACTTAAGCCTCCTAAATCACATGGCAAGGATAAATTAGAACTATCTGCCACCTACATCAGATGGCAAAGGGGGCAGGAACACAATGCTCTGTATACCAATTAGTGGCTTAATGGAGCCAGTTCTCATGTGTCAAATTCCAGCAGTGCCAATGAGATCAGAACAGAAGTCACAGCAAGGTCACTGCGATCTGTCAGCAGGACAGCTTCAGCCAAGTACCGCATCCTAATCCCTGTCTGCTGAGAATCTAGCGGAGGAGAAATGCCTGTAGTTAAAACGCACCTAAAGTAATATCCTCCAAGGGCATCAGGCTGGAAGCAGAAGAGTGCTACATAAGATAATAAAATGCAGTTGATTTTAGCCGTTAAATGAGCACTTTTTGTTTTGATACAGGAACGTGCTGAAGTCTGCCTATTCACAAAAACAGCAAGGACAGCAGCAGTGTAGCAGGGATACAATACTATACAAACACCTTCAAACCATGTACCATCTTCCCCACTTCAAGCTTGGAAAACCTACCTCTGTAACTATGCCCATACCCTTTGCTAGCTCACTCTGACAAGCTAGTCAGCTTTTTAAGACATAGTAACTGTAGCAACAAACTGCTATTCAAATGATTTATCCTCCAGCACTGTTTGTCAGGCACAGAAATAATGTACCTGCTGTGCAAGGCATGAGGCACCAAGCAAAACCTCGTCTTAACTTTTGCCAATCCCAGAGGCAATTAATCGGAGTTTATCCACATGCGCTAGCCTAGCCTTCTGCAGTATGGTCACACTCACAATGTTAGCATATTTCTGTCATGTTTTATGCCTGCCCTGAGGCTGTACGCAGCCACAGCAAGCAATTCAACTGCCAAAAGCAAAGATGGTGAGGAATACAATTTCTCTAATACACTCAGTGTGCCTGAAAAGTAGAACAAAGTCATACGCACTGTGGCATGGTGCACTGAGATTGTTGCTTTGTATGTAGACACAATCCTTATGTGCATATTACCAAAATAAACATGGTTTGGTTTGGGGTTTTTTTCCCCCATGTGCATTGAAAATCCTTGATGCTAAAAAAGTAGCTGCCCTAATTTGGTCAAAGTATGTGCAAATATAATAGAGAGAAAGACCCACTCCTAGGGATTAGAAGACGCATTAGTCCCAGCTTTGTTCTTTTTGAGGTCCACTGGCTCCTGTTGTTTGCCCATTCAACCATTAATCTTCTGTCTGCTGAGAATTATTATTAGAGAGACTTATCCCTAGGACAGAAATTTGGAGTTAAATTTAACTTCTAATTATTCAAAACAGTTGTTGAAATAAAGGAGGTGGGTAGGCCAGTTAGTAGAAGACACAATAGCAGCAGAGGTTATGCTGTGCCCTGTTTAGACTTCTACAAGCTTCCATTCAGGTAAGGTTTCACACTGCAGCTGACCAGATACAAGAGCCAGATCTTGCTGCTATGAGGGGTGGGCTGTGCCTCCTCCACCATTCCTTTCCATTCATTCCTGCTCCATCCATCCCTTGCATGGCTTGGCAGCTCAACTGAGCTGATCTGGCTCACTAAATCCTCAGAAGAATATTCATTTGCTCATGTTGAGTCAGTTTTTTGTGGGTTCAGTGAGCTGAACTGGCCCACCAAGGGCAAGAGGAGTGCTGGGAAAGAAGGGGAGAATTGTACAGCTGGTGACAGGAGAAAGAGTAGGAAGAGGGGAAGAGAGGGAGAAAGGAGAGAAACTAGCTTTTTCATATGACAGTGACCTTCAGATCTGCTGTGCTACACTATGAGATCTCACCCGTACATACTACAGTGGAAGAAAACAACATTTAGAACATATAAGGTGACATATTCCATTTCTACCACACACCTTTCTCTAACTTACACTGAAGGAGCTCGAGTAATCAAGTGACAGGACAGGGACTACCGACTAAAGAGACAGACAAGAGATGTTTTTCTTATAAAAGAATTACTGACTAGAAGTTTAAGCAAGTGAAAAAAATCTGTCTTACTCTTCTCTACAAAGAAATTAAATCATCTAGGTAATAGTCTGATACGTGATAACCTTTTGTAGGTGATCACATATGTGCCAAATATTAGAGCATAAATCTAAATCTAGCAATTTAGATTTGATTAAGAGGTGGACATAACTTTTTAAGTCTGTATATAAATGCTTCTCATTTTGAAAAGGCTGACAAATTCACCTGCTGTGAAGTGCTAGGTTTCCTCATTTCTCACCATTTGCCAGCTATTTTGAAGTACACAAGTGAAAAGGGGATTCCCAGAAATTAGAAGGAAGTAGCATTTACAACTCTAGCAGAGCCACTCTATCAACTTAGAGCTACAACTGTGATCACATGGAAAATCTACCAAACAATAAAGTCCTGCTTGCCTTTTCTGACCCTCATACCTGAACCAGTTCAAACAGTGTGATCAGGATGAAGGAGGAAGAAAGTGGGAAATCCACTGGCAAATGATCTCCAAACAGAAAGCTGAAGGCGATCTTCCAAGATCTTTCTCTTTAAGTTTTAAACCATCCTTTGAAATGGGAATAAACACAACTGCTTCCATCTTCCTGTCCTGAGATGCTGAGTCATAATCTGTGCTGTTTGTATTCTTTATGTTATTTTGTTTGCCCAGAGAAATTGCGGATCATAGAATCATAGAATAGTTAGGATTGGAAAGGACCTTAAGATCGTCTAGTTCCGATACCCCATTCCTGGCAGTGTTACTGGCAAAGCTGGAAAGGGCTTTGAGCAACCTGGTCTAATGGAAGAAGTCCCTGCCCATGGCAGGGGGGTTGGAACTTCCAACCCAAAACATTCTGTGATTCTATGAAATCAAAGATTATTTTTTTTCTATGGCAGAGTAAGGCTGCTTACCTCCCCGTTTCTTTCCCTTTCCCCTTTGCTGCCTGCCTGAGAGGAGGGGTCTTTGCAGATGCCAAGTTTGACATGGATACCTTTGCCCTTGCCCTAGGCTCCCAGTGGTGCCAGTGTACAGCCCATTTCATCACTGGAATTTTACTGGATTTCCAGCCACTACCCTTCAGCCTCTTCATCTCTTTTCTAAAATGATCTTCAGGCTGCCCAAACCTCTTGTCAAACAGCAGCACCTTGATGTTGGATGTTCCTCTTTCATTATAAAAGTAGCAGGTTTTGCTCTCTTCAGCTCAGACTGACACCAGGTATAAGATGTGTTCCTGCAGACAAGCAATTGGTATAAAGACCTTTGGGTTTCTAAAGGCCCACTGTTCTGCTGCTTAAAATGCAGAAATGAATGAAAATTAAGAGACTGGAGACAGGTTGGAACAATAAATGCCAAGAAAAAGGTTTATGTCTCCCATTTTCAGGCGAATGATGCAAAAAGTGAACAAGCACAGGTAAGTAGTATATGGAAATGACCACCCAGAAGGCTTGTGGGTAGGTGTTAAAAACCTGATTACTTCTTTGTATGAGTACATGCATTCAGCGAATCCACATGGCATTTACAGGTGATAAAAAGCCACAAAAGTAGCTTCTGACAATGCTTTCATGTGTATCTCTGATAGTTACTTCAGATGCAACAATGCATCCCATGTTGAAGGTGAAAACCCAGGTTAAATACAGAATTAGCATGTAATGAAGATAGAAACTAATGCTATAATCTCTCCCAGTAGCTGTGGCTTCCCTTATTAGCAAGGCAGAAAAGCAGAGCAGTAATATTCCTGTCATGGTGCAAAGACTAATTGAAAAGTGAGGCAATCAATTGTTAATTTCATAGCTTCTCTAGTTGCTATAAATGTACAACTTTGTCATAATCCATTCATAAGAGATTTCTCATTGTGCCAGCATAGATGACTTCTTATGCCATTGTACCTCCATACAGAATTAAAATCAGCAGCACAGGAAGTCTGAGTAAGAGAGCATGAAAAAGCATCAATAGCAGGGATAACGCCATAGAGTAACAGACACTTATCCCATGAATAGCTCCCACCAGAGGAAAGATGTAATTTATAACTCTGCTTCAGTCTCAATTAGAAAGACTGACAAATGAAGAAAGACTTCCTTCATTTCTGCTGGAATCTCATTCTTGATGAAGCTATTGAATTCAGATACTGATCACTTGACAGGCTCTTCTTTAGATGTACTCAGCATTTCATTTACTACTTAAAAGCTAGCTGATACTGACAAAAATAAATAAGATTTTGGAGAATAATTTAAGACTAAGACTCTCCTCTAAATTTAGTGAGCACTATGTTCTGTTGCTTATCATAGTGAATATTTATTGGATGGATGAAAATCCCAATATAGTACAAATGTATTTCAACATAAAAAGCCTACCATAGTTATTAATATAAACTTATTTTTGAAAGCCTAGGCAGACAGGACAAGCAAAGCCTTCTGAAAATAATGGATGACTTCAGTGTGACACCAGCTCTGTGCAGCTCACAGCAGTGTATGCTTACAGTAGACATCCATTTTGCACAGATAGGTCAGAATATGTTACATAGTGGACCCACATTGAATAGTGTTAATACTGGCTTCTTCACCATTACAGGAAATTGCTCAGCTGACCAGAATTACGCAGTGTGTGTAAATTAATCCCTCAAACAGGATGTGGAAAGAAAAATTACTTTATGGATAGCAAGTGTAAGTGCACTGATTAGGGTACTAACTTACTTACAGTTGGACTGTAAACATCCTTTATGCTTCCAGCATGGAAACATTGACATTCTGTTATCTTAACCAGCTGCATCGATAGGTAAGCAAGACAACTCCAAGACAGAGCCTAAAAATATGCTTAAAGATGGAGAAGTTTAAACCAACGGGCGGGGACCATATTTCCTCTTCTACTGCTGCAAGGCAAGAGGTTATTTGGAAAGTCATTACCATGCTGTTACCACTACCACCATGCCCCATGGAAAGCAAAGATGGTTCATACTCCTGTAGAAGAAAACAGTTGGATTATCTACTACAGTGAAGTACTGAGAACAGTCATTATGGAACTGTTCTTTTATCTGATCTTGATTTCAGTCTACTTCTTCCATTATACGATGATGGGTCCATTACTAGGAAAGATAATTTCACACGTGTAAAGAGCCAAATATTAGAGCACAAACCTTACTTTATAAATCGTAGCCTTTTTATTGTTCCTTTTCTTTTTACTCTGTGCGATCAAGAGAATCCAATCCTAATCCTAATCCTAATGCAAGGACGAAACAGAACAGTTTGTGTGCTTCAGTGAATGAAACAAAGGAGGAAAAAAAATAGAGGTAGGAAGAAAGTAGACTCATCTGTGACTAAGTAGAGAGAGTCAGAAACACAGCAGCTACAGAAGAAAATTAAAAATAGTGAAGACGAGCCCAGTGGCTGAAAATGTGAGTTACGAAACAGACTCTCAGCACATATGAATGAATGCTTTGGCTTTCAAACTGGAAAAAGAGAAATCTTCTCATTTCAAGATACAGACTTTTAAGCCAATTGTTTTTTGAAAAAATGGGTATTTATAACAACAGTGACTGCCCTTCTCGTCTGAACAAATGCATGTCTCATTCACTCTACAGATCTTTTTCTTCAGTAGCAATGCCAGTTTAAACTCCCACCTTCTTCCCAACACCAGCAGTTTGATCCTGTTTTCTTCTTCATAAAGTCAGAAGTTTGGGAGGTCACTGGGTGAACAGGTTTCAAACTAACTGTATTCCAAATCACCACCTAACCCGTGTTTCTTTTCAGCTGAGTAAGTTCCCAACTGCACAAACAGCAGACTGAGAGCCTTGGGAATTAGAATATGATGCCTAAAAGATGGGGCTGGTGCCCAGAAGGTGCTTAGGACAGCTTAAACAGACTTGCCATCACTTGCCTTAATTCACTGTTCAACAAACGCTTTGTTTTAGCATCAGCTGGCTCTGCCTCCAAGAGAAGTAGTCACTTACTTCATGGGTCGCCCTGCTCTCTCCCATTCCATGTCTCCATTTCCTTTTGGCAGACACAGATGTTTTTTGCAAATAACATACAATAAACAGGATTGGGGAACTTACACAACTGAAAAATAGATTTTGCTTTTGTTTTGTTTTGCTCAAGTCAGTTCTCAAGGGATGCGTCTTCCACCTATTTCACCCCACGTGTACAAACTTGAGGGTGTGAGCCAGTGCATGGGGACAGGGAACCACAAGACTCTGTCTGACACTGGCTTAGCTAGTATATGTGTCCATGGAATTAGAGTCCTGTGGGTCCTAAAGCTGTCTGACTTAGCCATAGACATGCAGGCACTTGTTTGTTTTAACTGTATACACAGCAAGAATGTAATGAACTGAAGTGGCAACCCACAGATAAATAAATCACCTCTTATGTTCATTCAAGTCACTTCCAGCCAATTTGATGATTTCTTAATGTGATTGCCCAGTCTGACAACAGATACCTGTGGAACCTTATCACTCAGAGTCACTGTAATTAACATGATTCTTGTCTGCACAATCAGATAATCCAGTCAAGTCAGTTCTAGAAATGTCCATGAGGAGACACAATTTGCATGAAGGCAGAGGAGATGACTCACCACTCTTGCCTATTTTTAACGCTCTGATCTCTCTCTCTAAAAACCAGTAAGAGCAAAAGCAAGTTAAAAGAATCCTAGTATGCTGATAGAGAAGACCATTCGGGAGACCTCTTCAATCAACCTGGCATGTCACAGTACCAAGAATTTGCAAGGGCAAACCAAATGCATTGCTGGAAAATAAGATAGTAATTCAAGGCTGATAGAGGAGTCAACCTAAAGCAGAGAGAAGAGAGACAGTAAAGCCATTCACTCACCTAGCCTAGATAATGGGAATTTGAAAGACAAGTTCCCATGATCTTATGAAAGAAACAGTTCACAGCGTGTTGGGCAAAAGAGACAAACAGCATGGCCAGTGCGAGGCAGGAACTGGGCAAAGCACAATGTGCTAGCACAGACTCTGATGCCTAACCTAAGCCTGGTCCTGAGCCTGAAGTTTCACACACAGCCACCATGTTGAGCCATGCACTGTGTCCTCCACGGGTGCTATCAGCCCTTCCCTCCCTGTCTGTTCCTGCCATTACATCAGGGGTAGCACTCATCCAGCCAGGGGCTAACTTGGAACTGGATGAACCACATGAAAACTCATCAATACATTTGCAGGGCAGGACAACTATTTTCAACAGCAGCATGGTCTTGAGTCCACTGTGAAACCATACCTGAATCTATGACAGAATACCAAAAATAGCCTATAAGATCTAAAATAGAATTGCAACTTACTCTTCTAATGCAAGGAAATGACTTCTTTCTATAACTATATCTAATAATGGCAGGCTTCCCCTGTCCTAAACCCTGTTGATCTGAAACTCTGCATACCACCAGATGTCTACCGAATGACTAATCAGTCAGAAGCCCCACTGGATTAAATACATGGGCAACCTGATGGTGACTGCGGATTTCAGAGTGGGGATACATTGGACAAGGACACTGGAAGGAAGAACAAAAATTGCTCAAGCTCTCTCAGAACATTCAAAATACCCTTTCAAAATATCAGATTAAAAAAAAAAAGCAGGGAGCTGGGGGGGGGGGGGGGGGGGATTGAAAGCAAGCCTACAGTTTAAATATCCTCCAGTGTCAAAAGGCTTTTACTGAAGTGCCTTCAGTTCCACCTACTGTGAGCAAAAAAGAAATAGCAGGATGAGAGAAACCAAGGAACAATGGAGAATATGACCATTCAACATGTTATCACTTGCCACAAGAATCAGAATCTGCATTCAAGCAGACTCATCCGTATCATCCAGTAGCTCCTCTGTCAATAATGCTGCTTCATCACTTGCGGCTAGAATCCACCGCTAACAGCAAGTGCAGGAAGATGGCTTGAATCTCTTGGACATCACTTAACATTTCATTTAAGGAGACTGTGAAAAAGTCCCCAAGGTTCCTCAGGGGAGCAGATGACACAGTGGAGCTCTTCAAAACATAAACTAGGAATTTTTCCCTCAGTCAACACTATGCAAGACTGAATGACCTAGGCAAAAGGACAGCAAGATATGTCTTTTGCCCATCAGACGCACAAAGTATAAAACAAGCAGTTTAAGGCACATCAGTAAGAGATGGGTTTCATGTTTGGCAACAGTGCTACTTCAGCTGATTTGAACAACTTCTCCATCTTAGTTCTCTCTCTGCTCTTCCAGCCAAGCTGTTTCACCAACCAAGTAACAAACTTGATCAAAGAGATGATCCATCTGTAAAACAACCCAGCAAAGTAAATGGAGATTTTCAGGTGAATCCATTTCCAGTTCTGTTACGTGTGCAAGCGCCCAAACAGATCTGACAGTATGATGGAAGAAGCACTGCATGGACATGAATGGGAATCTGGGAGCAGCTGATTAAGTTGACAGTACATTTAAGAAATACACAGAATGACACTTAAAATACCACAAGGATAAGAAAGCCTGACACAGACACGCACTGCAACATTGATCCTGATCTTACAACACATCAGATCCAGCAGTGAAGCTGATTTAGGAAGCCCCTGTCCCTCCAGCATCTGGTTGCCTGTTCTTTGAGTGTGCTGATCAAACTGTTTCTATGTTGAACTGAAAATTGGTTCAACAAAAGTAACTGGAGTACAAACAATGCTTAAAGGAAAGGGCGTGCAAGACCTCAAGGAAAACTGTGTATTTCATATACAATGTTATAGCAAAACAATTAAAATAGTTGCAATTCACATTTCATACTGTGCGGTGCAAATCTGTGTAATGCAACATGTTTTAAATGAAAATTTCCTAAATATGATCTGGCTCAGGTTCTTTTTTGTTATTTTGCATCCACATATGAGAAACTAAGGAGCATGGCCAAGCAAAATAAGGTGGCTATGATGTACCATTTCATCATGCCTGGGGAAAGAAAAACAAGAACTGATACATACATCTCTAACACCCAGCCATCAAAACAAGTATTTTTCTTTTTCAGTTCTGTTTATTTGGATAGGCTTAGGAGGCCACCCATTTCATAAAATAGAGACAATAACAGGAAACCAACTTCAGAGCACGTATCCCTAGTTACTCCTGAAATACTGCATATGCTTTAAAGCAGTTGACATGTGCTGTTTGATTAACAACTCACCACCCTGCAGGACCAGTCCATGTGAGAACAGTTCTGATCAACACCAGAAAGAGATCGTATGAGCAAAGGGGAAAGAAAGCAAAACTACATGAACTCCACACATTAAGGTTTGCAGAAAAGCGCAAAGGGAAGTTACATTCACAACTTTATTTCTGAAAGTCAGTGGGATTTTGACATCTGACTTGTCCACTCTGTAGAATCACCCTTTTGTATAATGTAAAGCACAGCATGAATTCACACCCAAGCTCGCTTAACTCAGAACATGCTTTCCAAAATACAGTGCAGGACCCATAGCTCAGACATCACATTCCCATTGTATACTTGGAGAACTGAAAACTGATGTAGTCCCCACGAGACAGCTCTGAGATCCCATGCATTGTACATGACAGTTATGTAGTTACTTAAAATAATGAGAAAACTCTGAAATTTCAGAAGGAACTAATCCACCAGAAGCTTCTGCTAAATACATAGTATCACCAACCACTTGAATTTTGTCCTAAAGCACTAGAAAATACATTATAGGGCATTTTTTGTCAGAAATAACTAGCTGTTCTTTCTTATCTCTAATTTCCATGAACTAGAAGAGAGCTTCATTAATATTTACCAGATACTTTTCTCATTGTATTAAGGAAAACAAATTTCTTTTCTTAGATGCTGTCTCTTACTAGACACACAGGGCATATGCATCACACAGAATGCCTGATAAAGAAATCACCATACATTCCAAACAAGTGGATATAACACCATATTGACTGTGATGTCTAAATAGTATTTTAAAGTGCTTACACATGCATCTAAGTACTGTCCTGAAGCCTCAGAGAAATCAAGTACAGGATATTTACATGCAAAAGTAATAACTCTCAGATAACTTAATCTGAGACTTATAGATACTAACAAGATTGTTATCACAATTGCAGGACTTGATTGCAAACAGCAGCACAGGCACTATATGAAAGCCCCACTCAGAAATAAAAATATTGATTCAAATTATTTGAAATTGAGGACACACAGTGACACATGAAACTCATTTCTGTCAACATTTCACCTGACTGATACACATTGTCTGTCTAGGGATCCAGCCAGTATATGCATATCCAGTAGGTTTGATTTACATGACAAGTTCTTTTAAATAAGATTCTTTAAGTAAGTCTTATTCTTCCTAGCTTCTAGTATAATTATTTTGGATCATATCTCTTTTATGCTAAGAACACTGATTCCTCCTGATGCTCTTAGCTGCAGAAGACCTTTTTAGTTAAGAAGTTTACCATATATTGAAAAATAAAAAACCAACAACCCAAAGGCTGTAACCTGCAAAATGACTAAAAAGCATCCTGTAAAATTCAGTGCACAGGGACACATATTCCTTATAAGATTAATAACCATTCCGATCCTGCATTAACCTGTGCAGGAGGTGTGAATAGTCCAAGCAACTCGACTTTGGTAAATATATCAGGTTGAAGTAACCACAGAAAACACATAAACCTCAGTTCTAACCATCTAAAACCATCTCACCAGAGTTATCAGCATTGCAAAACAATAGTATGAGCTAAAAGGCAAGCAGAAAACTTGAAATCAGAAATTCATGTTGTAGTTCTGCTACATGATTGACTGCGTAACCTTTAGCACCGAGCCTGTCAGCCTCAGCCTCCCTACACAGAAAAACAGGGATTTGCACAACTTTTCATGATGCATCAAATCTGCTCTGCTTCCAAGCTTCTGTTAGTAATAGTTCAGTGCAAGGTGGAAAGAAGCCAGCTTTAAAAGCTGAGTGCAAGTAAAGAGCATCTGCCAACTTCATCCAAAAAAATCCAAAACATCTTAGGCAAGGAAAGCATGATCTAGTGTACTGCTCAACAGCAATTCTCTGTGTCTGTGTATAAAGCTATAACTTTTGGCCATCTCTTGTCATCAATCCTCACAATTTAGAGGAACTTTTCATTCTTCCTGGCTGAAAATTGAAAAGAAAGCAAGAAAAAGGAGGCTACATCTGCTGACCCAAGTTTATTTTTTAAAACCACTTCTATATTACTATGAACTTCCATGATTCTTTAAGGGAGCCATTAACAACCCCTATCCTTAATGCCATCTCCATCTCACCCTGTCACACTAGCTCAGTGTTGCAAGTTTTGCCCATCCTTGAAGAGATAACTTGTACTGCAGCTCGGGAGAAAAGAAAGGGCATAACGCTGAGGGAGAATACAGTGGGAGACATGCACAGCATCACTGCTGGAGAAGCCATGGGGGCTAAAGGATCTCACAGAGCCACTGGCTGTGGGAAAGGGAATATAGAGCATTGACAGCAGTAAGGGCGGTCAATGGCATGGGACACTGGCATATGGGATGGGGATGCCTGGAAAACAAGGAGCACACACAGCCCCTGGCTTGGAGATGCATGCCCCATGGGCTTTTCTCTCTGCAACTACCACATGGCAAATACACCCCACAAGCAGATAATGCTCAAACTGGCAACCTTCACAGGGCCATGGAGCAGTAGAAACCCAGCAGTGCTGGGTGACAGGGAGATACCAGCTGCAACAGTAAAAGGGTGGAAGGAGGGAGAAGACTGAGAGAATCCCTGTCAGCAAATGAGCTTGCTGGGCTCTACAAAGCTCAGCCTTCTCTGCCTTGCTCCAAGGCCTGAACTCCTCCAGTTTCTTAGATATTATTAATGTTACTCTCCATTTAGCAAAACCTCCCTAATGCTGATCTGACCTTGGCAACCTCCTGTCTCCACCTCTCTCAGCTTCTGTCAGCACTTAATGAAGAACATCTGATGATCTAATGTGATTAGGGCCACAAGGATGATCAAGGGTCTGGAGCATCTCTCTTACGAGGACAGATTGTAGGAGCTGGGCCTGTTTAGTCTAGAGAAGAGCAGACTGAGAGGGGATCTCATTAGTGCAGATCAGTATCTCAAAGGCAGGTGCCAGGAGGATGCTGCCAGGCTCTTTTCAGTGGCACCTAGCAACAGGACAAGGAGCAATGGCCATAAACTAAAACTCAAGAAGTTTCACCTCAACATGAAGAAGAATTTCTTTATATTGAGGGTGGCAGAGCACTGGAACAGGCTGCCCAGGGGAGTTGTGGAATCTTGCTCTCTGGAGACATTCAAAACATGCCTGGACAAGTTCCTCTGTAACCTGCTCTGAGTGGCCCTGCCTTGGCTGGGGTTTGGACTGGATGATATTTAGAGGTCCCTTCTAACCCTAATGATGCTGTGATTCTGTGATCTGTATCTGCCTGACACCTCACCTGTGACTGCCAGACACTGTTCCCAGGGTCATCAGCATGTGCAGAGAGGTCCCTCCAAGCACACGCTGTTATTGGTGGCTTGTACAGCCGTTGTGCTACTCCTACCTTACGCATAGTAGTAGTATAAGTATTGCAATTCAAGGCATGCAAGCCTATTTTTCTCAGACTTTAGGACCAGCGTCACTACTCTTGATGTGCTTTTCACATGGTTTGTGGCAGGTCTGCTCTTCATTTTCTTACTGATAGTCACAGTTGAAAGGTCTTATTTGGAATGATAAAGCTGAGGGATTTTCTGTTAATTTTTAAACTTCCCTCTACTCCCCCCCTTGCACTCCCCTCATATCAATAAGCATCTGCCTGCTTTCCTGAAGGCTACCTATGCTAGTGTATTCCAGCAAGATCCTGTTACAGGTCGCAGACACAGCCCAAGCTATGTACTTGCTTTACCTCCACCCAAAGGGATTTAAAGAAATTTAACCTGCAGACAATCTGGAAAATCTAAGTTGATCATTTACTGCTATTAACCCCACAAAAGATTATGCTGCGTTGATATGCACAGGTAGTTACAGCATTTGCAAGCACAGACCTCATCAAATGCATGTCACCTGAGCAGGATGTTTCCAACAATTTGAAGTCAGCACATACTGCTTAAGCTGTTCTTTTGTACCCTTCCCCCTCATTATCTCTCTCCCCTCACATATATATTCCTATGCTTAGCCTTTCTCCCAGGAGAAATAAACAACAGGTTTGATTTCTCTCTCACTGCTATTAGTGAGTCTCAGCTCACTGTATGAGTCCAGACTGTGCAAGGACAAATCTGCAGGCACTTTCTGCAATTGATTTGAAAACCAATTTAATAAATCAAAAAAAGACTAGAAATAGGAATCAGGACCAATCAAATCATTACTGCAGAAAGCCGAGTTGAGTGGCATTGGTCAGCAGCATGCTGAGGAGGGCTGGCACACCATGAAAGGACCATCACCATTTATTAGTAAAATCTAGTGCAGATGAAGGAAGATCTTGGCTGTTAGGCACTCTGCTAGATCATGCACACAAAGCCTATCAATACAGAGAAGATATTGAGATTGCTAGAAGTTGAAAAAGTCATAATATTAATACCTTATTCCATGCTGACACTCAGCCAGTATTTCACTGTGGAAGATAGCCCAAAAAAATATTGGACATCAGGACTCACTTTGACAGCCACTATCTGTTCCTCTCTTTCTCAAGTTCATCTGTACTAGATGGATACTTCTAACATCAGCTTAACTGGTACTTGCTGCTTCACTCTTCTGTGAGTGCACTAATCGTTGCTGTTTCCATTCATCTCCCCACATGATCCCTCTTTGAGCTCACATACTCAGCAAGAGTGTTATTTTCATTCAAGAACTATGCAAAGTCAGAGGATGAACAAGGGCCTGGCATGATGGCAAAAAAAGGTTTTGCACCCCAAAAGCAATTGAACTGCCTATTCTGAACATGACACAGAGCATCCTGGATAATGGCACAGCCCCTGTATTGCTCTCTGAGACTCCTCCAGTAAAGAAAGCAAGCTGTGCATACGTCTGCATACACAACAGTTAGGCCAAAAGAAATAAGTGAGGTGCAGACAGGAAAGGGGCCTCATCTTCTTTGCCTGTTTGCATGTTTCCTGACATCATTTTCTTCCTGACTTTACCAAAGTGCAGAAGCTGGTTTCACTGTTAGCAATTCCACTGCAATTAGCAGTGCCTCCTATATCAGATGGCCCTGCTTCTCCTTCCATTCGAGCTATCGGACTTACAGCCCTTATTCCACATCCTGCTGGTCTGCTTTTCCAAGCCTCACCTGCACATCTTGTCCTGGTGTTAGGTTTTTGCTACTCCACTCTTCTGATTTTATTGACAGATGGTAGTGCTTGTGCTATAATGCAGTAGTTTCACAGCCATTTCAATATCATAGTATTTCAGAGCACAGTTAGAAGTAGAAAGGAGCTGTATAAGGGAGCCATTTCTTGCTATTTATAAAGAAAGGAAAATTGAATGAATGAAGATAAAAGGCAATAACAGCCTAGTCTGTCCAGCCAGTACCAACCAGTCCCATCTGGTAACTGGAACAAACTATACAGTGCATCATACTGCTTTACTTTCCTGTCAACGCAATCAAGCAAACCTAGACACCTGGCAAGGCAAAGCTATTGTGTT
The DNA here is from genome assembly GCA_028858755.1 of Ara ararauna. Taxonomy (NCBI): domain Eukaryota; kingdom Metazoa; phylum Chordata; class Aves; order Psittaciformes; family Psittacidae; genus Ara; species Ara ararauna. Next base: position 118,553,506 of record CM054376.1, on the reverse strand, counting down.
TTCAAACTATCTGGTCCTACAAATGCTTGACATTCTTCCTAAAGCTGTATCCTCTTTCAGTTACTGGAGAGCTGTTTTTATGTCTATATTATTTGGGAAAGGCTTATGTGCATCAGCTCTACATAGCACTGCAACCTTGCATGTGCAATAAACTTGAAAAATGTCAGATTCCTCTTCCTAAAGGTCTGAAAAAACTAGGATTTCCAACTCCTAATATAATAGTGGTTCCATCTATTTCTAATCGCATTGTTCTGGGTACTTCTTCCTGGCCCAAAGACACCCAGGGGAAGCCAGGGATTCTTTCCAGAGGGTGGAAATTAGTTTGTCAGTGCTACAGCCAGCTCCATTGCTTTCCTCTAAAACACTCCACAGCTCAGGTTATCACCTCAGCCCTGATTGCACTCCTCAGCTCTACTTCCCACATCTACAGAAAAAGCTGTAGAAATATCTGTGCTAAGGGGGGTTTATTATTGATAAAGTTCAACTTCTTAGCTCTTCGCCATACCTACACATTGTTTTAAATAGGCAGAAATACAAATAAATCACTTATTAGGCTCAGTCTTGTGTGAAAGCTCAATTGAATTACCAGGTTTCTCTGGCACTTAATGTCCAGCATTAGCCACCGATGGCCATCATCCTATAGAGCTAGGGAGCAGCATCCTTACAAGACACTACCTGCCTACCAGGGCGCAATGCCACAGACTGCTCTGCTTCTACAGCACTCCTTGTACTTGTTTCTCAGCAAGGGGAGAGCACTGAGCACCTAGCCTGCCGGGCCAGCCCTCTGTCCCCAGCTTCATCTGCTACGAGCATTCCTTGCATTTTACAATGGCCTTCCTTTGAAGCCATACCCATAGCTCTTAAAATGGGCCTTTTAGGAAAGGAAACAATGATTTTTAATCTCTAATGCTTGTGCTTACTTCTTCTGAGCAGATATTCAGAGGTAATACCTTACATCACTCCTATAACATTATGGAAGCAAACATTCTCTGGAGTGCCAGAAACAAGCATTTATGGCTTTTAAATAAAAGAAGTGATAAAATCCAAATCCTCCCCCTAATGTTTTCAAAATATATTTCATCTAAAGTCATTTTCTCTGTGAGTCAAACTCAGTGTTGAAGTTGAAGTAATTTCCAGCTCCTGGGAATATTACATCACCTTTGTCTGTCTACAAAAGTTTGGCCTCTCATCAAAGCTAATGCTCTGGTTAAAAGGTTTCCACCCTCACCTCTCTATCTCCCAGCCAGCTGAGGTTCCCATTCCTTCCTGCCTGCTTAGCAGTACATGTTCTGCACTGAGGTCTATAAAAACCCAAAAACCTGTTCAACCCAAAACCCCTTCTCCATCCAATCATATGGTATTACAAGGATTTGTGCTAACCTGGTTAGTCCTCACAGAACCAAGTGACTGAGGGAAAAGCTGCACGTGCAGTTAGACACATGTCAGTTTTCAGGAAAATCAATAAGAACCATCTTCTCCACATCAGCAGACAAGGTATTTATACTCACACAGATCATATTTATAGAGCAATTCCCAAAACAGTCAAACTGTGTATATCTAACATCTTACAGGAACCAGAGAAGGGGGGTCCCAGCTCTTTGTCATATCATTCTCAGCCATTTGGACTTCCTTCTCACCTTTCAATGAAGCAAATCCTTGAAAAGAGACAGAAAACTAATCTAAAAAATAAACTAGAAAATCAGACTTTTTTTCTGCTACTTCAGTGGGTTGAACCAGCATTCAAGCAGCTAAGCACTAGCGTCCACATAAGGTAAAAAGCACCACCATGCAGCCAGGAGCAAGAGAGAAAAAATCAACAGATCCTTTTGGAAGCTGTATGCCAGCAGATTCCCACCCCGAGGCATCCCATTCCAATAACACTGAACAGACTATAAAACACCTGACCTTTTGACCTTTCCTCGCAAGCAGAATTAGACATCCAGAGATGTATATTTTATAATAAAATAGAAAAGGGAACTGACTCATTTATAAAGTTTCTTGCTATTTTTATTTCATGCAAACCCATCCAACCATTCCTAGAGCTAATCATACTTAAGTAGGCAGTTCCATGATTTCAAGCACTTTACCCTTATTACAGTTACTGTTGCAGTAGACACAGTCCTCAAGCTGAGTCATCCTCAGGTACTGAACAGACCCGCAGTTTGGAGGAAGAGGTAACAGCCTGAAGCTTTTCTGGGACTACAGGTCAGATGCTGTGCTAGTTCCCAGCCAGTGTCTGACTCTGGATGATACTCAGTTTCCCACTTGAACTTGCCTACAGGTGAGGTTGCATGTTAAAGTGTACTAAGTGTGTCACTCCCGGTTTCTAATACATGATTTTCCAGCGCGATTCAGATAAAATCAGGAGAGTCCAGCACCTACACATCAGCACAAACCCTGTATGCTTTTCAGGTTTTGACGTACTTGTAGCATTTTCACCTAACAACAGGTGAAATCTGAGGTTTCAATCAGTAAAAAGCAGGCTACTTACATATCCAAGCAGAAGCCTGGGGAGAAGTTTAGAGAAAAGGAAACTAGGAAAGTAACATACGTACTTTAATTTTCCTATTCACAGTCAGTCCCCATTTCAGGAAAATCTGAACATTGTTCCTTTTGCTGGCCTGCCTGCCCACCTCAGAAGACACAAGGCAAAACCAGACAGGCATTCCCTTTCCAGTCTCCTGCTTACAAAACAACTTGAATGTATTATTCTTTCAAAACATCTGTTTGCACTCCTAACATGAGAAAAAAATTTTGAGGCTTTATGTGTTTGATAACAATCTGTGACCTCTGCTTTGGAATTTGGTTAAACCCAGCTTGCTGCATCTCCAAAATCTAGTCACTTTTGAAATTTGACTGAATTAAATTCTAATTATTCTAAAGTGAAATGATTCCTATGTTTCTGTTTTACAGATATCCACAGAGATTATTAAAGAAGGCTCATTAGCTTTGCTTTGTTTCATTTTACTTTTTAATCACTTTAATGGGTGAAACTCTAGTTTGTGAATCAGAGTGGTTTTCGTGCAAGGGTGGTGAGCTCATGACTTGAATACAGCAGTTCATCCAGGCCACAGCCCTGTCTTAACACTGCCTTCCAGAGCACCCCTGAAATGTGGACCAGCAGCAAGACACAAACCAGGTGATGACTTGGGCAACCTGCACCAACCATTTCTTCTAAGGGACTTACAGTCTTTCTACCTCTTGCCTTCATCTTGCCTATAGCCTAAAGGCAGGTCCCACCACTGTAAGAAAGATGCAAGGAGGGACTGTATAGGCATATCTGCCAGGATAAATGTGAAGCCTCTGGCTATGTGACACACTGTGTGGTGATCACAGGACAGAGTAAGCCCATATTAGCCACAGGACAGGACACAAACGCAGCCTCCAGTGAAACGACACATTTCACACATACCTGGATATGTGGCAGCTAGATGACAGGGCAGGTAGATATTGAGAACATGACATATACACAGCTATTTATCCAGCAGGGAAAGGGCCACACCTTTCCTTATCACATAGCTATCAGAAGCTATGTGACTGCTCAGGCTGAAAGCACAGGCACCACTGCCTCGGAGCAATTCTGATTATGGTAAATACACTGCTCTTCCTACAAGCACATAATTTTTCTCTTTGTCTGGTTTGCTGATGTTCTTTATTACAGGGAGAGTGGTCTATATCTTCAAGATAACACACTAGACCATTTTATTACACATTAATGAGGTTCACTACAAGGTTCCCTTTTATTTTCAACCATTTGAATGACAGTGAACATTCTTCACACAGGCAAGCAGAATACCTATGGGGCATCCTAAAACTTTTCATTCCTATTAGCTGCTTATAAAATGACAATGGAGTAAAATTGTCAATTAAGAAGAAAATACTAAAATAATAGCTAAAGAAAGAAATATCACTGTCCTCTGCTGAGTACTTGTTTATTTGTTTACCTGCCTTTCTAAAGTGTGGTCTTTGTTCATGGTCTTTCTTAAGGGAGAGGTCTTTCTTAAACCATGGAAAGACACAGAAACAGCAAGGATCACACATCAGTGACAGGAAGAGCAATGAAGCAACAACCAGTCCTGTTAAGGATGCAGATGTCTGTCTTTTACAAATGTAATGTGGCATCTGGCACACCCAAAAGTCCAATGGCTGGAAAACACTTACAGAGGAAGCACCTTCTAGGCAAATGATCAAATCTCACCCCGTGCAGGGATTTCAGTGGAAAATAACAGAGGTAATTCTGTATTTGCTATTGCTTTATCGAAGCAGCTCTGGCTCTAAGCTTTCTCACTGTTATGAGGAAAAGCTATGCCTTGAAAATATGTTTTAACCAAATATGTTTTAACCTATAGACTTCCTGCATCTCAAAGTTGTCTCCAAGCACGGGTCTGAAATGAGGCACCTGAAAGCAGGTGAGGTAAAACTGAAGACCAGTTTCTTCCCTTCAGGACAGAATGCTGTTTTGATAGTAGCTTAGGCTCCTCCACCCAAAGCAAGGTCCTGCTATTAATATTAAACACATTCTCTCTGCAAACCAGCAATTTTCAACAAGAGGGTTACAGATCCCAGGAGATTTATGGACCATGGCTGGAGAGTCTGGAGAAGGTAGCTGTAAAGACAAGCTATTATCAATAGTCTCAGAAACACCAAGCAGAGGTCCACATCTCCAGGAGAGAAAAAGACAGAGTGCCTGTAGATCAGAAAAGAGTAAAATCCCTGAGTTGTCCTGTTCTTCACTCTTCTGAGGCTTTCACATTGCACACTTGCTCCTGTTCCTCACTTTAAACCTCTTACTGCTGTGGCTCAGTCCCCCATCTCTGATCTGCCTCTTAAAAATAATTCCCTTCTACATTCAAATCCCTTCTCTCTTCTTTAAAAGTACAAAACTTTTAACTATTATCGACTGAAAAAAATTCTCTGTACCTTCCTGCCCTGAGCAGACACAGTGCTGGAAATTCTAATACAGCAATTTAGCACATCTTTGGTATGTGTTGCACTTTTTCATTTAAAAATAAAGCATGACATTTATCTACATAACTGTAATTCCTTAATGACTTTCCTTCAGGTGCTTTCTAAAGGACAATTACAGGCACTGAAGTGACTGTATAAAATGACATGCATACCTTATAACTCTGCTTGTCTGCTTCCAGGGCACGAAGTTATTTTCTAACTTAACTGACATTAGCAAAGTGTTGCTTTTGGTGTAACGGCAGAAATGAATCAGCTGGAAGGGAGAAAACTCGTTCCTAGTCTTCTGCCTACACTAACAGGCTAACTGTCACAATTCTGACTGCAGGACTTATGGTTCCTCTCAGTTGCCAGGCTGGACCAAACCTCCACAAGAACAGGCTGGGAGAGGTGGCTGATCCTCCCACTGCCTCATGCTATAGGAGAGGGCCAACAGCCGATATCTTGCCACAGACAGGCATATATTGCACTTTGGAGTGAGACTTGGGAATGTACTGAGGAAAAACATGCTTTATTCTGGTGCTGAGCAGAGCTACCATTCCCATTCATAGGTGCCACATGTGGCACATCAGTCACAGTCACATTAGCATGTGGACAATCCAGATCCCCAGAGCAACATGGGAGCAAATACACAAGCTAACACTCTTCCTCTACCAGCACTTGTCCACCTTTATAAAACTCAGTCTGGAATGGTCCTATAAGAATATTGCTTAATTTTGTATGGCCCAGGTTGAATTTGCTGGATTAGAGGCAGACACAGTAGTCATTAGGCTGGGTAAATCGAACACATTTTAACATGAGAGTAACAGCTATAAATATAGAAAACTCTGATGTCAGGTGCAGCCTTTTTTTTTTTTTTTTGAGTATTCATTACATTCACATTTCAAAATGCACTTGTTAAAATAAAAGCAAACTCACGTCATTATCTGTGTTCCAATTCTCCAGCAGCATCACAGCACGTATTATAGGGCACGGCCTGGTTATCACAAAACTCCGAAGCAAAAATTTTAAGCCTATTTTTCTAAGTATTTGGCAAGCACCAAAAGCACCTGAGTTGTGACATGAAGCAGTGCTTCAGATTATCTATGTACACAGAGTGAAGGTCTTAAAGCATATTATCACATACCAGTTTTTTGGGACCCTTGCCTTACTCTGTTTACAACACAGATTTCCCTGGGATGAAATCCAGGTAATGTAATGATGAAGACTACTCTTTCTGGACACCTGGTTTTCCTTCTATATCATTTGTTGTAGAAATTGGCAAGCGATTAAAGGGGTTTTTTTTGAAAAAAATAGAAGGTGTCACAACAAAAGCATATGAATGTGGCTTTTTGCCATGGAGTTCTTCTGCAGTGCCAGCCAAGTCATTTACATCACACTTTGCACTGTTTTTTAGCAATGTCATATTCCTCATCTTCCCATATGTGGCTTGAGATTGTGGGTTCTAATTTGTAGCAGAGCTGAAAAGTCAGCTTGCAGTTGATTCATGTGAATGCTTTACTCTGAGTATTTGCAGCACTAAACACTGAGTACTCTTAAATATCAGCTCTTGGGCATGTCATACATTAATGCAGATAACAAAGAGATGGTACAAAAGCCCCATCATGTTACAGAAATATTACGGAATAAATTCGACAGGGATGCACAAGAGAAAAAAGTGCATTAGGAAATTAATCACAGTGATTTCGGAGCAGACTCTTGTAGCTACTTACTTTGAGGTGCTTGATTTTGCAGTTTTGAAAGCACCGGGAGCAAGGAGGAAGGTGGGGAGTGAGCAAGCGACCACGTGGTTCTGAGTTACTGGCTGGGCTTACACCACAACAGCCACTCCAAACCAAAACCTTGAAAAAAACATGTCAAAGAGTACATATTTAAAGACAGATATTTGAGTCTAGTATAGAGTCATAGAATCATAGAATAGTTAGGGTTGGAAAGGACCTTAACATCATCTAGTTCCAACCCCCCTGCCATGGGCAGGGACACCTCACACTAAACCATGTCACCCAAGGCTCTGTCCAATCTGGCCTTGAACACCCGATTTGTGCATGTAGTATGTTGAAGAGAGGCAACATGCTTTTGTCCATTAAAGTACTCGCAAAAGCTAGAAGTGGACAAGATGCCCTGCACAGGTTAGCTTCTTACAAATGTGATGGTTGTCACACCTAGACTGACAGGATTGTTATACATTTCCATGGAAAGGTTCTATGTGGGAGAAGAGTGCTACAAGTGGGAGGGAGAAGCTAGAATGAGGAATGCCTGATCTCAACTCCATGGTGGAATCCACCATTTACTGCAGCTCGTCAGAGCCTCCACAGATGGCCTGAGTGGCCAAGGCCCTTGCAGGGATGTGTTTCCAGCATTTATCCCAGCGGCTTTCCAGCCAGAGCTACTGGCTGGCTCACTGTGGGATGGAGAGCTGAGTCCAACAAGGACTGCTCTCTCAATCCTCCTAACCACAGCAGAGGACCATCTAAAACTTACATGACCTGACATTTCCAATATGTTCCTTTCTTGAGTTTGCTTTTTGTCTACCTGTAATTTCTTTGTATCTTACCAGGAGCCTTCAATTAACTGTTAGTAGGTTTAGGAAACCTGAGCCATGCATGAAAAGAAAGGTATCCATACAGACATGTATGTGAAATTCCCAAGCTTTCATTAAACAATGACCATACATCAAGTGCAAAGATCCTCACAGACTGCAAAGCCATAATATTTTAAGCATTTCCTCCCAAAACCTTTGCTGAAAAGTATAAAAAACCACCATATAAACCCTCCCACAGTGTCCTTAAAAATATGAACATTGTGCTTTCTCTTGAAGAAGTACATTACAGAGAATTTGAAAGTTTTCTTATATCTCCCTGTAGTTTTGGTAGATGAAAACCTTAAAATAAAAAGAAAAGCATGCAACATACAAAACAAAAAACTTGTGAATAATTATTTTAATAGGCATCACAGAAACATGGTGGGATGGCTCCCATGACTGGTGTGTTGGAATGGAGGGTTACAGGCTCTTTAGGAAAGACAGGCCCAGTAGGTGGGGGAGGGAGTTGCTATTTATGTTAGGGATAGGCTGGAGAGTAGGGAACTGTGCCTGGGGACAGGTGAGCAGTCGACAGAGAGTTTGTGGGTCAGGCTTAAAGGGAGAACAGCGATGGGAGACATTATTGTGGGGATCTGTTACAGACTGCCTGACCAAGAGGGCTCGGTGGGTGAAGCGCTCTATAGACAGGTAGGAACAGCCTCACGCTCACAGGCCCTTGTTCTCATGGGGGACTTCAACCACCCTGATATCTGCTGGAGGGATGGTACGGCCCGGCACAAGCAATCCAGGAAGTTCCTCGATTGGGTGGAAGACAGCTTCCTTCGGCAAGTAATAGAGGAGCTGACAAGGAGAGGTGCCATGCTTGACCTCGTCCTCACCAACAGGGAAGGGCTGCTTGGAAATGTGACGCTCCGGGGCAGCCTTGGTTGTAGCGATCATGAGATGGTTGAATTCGAGATCCTCAGGACAGTGAGAAGAGCATGCAGCAAGCTCACTGCCCTGGACTTCAAAAGAGCAGACTTTGGCCTCTTCAGGAACCTGCTCAGTAAGGTTCCATGGGATATAGCCCTAGAGGGCAGGGGGGCCCAAGACTCTTGGGTGATATTCAAGGATCACCTGCTGCAAGCTCAGGAGTGATACATCCCTACTAGAAGGAAGTGCTGCAAGAGGGCCAGGAGACCTCCTTGGATGGATAAGGAGCTGCTGAGGAAAATTCAAAGGAAAAAAGAGGCTTATAAAAGGTGGAAGCAAGGACAGGCAGCCTGGGAAGAATACAGGGATGTTGTCTGGGAAGCTAGGGACCAGGTTAGGAAAGCTAAGGCCCACTTAGAATTCAACTTGGCTAGAGATGTTAAGGATAACAGGAAGGGATTCTATAGGTACACTGCAAATAAAAGACAGACTAGGGACAACACGGGCCCCCTCCGGAAGCTATCAGGAGAACTGGCTACCCTGGATTTGGAGAAAGCTGAGGTTCTTAATGACTTCTTTGCCTCAGTCCTCACCAGAAAATGCTCTGAGCACACCACCCAAGTCTTGGAAGGCAGACACAGGCGCTGTGAGAATGAAGACCCTGGGCCCACTGTAGGAGAGGATCTGGTTCGAGACCATCTTAGGAACCTGAACATATACAAGTCCATGGGACCTGATGAAATCCATCCGCGGGTCCTGAAGGAGCTGGCAAATGAAGTTGCTAAGCCACTGTCCACCATATTTGAAAAATCATGGCAGTCAAGTGAAGTTCCCGACGACTGGAAAAAGGGAAATATAACCCCCATTTTCAAGAAGGGGAAAGGGATGAGCCGGAGAACTACAGACCAGTCAGCCTCACCTCTGTGCCTGGCAAAATCTTGGAGTGGATTCTCCTGGAAGGCATGCTGAGGCACATGAAAAACAAGGTGCTTGGTGACAGCCAGCATGGCTTCACTGAGGGGAAATTCTGCCTGACCAATCTGGTGGCCTTCTATGATGGGGCTACGGAACTGATGGACAGGGGTAGAGCAGTTGATGTCATCTACCTGGACTTGTGCAAAGCGTTTGACACTGTCTCACATGGCATCCTTGTCTCTAAGTTGGAGAGACATCAATTTGATTGGTGGACCCCTTGGTGGATAAAGAACTGGCTGGATGGCCGCACGCAAAGAGTTGTGCTCAATGGCTCAATGTCCAGATGGAGACCAGTAACGAGTGGTGTCCCTCAGGGATCGGTGTTGGGACCGGTCTTGTTCAGCATCTTTGTCGGTGACATGGACAGTGGGATGGAGTGCGCCCTCAGCAAGTTTGCCAATGACACCAAGATGTGTGGTTCAGTTGATATGCTGGAGGGAAGGAATGCCATCCAGAGGGACCTTGACACGCTTGTGAGGTGGGCAGATGCCAACCTGATGAAGTTTAACCATGCCAAGTGCAAGGTCCTACACCTGGGTTGGAGTAATCCCAGGCACAGCTACAGGTTGGGCAGAGAAGAGATTTAGAGCAGCCCTGCAGAGAAGGACTTGGGGGTTTTGGTCGATGAGAAAATGAACATGAGCTGGCTACAGTGTGTACTTGCAGCCCAGAAAGCCAACCGTATCCTGGGCTGCATCAAAAGGAGTGTGACCAGCAGGTCGAGGGAGGTGATCCTGCCCCTCTACTCTGCTCTTGTGAGACCTCACTTGGAGTATTGTGTGCAGTTCTGGTGTCCTCAACATAAAAAGGACATGGAACTGTTGGAACAAGTCCAGAGGAGGGCCACGAAGATGATCAGGAGACTGGAGCACCTCCTGTATGAAGATAGGCTGAGAAAGTTGGGGCTGTTCAGCCTGGAGAAGAGAAGGCTGCGTGGAGACCTCATAGCAGCCTTCCAGTATCTGAAGGGGGCCTATAGGGATGCTGGGGATGGACTCTTCATGAGGGACTGTGGTGATAGGACAAGGGGTAATGGGTTCAAAGTTAAACAGGGGAAGTTTAGCTTGGATATGAGGAAGAAATTCTTTACTGTAAGGGTGGTGAGGCACTGGAATGGGTTGCCCAGGGAAGTTATGAATGCTCCATTGCTGGTGGTGTTCAAGGCTGGGTTGGACAGAGCCTTGGGTGGCATGGTTTAGTGTGAGGTGTCCCTGCCCCTGGCAGGGGGGTTGGAACTGGATGATCTTAAGGTCCTTTCCAACCCTAACTATTCTATGATTCTATGATTCTATGATTTTAGTTTACTGCCGAAGTAATGGAAAACTAAACCAAACTTTATATGCCTTCACTAAATCAGCTAAGAGAAAAAACTTCTCATCTTGCACTTAAGTTTTACTTCTGCTAGTTCACCATGAAAGTTTAGAAGATACTGGTGCTTCTTTATTTCATTTCACATTTCAACAGACAAGTCTTAAATGGTGCAAGTAAAATGCCAGGGATGGTGAACTCATTTTATAAATAAAAGTGTGAGCATGTACAATATATAAAATACATGAGTTCATATTTGGTCAGATAATGTTCTTACACCTGTTCATCCAGGCTTTGGACCAAAGCTAGTGAATGATATTTGAATAGAGCTGGGTAAAAATAGATCTGTTCTTGTAACATTATCAAAAGGATCTGACCTAACAGGTGATGACATCTTATGGGGTAAATCAGCTAAATTGGATGTTTCCTCATGTTTTATGATCGGTTAGTATTACTCAGTATGAATAAAATAGCTGACCTCCAGTACAGGACATATTGTATTTATGGACTGTCACCTATTTCAGTCCTATGTCAAGTTTATACTATACTCCTAGTTTAACATTATACTCACAAACTCTCACTGCAGTTATTTTATTTGCAAACTAGTCCAAAAGTACAGTCAACGTATTTTAAGTTACAATATTACTGCAGATGTTTGGTAGAAAGCAGTCTTTATGCTCACTCCTCTTTTTTTGAATGTCATATGTCTTATGAACTTAGCTATACAGGTAGTTAAGGGTAGTACTATTTTCTTTATTACTGTTTTGTCTTCCTTCAATAAAAGGAAGACCTCATTAAAAAGAATTGATACAATATTCATTGCATTTTAGCTCTGTATATCTGCTCTGTTACTAAGGTTGCTGTCTGTGAGCCCATTTAGCTTCACCTGCATGACATAGGGCTCTGCTCCCCCTTCAGAAACAATCACCACTAAGTGCCTCTGCCCAGCACCCTTGCTGAAGCAGTTATTCCAGTGCTACAGGGAAGATTAAACCTACTTTCCAGTCAGAGACACCAAGGAAGATAGCTTTGGAAACAATTTAAAACCATGTCACTGGCGATAAAAGCTGTACATGTTTGTTTCAAGCAGTGAGGCAGGTGAGGAGCCTGCAGGAGTATGCTTATGTCCAATCAGCAGACAGCAAAAGCATCAGTTCTCCTGCTGAGCCATTCTCAATTCATGTTCGATCAGCTTTTTCAGGCACTGGTGAAGTTTAGTGACACACATTAATAAGGCAATTGTGGCAGTGTGCCTCATTTGCTCAAACCCCATAATGTTCCCTGTTGACTCAGAGTTTACACTGCATGTGAGACTCAGCAACCTTGGCTTGCACCTCAGGATTTGTCTACATACAGAACACAGCATCAGTTTAATTTCAACAGTTTGTCAAGCCAGTGAAAAATCTGGTGGGACACAGATGACTCAAGATTGACATCTTTGTATTTGAATGATTCTAGATTTCAATCAGCATAAGCTTCAGCAAGGCCTAGGCTTTGGTGCTAAGGCATTCACTGAGCCACTGCACATTGCAGAAGGAAGGGCTTATAATTAAAAATCAATATTTGGGGAGCTCTTTTCTATCTTCATGATACACTTTCTATGTTCCCATTATTTGTAGTCTGTATTGTCAGTGTTTTCCATTTGTTTCTGCTACCTTTTTAAATGTTGGCTATTTATAAGTAGGGCATTGAAACAAAGCATTTCTATAAAGCTAAACGTTAACATCTCTCCTGCCCCTTTCCCTGCAGTTGGAACTAAAATAAAAGAGTTAATGATTGTATGCGTAGCTTAGAAACACCTCTACAGAAATCCTGTACTGTATATCCTCCCTACTGTACCCCTACCACAAACATTCTAATTAACCAGCTACTTAACTAACATAGTAGCCAACATACCAACGGACTGTGAGATTGTCAGCTCAGTACGGAATTTCTAGTATTCAAAAGAAGCAGAAAACTATTGATGTCTCTACAGAGTAAGCATTCAGAAAGGGTTTCCCAGAAAAACACAAGGAGGAAAAAGTTAAACAAGAAAGAAGAAAAAAAAAATCAGGCTTGCCAGAGCTATGTAATTAAAACATGGCATACCTTTCAACATGGCAGGGATCATTCCTGTCCATTTCCTATTTAAAGTATAGATGTCGAAAGAAATTTGACTCTTTTTTGTGTACTTTTAGGCCAGAGTGCTGCAAGAATACACCTGGGAGAGTAAGCTGATAAAAGCAACTCAGAGCTGGATCCGGCAGAGACACACCTTGAGGCCTTTGGCAACACCCTTGTCCATTTTCATGTCTGTAAAATGAAAACAGAGCTCAGTCGTCTTTGCCTCACGTGTTACAGAGATTAAGCAGATACCACATTACTTCACCATCTACCACTGTAACACAGCAAACAGGCAATTCTCTTGGGGGTAGAAAAACTCCTAGAAGGTCCTGGGGCAGAACAAGGTGGAGTACCTTCAAAAACCTTTCACCCTGCACGTACCACTGCAGGCTCCCCCAGCCAGGGAAGGAGGGCAGTTACACACCCTCAGTTGTCTCTGTTGCAGAGTTAAACAAAGCACCATGTGCTGTCCTACTCTTGCAATAAAAAGTAGGGGTGAATCCCATTTTCCTTCTTTTACTACTCCCCGCCAGAGAGAACCAAAAGGCTTGCTTAAAACATATTAAGTACAAATATCTATATATTAATGATACATTATTAAAAAATCATTAGGATAATGAAAACTCCTATCCATATGGTAAAGAGACAGGAGAGGAGAAATCTCTTGTACTGCTTTTGAATTTGCCAGGCTGGTGATGACAGTCACATTTCAGCTCACAGTAAGAGAGCACTCTGTACAGTAGCATATTCGCCCAGCACATATCTCACAATAGTTTGCAACAGGAGGTAAATACTAAATATAACAACAACCTTACAAATATGGCAACAAGGGAATGGAGAAGTGAAGGAACTCAATTCTTCTGGTTTTGTAAGCCACTGGCAGACAAGTACAGAACAAAGCTTTCCTAAATTCACTTCCAGCCCAAGATTAAACCAGCAAGTTGCAGGCTCCTGCCACGGTATGCATGGGCTCCTCAAGGAAGTTGGATGACTTGCAGAAGGCCACTGAGCCACCTAGTAGTAGGACTTCAAACAAAATGAGCATTTTCAGTTTCATACCCTAATAAGCGAGGACTGACCAACAGACCAAGTATGTGCTATGTCAAAGTGGTAATGCATTTCTCTTTTGAAAGGAAATGTCAAAGAAAGGTTTTGCAGAAACAGGTAGGTATTTGCCTTTTAGGAAGTAAAAACTAAAGAAGAAAATGTCTTTCTTTTCCTTGATATCAAGTGTGGCTTGAAGACGTTTTTACCTGCATTGCAGCAACACTAAGTTCCATGCACAAAGCAATAGGATAAGATGTCAGGGATTTTAGATACCAGCCAATGTCAACTAACTGAAACAATGAGACTCTGTGTGTGTGTCCATGTCTGGCTGATCATTTAGCAAAATTTTGCTTACATAAGGGCCACCAATATTCTGAAAGACAAAAAGCATGTCTCCTGGCGGGGAAACAAGGAGCAGTTCTATGGAGCAATGGGACCTTTGCTTATCTTGTAGCTCTGTGCCCACAGAAGCATGATCCTTTCCACATATTAACAGCTGCAACCTTTCACATAATAATATTTTCATAACTTTAGCTTGAACTTTCACTTTTTATTGCTATAGCATTTAGGAGAAGAGTGGCTTGCTCTTTAGGAACTCAGGTGATCTGTTTTCAGGTTTTAACTTTAGAAGACATGCTGCTATGTTACAGGCAATCCAAATGTGAGCAATACTTACTGTACATGAAAGCGCTAGTTGTACAACTGGATGGGCACCATGCCAGCCAAACTCATCCATCAGGCTGTCAACAACTTACTCTCTTTCTGCGGTGACCTATGCAGAAAATTTTCCTACAAACAACTGTTCAGATTGCAGGCAGACAACAGGTTGTCTTAAACCCACTTTCAATTGTGCATAAGGGTTTGTGAATTTCCAGCTTCATCTGCAAGAACAGGATGTTCTGATTTACATTTATGATTTGTTTTACTTTTTCTATTTGCAGAAATTCTTCTGGACCTCCTGGCCTCATCACCAAAGAAAGACTTTTAGTTCACTGACCTTTTCCATCTGATGAAAAAACAGTCCCTTGAGATGTGAGTCCTGCAGACAGAATTGAACTCTCTTCCCTTCCTGCATTTTTTTTTTCTCAAGGATCCATCAGCAGATGTGAAAAGATAGCCCAGAATCATGAGACAAAAGCTCAGCAATGCACACTGTCAATGTCATGAAGACTTCTAGTCCACAAAACCCAAGTGCTGTTTTATTATGTAAAGAAGCACCTTTTCCAACAGAATCACAGAAGGTGAGGGTTGGAAGGGACCTCTGGAGATCATCTAGTTCAACTCCTCTGCCAAGGCAGGCACCTAGAGCAGGTTACACAAGAACACATCCAGGCGGGTTTTCATTGTTTCTAGAGAAGGAGACTCCACAACCATCTGGACAGACTGTTCCAGTGCTCTGCCACCCTCAACATAAAGTCCTTCCTCGTGCAGAGGTGAAACTTTTTGTGTTTTAGTTTATGGCCATTACCCTGCATCCTGTCACTGAGCACCATTGAAAAGAGTCTGGCACCATTCTCTTGATACCGCCCTTGAGATATTTGTATGAATTGATAAGATCCCCTCTCAATTGTCTTTTCACCAGGCTAGACAGGACCGGCTCTCTCAGCCTTTCCTCATAAGAGAGAAGCTCCAGTCCCCTAAACATCTTCACAGCGCTCTGTCAAGTTTGCCTAAATGATCTCTAACCTGATCCTCCTCAACCAAGGGAAGTTCTTCTTTCTCCAGAGTTTGTCTGTTGCCTCCAGGGCTATGATTCCAGAAGGCTGGCCTTAGCAGTAAAGGCTTAAGCACAGAAGGCATTCAATAACTCCACCTTCTCTGCATCCCTCATAACCAGGGCACCGACCTCATTCAGCAGCAGGCCGACATTTTCCCAAGTCTTTCATCTACTACCCATGTACTTGAAGGAGCCCTTCTTGTTGTCCTTGATATCCCTTGCCAGATTTAATTCCAAATGGACCTTAGCCTTCCTCGTCACACTGAAAATAAACATTTTTAAAGTACCAGAGTGATTAGGGACTCTAATCCTTCAGACTTCCAAGGAAACTTAGGCCTTAGGTTACAGGCCAAATTATTTACATATTCCCAAACTCCTTTGCATAAAAATTCCTTCGGGACAAATCTAGGCTTTGAGAGGTACCAAAAGAAATAATGATTGATAGCTGTAGGTAGAACTTAGACCTTCTGAATAAAGCCCTAGATGGCCACGGGTAGAATTCATCATGCTGGACTAGATGTCTGAAAAAAAAAAAACCTGAGCTGGTCAGTGAAGACATATTTGACCTGTTTTGGATGTCACCTTTAAAATTAAATGAACCTCTCTACCAAGCATCCACTTCTCTTCCCTGAACTCAAAGGTAGCTCACTGCTAGATATCAACAGCTCATTAAATAAATCCCCTTTTCAATTCAGTTTTGGAAACAGGATTTAGGTCCCTAAATCTTTTTTTTTTGTAGTCTAGTATAGAATCTTCAGACCATATATACCTAGACTGGCACATGGGCAGTTTTAATAAAAGCAACACCTAGATGTCATTCAGTTTGTCCTTAATTCTCCAAAACCTTCACCAGAATTATCACTGTTGCTTTATAAAGCTGAAGGCAGAGAGGAAAATATATTCTTTATACTATCTGGCAGTAATATTCGGATATCTGGCTGATGAAAAAGAAGAACTCTTCTGGGGCCAACTGAGAGCATGTCTTAACTTAGCCATATTTAATCACATTTGGGGGAAGATATTGATTGCAGATTTAACTGTGCATGCAGAGAGCCTTGGGAGACTACTGCATTCAGCTTAACAGCTCTAGCAGCCCTCGGGTGAGGTTGCATCACATATGGATGCTTGACTGATGATTTTTATTAACTTTTTCCTTCAAATGTGACATTTACTTTTCATCCAAGAAACAGCCTCTTCATTCTTCTATTCATGCACAAAGATTACACAACATCTTTAAAAACCAAAACGTACATTCAGTAATTCGTACTGCTTACTCTTCCTTGCTGTTTCATGCAATTCCCATGACTGTACTTGACAACGGTATTTCCAGTGCACAGAACACTCCTTCACAAAATATGGGGGCTGATTTTATTTATTTATCCTTTCCTTTATACAATTCCAGAATGTCAACTCTGACATTCTGTATTTTTGCTGAAACGCTTCTTTTGTGGTCTCAGAATTATGGATCACAAGTTTAGTCAGAGCTATAACTGAGGGTGAAGTTAATCAAATACAAATGCTTATAAACCAGTTTAAAATGCTATGAACAGAAACATTTTTCCACTTTTCTTCAGAGTTCATTCTGTTCTGTATAAACAGATTTCTATGGCTGATTCTTCAGGCATAGAAAGATCTTCTGAGTCTTCTTGAGGTAAAGGTGTTGGCCAGCATTACTGGGAAGATTCAGTTCTGTGTGACTCTGCCTAGCTTTCAATTCTCTCCAAGTACATGATGGGGATGATAATACTCTCCAGAGGGCCCCTTTCATTCTTGTCCATACTGATTGCACAGAAAGCAACTATCAAAAGGACTGATCTCAATAGACACAGTGGTGTGAAATAATTAGAAAAGCTACTGTTTCAGCATGAAATGAAGTTTATATCATTAAAAAAACCCAAAACCACAGTTCCATGAAGGGAGTGAGAATAGTGTAATCAGAAAGACCAAACCAGCTACTCTTCTTATATGTGAGCCATAGCTATGAATCATAGAATGGTTTGGGTTGGAAGGGATCTTAAGGATCATCTTCTTCCTGCATAGCAGGGACACCTTCCACTGGACCAGGTTGCTCAAAGCCCCATCCAGCCTGGCCTTGAACACTGCCAGGGATGGTGCAGCCACAGCTTCTCTGGGCAATCTGTGACAGTGTCTCACCACCCTCATCGTGAACAATGAAACTAGGGGAATATTAAAGAAATGCCATAAATATGCTAAAATAACTGTCACTGTCCATATCAAGTAATAGCAGCCCTCAGTTTTGTCACTGTCCTTTTCAAAAAGTCCTATAGAGTATAAACTTCACAAAAGTCTAGTCTAAGGTTTAGAAAGAACATATATAAGCCTATAATGAGAAATATACTGTTTAGATCAAAAGTAAAATTGTCATTTGCTGTTCAAACAAAAGAAGACCAAATTCTGGCTGCTTCTGCAACAGTTTTGCTGTTCAAAATGTTATGAGTACAAATCATGACTCTGCATATGTGCAATACACCTATTTAAAGGCCAAGAAAACTTCCATACATAAAATTTCATTAAAATAGATTCAAAATCACAGGCACTTACATGCAGTTTTGTATTTGTATAGCTTATGTTTATAGAATTGGTTAAATTGTGGAAAATACTAAATTAAAAATTCCTTTCAAATTCACTTAGAACATTTTACTTAGGCTAAAAAACAGTATTTAATTTCATTTCTAGGTTAACAGGCTTTCTATTAAAATCATAAAAAGAGGGCAATTTCCAAATCAAAATGCCATTTCAAAACCCAAATTTTAAACTTACAAAGTTACAAAATGAAATATGCTGAATTTCCACATTTTTTTCTTTTTTTAATGCAAAAATCTTTGAGCACATGACTTAAAATTTATTAGCTTCACTCATCCTAAAACTGCGTTTTTGGGCTATTCATATAATACAGTCATCAGTTTGATGTTCAGACCACCACTCAGAACATAGTAATTGTTTCTTAGAAGCATCCAAAACTCTGGAGTGTTAGGATACTGCTTACCAATGTATTTAGATTTTCTTAATATTAGTGTGTCTTTAAGCAAACAAATCGGGTATTCCATTTACAAACATATCCTAGCAATAAAATTAGAGCACTTGTATTTAAAGGAGCTAGGCGTGCCACAAAGCACCCCAGTTAATACTGAGAAGTATAGCTAAATCAGATGAAGCAGCTGCCTAAAGAAGTTCTCATCCTTTCTCCCAGCTACCAAATGCTGTTCCTGCACTGCAGCTCATGTTCCATTAGTTACATGAACACAATTGTTGTGAGGCAGCTCACTAAACTGGATCACTCAACTGATCCAGGCTGAAAATAATTCTGTAACTATTTTCCTTGTTTTCCTTAATCCAAAGCAAGCAAAGTAAGGAAGATATCTTGGCTAGGAAGGAAAGGTGGTGGAGATAGGCAAGATCTTTCATTAGACTAAGTGCTACTCTTAAGAAAAGCAGACAAGTTTTCAGGGGCACAAATCTTTCTACAGGTCCAAAACAGACACAGAAAACTCAAGCTAACTACATTTTGGAGACAAGTCTCTCTGAATTTGTCTCAGTTACATTAATCTATTTGATCATATCAGAGAGAAGAGTAATGGAAATAAGCAGATTAGATAGGAAATATAGCCAGAGGACTGACAATAAAACAGAGTGGGGAGAGATTAAAGACAAGTGCTTCTGTTCAAATGCTTCTGTTCAAAGAAGGGAGAATTTACTATGGAAGCTGTGGAAATGTGTGCATTGGTTTTGTATTTGTTGTTCTGACACAGTTTGGTTCCACAGTGATACATTCCATACTGTTTCTGATTATGAGTTTGGTGAGGCTGGGGTAAGACAGGAGCTATTTGGTGCCTTGCTGTAAATGAGTTGGAGACATTTTCTGTCAAATTGTGATTTTGTGATAAGCAATCCAGTATAACTGGAAAGAAATTAATTAAGGCCCAAACATATCAGTCAAGAGTTTATCAGCTAAGCTGTAAAAACAATATACTCTCAGCCTTTAGTAAAACATGATTTACTGTCTGCTAAAATTAGTCAATTACCTTGTGTTTGTTGATACAAATGGGCATACCCGTAATTACCACCTTTCAGCAGACTTGGAGAAGCTTGTTCCTGGTCACGTTTCCAACTCTTTACAAGAACCAAACACCTGGCCAGACACAGGCCCATAGACTAAAAATGATTGAGACTAATGGCAAGAACACTGTTAATTATGTGATGTGTGTCATTTACTTAAGGATAGTAACTTCAGTGACAATTTTCACAGGAAAAAGAAATCACGTATGGATACCTTCATCATGACTCCAGAAGAGTGCTGGCTCACTGGCATGATGACATGTGGGCTCCAGTTTAGGCTGCCAAATTCATGTGAGCTGATCTTTCAAATAAACAGAGGATCTCTTGTATTAGGAAAAAATATACTCGTTTAGTATGCTAGGCTAATTCAGGTAGGCTTTCATGGAATGCTGTGGAAATAATTGAACAGTCCTTGTTAAGAATATTGCTTATGTTTGTTTGCCATACTAATTGCTCAACTGTTTATGCAAAACAGACAATATGTTCAGTGTTTTCAATATCTAAGAACCATGTTAAGAATAAACACTAATGACATATTTTGCAAGATACATAATCTGTTTGTTTATGTGACTCAGCATGTCTAAACAGGAGATTTTGATTACTTTAATACAGTCCTGTGGTGGCTATTGTTGACTTTCCAATAGGCAAATGGATGGTAAGACAGTTAAATACTTGAAGAAGTTCCATATTTAAATACCTCTAAGAGCTGTAATTTTCCAAATCCATTAGATATTACATTTGAGTTAAGGTACAACATAATCCAAGCAATATGAGGGTCATAGAAATATCTTAGTTTGCTAACACATAGGGGAGCAGCTGGAAAATAATGATGTATTGTCAACATGAACTTGCACTTGGTCAATGCAAAATAAAACCCTTGCAAATGTTAACAAAACATAAATCCCAAGTAATTCTGTAGCTAACCTTCTTTCCTGTGAACCTCTCACCCCCTATCAAAGCAAACAAAAAAGCAGATGCAATGCATTACTATTTTACTGAACATTTCAAATTAACATTTGCTTTTCAGAATCTTAGCATTTTTACAGCTAGATAACATTACAAGCATGCTATATCGCACCTTTCCACCTCCTTAATGTAATGATACCAGCCTATAAGCCAAAAACCCATACACAAAATCATCACAGCCTACCTTAGCACTCAGAAAAATGAAAACAGCTGCTTAACATTTCACTTAAACATAGTATCTGTCACAGCAGGAAAAAAATTACCATGTGTGTATTATTTCTTCACATCTATCTGAAAAGAAGTATATGTAAAGAAAGAGTTTACTATTAGGATATATTGTATGTACTATGCTTTTATTAAAAGCTGATAAGGAATTAGGGATTGTTCAGTTAAACTCCTAGCAAAGTTTTGCTAACCAGGCTTTAAACGCAACTTTCTCACTTACATAAAAATATAATGCCAGCATAGCAATCAATGAAATTATAGCATGAAATAGTGTGGAAGTACCCATAAAATTGAAATGGTTTGTCTTGTCCCTTGAGAAAAAGAAGTTTGTGGGAAAGCCCTCCTGCTTTGTTCTCAAGGAGTTTGGATTGCTTGGCAGCATAATGTCTACAGTGCTCTGGGCTTTGGTGCAGCAATGCTATCCCTTGCAAAAATGCTGCCCAGGTACTCAAGCTATGGGAAAGTAATGCCAGTATTACTTAAGACCTGCACTTGTTCCTTGCTAAAGTTAATCTAATGTACTATCCTCTAGGAGAAAAGCCTCTTCAGTACCTAATAAACAATGGTGAGTTTTAAGGAAAAAAAATCTCAATTTTCAAATCGAGGCTGCGTTTTTACCTGCTTTGTGAGAAAGAAGTCAGCTAGGCTATTTCTTATGCTGCTCTACAGGTCTGTATTTAAATCATTATACAAAAGAACAAGATTGGGGTAATTATTAGGCAGAAAATGGGGAGGCTGCACCCATCCATACTCGGCACACAGAAGTTTCAAATCCTCTCAAAAAAGAGTGTGTTTTCTTTCCTCTCATTTCAGGAAGTTCAGTAATTGGCATGCTGTTGGTACCAGCTGTCATGTTAACTGAGAGTTTTAAAATTAGATGAGACAGGAAAAAACAACTGAGGCAAAGAAGATATCTTAAACTTGCAAGGAGATGTGGACTCCGTGATCTACCCAATGTTAATGATTGAAAGGACCTATAATTAACAATGAGAGCACTGCAAAAGATTTGAATGTTCTATTGCTGCAAGACATGTCACAGACACCAAGTATTAATCATGACTTTTTAAATTCTTCTGTCCTCAGTGACCCATTCAAGGGTCACTGAGCAGGACATCTCTGAGGGTGTCCTCACTCTCATTGTGTGCTCAGTCTCTCACAGAAAGCACTAGCATGATTTCCTTCCGACAGCAATGTTCAATTTATTTTTCCAAGCTGCCTCTTCTCAGTTTGCAGTAACTGACAAGTCTTGCCCTGGGTAATTTTGTTCTCTGGATATGCACTCTCCAGGACAATTTTCACTAGGAATATTTCCAAGGATGTGTCACCCTGAGTTTGTCATGTATTCAGATCTTAGGTAGCTATTAAAATCACACCACCACAATTGCTTCTTCCTGTATCTAATTAATGAACATTGTGCAACCTATCAGACTCCTATCAAAAGAAAAGACACCTTGATCGACAACAGGGTAGTCATAAAGCAGCATCCTCTTCAGGACTATAAAGGGCTAATTAGGAGCAAGATGACCAATACTTTTAACTAAGCAAGGAGAGAAGAATTGGAACAATCAGTATGACTAGAAAACCAGTTTCAAACCCACATAGGCAAACTGGTAAAAGCCTCTCCACAAATACAAGCAACTGATTCATATTTGCCTCACAGAGGAAGATGTAAAATGCAAGATTGCCCTTCCCACAAAAGTGTTCTGTTTTAACAAATAAAGTCAGTTTTAAACTGCACTTTTCATTTAAAGGGTAGTTCTATTCAAGCTTTCACCCACAATCAAACCAATGGGTTTTTTGATATCCTTTATACTTGGCGAACTGGTTTTCTTATTTGTGCTGTGCAACTACCTATGTAGGACTGTCATTTAATACAATATCAACTGAACTGTTAGAACTTCAAGCAAGGAATGGGAATGGCTTTTTAGTCTGATTCATTTCACTGATCAATTTATAGTCGCCTCACATCAGCACAATTGAAACAATTGAACGGCAGCACAGGAAGAAGTGCTTCCCCATTTAGATGAGAGCTGAAGAACAGAAAAAGAAGCTACTTTTCTAGTTGTCTGGCTCTAGGCTGAGAAAAGACCTTCAGTGGCGCAAATGATAAAACATAGCTGTTTCCTCCTGCCCCTCTTCTTTTGTGCCAGTGAAACTCTTTGTGGGGTTACACTGAGCAGCACAACAAAGAGCTGATTTGCACTAGGAATAATACCTTTACTCAGGTTTTAGCACCACCAGGAATGTTGGGCATTCCCATAATGCTGTGTTTCCATCAACACCCATCAATACTGTCTTGTCAAACCATGTCCTCATGGTGAATTTCTGTGCATCAGTATACTTTAATGCAAACCATGGCTGATCACATTTTAGCATATCTTTAATGTGCATTGCAAATAATCAGAAACTAATATTATGCTAAACATAGCTAACTGAGGAATGACATCCTCTATCCACAAAACAAGTTTCTTGTCTCCTGTAGAAATGTCCAGTCTTCAACTTCTTCATGAAATCACTGACACAAGTACTGATCACAAATGGACTGTGGTAATGTCAGAGGTGGTAGTGAGCTTACTTAGCCTCTGTCCTTGAGAACCAGATTAAAGCTACACGTGCAGTTTAAGCAGCATTGAGCAGATATAAGCTAGCCACAGCGTTTTAATAATTAGTTTAAAATGTTGTGTGTTAACCTCAGAGTTTAATGCTTCCATCTTACTGATGATCTGCTATGACTCCAGGACTGAAAAAGTCCTAGTTACATATGCACACTTCTAATTCAGTTCAGTGTACTGTGGGTAGTTTGCTTTCCCTAATCAGACAGCCATCATTGCAATTGGAAAGAAATTAAGTTTGCTGAAGTACTATGAATTTAAATCATGCAGCTGGTCCATTGGTGATAGTCCCTAGAGGGCAAAGGTAGATCATCAGAGCTAGAAGGACAAGATCTACATGCAGAGTGTGTGCAGTTGAAATCCAGCAAGGGCTATCTGGCCAGCAGCCTGTGACATTATCTGGAATTTGTTATTGAAATCTGAAATTAATTATTTTCCAGGCAATTATAAGCTGGTAGAGAATCACTCTATAAGCAAATCTAAATTTTATCTTTCCACTGATTATCTTTGCTTTAAAGCAGAAAAATCTCCATTTACTTTACAATCTCCATTTCTCATTTCTTATTCAGCTCTATTTTTTTTCGATCTCCTACAGCAAGTTCCAAATACAGCCCTTGAGGATCTAAGCAGTAAGTCTTCCCCAGACCCTTTATCTCCTGATTTTCACACTGACATAGAAAGACAAAGGCTGACCTTCTGTCTCATGCTGACACCTCAGTTTCATGATACAGGGGATTTTGGCAACAGAATTCTTCTCTACCTTCTCTGTCAGTCACTTGTTTTGCTCAGTACTGGATCTCTCTCTTACCCCACATGGAATTACGCAATTATTTGCACAGGCTTTACAAAGGTGCACTAAGCTAAATAATAACTCCCTGAAACTATAAGCAGGAGGTCATGTTTCTGCTGTTTGCCTTTTACTAACTCTGGTACTAGTACAGACCTTCCTTCGAGCTAATTTGACGTGCTAAAAGGGCAGAGCAAAAAAACAGGGTTGGACAGTTTTCTGCTGCTCTATCTAGTGAGCTAATAAATCAGCTCACAGAAGGGTCTAACAAATATTGAAGCTGTTTTCCAGGAGGGGGAGAGTGTCAGTGTGAAGCACAGTTCAGCTCAGGATGAAGTGCAAAACCTCCCGCATTTTACAGAAGTAAGCTGGTACCTTGTTGTGTCCCCTTTCTGTTTGTATTATTTTTAACCTTATCTGGTTCCCTGATGAAGTTCACAATCCCCAAACAGTTGTGTCAACAACTGATTGACAGCCTTGGTGTAGAATTTCTTCAGTTATTTTCTCTCTAAGGGCCACGACTCTTCTGAGCAGTATTTTGCTTCAGACATGTCCTATTAGGTTCATTTAAATAGACCATGTGTGGAAGTGTTACCAGGCATGAAAGATGAGAATCTGGTGTGTTCAGGTTTTATCAAAGTTCTGTGAGTCCACTGCATTCTCCTTTCTATCAGAACAGGAAAAATAACATCATTATGTATCATGGGCAGCTGTGGTATATTCCACAAACACTACTGTCCTCACATACATCTTTTCATTTATCAAGTCTAGTCTCTCCATAAACTAGAGATAAGCTTACATTCCTTACTAACACTAATAAAGTTTCACAACTACTCTTTACACAGGTATAAAAACTTTGTGCTAAAACTGCTCTGACAATTGAGTTTATCTCACAAATCATTCCAGAATAAAGCAAATCTGAACAGCAAAAAAATACCTAACTTATCAATAAGCCCACTCCTATACTTGTTTAAACACTACTTAGCTTCAGGGGTGCACTTCAGAAAAGCACTTTCAACTATCAACAAGTTATATAGTCATAGACTGCATTTCATAAGTAGCAAGGTAAGTTTCAGAGTTGGTTGATAGTCAAGGCTGAAGAAATATAATGGGTGCATTTACCTGACTAGGATCTTCTGTGACTACGAAAGTTCAGAAGAGGAAGCTTCAGCCAAAGTATTGTTGAGTTTGAGTGGCCACTCAACAGACATCTAGGAAAATGCCTCAAAGACTAGCCATCAGGACCCCAGCTGCACAGTCTGTAAAACCTTTCTTCGCACTAAATTTATCAACGCTGTGGACTGGTTAGACAAAGACCATAAATTCACACTGACATGTAGTTAACTATTAGAGTCTTGTCTGTGTCATTTATTCATCTGATTTCAAATGCAACAAAGAGTTTCTTTGATGCATTTTACCTCATTGATAAACCTTGCCCAATGTTAGTAAAAATTTCAGGTTAGTCTAGGAAACACAGGGCACTCACATTTCCCCTGGAGTGAAACCAATCATCCTGAGGATCTTGGACCCAGTGGGCTCAGCAGAACCAAGTTCCTCTACTCGGCACTTCCTAAACTGCCCATCTGGCACCAAGTTGCAACATGCTGATGCAGTAGCAACCAGATTTTTCTTCCTTCGTAAGCTGCAGGATAGCAGGGAAGGACTTAAAAGATGAGCTCGTCTACAGATCTCATTACAGTGGGTTGCTTCATCTCCAATCTGAGGCAGCAGATGTAAAAATATGTGCAATGAAGCCATATTCCCCCCAAAATCTCAGTGCACTAAAACATCATTAGATATTTTTAATACAAAGTCAGTAATGTCATTTCTTAGTAGTCCCACTTAAATGTTTATTGCCACAATTGTAAAGGTCAATGTGAGATTAATGTGGATATGGTTTTTGGAGAGGAGAACTAATGGGCTGGGTCCAGCAAGTAGATAGTCAAAAGCTCCATTTAGGTTCTGTTGCTGCAATTCTCCCATTTGATTTTCTCTGACCTGTAAAACATAAGTATATTTGGACCCATGGCTACTTTAAATCATCTGACAATTCTGACAACCATACATTCAAGTGATCCTTTGTAATGTATACTGAGGACTGGTAATACTGAGCGGTTTGGCTACATATAAATTCTCAAGCAAGTCTGACAGCTACAGAAATTTCAGAAAAAGGCTAGTAAAAAGTTTGAGAAATAAATCAAAAAAAATTGAGAACTAGCACTGCACACTGAGACTGAGGGAGACCTCAGTCATCCGTATCCCTGGCTGCCCAGCTCAGAGGCCATAGTGACAGCTGAGGTGCCGCTGTCCCTCAACACAGTGATCAAAACACAGATTGATTATCAGACCTTATGTGACACAATATATCCTTTCAGTGTTTCACTGCTTTTAATGCTCATGTATGTGGGATTTCTGAGAAGCTTAGAAAATGATCAGATATTGATTCAAACTTGGGTATATGGCTATATGCTTCCAGGACTACTTTATCTTTCAGGGATGCAATTCTGATCCTCCCCATTCCTGTCCTTATCCCATTCCTGCTTTGCCCCCTTTAAGCAATAAGGCCAGTCCAACAAGCTTCCTTTCTGCTTACCACTTCTATGAACTTTCTAGTCAGACTTGCAAACATTGTTAAACACGATCCTCGGCTCTCACAAGACTTTTCCTCGCTAAATTACTGTCATTCACCCTGCTGACTTCTTCTTCAGCAGAACTGTAATACAGTCATAGCAGCCAGTGATCTTGAGAAAACAGCAGCAAACCATTCCTCCAAGCAGTGTAAAATTCTCAGTTGCAGTTACCCAGACAAAAAAAAAAAAGAAAGAGCATAATTGCAAGGACCTATCTAACAAGCAGACCAACATCCACATACTGACTGTAAGGTATCATATCTAGAAGGAAGAAAAGAAGCATGCCTTAGGTCAGACATCTATATGCCTAACAGAGCAGGAAGCAAGAAAGCATTTTATATTATTTAGCCCAGACTAGAAAAGAATACCCCTAAGAGCATACTTAACATTTTCCACTCTTTTGTTCTACAAACAGCATCCAGTGGGATGATGGAGTTAAAAAGGTGTGGCTGTTGTTCTTGTCTAATACCTCCCTTTACAATATTCTAGCACTGGTAAGCACTGTGTACAGAGGGAGGAGCACAGGCTGGGTACCAAAAAAGTTTCAGAGTTTACACTTTTTCTCTTTCTGTGGTTTAAAAAGAAACCCAGGAGAGTGGGCTTTTTTGTTGTTGTCTGTCAAAAACACACCATTTATTCATCATATAATGCAACATCTCTGTGGTAACTCCAGAGAAAATTCATAGCTGTTCTTCATGTAAATATGCTTGTTTTCTTTGGTTTATGTAGCCACTGAAATGAACCAGGCATGTTCATGTTCAGGACCTGTTTATCTAATTGCCATTGAAGGATTAATATCATACATGCAAAGATTGCTACACTTTACTAGTAGAGGCCTCAATTTTGCTTTGTCAGAGATTTGCAAAACTCTGATCAAAATCATGTTACTCCTGCTTTGACTGGGTCTAATGATGTTTTCAGAAGGTCAAAGTTTAGATGGACAAAGAGATAAAAAATATAAGGTCATCTCAGTGAGGCAATCCGAGCTGGAATGTACCTTTTGAATGAACAAACCTGTAGACTTTGTACAAGGCTTTCCTCTCAGCCCTGAGCAGCCCTTATAATAGAGAATATCAGCCTGGTGACTGAATCAGACCACAGAGTCAGTTTTTATTCTTGGCTTGGATACAGATTTCTTGGGTGACCTTGATCAAGTAGTTAACCTCTGACTTTGCTTATTTGTAAACAAGAATAATCACCATCCCTTATCCCATAGCTTTAATTTATGAATACTTGCAAAAAGCCTTGAGATTCTTGGCTGAATGTTGCTATAGAAACAAGAAGCATAAATACAACCTAATTGTGTATGATGCTTTTATGACCCCAGTCACTGTAGTCACTCAGGTACTTCAGCCTTTCATTTTAATACACAGTGGCACTATCATTAAGAGTGAAACGGCAGCAATGTCCTATTTCATCCATTCTTGGAGATGGGGAATCGAAGTACAGACATTACACCTACACAACCTTTTGAGCTCAAAATTGTGCTTTGGTCTACCTTTTAGTCATGTATATGAGAAGATATAGGGAAGACTGAGGAAAAAAACCTCAGACCTACATTCCCCTTAACATGGGTCCAAGTATACACATGCACAGACCATATGGGCAGGGTGACAATGCTGCATTTAGCTGGCCATCAACATTTATCCCATCTGCCCTTCCTTCTTGCAAGACCGCTGCTAAGCACTTGTCAAGACAGTTTAGACTCTGCTTCAGTCAGTGACACAATCCACAGTGACACCAGTCAGTCAAGGTTCGGTAGCTAGATAAGCAATTCAGAATCAAAGAAGCAGGTCTGCTACAACTTGCATTAGTTGTCTGCCTGACCAGTCCATCCTTCTCCTGCTCATGTGGAGCTGCCAGCCATGTCACTGTGAGTGCTGCATAATCAGAAGAGACCAGTAAAGCTGAGATCATGATCCAAGGAGATACTTCTTCATAGTGCAGGTCCCTATACATGCCACTGATGCACTAAAGTCAACCTGTGCAGCAACCATGGAACTCATTTTGTTTCAGAAACATGCATTAAATAGTTCGAAATTACAACTAAACAGAGCTATTGCCTGTTGCTCTTCCTCAAAAGTTGGTACTGTTTGAACTATAAAGTTTTAATTAATCCTTGAGGATTAACACATGCATTTTAATGTCCCATTTGCCTTTATATGTTGACATTCGTGATAAGATTTCTATTAACAAAGGTTTTTTTATTGACAGACTTTTGCTGCTCCTTCCCCAGCCACTAACATTGCAGGCAGCCAGATTAATCATAACACTGCTAGTTGTGAAGTGGTGAAGTACATGTGCTCTAAGCCTGCTTTAGGACCTACTAACAGGATACAGAGTTAAACCATCATATGGCTTAACTAACTGACATAAAACCCAGTACAGAATTCATATGGTGAAACAGCATGTAAGTGTGAAAGAATTTATAGAGCAAATAATTTCAACTGATGCAACTTCAGCAAATCACTGTCAAGATGCACAAGACTGCATCTGCTGCAACAGGAGTCAAGTTTGATGGGACAGCCTACATCATTAGGCTGTACCGCAGATGACAAGTGTTCCCTATGGCCGAGAAGCAGTTTCTGAATCAAAATCATCTTAAAATACATGAATCTGAAGTTAATCTTTGTCATATGATGGATATTTTCCTATCACTGCTAAGAAGTAATTTTTTTTAAAAATTATATACTATATTCGCTTACAATATTTACAGAAAAGTTTTGAATTATTTTATATTCTTCTTTTTTCAAAAAAAAGCAAAGGTGGATTAAACCTCCTACATAAAAGGCTTCATAGACATTTTTTCTATAGTACTATAACATAAGCATTTGACCTAATGCTCCTTTTTCTTAGATCAGACCAACAAAAAACGTTGGCAGCAGTTTCTGGACACTAGTGTAAACAGCTGGGCTCCCTGTGGGCTCAAAGATACACTTTAAAAAAAAGAGTCCATTGTAGACAATTTTCTTTCAGACCCTTATCAAAGTGCTCATCCTGAGTATCCCACTGATGTCAGAGAGACCATATACATTAGATGGACCTTATAAAAAGGCTTTTCTGGAGTCCCATCTTAGTTTGCCAAGGCCAGCTCTTAGTATTATTTTGTCTGTCTGCCAACATTAAGGGTTGCACAAAACGACACTGTCGGTACGTTTGCTAACGAACAGTGCAAATGACATGTTAGCAGCCAACCCCTGGTGATTAGCATGAGACTTCAATGGGTTTAGCAAGCAAGCTGCTGTGAGCTTGTTAATGCATTTGGGATACTGTTTGAAATCTGTGCTGTAGAGTAACATTTGTATGAATCAGCAAACAGGGAAATACCTGTATACGTAGCATAAGTATAGAAGTCAATTTTGGTCATTTTATATCAAGCAATATAACTTTTTATTCTTTCATGGCTTCAGTTAGACTAATCTAAGAACCTGGATGAAAAAGATTAACAAAACACTGTTGGTTTAGTTAGCTGTTGTTGATTGCTTCCCTCTCACCAAGGGAGAAGCACAATCAGAGATTGAATCAGAGATTGAATCTTCTTCATTTGATCCTACATACGAAAGGAGAAAAACGGTAAGTGAAAAGAGGCTATGAGATCTCCCTGCTGGGATTTTGCCAAGTGTTTCTCACACATGACCAGTTAATGGAAAGACCAATGCCCAGAAATTCCATAGCTTGGCTCCCACTACTTCCAATCCTGCCTTATAGCCTTCCTGTTACCACCTAGAGGTTGTCTGTAAGTGACTGACCCAATGCTTTTAGGATGGGAGGGGACTTCCTCTTTTCCATTGTTTTTCAGGTAATTTCTGATAAAAGCTGGGTCCTTGGTCTCTTTGGGTGATGGGTTATTTTTTTACATTTTAAAAGGACATTTTTCAAACACTGATAAGAAGGCACCTGCTTTCTGTTAAGGACAGAGAAGGAAGGTCCTGATCTGACAGTGTTGGTTTTGCTAAGACAACTCTGCAGGTCAGTGTGATACTGGTAGTTCAGAAATCAACATTATGCCAATAAGCGTTTACTGGATTGAATCAAGGCACTAGGATAAACTCAAGGCACAACAATATCAATACAAATAAAAAAAGTCAGTGTTTCTTGCACTAGTCTGGGGCCACAAGATTGCTACAAATCTAATGAATCTGTTTCTTACCCTTTGTTCATCATATAAACCAGAAAAATGTACATAAAGACTGCCATGGCTCTAGCTAGGAAAAGTGTGGCAGCAGGATCAGACCTTTACTCAGGATGTAGAGTTTACTTTGTTAACTCAAGCATCAACAAGACAGCCTTGGAGACATTTCTCCAGTCACTTATGGGAAAGATTTAATATGTGCAGTGCAGAGTTAACATTATGAAAAAGGATGTATAGTATCTATCTGCTGTGCAAAGACATTTAACTGCTAGATGTAAAAACAGTAGAATTAACCTTTTCATTCTCTGCCTGGCTCTGCATTCTTTCTTA
The DNA here is from genome assembly GCA_028858755.1 of Ara ararauna. Taxonomy (NCBI): domain Eukaryota; kingdom Metazoa; phylum Chordata; class Aves; order Psittaciformes; family Psittacidae; genus Ara; species Ara ararauna. The sequence goes on along the minus strand of CM054376.1, from coordinate 118,522,178 downwards.
CTGCAGAAGAAAAAAGTGCTAGCATTACCATTAGCTATGTAAGGTAGTATTCACCACTTTAAAAAGTCCAACTGGTATGTAAAACATCAGTCCATGTTTCATTTCAGCCTAATTCAAACTGAAAAAGAAAATAGAGATGCCATTTCATGAAAGCAGCCTATCTTGACTCATACAGAAAAGCTACAGTATAGATATGATATTATCTATTCTTTTCAAATGCTGCAACCACGCCATGCTGCCACCCCTGGAGAAGCTCTGGACACTACAGAAAGAGTTTGATCCCACACCTAGACGTTCTCTGTCTTCGAGTCCTGTTTACAGTATTACAGCTGTAGGCTAGAATAAAACCCATAACTAATTACAGAAAGGCCCTATAAAAGTTAAATGCTAATGGCCCCAGATTATCTCAACTTTTAGATGCTCTAGAAGGTGGAAGTCTCCATGTCTTCTAGCTTGCCCTGCCTTACTGCCCTTTCTTCCCACAGCCAGACTCAAATTCACATTTTTAAAGATTTTATGAAAGCTGCCCATGAAATCTACCATAATATCACACACTTCATTGACAAAGCTGTGAAAGCCAACAAAGGTCTGGCTATCATCCCTCATATAGTTAAGGTGTAATAGTGTCATGGGTTCAGCAGTAGCAGTCATTTTTCTCCTTCTTAGTAAGTGGTGCAGCACTGCGTTTTTGACTTTCAGCCTGGGAACAGCGCTGATAACACCGATGTTTTTAGTTATGGCTGAGAATGTTTTGGTCTGACCAACGACTTTCTGAGTCTCATGCTCGGCCAGGGAGGAGGGGAAGCTGGGAGGAAGCAGAAACAGGACACCTGACCCAAACTGACCAAAGAGGTATTCCATACCAAGCACGTCATGCCCAGGATGGAAAAAACTGGGGGCAGGGACCCGGAAGAGTTCAGTTCACGGCTCGGTCATCGGATGGTGAGCAGTTGTATTCTCATCCCTTGCATTTCCCTGGTCATTATCATTATTGGTGGCAGCAGTAGTGGTTTGTGTTATACCTTAGTTACTGGACTGTTTTTATCTCAACCCGTGGGAGTTACATCCTTTCGATTCTTCTCTCCATTCCTCCCCCTCGGAGTGGAGGGGGAAGAAAGAGGGGAGAGTGAGCGAGCAAACTGCGTGATTTACGGCTTAAACCATGACAAATAGCAGTGCATACAGCCAAGCAACAGAATGCTTTAAAGAAAAATGTTGTCCATTAAAACTTGACTTATCATAAGCCAGGCTTTACATTACTTTAGCTACTGAGAACTGCAATGCCTCCATGTTCCCCAAAGAAGTTAGTGGGTCCACTGGGTGGATGAGAAAGGAAGAGGAAAGGATGGTGGAGACACCACAGTGCACAGCAACCCTCTGGGGATGAGAAGCTGAGTGGTACTCTTGTCCTCCTACTGTACAAACACCTTTTCCCCTTTGGAAATCCAGAGAGAACATGAGCTATTCCTGCTCCCTGCTCTAGAACTTCTGTTCCTTAGCTGACTGGCACATCTCTTGCTTTTAGCTCTGGCAAGAGGTCAGGCATCATATAAGCACTGCTGAGCGTATTAATTACTGTGTTCACATGGTCCCTGTGTCTCATTGCCCAATTATTTCATAACAGTGCTATGTGCTGTGCCAGATCCAAGCACACAGCTCTCACTGACTTCAAGGGCTCCCTTCACGCATAGTTCTGTTGAAATCTATGTTTTTCGTAGCTTTATTTACCTGACTTGTAAATATTTTGGAGAACATAATGGTGCTTTTGAACATTTGCGTATCTGCCCTATCTGCGCATTGAAGCTGTACCTACAAATGTATCTTTTGCAGAATTCATTCATGAGGAAAACCATACAAGTTTACAAGTTAATCATTTTCCTGAATGTCAAAAGCCACGGCAGATCAGGATGTTCATTGTGTTGGCAGAGCTGCAAACTAGACTGCTTTAGTATTAATAGTAAATTTCTTAGCCTCGGTAAGGCTTTTAATAGTTTTTGCAGCAGGTTAACAAGTAGCCATGGATATTTGCCATAAGCAATTGCAAAGCACAGGAAAAAAAAGTGTAATTATTAAGAAAAAGGTGGCTTGAGTTTTCAGTTAAATAGAAAAAGAAAGCATCCAGTGCTTTCTTTTAGCTTTCAATTTCTGAGTAAAACAGATGTTCTGAAGTAGTAAGAAAAGGCAGAGATCACAAGAATTCACTGATTAGCATGTTCCAAACCAACATCCATTAAGATTCTGTTATGGCTGCTAGCTGTAGAATGTGGCTGAGTAGCAAACACTACATAGGCTCAGGCAGCTACAAGATCAATGAGACCAAAAAGGCAATGCTCAACTGCATACAGCATTGTGGCCAAGTATGCTTTAGTTGCTCTACCTCACCATCTGGTAGATAAACATAATTCACCTTGTGAATTAGACTTTTGACTAAGATGACTAGCATGCTGAATCACGTTCTGCCATCCTGTTTTGGGGGATAGATACATCTGGCGAGGGGAACATGAACACCTAAGAAAGCAGCATTTCTCAGAGCACAGGCTATTTTCCCATCCACCTTAGGAAGATAAAAAGCAGTGAGATCCTTACAATGACTCTTCAGAGACAGCCACCCCACATCAGCAACTGGGGATAGGCAAGAGAAAAGAATCACTCTTCTGGGCTTATGTTTCATCAGACACTAGTATTCTTTCATCATTCCCCCTCACTCATTTTCTTTTAGTTATAACTGATGAGATATAATGCATGTGTAAGCTACTTAACATTCTGCCACTCTTGTCCGCCCCTCCAACTACCCCTTTTTCTGTCATCCCAAAATTTGCTGCTTCTAGCTTCTTACAGACTACAAGTAGAAAGTAGGTCAGACAAATGGGTACTGTCATGTGACTAGTTTCAATTTATGAGCATGTTGTTGTCTCTGTAGTACCATAGCAAGTTGTTGTTACAAATCCTTAAAAGTTTGTTTTAGCCTGAGAGGCTATTAGATTTACTCAACTAGCAAAGGAGGCTTTCTGCAGGAATGTCATCTGGTTAAGTCAACAGAGCTCTGCCTGCAGAGCACAGCTTCCAAAACGAGACTTCATTCTGTATAATTAATTCTTCACCTTTTCCTGTTTATAATGAAAGCACCATAAAATGCCTAACAACTTAACAACTAGGGTTTATTTTCCTTTCTCCCCTCACCTGTCCGCACACACTCCAACCGCGAAGTCTAAATCAGTCATTTTAGTTTTCAGTCATCGCCAGCACTGGATACACAAGCTTCACATACTGGTATGCTTCATACAGCCATGTGACAGTGTCTCATCATGCAAAGAGGAGTGCACATCACAGTGGTCAGTGCTAACGGCAGGGAGTGGGATTAACAGCTCTTTTAACTCTCCCAGTAAAGACAGCACCAGTCAGTTACAGTGGCAAATAAAATACTCTGACAGAAGCGTGATTAAAGTTGACAATGGTCCTCCAATCTTCAGAAGCTTCCAACAGTGTTCACAGTTTTAGTGAATCAATGGCAAGGCAAACAGTATCTGCACAATTAGTTCTGTGGTCTGGTAAGGCCAGAATGACAGTTTTAATAGGTTGTTGTCAAATCACCTGTCAGAACAACTGTCTATTGCCTCTAGACTCCTGTTACATGTATGAAACATGGTACAGTAAATAACCGTAGGCTGGCACTTTGTTAGACTATATTATTACATATTACAGCAGCAACCTCAAGCAGTACTTTAGTCACAAAACTCTATTCAGATTTACTGGCTTAAAGAAAGGGGTAGCCACTTTCTCTTGTTCTTCAAAAAAACCCCAAAACAAACCCAAACATAACTCAGCAGGACAGAAGTGCAGAGAAAAAAGTTCAGAGCAACCGTAAACATACCAGAGGTTAAATCTTACTGCCACTAAAATCTATGGCAGTTTTGCTACTGCATTCAGAGAGACCAAAATTTAACTTCCATATGTTTGGCTTTGTGTTGCTTACTGAAACTAATAGATCAGAGAGTCAGCATTCCTCCCATCCATATGGAAGCCCCTAAGTTGTGGTAGGCCAACAAATGGAAATACGTTTCTAAATTTGAATCAGAAGTGGGTAGAAGTCAAAGTATCAATTTCTCCAATAATCTGGCCCATTCCCTTTGAAAAAAGTCCCTAGGGAACTGGCTTTCCTGACAGAATACAGAACAGCTTAAAATTGGGTGAAACAGGGAATGGGAAATTGGACCCCTTCTCATCTATATTCCATACATTATACATAATGAAAAGGCTTACATTTCCCACTGTTTATTCCCTGTAGATATATCCAAAACACCTATATTTGAACAAATTGTGAAATCTGGCCCTAAGAACTAGGATTTCTCCCCTTTTTTTCAGAAGACACTGAAATTCCTACAGTGGCTACTACTTAGGATTTCTTACTGCAGAAAAGATACTACTTTAACTACTACATGTAGGATACATCTGTCATGATGAATCTGTCTAGCCAGGTGGAAGTGAGGTGTCCATTCTCACCAGCTGTATAGGCATTTTGTATAATGAGAAGAAGTTCCGAGACTTCAACAGGGTAATTCCTCCTACCCTAAATAGGCATCTAAGAGAAATGAAACCTCTGGAGGGCAAATCAGACCACCTGCTTTACACTATTTGCTATAAAGGGAATACTAACTTTTATCCTCTAAATGACTAAAAATATATGTCAAGTATTTCATCCTAAGCCTTTATGTTTAGAGCATAGATCCAGGGTCTTTTCTCTTAAACTTCTTTTAGAAAATATTTTCTAAGCAATTGTTGTTTAGACTGATCTCATTAACTCTAGGATTCAAATAACTCATGGATCAAAGTAAGGCTGTGAAAATGAGAGCATTATTACTATGTCTAAGAAAAATAGCTCTAATACTGTTAAGCTGCAACTAGTTTCCTATGCAACAGCAACTTAAAAATGTTCTGTCTCATAAACTCATGGCACACAATGGCTTTTGTATCTTATGCTTCAGCATATTTTTCTAGTTCACTGTATATGTAAGCATTCAATGTGAAAGCCTCAACAGCATTTGGGGGTATTCTCAAAAATTCCTGTTATCTCATAGCACTCAGTTCAGAAAACTTGATCAAGTGTAGAAGTTGGCAAGAAGACTTTCCAATTTCATAAGGTCATCCTAGCAGTTAATTTCAGCTACTAGTTGTGTGCCTTCAGCAGCCATTAAGCTTTTGCTTGATAGTTTTTCAATACTGTCCACTTAGTGTTTCCTTCCTGAACACAAATATTTTCACTATTCCAAGGCAACAAATATTATAGCCAGATCTTTTTAGAAAGTACATTGCCAGTGGCAAGAAATATAATGCTGCCACAGTCTTGTAGTTAATAGCTTGTTTATTTTGCAGCAGTCACCAGTTCTAAACATGTAACTCAAAACTTCGTCCCAACCTACTGCTCCTACTGAACACTAATGTTAGTGGAATTGCTTTGTGTCCTGGGTTTAGCAGTAGCAGTCATTTTTCTCCTTCTTAGCAGCTTTTTCTCCTTCTTAGTAGCTGGTGGAGTGCTGTGGTTTTGACTTTCAGCCTGGGAACAGTGCTGATAACACCGATGTTTTTAGTTGCTTCTCAGTAATGTTTACTCTGACCAAGAACTTTCTGAGTCTCATGTTCTGCCAGGGAGGAGGGGAAGCTGGGAGGAAGCAGAGACAGGACACCTGACCCAAACTAGCCAAAGAGGTATTCCCTACAACAGCACATCATGCCCACTGTATAAACTGGTGGCAGTTACCCGGAAGGGTTAGATCACTGCTCGGCTGGGCTGGGTATCGGTCGGCAGGTGATGAGCGGTTGCATTCTCTTCCCTTGTTATTTCCCTTATCATTATTATTATTGGTGGTAGCAGCAGTGGTTTGTGTTTTACCTTAGTTACTGGACTGTTCTTATCTCAACCCATGGGACTTACATTCTTTCGATTCTCCTTCCCATCCCTCTGGGAGCAGGGTGGAGGGAGGAAGGGGGGGGGAGTGAGCGAACGGCTATGTGGTTCTGAGTTACCAGCTGGGCTTAAACAACACCACTTCACTAATACATTCAAAATTTAACTTCAGTCTCCATTTAGTTATATACCATTGGAACTTGGACTTCATTCCGTGAAATTCCAGGCACAAATGATCACAAAATATGTCAGCTTTGTTAAGTATCTCAAAGTCATAGTAGAAAACTAACCAAAAGAGAAGCCCATTCTGCTTGGTGCTACATAGTTTAATAGGCCATGGACTAAGAAAAAGGAGCATTAGGTCAAATGCTTGTGTTATAGCAATATAAAAAAATACCTATGAAGCCTTTCATGTTGGAGGTTTAATCCACAGTTGCTTTTTTTTTTTTGGGGGGGGGGGGGGAAGAATTTAAAAGAATTCAAAACTTTTCTGTAAATATTGTAAGAAAATATAGTATATAATTTTTTTTAAATGTAGGCATGCCTACATTTCCAACAAGGCATGACTCTATCATATGAAGGTATATATATTGACCACAAGCTACGTAGCACTGAAACTACAGAACTTGTCACAGACTGCAAAGTCTGCCTGAAAAACAAATTCAGAAAGCTAATCTGTGCTGAATTTTTTGCTGCTGAGTCTATACTGATAGCAGTATTTGACTGACGTTAATTAACTTAAGGCTAATTTAAGTATTTCTATGTGAGATGGAGTCATAATGTGATTGTTATGTAAATAGCTTTGTAGTAAGGTACGGTACTTTATTGAGGTTGACAGAATTAAAGGAAGGTAATGTCATGAAAAAACTGGGACACAGAGAAGCCAGGTGGCTTCCTTAATTTCCTGCTAAAAATGGCATCCACCTACTAATACAAACTGCCTCGCAGGAATACAGTGAATGAGTACAGAAACAGACCTTTTCTAAACTTCAGTCTCTACATATTTCAGAAGCATCATCCATGATTAGAACAGCCCAACATGACTTACCTTCTTTTATCAGCAGTGTCAACTTCCTGTCAACTTGTCAGCTTCGCTTCCCAAATTCAATATCCCATTTCCTCAGTCTGAAAAACAATAACAGCAACTCAAAAGTTAGCAGAAGCAAGGGTGGTGATAGTATTAATGATGGATATTTACCATCTTAGCAACTCACTTTATGGGTTAAGAAAGCAAAGCAGTACATAGAAGAGTTATTTCTCTAAAAGTTCCACTTTTAATCTTTTCTGTCTACTGCCCATTACAGCTCCCCTCACATATCTGCACTGCTGATTGCTTAAGTCACTTGGAAGATATCAGACCTTCAGCATCAGAAAGTGGTGGCATTAAGCAATAGCTGACTACTATGTCCATATATATAGGTCTTTGTTATACTGCTCTGTTATACAGTCCTCTGAATTTCTTATTTCCATGCACAATTTTCTGATACAGTTAACTTCAATATACAGTGCTTAGTTATCCCTGTCATTCGGGGGACTGAAACATAAAACAAAGACCACAAACTCTTGAATACACAACCAATTAAAAACAGTAACTTTTGAGGCTCTTTTGCTTCTTAATTTTTTTTGCCAAGTGTTTCAACTGACTCAAAAAGTGACAACCACTGACACTGTCATCAGAAACTACAGCTAAAATACTTACACCCCATATTTGAAAAAGGAACCATGGAAAAGTAAAACTGAAAACATTTTCAAATAGGCTGATTTCAAAGAACTATTTCAACAGGAACTTCAAAAACAGAACTCAGGAGGAAAAGCAGGTAAAAGAGAACAGACAACAAAAGATCAGAAAGTTGTGTTACATAATGTTTTGATTTAGCAGTAGGTCGACTAAATTTAGCACACACAAATCCAAATTTTCCAAGCTTTAAGATTTGAAAAAGTCATACTCTTTCCTCAGTACTGTCATGAAATGTCCTTTCAAATTAGTCCCTTCTTCACAGAAATAAGTTGAAAATATGCTTTTATGCTTCTATCCAATGCTATTCTGTTGAGGGAGGAACTTGGGAAGAGAAAATGGAAGTACATCCAAGTCCCTTATCAGGCAGAATAGAGGAATTCAAATAAGCATGTAGCAAATCCAGTATTCTAAGTACTAGTGAGACTTTGTGCTGGTTACTTGGTTCTCAGGAGTATGACAAATTGTCAGGCAAGTCCTATAAAGTGAAAACATGATATTTAATGTCTAAACATACCATTCTAATGTTTAGGTCTAGAAACTAGATATAAACTTTCCATACAAGGGAGCTCAAATTTAGGAGCTCAGGCTCAGATACTGTTTTCAAAATACACATAGCAAAATCCTTGGAAGACTATCATACAATCTGCTTGTAGAGAATCCCTTGTATTGCCAAAGTAACTCAGCAGGCTGTCAAGGAAGAAAAGGCCTTATTTGGTCATTAAGGTTTCAAACTTGCCCCTATTGCCATAGTCTTAGCTCCCCCTGACTTCTGCTTGGAACTGAAACGGATTAAAAGGCTCTAAAAATCAGCTGTAATAAGGCTCAGCCATGAATGTGGCTATGTTCAACTCCCTCTCTGAAACTGCTGAAGTAGCCTAACACCAGATGACCAAATTACATAATTTCATGATAAATATTGCGTGCTTTTAAGTTTTTTTGTCATTTGAAGTCCTTAATGACAGTGGAGAGGAAAGGAAGCAGGACATAAAATACTGAAACTGTTTGGATTAATGTTCCAAAACAATGAATTTACACCAAAATCCCAAGACTGCTAGAGAAGTTGAGAGCTCTTCAAAATATATTTCTGGCTTGGTTGCCTTCTAGTTTGATATTTCAGGCTTGCACTTTCTGTAATTACAAATACTTGAAACTTTCCATCTTAAACATGGGATCTAATATCTAAGTCCAAGAACCAAGGCTTTAGAAATACACTTAACAGTCTGAGTTTCGGCATAATGCACATTACTGCAACTGTCATCACTGCATCTTCTTCCTGCAGGGAACTTCTGTGTCTCTACTACCATTCTCCATTCTCAGAGGTCTACTTTCACTCAACCACCCCACTGTTTCCAAAATCTCAGAAGTGAAGAGCTATCAGCTGTTTTCTAAGAAAATAGATGAAAACACAAAAGATGCCTTCAAGAAGTGAAATCCAATGCTTCAGAAACTAACTAGGCACAGTGTGGCTGTTCATATCCTGGAAACAGAGGTGATCAGCCAGTAGCATCTTCTCTAAAAACACCCACTGTTCATCTTACAGTGTGAAGTCCACTTCCCTAATAAGCTCAAAAAAATCAACCCAGGAAGAGAGGTTGAAAGGCTGACAACTTTAGGCACAGATGAATTCAACACTTTATTCTGGAACAATAAAGAACTCTTAACCAGTAAAAGTAACTCAGTCAGCACAAGTCTGAGTGCATTCCTGTTCCACTTCCAGTCCCCCCAAAAACACCAGGGGCAAAAAGCTAAGAAAGTTAAAACATTTCCCCCAAGCAACATAAGTTCTTTTTTGGCCTGCCACCATTACAATAAAAGGCAACATATTGTAACCAACTTTAGACAGCTATGGCAGAGGCTCTTAAGAGCTGAAAGAGTCATCTTAGGCCTCCTTTAAAATCAATTAAGAAAACAGGCATTTAACGAGTGATTCATCTGTTTTATTTTACACAGTGACACTGGGATGAGATAAATTGTGCTGCAAAATTAAAAAATCAAGCCCTAGAAATGGCTATTTCCCTCTATACACAATAAATGCAGTCCAGACGAGGAACTGTCTTCATTTAGTAAGATGAATCCCACCCAATAAGTCTGTGGCATACATTCACTCCTCTCAGAGACCTTTTGTTATAGCTGTTACAGTTTCCATCATTTCCAGACTACTGGGCAACCAGTGTTCCTCTATGATGAGCCCTAAAGTGGCAGTGGAATCACAGAAATTCAAAGATATTGTAGGATTTCTAAGTTACTAGAGCCTACTGTGTGGACTGACATGGATCTGTAGAGTACACCTTACCATGTAGCATATTCTACATGTAGAATACTGGGAAAGAAATAAAGCAGAACACCTCAATTTTCTAAACTGGGAACATAAACTCCCTCCCACTGCAAAGCCTTATAACAAAAACTGAAAACTGCATGAATATATACTGCAATTTTCAAAGAAAAAAAATAATACTAAGCTGCATTCTTGACCAGGAAATCAAAATACTCACAACCCAGACTGGACACATAGCATGAAAAACAATTCCCTTCAGTCAAAGACCTACATCAAAGACCTTGTTGCATTTTATAGCAGTATTGAATACCAATGGAGGAAAAGACCTGCTATGAATCTTCCTAATCAGAAGCAGCTATAGATGTCTGGGCCAGCACTTTACACTGCCTATATTGTAAGTTAAGTTTGATAAAAGTATATTTTCTGAAAATCTAGCCTTATGTTATTCTGTATTAGGTGGAAGTTCCCCCAAATTAATTTCTATGATAATTTCTGCATGTGTGGCAACAAAACCAATCACTGTCTGGTTAGTGCATTCCACGACAGTGCTCTTTTATGCTCCCTCAGACAACTGGCACATATGGCAGATGGCACTGGCATTTCTCTGACTTTAACAGTTGGTACAAACACCTTATTTCTTCATCTGGACAAGCCCACAAGGGACATGATGGTTGCAGTAGTTATGTAGTATACAACATGTGGCATTCACCGTCAGAACCATTTCATCTGTAGAAAAACAGATTTCTCATTACACATTATTGGTATTTGGTGTTCATTCATTCTGGGCATCTTGGCTCTGCTTATAGAACAAAGTCTTGCCTATCCTACAACAGGAAGAATCACATCACTTACCACTACAGTTCTGCTATTTTATAGATGGCTTTGAGTACCAAGTTCACTTTGGGACTCCCCAGCACAGGAAAGAGACATTGATGAGCTGGAGTGAGTCCAGCAGAAGGCTATCAAATTGACTGGGAGCTGAAGCACGTGATGTACACAGAGAGGATGGAAGAATTGCATTTGACCATTCTTTAGAAGAGAAGACTTAAAGGAGACCTGATACCTGTCTACAACTACCTCATTGGAGGATACAAGGAAGATGGAGCCAGACTCTTCTCAGAAATACACAAAAACAGGAGGCAATAGACACAAGCTGAACAGGAGAAATTCCAAGTAGATATAAGAAAGTAGTCAAAAAAAGGTTGCCCAGAGAGGCTATAGAATCTATGCCCTTGAAGGACTCAGACAGGGCCCTGAGAAACCCAATCCTGTTGAACCTGCTTTGTGCAAGGGATAAGACTATGTGACCTTCCAGAGGTCCCTTCCAATCTAAATAATTTTATGATGGGAATGCGAAAATGTGTGGAGTATACAAAATACAGCCTTGCTGAGGAAGCAGTTTCTGTGGCTTTAACGCACAGCTCCCTCCGTTCCTAAAGGATACTCACTCAGCATTCAATATTCAAAAGCAGCCTCACCCAGTTGCATGCCAAGTGACAGCATGTTAATATAGTTGGCTCTACATATCAGACTGCCCACAAAATCGGTCACCCTTCACAGCAAGCGATGACACAGCTGTCCTAAGGACAAGGAACCATCTTATCTGCACAGACAACTGAATAAGCCAGACACACAGCGTATCCACATAGCAGTAAGGACACTCCTGAATGAGCTTTAAAGCTCCAGCACTACCCAATATTTTTCCTGCTGGAGAATCAGCTGTTTTCATGTGCCCCCAGATTCAGCAATAACAACACCCTAACAAGTGCAGAATGAATAGCTAGTGCATTTGGATTCAAGATTACTACTGTACTGCATTACAGACACAGTTACCAAAATCCTCTTACATGCTATGTATATTTTGCCAATACAATCCGAAGCCATGAAGAAATATATTGCCAACAGAAGCAGCCAAATGTGAATGCATTTTGCTAAAAGAACTTGCTGGCTGTACTGTGCCAACAGATTGTTTGCCAGCTAGGTCTCCTCATGCAGAAAAGGCCACGGATTTCCACTGTCTTTCAGGCTGCCTGTCAGATTCCAGTATTAAGTAACTGGATTAACATTTTGCAAGCAACAAGGTGACACTGATTATCTTCATATCTGTTTTTAGTCACTAGTCAACAATAGTCAACAATAGTCAACATGTCAATTTACACGATCATCTGTACTGAACAATGTAAATACAAGGCTGCGTATATCTGGGAGGGCTTCATGAGATGATGTTAAACTCTGTAACTGTGGATCTGCTTGTGAAGTCTGTGAGGTTTCAGATGATGCTACAGACATTACAGGCTTACTACTGCAGCATGTTCACCCAGCAGACACCATCCAGAAGTAGCTTTACAGGTTGTGCATTAATACAAATCAAAAGGACAGATATAATGTACGACCAAAAATGGCAAGTTATTGTTTATGTTTCACACTACAATTTTGCCTTTTGCAGTTTCAACAATAAAACTACCACACTAGAAAACTAAGTGGTGATTCAGATTACAGAAAATTCCCTGAAAAGATGCTTTTGTTGCTCTTTACTAATCCAATGAATGAGGAACCTTGTGTGAATGTACTGATTCTGATTTAACTTTCCTGGAGGGTTTGAAAGTCTATCCAAAGAAAAAGAAAGAGAAAAACCTAAGCACAATTTGGTGCTGAATCACATAAAAGATTCAGATGAGACATCTGATTTGACATTTTTCCCAGCATTTAATGGCCAACATTTAATTTATCAGAAATGTTTTGTGCCTTAAGCTTTTTCTATCTCCAAGAGAAAAGACAAACATTAGAAAGGAGTTTAAGTGTTTAGGTTTTTAACAGGGACTTTATTAATGAAAAGGTATGGAAGAGAAGATGATGTAATTGCTTTCAAACCAACAAATTAGCATAAGGAAGCTACAGTTACCCTGGAATCCTCCCTACAGAAAATATAGTGAATTCATGAACCTGTAACAATTGCGGCTACACCTTCTTTAGCATATTCATAGCAAGACATCTACAGTGAAGCAAACAAACCAATCAAACCTTCTGACAAATACAATACTCTAGCAGATTGTCTTCACCCCCTCAAGAAAGGATGAGAGAGGTCAAGTACAGTCAGATGTGTAACCAGATCACCCAAAGGACAACAGGGCGGGACTCATATACTGGAATGAAACATATAGATTAAAATGTGGGCTCTGTTGAAATAACAGAAGAGCCAATGTCTGCCTTAAAGTAGAAATGCGGTTTGTATACAAAGAGAAATAAGAAACAATCAATTTCAGATTCCATTTCTTATGCCTACACTAGGATATGTGCAAAACCACAAAAATTTCATGATGTCCACCAGAAATATTGTAATAATGTCATAGAAAAGTTGACCAGTTGACCTTGCAAGCCACATGAGCAAAATTAATCATTTGTTCTCTGTGGTAAACACTACACAGTATTTAAAATTAGCATTAATACAGACCTATGAGAACTACTGGTACCTGTAAAATTGATACTGGAGAGACATATTTAACAGTGAAATGGTTCCATACAGTTGAATTACAGTTAATGATACCCACTGCAATGAATTCCATTTAGATGTTCTCTATTCAGTATCCCAAAGCTAGGAAAGCCCTCGCATTACCAAATCTGCCCTGATTTAGATCCCATCAGTAAATAAATCAAGTTGATCAAGACCATTAGGAGAAAAAAGAGCAGGAAAACAACTGCTGCTTAGAGAAACTAGTCTACAACCTCCAAGGCAACAAGATGTTTCTGGAATCCACTTTCAAAATGTGGCAAAAGAAATTATGCTCATTTTAGGAAAAAATCTGAAAGAACGTATTTTCAGAGTGCATTGGCTGAGGCTAAAAATGAGATAGATTTCCTAGGGTAGCAAGCTTGTCAAAGAGGAGGGTGAACATCATGACTGCCTTGAAGCCATTCGATAACTGGTAAGGAAACACGGGGTGTCCATCATCAAATTGCCTAGAGAGACCATTTACACATATTAAATTCCTGAAGGTAACAATACAGTCTGTAGCCCTGAGAGATTAAGTAATTCCCAGAAAATCTTCTGATTTCTAAAGGGATAATTCAAACTTAATGAGGAAATTTAACAAATACCATTTGCCTTCTGCAGGTCTTAGTTCAGCATAAGAAAACAACCTTTAAGTTCCAATCCAAGTTTCAAATTGTAATAAGCTAGCATTTTAATGAAAGCTTTCTATTCCTATTATTCAATACCCTTCTTTTAAATGTTTTTAAGGATTATTAGGTGAACACTTGCAAAGGCCCTAGGTAATTAGCAGATATGTTTATGGAAATATTACAGTTAAAATGTAAATTAAATCGTGTTTATAATTTAAAGCCTTTCAGAAATCCTCTTTAACCATGTCATTTTATGAGTTAGTGAGAGCTTCGCTTTTGACTCTAATGGTTATAGGATTGGCTCATCTTGACAGGAGTTAAAACATCTTTCTTTTAAGGGATCTGTTAAAGATGCACACATACCCAGTAACACTTGCACTCCACTGAAATAATTTTCCTTTAAAAAGGAGTTACCACAGTGTCATATGTGGTACCATATATAAAAATACTATCAAAATCAGTACACTGTAATTCACCCCCCGGGTCTTCAAATCTTTGAGCCTTGGTGTAGTTCTGGTTGAAAAATGTAGCTAATCAAGTTTTGTGTTGTTCAGATCAACAGATATATTCTTCCCACCTACTTATTCTCCCACTTTACCAGTGTTGTGAGGAGGTTCTTCTGATATCCAGAGAGAACCTGGTCTACAAACCTCTTAAATCTCAGTACTCCAAAAGACATTTTCAGATAATTATTATAGATTAATCTTTTTGCAATACCTGCTGTTCATGGTTTCACCTATGCCCAACAATAGGTCAGTTCTGAAAAATCACTAACCAGTATTTCTAGGACGCCTTCCCAAATTTTAGGATAAATGCTAAGACTACAATCCAGCCAGGTCTAGCTATAGGCTAGTTGGGTAACAGCGAAGTGCAGCTATGAATTCAGATACTTTTATTTATTGAGATTTTTGCTTTAAACAGGTGGTTCAAACTAAACAATTAACAGAATGACTCAGTAAAGTAGAATTCAATCTGATCAACAGAAAAAAATAGTATTCCTGTGGTACATAACATGCAAAAAAATAAACATTTTATCACTTACATGTTAACAATAACTAGTATATTAAATTGAAGGTAACCTATAACTGTTCTTCTGGCTGCAGGAAGTAGTTTTCTCATTATGGCCCTATTAAACTCCAAATAGGAAATGTAGGAAGGATGGGAGAAGGACATTTTGGAGACTTCTTGGGGTTAATGTCATTTTAAAGCTCCACCTCCCCTGAAATACTATTTAGAGCATAAAACAAGCAGGTGCAAGTTAAGATGAGATTGAGACAACTAGTGTGGTATTCCTTCAGCGTGTTTTCTGGCCTGGGGTGGGAGTATAGTAATGGCTTTGGGTAAGCAGTGGTGAATGTTTCCTTGCTGAGCAGTATGTGCATTAGCATTATCTTGAGTAGACAGTCCTTGTTATATATGAACTTCGATAATCAAAGCTAAACTTATCTTTGTGTAATTCTCTCTCTCTCCCCACCCTCCCAGGGCCCCCCCTTAATTAGAGGCATTTCTGTGATGGTGTGCTATCACTTCTCATTTATGTCTCTGGTGACTGAGACAGGATAAGGGCTAACTCTGGCTTAATTAATGTTTTAAGAGCTATTTTGTGTGTAGGCTGCAAGTTTTCTTGGAGCCTATAGGCCACCCCTCTTGTTAAGCTTTTAAGGGAACAGGGTGTCCTAATACATATCTGCCCTGCTGTCAACTAAAAGCTTGTTTAGGCCTCAAGACCTCAAGATCAGAATGACATAATTTGAGCATCTGAACAGCCTCAACTGCATTTTTTAACTCTTCTTAGAAGGAGTGTCTGAGACTGGCTTCTCTTCAAACATTAAGTATCTCAGCTGGAAGGACCTATTTTTACTTAAGGATAGTCTCTATGTCTGAGAACTACTAAAATTGTTTTCCAGCTTTAAAAAGAGTATCTAAGTAAAAATCACTAAAACTGCATGTGCTGCAAAACACTTTTAAAGTCATTTGAGAAGCTTTTTCTCTTAAAATACAATGGAATAAGCTTGAAACATTGTTCAAATTATACAGAAAGCCTGTTTTAAAATGGCATACTGCATACAGCTGTACTGCTTTAATTTTGCTTTGGAAAGATGAACAGCATAGTTAACACTTGTTCACACTTCGTGGTATGGCATTTGAAACTGGCAGCACCAGGTTCTCTAAAAAGCCAAGCTCTATTTTGCTTTCTAATTAAAACACTCTGGTAAAACTTAAAAAATCTGGATCATCTACTAACATTGATCCACACCACCTCTGACAGAAAAGGATGAAATATGCTTATTGTGGAATAATTACATTCCCTTTAGTTAAGATACTACTTTATTTGGTGTTCCCCTAGAAGAGAACTCAAACCTGGAAATCTGACTTCAGTGTCATCCGTAGATCACAGCTAATACAGGTAGGAGTACAGGACACTCAAACGCTAAGGCTGGTTTTGAATTGCCTCCAGAATCAAATATAACTCTGCACTATTGGTCTACTCACTTTGACCTCACTACAATCATTCCCTCCTATCATGCAATTTCTCTTCCTGTAATTTAAATATTCAGGAATCCTGTTTCCAAAAGTCAGCTTTATCCACTGGATAGATAGAGCATCCTTTTATGGTGCAAATGGCAGCACTGACAGCACACAAAACACAGCTGGGAAAAAAGCACTGATTTTTTTATTTATTTATTTATTTTTCACCACACTCAACCTCCTGGAAACAGCCTAATACCAGTAACAGTGATCAACTTTTTGTATACACTAAAAGCAATTTGTTCTAACTGGAACATATAATTTTATTAACAAACTCTATTCTATACATTTCTATATCAACACTTCAAATGCAACAGCAGTTGGTATACAAGCTGTTGTATAAATTACACTAGATAATTTGTGGAATCAGTCTGTTCAGTTCTTGCTCTGAAAAACATAAGGATCTTTACTTTTATTTTTACCAGGGTTTTATTTCTGGTTGCCGTATCTCTCCTACCCTCATTACTTTCCTTATGTTATTCCACTTTGTCTAAGTGCTATTAACAGTAATTTTTTGGCAATTTACTGAAAATCTTTGCAATCTTTAGTAAGGCCTTTGACAGTGTCTCTGTTTAACATCCCCATAGACAAGCTGACAACATATGGGTTAGATCAGTGGACAGTGAGGTGGATTTAATGCAAGAGTGGCCAGGCCAAGAGGGTTGTGAACAGTGGCACACAGTCTAGCTGAAGGCAGGTCACTGGTGGTGTATCTCAGGGGTCAATACTGGGGCCAGTGCTGTCTAACACTCTCATTAATGACTTGTATGAAGGGAAAGAGTGTACCCTCAGCAAGTTCACAGGCAGTACAAAACAGTTGCACTGCTTCCCACTGCTTTCCAGAAGGACTTCAACAGGAAGAAGAAACAGGCAGAGAAAAACCTCATGAGGTTCAGAAAAGGAAAATGTAAAGTCCTGCATCTGGGCATGAAAGATCCCAGGCTCCAGTACAGGCTGGGAGCTGAGCAGCTGGAAAACAGCTCTGCAGAGAAGGGCCTCAGAGTCTTTCCGTCCCATATGTTAACCATGAGCCAGCAACATGCCCTTGGAGCAAGGAAGGCTGAGAGCTGAGAGCCCCCTGGACTGCATTAGGAACAGCATTGCCAACAGGTCAAAGCAGGTGATCCTTCCCCTCTATCAAGCCCTGGTGATACACAGCTGGAGTGCTGGGCTCACTGCCAGGCTCCTGTCCTGGCTTAACCCCAGCCAGCAACTAAGCACCATGCAGGTGCTCACTCCCTCCACGATGGAATGGGGAAGAGAATCAGAAGGGTAAAAGTGCAAAAACTCATGGGTTGAGATAAAGATAGTTTAATAGGAATAGCTATGTCTGCAAGCAAAGCAAACCAAGAATTTCATTCACCAGTTTCCCTTGGCAGGCAGGTGTTCAGCCATCTCCAGAAAAGCCAGGCTCCATCACACATAACGGTTACTTTGGAAGATAAATGCCATCACTCCTAACATCCCCACTTCCTTCTTCTCCCTCTAGCTTTATACGCTGAGCCTAAGGCCATATGGTCTGGAATATCATTTTGGTCAGCTGGGGTCAGCTGTGCCCCCTCTCAACTGCTTGTGCACCCTCAGCCTACTCACTGGTGGGCTGGGGTGAGAGGCAGAAAAGGCCTTCAATCTGCGTAAGCACTGCTCAGCAGTAGCTAAAAAACACCTCTATATTATCAACACTGTTTTCAGCACAAATCCAAAACAGAGCCCTATACTAGATACTGCAAAGAAAATTAACTCTACCCCAGCCAAATTCAGCACATCTCCCCAGTGCAAGATGGAGACTTACTGGAGTACATTCAGCAAAAGGCAACTTTGATGATTAAAGAGCTGAAGCATCTGACATAAGAAGCCAAGAGAGCTGCAAGTGGTCAGCTTGGAGAAGAAAAGGCTCAGGGGGATCCTACGCATGTGTATAAATATCAGATAGGAGGGAACAAAGAACAGGAAAATAGACTTCTCAGTAGTGCCCAGTGACAGAATAAGATGCAATGGGCAAAAATTAAAACACATGAAATTCCATCTGAACCAAAACCATTTTTCTACTAAGTGAGGGTGATCAAACCACAGATAAGGTTGCCAAGAGAGGTTGTAGAGTCTCCATCCTTGGACATATTCAAAACACAGCTGCTCACAGCCCTAAGCAACCTGTTCTGGCTGACCCTGCTTGAGAAGGAGCTGGACTAGACAATCCCCAGACGTTCCTTCCAACCTCAACCATTCTGTGAATTCTGAAACAGAGATACTGCTGACATTTTCATTGCCTTTTCTTTTTGTAAAGCCTACATGTGAACATGATGGAAAAGAATCACCTCAATCTCCAGGCTGTCATCTTCTCAGTGTTAAAGTGCCGCTTTCTTAAATTCATTGGTCCTAATTAAGTTAGGGTTCCCATTCTCACACCTCCTACTTGAGTGTTAGGCGGTTTTAAAAACTTTATTTTAGCCCAGTTCACACCCAGAGGTTCTTATCCCCACATTGCTCAGCCTAACTATATTTTCCCCTCCCATATATTTATAGAGCCATGGGTTTATTTAGTACATGAAAACAAAGCTTTTATGGGCTCTTACAATATACTGACCATTCCTGTGATGATCCTCATAGCCTTTCCCTGCAGCTGTTCCACTTTTAATCCATCCTTCATGAACACAGAAGAGTAGAATAGTACACAATATTCCTCAAAAAGAAGAATTACAGTAATGCCTTCCTCTCTGCCCTATTGTAAACATTTTCCTCACTCTTTGTAGGTAACATTTGATTACCCCTGACAGACTAAATGGGAGAAATAAATACAATAGAAGACTCAGTTACCTACCTGCACTGCGCTTCCAGTCCATACTACTGTGGGTAACAGACGTGAGGAACCTTTCTGCGTCCGCATCACAATCATAGGGCTATGTCATCCTGGCTGCAAATATTTCATTACGATCTTGCCTCCAGGCAAAAACCCATTCAAGCCTTTTTCTTACGGCTTTGTTTCCACCCATGTGCATTCTCTGCTGCTGTAGATCAATTTTCTCAGGAAAACTTCTGCAGCCTCTGTAAGATGTCCTGAAAATAGAAAGACTTTAGCCAAGAGAGCATCTGATTTAAGTTAAATCAGCACATACCAAACCAGTCAGCAGGGAATAGGTGAGTTTGACTTGCTTTAAACAAACAGTAAACCTGCATTTTAAATCATACCTACGAGAAAAAAATTCAAACTTGTTTTCTGCTTGTACCTAGTTCTCTGTAAACACAAAAAAAAAAAACCCATCTGGGTTAAAATTTTCAAAAGTAGCAGAAGTAACTTAAGCTCATGAGTTCCTTAGGAAAATGGGACTTTGGGGCTTTGAAATTTCCATTCTAAGAAAGTTTCTAAATTAGAGAAGACACTGAAACAGAGCTTCAGCAGTAGAGCAGGCCATTTGATAAGCCAAAAATAGCCATTAGCAAAGCAAATATAACTCTAAAGAGATGTAATCTGTTCAGAAGAACTTTGGAAGGTAAAAGGTGATGGAAGGAGGGGAAAAGCTAATACAGAGATCACTTATAACTTATGATGCAAATGAAATATGATCCCACGGCATCTTGAAGCTTGAGATATATTTGCGCATGAGATACAAGCTCATCATCTTCTATATAGAGTTACGACAGCCTTGCAATATTGCATTTTTCTGTGCATTTTCCCTAAAATTTTGAAGGTGAGGCAAGAGAGTTATAAATCAAAGTGGGAGAAATTACTCTCTTATACTAAGCAATCCACCGGCAGTTTTGTGCTCTTTAATCCTATTTGCAGTTATACTGTTTTCAATAAAACTTTGTTTCTGCCCTGATATTTATCATGCCATTAATATGTGAAAGCCTATTTTCAAACCCCTATCACTATCAGTCCATATCACATATGCTATATCACATAGCTTCCATTTATTAGAGAGAATATACAATGTGAGGAGTGGTGGGAGGTGATTTTTCTGTTTGGAAGTAATAAATTCTACAGAACTAAGGTAAGCTGGAAAAATAATTCTCATTTTCTGATTTTCTGTCTTTTGCAACCACAATTCCACCCTCCAGTATTTTACTAGTTGGAGTAATCATGTATGTTCATAGGAAGGAAGCAAATGGCAATCCAATATTAGGTAGACCTACTGTAACTAAAATTATAAACTACCAGTTCACTGAGAATTTGCCCTCAATTCATTAGCAAATCTTCTCCTAAGTATCTTTATATATATATATATATATATATACACTGCTACACATCCTCCTAGCAAGATGGATTTGCTTTCTTTCTCTTGTATGATTTTTCATTGCTACTCCATACAAATCCAGTCACTTCGAAGAAAGGGACGCTTGTCCTTAGCTTGAGATTATATTTTTAGAGTGTCAGTTATAAAGATATACTAAAGCAGTAGCTCCCTTTTACTGGATAATAAACATAGCCCAACAGCTGAAAAGATATATTTACAATCTTTCACCAGAATCCTCCCAACCCCTTACTGCTAAGAAAAACAAGTGGGCCACTGCAGCATGTCCCAGAACTATTTTGGTATTGCGGGAAGTGCAAGTTCCAAAGCAGTGTGGAAAAATGCCCTGCCAGCTGCTCCCATCTCATACAAACGTAGGCTTAAGTGTCTTCCCTGATCAAATAGTAGATGAAAGAACTTTCAGATAAGTTGCTTCTACATCATTAGTGCCACAGCCACAGAGATTTTAAGGTGTCTGAAGACTCAAAGGTTCAGATGAATTGCTGGAATCTAGTATCATATCTCAGCTGACCTACAGTAATTGGCTGTGCAAGTCAACAAAAAAGTGAGGTGTAACTCACTAGCAGCTCAGCTCCCTTCACTATGGAGTACGCTCACTCAAATTACTTGTGCCTGCCACATTTTAAGAGCACAGAGCATACAGACCTACTGAGGCACAGCAACTTGTTACCTCACACCAAATGGCTCTGCTCTGAGTAACATTTGTATTTATAAATATAAATCTGCTTTCAAAGCTCTGGCACCAGACAAGTCATTGGTGCTGTAACTCACCAATGAAGTTAGCTGAGGACCAGACATTCTACTACTCTGTGTGCCAAGACCATGGTTTAGCTGAGTATTTCATGGACCCATCTCGTGCTTACAAATCACAAGCTGTCAGGCCTGTTCTTTGTCTGCTAATCAACCCAACAGACAGGCTTGTAGCACAAGTGCCACACCAACACCCGATTAAAACACTGGATATAATACTTAGAAGCACTACCAAAGCAGAAAGTGGCATCCCCCACCTTTTATGTGGCTATCTAGGAATTGGCATACCCAGGGAAGAAGTAAGAGACTACTCAGCTGAAGAGTTTCAAACCCAGATTCATACGTTATTCTTAGAAGCATGAGGACATTGGCCATTTTAAAAGGGATTTATAATGGAGTTCATGCTTCTAAATAAAAGTTTAAAAACCTTGGGAATCAAGCAGAAGTCAGGTGCACACGGATTTTTTCTGAATCTCATGAACTCCTAGAACCTGATGCACACATGTGGCATTAGTAACAATAATAAGTTTAATAATGACACTAATAATAGCTGACACAATGCATGATGAAACCAGTTTAGTCTGAAGATGAGGAAGACAAAGAAAAGAGTTGGATTGTCTATACAAACTGCACAGAAACACAGCTCCTTGGTCAAGATGAAACCTAAAGCTAGACACACATGGTCTGGCTGCTGGTGCTGCAATGTTACTGCTTCCCTGTCAAGAAAACAGTCGTAAGTTCAAGCAAGTAGTCATAAGATGCAACATGACCCCTTTCATCTTGACTGGTTTGTTCCTTCAAATTAATCTATTTCATTACTTTGAGTATCTCCTCTTTCTTCAGAATGAGTTTCAGGCTACGTGCAAGTTTCAGCCAAAAGTAGGACTGAAGCTGACTTAGACCAAAACCTATTAGTTAGAAGCAAGGTAGCACTGCAGAGGCTTCAGTTACCACATAGTACCAGGATACTACCCAGATTTGTACAACTGAAGTCAAATTCAACACTCTTGTAGCATCAGCGCTGTTGTCTAGGCTAGTTAGATCAACATTTGCAAAGCAGTATCTATACACATTGCTGTTACACCTTTAACTATAATGTAGATACATTCAGTCACTTGTCATTAGTGCTCTGAACTCACACAGACACCAAAATTAGCATTTTGCCTTCTCAGCTATTTGAGTTATTAAACTTTAGTGAGTAGGCTAGGTTTTATTAATTATAAATTATTAGATCACAGTTGAAAGGACATTGCAAAGGAGTAAATGACATGAAAAAACAGAGAAATTATCAGTGTAAACTGTGCCAAACTTCCAAGACACAGGGAAGACTTCTATTTCAAGATGCTAGATATTCACTGTACCACATTTTGATTGCTTAACCTAGGGATCATCTGAACTCAAATTATACTGAAATATGAGGAGAAGCAGTTAAACCATGAGAAAGTTCTATTAGTCTGCCAAGATAAATTTTCCCCTTTAACCTTTTTCTGAAAGCAATATATTACATCATAGCAATGTGTAAGTTTACTTTGCAGTGCAAGTATACACTTAAGGCAAACTGTAACACATACACACAATTTCCCCACCAAGAAATTGTTCTCAAAAAAAATGCTTCAGTGATTCAAGCATCCAGGAAAGAACCAAAGCTAACAAAAGGCTAAAACTGTCTTAAAATTCTGTGATTTTCATCCCCCGTTCAGTTTCATCTCTGATGCTTTTATAAGCAATAATCAAAAGGCTATGCCTCCAATCAAGAGGCAGATGGAGAGGGAAGAAGCTACAAAAGAGCACAGCACCTTCCCATTGCCCAATCCTCAGCACGCATTCCATACAGAATGGCACTGTTGGAAGAGTTACTGCCTCTGTAACACCTTTCATACATCTACGCCCATTATAATACAAATTTTTCTCAATGGTTTGGGGTTTGTATCTGCCAACAAGTAAATTCTAGCTTCAGTTTTCACTTCAGGATTGAAGGCAAAGGCTGGGAGCTTCTGCTACAAATTCCATCTGCTGAGCCTCTTGTGTGGGCAGCACTGCAAGAAACTCTTCAAAGCAGACTGCAGCTCAAAAGACATTGATGGATATGTTTGCACAATGCAGTGACAGAAGATATAAACACTGAGCATGTTTTACATTTAATTTCAGAGCATATGAACTGTCCCAGCCAGAAGATGGGACACAAATATCAGAGTGGAAGTCCCAAACGCTATGCCCATCACCTTGCCTTTGTAATAATTGTAGCTACAAAATATGCTGCCACACAGATCCAGGATTAAGAACCTTTTCTTCTTTTTTTTCAGAAGAGAGAGGGGAGGACATTTAGATTTAATTACACACAAACATAAAACAAGCAAAGAAACCCAAGAAACAAGCAGCTTTCCAAAGTATGGAACCTTTCCCTTTCTTAAATACAAATGCAAAATGCATGCTACTGATAGCAGAAAAACTATTTTTTTAAGTTAAAAAGTGAGAGACATACATCATGCACTGAGACATCTGTGGCTGATGCAGGAATCAAAATAAAGAAAGATAACATACAAAAACTGTGTTGCCCTCCCTTATTTAAGGAGTCTTTGCTGTGGGCTACTGTTGGTGGAAAGCTCGACTTGACTGTCACAAAGAACAAGCTGTCAGCAAACTCATCGCTGATGGTGGTCCAAGGGCTGACTAGCATTGCTCAAACAATGGGTAGGACCAATATAAGAATGGAAGTGGAACCCAAAACATGCTGGCTGTTGATCCCATCCAATCCATGGTTCCTCCCAATAACAATGTTATGCAGACTGGCCAGAAGTCAGACCCACATTTGCAAGTGCCCTTAAGCACCAAACTGCTATTGATTTCAATTGGAATCAGGCTACTAAATGCTTGAGTCTCAGCTTTACTGCTTTTGCCCTCCTAAAACAGTGGAAAGCTTTTGTACTACACTGTTTCTGCCTCAATACCTTTTCAGGAGAAAGGGGGAAAAAGACATGCATGTCTTAGGCATGATTCATATTCTTTTTCCAAGGAGATAACCACATAGCCAGCACAAAATGATATAGCAAGATATAGCATATCATTATGTATGGCTTTTAATAGTAAGTGACAGCACTGGCTGGTTACCACTATATTATCATAACTTTTCCATAAACTCTGACAGCATAATCCAGTATTAAGGAAATCACTGTTCTCCTTCTCTTCCTCTCAGGCATCTTTGAAAATGACCTTTAAGGCTCTGCTTGTGTTATGTTTAACAGCTATTTAATACACAAAATGTATTTGGGTATAGTTACCCTACCTATCAAGCAGTTTGATTCCATCAGTTTACAACACAATGGAATGTATATAAGGTAACTCTCTTTACAGTTCTGTTCTGTTAGTGTTCAACCCCCCTTGTGAAAGGAAATGAGTGAAGAAAAAAACAAAAAAAGCATATGGCAGTTATTACCAAAATAAACACATACCACATCTTGTTCCAAAACCCTGCATGCTGCTCAAGTTACTTTAAGAGTAAAAAAAGAATCAATTCCATTTATTGCCTGCTGGGTTGTTGGGGTTTTCTTGTGCCTGCAATGGGACACCCTTTCTGGCATTACAAAGATCTGATATTCATTAAAAAAAAAAAAAAAGACAAGAAAAAAAGCAGCTGTGCTGGAAATCATGAATGTCAAAGAAAATTGAGAATGCCAGTACACGCTTAGTCTTGTTCTCTAGCATATTAGCAAAATACATTCCAAAAATGGGTTTTATCCTAAGAAACCCTGATTCAGAATAGAAATTTTTCTTGTCATGGAAGCAAGAGAAACATGAAAAATAATAACCAGTACTTATATTACTTTTAATGTTCAAAGTCTTATAGGGTTTATGGACATACCACCACAGACACCACTTACTTTTGCATGTCAGTGTCATCACAGATCTTCAGCAGTGTCAGCTGACTAACATTTTATTTCCTTTTATATAAATGAGACATAGCTACTGGTCAGACTAGCCTGCTCCCAAGAACAAACAATTAGGGGTAAAAAAACTTTCTTCATAGGACAACGACTTGAAAAAGTAGGACTTAAAATGTCATCTGGTCCTTTCCTTTACTCCAAAGCAGGACTGTTAGGATTTAAATTGTATTTTGGCATTTTCAGTCCATATCCATAGAAAAGCCTGTATCTTATAGAATCATAGAATAGTTAGGGTTAGAAAGGACCTTAAGATCATCTAGTTCCAACCCCCCTGCCAGGGGCAGGGACACCTCACACTAAAACATGCCACCCAAGGCTATGTCCAACCCGGCCTTGAACACCACCACAGATGGAGCATTCACAGCTTCCCTGGGCAACCCATTCCAGTGCCTCACCACCCTTACAGTAAAGAAGTTCTTCCTCATATCCAGTCTAAACTTCCACTGTTTAAGTTTGAACCTGTTACCCCTTGTCCTCTCACTATAGTCCCTCATGAAGAGTCCCTTCCTAGCATCCCTACAGGCTCCCTTCAGATATTGGAAGGCTGCTATGAGGTCTCCACGCAGCCTTCCCTTCTCCAGGCTGAACAGCCCCATCTTTCTCATCCTTATAGCTAGAAGATACAAATGAAACTAAACCTTCCCCATCAAAGAAGGGGTTTCCTCTCTGCAAGTTAATTATGGAAAAGAATACGAAGAGTGATACTCTAGGAGTTGCATTTGAATTACAGGTGGGAAGTTATTATAAGCTCATTGTCGTGCCTTGAAAGCGATGCATTTAGTATGAAAATTCCCAAACAGAGGAATGCTTTACAGCTGTCTTATAATAACTCAGCATACTGTAAGCATATCAGAACACTTAACAATCTGAAAAAACAATGCAGGAAAAATACCTGCTGTATTTTCTGCACCTATGAGAAACGTTGTACCAAAATACAGATATCATTAGACACATAAACTGGCATGTCCATTTGCAGGTAAGCAAATACTCCTTTCTCACCAAGGAATAATGAGAATTAATATTGTTTAAACTACCAGATGACAGAAATGTCATCTAAGTAATTGGATGTTTTTTGTTCTGACTGAAGAAAATGTGATTTTAAACCATATGTACAATGTGTGGAATGAACTTGTTTCACTTCTGAACAGATTTATACTTTCCTAACGCAACTCTACAGATTGCTTCTATATAACAAAAACCCCAGATCATTAAAAACAAAAAAGTTAAGCACATTTTCAGAAGCATTCTTCTGTTTAGCCACCAACAGCAACAAAATGTTGGCTCTTTGTTAAGGAGGAAATATCACAAATACTATATGCAAGGAGGTTCCCAAAATGGTAGCTGGAAGCAGCAGAAAACATGCTTTCACTGATGCAAAGACCAAAATCTTAATTCAGATGGGTAAATCAAATACCATTTTTACTACCTGCAGCTAGCATGCACCATAAAAGCATCTTTGTTCTTTGGGGGATTTTTTTGCCCATCATATCTACCTTTCCCTTTCTGTTCCATTCTTTTTCTCAATCCTCACTCTTGTTACCTTAGTTTTCAGAAATCCTATAGTTCCACTTAACCTTACTTTCAGATCAACCTAGATCTCCCTGCCTACATGTTCTCAAGCGACAACCATTTTGTTCTAGAAGACAGCTGAGGAGCAACAGCTAAAGAAAAGCCACAAAACCAAAAAGAACAACAAAAACCTAACTTGCAACTATTTCAGTCTTCTTTTGCAGGCAATTTGAGATGTTTCCACTGCTAGAAGAGTAGGGGCAGGGGTGTGCTTTTTAAAGGAAAGTTTAACATATTTGTATACTGTTTCAAAACAAAATGAAAATTGATAGTTTTAATTTCACATTGCAAAATAATTGTTAAGGGTTTACCCAGGCCAGTCCTAGTTCATGTAAAGAGAACTTAAAGGTACGGAGGGTTTAGGATGAGCTACAGACTTGGTTTGCAGCACACTAGCTATACAGTACAGGAAGACTACTGACCATGATGCAAATTTTGTTCCCAGATTAGTGAGTTGCCTTGACGTACATCAAAATCGTACTTCTATTATCAGTTTATGTTGAACTTCAGCTGTTGAGTCATATCTTTCCATTCAATTTTCTTCTAAACTTTTCTTTCACGAAGTATTACGCAAAAAGAAAATATCTGAAAGGACAGTTTCTTCACCTTATCTTACAACTGAAATTGCCTTTAGTAATTTAAGACTAATCACTCAGAAATACAATGAAGCAATGTACTACTATACATAAAGTTAAAGCTCATAAGGTGGTAAATCCTCAGTAGCTATAGACTTGATAGATGTCTTAAATTATCTGCCGAGAGTATTATGATTGTATCTGTAGAACTATACAGTCCTTAGCATAATCACGAATATTACAGTACCTTTAGAAATGAGCCCACTGAAGCAGTTTCTCTGCATGTATCAAAATCACTGTAACAGAGAAGCTGGTAAAATAATTAATCCTACTTTAAAATAAACCAACATCTCTGTATAATGCATGGACATTACACTTACAAAATGTTTAGGATGGCTGGTGTCAGTAAGAATTTTAAATTTGTAGAGTAAACCACTTGTACTACATGCTCATTCTTTGCATTTAGACTTCATTATATGAGGTCTGTACGTTGAGTTCAACTGAGGACAAATTGAATGGCAGACGTTACTTCACAGTTCAATGGGACTGCTCCACTGTTGTTGAACCAGGACAGCACACAACCAGAGTCCACATAATACAATTAGTATGCAATTTAGCACTGTTCCAGGATGAAATGGCTTTACAGTCTCTAATACTGAAGCAATGCTTACACATCAAACTCACAGCATTCTTACCAAGCATAATCCCAATTCTACAATTGGATCTATTCAGGTCAGTTTCACACAGATGAAGTTTCAAAAGACTTTATCAGACTTTTGTGAATGTCCATCTGGCAGCAGCCTAGATATGAGTACGACACAAAACTGATATAAAGGGGAGAACACTTCTCAAGCAGCGGGTGGGGGGAGGTGGGGAACAGAAAAAATAGAAGGAAACGCCATTGGGATAATCGGAGAAAACCAGAAAAGGAGATGCAAAGGCTAAAAACCACACACTCAGCACTTATGGAATTTTAATTTACATGTTCAGTTTTCATTTATTTTACTGGACTCTGTTTGGCGCAACTTAGAATGCATCTCTAGAAATTATCTGCACTTGTGTCAACAGTTTTGGTCCTACTATCAGGGGAAAACCAGTACCCAGTCGCAAAGTACAAGTATCCAATTGCAAAATCTGGTTCCAGCCACATTCCAAGGCAAGTATCTTGACTCTAATAGATGATTTCAAAAGACATGTCACCACTTTGAAAAGCAACAGATTTACAACTGCAAATACAACTGACCTTTTAGCATTTCCATAATCAGGATATGCATTGTGAAGCCTATGCCTTCTAACCATCTAAAATTGATTCATCCTCAGACAAATTCTAAACCCTATTCCAAACTTAATTCAGCCCATACTATCCTCATTTCTTTTAAAATCCAGAACAACAAGACTTGTAGCAAAGCACTGCCCTTGTTGCGTCAGTCTTACAAGTTTCCTGCTAATATTAGCAATCCATGGGATATGTTTAATCAGTGAAATCTTTAGTCTCTCCCTAGGATGAGTCTTCATTATTCAGGCAGAGGGGAGGTGTGACAAACAATGAACCACAGATATCAGGTCCATAATTGCCATTAGACAAAAGAAAAGGTAGTGACATATTGTATGTTTCCAGTAATGCATTGCATTGTCAGAATTTTCTCTTATATAAAGATGCCTTATCTAAAATCTAAAAACAGAAATGGTAAGGCTCAGGAAATAATACAAAAATCAAAAGAAGCCTCATCCCTTTACAATTTTTGCCTTTTACATCCTGTGAGAAATGTTAAAACTGGCTACAAAACTAGAATAAGAAATAAGGTTTTCCCTAAATTATTGTCCTCAAGTTGTATTTTAGCATATAATTTATATAAATGTAGCTTCAGGACCAAGATACACTATCTTTTAAAAAATTTTACAGGGTTCCTCACTCATCCTTTGCCTACTCATTCCAAAGAAACAATTCTAATTTAATCAGAAATGTCATGCATTTATTACTCATTTATCCTAGTAAAAGCAATATTAAAATATGTATTAAATGGAAAATGAAGCTTTTAAAACCAAATTTTAGTACTGATAATGTGCATAACACTGTTGAAACTTTGTAAGCTCTCTACACTCCTGTTGGATCTCTTGAGACTGAGATGGACTCAGCACCACCCTGAAAATTCACACATATGCTCACACAAATATGGAAGCCTTGAGATGAAGCTGAAAATAATATTTTAGGAAATCTTATGATAAATATAGAGCTATAATGTCATAAATCAACTAAGATTACATTAAGAGTTCTTTCTAATTTGGTCAGTGAGGTAAATTTACAAAGCTTGCACAAGCACAGTGGAGGTCTGGAATATGCTGCATTAATTATTTAACTTAATAAGAACAACTGAAGTAATTTAGTAAAAGTTAAAAAAAAAGCAGCCCAGATAGCTGAAGAGACAGTTGCAATACAAGGACATAGCCGCAAGCTGAAGAGACACAGTCTATCAATACACAGACCAACCACAAAAGAACTATAATGATAACAAGAATTTTCTTCCAGAGAAAGTCTTAGTCACTGCAGTAGAAAACATTTTTTTATGTGGAGGAGTCCAAAAGAGCTGGATTTGTTCCCAAATTCAGGAAATAGTGAACTTTAATAGAACAATGGACAAACTAACTCACTGCGGTTCAACTTTATAAGCTATAGCAATGCAGAAGGTATTAATTTACAGCATGCTTACACTAAACACCACTTCCATCAATATTTTAACAGTTGTCATCAAGAGAATAGTAAAATCAGAGCCTCATTGCACTGAAAGATGTGAAGCTGTTAACACACATCTTAATAAGAAGTGGCATTTCAGAATCAAACACCCTGAGGCTTTGATTTGAAATTGCCCACATTTGTTGTCTCTCAGGATATAGTTCAGTAACCATTTTCCCAGCTTCCATTGGGAACAAGCAGTAGTTATGATAATGCAGTAACTAAAGCCCAATTTACTAACTTTGGGAGGAACTCCAGAACAAAACTTAGTTTTATTCAGTATAACTGGTTTTTGGGGCGTTGGTTGGGTTTTGTTTTTTTTTTTTTTTTTTCATTTATCTTCCTAAAATTTGGGAGAAAGGTTTTATATTACTATTAAGAGAAACTATAGTGCAAGTAAATGCATTCTCAAGACTGCCTGCTTACATATACTGGACTCCTCTCGTACTAGTTGTATGAAGGAAAAGAAAACCCAAATCTTTACAAAAAGATAAACAGACAAGTTTCAACAGATATTTATCAAAACATGCAATATAAATTTTAATATATTAAATTTAAATAATAAATATTGATTGTGTCACAAAGAAAAGCACTCAGAGCACTGCTCAGAGAAACAACTAGAAGTTCCTTTCTTGGCTGTTCCTAAATTGGAGCTTACTGGGTCTCAGTGCTCCAATTATCTCTTCATTTTGATGATCTTTCTCAAGTACCAATTCTATTTTCATAAGAACTGGAAAGTTTTCCAGGGACAGCTAGCCAAGTAAATACAATTCTTCAGTAAAACGTTCTTTTTTTGGGACAGAAAAAATCTTGAAGGAGTCCTAGCTAGCTCTAACAACCTATCTCTGTTTGACCCCATCCCCCATATAAATGCCATTTTACTGTAACCATACACAGATAAAACACTCCACCTGCTCACAAGCTAAGCAACAGAACCCCAAGCATATGGAAATCACTAGGCTAAAATCCAAAGCCACCACAGTGATTTCCTACTGCTACCAACATGTGAGCTAACATGCAAATCTCCTGATTGCCCACAAAATGTCCTTGCACAATTCTCTATGTTCAAAACCAAAACAGGCACACATCTGTGCCTTTGACCCCAGCAAAGTCCCCCTAATGCAGAGCTTAAATGCTACCTTCCTCCGGCCCTCTTAACACTAGGAGGTTAAACTGTCAAATTGCAAACAGCTCTGCTGCATATATTTAGTAACAGTAACTAAACCACAGTCACTGAAATAAAAGTGAGAATACCAGGCCCCACTGTAATTTGGCTCCAAAGCTAGTAACACATTCAGTCTTTATATACCCTCTTTTAAAACAGAGCAAGGATCAGCTTGCATCTCAAGGTGTTTTCAAGTAGCCCATAATCAATTTTACTGTCTTGTAATGGGTCATAAAGATGATCATGACTAACTATGATTAAAAGTTGGTGGGGTACCTATTATGAGTCTGCTCCACCCATATTGACCTGTAGATCTGATCCTTTTTAAGGTTGCTTCATATAAGAAACATTAAGCCTGACTAAATACATCGGGGTCAAAAGCCAGCGTTTTGGAATGAAGCCTTCAGATGAAAACAGTACAGAGGAAGATTCAGAGGGTTTTATTGCTTTCTCTGCTACCACACCTTTGTGGTAATCACTTTTTCCAGTAAGTTGGATGAAGCATGCAACGTAACAC
The DNA here is from genome assembly GCA_028858755.1 of Ara ararauna. NCBI lineage: Eukaryota > Metazoa > Chordata > Aves > Psittaciformes > Psittacidae > Ara > Ara ararauna. The sequence continues at coordinate 118,490,117 of CM054376.1, read as the reverse complement.
TCAATATTGTTCAGATATTTAAGATACCACTATTCTCTACTACAAAGATTTACCTTTGAAATTCATCCAGACATAAGAGTAAACTTTAATTATTGCTTACTTCTCACACAGAATTACCTTCAGTAATTATCTCGATTATTCCTTGAACTCAGAGATACACAAAATAGCCTCCACTCCTATTTAACACAGTTTCTCATTAAGCATAGTTTGGCCAAGGCTCCAGTGTTTTTCTACTACAAACACTGGGGGTTTTACAGTCAAAAAAAAGATGTGCATTATCAGGCAAGCTCTTCTAATAGATTTATATAGTGTCATATCAGAAATAGATAAGCCTCAATAGTCAGAAACCTGGCTACACAAACACACCAAAATAAACATAATAAATAAATGACCTGTTCTGTGGGACTTGAGTGCCAAGTCCAGTCAAGCAGACTTCCATTAGATTAGGAAAGACGATTGCTTAAATGGCAGCCTATCCTTCCCTTTTTGATGCATCTGTTAATAATACAATGCAACTACCATTTTATTATTAACCTGGCTTCTAAGAAGTAGGTTTTGCCAGAAAGAACTGCATGATTTTGAGGTAATCCCACTCTAAACACCTTCCCTTACCCCATTGCTGCAAAACACACTCTTACAGTAGATTTAGCCAAACAGAACACGTGCCCATCTCTTGGCAACCCAGTTCAAAGTGCCACTTCCCCTGTGCCTTACACTAGGACTATGGGGCAGCTGATATTTGGCAAGACTTGCTGCTGCTATGGGAGTGATAACTTCTTAACCACAGGTAGAATTCCACAACAATTCAGGTATTTTCTCAGCTTTGAGTCAGTGAAGTCCTACATTCCCAAGAAGCAGAACTCCTCGAAACCTAGACATATTTTACCCTATTTTATTTAGGAAAATGAACAACGACCAATGAAGAACCTGCTTATACTACTACAATCGTCACAGGCCACAATATTTTTAAATGTTTGCAGGTAAAGCAGAGTTTCACTGGAAGGCATAACTTTATCACTGAACAAGTCTAGTAACTCCTACAGCTTCCTCAAACTACATCCACTCTACACCAAAAACAGTCTACTATTAGAATTAACTCAAAAATTGAATAACAACAGTGTTAGGGCAATAAATTTGCAACTAAGGAGGATAAAACACTAAGGACCCAATTGTGAAATGCAATTTTCACAGGAAGAATGTTTGAGAATGTAAAACTAAACAACAGGACACCCACTAACAAACCCTTACAGTTGAGGAGCTTAAACCCAAATTTAAGATTACATAATCTTACCGAGAATCTGAAATACATTTCATAGTTACTTGTTTCATGAAGTCTGGAAAAATCCTTGGAGGTTGAAGCTGTCTCTATGATAAAGATAAAAGAATTTTGTACCCATTAAAAAAAGTCTTCTTTGGGTACTTCCACTAAAGTTGAGTGTCATCTATCTAGCTTTATTGTAGAAGCCAAATAAAACATACTAAACAGTTCTGTAAAGTACTACTTTTTCTATTTTGCTAAAAGAAGTTCAATTTTAAGCTAATCAAAAACCAATCACAACCCACTGAACCCATAAAAACTACACAAAAACAGACAATACTCAATATATAAACATACTTAGTTGTCTACAATCAAATAAACATATATGTATTTACTTGATCTCCCCATTTTCATTCACTGGTGACTATTATTCATCACCATTTGTAAACATTTTATGCAAAACCCTATCTTTACTAGGAAGGTCACTGCTCCCAGACATCAAAGCAATGTTAATGATACTTTTTCATAAAAGGAAAGATTATGAAGCTTGGTTGGCAGACAGTAATAGTGTAATTGCATACAGTTCATGCAAGTTCTTCAATGATAACAAACCAAAGGAAAAGATATTTGTTGGCAGCTGTAGTAGTGCTCTAGATTCACCTGAAAATAAGGGGGCCCTATGGATGGGGAATGCAATCCTTATCATAGGGAGCACGTGTGTATAGTTTCTTTGAAGCGCATTTTACAACAGATTTATGTGAAGATCTGGCTCTGAGGGAAAAAACAATGTGGGACTTACTATACAAAAGGTGCTTTATGTAGGTGCAGAATTCAGAAATAAATGAAGCTATCCATTTTTTAAACTTCTCTCTGTTCAGTGTTTACCTGAAGAGAGTGTGCATATGATTTGGCAAGCTTTCTGGCACTGAAATAATTTTTAAAATAATGCTGTCATTTTCATAACTGTTAAATCATTAGCTCGATGACATTTTAAGTTTGCAGGGAAGTGAGCTTGGCAGTATTCTCATTTGCTTCCTTATAGCTAACCGCATAGCACAAAATCTCAGAAGAATCACTGCTCCCTCATGTTGCATCATGGGGGAGTAAACCACCCTAAATAAGAACTAACTGATGAATATTGACCCTTTCCATATAACAAACCTTCTTATATTCAAATATGTTTAAGGTTTTTTTTTCTTCTAGGTTTGGGAAAGGTGCTAACCATTCAGTCAGGTTAACCTTCCCAACCTCAATGCTACTCTAAGTTCTGCTGAAACAATGCCTGAGCTTAGAGCTGCAGGCAGCCTTTCACAAGGCTACAAGGCAGCCGAATGAGGATTTACTATTCCACAAGCCCACACAATGCAGCACTAGAGGGATGCATTCTCAGTACACAGTTTGCTTCTGAACTTCCAGATTTTTGTGCTGGTTTGACTGTACAATATCAAAGAAATGTTATAACTGTGACAGAACAAATTATTATCTAGAATGATGATAACTACAAACACTGGTTACTATAAAGCAATTATAATTCATTTGATGTGCTATTTGCAGAGGTAGAGAACTGAAAGCACCTCCAAAGCAAATATTTCAATTTTATTAACCACAATAAATGAAGAGTGGAAAAGAATGTTACATAAAACTTGCCAGGACATAGTTATTGAACAGCGCAATTTCTAATCTTGGCAATAAATGTAGGTCAAGGAAACTGGAAAATCTAATTACTCTGTGAATTTTTAAACCTGTTTCTTCTCAAGGAAAAGAAAATTGTTCCTTTGCATTTAAGCAGACTTCACCCAAAGTGTAACTACAGCCAGGTGGAAAGTTATTTTTGTCTGAATGTAGAGGGTTTTGAACTTCCTTTAAAGTATATTTGCATCCTGCATTGTACACTCAGCTCTGGTTCACACTTGTACTCAAGGTATCATCAGTTACTTCACAATTACTATAGCTCTAGTGCAAAATCCAGAGACACGCTTCACAAAAACAAACAAACAAAAAACCCCACCTCTGAATAAAACAGACCTTTGGTACCACACTGTAGCAGTTGCCTGCAGTAATACATCCCATTCAATTGTAACTTGGCTCCCAGTATTCATACACTGCATTAACGAAATACAAAGCAAGGCCTCAGTTACAGATCTACTGTGAATATGAATGTGATCGCATTGTAAATGTTAATTATTTACTGATGATTTGACTGTTTCACATACAGTTGTTGCTGTTGCATATAGGCAAATCACATAACAGACTTGTAGGAAGATTGAATAAAAATGGAAAAAAATACAAAAAACTTAAATATTCAAGCTTCCTGCTGATTCTAAAAACCAAGAGCCATTTAAGAATCACAGAACGGTACCAAAAAAAAAAACAAAAACAAAAACAAAACTAAAACATTCCACCAGTATGTTTTTTAAGATTCACAGAATCATAGAATCATAGAACAGTAAGGGTTGGAAAGGACCTTAAGATCATCTAGTACCAAACCCCCTGCCAGGGGCAGGGACACCTCACACTAAACCATGCCACCCAAGGCTATGTCCAATCCGGCCTTGAACACCGCCAGCGATGGAGCATTCACAACTTCCCTGGGCAACCCATTCCAGGGCCTCACCACCCTTACAGTAAAGAAGTTCTTCCTCATATCCAATCTGAACTTCCCCTGTTTAAGTTTGAACCCGTTACCACTTGTCCTATCACTACAGTCCCCCATGAAGAGTCCATCCCCAGCATCCCTATAGGCCCCCTTCAGATACTGGAAGGCTGCTATGAGGTCTCCACGCAGCCTTCTTTTCCCCAGGCTGAACAGCCCCAACTTTCTCAGCCTGTCTTCATACAGGAGGTGCTCCAGTCCCCTGATCATCCTCGTGGCCCTCCTCTCGACTTGTTCCAACAGTTCCATGTCCTTGTTATGTTGAGGACACCAGAACTGCACACAATACTCCAAGTGAGGTCTCACAAGAGCAGAGTATAGGGGCAGGATCACCTCCCTCGACCTGCTGGTCACGCTCTTTCTGATGCAGCCCAGGATATGGTTGGCTTTCTGGGCTGCAAGCGCACACTCCATCATTACTTTTTAATACTTCTGCATATTCAATGTTAGGTTTCTTGTATTTTGTAAAATAAAAGCCTAATTATATATAGGCATAAGCTGGAGTTTCACAAAACCAGAGAGAGCTCCAATGAATTTACATACCATTGGAATTGTTACTACATTTGAAGAGATGTGGAGTAGAAAACATAACCATAGCCCATGTACTGAGTGGCCTTCCCATGGAGCAATTTCTTCCGGCTCTTACCCATGTGATACGTGACAAAGAAACCATCGAGTTTCACAACAGAGATAGGATTTGTGTGTTGTGCTCAGATTTGGCAGTCAAATGCTTTGTTTGGTTTTGAGGGGAGGGAGAGGCGAGTTGTACAAAAGTGGAAAACCTAGCCTAAGCTCAGCTGATCTTTGGACACTGCTCTCTTTTGAACTTTTGAACTTCCTCCAATTACGTGAGAGGTGAAGCTTCTCAAAGAAAAAAAAAAACGTCATTCAGAAAAAGACATGTTGAAGACTTAAAACATGCTTGTCTTGAAAGGTAAACCCTGCAACTGCAGCTCAAGGAACAATCCAGAGCAAAATGAGTTCTATCACATTATAAAAAGCAGACCAACGGTACAGCCTGTTTTTTTGCTATGTGCATTACATGAATGCACATCTGTGTAGTTTGTAAAGATGTAGCCACAAAGCTACTACTTAATTTGTAGCCCTTAAGTTTCATTACACCATACCACACTCCCTTTTCTGTATCATGGATGCAAAAACCAAAACCATGGTTTTATTCCTCAACATTCTCAATGGCTTCAGATCTCAACCCTTCAAAGTTTGAACTAAAAATTACAGCTTCTATTGGGTTTTGGTCCTTCCCTCACAAAGAAAGATTTATTCTGACTAGGGATCCATTAAATAAATACTAAAATTGTATATAGCCTGAGGCCTGACTGGTGACAGGTAGTAGTGATAAACAAGATCTGCATCTGCCCTGAATGAGAAGAAACAGAAAAAAATTGCCAGTCCATTTGCTACATGGCAAAAGTGGCAGAAGACTTCTTAAAAAAAATGTATTTAAACAAGCAATCAATATGTAAAGGAAACTAAATTTGGAATTTCTTAATCTTTGGGTGTTTGACTTTGCAGCTTTTTATAACTTTAACAAGATGATATATTCAGTATAATCGTGCTTTCCTTCCTTCAGCTTCCACAGTTTTCAGGCATGATCTAGCACTGACTCATTGCACTTGGTTCACATTCAGAAGGTCCAAATTTCATTAAGAACCAGAGTAATCAGTGATGAAAACCCATCTCCTCCCAATGCATGTCACAAAAGCATATAGTCTGACCTGTTGCAGATCAACAAGATTGCTTAAAAAAAATAATCTTAGGATGAAAAAAAAATAGGTGTTCTGAACAAGAAACAAGTATGATAACTTAAAGAACATTGTTCTGCTCTAAAAGTACAAAGGATCCTACTGAATATCAGTCAAAATAAGATGAAAGAAAAAGCTTATGAAAGAGTTTGGATGGGTGATTTCTACTACTACAAGTATATGAGTGCACGCTATGTTACATCAGGCAGTATGACCAAGCAATCTTTCTTGCATATGCAAAAACTGCTTTGATGGCTACTTGCAGTTGACAGCAATCAGGGGCAATGAACAGAGCGGGGTTTCCGTGTTTTGTTCTTTGAGTGGGTTTTGGGGGATTCTGATAATGAAGACACCAGGGCTTTCACCCTACCAGATGATAATAAAGGTATGCGGATAGCAGACCTTTTCCTGGCCTGTTAGCAGGATTATGTAGGCCTTTTGTCCATCCTCAGCTCCCAGATGTTACTTATTAAATAAATAATAAATAAATAAGCAGTATAGGCTGCTGCTTTCGCCACCTGCATACACCAGTCTCTTCTAAAAACAAGTTATTCCAAAACCAGCGTAACTCACATTGGCAAAGCCACGCTGCTATTATGGCACTTGCGCCGAGCGATCCCCGCCCACCCCGCCGCGCAGCTGAAAGCCGCTCGCCTCGCACACCTTGGCCGGGCTCCCTGCCATGGAGGCTGCCAGCAAGGCCGCATACCCAGCCGCGCCCGGAGGGTCGCGCCAGGCACCGACCCAGCGGCGCTGGAGCGGCGCCTGCGGCAGCCGCGCGCACCTTTGGGGCCTCTCCCGCCTCACGGGGACACCGGGTGGCAGAAGCCCGTGGGGCAGCACCACACCCATCGCCTCATACACGCCCGGTGGGACAACCCCACCACGGCAGGCCGGTTCCTGCCAGCCCAAGGCGCTGTGAGGGCCGGCGGCGGAGGAAGCAGCCTCACCCCAAGGCCCTCCGCCGCAGAAGCCCCGCCGGTGACTAAGCACGCCGAGACCGCCCCCCCGGGACCTGCCTTCCGCCCCGCTCCCCGGCCCCGCCCGCCGCCGTGGCCGGCCGGCCCGCCCGCTGCCGCGCCCGGCGCCTGCGCGGTGCGGCGCGGCGCGCGCGGGCGCAGGAATGTGTGCTACGGTTAAATAGTGGGCGCAGGGGCGGCCGCCGCGGCGGCTGAGCGGGGCGAGCCGGGCCGAGCGGGGCGGCGGGGGAGCCTCCATGGCGAGGCGCGGCTCCCGGGGCGGTGGGACGGCGCTGCTGTGACAGGAGCTTGGCAGCCGGGACCGGTCTTACTCCTGCCCCACTCCTGAGCGGGGGCCCGCGCCGGCGTCCCGGGGGCGCGGCGGCGCTCGGAGAACGGAGCCGTGGCGGCAGCGGCAGCCGGGGACAGCCGGCGTGTCACCGCCTCTATGATGAAATTTAAGCCGAACCAGACGCGGACGTACGACCGGGAGGGCTACAAGAAGCGGGCGGCGTGTCTGTGCTTCCGCAGCGAGCGGGAGGACGAGGTGAGCCCGCCGAGCACGTGGGGGCGCCGGCACTGGCCCGGGTCGGGCGGTGTTCCCGCTCCACCATCCCACGCCGCTGCTGCCGCCCTTTGTCTGGCTGGGGGGCGCGAGTTTCTCCCGTGGGACACCCCACAGCACACAGTCGCGCTAGAGCTCTCCCCTGAGCTGGGGCAGGGAGCGGCTGTGCGGGATCCCTGCTTGCCGGGCCGGGGGCTGCGGCGCCAGGGCCGGGTCGAGCCGTACCGAGCCGGGCTGTGCGAAGCCGGCCGTGGGGCGGGGCGGGCGCGGCGGCTCCGCGGCTCGCCTCTCGCCCACCATCTTGGGGCGGCGCGGCGCGGTACGGCGCGGCGAGCGCGGGCCCACGTGCGCGGCGCACTCCTTTGTGCGCGTCGGGCGGCGCCCCTCGGGCTGAGGGGCGGGAAGGGGGCACCAGCGCCCGGGGCGGGACCGGACACCGGCTGCGACTCCCGCGTTATCCTTTGTGTGCCCATAACGCGCACAACATAGGTTCCAATGTAATGGCGCAGCGAGGAGAAGGCTGGTGCTGCCCTGAGGATGAATCCCCCGCCATACCTTAGTATGGGTTGGGAAAATCCTTGTGTTTAGAAGATCTCATTTTCCCACCAAGAGAGTGAAATGGTGCTTAAAAATACTTTGTTCAGGGGCGGCAGGGGGTTGGCGTTGCGGTTTTGGTTGTAGAAGCTAGCGCTCAGCCAGGGTTTTATGTTGCAGCAGAATCGGAGGTGGCAACAAAGTTGTCCTGTGTTCCTAGCCAAGGTCAATTGCACTGGCCGTTATCTGGAAACTTTGCTGATGTCTTCATTGCGCAATGCGTTTACAGAGTATCCCAGGCTGGAAATATACTGTTTTTCGTTTTCATTTTGTTAATAGCTATAAAATAACTACAATGGTTAGGGTTTGAGTTACATACACACACACACACACCCCTTTAGCTTCTTCCAGCAAATAGGTAGCGTCTATAGCTGAGTTGCCAATGTGGCTAACTTCTTGCGAAAACATCTGCTAGGCAATATAACACAGCAGAGAGAGGCCTTATCTCAGAACATGAGCCCTTGGGTTTAGGCAAAAATGTTGTATGGTTTTCCGGTATATGCCATTCCCTTTGTGGTATAAATACAGCCTTGGAACCACACTGATCATCTGTTCCTAATATTATAGAGAAAAGTGCCCAGCAGGAATCTTGCTAGTTTTTGCTATTGGTCTAGCTTTTCTTCGGTTTCAGCCACACATCTGATACTTCAGTGTGCTTCTCCATTTATGTGTCTTAAGTAGATATTTTTGGGTGCTATTCCAGTTTAAAATTCCATCACCTGAGCTGCTATTACAGCTTTCTTGCACCAAACTGTAGTGGGAAATTCATTGTTGGGGTCTCTGTTGTCAATAATTTTCATCCATTCTTCATTTCCCACTGTGATTTCTTGTCTTCTCTTTCAATCTTGCATCCCAGTGAGACCACTGGTTGCTTCAAAAAATCGTTTGTGTGTAGGAGCACCCTCTGAGGCTGAGGGTGGTGGAAATAGCTTTGCTGGGCTGAGTAGGAACAGTGGATGCTGCCACTTGTTGCCATGGAGCACTTCGTGGTGTTGTGGCAGGAGTACCTATATGGCTAGCATCAGGCTGGGCTTTGGCATTGTGCAAGTAGGCACGCTTGAGGATGAAATGAATGGGATAACACCAAGTCAGATTTGGGACATAGATTAAGGTGAGGAAACATTTCAAATTGTTTTCTGATAAGCTATTTACAGAAAAGCAGTGGCAATATCCTGAGCTTGCTGAGCTGTTTCCCAAGTGCTAGCTCCATCTATATCAATACAGAACCTATTCATTAAAAGTTTGGTGCCTGACTACTGTTTGTGATTAACTTGTAGCACCAGCCACATTGCCTGAATTGGCTGGATGAGGCATGTTTCTGTTCTTGAAACCTGTTGTCTTAACAAGTTTCTGTGTTGTTCTACTACAGATTCTTCAGTGTTTCCTTTCCAGTTTTCTAGGGATTGAACCATTGATTTTCAGCTGACCTACATCTTCAGGGATCTTTTAAGTGCAGGGAATCATCTGCTGTGAAGGAGCACAAAGGGAGTATCTGTGTGATTGGAAGAAGAGGGGAATAGCAAACTCCTGTAGAAGCTAACTTTTACTATTTGGAGATACTGTCTCTAAGACTCTCTCAACAGATCATGTTCTACTTTTCAGCCAAAGCTGGTTAGTTTCTGTCTGAAGGAATGAGTATCTGCAGCAATCTTCTGATACAAATTTTAGAATTAACATGTCTTCCTACTTCATTCTGACTTTCTGAAAGGCCAGTCCATATCTTGTTCTGCTTGTGCTTTAGCTTTTTTTCCTCCTTCTTTGCACTTGGCTTTCTGACATCTCTAGCAATTTCATCTGTAGCAGTCATTCCTTTCTAAGCATTTTTTTTGATGGACTTGAAGTCTTAAAGCCTAGTCTCCTAAAACCAGTTTTCTCTTACTCTGAGCATCATGGCAGCTCTTTCATTTCCTTCAATTTGACAGCCATATTTTTTTAATGTGGGCAGAAGTTGTGATTGCTGTAGATGGAATCTCACTGTGTTGTTTAAAAGGTTAGTAATACTTCTCCAGCTGTACCAAAAGAAACCATTGTGATATGATGTGTCTTTATCATGAGTGTAAAACTATTGTGTAGTCATCTTGTGATTAGTGGTGGTATTTAAGTCTCTACTTGTCTCACCTTGTGAACTTTGAATTTGTACCAGTACTAAGCATCCTGGGCATTAGATTCTCAATATGTTCTTCTTAAGCAACTGTGATCCTTGTTCTGCAACATTAGCATGTAATTTGCTGTTAATACCATGGCTTACAGACACTGCATCTCAATTTGGAGACTTACAAATTTCAGTTACAGCTTTTTGTGCATGCCACCAATGAAAATCAGGCCAGTCACTGAAACATTTAATATCTCTATTGCTCATCATTATCTAGCGAAATCTGTGTGTTATGGCTTCTTAGTTTGTTTCCTATCTCTATTGTACTTCTCTCTCTACCTTTATGGCCTTGTTGAAGCCAGTGTTACAGCTGAATTTTATGGACTGTGAAGCAACAAGAAAAAGGCTGTAGTAACAAAGGACGGTTTTGGTAAAACCGTATTGTATTCTCATTCATTTTCTGTTCACTTCTTTTTCTTAATTTGAAGCATAGGTGGGCTCTAGAATACCGCAAGGCAAAATCAGGCTGGTGGTCCCTGCAGACCATTTGAAATACAGCCTTTGAACTCCTGCTCTGCAGCTATTGCACCCTGTCCAATTACACTTACCAGCAGTCCTTGCTGCCAGACTTAAAATTGTTGAGTCAGTTCTCTTGGGTGTTACGGTCTGGAAACTGGGCTTGCCCTCAGTCTTGCAACCTGTCAAAAGCTTCTGCTTTGTCTTGAGAGCTGGTGTTGCAGATGAAAGCATCTACTTGTGAGATGACTGATGATTGTCCAGATGCACCACAGCAGAAATCCTTCCTTCCTTTATCTTCAGGTGACTCAACATATGCCGATTTAGTGCTGTGTAGCAATTTTTGGTCTAGAATTAGTAGCCTTTATGCTGTAATATTGTATGATTTAAACATAATAAAAAATCTTGGAGGAAGTCCAAATAGACAAGTAGCATGGACAGTAGCTTTGGAATTTGGGTTTTGGTTTTTCTAGTGTTTTAGAAGATCTCTTAGACTATTATTGTTAAAGTTTTGCTTGGTTTGGTCTCTGTATGTTGTTGTTTGTGCTCAAGAGAGAGCAAGATGGCTGGGTAAGAGCTTACTTAAGCGCTGGCTCTTTCTGGTTTTAATGGAAATGAAGCAGTAATTGCAGGCACTGTCTGGAAAAAAAATCTGAAAGTAAAGCAGGAAAAATGCCATGAAAAATGAAACAAGGCTATGTGGCATGAAATGTGTGGGGGCTGCAGGCTGTTTCTTTGAAGAAGCAGAAAACTGTTAGGTGTGTGCCAAAACTGATGGTATTCGGCAGCCTGGGATGGGCTGGTGGACTTGTATATGAGGAAATACAAGTCTCTCTTGAGCAACTAGATGTGGATGGAAGTTTTAGGATAAGCCTGCAGGAAAACCTCTGTAAGTCTGTGAGGAATGACTGCTTCCGTGGGTTGGAATTGCTTATGCATTCTGCAGAAACTGGTTTTACATAAAATGCTGCTGTCCTAGGGTCTGGGCGGAGGGTAGGCAAGGAAATTCCTGCCTCTCAAAGCAGAGAATGAGGCAGGCCTCTAAAGCAGGAAAAGCAAATAGTAATAAACATATTTGTATTCATTTGGGTAACTAAAACAATTTCAAAAGCTAGTTTAATTTTTCTTCCATCAACTACATATTGTACCAGTAAATGAGCAGTTATTTTAAATACCTTGAATATAAAACTTGAGTGTGTTATAATGATTTTGGCATCTGTAACACTGCTTTATGCAGTTGAATGTAGCATTGAAAGCCTTACTTTAGTGTTCAGCCAGCAGTTGCTACTGGCAGATCTAACAAAAATAGTTTCATACACAAAAAGAAGTCTTGAAGCTTTTCAGTTTTTAATTTTGTCATTTTTGTTGTTACACAACAAGCCTCGTACAAGAGTTGAAAATTGATGGGGTTTTTTGTTACTATTGAGGCAGTAGTGAAGGGTAACTGTATTGCCACGCGCTTCTGTGAAATGTGGATTTGTGTTTTTTCCTGTACCAGGGCATATACTTGCATGAGAATTGATGACTTGTAACTCTGAGTTAAAAATGGTGGGCTCCTAGTATTGTATCTCCTTTTTGGTCTGATTTAGAGAATTTTATTGCTTGGGCTGTAGAATATAAAGATTTAAGCAACACTTTTATGTAAGAACCACCTTGTTCTGGAGGTTGTTTTCATTGTTTTAAAACATTGTAGGGTTTTTCAGTTTTGTATGGCTGTTGCTTTATGTTAGCAATGGTTTTAGGAAGGATAGTGCAGTAAAAATAATGTTATTCCTATTTGCATTGCTCCAAATCATTTGAAAACCAGAATGACCTGTTGTAATGTAACCTGATATATAAAACCAGGGCCCAGAAGTGTCACCTGGCTACCCTGGCAAAATGGGGCATTCTAGGAATCGTAAATAAACTTACGTAGTGATGAAAGATCTTCCATACTTGACTCAGAATTTGCCGTTTGGTTTCTCTCTCCTTCAGTGTGAGCTCTTGGGTCTAAGCACAGATAATGTGTGCTTTTAAATGTAATTTGGAGTGTAACCATGGCACCATCTTTAAGGCTGGCAGGTTCTCCAAAGCTATATATGGGCTGATTCAGGTTACTTAGCTTGCTCTGTGATTGCCTAATAGAATATAGGCATATTTTTAAATACCAGGGAATACATGTTTAGATACAGACTTCAGGTACACTGTGTTTTTTTAATTGTTCTGTCTCATGTCCCTGCCCTGCTAAACATACAGGAGTATAATTGAATATTAGGTTGCTGTGGTAGGATTTATATGAGGTAACAAACTTATAAAACAAGTGCCTTGTTTATCTATGGAAGTAGGGATAACAGCTTTCTGCAGACATGTGCAATACACGTCTTGCTTTCATGTTGGGGATCTTTTTTGACAAGCTGCTGCTGCTTGCCAGCAGTGGAAGCCTGCAAGTTCAGCAAAGCTGTAGGAATTCAGCTGTCCACCACACCAGGAAGCTTCAGGCTTCACTCATGCCTTTTCAGTATCTGAAACCAGTCACCCATGAGCTGGTTTATATTGTGAAGTCTTGATTATTTTTTTCTGGTACCTATGATATTCCTTGTCTGTGGCATACAAATGTGTTTAATGGGGTGGATAGTTACTTAAAATGGGCTGAGGGGAGAAGGAAACATGGCTCTACCTGTCTAACATCAGGCTAAGGTGTCCTGCAACAAAACATAGTGTTTTGCCCCATTTAGAGGTGCTCTAAGTGTTTAGATACTTAAGAGAATACCCTTTATAGCTTACTTGCACCATCTTAGGTTTGAGGATTTGAATAGGTGATTAAGTTTCTGTTTGAAACACTTGTGGGGTGGGCTGATGCCAACCTGATGAAGTTTTAACCATGACAAGTGCAAGGTCCTGCACCTTTGTTGGAGCAATCCCAGGCACAGCTGTGGGTTGGGTGGGGAGGAGGTTGGGAGTGGCCCTGTGGGGGGGACTTGGGGGTGTTGGTTGATGAGAGGGTGGGCATGGGCTGGCAGTGTGCGCTTGCAGCTGAGAAAGCCAACTGTATCCTGGGCTGTGTCAAAAGGAGCATGACCAGCAGGTTGAGGGAGGTGATCCTGCCCCTCTACTCTGCTCTTGTGAGACCTCACTTGGAGTACTGTGTGCAGTTCTGGTGTCCTCAACATAAAAAGGACATGGAACTGTTGGAACAAGTCCAGGGGAGGGCCACGAGGATGATCAGGGGACTGGAGCACCTCCTGTATGAAGATAGGCTGAGAAAGTTGGGGCTGTTCAGCCTGGAGAAGAGAAGGCTGCATGGAGACCTCATAGCAGCCTTCCAGTATCTGAAGGGGGCCTATAGGGATGCTGGGGAGGACTCTTCATGAGGGACTGTCGTGATAGGGCAAGGGGTAATGGGTTCAAAGTTAAAGAGGGGAAGTTTGGATTGGATATGAGGAAGAAGTAATTTACTGTGGGAGTGGTGAGGCACTGGAATGGGTTGCCCAGGGAAGTTGTGAATGCTCCATCGCTGGTGGTGTTGAAGGCCGGGTTGGACAGAGCCTTGGGTGGCATGGTTTAGTGTGAGGTGTCCCTGCCCCTGGCAGGGGGGTTGGAACTATATGATCTTAAGGTCCTTTCCAACCCTAACTATTCTATGATTCTATGATTGCCCCAGTTAACTCTGTGGTGCTCAAAACTTCCAAGTCACCAGTTTCTGTGAAATAGCAGAGTAGCATGCTTTTTCAGAAATATATACACCTATATGCAGATATGTCTAGCTAGGATTTAAAGCCATGTTTTCTTAAACATCTTTTGCAAGTATGTGAGTTCCCAGACCACAGGTTGTTGTGTATCTTTTCCAGTATTGTTTGTAGAACACTTAAAAACCTGACTTGGTGCTTCTTGGTGCTCAAGTTCTTCAGTGGAATCAGTCCTGTAAACATAAATATTTTAAAACAGATTTTGTTTTCAAAGTTGTGTTTCTTTGTTTTCCCAAGTATCTCAAAGGCAAAAAAGGCTAACAGAAAATTGGTGCTTGTCAAGGAGTAACCTTGTCATGTCTTTACCTGCAGCTGAAAGGTTCTCAAAGATTTGGCACTCTTGTTTCTGACAAGTGCTTGGAAGTTGATCTCTTAGTCAAACAGATTATGTTGCCGAGTAACTGGTAAAGCCCGGTTCTCCTGCTCAAGATTAGGCCATGGTTTAAAGTTAAAAGACATGGGCAACAGTGTGAGTTTTACGTCTTCTGCTGCCTTCTGTGTTTTCTTTCTTGGTCTGTATTGACAAGCATAAGGGAAGAACGTACTGTGAAGTGGGCTGGGGAGCTGATCCAGCATGAGAAGTAAAACTTCCTTTATAGACACTGGGCAGGGGGGTTCTTGTTTGTTTGCAGGATATTTTGCGCCAGGAATCTCCTTTTTCCATATGGCTGGGTGGAAGATCCACACCCTTCACTGCACCGTGGGACCTATCACATCTGACTGTCCAAATCATACTAAAGCTTAGGAGGAGATCTGATGTTACAGGTGACTTAAGTACTTGCTAAGGTGAGGAAATGTGATCTGACTGATGTGCTATAGTAGTATAGTGCTGTCTGTTCCTGATATGAACACTTTAGTTGAAGTACAAAGCAAAGTACTTTAAATAGCCAGAGGAAGGCACTCTGATTCTGCATCACTATAACATGTTAGCCAAACATGTGAATTTCAGGTGAAATAATCTTTATATAACAATAAAATTTTAATTGCAAGTTAAAGTACAACTTCTTCTGAAAAAGGCTGATGTTTTTTCTCTATTGATATATTGCCTTAAAATTGGAATATCTCAAAGGAAAAATAGTTTCCAGATCTCATTTTGAATTATTATCAAAATACATGTATGTATTTATCATTCATCTTCAGAATGTTGATAAAGGTGTACTGATTTGATGTCCAAGCATCATGCTGCTGCTTTAGAAAGTGATCTTTATTTAAAGCTGGGAGGATATTTCAGACTCTGCAGTATATTATGTGGAACAGAGTTTTCTGGGTTGATTTCAAGATGCTATGCTCAAGTTAATGCGTGTTAGGATTAACATACTGCTAGCTATGTGGTTTCTCTGCTGATCTGCCAGTTCCTGTTCATTGAGACTAAATCTTCTTTTAACCTCCCTCATAGCTGGGGACTTCTTTTCACTCTGTTGTCTGTGAAGCACTTTGTTAGAGGCTCTTGAATTGGCCTAGGCTGATTTGAAATTGGGTAGCTGCAGTCATGCCTTTCTGCCTCAGTTTGTATGGTGCTGACCTTCGTATGGCTCTGTACTGATCGCTGTTGAGCGTGTGCAGGTTGGAAACTAGGCTTTAATGGTACAAGCTAATTTTCAGCCAGATTAGCTTCCTGATGAACTCATTGTGCCGGTGTAAGGGAGAAAGTAAAGATGTTGCAGCCTGGACTTTAATTAGCTTTAAAATGCTGTCACATCTGACCCCAAGGTTCTTTACTACTCTGCAATAACTCTGCGCGCATTGCATCTCCAGGTTAAAGTCATTTTGAAAATGGTTGCAGTAAAGAATGAGGACTGTCAGCAATTGCTCAAGAATATTTTCAGGAAGGTAGACGTATGTCTTTTACTGAATGCTACCTGTCTGGCATTGCAAGTTGTAAAGCTCTATTGCATTGTTAACTTCCTGGACTTGGAAAGAGAGACAGTGATGTTATAGGACAAGGATACCCTAGTAACCTATAGGGGAACTGAGAAGCTATTTCAGAACTACTGAAATGAGGGAGTGATTTATAAAATAGCAGAAAGTGTTTGATACCTCCCGTAGCAGGCTGACATGTGCTGTCTAATTGGAGATGTGTGCTTTTGCCTAAGAATTCATACAATGAATCCTGCAAATATGATCCAGGGTTTGTAAGAGGTGCTTTTCCTCGCTCATCAATGAACTCTGTTGTAGCATTCAAAGTTGTTTCCCAGTACTTTCAAGGAAGCTCCTGAGCTGAAAACAGTTGGAGGTTGGAAGTGTTGTGGAGTAAAGTATTTTCTACTTGTCGTCTTCCCTGAGCATCTGCTTATGGCCATTTTTAAACAAATCATAAAGCTTGACTGACTGTTTTGGCTGTATTTGGATTAAACCAGCTTTATGATCCTTTCAGGTGCTTGTAGCTTTGGCAGAACAACCATTTAGGCTGAAGTTTCCATACTGAGTGTGCTAGGCTAGATTGTATTAACCTCCATCGATGTGGATCCCGGGTTTTGGTTGGCTTTTTTTTTTTCTTTCCTGAATAGAGTTGGATTTTTATCTTAATGCTTCTGATGCCTGTGACAAGCATTGACAATTCAGCACATCTGTTATCTCTAACAGCATTTTGACACTGTTTTGTACCTGAGAGGTACCTTTTGTTGCCTTTACGATCTTTCCTGTAACTCAGACTAGTACATATGAAGTGGTTCATAGAGCTCGGGAGCTAAATCCTATCTTCCATGTACCTGCCTCCTCCTTTCCTTCTTTGTGCAGTGTTTAATTGTACACCTGAGCAATACAGTGTTCTTGGCAACGGAGCCACACATGCTTGGCGGTCTTTCGGAGGTAAGAGGTTGATCCTCTTCCTCTTGAAAGTTGTTCCTTTTAACTGCCAGGTTTACTATAAAAAAAGGCAAACTTGGCTATCTCCATCAGGTAATTGAAACAGTAAGTTGGACATAGCTAGTGGATTAGTGGGAATGATGACAGGAGAAAATGGGGTGTGCAGTGGGGAAGAGGAATAGATGTGATTAGGCTGGGAGGATAGAGCTTAAAGATGCCTAATGACAAATTTTTGTGGAATTGGAATGGTATCTTTTCAACTGTAAGTTAGTTTTTCCTTACAAGTTCTATATCTGCTGTAGAAAAATACCTTGCAGCTGGTTTATAGTGGCTTCTGCTGCTGCTGCTTCATTCAAATTGTGGATGACTACTCTGAAAACAAAAGAATCCAGCTGTGGGCATTTGTTCTGTGTATCAAGGTTCAACCTTAGCCTTGCTTTTTTCTTTTCAACATAACCTGGGGTTTAATACAATTATTTTGGTAAGCTGCAATGTTCTACAATTAAGAAAGATAGAAAACAATGATGTTTTTGTATAACTTTAAGCAATTTTCTACCTTTTGAATGCTTGATATGGAGGAAAAAAATAATACACAGAGGAATAACTTGTGGTTATAATTGGTATTATTCTGAGCTGCTGCCATTTTAGGCTTCTGGAATATATGGCTGCTAACTGTTTCACAAGTTTCTTTTAACTTGAGAACACTAAACAGGCCAGAACTTTGGCATCTTTCTCTAGAAATGTACAGTTGTTTGTCTTCAGGCTTAGCATTTATAGTGAGCAAGTCCGGTGGTGCTCTGTAATTACCTTTGGGTTTTGGTTAACCACATCTTGGTTAAGCATATCGATAGGTGCTTATTACAAGTCGGCTGGCTAGCAGCTTCTCTTCCTCACAGCACTCAAAAGGTCATTGCTATTCTGGGAATTGAAAACAAGGTAAAAACTTGGCTAGTAAGACTTTGTGGAAGAATTTTCCTTCTCTTAGCTGAGTTCTGCAGCTTTGCTTCCTCGGTTGGCAGTATTATGGAAATAATAGCTTTACCTTAGTCTTTGAAGTAAGATGAACTTCACAATATAACTAGGCAAGCAGATTTGATACCATTACTGTGTACTTTGGGAATCTTTTGAACAGGAGTCATCAAAAGTAAGGCTTTTTCAGAGACATGATCATGAGCAAGTAATGCAACACAAATCTCATTCCTTTCTCTGCATTCAAAGATACAGACACAGATTTCTCTGCATAGGAAATACTTCCATTGTTCCGAGCCTAATGAGGTTATGATGTAAAATTTGGTGTGCATAGGCCAGAAAGTATGTAAGTGTATGAGATTTTGCAGCCTTGTTTTTCAGGAGACTACTTGATTTGCATGAGCATGAACATCCTCGGAAAAGATTGGGTGTCCAGGCAACCTAGATCTCTCTTCTCCTAGTTTGATTATCTTGTGTTAAGGGAAGGTGAATTGCTGGCTTTTTGCTGTTAATTTTGCATTTCTTTGGCATATGAGTGCACTGTCAACTAACTACAGCTTTTTGGTGTCTGCTTTTTTAAGTGATCTTTATATTTACAGCCGAGTCATTCAGGTAATGTGGGATGTATCTTCTCACCACTTAGAGATGGAAACACCTGAAAATTACATCCACTACATGGAATAAAGAACAATACAACAAAACCAGAAAATATGCTATTGAGTGCAAGATTACTTGCTACCCTAACTGAAAGAATCTGTGTGAAGTGCTTTTCAGCTGTACCACCCAGTCTTCTAACTGCTAGCTGTTGGTTCTTGGTTCTTACAGAAATTGATTACCACTGAGTACATTTTTACTAGCACACCCAGTGATGGATGCCTCATGCCTCTGTGGCCTCAAATCTTAATGCTACTGGGTGGAAAAAATTGTGCATCTGCAAGTCTCTAGGGTATACCTTAGTGTGGACCCTTAGATTCGGCCTGTAAAAGCAGTGGGGTTACAGGAGAATAAAGCATAGAGGGAAAGATGCTTAAGAAAATGCTTCAGTTCCAGGGTTAGTGCAGGCTTGGGTAGCTGCCAAAATGAGCTTCCAAGCTGTAATGCTTGGAAGTTTATTTTATGTAAAGCCCATCTAACCAGAGCTGATCTATTTTAATGTGGATTATTTGTTTCTGCTTCTTAAAAGAGTAATTTAAAGCTAACAGGTATACAAACACAGCTCAACAGACTATTGATCAGGTTAGCAATAATCTATACTATATATATAGAAAGGCATAAAAAATTCCTGGCTTTATGGTACAAGGCCAGAACCAGCAACCTGATTTATCCCTTAGTAGTAATTAAGAATTTTATGTTTAGCCTTCACTAAACAATGAATGCTGATTAAAACCATTCTGCTAAACTGGGAATGATTTCATGTGATATAATCATCCTTTTGTTCATCATTGTTGCTAGGTTCCACATGACTGCAGTGAGTGTTAGTTTCATCAGCAGAAAATAATGTGTAATGCTTATGTCTGGGATCCCAGAAGTGAATTCATAACTTGAGTTTTACAACTGCTGTTTAAGTACTACTGAGGTGATGGTTCTTTGTAGTGATATAGATCCACTGGCATTTCAAAAACCTTACATACGCATTAATCTTCTGTTAATGTCAAAGGATCCTAGGAAACTAAAGCTTTTGGCTGTAAAGATCAAGTTGAGATGCATTTGTGTCTAACCTTGCTGCCTTTACTGACTTATTCTAGGTTTTTAGATAACTAAAGAAAATATTTATGTTGACTGGAAATGAAAACATTTAGAACAGAGGCTAAAAACTGTTC
The DNA here is from genome assembly GCA_028858755.1 of Ara ararauna. Taxonomy (NCBI): domain Eukaryota; kingdom Metazoa; phylum Chordata; class Aves; order Psittaciformes; family Psittacidae; genus Ara; species Ara ararauna. The sequence continues at coordinate 118,470,398 of CM054376.1, read as the reverse complement.
TGTGCTAAATGAGAGCTCTGCTGTGTTCCTTATTTGTTGTAGGAAAAATTTGGGGGGAATGAATAGAGTGGAGAATCCTAATCCTAATAGTGTTACTCTCTTACAGTGGACAGTAACACTAATCTTGACTGCAAATAAAATAAACAACAAATAAAGAAGACATCTGTCGTATAAGGTTCTGCTAGATGCACCTCAGTATGCACACTTATTGTTGCATTCTCAAAAGCATGCAGTCATCTTAATTAACATTCCCAGTTCCTGTAGGTGAACTTACACTGCATTTCTGTGAATGCCAAAGGGATACAGTATAAGTGATAAGCATTTCTCTGTTGCTCTCATCAGGGAATTGTTTTCCTGCTTAATCCAACAGAGGATGAGTTTAAAGACCATAAAGTTTGGTGAGGACTAGCCTGTTACTTCAGCCATTTGGCACCAGTCAGTACTTTAACCTTTAGACTGAGGTTCTTGTTGCAAGTCTTTAACTGCTATTAAAGATTTGAGCACTGACCCTGGCCTTTGCTCCCCACAGTTGTCATTTGACTTCAGAGTAGGGCTTAATGTAAGTATTGCCTAGAATATGAAGCATGTTACTACACAGATGATTATGTCTTACTTACCAGGATGGCTCTCCAATACAAGTTAAACTGTTTATTTCCATGTGGTCCTGAATCAAAGCCTAATTTTCATCAACTTCTACTGCAAATTACTCCAAATACAAGGCATCCTAGTTTGTTGGACTGGAGGCTGAAATCTTAGCTCTGAGTATTATGAGGGACAGGCCCTATAGACAGTGCGTTTTAAATTGGTATATGTCAATGATATATCCAGATTACAGAGTCAAATTAAGTGAAATTTAAGTGTCTTGGGGGAAAAAGTTACTAAATTTGGAAATAATTTAAAATTCAATGTGTGGCAGCTTTTCCTCTTACAGAAATGTTAGAAGAAACCAAATTGGACAAGGGCCAATTAAGTACTGTCCTTATAATGTAGTTATGCAATACTGGAAGTGTACCATACTAACATAACACTTCAGTAACGGAAAAGAAGCTTGTTTAACTTCTGTGTGATGAAAATGTCTTCATTTTCATGCTTTACTATCTGTATGACTCTAAGATTTGGTATTGGAGAATAATGCTATTAGATTTCTGTTGTACATCTTCATTCCTGAGCATATGGTATTGTGTGTTTTTCACAGTGTCTAAGCATCTGATGGAAGTGTTTGTGTAAGGAGAGTACAATGACATCATCTTGACTTAATTGTATTAAAAAGACTAGGGTTTAATAATTTCACTTTTTTTTTTCCACTTCTTGCAATTCCTGGTTGTCTGTTTTGTTTAATTTCTAAAGTCTATAATAGATCTGGCTAGGTGAACGAGTGCATTGCTGAAAAAACAGATGGTACCAATATTCCTGACTTGTGAGCTATATTTAACAGTCATTTGCAATTATTTATAGGTGCTGTTGGTAAGCAGTAGCCGATACCCAGATCAGTGGATTGTACCAGGTGGAGGAATGGAACCAGAAGAAGAACCGGGGGGAGCAGCCGTCAGAGAGGTGTATGAAGAGGTAATAAAATAAAACTGAAATCCAGCTTCTTGCTGCTACTGCTATCTTCATAGGGGAACCAAGATGAAAGAGGGAATTCTACCTCCTTTGTCCAGGATTTGACTGAGACTTCTATGGTTTTGAAATTCAAAGAACTGCAGTTGTGTGTTAGAATTGGGGTATAATGTGATGAGGTGAACTAATTAGCTTGCTTCCCAACCCGCTTTCATTTCGTAGCTAAATTTCTGTCTGCCTTTATAAACACTTACTGGAATCGGAACTGTGATTTTTATGCCAAATGACATAGTAGTGTAGCATTTCTGTGTTTGTGCAGAAAACGTTTGACTCGCAGCTCTTCTGGAACAGACTGAAGGTGAACTAACCATTAATGTGTAGCTACATAAGAAAGAGAAATAGGCAGACCTTTGAGAAGGTTCCAGGCTAAATGGATTTGAATCTAATCTATCTGAGCAGTTGAGAACTCAACAATAAAAAGGCCTTGATAAGTTTATTTAAGATTTTATCTATCAAGAAAGCACCATAGGTATAGTCTGCCTTTGTATCTCTGCACCTACCTGTAGGTAAAACAGAGCTTTAAGTCTTAATGAATTAGTGCAGTTCCCCTCTCTAGCATAGAACTTAAATTTCAAATTCAGAATTTTGGGGTTTAACTTGATATTTATTTTTCCTGGGCAAACTGTTAAATGTTCCTTCTGTATCTAACAGCCAGGACTGTAAGCCAAACAAAACTTCAAGAGAAATCAGGCTGTTGATTTAGCATAGAAATTATGCAGTGCATAAGCAACCACTGATAAACTCTTAATGCTTTATGGCATACTTCTTAAATAGAAGGTATAAGGTTTTGAAGAAAGTGGATGCGTCCTGGCAAGTGAGTGAACTACAGGGTTTCTGCTAGCCTTAAACAGTTTTCTTGTCCCAGTTTGAGCACTACTATTCACAAAACACATAAATATTGTTGCTAATTAGTATGTATAATGTTTCGGGGGGTTTTATTAGCTGTGCTATCTAGTAGTTTAGCTTGCTTATCCTTAAGACTGGTTCTGCTGGGTTGTAGTGGCTTGGAACTTGATACAGATCAACTTGTACCAAATGCTGCCTGCTATTTGATGTCAAAATGAGATCTTCTGTGAACTGTGTTTGTAACCCTCCTCCCCTCTTACACAGGGAACGGATTAGTTCAGTATTCAGTACTCTTGGCAGCCTTCATGCAGCAAGGTTTAAGTATAAATAAGCCATACTGATACACAGTTATTCCAGGCTTTCTGACTGTCCAGTTTTGCTGGAGGAGCCAGTTTCAAGCTGGGCAAGACAAATTCAAATAAATGTTTGTGTATTTGTAAAAGTAAAGGAAGCAGCCAGCCACAGGGTGGTCAAAGGAGCAAAGGTACAGGTTTCTAGGAATGAGTCGGCAAAGACTTATGCTTCTAGGTGATAGTAGCACCTCTGGGGAAAGTCCTGGTATTTCTCATTGTCACTTGTTGATGGGAGGGATTAAAAAGCACAGTCATTGGCTCAGTGTTCTTGTGAACGCTGGTAATTTTGATTGTTGATATGACCTAAGGCACAGTCCAAGATGAGGGATTGTAAAATCTCATCTCCATGTCAAATTAGAACTGACTGAGCTGTAGTCGTGTGTTTGGGGTTTTTTTCTTTCATGGTGAAGAATGATGATCTCAAAGGGAGCTGTCTGAAGTTAGTATGTCACAAAAGCTGCTGTGGGTGTTTGACTATTGGAAGTTGCCCGAGTGGTCTAGCTTCTCAGCTTGCAGGGAATGCAGTGCTACATGCAAAGCTCTACCTAACTTCATAGCAAAATAGTATACCAGTGAGAGTTGTGATCTGGGGGCTTATAACTAGTTTTCTCCTTCACATGGTTATTCCCTAGGAATATCTTGAGGAACACTGCCAAGTCCTGGCTTTGCTGTAGCTCTGCTTGCAGATTTCTGCGAGGCATGGGTCATGAGCATTGGAGAAGGTTAAGCTAAGGAGTTGGTACAGAATATTACAGGAAGATGCATCATGTAGTATAAACTTAGTACAAATTTCTCTGATAATGTAAAAGCCCAACTGGAGTGCACACACTTCCCAGACACTGTGGGCTTCTCTAGTTCATACACATACCAAAATGTTGGTTACTGCTGAATGATCTTTTTCCCTTTGGGTATGCTTTCATGTCAGCAGGCAAAAAAAAAAAAGGCAAATCAGTCAAAGCAAAACAGGAGTGAGTACCTGCTGTGATGATGTGAAGCAGGTCTTCCATGGCTCAGTTTTGTTCTTGCCCTCACTTTTTATCTCAGGGCAGAGCAAGATTTTTCTCGTACATCATGATGGTTCTGGTCAAGAACTGCATTCTTCAGCAACCCTAGCCTATTTTGAGTCCTGAAGACACAGGCCAGCCTCCTTCACTTGTACGGAGCTCTTTTGATCCATGTTTTATTTACGTGTTATCACACAAAGTTAATCTTAAAATCGGTTACATATAAACACATGATCTAGGCAAATGCTTTTAATTCCGTTCAGTGTGTTGTATGCTAAGCTGTTCTGTAGCTGCTTAGAATATGTGTTGTATCAAGATTTCAGTAAGAGGCTGCATGTTGTAAATGACTCAAAATACCAACATCATCAGTCATTAGGTACCACAAGAGAAACTGTTTCTAAAGGTAGAAGAGAACCCAGCAAACAGTTCTTGAGTGGTGCTAGCACAGGGGTGTTTTGCTCAGAAGTTAAACCAAGTTTTATTCACTTAAGCTACAGTAGCTGTGCTTTTTGGGTATATTTTTAATGATGTTCTGGAGTAAGACACAAACTGCCAGCCGTGTTCAGTTCTGAGCTGTGCTTGCAAATGCATGAAGAGTTGTCAAAGGCTAGGGGCTTTAATAAGGAAAAGTCATTTGGTGGCACTTGTTCTACAGCTTCAGAGTTTCTAGGGTTTGATAACTTGTGTAGCTGGTAAGTGTTAAAAGCTTATGCTTTAAAGTAAAATATTCTTAAGTTATAGGCTGAATCTTATGTGCTGCCACAAGATTGCAAACCACCACTTTTAAAGAAAAGCCAGAGCAGTATTCAGGGGTTTGACTCGAGTCATGGAAATTCATACTAACCTTTCTAGAGATGGATGTCCTTTCTATTTTTAAACTAAGGTCAATGTCACCTGGCAAGCTGGTTACACTACAGTGAACTGTTAAAGAGTTTTGTGAATGAATAAACTTCAAAGGAGGCACACTGTGGCACTGGTTTGAACTGTGTTTCCTCAGTATTGGGTCATGCACAAACTAAGCATTGGTTTATATTAGTCTATTAAAATGGAAGAGTTGATAGTGGGAGTTATAATGGCGTTTCTTAATGGTTGGAATGCTAACAGCTCGCAGTGTGTGGCCGTCTGGCTCTAAATATCCCTCACTTTCCCACCAACAGCAGTATGTTTAAAGCCTTTGTTTTAAAACCCAGGCAAATATCTGTAGTCAAATCTATCTGCACTGCAGTTGCTCCATAGTTTGCCTGTGTGATACCATGATATAATTTTTAGTTTTGCTTATGCTAGTGATTTGGTGTTTAGCCTCTACCACATGTTTAGTATGTTTCACGTAAGTGTCTGCCATTTCACAGGCTACAGCAATTCAGATAACCTGTCGAGCTCCTCAGGTACAGTAAATTTTTACAAACCTGAAAGTAGAATTCCAAAATGAAGTTACAGCGTAAAGCAATCCCAGAAAGGTATTAAACCTCATCTAAATGAGGAGCTGCTCTGTTAATGAATTTGGAGCTTAGTCTTTAATTGCATAGTGTGAAAGATGGAAATAAAAGTTGTTTGTACATGCGGTGTTCAAAGAGAAATATGATACAAATAATAAGGGTGGCAAGCTGATGGTGGCCAGCCTCTTAAATGGAAGGAGCACCCTCTCACTCCCTTTTCTTTCTCCATCTCACAAAAAAACCTGAAGACTCTTGCTTTGAACTTATTAATGTACTGCAATGCCTACCATAAATATGCAGTTCCTCCCAGACCTGCATAAATAGAGTCTCTGAGAAAAAGAGGCCAATCCTGGAGGGTAACCCGCAACAACAGTGGAAACGGCAGTAATACTATCTAAGACCTCACACAGGAAATAGAGGAATCTGCTCCAGTAAGCATCTAGTATTTGAAAAATGATAGGATGTTACAGACTAGGACTAGGTAGATACTTCAGAAAGTAAAGAAAACACCATTTCAGCTGAAAGATTGTGGCAGGTACTGTGAAACCCTTTGGGGTTTAGAAGAGTTTGAAAGAAAGGGCAAAAATAGTCTTGCCTTGTGCCTTCAGAAGCATAGCCATTACAGTACTATCCAACAGATTCCACAGTTAAAAATAACATATCTGTCAGATTTTAAGCAACTTTCTGCCCTGGTAGACTGTTAGCCTAAGAATTAAACTGCAGCATGACTCTTGCTCCATCTACAGGAAGCAAAAGGCAAGTGTGACTGCACATCTGAGACTGCAGTACACCTAGAGCTGCCAACAGTGAATGACCTCCAGGCCAGAATGGGATGAAGTGGACGGTTTTCCCTCTTTTGGTTGGATTTAGACTAATACTATGCATAAATTAAGATTTGAGACCTTATCTACGTAGTGCTCATAGATTTCCTTAGGGAATCATTCCGGGAGGTGTAGCACTTAATTCAACAGCTTGTTTGTCAAAAGAAATGCCTGGGATTTTTCAGGCTTTTCTCCCACAGTTTAGACTTACACACATGTGGTAGCCTATACGATTCTGTTTAAAAAAAATCATATTTTAACAGCCATGGGTACATAAAGGCCAAAGGAAGAAAGCTATTAGAGATGAAGTGGTTCTAAATCCAGAACATAGTCAGTGTATTGAATGTATATAGAGGCTTACAACTGGGAAAGTAGGAACTTTCTAGGTGACTTTCTAGGGAAAAGCCAAATCATTTCTTGGTCCTCTAGCACTTAATTTTGACACATTTTAAAGGAAGATAAAGAACTTGGAGGAAATATTTTTGTTAGCAAAAGCACTTTAAAAAAATTGCTGTGAAGTTGATGATACTTTTTAAACTATGAAGATGATTCAGTTGAATATATTGCTTTCAGAGGAAATCCATGAGACTAATACCCCAAAAGCACAAAACAGTGGTAATAGTGGTTTTCAAAAGATGCTACTCTGCAGGAGTGATGCTACATTTTGGAAGCACATATCTTTGCCTAGAGAGTAACAAGTCATCAGAGACAGGAATCGTATTTACATAGCAACATCCGGTGCATAAAAGCTTCATTATAAGCGTGGGGGAATTTTTACACTTAATGTAGTGGAGTGCTTCTAATTGTTTCATTCAGGATTACTCAGCTAAGAGTATTTGTTTAAAGCACTTATTTGCTTGGAAAGAGAAGAGATGCTTTTAAGTAAATTCCACTTAGAGCAACATCACACATCATAACTGTGGAGTACCAGTAAGTTAAAAAAAACCTCTATATGAAAGCTATTTAGTATTGGTAAACATACCTAGCTGTGGTGTGTTTGTGCCATGTGTTGGGTATCAGTTGAATGTCACACTCCCGCTTAGCAGCTCAGACAAGCCCTCCTGCATCTATTGATGGTGAGATTTTGTCCTTCAACAGTCCTGTTGCCCATAGACCTGCCTTTAAGGTATCTTTGTAATGTAAGTAAGGCATTGTCTTAGGACTGCTTAGAGTTGCAAATCTTGAAAGCTTTTTGGGTTGGGGGGAACTAAGTTTTTTCTCTCCCTCTGGTGTAGCAGTTCCTTGGTACTTGGAAAAGCTTTTCTTAAAGTTTGAGAAACCTACAGAGCCTGTAATGGGCTCTGTCATGCTGTTAAGCCACACATTTATTGGGTGCCTGTTATGGCATACCTGACCTTTTCAGACCAAAATAAGGAACTGCCTCTTTCATAATTAATGCACTGCCTAATCACTTATCCAGATGGTCCAGTTATGTGTTTCAATTTCATGAGCTCTGACAGGTATCTCTGTCATCACAGGAACCAGTCAGAAGAATATTGTATGTAGTTTTGCAGTAACTTTAGGTCTAGCTCTTGTTCTGGGTAAGCAAAATCCTTGTTGAGTTGCATGGGCTGTGATCAGACTTCCTTCATCAAAACTGCTTAATAAGTAACCCCAGCCATCTGCTTTCTTTAAAAAGACACAGAAAGCGTTCGCTTGTAAGATCTTTGATTAGAATTATTGTTAAAGCCCGCCCAGTTGTCTGTCAGAGTTATTCATTAAAATGTAATTGATCCATATGGTCCTTTATATAAAGACATCAGTAACCTTCTATGGTTAATGATGCAAACAAAGACTGAAAGGTAGAAAATGTCATCTTGGTGCAAAACCCTATTTTAAGTATGGGTTATACAACAGGACAAATAAAATCTAAATATGGCTTTCTCTACCAGTAGACTACATATGCATTTAGGTTTCAAGCATATGGACCAAGTTTTGTTTAGAATAAATGGATGATCCAAAACTTAATTCTGTTGGAACAGGCATTAAATATCATTTGGGGGGGGGGGGTGAACCCCTAGAGTCTTAGTAGAATATAACAACCACTTTTACTGTGCTGATAAAAATCATGAAGCACAGGCTGATACACATAAGGGTTATTTTAAAAAGTTGGTGTAAAACTCAGAATTTAGAGCCTTTTGTAATGTTACTAACTAGAAAAATAATTCAAAATGTTGGTGGAGAATCAGGGATGAAGATAAGGGTTTAAGCTTACAAACCAAAAGCTGAAAACTAGGGTACATGAAGTCATTATGCTGCAAAATCCACCCAGGAACCTACAGTTTAATTTGTTACTCTCTTGAAGACTGGACTTAAGTTTCTGTATAAAATAGCAATGGGGTTTTAATGATTCCTTCTCTAGATTGGTTATTGTACTACTTAGAATGCTATCTTGTCCTGTCTACTTCCCTGGATTATTTCAGTATTGGGTGTCATTTATCTCTTTAATAAAATATAGTACACAAAGAACATGGTAAGTAAACTAGTATTTTGGTCTGGGTGGAAAACTTTAAAGATTGATGCATTCTTTGATCCACTCATTAGGACAAGCTTTGTGCTCTAATACTCTTAAGTACTCTAAAACACAAAACTCCAGAAGCAATGCACACTGCCTGCCTAATTAAGACTTAGGTTAAATAACCCTAACAAGGAGGAGTATGCTGATGTAGGAGGCTGGAACTGATATTTTAGGTTTTGAAATGAAAAGCACATGTTAACACCTTTTCTTGTTTTGTAGGCTGGAGTAAAGGGAAAGCTGGGCAGACTGCTTGGGATATTTGAGGTGAGCTATTTCTTTTATCTATTAAAACCAATGCTTTTGTGGTTTGTTTGGAGGGTGTTTTTTGTGAGCTTTGATAAACTACAACATCATACTTGGCTTCTCAGGTATTACCTGCTTGTAATTTTGCCATGCTGCTGGAAATGCTACATTAGACAGGTGATTTCCTGTAGCTGTTATGTGATGTGCGAAGATTTGAATAGGAAGATTTCAAAGTACTTTGAATTTCCCTGGAAAGATTGAATTAGTGCTGAGACAACTTCTAGAAGCTTAAAAAAAATGAAACCAACATTAAAAGGTGTAGGATGTCTGAAACAGCACACGTGCATTTGGGGGGCACTATTTTGACTTTTCCTCTCTGATTAGATTTTGCTGAAGTTACTTGTCAGCTTTCACACACCTAAATTGATGGAGTCATTATGCTGTGTATGAAGTATTTCATTATGGCTTTGATTCGCTAAAAAAGCTAAGGCTTTGGATAACATAAATCTGACCTTTAGCAATAGTATGTGCTTCAAAGCTTGTATTCTGAAGTATAAACATCAGATGCTGAACTGACAGTATGAGGATGTGTGTTAGATAATACTTCTCTTTCAGTGTTGGTGTTGCCACCTTCTGCTCAGGTTCTGGAAAGGAGTAGATGATGGAAATGTAGATATGAGTCTCATATCAATTGTGTTGTGCTGTATGGTGGGTAAAAGTCCCTTAGTCCAGCAGTTAAGTATGAATCTTGACAGTTCAATTATAAAACCAACTTTCAGAGGCAGTGTATTCCCAATAGGGATTTCTTATGTGAAAAATGGCTTAGTCATGTACAATTATTCAATACAGTGCTAAAGGTGTTCCCGTTGTGAAGTATGGAGACCATGTTTGTAGTTATAGTACTTGCCCTTTTTCTGATTTATTTTGGATTTATGAGTTCACCTGGATGGTCCTACACATTAAAAATGGGTCTGTGTTAACTCTGCTGGTTAGTCTGCAGAAGAATTCTGTATTTCCTAGCTCAAATCAAAATGAGACAGGATACCTATCATCTTGTTACCTTAAAACAGGCTGCAAGGGATGAGGATGCTTTGATAATTAAGCTGTATGTTCTTCTGAAGCCATCTACTGCTGTCTAGACCAGAGGAGAGAAAAATCTGAGTGGCATATTTCTAGGTTACTTCTAACTTAAATCAAGGCCCTACTTCAGTTTCACAACACAGCCCCACAAACAGTTAATAGTACCATTGAAGGGGGCACATATTTCAAGCTGGGGATGGAACTAAGAGAAAGATGGAAATTACATTGCTGTTGAGTCCTCATATTCTAGAAGTACAGCTAGAGAGGATACATGTTATAGATGTATTTACTCCATTTAATACTGACACTGACAAAGAACTGTCTTGGAGTATTTTTTTATTTCCTAGTAAAGAGCAACAGTTTAAAACTATATTAAGTGTAGTGAACAGAGCTAAGTAGGAATGGTTATTGGCACAAGGATAAAACCATTTGTAAGGGGAGCTAGGGTGTAACATCTCTTGGTTCTTAATATAGTTGTAATCATAGATGATCCTAGGTTTTCTAGGAGCTCAACCCTTTTCCAAGGGGCGATGTGGTTTGGTTAGCCAGGTTGCACCTTTCACAGTGCACTGCTAGCCCACTTTGGAGCAAGCAGGGAGTAATGTCTATGCAGACCTCAGGTGGGCTGGCTGTGGCACAGTGACCCTGCCCTGAGCAGGCTGCCTCTGTCAGGCTCTTTATTTGACTTGCCTTGTTCAAAACAGTGTGCTTTCTAAATAGTTGGTTAGTGCTGCAAACGTGGCAAATCTGACGAGTGAACAGATGGTAATGATTTGTGCATTTGTCATGATTGCAAACATAGGCTATTCAATTTGCCTCACTTGCTGAGTGAAACTTTATAGCCAGCACTGTGTAGGTGATCTAGCCACATGATGCAGCAGTTCCATCCTGCAAAGGTTTTTTCATAACCTGTCATTTCGGAACATGAGTTGTGGAAACTGTTTTAGCAAATGCACTAAACTGTGGGTAATATACAACATATCTAAAAGATAAGTAATGGGCAGTAATAATGGACAAATGCTAATACTAAACTGGATGACCAAGAACATAGTTTGGTCACAACTTTACGATCTTCAAATTTGCTTGGGCTGGTTTAGGTTTGTTGGTTTCTGGGTGGTGGTTAGATTAGTAAAATAAAATAGCTGTTTCAAATAAAACTTGGGGTTTCCCATCCTTCTGGGCCTACCCAGTACAGATGTTCATCTAGTGAAAATAGGATACAGGTTCCACTGGCACGTATCCTTCAGAGTGAGTAATTGCTGATCTTACAGTTGAGGTAAGTGTGAAAGTTGTTGGTTTTTTTACTGAGAATTAAAACATCTACTTCTAACATTCAAGCAGAACCAGGATCGGAAGCACAGGACATACGTTTATGTTCTTACGGTGACGGAAATACTGGAAGACTGGGAGGATTCAGTTAATATAGGTAAACCCATTTTCTGTCCTCATGTGATATGCTTCAAATGTATTAAGCAGACTTCATTTTTCATTTTCTGAAGCAATTCTTATCATTCTGGGGGAATACTAATTCTGTTCTATAAACTGAAATTACTGCAAATTGTGATGCTGTTCTTCCACGCTTTTGCACACATATAGCTAGGGCTGCTTCCAACATACTGTTACTCTTATATTAATTAGGGTAGTCTAAGTATCACGATGGAATAAACTTCATTAGTAGTTGCTGATACAGCTCTTAATTATTTTTTAAGGCCAAATATTATACTAATTATTTTTTCCTTATAAAGTAGAATATTTTGCTGTCAGATACTCCAGGGTGGTTTTTAAAATGTCTCTGGAAAAATGAAAGAAAAATCTTTGGAAATTTTTTCCAGGGTTCTTTTTTCCATGAGTCCTTCGGGCAGAGGGGGAGATCACTAGTACTTACTTTCACCGTAGCCTAACTTTTCAGTAGTGATAGTGCTGACCTTGAGGTATCTGTTCCTCTTATATATACATATATAGGTATATATAATACATATGTATATACATATATATGTGTATAATATGTGTATGTCATACCACTGTCACGCAGTTCAGTTAGATTAACATCCTTTGTGATGCATAGCTCCTCCATGTTGAAGGTAAAGATACTAGAAGCTTAGTTCATTCAATGTATTGGTCCAGCTGAAGTTTTAGTTAACCAATAATTGATATCAAAAAATTACATGCTACCTTGACTAGTTATGCTTTGTCCTTTTCAGGAGGTGTTTACATTCATAAGCCTAGCACCACTGGTCTGTCAGGGACTGGCATTGAACTAAGGGTAGCTTAAGAACTGCCTAGTTTCAGGTGGAGAGAGAATGGTTTGGTTACAGTACTATCAAGCTGTGGGAGTGCACCCTCTTATTTGCGTGTCAGTTTCCCTATATAGCAACACTGATGATCAGTCCATTATTTACAAGGATCAGTATTGCCAGGAATGGAATTGTTTTAAGGAGGGGATTTTGTACCTGGAACTGTACTGGGCCTGTGAGGACAGTTCTGGCCTGTTCCAGCTACTGTTGGCTTGCTTCTAGGGAGCTGCCACTGGCAGTGGATGAATGGCCCTGGTGGGACCACATACCTTGATCTTAAACAAGTGGTTTATAGGTGTTTTAATATCAAGCAGAGTACCTATAACACTGTAAAATCAAATGAAAAAGTTAATCCCACTTTCAACAGTATTGTCCTTTACCTTGTCTAAGTGTTTTCAGAGGCCTCTAATTTTAGACTTGTATAAGAAAGATGGTCTTAAGTCTTATCTTGGTAAGACAGTCTTACAACTTACCTTATACTAGAGATGTTTAGGTATGTTACTTTTAAAACATATGACTAACCTGAGTAACTCCACATGTGGATGTTTTCATTATAGAATGCTGCTTTCTATATCAGACCAAGCAATTCTGTAACTTCATGCATGCATATTCATTCTTCAGATTGGTTTTCTTCTAGGCATGGCAATGTGGGAGGGCAGTAATAAGTCATGTCAATAATAACATCATTTTCTGTAGCGACTTGCATGTAGCTTTTGGAGCATACGAGCAGTCATACGAGCTTCTGCCCAGTATCTGCTTCAAAAGTTATCTGAAAGGCTTTAATATTAACTGCATTTCAGTAAGCTTGAGTGAATTGCTTGTGTTCCTTCAAGGTCTTTTCACGCTTATCTTTTGCCTGACAACTTGAACTTCTGAAGTAGGAGAAATGAGAGAAAGTGAATAATCAGATAACAATAAATGGTGTTGTTACAGATTTGTAACACTGTTTCTCTTTGTGGATTATACTCATTCAGGAAGGAAAAGAGAATGGTTTAAAGTAGAAGATGCCATCAAGGTCCTTCAGTGTCACAAGCCTGTTCATGCAGAGTACTTGGAAAAACTGAAACTGAGCTGCTCACCCACTAATGGAAACTCTGTGGTTCCCCCTCTTCCAGATAATAACTCCTTATATGTCACTTCTGCACAGACTTCCGGGTTGCCCTCTACTGTGAGATAAACATTTGGATTACCTTTTTATTCATGTCATCACAAGGGGAGACATCTGTGATCACATGTAGGCATCTGTATAACTGTCAGTTCTAACTGAAACATGTGAATGTGTCATAATGTCAAATTTATTTGAACATGGTTTTCCTTTTTAACAATGTAAAAGAGTATCTCAGCAAACCAAAGCCATACAAGGATTTTTTTTTTTAAGATGCCTTAATAGGCTGTTTTTTCTTTTTAAAGAAACTTGAGTATATAAATTTCCATATCTTCTGAAATAAAATTTGCATCTCAGTGGTGTTCATCTTATTTAAGACTTCTCAGTTTTAGTAGTTCTAAGCAAGAGTACTTGCTTACAAAAAAGCTTGAGCAAATAGACTTATACTAAACTCTGATTTGGTATCCTTGGCTGAAGCGCTAAGATCTTAAGGTGGCAGTATTTGTGGAAATGGAAGTGTTAGAGGTAGAGATGCGTGAGACAATAAAGCACTAAATCACATTAAGCCTGCTGAGAGCAAAGGATACCAACACTAAGCACTGCTTGCCTCAATTACTGAAAAGGTTGCCTTGTCCTATGCAATCTTCGTGTAACGTGTAACTAGAGCAAGAACAGCAACTTTGTCTTGCAACTACCAAAACTATCCACTGCACTTCTGTTTCATCACTTGGTCAGTTGATGAACTGTTGGAAGACTTAAATGAGAAGCATTGTAGATCCCTCTTCCCCATTTTTTTCCTTTTAGCATTGTGATACACATTTTGTTCATGGTATAAATACCCTGCAGGTTCCAAAAATTCCTAATCTTCAATGAGAAGCATCTTGCATGGTGTTCCTGCAGTTGATTGCCATATAAAAATGATTAGGGGAAAGTAAGACTTGCCTGAGGGGCAGGGCACCCTTATGTTACAGAGGTAAGGTTTATGTTAGCAAGCATGTGTGGAGAGGTGTCTTGCCCAAGCTAGCAGTGGTACCTCCTGGGCTTGGACATAGGTGAGTTGATACACCAATGAAGAAATAATATTCCTTTGTCTTAATTGGAAAATAGCTGAAAACCCCTATTTTGAGTTAATTTTTAAGTAGTTTAAGTGGTTTAACACCACCTTAGAGCCTTGAATTAAAAGCTGGCCTCTTGATAGAAAAGTCAGTTGGACTAAATGAGGTGCAGCTGATAACTTATTTTCCCCCTATTTTTCAGCCAAAAGATGGAAAGTAAATCCACTGTTGGTCTTAATGTTTTTACCATAGGATTACTGTGTGTGTGTGTGTGTGTGTGTGTGTGTGGTTTCTTCTACAAGAACACAATCTAATTCATATGAACATCCTTATTCTGAATTTTTCTAGGATATAACCTGACCGTACCTCCTCCATAGCCAGCCAAAACAGAGGTTGAGGTAGACCATTACCTCACATGTGAAGTTTATTCTGGGTAAAGCTCATACTCTTACAGAACATTTGAACCTTTGTAAATAGTCCAACTAGTAAATAGTGAGTGTAAAATGGAAAATAAATGTAATTTAAACCTTTTGTTACTCAATACACAAATGGTTAACTTCTACTTTTTTAACACAAATTGTGTAAAATGCTGCTATGAATTTTTTTGTGCTGTTACACTTTTTTAGGAAGAAAATGTTGTTGCCACAAGTTACTCCTTAGAAAACCAATCTTGTGCCATATGTAAATGCAGTGAAACCAGGGAGACAGATGATCTGCTCTCTTAATGCTGCTCTCTTTGAAGAGGCATAAATACTACTGACGAGAGGCATGAGCCACAAAGCTGAAGCCTTCTGAAATGTCGCATAGGGTGCTCTTTCCATCCCTGTAGCTCCAATTCCAGGTCACTTCTAGCACGGAGGAGAACACACAGCTCTCTTCAGGTGCACCTAAGGGTGGAAGTATTGCCAACAGCTTATCCATCCTCTTGGGTATGAGGTGGGGCTGGTGAAGGAGCGTTGACATTTCAGTAGTGCACACAAGCACATGTGTACCTTACACATTCAGACTGGGGCACCATGTGCTCAGCTCGCTTCTTCAAATGAAATGGTTGATCAAAAGCACTGTTTTGCCAGCTGAAAAAGAAGGTGGAGTTGAGCATATTGAAGAACATCTACTTGTTGTTAAAATGATGCCCCCAGTGTGTAAGGTACCTCTGGCTCTGAAGCTGCCTTTAAAAGAGTGAATCATTTAGCTCCCTTTTTTGATCACTTTGCTCACTTTTTTGTTCAGTAGTCATTTTAACGCTTTAAATTGAGCAAACTTGTACAGGCTTTCTTCTAACAAGATTATATAGAACCTGTGAAAGCTAAAACAAGAATCCTGAGTTTGAGTTCTTATAAAATGCTTCTGTCTCCATTTCAGATTCTTGGAATGAAACCAATCCAAGCTTGTATGAGATTTAGTGGTAATGCATGATCTTATTTTGTAACTCTTGAATTATGTATTTGATAATAATGTAAAAATGTACAGTATTGCTGTTGCTAACAAACTGAGTTGACTGCCTATAAATATTTTGGTTATTTTTTGGTCACACACATTTGAGCTGTTAATAGTGCCAGACATCTTTCTTTTTTAACAGCATTTGTTGTATAAATCTCTTCAGTCTCTATGCAACCTTCAGAATGAAGCTCTATTGCTTAGTTTGACTTCTACTCCCTTTCAAAGAGAAACGTTTTCTGAATTGAAAAGGTAAATTGAGAACGCTTCAGTCATGCTACAGGGAACAACTGCAGTACCAGGCAGTGGTACAGCTTCAGCCCTAATGGAATCTTGACACTGAACTTCGACCAAAAGGGTCTGTGTAAAAATCAGCAGAGGAAGTTATTTATTTATTTATGCTGCCTACCAATTTAAATGTAGCAGCATTTTGGTTTTACATGCATCTCTATTCAGGTGGATCAAACCTATTTCATTCAGAACAGATTTGGGACTTTTCTCATAACAGAAATCATGTACAATGCGTACAGATTTGGTTCTCCCCAAGTGAAAGGGGAGAGATGGGTCATGAACTGCAGTTCTCAAGAAGCCTGGTCTGTACTGCACTGCTTTTCCTGGCTGTGACGTTTTGAGACTATCAGGAGTTAGATTATGGTGGTATCACACAGAAAGAGCCTTAATGTTTAACATCGTGTGGAGCCACAACTGAGCGAAACAGAGGCAGTTTTAACCACCGCAGGAGATGCTGAGGTATTGCAGAGAGGCTGTTAAAAGTGCAAAATCTTATTTTGGTGCTTACTGCACCCCTGACTTAGCCTAGCATTGGTCTGTTAACAGTGTGCTGTGAAAAACCCCAGAGGACACTTGTTTTACTTACCAACAGGGTTTGTGATGTGAGATGGGATGGGATGGGAAGGGGTGGGGGGAGGGCAAACTGAGTTGTAAACATTTTGACGTGCTTGCATGGATTTTCTTTTAAGATTGATGTAAGAATTTTGACTTTTTATATTTGAGAAATACCAGAATAAAACCTAAATTAGTCCTGTGGATTATGTGGTCATTCCATCGCAAGTACTGCAAAACATAGGTGCCAGAGACTTTCAGTCCCATTGAAAATACGCTTAGTTTCATTTAATGTTTCCTACTGCTTGCCTCACCCTGGCACCTTGGCTTCATCTAGCACTATGGAAGAGCCCTCTGAAGAGCTGCTCCCATGTAACTGCTGCCCGTACCACTGAGGTTTCTAATGGCTTTGTTACCTTTCATGCCTGCCAGTTGCAGTAGAGAGATGTATTTAATCTCTGCACAGCAGCAGTGAGAGCAGCTGCCTCAGATCAGACCCAAGGTCCATCCAGCTTCCAGCAGTGCCAGGAGGAACAGGACAGTATTTGCCTCAAGTGCTCCCTCTGTCTGTCACCATTTGTGGCTCAGAACAGTTTAAGCCATTGTTTCATGGTGCCATTATGGGAATGGATTTCTCTTCCTTGAACTGGGTATCACACAGCTCCCTTTTGAACACTTAGGTCTCCAATGCTCACCCCAGCTTGGAGAGTGCTGCTGCTGCAGACCCACATCCTCATGCCTTGCTGTTTGAACCTGGTTCCTTCCACATTACTTTGGCAGTGAGCAGTTACTTTCTTCCCCCTCCCAGAAGGGACAAGTGGACAGAAGTCAGAACACTTCACAAAGTTTGAAGCTTCATAAAGTTCAATGCATCTTGTTTTTTCTTTTAAACTTACCCTCTTGCTTTCAACACTGTTCTGGCCTCAGTACTGCCGTGGCATTGAGCTAGGCACCGTATGCTCAGCTGAAGCAATGAAGCTACACGCTCTGTGTCCACAGTGGGAGGACAATGCTCCACCTAAGGAATGGCATTGCCTCTTCGCTTGCAAACTCAGCCACCGCAGGCATGTCCCAGCTTATGGTGATCAGAGTGCAATGGGCAACGCACCACCCATAACAATGCTCTCATAATCTTCTGTCCCTGAATCAGCAGGAAATGCTGTTCAAAGAGCCTGTTGAGGAAAGCTAGAGACCCCTGACTGAGCCTGCTGTGTGACCACCTGGCATTCACCTGATGGCCCACACTGAGCTTTCAACAGCTTCGAGTAGCAGTGCTGGTTTCCAACAGCCTTCCCTCATTTGTTCCCACCAATTCCAATGGACAGTGTGAAACAGCACATACAGCAACAGCTGCTGCTAGCCAAAGACCATCCCTTTATCCACTTCCCCTGGTGGTGGCTTACCTATGGCCTGGCACCTGTTACACCGACTGTAACAAGGCCCTTCCTCTAAGGTGTTTTCTGCTGCCACTCACGTCCTTAATGCCCCTAAATACTTCCTTCTTCCTTGTGTTCTGGGTACACCACCAGCACAACCTGTCCTTGAACAAGGCAGGCAAGCATCCACAGCAACCGAACACCATCACAATCACCTTATTGTGTCTTACTCTTCTGAGATTAACAGATGCCAGGAAGTGTTACTAGCCTGCCTTCAGTAACTCAGCATGGGGCATAAGACCAGAGACACCCCTCCATATATTTATCAGTACCCATCCTAAGCCTTCATTGTTACCTGTAGCAATAGTGAGGAGCTGATGGGAAAACCACAGAAGCAGTACTTCTGAAGGCACAGCAGGTATTCAGGCTGAGGTGAGCACGCCTGCTACAGCAAGCAACAACTGAACACCACATGTGAAATCCTTCACATTTATAACTGACCTTGCAAGCATGTCTACAGAAACCAGGGATGTGAGCTTGGGTACCTGGCAGGCAGGGAGGTGCAGATTAGGTCTGAACCAAAAATACCCCCTCATAACAGCCCAGCGTACACCTGAGCATCTGAAACACAATTTTGTAACAAGCACTTCTGTCAGTGATGAGTTCCCATGTGAAGTAATCTATATTTCCCAATTTAATAATAATCACAGAATGGTTTGGGTTGGGAGGGGCCTTAAAGCTCATCCAGTTCCTACACCCTGCTGTGGGCAGGGACACCTTCTACTAGAGCAGGTTGCTCCAAGCCCTGGCCAACCTGGCCTTGAACGCTGCCAGGGATGGTGCAGCCACAGCTTCTCCGGACAACCTGTGCCAGTGCCTCACAGTGAAGAATTTCTTCCTACTGTCTAATCTAAATCTCCCCTCTTCCAGTTTAAAGCCATTCCTCCTTGTGTTGTCACCACATGCTCTTGTAAGAAGTAGCTCCAGCTTTCTTGTAAGCCTCCCTTTAGGTACTGGAAAGCTGCTCTAAGGTCTCCCTGGAGCCTCCTTCAGGCTGAACAAAAACCTTTGTTCCACAGCACACTGCTAACCACCTCTACCTGGGAAGGCTCACACTGTGTGATGCAGGAGCTGCAGGTGCTGCACCCCCTAGTGCTCTTTACCTCGAGGAGGATCTCAAACCAGTGATGGACTGATCCAGGGTGACAACTCCCTATCAACAAGGCAGGGTATAATTCCCCTTCCTAACGGGTCATCCAGCGGGTAGTGTTCAGCTCGCAGCTTCCACCACAATAACCGTCCAAAACAGAGCAGTTTCCATCCTTAGTTTTCTGCCCTGCAGACAAAGAGAAAACTTGCTCACACCTTACCCCTTACAGTAAGCCTTGAGCGGAGCTTACAAAAGCAGACACCGCAGATATAAAGCATTCACTCTGCTTGACACCACTCTTCTAATGAACTTCAGTGCAACAATTGGATGTTTGCTTTAAAATCTTCCTGCAGACTTAGACAGCAAATGCTGCAACACACAGTACAAAACCCATCACAGCAGACATGTAATTAACATTGTGCTATGCTCATAACTTCACATGGTTTACCAAAGCTTAATACATCCATCAGTTCGACTGCACTAGAAATTATCTGAACTGTGCAGTTAAACAGGAAAGACTTGTACTAAAACAAGCAGGTTTAAACACAGGCAAAAAAAAGAACAGAAAAGCATCTTCTGATCTTGCGTACCAGAGCAGCCCCCTCTGATGCTTTAGGACAGAGGAGTTGCTCTTTTCACCCCACCCAAGAGGCAAAAAAGAAAAGCCACAGCAATTGGGAAGCGAGTTTTAGAAGTTACCAATGTTCATTTTCCTTACTTTAACAGATGCCAAGAACTGTCAGGAAAATGTACTGCGCACTGATAGCAGCCCACTGTAGTCAAATGAAGCTCAGTGTCTACGCAATGAATAATCACTCTTCCTTTTATTTCAGTGTCATATCACATTACAGTCAAGACATGTTATTGACAAAACCTACCAGACATTTCACTTTAAGAGTAACCCTCAGAAAAGAAAAAAAATCCCATCAAGGACTGTACATAAATTGAGATGTCACAGGTTTTGATGTTACTAGTTCGAGATGTCACAATGGCTGACGTTACTAGTCCATTCGGATGCTTCACAACAACTCAAGGGGGGGAAATACACTTTCTTGTAAGCTACAGAAACAATGTTTCACTTGGTTTAGTCTAAAGTCATCTAAGATACAAACAACCCGTCCCATCCGATCCCAGTGACAACATACCTCACATCCATGCCAGAACACGGCTACACATCCGGACACCACCACCGGATGGTTATGCAAAAATAAAGCTGTCCAAATCCCCCTCTCCATCTAAAAGAGAAGTATTGTAACTACCGCAAAAGTGTTCTGCATGTGAGGTTTCAGAGCCCATGTGCTAACCCAGGCCCAACAGCTACTATCCAGACTCCACCATAAAACATGCAGTGTCACCGCTCTTGCTCAGGATTTCAGGACATTTGGCACACAGCACCGGTAACACTGAAGGAAACCCATTTGCTTTACATTTACTGTAAATCTGTCCAGTGGAGAGGCACTAAAACCAGCTAAAACTAGTGCTCCCTAAAAGATGGCTGCATTTGCAAACCAGCTGTGAAGGTAGATGTAACAGAAGTGAGTGAGCTTCAGATAATGGCTGTGAAAATACATTTACTTAACCAAGGAAAAAGGTTAGATGTAACTGCCTTCAAAGAATTTGGCCAAAAAGCTTCCGCACTGAAAGACAATGAAATTCCCAACTCTGCTTTATACAGAGCTCTTAAATTGGGTTTAGAAATTAAATACATATTACTTTTTAATATATATAATCAACTTCAAAAGGATTCAAATATGCCTGAAGAGACCCACAACAAATAGATTTTAGTTTTCAGGAAGCCCGTTTAAAATTTCCTTCATTACAGCTATCATTTGAAAATACTCTAAAGAGTTTTAAATCACAGACACACACTGGGTGCTGCGTACTCAAACCGTTCTATGATCTACATTATTCAGTCACTCTAGCAAATGGAGGCAGAGGATGTTTTTCATTAATACATTAACTATAGTTCATCAAGAACTTAGCTTTAATGATAGCCTCTGATTAGCTGCCAACTCTAGCTGAGTTTTAAGCCCTGAACACACAAATACCTAGCCATTTGCTAAGTGACCTTGGGTCTGGATTCATCCCGCCTCATCTGAAGTTCAACTACATGAGTGCCAGGCCAGGTCCTGTTTATTGAAAGCCATTTTCAAAGCGTGGGTCTGACTGTCCTCTGGGGGTGCTGCTCCCCACTGGAGTAGAGGCAGAGCTAGGAAAAGCTGTACATGTAGTGTAAAGTAAAGCATTAAGAAGGAGGTGAGGTGAAACCAGGGTGTAGACAGCTCACTCAGCTGCCTGCCATGAAAGCTGCCCATGTTAATAGCACATATAGGATATATGCCCACTAAACCCAAACACATGCTCACTTGTAACAAGAGGGGAGGGTTAACAGCGCTTACCCACTCTGAAGAACAAACAAATTTATTACAAACCCTGAATGCAACTTTAGCTTACATTCCACACAGAAAGTAGTTGTTTTAAAACAGCTTTTGTACAGCTCAGTCTGGTGATCAAGCTGAATTCTGAACCAAGCTTCAACCGTGTTACAAAGAATACTTTGAGGGACAACACCGGTTACTAACCACTGAAAGCACTGTCTGCTGGAAAACGTAGTTTTAATAGATATTCTTCATCTTACAGAAGAGCACAATAAATACACCACATTCTATAGAAACTTCAGATGACACTGGAGCAAGAAGGTGAAAGACTACATAACCGTACCCCTGAATTGCATGACAAAACACTCCCTATGCAACCACTACAAGCTGTCATTTATACACTTCAGGCTGGCCTTGCCAAAAGCTTTTAAGGGTTTTTTTTACCCCCTTTTTTTGTGAGGGAGAAGGTTTGGGGAAAGGAAAGAGAATATGGATACAAGAAATTAAGGGAAGCAGTAAGATGGATGAAGTCCAAGAAAAATGCTGGACTCTCAGACAAGATGCATACACCAAAAACAAGGATGAGAAGGAAGTTTTTCATCACTTTCCTTCCCTCCAATAGGGAAGCTTTGCTACTATTTAAGCAGACTGGTTGCTCAAGCAAGTAGCTTAATAAGGCTTGTAGAGAAAACCAGTGGTATGAGGCGCTAGCTGGAAGTGGTTAAGCGAGCATCAGTCACTACACAAGCTGGCCATCATGTGGTTCTACACAAAGATATTACATGTTAATAGAGGGCAGGAATTCAAGAAATTAGAAAACTGTGTAGCCTAACATCTGATGACAACCAGCAAAGAGAAGTTACGCAGATACTCACAATTAGCACTGTCATCTGCTCTCAACCTCCTGCTTGATTATGGTTATTTCCACGAAAATGCATATCAACGCACTACTATAATTATGGTTATAACAGTTACATCAGAGACTTGTTTCTAAAAGTCACTCCAAATTCAATTTCATATTAAATTGGCCAGGTAAGGTCAGCCACATAACACAAGCTAATAAAAATCAGTCAGCAAACAGAAGCAAAAAGGAAAAAATCTCGTGAATTCTCTCTCTTCTCTGTTTAATCTGTCAGACTGGTGAAGACAAATCGTAGTTCTGGTTTCCATCTTTTTTTAAATACGATTGTCACATTAGAGAAATGAAAACACAGCAAAATAAACTGTACAACGGCCAAGTAGAATAACAAAAAATATTTTACTAAAACATAAGATTTTACAGGAGATTTTCCAGACAAGCCATACAAAATGGTCACAAGCTTTTTCTTGGGGGGATTTTTCTACACTTGACAGCAGAACCACAATATTATTAGCGAAGGTGATGGATGTTTAATGTTCCCATTTTTTTTTGTTCAAACAATGAAGCTTGTCCATCTACAGCGTCTAAGTTAGACTGGGCTAGAGGGTATATTCTAAAGTATAACTGGTTAGCTGCTTTTACCAATGCGATTAGCATCACCATAAAAAGGGAGGAGGAGCCCACAAAATTAAGACGAAAAGCCCTGCAGCTAACCCTGCCTACCTTCATTCACAGTGCTTATACTTAAACCATGATGGGAAAAATGATTAAAAGCAGAGATGTGCTGCTGCTTTCAAACAATTTCATAACAATCCAGATGATAACTTCTAGCCTCTGCTCATGCGGTACAATAGTGAATCAGGACAAGACACAGATTTGCTAATGTGCATTTAATCACCAAAGGACTGAAGATGTCTGGGCTTTTATTCTGTAATGTTTCTAAGACTGTGTCCATTAAATGCAAACAAAAAAGGAAGAGGTCTTGGCAGAACAGGAGAAGTGATGCACACTTGATGTTCAAAGCGCATTTAAATATTATTCATGGCATATAGCCTAGTCCATGCTCTGGCTGTAAAGAAAAGGAAACACATTTAAGAAAATATGTATTTTTAGGGCTCTATTAGAGTAATTTTAAATACTTCTTTTGAAAGACAGCTTTATGCCACTATTGCAAGTATGCAAAACATATCAGTGCTGAGATTTAAACGCAATTTTGAACTCCAGCAGCTGACAATTCCTGATATTACAGAAGTGGCCTGACTGCACTGGATCCAGAAGTGGAAAGGCGTAATGTAGTAAATCTTTCAGTCTGTAACAGCCTGCAACAGAAGCAGGTATGGAAGAGACATACTTTCTGAAACCAGATATCTGTGTTTTAAGCTTTAGAGGAAAAGCAGTGATGTATATTTTTGTTCTACCACAACTCCAAATTAGACGTGCCTGCAAGTTTAGCAACATGAACACTCAAGGCAAAACAGATCAAGAGAGCTTTTCTTCTAGCAAGCATCACAGACTTGAAAACAGACCACTGTAGACACATTCAGGACAGCTGGACTATGACTGTATGCAGTAATTACTCCTGCAAGTTGCGAACATAAAACAAGAGGTTGGGATTTACATCCCCCAACTAATGAGTAATCCCCTACTTCCTAAAACTATATAGAAAAAAAGTAAGATACATCACCTGTTTCTATGGCTTGGGCTTCATTGGTCTTCCATTGCTCAGCTACATCATTTGCTAGTGGATCATCTGGATTGGGAGCGCTTAACAAAGCCTGGATTGATAGCAGGACTGTACGAATCTGCAAAGCTGGGGACCATTTATCTGAAGAGACATTTACAGCAGTGTGAAACATCATATTCACCACAGGCTACAGCAAAAGCAAGCTTTCCTCTCCCAGATTAAAGAATAAGCAAGGTATTTTTTTAACAAATGAAATCTCTTTTCAGGGTCCATTTACAGGTTTCTGTACTTAATAAAAACAGAAGAAAGAAAACAAGGTAGCACTTACCTTTCAAAATATCTAAACATATTCTTCCCAGCTTGTCTACATTAGGATGATAAATTTTGGTCATGAAACGTACTTTAGGAGCTGCCATTGGATATTCCTCTGGAAGGAATAGTTCAAGTTTAAATGTCCCACCCTCAAAGGGGGAATCCTGTGGACCTGCAATGACCACATGGAAATAACGTGCGTTGCTTTCATCTGGCTCTGCTTTTATCCCAGGGACTGGCTCTGCCAGCAAGCGCTGGGTTTCCTAGAACAAAAAGAAGAGGAGGCAATGTAACAAATACAATGATTTAAAATAAATGCAACCGGTACAAACTATTTTCAAAACAACGAGTATTCATGATGAGCTATTCGCCTACATCTACAGAAACAATGCTAGATAGACACCTTAAAGTCAAAGAACTTCTGCAGAAAGATAAGAACGTGATAAACTGGTATGCAACTCCTTTCAGACCTCTCACTGCATGTGCTTCTATAGCACAAGCTAACAGGTAACAAAGTGTCCCCAAATCTCATAATTTTTGATGAAATTACTGCCAAGCTGCTATTTGTTTTCAATATACCACAATGAAAATACCAAAGGCATTTCCCATTTTACCTTAAAGAGAAAATCCCATTACGTTAGACGTCAAAGAAGGGGTTAATCACTCACAGAAAGTGTTCAAGATTTACTCCAACAAGAGTTTATTAAGATGAACACTAGTACTGGAATCAGATCCAGACTTTGAGGAATTTAAAGTACTGCTCTGCTGCAACACTTAATGGTGTTTTTAAGGATGTGTTATATATTTACACCTATGTATGCATAAATAGCTTTGGTGTGAGCACCTCCAGCCTACATGTAACTACTTTTAAAGTCACCCTAACATGCAGTAGGAGACAACCAAGTTGCTCTGCCAGCCGCAAGCTTAGGGAAGTCTGGTTTCCTACAGAGATCTGTATTCTTTGTGCTCCTTTCTTTTGCCTACAGCACAAACCCTGCCTTTGACACCACGCTATGACCATAGTTAAGAGCTGCCCATGTTTTGACCGTCCATCCCACTAACTCACTGAGCGGACAGACTGACCAAGTCCTGTGCACCTTCCCTCTCCTCTGCTGCCAGCCTTCACAAGTATCCTAGGCACCATTCTGCTTCTCCTTATAAAAAAGGAATGTGAGGCCAAAATGGACAAGAGGACATTAGGCAGGGACAAGAAATCCTGCCAAAGCCTCATTTCCTCAGGTAATTTTAGCCCCATTTCCTGCCCTTCCTCTAGCTTGTTTTTACTACATACAGTTAATCTTTTCACCATCTCTGTGTTGGCTTTCACAATGAAAAATTATCCTAGCTCTATTAACAAAAAATGGTAACTGGTAGGTATAATATTATTATTCTAGTTTTATCACATTTATTCTGGGTCTATAAATAGCATTAACACAAAAACAAGTGGACAGATTACCTCTACTTGGCTTAATACATTCTTCAAACATAACAGGAGTGCTACAATACTGACATTTCGCAGAAATAAATTTACACAGCATTTAAGTGATACAGCTGTCTTAATGCAGTTAAGTAACACATCGCTTTAGCAAAGAATAAAGGAGTGAAGTCATAGTAATTAATGCCAAAATCCAGTTATTTGTCTCAAAATCAAGGTCCTACAAATCATAATACTGAAGTTATTACTATGTACACACACAAACATACAAATACATTTATCTGGTCTAATTCCTTGTTATAACTACATATTGCCCACTTATCTGCACAGGCATTGGCTGTCAGTGCCACTTACAGACCTTACTGGAAGGCCATCCAAGCTTCTTAGAGCTGTCTACACTCCCTTCTGCAAGTTTATTTTAAATTATACACAAATTTGTAACTTACTCTGAACTTCTATTCTGCTAGCTAATTACCCGTACAGTAAGTCTCTAGAAAAGCATCTATAATGAATGCTTAAAGCTGTAGTTCAGTAGCATGAAAGTAAAACTATAGATGATGCCTTTATGTGCATAGAACACCCTCTGCTTCTTCCAGCAAGTTTTTCTGCGTGGGTGCTGCCACAGGTAAATGTGACAATTTGGGTTTCCACCTCTGAAGCAGTTTGACAGTTTTGGCAGACAAAACAGTGCCTTATGGAAAATACAAACTAATACATGCAGCCAATTTCAAATTTAAAAAGAACAAACTTCATGAAAAGATCCAATTTTTAAACTTCTCACAGCTGCTGCCACTTGTACTTTGCCAGATCCACAATTTGCCTACTTGTGTGGTTTTGGGCCTTATGGGCCTGCTCACATTTAAGACTATTATTACTTTTAAATATTAAAGGTAACACATTTTAATAGCTGGGCTGATCGCAGCAGTCCCTAGCCTCCGCTCAGTCACTCTGGTCTCCAGACTGCCCCCCTAGTTATACCAGCATGCATACAGTATGCTGACTGTAACCATAGTGGGCAGCCAATCCTGGCTTAAAATAACCTGGAATCAGCAGTTGTCTGGCAGCAGCATCAGCACTTCTACCTGCCAGCATAACTGAGGGAGCAATGCCTGGTTGCGAGCTGCACACTCTGCCACTAATAACCATTTCCCAGTAAACAATGGGAGAGCACACGTACAAGAAAACCGACCCTTTTAATTGAGGTACTGCATTATACTGAAGGGGCTATACCACTGCTAGTATGTCATCATGTTCACACAGCCTCTACATTACGTAGACGTGGTAATCTTGCTATAAAACACCACAGAAAAGGGGAGGGCAAAGAAAAGCATTTCTGCTGCATACAGCTACACTAGAGCTGAGGCTGCTCATAAAAGTCCCCTGTGGAACATCAATATTAGATTAAAAAAGCTTTAAGCAATCACGCCTCAGTTCCTGCACTGTGCATGGAGCTCCACCACTATCAGCATAATTGAAGCTGTTTTCAAGCAGGGATGAGGAGGAACGCTTGCAAGAAACCTGAGGTAACTGGTCGACTCTCATATCTCATACCCACCAACCTCTAATGCAGCCATCATGCTGAGAGAGCACGCACCAGGCTAAACTTCTGACACGCACAAAATGACAGGTCGTGACTCCTGTGAACATACCTCACTACTGCTTTACACAAAAGCTGAGAAGCATCTTAGGTTGAGAAAAGGCATCTTTTTAGAACACTGACAAGCTTGTTAGACTACAAAAAAAACCCAAAAGAAAGATGCCATTTATTAAAAGAATGTGAAATGTTTGTACTTAAATACATCAACACCACCTGCTAAATTCTGACAGCAAATAAGGCTTTTGCCCTTCAGTTATGAAGATATTTATAATAATCTCTTCAATACATTTGGGGAAAACCATGGAAAAGGAACAGGAAGGGAAAAATTAATCAAAAAGTTACATTTTAAGATCTAAGCATATAAAATGCTTAAACATACAAGTAAATACAGTTCTAAGGTACTATCAGGAGCTTGACTTTCACGTTTTACAGTAAGATGGCCAGTTAAAGATTGGCTGTAAGCCTTGGAGACATTTGATTGGCTGTAAGACTTGGAGACGTAAGCCACATTTGAGAGAAACAGTTGCCAGTATGCAGGGATGGGGCTGTCTGCAACCTGGTCTTGCAGAAGGTGTCCATGCCCATGGCAGGGGGTTGAAACTCGATGACCTTTAACATCCCTTCCAACCCAAACTAGTCTGTGATGATGATTTTTCAAGTGTATATTCACACACAGACAAAAGCACATCAAAAAAACACCCTGTAAAAGTCACTCACAAGATGCGGACTCAATCTACATACAAGGAAAAGTTCAACTGTATGTTGATCTTCTGCTGTCATTTTAAATAACTTTCCCCAGTTTTTTAACTGAGCGAGATTTGTGCAAACTGTTACTTCCCCTCTCCTCCCCAAAACTGCCTTTGAACCCTTTGTCCAATTCCAACTTTTCCATACATTTTGTAAGCTGTCAGTGGCTAAGACAGAAACCAAGCTCAGCGCCACTGAAGAGAAACACATGAAGAACTCTCACATTACATGCTGTTTGGCCAGTTTATTCCAACTAGGTAGGTACAATTCCTGCCTGGCAACAAAACCCAAAAAACTGCCAATAAAGATAAAAAGAGCTGGGACACCCAGATATTAATATGCTACAAAGGAAAAAGGACAGGTTGACAGAAAAACAGGTTTTGAAGTTCTGCTGCTCACAGTAAATATTTTTACAATAGAGCAGTTAGTTTTGTCTTCATGGGAATACAAACTTCCATCAAATAAGTGTTCCAGAACAGCACTTTACAGTGTTTCTTACTAGCTCTCCTCTAGCATACTCAAGTTTCACGGAAGAGATTTCAGGACATATTTTGAGCTCTAAAGCATTTAATGAAGTATCCCATGGCGCTGTAGGCAGTTACTTCTATCTGTCAGACTCTGCAGTGTTTTTAGATTGAGATCTCTTCTTGCTCCTGTTTTTACTTCACTTTTTCCATTATCACCATTGACTAAAGAAAATTAATAAACCCAAAATAACCTGAAAGATAGTCAGTACTTAAAACCAAAACAACACACTGTCATTCACAACTGGTTATGCCCCCCACCATTTCATCTTTCTTATTTTTATTTAAGTGGTTAAAAAACACAGAAGTGTTGAAGGTGTTTTCACAAGCAAAAGCAAAGCTTTCCTTATTAACACAGGTGGCTTGAAGTAGAGTGACAGATGATACGGATGGGACAGATGGTGTAGCTGACATTCTGCATAGCTATGCTCTATGAAGACATTAAATTGAAAACTAATTGTACCTTGGGGGGGGGGGAGAAACCCTCAACCTGCTTTTACAGAAACCTGTGAAGACAAGGCAGCTCAGGAAGAGAGAGTGCCATGATCTTTAGAAGAGGCCAACAGAGCAGAAGGTGGGAGTGAGGCCACACAAAGAGAAGAATTTGCAGGAGGATATGTTTCACTCTTTGAACTTTTGTTTGGTTATCCTGCTTTCAGTGGAAGGGAAAAAGAAGTTACTGAAAAGCAGACATAACCACCAGGATTCTCCTGGTCCATATACAGGACAGAGCCCTTCTTTAAGTGAGCGGAACAACCCAGAAGATGCTTCCATACAGACATGCACAAAAATCAACTGCTAGCACACACAAAGATATGAACAAGCATACAAAGAATGAATCCATTAGAAACACACTACTATTTTAACCACCTTCAGCCTTGCAGAAGTGTTTCTGAAAGCCCAAAAAAAGATACTTCAGAAGTCTTCCTTGCTATCAACAGACTAAGACAGGATCAAACACTGGCATACTGGCAAATAACAACAGTTAGAAAATTCAGGTATGCAAGCGCTTGCAAAAAGATCCCTCGAACATCATTTCTTATATAGCAGAGCCACTGCAGCTGAACTGAACTGTCTAAAGCTTCACCTGCCTGACAGAAATCACTCCAGTAGTAAGGGAAGAAATTGTTGCATGGGATTAGACAATTTGAAAAGCTTCTTCATTGTTTTTTAGAAAGGATATTCTTTGCTTGGAAAAATAATTGCAGTCCCATTCCCTGTACTACGGTAACAGTTAATCCCCACAGATTTCAAAATGCCTTCCGAGGGATGCAGCTAAAAAAAGGTAGGAACAAATCAATATCTATCACCAACAAAATATAGGAGCTTTAAGGCTATTGTATGGAGGCCACCAGAATTTGAGAAAGAAGTTTGCTTGCAAAGTCAGCACAAACTAGCTCAAAAAAGAAATCCAAGCTTCATGTCTTCAGCCAAATTTGCTTTGCTTAGTAATTCAGCTGTCTGCCTGCTTAATTTCCTTAAAACCCTGTTTTCTTATTTCATATTCAATATTACTGCTATACAGTTAGCTTCAATAAGTAAAAAAATCTGCATATTAATCCACAAGTTAAATACAGTAGCCTTCAGTGATATTAGTGATGAGAATCATAGAATAGTTAGGGTTGGAAAGGACCTTAAGATCATCTAGTTCCAAACCCCCTGCCAGGGGCAGGGACACCTCACACTAAACCATGCCACCCAAGGCTCTGCCCAATCTGGCCTTCAACACCGCCAGGGATGGAGCATTCACAACTTCCCTGGGCAACCCATTCCAGTGCCTCACCACTCCCACAGTAAATAACTTCTTCCTCATATCCAATCTAAACTTCCCCTCTTTAAGTTTGAGCCCGTTACCCCTTGTCCTATCACTGCAGTCCCTCATGAAGAGTCCCTCGCCAGCATCCCTATAGCCCCCCTTCAGATACTGGAAGGCTGCTATGAGGTCTCCACGCAGCCTTTTCTTCTCCAGGCTGAACAGCCCCAACTTTCTCAGCCTATCTTCATACAGGAGGTGCTCCAGTCCCCTGATCATTCTCATGGCCCTCCTCTGGACTTGTTCCAACAGTTCCATGTCCTTTTTATGTTGAGGACACCAGAACTCAGCATGACCCAGCAGCGGCGCTCGCAGCACAGAAAGCCATCCGTATGCTGGGCTGCTTCCAAAGGAGTGTGACCAGGAGGTTGAGGGAGGTGATTCGGACCCCTCCTCTCTGCTCTCATGAGGCCCCATCTGGAGTAGTCTGTGCAGTTATGGGGTCCCCAGCACAAGAAGGACATAGACCTGCTGGGGCGAGCCCAGATGAGGCCATGAAGATGATCAGGGGGCTGGAGCACCTCTCCTATGAAGAAAGCCAGAAAAAGTTGGGCTTGTTCAGCCTGAAGAAGAGAAGGCTCAGGAAAGACCTTAAAACAAACCCTCAACATTTTAATCTGATAAATGAACAGCCCTTGGGGAAAGGAAGAAAAAAGCCATGCTGCCTTTTGACTTCAGCCTATTACACACCTTCACTTTTGCCTGTATACCTGTGTCTCAACCACATGGTGAAACACAGCATGCAGCTGATCTGGAAGAAGAAAAGAAAAAAATCATGCAACAGAGAGGAGTACTAATGCAGTTCACCACATGTCCACGCAAACAGCTGTGCCAGCAGAAAGGAGGGTGCAAACACATGTTGTCAGAAGAATGGGGGAACAGACTGCTCGTTTGGGTGAAACGGCTGTTTTGAAGAGTTGAGCCTGCAGCGTTAATCACAATGAGATGCTAGCGTAACAGATTACCATTCTGTATCCAACCTAAAAAGGAAACTCAGAGGCTACCGCCTCATTCCAAAGGAAGAAGCTTAACTACCAACAGGGCTAATTTCAGTAACAGATGGTAAACTGCTAAATTAGTCTTCATCCATCTACAAAATTCTTAAGCACTTGTTATAAACAGTTATCTAGCAACCTTTTACAGTGTTTAGACTACAGAAAAGCATCCCTGACTAGCAGCTTTATGCTAGTACCTTAAAAAAAAAAGAGAGATATCAGTAAGACTTTCTGAGGTCAACATAGCTGTGATAAAACTATTCTGAAACTTGAAAATAGAAAACATTAAGAAAGTCTCTTACACAAGGAGAAAATACTGCAGGCCTTAGAGCTGTTAAATATTTTAAATGGCACAGTACCACATCTTTATGCAACGTCTCAGGGGAATGATTCTTTCCTTGCCATTTTCAGCAGCACATTTACTAGCTTAATTCTCTATGCAGTAGTCAAATTATTTACCTTCAACAATACCCAATAAGATGGAGGTTACCATCCTACAACTTTGTCAGGCCAAGGCAAGGTACAAGCCCTCTCTAATCTACTCCAAACAGTGAAATAATGTAGGTAATATCCACCTTTACCTGTAGGTTCAACTAACCTTAGGTGCCTTTACTCTCAATGGATCCAGTAAGACAGATGATGGATGAGTATCTCTGTCTTAACAAGAACTTAAACTGTGACAGGAATTACAGCTCACAGCTCAACTCCCAGTGCTTACTGTTGCCCCTTGCCAGAAATCACCATCCTGCAAATCTCCTGAGAAAGTGAACCCTGTCAGCATTCCCAATTCAACTTAGGAAAAGTGAGCTGGGCACTCTTAACTAGATTTTTCACCCCAAAACGTTGACTGATGTGCACTGACATATAGCAGAGGACAGACAAAACCAGCTCCAACAGACCTGCCACAAGGCACAACTGATCCCAACAGCTAAGCTGGTGGTTCATCTAGGAAAATGCATTTAAGAAAAGATAGAAAATATCACACAGAGAGAATGGGGAGTGTGGGGGAGGACACTATGAGCAAAACTAGCATGGTCAGAGAAGGAGGGTGAGTGCTACAGGCACCACAGGAAATTCCCTGTAGCCCATGGAGAGGGCCATGCTGGAGCATGAGAAAAGCGTGAGGAGGAGGGAACAGGACAGAAGAGCTGTAATGGACTGACCAACAAACCCCTATTTTCCATCCCCCTGCAACCATCAGGGACAGAGGAAGTATAGAGTCAGGAGCAATGGACTAAAGTTGAGTGCTGAAAAAAAGGGGAAAAGGTGTTTTAATTTTCTTTGCTTCTCACCATCCAGCTCTATTTTACTTGGCGATAACTGAATTCATTTTCCCCACGTCCAGTCTGTTTTGCCCCTTACGGTAATCAGTAAGTGTTCCCCCTATCTTTGTCTTGCCCATGAGTTTTTCCATCTTATTTTCTCCCTGTGCTTGGTTGAGGTAGGGAGAGTGAGAGCATGGCTGGATGGGCATTTGGCCAAGGTCAAACCACTACAGCATAGTTCACAAGGTAACTTTCAATCTGAAATGTGTTTGAACTGTTGTACCCAGAAGCATTTTTATAGAGGATGCCATAGACAAACTCCACAGATGATACTGCAAATTAGAGTTTTTCCAAAAGAGATGACAGGTTTAAAATGAAAGGCACTAGCTCCATTTTCTGCTATAGTTGAAATGATAACACTTATCATTGGAGAGTACCACACATACTAACTTATGTGGGAGATGTAATGAGAAAAAAAAAGAGGCATCTTTCAGCTTAACTGACTGTTCATCAATCCCTTTAATATTTGCTTCCTAGGGGAGAGGAGGCATTTGCTGCCAAGTCCTCCAGGAAGACTTCTAAAGCAGATCAAAAGTCACTACCAATAGCAAAAAGTGAAGATATTAAAAAAACAATAAAAAAGTTACACCTAAGTTGCACTAACTTTTAGTCACTGAGAGTGGAAGTGCTTTATCTCATTCTTCATTTGCTTCAGCTACTGAGTTCACAATTGAGCCAAATGCTTTTGCTTCCACCACTTCAGCTTGGTTCTCAGCCCTTCGTAATTTCACTCACATCTGTAACTACCTCCACCTCTCCTTTTCCTCACAGAACACAAGGGTTTGCCATAATGGAAAGCTCAAACTTCCCAGCAGCAGTGCTAATTTGTACAGTCACAATTCCATGCACCCCTTCCATCAGCCTAAGCGTCTGCTAAGTCAAAAAACAAATGAGATCACGGAACTGATCTGTCTTAAGAAATAACCTTTACTGCAGAGTTCTGAGTCAAATCAGTCCCTCAGAGCAAGTTCACTACAGAGGCACAAAACCTTTTGATAGAGTAATGCTGCTCACGACGAACCACAGGCCAATCACCTTGAGAAATTGGGGTTAATCTAACTTAACTAGACAGTAACTTTTCCACCTTGTGCTGGCTCCCTGCAAAAAAACAGACGTACAATACCAACTTTAACATTCCAATTCAGACTACATAAAGCATACATTTGCTTCACATTCTTGTTCTGATTGCAGGAAACCCTTGCCAGCTGCTGGTGCTGTTATCTTCCAGCTACAGCTAATAGTTTGGATTAATTTGGGGGTATGAAATAGAAACTGAAGGGTTTAACTGCATACTGGCACATGGACAAGTTATAATTACTTGCCAAATGGCAACTCCCTGCTGTTCTGTCAGGGTGGGATAAGGGGGAGAAAAACACACTGATCTTCTTCACCAAGAACTGATAAGTTGCACACAAGAAGGTAAGCCACATGTATGCTTCCGCTTTGATTTTTGAGGGGAAGGCAGCAGGAGAAAGTAAAACGTATCAGTCAAAACTGTCTCCTACATATAGGGATAAAGCTGCATCAGAAAACCACAAAGACTTAATTCAAAAACTTTTTACAACAGTGCATCACCTTCTGGCACAAATTCTTTCAGGGTCTATCAATTCATTAGCTACAGTTATGTAAAGAACTGGCTATAACCAGCACTACTGAAAATAAATTGGTTACCTAAGCAGATGTATATTGTCAGAGAGATTTCAGCATGTTTAAGTTAAAATTATAGCACTTTAAAGCAACTACATTGGGGAAAATCTTCTGAAAAGAATGTATGCCTTTTAGGAAAAAAAAAAAAGAATTAGCAATAAAGCCCATTAAACTGTACAGCAAAGGTCAAACATCATAAACAGAAGGCTGAACTTGTGCTTTCCAGTAGCTGGCCTCCACATGAATTTTTGCCTTCCTTGCCATATAATCCCCGAGTGCCAGCATCCCACATGGCTCCACTTCCTGGACTTGTTACTGGGTTAATGTCTCTGTGCACTAATGCTTTCTTCACCCTGCAGGTTCCAGACCCCGTTATTTGCCCTTTCTATATCTACCCCCGCCCACCCCAAAAAGCAATTTCATGCTCCGAATGTCAATGTATCAAAGGCATCAGCTGTAAAAAAGAAGAATAAAACAGCAATACATTAGATTTAGAAAACATTAACTAGTACTCAATCTGTGAGTACTATCCAACAACCTGAAACTACAACCTGAAACTAAAGCTCTGCTAAGCAATCACTGTGAACTCTGAATCTCTCACAATCTTCCCTCACACACTTCTGGTTCCCCAGTTTCCATCACCACGGCGAAGTCACCCGGAGCAAGATAAAGACAAATGTAATCCAGGCAACTGCACCTTCTCAGAAAATAAATATATAATAAATAAATAAAACCAGAATCTACCCACTCTTGGAAGACAACCCTGTTGCCAAACAACAGTAACATGAAGAGAGGCATTTTTAAGGTCAGCATCACTCTCCCCCGAGAATGACCTTGTTCTCAAATTTTCCATAGCAGATTACAGGATTTTGGAACTGTGAAGCTGAGATCCTATGCAAATTCCTAGAGGATTATCTATGTACTAGCACAGATCCAGCTTTTCATGGTGCATCTGCAGCTATAGTAAAGTGAGGCATAACTAAATTCACTAAGCTAAGAGTGTCAACCATATGAAGCACATTTGCATTAGTCTTGCATTAACATACAGTGCAGTGTCAACTATCAAAGTCTGGTTAAAACAAACAGTAATTCATAATAAGCTTCCAAATGTCCAAATACCATCTGCATTGGATTTGTGTGGCAAGGTCTTGGTAGCAGGAGTCTACAGGGGTGGCTTCTGTAAGAGCATGCCAGACGCTTCCCCCATGTCCAACAGAGCCAATGCCAGTGGCTTCAAGACAGATCCACCACAGGCCAAGGCTGAGCCCATCAGTGATGGTAGTAGTGACTCTTGGATAACATAGTTAAGGATGGACGGGGTGGAACTGGGTGGCAGCAGCTGAAAAGAGGCATGAGACGTGACAGCAAAGCTCTGCAGACACCAAGGTCAGTGCAGGAGAGAAGGTGCTCCAGGCACCAGAGCAGAGATTCCCCTGCAGCCCACGGTGAGGCAAGGCTGTGCCCCAACAGCACGTGGAGTTCCATGGTGGAGCAGATCACCTGCAGCCTCTGGAGGACCCCACACCGGAGCAGGGGGATGCCTGAAGGAGGCTGTGACCCTGTGGACACCCATGTTGGAGCAGGATCCTGGCAGGACCTGTGGCCACGTGGAGAGAGGAGTACACACTGGAGGGCTTTGCTGCAGGATGGGTGACCCCACAGAGGACCCAGGCTGGAACAGTCTGCTGCTGAAGAACTGCATCCCATGGAAGGGACCCACACTGGAGCAGTCTGTGAAGAACTGCAGCTCATGGGAAGGACTCATGCTGGAGAAGTTCATGGAGGACTGTATCCCATGAGAGGGACCCCATGCTGGAGTAGGGGATGAGTGTGAGGAGTCCTCCCATGGAGGAAGGAACAGCAGAGACAGCATGTGACGAACTGCAACCCCTATTCCCAGTGTCCCCCATGAAGCACAGAGGGAAGGGAAAAGAAGAGAATTCAGGAGTATAGTTGAGCCCAGGAAGAAGGGAGGGGTGGGAAGAAAGTGTTTAAAGATTTAGTTTTTATCTTCTCATTATCCTACTCTGATTTGATTTGTAATAAATTAAACTGATTTCCCCAAGTAGTCTGGTTTGCCCATGGTGGTAAGGGGTGAATGATCTCTGTCTGTGTCCTGACCCAGGAGCCTGTCATTGCGTGATCGTCCCTCTTTGCAGCTGAGGAGCAGAATGACAGAGCAGCTTTGGTGGGCACCTAGTGTCCTGCCAGGGTTAACCCACCACACCATCTACAACAAAATTTGCACTCACTTCTATTAATCCACCAGTTACATGTAACTATGAAACTGTGGGTTTGTTTTGTACTGTTACACAAAACAAACTTTTATTATATACTGTACTTGTCTGTTACACTTCCATGGGCTTCCGTGTTAAACAACTCCATGCAAAGCAATAAAAACCTGTTAGCATTAGTCTCAGAAAGCTTGGGGTACTACAGATTTGTACTACCTCAACGTTACTAAAGTATCATACCAGAAAGTGGTCCAGCAACAGGAACTTCTGTGTTTAGTTGGATTATTTCCTTGGTTTTCCCCAGTTTTGATTCTCTAGTGTCTACTGAAAGCTTCTTTAAGGAAAAGGCTGTGGAAAGTTAGTTATCAGCGTCCTCTTTAAGATCTTTTAATAAGACTCTATATTTTTCCTTTTAAAACTGGTACCTTGACCTATCTCAGAAGTTTTCTTATACTCTAGGCCAGGACCTTCTTCTCAGCCTCCCCCCCACACCTCCACAAAGGATATGTCCTACCAAATTTCAGGCTTCCAGCACCTGCCTATACACCCCTCCCACTACCACAGCCAGCCTATGCTGTACTAGTTGCCCGGCAAGAATACTCAATGAGGGTCACAAAGTAGCATATGTATTATCTTCCCACCTTCCTACATTGCTGGGGAGACACAGGGAAGGTGCTTTTTAGAAGAATAATACAAAAAAAAAAATCCTCTGAAAATTCATTAAATTTTCACCCATCTGTCAAATTCAAAGTTATCCACAAGATTCGAACAGCATGCAAGGGACAAAAAGCCATTATAAATACACAGTTTCTCTGACAAATACCAAGGAACAGCACTGTCCAGAAGGAACATTTTCCATGCGTAACCACCATCCAAACAAACGTAACATACCACAAAAAGGTATTAAGTTTACCTCCAGTCTTTTTTATTTTATTTTTTATTCAGGAAATAAAAAAAACGGCCAGAAATGGCAGAGAAATCAAAAAAGCAACGGCGACTTTAATACTCATGTGGAGACAGACATCCATTCCCGGAAGTCCATAGCTTCCAAGACAAAGTGAGAATCTTCAAGTTGGCTGCAGTAACACTGTATAAGAACTTTTAGAAAGTTTCAGAAGTTGCTGATTAAATACCTGATTTGTATTTTAAAAAAACATATAAAGCTGGTTATACTGACCTCTAATACAGAATGCTGTAGGTGCCTACCATCACACATACTATAAGACTCTCCATAATTTTTCTCCCTGGAATCTTACATTTTGAGGTAGCATTTTGTAACTCAGCAGTTCAAATGTTACCCAGATTCTCAACAAAAAAAAAACAGCAAGCAGGATCTCACTAGGAAGATTGTGTAAATAGCTTCTTACAGGAAACAGCAAGGAAGGAACATCTCGGACAGCAACACACTACCATACAGTGGAGGAAATCAAAGCCTCAGTAATATAACATTGATAAATTCATTAATAAAGAAAAAAAATGTTTTGAAGGAGTCTTATATACTGCTTCAGATGGTTGCGCCGTAATAGCAGCTGCAGTGACTGTAACAGAAGTGCTACTAACAACCGGCTACACAGTCAACACGTAGACCTGGACTTCAAATCATGAATGATGAGATCACTGCAGCACTGAAAACAGCAGAAGAAAAACACATTTGAAAAGATGACACAAGGCAGCATTGCCTGTCCCATTCAGATCTACCAACTGCACTTGACATAGCAATGAGGTGGATTGAATGTCAGCCAAGAAAAAAAAAAAAAAAGGAAAAAAATCAGATGCAATTCAATTCCTGGAGCTACGTGACTTTGCAACACTGGAGAGAATTGGTATAGTAAGCGCTTGAAAGTAAAAACCACTGGGCTTATTTCTTCTGTATATTGCAAAAGCTTATTTTTTAATACTGGAAATACTTTTTAATAGTAGGAAAAAAGTTTACAGCATCAAATGCACACATCTATGTCAATGTGCTGTACCACATTTTTATTTTATCTTACATTAGCAGATTTTCTTTTCAAGGTGATTCGCAAGTAACCCCTGGGTTTGGACTACTGAAGCAAACAAAAATACCTCTTCTCTGTTCACAAGAGAGAAGGTTTTCCAATTCCGAGTATATCTTTAAAGATCCAAAACTGTATCATCATCTTCTACTTGCCATTTGCGATGTGCTAACACTAAGTCATAAATCTAAAGCAAGTCATCTCTTGAGCTTACAGATCATTCCCACACACACACACTCATTTAAAGTCTGTGTTTCCAAGCAAACTGAGGACAGCAAACCAGGAGTAATTCTGTATCTTCTGCAACAACTGCTTTGCAACATCTCTACTGTCACCTTTTAATTGAATTTGGGGAAAGTATTGGAAATCTAGAGCTCTCTGCTGAGACAAGGAAAGCTACTGCTCTCCCACTGGGCTAGATGACAGCCTGCACATAGCTAAGAAGCAGACTGAAGAGTACAGGGCCGCCAGTCAACCTGAGAGCCAGGCCATCTGCCAGCAGTCGGTCAAGATGAGGAAAGCCAACTGCATTTTGAGCGGTTAGCTAGATTCTGGACTTCATTACAGTCCAAACATGCACTCCTAGCCCCACCAGTCATCAGCAGTCTCCCTCAGATAGCAACACAAAGGGTGCATGTGGGCCAAAAGGAGAAGGTATTTTCCTAACTGTAACCTAAGCCATTTATTCACCATCAAATTTGTTACTATGCATAAAGAAAACCAGACCTTGTTACTGGAGTTACTTCACCTCTCTGTAACTCTTTCTTCCATTTCCTTCCCTGATCTTTCAAATTCTCACTAGCAGCAACACATCTTTCCCTCCAAGGCAACCAGCAATAGGAAATTTAACTCTAACTCAAGACTGGCAGGATGGAAAAGGTCAAAACAATTCTCACTCGAGACTCCTGAAGACTCAAGCAGCATTATTTCTAGGTCTGCACCTCTGCAGCTGCAATATTTCAAAATATGACTTTGCACATTTTTGAGGCTCTAAGTGTTTAGGCAGATTCAAGCCCTGGACTACATGCACATATGGCAACCTAACCCATTTACAGCACAGGAACTAAAGAACTGGTCCTCTAACACAAACAATCCAAGACTTAAAAGCTCTGGACTGGCTGCAGGCAACCTATAATGCATATGTGGAAACACACAACCTCCCATACACACCACCTTGTAACAGATAATAAACCCCAAAACTGTAAGGGGGAGTCCTCTAGAGAAAATCTGGAATTTCCAGGTCTTTCCACATCCCCTCTCCAGCAGGCAGATGTGGAAAGAGCTGGAATGGGACATTCCCATTCCATCGCACATCTTTGATATGAGTCACGTGTGAATTGCTCCATTTTGTTTTTCTAGAAAAGCATAAAAAACCCAAAAGCACCAAGAAGGGAATAATGCACTAGCTCACAAGTGGGTGCTCTCCTTGGTTGCGTTCAGAGGAGTTGTCAAGAGCTATTAAAATTTAACACAGGCACCAGGCTCATGACTGAGCTCTCACCACAGCTCTGCGACGAATACCAGTTCCACTGTATTATGAATCAGTGCTCCTTCTCACATCTGAGATATCAGCGGGATGAGTGTCCAACTCATTCTGTAAGATTTGTCTTTGTTGTTTT
This sequence comes from Ara ararauna, assembly GCA_028858755.1. Classification (NCBI taxonomy): domain Eukaryota; kingdom Metazoa; phylum Chordata; class Aves; order Psittaciformes; family Psittacidae; genus Ara; species Ara ararauna. The sequence goes on along the minus strand of CM054376.1, from coordinate 118,430,054 downwards.
TACTGTTTTCAATTCCGAGCAAGAATCATAGTTTAATTTGTTTCACACAAGATAAACGCTACTCCTGCTTTATTTTTACCTCATCCCCTCTGTCACCTATTAGAAAACATGATTTTAGAGAGAACAGTTTTATTTTACATCCACTTTTTAACATATTCTGTACTCAAGCATTTTACAGTGGTTGCCAGCACTGCGCACTCAACCAAGGGAGCTTCACAGCATCATGAATTATTTGTGACATTAGCCCACTTCAACAAGTAACAAGCGTGCTGTTTTCTCATGTGAGGGTTAACGAATCTGACTGGAATCACTTTTGTAAAGGGAGTGATTGCCAATTTGCAGGCTGCAATTCACATCACTGCAAATCCAGTGGGAGATAGCAGCCCTGCAAAAACATCCACGCTAGCTCCAAGTCCAAGCTATCATTTGGTAGCTTGCAACGCAGCTACCTGTATCACTGACTGACTCCAAGTCATTCAAGTCTTGGGCAGAAACAGTACTCGGAGGGTCAGCTGAAAGTACCCCGAAGTTGGAAGTCCTCACAAAGCTTGATGAATGAAAGTGGAAGCACGACACTGAACTGCCAGCACGAACACGCTAACACCGTACGGGGCGACAGCTCCGAGCGCACGCAGCAATACCGAGGCTGGCCCGGCGCGGAGAGGCACGATGCCCCGACATACGGCCGCAGCCCAGGTTTAGCTGCTCGCCGTGTTCTGCACCTCCTCGCACGGGAGGAGGAACCCGAGCCCCGCGCTCCCCCAACCCAGACACGGCGAGCGCTGCTCCGGGGAAGCCGCACCGCCGACGGGACAGAGCGAGGGGCGCGCCCGCTGCCTCCCGAGTCCCGGACCGCGTTAGGGGCGCGCGGGGACCCGCCGGACGGCCGCACGCAGGCCGTGAGGGGCCGCCGCCGCCCGAGCGGGCGCTACCGTGACAGGCGCGGGCCCGCTCCCGCCCGCCAGGAGGGCCCGGCCGCTCCCCGCCGCCCGCGCACGCCGCCGCCGGGCGCGGGAGCCCCCAGGGGAAGCAGTGAGGGGACCCGGCCCGGCGCGGCCCCTCGCTCCACGGCGGCGAGGGAAGGAGGAGGCCCGGGAGCGGCCGTGCCCCCGCCCGGCCCGGCTGCCGAGCACCGGGAGCAGCGCCCGGCCCAGCCCTGTCCGCGGCGCGGGCCCCGCGCCGTGCGCCCCCGTACCCCCGCGGGGCGGCGGGGCGGGCGGCGGTACCTTGATGATCCTGCGGGGCAGCCCGGCCATCTTGTCTCGTCGCGGTGCAGGCTCGCGGGCTCGCCTCCGCCCGGGGATCGCGCACAAACGGAAGTGGGTCCGCGCCGCGCTTCCGGCGGTACCGCCCTCGGCGCGGCACGACGGGCAATGTAGGACGCGCCCGGCCGCGGCGCCCCTGCAGCGGGGCTCCCCCTCTGCCTGAAGGGGCCCCCCCGGGACCCCGCTGCCCGCAGCGCGGCCGACGGAGCCGTGAGGCGGAGGGGGGCTGAGGTGTGCCGCGCCCCGCCGCCTCCCCTCGCGTCTCCCATCCGAAGCGGGCTGGGGCAGCCAACCCGAGGGCCGGGAGAGGTTTCCCTTCTCCCACTCCTCCAGGGTACGAGCTGCCAGGGCTGCTTGTGTACGGTCCCTCCAAGGGACCCGGTCCGCGATGCGCACCGGCTGTCTGCAAAGGCAGGAGAAACCCTTTCGAAACAAGTGTGAACCATGGCTCGGCGTGGACAGTCTTAACTCCTGGTCGGTGTGTCCTGTGCACTGTAATGGCGCAATATGTACTGTTTCCCTATTATAAGCAGTGTGATTGTTGCTAAACCTGTCACAAAGGTATCTTAGAACATCTTTATCTTAGTAATACCTGGTTAGTGAACCTCCTCACTTTCCAGCAGGAAGAAAAGTACTGTAGAAATGAGTGTGTCATTGTCACACAAGCTTCACAGGATGTTACAACAGCTGCACAGAAATCGTAACATCAAGCACCATGCATCATTATTGATGGGAAATGAAAGCACAGAAGGATGCAGTGATTTGCCACAGGCTACAAAGCAGGCTAGCAGCACAGCCAGGAGCAGAACCCTGGTGTGCACATGATTTGCTGTCAAGTGTTTTCTCCCACTTTAAAAAACAGGACTTCAAGATGACCTACATAATTTCCATACACTCCAGTAGAATGGAAAGTTCTCTGACACTGGCAAATCTGGACTACATAATTGCTGAGACATTCCTACCACAGATACCACAAACATGTTCTGTGTGCTAAAAATTAAGCGTTTAGCACACAACGGTTACAATAACACAAAGCATGTGTCAGGAGACGTGTGCCTTTGTGAGAGGCTGGTCTGAAATCAGACTCCACTGTCCATGGACTCAAAGATTGGTATGAGAAGCTGAGATGGGATTCCACCTATCTTTTGTCTCAGAGATGGGTGGGAGGAGTTGAAACTCTTCCACTGTCCATTGCGTGAAGGATGAGTGGGGAAGAGCTGAGGTTAAGATTCTTCCATCCATTACCTAGAGGACCGGTGTGAGGAATTGCTACCCATTATCCCAAGAATTGCTGCAGACACGTGTGTGCAGACATGTGCAGTTAAAGAGCTGGTTGCAAGACCAGGGAAACTGGTCCATCAGGACCGTGCAATACATTACATTAAAAACACAGGTACTCCCCCCAACTCATTACAAAAAGGGGTAAACTTAATCACCAAGAGGAACATCTCCAGGGAGCCATTGCCATGAGGATGACTCCAGAAGGACACCTCCGTGAGGTCACTTTCCACAGACGACTATGGACCCTGAGGTGTGGTGGGGGGCTACGGCAGGCCCGTGGACTCCCTGACTGAAGATATGAAGTTAGAACTCAATCTCGAAGATGTTGAAGTGTATCCATGAGAAATGAAGCACCGAAGGCATCCGAGTGGGAAAGCAGAAGGCATCCGAATGGGAAGGTAAAAGGCATCTGGAGGAGCGAGTCAGATAAGGGGAGCAACTAGCAATAAATGAAGAACTTGGCAAAACAATGGACTTTAGTAATGCGGTAAAGGGTCATCCAATAATGTGCCATTGCTAACTAATATTAACCAATGGCTAATAATATACGTGTGTGCTAGAAAAGGTATATAAGTAGTGGTTTGTAGTAATAAAAGGATCTACCTATTTTTCTTCCTACTAAGTCACCGAAGATACGTGTGTGTGTCGTTTGTCCGTCTCAACTGCGACACTGAGGGACACTGTCCATGAGACGTCACCATGAGTGCAACTCCACAAGACTCACTCCAAGGGTTACCTCCAAGGGGACTCCAGAAGGACACCTCCATGAGGATACCCACCTCCAATGGCCTCTTGGGGGACAGTGGGCTCCGATACTGACTACAAACCCTGAAGAACTCCCACCACTGATGACGACAACAGATCCCTGGGACACCGCTGGATCCACAGTGGTGACTCTCTTTCTCTCTCTCTGCATCCCAAATCCTTTCTTAATTTTCTACCTTTTTTCCAATCTGTCTATCACTATCTTCTTTATTACAATAATTTCCCTTTTGTATAATAATTGTCCCTTCATAATAAACCAACTGATCAATTACGGTACTTGACCTTGTTGTGTCTTAATTTCACTCTTGGGATCACAAACAGAAACAGGGCCCGGCACCTGGGCTTTTACCCAGTGAGATTCTGACAGCCTTCCTCCTTCACCCTCCCCACAATACTTCCTCAAAACTTACCCACCTTTCCCTCTCTATCCTTCTCACCAAGCCGCTGGAACTATACAAGGCAACTAACAAGTGCAGCTCTGTTGGACAGTATTTTACATCCTCAGCTCAAGTTGGACACACCAGTAATTCCAAACTTCACATAAACCTGTGACAACCCATGATCTCTGTGAACTATTGTGCACATCCTTAGCCCTTTAAGCGCTCAGTTGCTCTCCCAGCTCTCTGGATGTAACTTTCTCTGAAGCCAGTCAAGTCAACAATGAAGTGGGACACACCAAGAATGCATTAAACACATTTGCAGAATCGTAGTGTAAAGCATTCATCAATAGCACTCCCTGTTCTGCAGTGGATATGGGTGAGTTCTTTTGCATACATTAGTATATGAAAAGGCACGGTTTATATATGGTCCTTCAGCAAAATATGGTCTTGCTAGTTACGTGCAGAACTATTCTTTACTTGTGGATTTTTCTTTTTACTTAATTACAACCTATTGCTACTATTAAACTCAAACAAATAGATACTTTTGTATACCGGGCAGGCACCTTCACAGGGCTCACCGTCTAACCTAAAAGGTGAAACACTGATCTCTAAGGGGGGGGGGAAGCTGTAAGGAAGAGCTGAATGTTAGGCAGTTGTTTTTCCTAGCTTTGCAGACCTTGAAGTATCTGTAGCACATCTGGTGCCTTAGAATAAATTATTATAATCTGGGCTAATAGGCCTCTCCTCCTGAGGATGCCTGGTGCCTTTGATTCCGGGGGCAGCAGTATTGGTGATTTTCTACTTTGTTGCTCTGGGGCTTGCATTTTGTTGTTTGGGGTTTTTTCAGGTAGGTGAGATCACACACACACAGATGTGAAACCTCTTCCAAATTACCACAGCACAGCTTTCCACCCCTCTCCAGGAACAAATAGGCTACATGGAAAGTATGGTATTCAAGATGTTCTTTGTATGGGCAGATGTAAACGTCAGGCCTGGGTTCATATAGGGGTTTAGAACCCATGAGGTACTAAAATTGTTCTTAAGCAATCCTTGTTCTATTGGAAGAATTTTGGGGCTGTATTTAGTGCCCTTTCTAGACCTCAGATCTTCACAACTGAAAGCTTACTTTGCAGTACATTTTACAAGTTGTAAATACAGTAACACCTTCTCAAATCACGCGTCACTTGGGAGAGCACGAGGTTGGATGGAGTAAATGAATTAAGAACACGTAGTGATGACCCCAATGCAGCAATGACCTCTGTATAAATAACTGCTTACCACCAAGCAGCACACACATTGTGTAGAGGCTCTAACTGCTTTTGAGGAGGGGATTCCAGTGAACTTGGTTTAGGGAATCAGGACTGAAAAAAGGACAAGGACAGAAGGTTGGTGAAAAGAGGAAATGAACATTCATATAATCTTGAAACTTCCTGAATAACTGAAAATATTTGTAATCAAGTTGCTATGACAGCCAGTTATAAGTAGGAGCCTTCGTTTTGAGTTAGCAGGTACACTGACGTGTGTAGAAGGAATGCAAATATTTAGGTTATATTTATAATTGATCTCTCCATGTTGTGTACATTTCACATAATACAACAGGCAGTTTAGGAACCAAGACCAAAATTGTACCTAAACCAAATGATCCCTCTTTACCCTTCTATCCCATGCTAGTAACCATTGTATGCATTGCATGGCCATCATCAAACAAAGATGAAGATGCAGCTGGAGAGTTGAAGCAATTCTTTGTGAAAGACAGCAATTCCTTGCAAATTTTATTAAAATAGGAAGACAAAAGAAATAAATAATGCTGCTGGCAATCCCACTAGGAGAAAGACTCCACAACTCAAACACTTCATTAGACATCAAAGACTCTTCACTAGGCCATATCCTCAAGACCAAATTGGAAACCAGTGTATTTTGTTTTACTGCCTGTAGAAGTGTCCTGGGTTCAGCAGCAGCAGTCATTTTTCTCCTTCGTAGTAGCTGTTCCAGTGCTGTGTTTTCGACTTTCGGCCTGGGAACAGCGCTGATAACACCAATATTTATAGTTACAGCTTAGAATGTTTGGTCTGACCTAGGACTTTCTGAGTCCCATGCTCTGCCAGGGAGGAGGGGAAGCCAGGAGGAAGCAGAGACAGGACACCTGACCCAAACTGACCAAAGAGGGATTCCATACCACAGCATGTCATGCCCAGGATGTAAAAAACGGAGGGCAGAGACCCAGAAGGGTGTGGGCGCACTGCGGGGTCAGGCTGGGTATGGGGTGGTGAGCGGTTGTATTCTCTTTCCTTGTATTTGCCTTGTCATTATTAATATTGGTGATAGCAGCAGTGGTTTGTGTTATACCTTAGTTACTGAACCGTTCTTATCTCAACCTGTGGGAGTTGCATTCTTTCGATTCTCCTTCCCATCCCTCTGGATGGACCAAAGGATGCCTTCAGGCTAAATGTGAGTAAAATGCTACTCAGTTTCTTGAAAGTGCTGGAACTTCTGCTCTGTGAACCTTGCCCTGTGTCTGTGAGATGCAACAGTGGAGTGGAGCATAGCTGGCTCAAATAAATGAATGAATGTTGAATTTATTAGTGTTGCCTTCAGTGTCCTCTTTCAGGTGTTGTAGACCAGGAATCTTGCTTCCATCTGAAGTTGCAGCAAGTCAATCTGGCAAGCTATTATGTTTTTGTTGCTCAACAAGTGGCCTGCCACATCCTGGAAGTTGCAGTTTCCATGACACCAATCTTTCTGGCTCTTCTTAGGAAGAGGCTTTTGAAGTCCACTTGCTCAGGAGAGGGCATTGAACAAAACTGCTGTTTTCTGTTGTCATATCTACAGAGATTTAGGTTGTTCCCCTTATCCATTCTAGCTCCTACAAGGACTGCTGCAGAGATCCCTAAGTATCCGTGCAAGAGCTGGAAAAGCCATTCAAACTGGCTACTCCAGAATACTGGCTTCAGATTTTGCTTCTTTGCACTCACTCTCTACCAAGTGATATCTTTGGTATTTCTGAGGGAACTTCGAACGAAAAAAGTGGCTTATAAAAGGTGGAAGCAAGGACAGGCAGCCTGGGAAGAATACAGGGATGTTGTCCGGGAAGCCAGGGACCAGGTTAGGAAAGCTAAGGCCCACTTAGAATTAAACTTGGCTAGGGATGTTAAGGATAACAGGAAGGGATTCTATAGGTACATTGCAAATAAAAGACAGACTGGGCCCTCTCCGGAAGCTAGCGGGAGAACTGGCTACCCTGGATTTGGAGAAGGCTGAGGTTCTTAATGACTTCTTTGCCTCAGTCTTCACCAGAAAATGCTCCGACCACACCACCCAAGTCTTGGAAGGCAGATGCAGGGACTGTGAGAATGAAGACCCTGGGCCCACTGTAGGAGAGGATCTGGTTCAAGACCATCTTAGGAACCTGAACGTATACAAGTCCATGGGACCTGATGAAATCCATCGGCGGGTCCTGAAGGAGCTGGCAAATGAAGTTGCTAAGCCACTGTCCATCACATTTGAAAAATCATGGCAGTCAGGTGAAGTTCCCGATGACTGGAAAAAGGGAAATATAACCCCCATTTTCAAGCAGGGGAAAATGGATGAGCCGAGGAACTACAGACCAGTCAGCCTCACTTCTGTGCCTGCTGAAATCCTGGAGCGGATTCTCCTGGAAGGCATGCTGAGGCACATGAAAAACAACAAGGTGCTTAGTGACAGCCAGCATGGCTTCACTAAGGGGAAATCCTGCCTGACCAATCTGGTGGCCTTCTATGATGGGGCTACGGAAATGATGGACAGGGGTAGAGCAGTTGATGTCATCTACCTGGACTTGTGCAAAGCGTTTGACACTGTCCCGCATGACATCCTTGTCTCTAATTTGGAGAGACATCAGTTTGATGGAATGACCACTCGGTGGATAAAGAACTGGCTGGATGGCCACACACAGAGTTGTGGTCAATGGCTCAATGTCCAGCTGGAGACCAGTAATGAGTGGTGTCCCTCAGGAGTTGGTGTTGGGACCGGTCTTGTTCAACATCTTTGTCAGTGACATGGACAGTGGGATTGAGTGTGCCCTCAGCAAGTCTGCCGATGACACCAAGCTGTGTGGTTCAGTTGTTACATTGGAGGGAAGGAATGCCATCCAGAGGGACCTTGACACGCTTGTGAGGTGGGCTGATGCCAACCTGATGAAGTTTAAGCATGCCAACTGCAAGGTCCTCCACCTGGGTCAGAGCAATCCCAGGCACAGCTACAGGTTGGGCAGAGAAGAGATTCAGAGCAGTTCTGCAGAGAAGGACTTGGGGGTGTTGGTCAATGAGAAAATGAACATGAGCCGGCAGTGTGTCCTTGCAGCCCAGAAAGCCAACCGTATCCTGAGCTGCATCAAGAGGAGCGTGACCAGCAGGTCGAGGGAGGTGATCCTGCCCCTCTCCTCTGCTCTTGTGAGACCTCACTTGGAGTACTGTGTGCAGTTCTGGTGTCCTCAGCATAAAAAGGACATGGAACTGTTGGAACAAGTCCAGAGGAGGACCATGAGGATGATCAGGGGACTGGAGCACCTCCCGTATGAAGATAGGCTGAGAAAGTTTGGGCTGCTCAGCCTGGAGAAGAGAAGGCTGCGTGGAGACCTCCTAGCATCCTTCCAGCATCTGAAGGGGGCCTATAGGGATGCTGGGGAGGGACTCTTCATGAGGGACTGCAGTGATAGGACAAGGGGTAATTGGTTCAAACTTAAACAGGAGAAGTTTAGATTGGATTTGAGGAAGAACTTCTTTACTGTAAGGGTGGTGAGGCACTGGAATGTGTTGCCCAGGGAAGTTGTGAATGTTCCACTCCTGGTGGTGCTCAAGGCCAGGTTAGAGAGAGCCTTGGGTGACAGGGTTTAGTGTGAGGTGTCCCTGCCCCTGGCAGGGGGTTGGAACTAGATGATCTTAAGGTCCTTTCCAGCCCTAACTATTCTATGATTCTGTGATCTTCCAGGAGAAGCTGTAGTAAAAAATTGCCCTCATTTTACAGCATTCTCAAATTCCCAAAAGAGGCAAATTAATCCCCCGGATGAGAGCTGGAACAAGACACTTATGTGCCAGAGAGCTTTGTCTCCTCAAGCTAGCCACACTCCCTGGACTTTCTTGCATCTTCCACGTACTTTCCCAACCCAGTGACCTTCCAGTGTCCACCCCTGTCCTTCAGGATTTTCCACTCAGCCCTTATTGCCACAGTAACTGGGTTCTGGACCTCAGCCTGCACCACCATGTGTGCATATCCTCCATTTGGCACGTGTCTTGGAAGACATCCTTGGAGAAGCACCACGGGGGATCCAGCCTAGCATACTTGTGCTTTCTGCTTCCCTGGGTAGATCAGTACTTCAACACTCCTGCTCTGGGGTTCAGTGTTGTTGCTAAAATGTATTTATTCTTTTCCGCCAGCTTATTTATTTTGAGCAGTATGGCACAGGAATTCTTTATCCACACAGTTTTTCAAAGCCACATATACCTTTAAACATATGACAATGCCATTAAAACCACCTATAAACACCTTAACATTTTCTTGGAGAGCATGGGAGGGGGGACAGAGAGGTGAAAAGGGGAGAAGAAAAAGTAGGTCCCAAAAACTAGCTTTCTAAATGCTACATGTGTAGTTTATCAAAACTTGCAGTGTTTCAGCAATCCTTGTTTTGCATGTTTGTTTGATTGTTTTAGTAAAATAAAGGTTTAATGGGGAAAAAAGTTCTGCTTTCATACCTAGTAGTGCAAGTAATGAAGTCATGCATCCTCGTTTAGACAGCTGCCCTCCCTGACTCAACGTGGCATTTCTCTTTTGCTAGGCTGAAAGATTTAGAAGTTGTGTGTTTGGAAGTCATTTAGATTGATACTTTTGTTTAAATTCAATTGAAAGTTTTCATTAAGACTCACTGCCTGGAGTTCTGTCTGATGTTGGCTTAGCACTGGTGATTGCTGTTTGCTCGCTTAATATCCTGAAACAAACCCTGCACCTCAGGCAGGATGTGAGGAGGTCTGGGATATGCCTGTATTTTGTTAGATATATGCTGATAAACAGTTCAAGGATATCATAAAGGACTTTGGATGGTTGTATTGCACTTAGTAAAGGCTTTATTAGATGCTATTTGATAGGATGAGAAAATTGGGGCTGTTCAGCCTGGAGAAGAGAAGGCTGCATGGAGACCTCATAGCAGCCTTCCAGTATCTGAAGGGGGCCTATAGGGATGCTGGGGAGGGACTCTTCATGAGGGACTGTAGTGAGAGGACAAGGGGTAACGGGTTCAAACTTAAACAAGGGAGGTTTAGATTGGATATGAGGAAGAAATTCTTTACTGTAAGGGTGGTGAGGCACTGGAATGGGTTGCCAGGGAAGTTGTGAATGCTCCATCGCTGGCGGTGTTGAAGGCCAGGTTGGACATAGCCTTGGGTGGCATGGTTTAGTGTGAGGTGTCCCTGCCCCTGGCAGGGGGATTGGAACTAGATGATCTTGAGGTCCTTTCCAACCCTAACTATTCTATGATTCTATGATTCTATTTTGTCTCCACAGCCTTGTGTCAGGGGACTGGTTGCACAAACAGACCTTAATTGCTGTTCTGGCCTCATCAGGGGCCTCCACCCTCACCCTCTGGTGGGGCTGGGTGTTCAGTCCTTCCTGAGCAGCACCTCAGCTGTGCCCACATGACTGTCAGGAGCTCCTGGACCAGCATCAGACCTGGCCTGTTACCATGTGCTGCCTGATGATCCCTGGGCCATGGGTAGGTCCAGCTGCAGTAATCCCCTTGCTCTGCTCATCTGCCTCTGGTGCAGTGTGGCTGTGCCCTGTTGGTGGGTCATGGTTTGGCTCGCCTTGGGGTGCCCTCAGCTCCCAACTCACCCACCCTGAGGGAGCAGTGCCACTCTTGCTGCTCCCTGATTCTCTTTGCTTCTGAGTTCAGAGCACCTGAAAGTGCAGGTTCGTTTCAGAAAAGCCATCTTGTCACACTACAGTTGCTGCTGATTGACTTATATCCATATTTGCATTTCAGAGGAAATTTAGGAACAGCGTTCAATAAGACTGATGTCATCTGTAGTCCTCATTTAAATCAGAGTTCATTCCTACAGCCCAGCCCCACCAAAGCCTGCCTCCACTGTGATTATTTAGGGTGTAGTTTCATGTTGGGGTTACAGCACTCTGTATTTGCATTGCTGCTGAAGATGGCTCCTGCACCCCTCTGCCACACACCACTGCTCCCTCAGCTCACATCATGATCGCATGGAAGATGAGCTGATCAAAAGGTGAATAGCTGCTGGGTGAGCAGTGAGCTGATGTGAACAGCAGGAAATCAGGCAGCTGTGTAGGCCTGGCACAGGAAAGAGGACAGGAACACATACCTGTAGCGTGAGAAGGGGACTGCCTACAGTTCGTTGCATTAGGGATAGTGAGAAACCACATATTTGAGGTAAAGTTATACCAGGCAGCTGAGTCAGTCTGGCAAAAAGAGGACTTCTTGCTTCCCCTTCCCATCTCACTCTTTTACTCTCCTTTCTCACGCACAGCGTTTCCTCCACTGTTCACTCCTGGGGCATGTCAGGCTGCTGAGCTGATTCACTGCACTAACTTATCAGGAAACCTGACATTTACTCTGGCCTTCTGCTGGACTGGTGAATTGATGTGGCTTACAGTGAGGTCCTAGCAAGCACCAGAGACAACGACAGATAAGTAACGCAAGTGGAAGTGAAATTGCCCCTTGTACTATCCATGAGTTGCTAACCCAGCTTTGGTGCCTCTTAAATTTCTGGAGAAGCTGCAGGGAACACTGAGCTCCTGCTCCCTTTCCCTGTGCTCTGCCCTATGCTCCTGATGCCTCTCTCCATTGACACAGAGCTATCAGGTACGGGGTTTAATTTTTTGGGTGAGTTACCTTTCTGACCAGCTCACTGAAGCATCAGAGCTCACACAAGAGAAGCAGTAGAAAGCAGAGTGAGTTGTGGCAGACGTAGGGTTACTCTTTCCTGTAGCAGCGACCTGTGCTGTTGGCTGAGCTGATCTCATCCCACCACACCAATACAAAGGTCAGGATGGAGAGCACAATCCTCCTGTCACAAATCCATGACCACTGCTGGGCAAGGACCATATCACTGGGATTACAGCAGTTCTGAGAATGAAGTTAGAAAACTATATTATAGAGCACTTTGTTATTCACCAACAAAGCGCTTTATAATGTCACTGTAGGCAGAAAGGTAATGAAATAATTGCAATTATGCAATTAATACTCCAGAACAATTCAACACAGCTGCTGACCACCTTCCTATGACAGCTTTTGCTGTCATCAAGTTACTCACTGAGTGGGTGCATCCAGGCCAGCTGGGCCTGTGGCTGACTAATCTTACTTCCTTCTCCTACCCCCCCTTTGCAATCTTATGAAAGTGTTAGTGCAATCACAGCTCTATTTCGAACCCCAGAATCTTTATTTTGCATAAAAGCAGTTTGATATTTTTGTCAAGTATTGTTGAAAATCTGTTCAACAGCAAAAAACAGATGTCTGTACGTACGCATAGAGAATGAATTCTTATAGTAGTATCTATTTTGTCTTAAAATGTTCTTCAGTAAATCACAGAGTATTTTACAAGAGTTGTTACAATCCTTATGTCCAAATGGTGAAACTGAGGCACAGAAGTGCAGTGTTTTTCACTTAGCACTAAGTGTAAGAGTCACTGGACTATTTTTGAATGATCTTAACTGGCACTGCTGGGTGAAACTGTACTGAGAGAAGAAACAAATCCACCAAACCCACCAGTTATTTATTTTACGAACTTAGGACATCAGAATGGGATGCTACAATTAGGAGCCATCACTATAGCAAATAACCTTTGATTGCTTCTCATTAAGTGGTTGCTTGAATGGAGGTATAATATTGCTTCCTTCAACTACAGTAATCAACAGGAACAAATTACTCAGGCTGCATATGACCACTACAGGCATTTTAGGTTTGTCATCTGTTATTTACAGTTGCTGCTTGACTCCTTACCACTAACCAGATGGACCAGTGGTGAGATGGTGTGAGATCTGCTAAAGGATGAAGATAAACTATTGATATGAGCCTTGGTGTTTACTCTGGGTGTTTACAGATTGACTTAAACTACAGAAATCTGTCTGGCTACAGCATAACTTGAGAAGATTTGAGAATTAATACCATAACTAAACTACAATGTCTCATTAGAAATTTGTACCCTAAATTTACAGAATAACCTCACAAAGATTAAGATATGCCATTCCAGGACTGAAGGCTCATCCATATCCATTGTTAAGACCCCCCTTTTGCAATAAAACAAACCCATCCATACACAAATTCAATTCCACATGTAGATGTGATTATATAGTACCTTTTCTACTCCAGGTTTAAAGGAAACAAAGGAAACCAAAAGCTGATACCTGGAAGATCTTGGAACATTGCTTTCAATGAAAAATTAAATATTTATATTCAGTTTGCTAATGAACAGTCTGAACAATTCTATTGAGAAACAACTTCCTACATATGCAGCAAAAGAGCTAGAACAGCCAAGTCCCAACATTCCATTTCCCAGAAGAGGTGCATGTGTGTGTGCACAAAACCCACGCTAATCCAGGTGCCAGCTCTGATTTATAGATTTGTTCTTCTACAACAGAGCCACCCAACGCAGTGCCGCCCTCACTACTATATAGCACTCGTTGCCTAACAATAGCTCAACTGTTTTACCATTTCCTGGAGAAGTTCGTAACCAACCGTTCAAGTAAGAACAGGTGATGGGTTTCCTTCAGTCAGACAGCAACCTAGAAAGAAAACTTTCCAGGTTTTTGAAGCCACAAAGTCCCAGAGGTGATCATAAGAGCCTCCACAGTATCCCCACCATTAATGGAGGCAGCAACCTGCTTTGCACTGAGCCAATAGAGAGTGAGCAAGTTTCCTCTTTGCTGTCTACAACCTGCTGAAGCAAGTAAGGCCATTGGCAGTTATTAATAACCCCATCTCCAGACGTGCTGGAGAAGCGTGTAGTCATGCTTCTAAGTTGTCCTTAAGCAATTCCCATCTTCCTACCGGAAAGTTGTAATCTGTCAGAACATGCTTCTAAGAATAGACGCCCAGAACATTATGCATCAGGGAGGGGGTAGACCTCATCTACCGTCTTCGAAAAGAATCTTTTTATAGAAATCATCTAAAAATAGCCTGGAAGCTCAACAGATATTGTAGTCGAGGTATCGAAAAATCAAGTTCTGCAGCACCTTCAGTTGCAAACTTTTAGAACCAGGATTTAAGTTACCAGACTTGCCAATACAGTGGTGTTTTGAAAGCACACATTTCCAGAATGAGATCATTACAGAAATGCCCACAGGTTATAATTTAAAGCTAACAATGCAATAAGGGTATAAAGCCAGAGAATCTAAAAAATCTAGTGAAGGCTGTTTCGTGAATCAGGATTCCAGAGGGCTATCAAGTGTTCCCAGTGAGTTCACACAAGGGACAGAAGATTGCTAGCAATTTCTGATGAACCTTACAAGTGATATTCCATTGCAGTGATAGGAAAGAGAAGACTAAAGATGTGTGAGCAGTAGGCAACAGGTACTGGTGGCTGATTCTCCTGGGGGGAATCAGAAATTCCCTCCAGAGAACCATGCAGCATTTGCTGTGTGGGGGAAAAATCCCACAGTTATTGAAACCAAACAGTACAGACTGGCATGTGGTGCAACATTTATTAAACAAACAGACAAAAGACCCTTCACATTCAAGATCTTCTGCTATTCTTTACAATCTCGTTGATGAGTTAGTTCCTTAGCTGCTAACAGCTGAATACCACCAGCTTATAAAACTCCACCATTAGAAGACCTGTTGGTCACGCTCAGCAGCAGCATCAGAAACTCTACTTTTTCAAACTTGTATCTGGTGACAGCACACAAACCTGTGAGTGTGTGTGTGCAGTTCCTCTGAACATACACAGGGCACTGATGAGTAAACAAAATGTCATGATAAAAGCAAATAAATTGATATCATAGAATGTTTTAGGTTGGAAGGGACATTAAAGACCATCTAGTTCCAATCCCCCATGCCATGGGCAGGGACACCTTCTACTAGACCAGTGTGCTTAAGGCCCTGTTCAACCTGGCCTTGCACACTACCAGAGATGGGGCAGCCATAGCTTCTCTGGGCAACCTGTGCAAGTGTCTCATCACCCTCACAGTAAATAACTTTTTCCTAATATCTAATCTAACTCTACCCTCTTTCAGTTTAAAGCCATTCCCCCTTGTCCTATCACTACATACCCTTGTAAAAAGTCCCTTTCCGGCATCCTTGTAAGCCCCTTTTAGATACTGGAAGGCTGCTATGAGGTCTCCACGCAGCCTTCTCTTCTCCAGGCTGAACAGCCCAAACTTTCTCAGCCTATCTTCATACGGGAGGTGCTCCAGTCCCCTGATCATCCTCGTGGCCCTCCTCTCAACTTGTTCCAACAGTTCCATGTCCTTTTTATGTTGAGGACACCAGAACTGCACACAATACTCCAAACGAGGTCTCACGAGAGCAGAGCAGAGGGGCAAGATCACCTCCCTCGACCTGCTGGTTGCGCTCCTTTTGATGCAGCCCAGGATACGGTTGGCTTTCTGGGCTGCAAGCGCACACTGCTGGCTCATGTTCGTTTTTTCATCAACCAACACCCCCAAGTCCTTCTCTGCAGGGCTGCTCTGAATCTCTTCTCTGCCCAACCTGCAGCTGTGCCTGGCATTGCTCCCACCCAGGTGTAGGACCTTGCACTTGGCATGGTTAAACTTCATCAGGTTGGCATCAGCCCACCTCACAAGCATGTCAAGGTCCCTCTGGATGGCATTCCTTCCCTCCAGTGCATCAACCGAACCACACAGCTTGGTGTCATCGGCAAACTTGCTGAGGGCGCACTCAATCTCACTGTCCATGTCACCGACAAAGATGTTGAACAAGACCGGTGCCAGCACTGATCCCTGAGGGACACCACTCGTTACTGGTCTCCATCTGGACATTGAGCCATTGAGCACAACTCTTTGCATGCAGCCATCCAGCCAGTTCTTTATCCACCGAGTGGTCCACCTATCAAATTGATGTCTCTCCAACTTAGAGACAAGGATGTCATGTGGGACAGTGTCAAACGCTTTGCACGAGTCCAGGTAGATGACATCAACTGTTCTACCCCGGTCCATCAGTTCCGTAGCCCCATCATAGAAGGCCACCAAGTTGGTCAGAAGGCTCATGTTGATGACTAATGCACTCAAGCATATCGAGAGGACAATTTTCTAAGTGGTAGAGAGAGGCTTTTAAAAATTATTTTTTCTAACAGATGCTGCTCAATGTAGAGTGGATAAGTCAAAACCAATGTTTCTTACACTGGAGAGAAAGAAGCGGGTGTGATTTGCAGTGGTCTCCACCTGTGAAGGGAGTTAATTTCAACATTTTCACTCAACAGCAAAGGATTTTTGTCTCCTGTGTGGATGAACAATATCCTTTTGATAACGCATCTAAAAATCAGAGGTGTTAACCACAGCCATCATCATCACTGAGCTTCGACAACCTTTTAAAGAAGCAATGACAACTCAGCCATGAGCACCTTCAAGATAAGTCAGGGAAGCCTTGTGCTCAATGGCTCAATGTCCAGCTGGAGACCAGCAATGAGTAGTGTCCCTCAGGGATCAGTGTTGGGACCGGTCTTGTTCAACATCTTTGTCAGTGACATGGACAGTGGGATTGAGTGCGCCCTCAGCAAGTTTGCCGATGACACTAAACTGTGTGGTTCAGTTGATAGGTTGGAGGGAAGGAATGCCATCCAGAGGGACCTTGACACGCTTGTGAGGTGGGCTGATGCCAACCTGATGAAGTTTAACCATGCCAAGTGCAAGGTCGTCCACCTGGGTCGGAGCAATCCCAGGCACAGCTGCAGGTTGGGCAGAGAAGAGATTCAGAGCAGCCCTGCAGAGAAGGACTTGGGGGTGTTGGTTGATGAAAAAACGAACATGAGCCGGCAGTGTGCGCTTGCAGCCCAGAAAGCCAACCGTATCCTGGGCTGCATCAAGAGGAGCGCAACCAGCAGGTCGAGGGAGGTGATCTTGCCCCTCTACTCTGCTCTCGTGAGACCTCACTTGGAGTATTGTGTGCACTTCTGGTGTCCTCAACATCAAAAGGACATGGAACTGTTGGAACAAGTTGAGAGGAGGGCCACGAGGATGATCAGGGGACTGCAGCACCTCCCGTATGAAGATAGGCTGAGAAAGTTTGGGCTGTTCAGCCTGGAGAAGAGAAGGCTGACGAGGAGACCTCATAGCATCCTTCCAGTATCTGAAGGGGGCCTATAGGGATGCTGGGGAGGGACTCTTCATGAGGGACTGTAGTGATAGGACGAGGGGTAACGGGTTCAAACTTAAGCAGGGGAAGTTTAGATTGGATATGAGGAAGAAATTCTTTACTGTAAGGGTGGTGAGGCACTGGAATGGGCTGCCCAGGGAAGTTGTGAATGCTCCTTCGCTGGCGGTGTTCAAGGCCAGATTGGGCAGAGCCTTGGGTGGCACGGTTTAGTGTGAGGTGTCCCTGCCCCTGGCAGGGGGATTGGAACTAGATGATCTTAAGGTCCTTTCCAACCCTAACTATTCTATGATTCTATGATTTTACTTACTATAGCTTAGGAAATGAGAATAAGCTTAAAATCCTGAACATGTTTTCTCTGCCTACCAGCATAACCACTATCTTGCTTGTACTCAGCTTCAAAAGGCTACTCTTCATCCAAGGGCTGCCCTCACCCTACTACAACGATTTCCTCATGGGAGGAACAAGCTGGTACACAACAGAAGATACCTAAAACGGTGTTGCTTCAGCCTGGTGCTTGAGCCCGGACCGGGCTCTGCTGTAGCTGAATGCAGAAACTCAGTGGGAATGATGGAGACATCTGATCTCCACAAGTGGTGGAGACTTGTAGTGGAGATGAGATCTCCCACCTCAATTCTATCTCTCCCAGTAGTACATAAAACATTTTGGCCCATATCTGCCACCTCTCTTTATAGCTTACTGAGCCTAATATTGCAAGAAAACCCAGAATGGAGGTCTTTCATCTCCCCCAGTCAGGAAAATAATGAATTAAAAAAGAAACCTTTGGTACTGCTAATGAGAACAATCAGCTCTCGAGTCATGACTTTTGGCTATACTTCTGCCACACTTCTGGAAGTTATCAGTGTAACTATAACTCTGCAGCAACAGAACTAAGTTAGACATTGCTGAAATCATGAGGCTTCCAGCAACGACTGTGTGACACTGCTGCACTGCAGCCAATGACCAGAGAAGGTGCCATGGTTTGAAGACCTCTGGAAGATGTGGCAGCCTCTTCAGGAGGCATTATCCAAGACTCTCTGAAAGAGTCATTCTGTGAAAGGAACTGAGACACAGTTGGCTGATGTGACTTAGTGATGCTTCATGGGCATGTGGAAGCTTATGGTGCCTGAGGCGTGCCGGGTACCAGAGCAGCAAGTCAGATAACTGGGTTTTGTCTCTACTTTGTCTTTCATCAATGTGTGTAAATGTAGCCCTGTCTTCAAAGAGCTTCATGACTCTGTGAGAAGCAAAGCAAGTAGCCCCAGAGCAGTGTGCCTGGGGCATTCATGTGAGTTTTCTGCATGCCCTAAATATTTGAAATGCATTATTTCATGTACATAAGGCTCAGGCCTTCCCTGTGAAAAGGTATTACAGGTACTGCGAAGCCTGGCAGGCTGAACAGAGGGAGCTGCTGCAAGCAGTGTGTAATGTAACCTGGAAAGCAAGCGGGCTGTGCTCACAAGCTTGTGAAATAACCAATAATGTCAGGGATGTCCCTTCAGCACTGGCAAGGCTGTGCCCTGAATCTTGAGTTCAGTTCTGGGCCACTCACTACAAAGGAGACAGGAGGTACTGGAGCCAGTCCAGAGAAGGGCAAAGGAGCTGGTGAAGGATCTGGAGCACAAGTCTGATGAGGAACAGCTGAGGGAACTGGGGTTGTTTAGTCTGGAGAAGAGAAGGCTCAGGGGAGACCTTATCACTCTCTACAACTATCTGAAAGGCGGATGGAGTGAGGTGGCTGGTCACTTCTCCCTAGTAACAAGCAATCGGACAAGAGGTAATGGCCTCAAGCTGCACCAGGGGAGATTTAGATTGGATATTAGGAAACATTTCTTCACCAAAACGGTTGTTAAGCACTGGAACAGGCTGCCAGGTCTGTGGTGGAATCACCGCCCCTGGAAGCGTTCAAAAACCGTGTAGATGAGGCACTCTGGGACATGGTTTAGTGGTGGACTTGGCAGTCCTGGGGTAACAGTTGGACTCCACGATCTTTTCCAACCTAAACGACTCTGCATTTCTATGGTTCAGACTACAGGAACTGAGGGCGCTCCCTCGCAGCTAATACGACACTGCAGCACATCCCCAGGACGGGCAGGTGCGCTGCTGCCTGCCGCGGGACCCCAACCGTCTCCCAGAGTCAAACAGCCGATGGCGGGGAACCCCAGCATCCCAACCCGGACGTCTGAGCACGGCCCTGCCCCGAAACCCGCCCTGGGACCTCCATGGAGCACCGAGGGCGAAGACGGGTGGGTGTCCGCCCGCGGTCCCCGGCTCTGCCGGTTGCTCCCCGCCGCCATCAGGGGCCAGCCAAGGGGCGGCCTGCTGCCGCCGCAGCCGGTTGCTAAAGTGCCTCAGAGCTCGCCACCGGGGCCGGGCAGCGCCGGGTACGGCAGGAGGTGTCAGCGCGCCCCTCCCGCGGCAGGCCCCGCCAGCAGGGCTGCCCGCACTACGTGTCCCGGCGTGCGGCGGGGCGAGCCGCCGGCGGAAGCGGAATGGTGTTGCGCGCTGTTTCCTGTGCTGCGGCGGGTGCGGGTTGTTGAAGGTACGCTGAGGGTGGCTGCTGCGCCGTGGCGGCGGACGGAGGCGGGTGGTTGTTGTTCCCGCCTGGCTGGGGTTGCCGGGCCCGGCTGTTGAGCTGCGCGCCGGGAAAGCGCCGCTGTCTGCGGATCAGGCAGGGAGGCAGGCAGGGAGGCAGGCAGGCAGGCGGGCGGGCGGGCGGGCGGGCGGGGGCAAGGCTGGGCCGCGCCGCGCCGCCCACCGTGGGTTTTGTCTTTAGTGACTTTGTGTGCTCGGCTGAAACGGGCATGGCAAGGCAGGCCTCTGAAACGGGCCAGGGGAACAGGGTTCGTGTGCTTTCAGAGGGGTTAAATTGCCGTGGTTTGTACTCTATGCTAGAATCTTCAAGGCCAGGTTGGATGGGGCTTTGGGCAACCTGGTCTAGTGGGAGCTATCCCTGCACATGGCAGGGCGTTGGAACTCGATAATACTTAGGGTTCCTTCCAGCCCAAACTGTTCTATGGTTAACGTTTAATAGCTTGCAGATCTGGTTTTATAATGGGCACTCATTTGCTTGCTTTAACAGATTAATGACTTTTTTTTTTCAAGTTAAATAATTATTAATAGAAGTCTCGGGTTTTGTATTGCTGCTTGCTGCCAACAGCCCTTTAAGGGTTTTCTGTGTGCTGTCTCGGGGGCAGGAGCGCCCCGATTTGAACTGTGCTTGAGGACAGTCCTTGAGGCAAGGCCAAGGACAGGCAGGTGTCACAGCCCGTCCTGGAACAAGGTGGTCCAGAGCCACCCTATTTCTCACACCTTTTTGTTAATGAGCTTCAAAAGCAAGTCGTGAGCAGCGCTGCAGGCGTTGGGTTAGCGTTCTCTAGATTCAGCAGCACTTATCACCAGTAAAGAAAATGATGAACAGTTAGTTGCTGAAACCGTAAAGTGCACACTTCTGGTAATGTTCCGAAGCACTAAATATGAAGTAGTTTTAAAGAGGTCTCGTTTATTTTTTTATGAGTGTGTCTAAACTGTCTCCAGTTATGTGGTTTTTAGACCTCATTATACATTCCAAAACATTTTTTTTTCCCCTGTAGCAAATGAAAGCTTAAGATGTTTATGTGTCTTTCTGTTTCTGTGACGTTCGGGTAGCATTTGAAGTATTCTAAATGGTATTTTGTAGTTTTTAGGCATATGGCTTTTGAGATGGATGAAGCAGCAGCATCTAGCCAGTTTGTAATTACAGCAAGTGCTGAGGATAAGTACTTCTATTTTTATAGTGGGTGATAGTATTTACCTCGCAAACAAGAAAAGCATGTTTTGGGAATAATTCTGTGGAGTATGCAGAAGGAAGGATGCAAAACTTAAGTAGGTATTAGTATAAAAACTGCGAAGACCAAAGCTTGGAAACCTTTTTTATAACATTGATGATGTACCTTCAAAGAGTACCTCTCAGCAAATAAAGTCTTGTTCCACGCTGACTACTAAGGAGGCAGGTGCAAGTATCTTAACTAAAGGACTTCTAAACTGTTGATAAGTAATGAAGAATTGACTGCACACATTTTATTTACCTTTATGATATTCAAGAAAGTAAAATGTTGGTCTTTTCTACCCTGAACAGCTTTGAAACTGGTTTCTTTCAGAGGGTATTCTGCAGGAAAAAAGGATATGGTGTCCACTTGAGTTCAGTCGTGTCCAGGACTGGTTTCTTCTCTGCTGCCAGCATGGCAACATCACTTAGAACTGTGTGGCCCAGCCTCTTCTGGATGCGTTCAGTAGCAGCTTGTAAGCAGGCCCCACTGCAGAGTAAGTAGTGATGAACCTGTAGAAATCCTGTATTAAAATTTGTTGAGAGCCTCTTTCCTGTGCTGCTTAAAGTAATGGAAGTGTGGAAGTCAATTTTTATTCGAACACAATCAAGTCTGATATTCCATCTTCTCTGCTGGTAATTAAAGGGGATCTTGTTTTGGTTTTTTTTCCTCTTAAAGCTTCTGTGGTCCACATATGGTGCTTCTCTAATTTATTAATTTGCTTGTAAATACCACTCCTTACCACTGTGTTCGATTTTAATTAAATTTAAATCTATTTTTTTCAAAGGGTGAGAAAAAAGGCTACAGCAAGATCTCATTACTCAATAGAAACAGAGAAGTGAAAACAGGAAATGTTATTTCTTAGCTTTTTATGTGTGTTTTGGGTGTCAATAGGTAGACGCAGCGGATGTAGTAAAGGTGGTAGAAAAGACGGGAACTGAGAAAACAATGGACATGTTACATTTTAGAGATTAGTGGGCAAGGAGGAGAAAAATCTTAGGAAGAATCCTAGGAAGAAATATGAACTATTTGCAGCAATATCTCAACAGCTTTATGATCTTAAAAGTACCTTTCAACCTGAATGATTCTATGACAAAATGGGAATGGAATTGTGGGAAAACTCAGAAGAGACTTTGGGTGGTGTGCAGTCCAACCTCCCACTCAGAGCAGGCTCAGCTCTGCAGTCACACAGGTTGCTCAAGGCCTTGTCCAGCTTCACCTTTGAAGCTTCCCAGGGCAGGGATTGCACAAGCCTGGCTGGGCCCCAGTCCACTGCCTGGCTGGCCTCATGAGAAAGATGTTTCTCTGTGTATCCAGCCAGAGCCTCTCATTTCAATTGAGGGTAGTGTTTCATGTCCTTCCACTGCACACCACTGAACAGACTGGCTCTCTTCGCCTCAGTAACCCCAACCGCCATACACAGTCACTGGGGGCTGCTTTTGTGTTTCCCCAAAGCTGCCTCTGCTTCAGGCTGAGCTAGCTCCCATCCCTCAAACTCTCCTTGCAGAGCAGGTGCTGCAGCCCTGACTATCTAGGTGGGCCTTTGTTGAACTCATGCCAGTTCATCTTTTATTAAAGGACCCCAAACTGGTCATAGGACCTAGATGTGGTGTAATAGGTGCTGAGTAGAAGGAAATAATCCCATCCCTCCATCCACTTAGTACAGTCCTGGATGCTTTTGGCTTTCTTTACTACTTGTAATTTACTAATGATTTCTTTGCTTGGAGTGGAGCTGCAGGAACCTGGGGAAAAGGGTAAAGTTCTCTGGGGTTACTGCAACCAAGACATGATAGTTTTGTGTTTTGTATAGCACATATAGAAGTCACCAGTGAAGTAAAAGTTTGATATATTTTTTTTAATAATAAATATTGCTATGAATGATATTATGATCGTGCATGTAAGTCACAAGGTAATGTTCTTTGCATATATAAAGAATATCCGCTAATGGTCAAATCTATAGGTACTTTGTTCATACTGTGGTTTTCCTTAGGAAAACAATACAACTGGAAAGGTAAATGTAGACCATAGCTACCTAGATACTGTATTTTTTGATTGCACTATATATCTGTGCAGTAAAGTGAATGTCTGTTTAGAAAGTATTTGGGTTTTGTTAATTGAAAACTGACAATGATTATAATCCCCAATTCAGACTTAAAATGAAAATGTAAATATTCTTAAACTTGGCACAGCTCTGCTTGTTTTTACATTAGTGTTTTTTATTTGGGTTTGGTTTTGGTTTTTTTTTTGCAGATGGAGCTGTGTGTCATGCTTGCCATAAATCTACATATTCAGTTCTCCCTGAAGACTACAACTGGTACTTAAATGCGCTTGCATGTGTGGCCTTTTCATGTGACATTTATTCCAGGGCTATTTTCTCTGTTGTGAAGTTGTCATATAATGGTATCAAATACACCTTCTGACAGTTTTGGATATCTGTAATAATTTCAACTAATGTACTGTTTCTGATCGTAACAATTATGAAGTTAGTATTTCAAAAAGTAAGCATAATGAAAAATCATGCAGGGCTCATTCTAAACATGGTGCTGACCCCAGTACCCCTGCAGTTTTGTTTCTGAAAATAGCTAAAAGCAGTTGTTTTCATTGATGCTTGTTGGTAAGACAAAGTCCAAGTATTTTTGTGCTGCTGCACGAGAAACTTGTGTAGAAACCAGAAAAAACAATACAAGTATAGTGAGAAACACCAGCATCCGAGTCCTACAAGGTTTTAGGAAGATAATGTGTCATGGGAACAGGAAGGAAGGTGAAAAAAGTTGTATTTCCTCAAGGAACCTCTCAGTAGTGTCTGTTCATCATGCTCGTCATCTTGTACCAAATGTAAAAATTGGAACCCCAAAGAGAGCTTTATTTCCTATTCTTTCTTTTGTAAGTGCTATACTTCTTATAAAGGCATGTTGTCCTAGAGATCATCTTTCCCCATTTGTTGATACAGTTTTACATGCAATTATCTGAAGCACTAGAGATTTTTTTTCTAACACAGCTACTTTCTTTTAGCCCTTTCTTCCTCTTCATCCAAAAAAGAAACATGAAGATGATGGTGAGGAGGGTGGAGGGGTGAAAGGGGCAGAAAAGAGGAGGTTCAGATCAAGTATTTGTGACTGTTAATTTATAAGGGTTTATTTTATACAAGATTCTTAAGAATTCATAAATGCAGAGGCAAATATACTTTTCTTTGGGACTTGGGCTGTTTATTTGTTCAGCGTTTCTGAAAATTGTAAAGCATATATTTGAGTTTTTATTTTTATAGCAAAGTGGAACTTGCAGTGACATCAGATTTGAAGACAATTGTCTGCTACCACCCGTCGCTTGAGATTCCATATGAGCATACAAAAGTAGGTCCAAATGTATACATTTATATTTTGTACTCCTGTAAAGGCATAAGTAGTTTATAATTTTGAGTCTTGAGGATATCTTTTTTTCATTTGAAATACTCAGATACTTTTTAGCATGTGATCAGCATGTCGGTGAAGTTAGTGAACAATGAATGTGGCTGCTGCCATGAGGACCTTGTTCTTAGGTGAATTGAGGGAAAGTGGCAGAGAAAGAAATGCTCAGATAGCACAGCCTATAGTAACTCAAATAGAATTAAATGAGGCACTCAGATACTTGTGCACTTCAGAGAAAACTAGTGTCTG
Source organism: Ara ararauna (assembly GCA_028858755.1). Taxonomy (NCBI): domain Eukaryota; kingdom Metazoa; phylum Chordata; class Aves; order Psittaciformes; family Psittacidae; genus Ara; species Ara ararauna. The sequence goes on along the minus strand of CM054376.1, from coordinate 118,405,586 downwards.
TATGAGTGTACTCCTCAAGAGGATGTTTGGAATGCAGGTTATAGTTCACACATCGTGATGTACAGATGCTGCAGTCCAGGCAAGAGAATATAACAAAGTGCTGCTTTCAAACTCAAGCTTTAAATTCTCTTCAGTATACTGGGCTTATAAACACTACAAAAAAAACTTTATAAATATCAAATTGTTATCTATCAGGAGTACTTACAGTGTGTTCTTTACACAGATGAAAGTAAGTTTAGAAAAGCTTTTCTAGTGTGTACTATTTGTTTCAATTTCCAGTTCTCATGCTAGTAAAACACTACAAATGGTAGCCATGTTGCTGAAGTATCCAATGTGAAAATTCTCCATTGAAAACTTAAAAAACATTTTAGTGCTCTTTGCCTGCAAGTTATATACCAATATTTTTAAATGTGTTAGTTGCATATGTCTCAGGAAAAGACTAAACCAAAGAAAAATGCTTGTAATGGTGCTAGGAGTTAGGTTTCAGGTTGATAACAAACATCTTAGTGTTAGCAGATGCACAATTAGGAAGTGACCTACACCTGGGTGGGAGCAACCCCAGGCACAGCTCCAGGTTGGGCAGAGAAGAGATTCAGAGCAGCCCTGCAGAGAAGGACTTGGGGGTGTTGGTTGATGAGAAAATGAACATGAGCTGGCAGTGTGCACTCGCAGCCCAGAAAGCCAACTGTATCCTGGGCTGCATCAAAAGGAGTGTGACCAGCAGGTCGAGGGAGGTGATCCTGCCCCTCTCCTCTGCTCTTGTGAGACGTCGTTTGGAGTATTGTGTGCAGTTCTGGTGTCCTCAACATAAAAAGGACATGGAACTGTTGGAACAAGTCCAGGGGAGGGCCACGAGGATGATCAGGGGACTGGCGCACCTCCCATATGAAGATATGCTGAGAAAGTTGGGGCTGTTCAGCCTTCAGAAGAGAAGGCTGCATGGAGACCTCATAGCAGCTTTCCAGTATCTGAAGGGGGCCTATAGGGATGCTGGGGAGGGACTCTTCATGAGGGACTGTAGTGAGAGGACAAGGGGTAATGGGTTCAAACTTAAACAGGGGAAGTTTAGATTGGATATGAGGAAGAAATTCTTTACTGTAATGGTGGTGAGGCACTGGAATGGGTTGCCCAGGGAAGTTGTGAATGCTCCATCGCTGGTGGTGTTCAAGGCTGGATTGGGCATAGCCTGGGGTGGCATGGTTTAATGGGAGGTGTCCCTGCCCCTGGCAGGGGGGTTGAAACTAGATGATCTTAAGGTCCTTTCCAACCCTTACTATTCTATGATTCTATGATTCTTCTCCAAGGTACACATCATGTAAAAGCTTTTTTAGTGGTGATGTTTATCACTATGAATAAATTTCTAAATAGAAATAATACTTTTGGATTAGCAGAAGTGAAGCTTTTGATTCTGCAGGTGAATTTTAAGGGTGAAGTTAGCAGTAATGATAACAGCAGTGCTGATTTTAGGGGTAGTGTAATCAACTGTAGCACGTGGGGTAATTCATTTTCTAGACATCTGTTCCACATTGGTGCTTTGGTTGGGTGGGTGGGGGGTGGTGGTGAACAGCTTTTACAATTACATGCATTTTTCTTTATTCCTTTGGCTTCAGCTGTCAAGAGTAACGCTATCTGTGTAGCTTGGCTTCTGATTTTTCTCAGAAAAGAGAAATATATACATACACTACTGTTTTTATAGCCCATACCACGGCCAGATCCAGTGAATAATAAAGAAGAAAACCTCGATCAAGTTTTGAAATCCAGATTGAATGAAAAAGAGCTAAAGAACAATCAAGGTCCTACAATCGAAGAGCTCAGCAAAATGTTTTACACAACAAAACATCGCTGGTATCCTGTGGGACAGTAAGTATTTTCTTTTCAATGTTTCTTCCTTTTGGAGGTAAAGGGAAATAGAGGAATAACTTAATGACCAGATTCAGCCTCAGGTAAGTCATGTGAGACAGGATACTGTTAGGACATAGGCTATTGCATAAAATCTTAAACGCAGCATTGTGTAAATAGAAAACTGTATTCCATAAGGGTTTTTCAGTGCTGCCCTTTTGGTAGCCTTTGCCACTATGAAAGATGTCACAGAGGAGAAATTTCTCATACCACCTCGTTAGTTACTAGTTCAGGTGGTTATCAAAGTTGCATAAAAGAATCTAGTAGGTAAAATACTCTCAATGGACATGACCAAACACAGCCTGGAAACTTGCACTGTGTATTTCTTAATGACTCTTCAGAGAAAAAAATTCAATAGGGCAGTTCTCAGACTTAAGAATAGTAGAGATTTCCCATTTGAATGGTGAAGGTTGCATCTCTGTGTGCCTTGTATTCAGAAAGCTGGGAAGAGGAGAGCTCCAAAGGTGCATGACAGCTTAAAGAGGAACTATATACACTCAGGTAGACCCATGAAAATACCCAGCATTCTGGTTTGTGTTACTTCTTCCCAGTCTGCTACTACATCTTTTGGTAGTTGCTAATTTCATAGCTGTGGAGGCTTGATACAAGCAGAATATTTATTTTATTTTTTTTTTATGCCCAAAAACTTTAGCTATTATGCTTTGGGGGTAGATAAAATGAATGAAATGGTAGAATTTTCTATGGCCAAAGGGTATCTGTCATTTTAACGAGCATCAAACAGGATCTTCCTTGGTTTAGGGTGGGTAATTAAGAGGAAAAAGTAGGGATCATTTTTTTGTTGTCGGAATTTGTTTTTTAGTTTGTCTGCAAAATATTACACTATTCATTGTACAGTCTGCCACCACTCCTTTAAACATTAAGTCTCTTTGTTCTGTAGCAGTCACTTTAGCCAGAGGAAAAGCTGACCGTGCAATAAAATTAACTTCAGACAAAGGATTAAGAATAAAAAGCAGTCTTTGTACCTATTCAGATGTAGAACTGACTGAATTATTGCACGCTTGTAGCAGATGTAGCAATAGAAATGATCAGCATTATGTAACTTCACAAACAACAGAGATGACATCTAATAAGTGGTGGGTGGGCTGTGCTTGTGTAACTTGTGTTTTACTTGTCTAACCTGAGATGACTTGCCGGGGGTGAAAGCATGAGGGAAATCCAAGACTGTCCAAAGCTTTCATTCACTGCAGCCTTTTTTTCTTCTAGGTATCATAGAAGACGCAGGAATCCTAATCCTCCCAAAGACCGATAATGGGGACAACTTCTTGTTCATCAGCACATTAGTAGTAATCTTTATTGGAAATAAAAATTACAGAAATTGAGATGTTTGGCAGTTCTTTGCAAGTGCTGTAACAAAAACATGCTTAGCTAAATTTGATTCTTATTCTTCTACTTCAGCAAGTTGACAGAAAAACAACAAAATGGCCCTAACGAAGCAAGGGTTCAGTGACAGCTGTTGTACGAGCATGGTCAGCCAATGACCTAGTCTTAGAGCTGGATGCAGCAGGTGATGGAGTGCTCTGATTAAACTTGGTCAGAGGCTTATCATTGGTAAAGTGAATGCATAGAAGCCTTGTGTCAGTATGGGAAGTCCAGAACTGGACACGTTAAGTGTTTGGTGTTATACTGGGAGAATAGTTATGTTTTTAGAAATCTAGTAACTGAAATGCAGGTGAGCTTGAACACTGAGGTCTTAAAAGTATTGATAAAAAATATTATATGAGGTATTTTTGAAAAGAGTGAAATAGTTTTGCTGCTTCTGTTACACTTGTAAGATATCTGATTCCATGTTTAATCCAACATCAGCCAAGTGATTGTATTTAAGGCTTATTGTCAAGTACTGAAAACTGGCCAACTTGGTTACATTTTACCATCCAAGGCATAACAACTCGCCTTTCTAAATCACCCAGCAATCCCAAATAGCTGAGAGAACTTCTGTGTTATTCATAGTTTGGGGCAGGGAGTTGCTGGGTTTGTGTTTTATACCCCACCCCATTTACCATTCAGTGAGGATGCTCTGTTCCTAAGTAAATCAGAATAGCTGTAGGGGAGGAAAAGTTCTTTGCCTCAGCAAGGTAATCAGTGAAGACTCCCAGCTCTTTCTCGCTGACCTAGGGGGAAGCATTTGCCCTTTATGACACAAAATGCTGTAAATTAAAGAAATTTTTGTTTCATTCTACTTCATAGCTTTAGCAATTTGTAGTGCTTAAATGTTTCTGCTATTATAATATTTTGTCATCTAGCCTTTTATTTTCCTCAGGAAAATGAGATTCTTTACTCTGGCCTACAGTTTTAGGCATCAGCCTTCAGACAGAAAGGGTCAGCTTGGAACGTTATTTGTAAGCAGATCCTTATAAATAATCAGAAAATAATTATCCCATATATGTCGTACATTTTGATTGTATTTCCTTTCCAAAGCAACTTGGATAATCTAGGAAGGTTCTTGTTTCTTTGCTTTAGTCTAGTGACATTTTACCAGCATGTGTTGTCTACAGGTTCTGCTACAAGTTGAGTACCATACAGTCTCTCATCTTGGTCATTGTTACTATAAAGATCACTTATTTTCTAAAGTTATTACTGAATAACCTTTTTTCCCTGAGTTTCCTGTAACTGGGGCGGGGGAGGAGATGAGAGAAGACAATGTTGGGTGTATGTAAAAGCCTTCCTTTAAATGCTTCTGGAAAATTGTACGTGAAGCTAGTCTAAGTTGTTATGTTGGTATTATTTTTAAAAATGCATTTTTAAATCCAAGTGACAGTTTAGCTGATAGTGGTTTATGATGGCAAAGCAGGAAATAGTTTTGCTTATTCTCTGTTATGTTTGTAAGATACCCGAGTCCATGTTTAAGCCTCCATCAGCCAAGCAATTTTGGCTCTGTGTTATACGATGTGTTGCTCATGTGATAACAAACATGCTATCATGAAGGAATGTCTGTTGTGTCTATGAGAAGGGTCACTGCTTACTCTGCAAGTTCAGACATGTCAAAATACTTAATTTTTTTTTCTGCTTAAAATATAACTTTTAAAATAGTTTTTAGTAATTTGTAGTACAACAAATTTTAGTATTTTGTTCAATTCATAGTACCTGGTACTGACACTGGTCCATATGTGAGCAGCTTCCATCTCACACTATTTTGTTCATGTCCCACTGTATAAAATCAAGCCCCCTTTATTTTTTGGAAGCTGAGACCTAATTTGTCACCACTTGACTCTACTCCAGCATAAGAAAAAGATATCCTTGGACTAATTTAAACTTTGAATTATTTTTCTCCCTTCTTCTCTCTGATACTTTTTCTTAGTGCTGTGTAATACTGTTAAGACATTTTGCTTTATAGAAACCTCTTGTTATCACATTTGTCTGTTCTTGCCTGTCAGACCCTGTTTATGATCAAACATTCACAATCACTGTAGAAATGTTGGATTTCTCAATGTTTCCCAAACATTTTTGGATGCTTTTTAGGTATTTTGAGGGCTAAAAACCTATGATGTGCTGGGCTGCTATTTTAAAGTACTACTTCTTCTGAGCAGTTACTGCAGGCAGAGTCTAAAACATTTTCACTTCATGTACCCTCTGCCCCTTTGTTACTACATTAATTCATAAAATTGATACTTCAAAATTTTTCCCTTATGCTGCCACTCTAAATCTTCCTATGTTCTCTTCCACTCATCTTTCTCCTGGGTCATCTGAAGCATGACCTAATAAAAATCCAGCTCTCACAGTAATTACAAGATGTCCTCCTGTTTTTCTAGATATTGAACAACTATGTAAAACTGTCTTTTTCTGTTTGTTTACTTAAAAACTTAGAAATGCATCCATTTAATTCTTGTCCCACTTCTATGTGAAAGGATAATCCATCTGAAAATTAGTTTGGGCTGTTTTCCCTTGCACTTGTTAGTTAATTGAAAACCTTAGTTGCCTAGAATATACAATGTTAAGTTTGCTTTGGTGTCTCTGTAGCTAGCTTTAGGCCCTTAGCCATTTGTTTTGCATCTAGTAGTTACCAAGTGTTTCAGCCCTTACTAAGCTCATTGCTGTTGATAGTACAGAGTTTGGTATGTCTTACTGATTTTGCCTTTTTTTAATAATTTCGATTCCGACCATTAAAATTGCAGTTCAATCCTAATGAAAAGAAAGATCTTTCACCTTCTTTAGTTAGACTTGAGTTTAAAAAAAGGAAGCATGCTTTTAAAGCAGGTTTTTGCCTTTTTTCCTGTGTGCAAATTATGTTGTTCTGCAGATGCTTGGGACTACCACCAGGAGGCAATCTTGCACAGTTACTCAACTGCATTTGTCTGAAACAAAACGGGATTTGGGTATGTCATCAAATTTAACACTCTAAGAGACATATGTTAGCTGTTCTTTAAATTTGTAAGTATTTAAGAAAAAGGAACTCCCTAGCAAGTCTGAAAGTGGTTGGATTCAAAGGGTCAAGGGTTCTTTTGTGAGATTTGCCTGTTACGTCTGCAGCATGTGGCAGGGATGCATGTTCAAACAAAAAAAGGGCCACCCTGCCAGTTTTGAAAACAACGAGCCAACAGTGGGGCAGTAACAGGACCCAACTGCCAAATACACCTGTGTGACAAGTTTCATGTCTTTAAGTTTCAGCTCCTTGTGATTATTAACAGAGGGAGGAGTGGTCCATCCATCCATCCCTTCCCGCCCCTCCAGTTACTCAGTCCTATATGAAAGTTCACTTCTTGTCCCTGTACTGTTTGTAGGGAGTCCAAATTTCAGCTACCATGTCTAAATCCTGCTATACTAGAACAAATTACTGCTGCAGCTCTGTTACAGGTCACAGTAATGACTGATATTTAAAGCCAACACTGCATTGCTCAGTGATTGCAGTCTTTACAAATTTTAGCAGCTGCTCAGCTGTGATTTGACATGCTCATTCCACCCTCAAAAGCAGTACAAAGTTATATAATGAAGAGATCAAACAGATGTAGACTGCATTCCTCTTCTGAAATAGAGGTTTGTTTTAATGCTGTAATATAATAAAACTGGCTTAAAGCAAGCTCACCAATCACTAGAATAAATGTCAGACAAATTGCGTGCCTACCATAGATACAAGTTGGATTCATCTGTAAGATTGAGACAGCTACTAATTAGACCTCTAAGCCTGAGTTAGTCTTTGTAGGCTCCCTTTATAGTCAATTGACAGGGGAAAATAAAATACCTACCCAGGGCAGTTGATCTTTAAGATTTTATTACCTAGAATGTCACACAGATTGTTCTCTGGAGGTGCTTTCTCCTCATCTATGAACGGGGAATGAAACTTAGTTGAGGTTGAGATGCCTGCATCAGAACAATGATCAGAAAAAGCAGTTTGACTTTCTTATCATATATGTGAAAGAAAAATACTGAGCTTAAGATAAAGGCAACGATGCTGCTCCTGCTAGCCTTCAATAGCATGTAGTCCATATATAGGGACTGTTTTCTCTGCATAGAGTACGTGTTTTTACTGCATAGAGCAATTCACACACATTTAATTTGTAACTTTGACTAAATTGTATATAGGATTTTAATCTCACCTCTTTATATTTAATCAACTCTCCAATGCTGAAAGATAATACTTAAGATGTTATTTCATTCCGTGTGTAGTCGAAGTAAAATAGTCATGTGTTTTACAGTACCTCTTCTAACAAGCTCATGATCACAACTGTTACCTCCAGGTGCTTCTAGAAAAGTGAACACAATCAATGATAATGTACTGGGCAAGGTGTACAGAATTATCTGAAAATTTAAATATCATTTACACAGCCTGTAAGTTCCACTGTATATAAATACAGCTGTTATGATACTGCACATCAGAAAGCAGGAGCTATGTGGAAGCTGCATGAATTGAACAGCATGTTAGGTCAACAATTTTGCGTTGCATGGCTTCTAGAGAAGTAGAAGTTTATAGCCCTGAGTACCACTTTATTAAGTGTCTTGATGTAGGTGAGAAATGATAGTCAAGGTATCACAGAGTTTTTCATTACCTCGAGGCACCACAGGAGGTTGGAATGACCAATGGAACTGACAAACTTTGCCAGATAGTCCTTCTGAAAAATCAAATAAGTAATGAATACAGAAAACAGTTGTGCTTATATCCAACTTTACTGCTTGTCAAGATGAAACAGAGTCTTCACCCAGAGGCAGTTTACCGCTTTAATTATGGCCAGTTTTGACTGCTACCAAAGTTTACAATTCCTCAGCAAAAGAATCTCCCTACCAGCAAAATATGAGTATCATAGGAAAAAAGAAAAAAAATCTGGAAGAGCTGTTTTTTAGCTTCTTCTCTGCCAAAACTAGTAGAAGTTTAACCATGTAAGTATCACAGAATATTTAAATGAATGATGAAAAGTGACTTAAACAAAGCTACCACATTAAGCCATTATCATGTAGAATAAAAATTAACTGAAGTAAAAGATTAAACTCTTAAAGCATGACTCTACTGTACAAACATCTATTTCCTACTAGCTAATGTTAACAGAGCTTTATAGTTTCATGTAAGAATTAGTGTTTCTTAAATACTGCTAGTCTTTATTATTCAAACGTACGTTGTATTTGTTTAAACAAATAATAAGCTAAGTGGCGTTTTTCTGAAGTCAGCATCTGTAGGAGTTATACTGGACCAGAGCTGTACTGCAGCAGTCATCTTCACCTTCTGCTTCAGTTAAAACACAGTGAGGTTTTCAACTGAGTCATAAGCTAATGCCAGGAAGAATTTGTCCCTGACCCCCAATTAGTTAACAATTGGTATTCAGTAGCACAAGGCTCCACATCCCTTTTCATGCTTTTTGTTATTTTGTAGTTTTTAATGGGATCACTTGTTATTTTCCAAGAATATCTCGTATCTTTATAAAACTGCCTTTCCCCCCCACAGTTTTTTCATACTGTTAAAATCCTGGCATTAGTGATGGGGAAACTGGCAGCAAGTTCCACAAATTTTAGAACTGGATTGAGAAAAAGGATTTCCTATCCAGAGTAGAGGAAAAAAAAAAAATCAGAATTCATGGTAAGTTCACCATAAGCACAGATAAGAAAATCGGCACAGAAATTCCATTTCTAGAGCACATATTTGCATGCTCAGCTCTAAAATAAACATACTGTATGTTGGTTGCATGGGTTACAATTTATTGACTTTATATGGCCATAGTTGTTGAATAAAAAGATTTGAAATGAGCCCAAAGAGGACACTAGAAAGGCTGAAAGGTGACATGATGGCATATGAGAAGAGCAGTGGTGGTCCTGACTAAGAGCAGCTCTGATTAGTACCTACACAGTGCTTAGCCAGTCCTTGCCTAGCCCAAGGACAAAATCTCAACTCATCAGAACTGGATGAGTGTTTTGCTTCAATATGACTGTTGAGGTTTAAGCCCAGCCGGTAACTTGGTACCACATACCCCTTTTCCCCACTCCCCACCCCACTGCAGGCAGGATGGAGAGGAGAATCAAAAGAATGTAAACCCCATGGGCTGAAATAAGAACAGTCCAGTAACTTAAGTATAATATAAAACTACTAGTACTAGTAATAATAAGGGGACAGAATATAAAACTAAAAAGGAACAGGGAAAAAAGTCCAACAAACAACAATAAACACAAGTGATGCACAATGCAATTGATCAACACCTGGCAACTGATACCCAGCTCAACCCGAGCAATGATCTGGGCCTTCCAGGTAACCCCCCAGTTTATATACTGGGCATGACGTGCTGTGGTATGGAACACCCCTTTGGCTAGTTTGGGTCAGATGTCCTATCTCTGCTTCCTCTCGGCTTCCTGTGCCCCTCCACACTGGCAGGGCATGAGAGAATAAAAAGTCCTTGATCAGAGTAAGCAGTACTTAGCAGCAACTAAAACACTGGTGTGTTACCAGCACTGTTGTCAGACTAAAGCTGAAGCACAGCACACCACCAGCTAATTAAGAAGAAAAATAATGGTTACAGCTGAACTCAGGACAATGACCAAGATTTTAGCTCATGATTTTGTGGAAAAGATGTATAAGAAGCCTTATATTTCTTTAAGAGTGAATCTCGTAGTCAAAATACCTGTGGTCTACCCTTTACGTTGGTCAGAAGTGGTCTTCAGCAGCAGACTGATACTCGGAGTCCCTCTGAGCATGCCCTTAACTGCTGTGTGCTGAGGAGCAAGCTCCGGCTTTCAATCCTCACACCTCCGTTACTTTCCTCTGTTCCACCTAGCCTCTTTAAAGCAATGACTCCACATCCCTGTGGGGAGAATTCACAGCAAGCACTGCTCCCATGGTCACATCTTGTCTGACTTTACCCTACATGCTCTTCTAAACTGCTCAAGCTGATTGTGCACCCTCAAAACATTACCACATCCAGAACATGAAATACATACCCTCACTTCATCCTAGGAAAGCACCATTCTCACTGCCTGCAGTACCGTTTAACATCATTTCAGATGCTTCAAACTGAAAGATAAAACAAAAAAATCTGAATTATATGTTGAGTCTATAGGGTCCAGAAAGAGCCCAAGGAGTAGTGTGGGATATGAAGCAGAGGAGTCTGCTCTAGAGGGAACTAGCCCTAGCTAGTGTGGATATAAGCCAAGCCTCTTGGCATCAGGGACTTTTTTATTTAGAAATACAAGCATGCTTCCTGAAATCAGTTAGTTGGGACCATCGTTTTTACAGACAACCTGAGCTCAGACTGTTCAGACTAGTAAGTCTGAATCAATGTGGTAAAGACTTAGTGATACATGCAAACCTAGCGACTCACATGCATAACAACTGTTCTGTAAGCAACCCGAGTCATCAAGATTGTCCAGTCCAGTTCAGAGATGCCCCACTTGACACTCCTGTAAAAATAAAAGTGTTTTTCTTCTGGATAAACAAAATTAAATATTCAGAGAAGAAAACGCATTTTTGTAACTTCCAACAAAATACAGATTTAGGAGCAAGCATCTTCTTCAGCAGTCCCCATCAGAGTAAATGAACTATACCAAAGGTCACTAAATGTTAATGTTCTGTAATTCTGGGCCTTCAGAGGTTCAAAGAAATCTCAAGAAATGGTTCAAGTTAAGGCATTTAGAAAAATAATGAGGTGAAAGGCCTTCAAAGGCTTCTGAAGAAAAAAAAACCTAAACAATAATTGGACACAATCCTTGAAATCTTCACTTAGGCATTACTAAATGAAATGTCAACAAAAGAAAATACTGGTATAAACCCCAAAGAGCTGGGTTTTTTTTCAGTTACTCTCAGGGCAGAAGGCGTTCATTTATGATTCTATGATTTAAAAATCTGTGACACTGGCAAATAAGCTGTTGACTTTCAACACCTTGCCAGGTGTTGCTTTGGGTTTTTTTTTCCAGGTATACTCCTAAATTAATTTTCCTAGAAATACACTAGCAGTTCAGCACATATTTTTTAGCAGCTCATCTCCTTACCTGGCATACTGTCGCCCCCTTAGAACAGCCCAAGGAACTGATCCTGAAAATGCAGGAGGTTAAAAGATAGGCTCCAGCTGACTGTTGGAAGTATAACTGTCAGAAGCATAACAGATGTGTTGTTTGGGGAATTTCATTGTTGCTGCATCTTTCCCATCAGCCAGTCCAAAGGGATTTCATTAATATCTCACCAGTCCTTCTGACTAAGTAGGAATTCTGACTAGATTGTGAAAGCTCCTAGAAATAATCTATTTTGAAGTGTTAAGTATATAAATGCAAACTGAGTGGAAACAGCTGCTATTTACATTCCCTAGACACAGGACTCCACTCCCTGATGGCTAGAAAAGGGAAAAAAAAGCCATTGAAAGAACATGAGGAAATTGGAAAAACATGGATCTAGTAAAAATATATGCAATGGACCACATTGTTGGGGGCTATAAATTGGTATACCCTTGCAGGTTTGCCACCACAAAGTATATAGCCCACCTGTCAGAAGGAACTTCGTGTACTTCTTGGAGAAAGGGGGGGAAGGGCTGAAGGAACGAACACGCTGAAAACAAAAGCATATGAATAAATTCATGTTTCAGCCTTTTGTGCAATGGCTAACAGAGAGCCAGGCATTTTCAGAAATAGCCTCACAGAACAAAGCCCCCATTCACAACAAGATTTTGCTATGGACTTCTGTCAGTTGGAGATTATGTTCTGGAAAAATTACTAAAGTTCCTGAAAAATATAAGTAGCATATTCTAGACCAGTGCGCCTGAAAGTGGAGGACTGTGCTGGAAGGTAAAGAAAGTGCAGTGTGAAAACTCACCCCTTTGATGAACCCAAGTTTTATCTTTTTATTGGCCTGACAGAGGCCCTGCTACATGGCCTCTGTATATGTTCCCATTCACTCACCTGCAGCAGATCCCCACAGTCACGTGTTCCACTGGAAAGCTTGCACTCCCTCCTGCCATACCTGCCTCTATTGGTAACATCACTGGCAAACATCTAGAGTAAAATAAACGGTAATAGACTGTCCTCAGAAAAGGGTAGGCATGTTTAAAAACATACACAAAATGTGACTGCTAATTTCATTTGGAGCAAACCCACTCAGTCAAATCAGCATCAGGAACCTGGGCTGGGGAAGTAAAGGCAGGATTATTTTGCTGGGTTTTCCTTATAGAAAGAAAAAGGAGTTGATACAGCTAACACAGCTGAAGATCAAGCACCACAGAAACACTTGATTCTTAGAGCCTGTAGAACTGATTCCCTCTAGGACTAGTTCTGTTTGACTTGGGATTGTTTTTTGCCTGCCAGCGCACCAAACCAGTCATAACACAGGCAAACGTGGGACAGAAATGTCATTCTTGTTCCATTTTAGATACAGACTCTTGCCTGCTGTTCTATCCTATGCAAATGATACATCCGATGGCAAAATACATCCTTTAGCTCCTTCCCAGAACAGGGTCTGATCTATAGCAGCAGGTTTTGCAGCTTCCTTCTTCTGTCTAGCTTCCTTCTGGCCTGAGATGTTGGGTAAAAATTCTGCTGTGCCTCAGGCATCTTTCTGGATCAAATTTATTCCCAGAAGGAAAATTTATCAGAGAAGTGAGCTCTGAAAAGAATGCTAAAAATAGTGTTAAAATTTGGAAATACAGGGCAATGACATTGAAGGGTGGAAAAGATGTCTAGCCCAAACTCACACTTTATAAAAGGCTTTGCATATTTTGTAATAATTATGGATATTATTTCCCTTCCCCTGTTCATTTACAAAGACAGAGATAATAACAGACTTCAGCAAATCTGAATTTGGTTACACAGAGCCATCTGTTAATTCTGGTATATGGCAGTAGAGGGCATCTAAGGACTTCTAGTCACATATGGTAAGGGCTTAAAATCAGATGGCTGAAAGAGTTACTGCTCTCATCCCCAACCATTCACCCCACCCCGTGACAGAATTTGCCACCTCAGGACCAACCAGCTCATAAAGCTGCTCCTGAATGACTGCAGTTTTGAGCCACCCTGAAGTGGGGTTGATCTTATCACACCAAATCAAAAGCTGAAGTTGTTTAAGAGGAGAGGTATGAGTTAATTTCTCATCCGTGCTGCAGGCAGCACTCTGCAGGAGTCCCAAGAAGGATGGTTCAGGTACAGCACAAGGGGAGACAGTAACTGCTTCAAGTTTTCCAATTTAGTCTATCTACTACTATTGGAGCTTTAATTTCCACATACCGGGCAAAACTGCTTACAGGAGGGGTAAGCAATCCTGGGAATGGACAGGCCATGCCAAGAAAAGGCAAGCTGTGGACCAGTGCTGTTTCCCTAACCAGGAAGAGTAGCTTTGTGTCTGCTTCCTCTGCTGAGCCCAAAAAATGCCAGTCTGTCTGTCTGGCCTGTATTTCAGTTTACATCTTCCCAACATGCCAATCAGTTATAGGACGATGCCTTGAGCCTTCCTGACATAAAACAAGCATTAATCATGACAAATAAATAGAGAGAAGGTAGTTGGCAGCTAGCACTGTTTTCTTGTCAACTGTCCAGGTTTGTGTGACATTCCACGTCCAGCCTGTCTTTACACTGAAGTGGGGAAAGCAGCCATGCCTGTCTTGAGCCAAAAGAAGCCAACACGTCAGAGGCAGGTTAAGTTTATTACCTCAAACTAACAATGCACTCATCTGAAAAGAGTATTTGATCCAAGCAGCACATACCTATACCATGGGCAGCATATTTTCAATTAACTGTAAGAAGTTGAAAATTATATAAGCACATTAGTACACATTGATTATCCTGTTATTCAAAGTCTTAAATACAGCAGCACATCAGGCCTTATACTGAAGTCTATTATAGCCTTAGCCCGAAATTTAAAAGTGGCTCATGCCCAGGAAAAGGTTCTACAACTCATTTAATGATTCACAGTACTCCTGAAATGATATTAATCTGTCTGCTTTCCATGGCAGCAATTTCAATCATAAACACTTAATTGTAGGAATTCATTCTCAAGGCCAAATAGCTCTGGATGAATTAAACCATCTTTAATATAAGAACTAGAACAGTGATTTAAAATTAATCTTTTTCTGACAGAAGACCATTTATTCAGAGACATATAACCCAGTTTCTTCTTCATCTTCATTATACTTTGCACTCAAAACTGTCCCCTTTGGAGATAGCCACTGCCTCACCTGTTTTAATTTTCCTTATTAGCTTCAGAACTGACTCTTCGACAACAAAGAAACTTTAATTACTAAGGGACTGGCAGAGCACAGGAGAGCTGCCTGCATGCTGTCTGTCAGGAAAACTTTTTCACAGACATAACTTGCTCTCTTTTAGTTTGAGAAGTAGAATTCGCAACTGGCAGAAAAACATCTCGAGCCTCCTCAAGCATAAAAGGCTTGTTTTTTCTGGCAGCATCTAGGACAAGAGTGCAAGATTTCACAGTGCTTTCAGCTGTGCTATCTCTAGGATTTTTCTAAGACAAAGATGACTATACATTTCTCAAAAAACCCATAACTTCAAAGAGTGTGGTTGTGAACATGTGTGTGTATAGGTATATGTGTATATATACACCTATACACCCTTTCTCAGGCATAGATACCCTTTTATAGCCCCTAACCCAAGGTAAACATACAGTACAGCCACAACATCTTACACTATAATCTGAATATTGAAATCCATAGCAAATATTCTCCTAGTAGTTGTTTAAAATGCCTGCTATCAAAACAGTTCTTGCCAGCAGTCTTTTTCTCTACCGTGTTCTTGAAAAGGACGTGTAATAGGAAAGAAAATGCTGTCAAAGGGTCTATATATACAAATGATCCTCAGGTAACTTCCAGCAGTATTTAGCTAGTTGTAGTTAGACAATTCACAAAATAACAAAGTGACATACCTGAATTCTGCTGTTCATAAAGAAACCTAACATAAAATAAGGTGAAAACTTCTGTGTAAATTACATTTTTTTAAATATACATATATATACTTAGTACCCTGTTGCTACATTCCACTTTTCCTTAACAAGTGCAAACAAATTATTTCTATGTTATTTTTTTTTTACTTTAAATTGTAAATGGTAAATTAGAGAAACTATAAAAGCTCCACATTTACTGGTTTTAATTAAAGATCCTAAGTGTGTCTCAATAATCTCTTACTCAGTGCAGCTGAGGCCTTTAGATGCTACCGTTAAGTTTTAAATAGTTTGAAGCACCTGATAAGATGAGAGAAGGATTTAAA
This sequence comes from Ara ararauna, assembly GCA_028858755.1. NCBI lineage: Eukaryota > Metazoa > Chordata > Aves > Psittaciformes > Psittacidae > Ara > Ara ararauna. Next base: position 118,390,064 of record CM054376.1, on the reverse strand, counting down.
TGCCACCTTTTTTTATGGTCAGAGTTTCATGCTTGCTGGTGATTACCTATCCACTGACCTGCAAGAAAATAATCCTTCTTCTTGTCCACCGTCTCTGAAAGAAAATAATCTGGATGTTATTTCAAAGTGCTGCTCTCTTAGTGCTACCTCTTGATGGTTTGCTTTTAAATCACAAGTGCTGGTTTTCTTTTAGAACACCACTCATTCATAGAAATTATTATCCACTGAATTTTTGATTATTCTCCTTTACCAAACATATATTCTCAAGAAAGTTAAAGCATTCACCTCTCAGTAGATAAAAATGGCAGGAAATAAGGTGGCAGCTGGTTAAGAGTAAAATTGTTTGGTATACATCATTATTTATTTCATCAAAACATTCTGCTCCTTGGGAAGCTGGAAAGAGCAGAGTGGTCCAATTTACTAAAAAGCTTGTCTCTCTGCTGTATTTATCCTGTTTTAGGAACTCTTTGTGAAATAAGCAAACCTTTCTCCCGACTGCTGAGTGAGACATTCTCTAAGGGCTCACACTGTGGACCTTGTTTGTGGTGTGGAGCTACAATTAACTTGTTCTAATTTGCTTGAGATAAAGGCTCAAATAGTCATATTTCTCTGCTTGAGAACCAGACATGCTGCCTGGCCACTGCAATCACGGGGCAGGAAGGAGTTACACACTGTTATTTAGCTCAGTTCAGGTGAACAGTTTTCAAATTATGGTCAATAAATAGATATAAGTGATAAGCAATAGCTGACCTTTTAACTGAAGCAAATTTTATCTGACCAAAAGGTATGTCATGGATAATGGCTATTCAGTGCTGCATCTTCAGGAAGTGGGGATGCAGAGAACAAGGAAAGGCCCCTTGTATTCTTTCAGGTAGCTAGATAAATCTAGCTAAATAAATCAGTAAACCTCTTCAGCAGACCAAAGCAAATTTTGCAAAATCAGTTGGGCCAAAATTGCATTACCCCCTCCCCCCTCGCTCACGTCATATTACATAAATAAATCAGCGTGCTAGCTCTCCAGTGAATTTGGCACACTTTTCAGGAACAAAATGAAAATAATTTCTAGCAACAGGCACTCCACACTACTGTAAAAATGTTGTTGCCTCCTTCATTGGTCATGAAAGGGGTTTTTGCCTAAAGGAAAAATAAATAAAACTACTCGTCTCTCCTCTTCTCTTGAGCATGTTTGAAAACAAGTCAGAAATATAATCTATTCTGCTTGTGATTTTCAAGAACTCTTACTGTTTATGTTTTCACTACTAACACGTATCTCAATTAAAAATTGAGATGGAAGATACCCTGCCCAAACCAAAATGCTCGTGCACAGTAGAAAGTATCTGGAAAAGAAATCACAGATTCCTAAAGTTTGTGCCTTTCATGTCCAGTTGGATGATACACCTTTAGAACTGGCTCAGAAGCATTCATAACCATATACATACAGGCAATTTTGTCCTAGAACTAATACCCCAAAACACAGACTAAAAGCACTTGCTTTGAACTGTACTTACAAATTTTAAATCCTATTTGTAAAAACTAGTTTTCTCTTCATATCAGTGGCTCTGTTTAGAAGAATCACTATTTGTTAGTTGGCAATTAAAACCTTATTTTATTTACTTGATGGAAAGCTAAGTTTTCAGTCTGCTGCTTCTTTCTCCATTTCACACCTCCCTTCTACTCAATTCTAATTTTTATAGAGTTGAACACTTAAGGCAGACCAAGCATGCAATAAACATCCTAATGCCAAAAAAGCTAAAAAGTAGTTTAAAGTATTTTCATGCACCACATGTGGCCCATAATCCCAAAAATAATTTAATCACCTTTTCTTACCCTTAAAAATTATTTATTTTTTTCTCCTCTGTGACTGTCAAAGACTCACACAAAGAGAACCAGCTAACATTGTTGAAAGCAACAGTGAAATACTAACTTACTCCACAGAGCTTATGGCACTTGGGGCAGTCTCATATCCGAGAATAAAGGTAACTGTGAACCTAAGTACCCTTCTCTTACGAGGTGCCAAAAGTGTCATTTAAAGATCGATTTTTAAGTTTGAATTTCATTGCTCTTGTAAATTTATCAGATCTTTAGTACTATTTTAAAAATGCATTAACTTCTCAGGAAAAAAAAAATGAATTAACAGAACTCTGTATAGGAAAGATCCTGCTGATATACTGCCTATTTAGTTTTTATGCTACCTTTTTCATAACAATATCTAAAGTTTTAAGTAACAAATATTTATGACATTCCTCTGTTCTTGTTACTGATTCACCACATAAATCACTGTCTTCCTCTCTGCTTTCACAGTAGCCAGCTGTGGTTTTAGAAACAAATTATTATGACTTCAAGTGACGAATAAACAGCAGAAGCAAAGGAAGTCTTGAGATACTATCCACATAAAAATGCCATTAATAAATAACACAGGCAAAGAGAACTACAGCAAAGCTGTAAAAAGGCAGCTTTGCATCTGGACAAAGATGCATTCCATTTCTCTAAGGTGAATTAAGGAACTTTGAAGGAATAGCTCTGATTTGAACACTGTTATATCAAAATAACTTATTTTTGAGCAAAAGCTCTATGCCTGCATATATGTATCTGGAATTATTTTAGCAACAAAAATCGATTTATATTCCTTTTTTGTTGTTGTTGCTGCTGTTGTTTTCTGAACATAGTGAAGCCAGTGCAATTCTGAAAATATTAGATTTTATACAAGGTCTCACATCATCAGTAGCAGAACTGTAAACTAAATTTCAAAGTACACAGACATATTTTCTCCTCTCTTCGAATCTATCCAGTGAAAAGTTAGTGGGGATTCCAGAAGGCTGATCTGAGGTTATTTGAACTGCACAGACAAGAGCAGGAACAAGAATGACCTTCAAGACCTAAATTGTTTTAAACTGTTTCTGAGAATGCTTAAGTAAGAAAACCCATGTTTGTTATTCAGACCTCATCTGATATCTGCTGTGCTGTCAGTGATTAAAACTACCTTTTTTTCCATAAACTAAATAATTAAATTCAAAAGCACCGTGGCATTACAAACCCATTAAACCATACTGACCAATTCACTTAACAAAGTTGTTATTTTCCCCCCCTCAGAACAATCTGCTTAATTACTAACTACAGTATTTATTTCTTTTAAGAGAACTACTAACTCCCAATGCTCTTCCCTCATCCCCTGATGTTTACAAATTCTAAGTAATAGCTATTACAAAAGCCTTCAAGAACTGTCCTCCATGGTACCCCGTTTTGGGGTTTTTTATTTATTTTTTAAAGAAACACTGAATTTCAGGAGTTTCTGGGGAGTGCGGCCAAGGCAGGAGACTTCCCTGTGCAGCGAGCAGACATACTGCTGCTGCCCCGCTCCCTCAGCTAGACCGTCCAGTCTAATACATATTCATTTATCCCTTAGATAACAAAGGCTTCCCACTCACACCCCGATTTTTTTAAACAGATTATTTGTTGTGTTATTTTTAGTAATTTTTCCCCAGAGGACTTAAGAAAGACAGCCCTTATTCCTCCTCCTGTTAAACCTGAAAAATACTCCCAAACATCTCCGTTGCAGGGAGCCCTGACTTGCAGCAGACTGGGACAAATAAGGCTACTTTGGCTTTGTTCCCCTGTTTTCTTTCTTATTTATATGTATAGATACTGGGGGGGAGGGGGGGGGTGTTGAGGTCTTTCTAAGTCGGATCAAGGAGCGGCGGGAGGTGGCCGGTTACCGAACAGCACCCATGGTGCAATCAATCCTCTTTAAGCCAAAAAAAAAAAAAATAATAAAAAAAAACCACCACCAGCTTCGGGTTTATTTAATAATAAGAATAAATATATAAATAAACTGAAAAATCACGGGGGGGGGGAGGAGGAGGAGGGAAAAGAGGGGGGTGAAGGAGCGGCGCGCGCATCGCCGGGTAATGGCTGTTTGTAGCAACGAGGTATTTAGCGCCGGAGGGTGAAGGGGGGTGGAGACCAGGGTGGGGTGTCCCAGGAGCTTCGGCCGCCGCAAGCCCCTGGCATGGAGTTCTTGGCATCGGCCCTCCCACCCCCCCCCCCCCCGACTCGCTCCCTGCCCCAAGGGCGGGCCCCGCCACCGCCGCCGAGCTCAGGTGCCCGCGGCTGCTGGCGTAGGGCAAGGCTGGGTAACCCCCCCCCCTTCGCCTTCAACCCCGCCATCACTGAGGAGGAGGAGGAGCAGGAGGAGGAGAGGGAAGGGGGGGGGGGGGGGGGGAAATACGCGACCCGCGTTCCCGCTCTCTCATGGTTACCTCAGGAGGTGCCGCGCCTCCCGCTCACGGGCGGCCGTTGAGGGAGCCCGCCGGTGGGACTCCCTCAACGGCCGCCCGCTCGCCGGTACCTCAGCGGCCCTCAGCCACTGACCTGGTTCGCCGCGCGTCTGCCGCCCCTCGTTGGGCGGAGGGCTGGGCCCGCGGGGACCGTGAGGTAGGGGGAGAAGGTTTTAGGAGACCGCTCGCCCCGGCGTGACAAGGGGCGGCGGCTCTCGGTGCGGCGGCCCTCGGCTGGCCGCGAGTCGCGGCGGAGGCGCCGGAGCGGGTCCTGTCACATGATGCGGTTCCTGGAAAGTTCCTGGAAAGCAGCCTTTGTATGTAGCCATCCCGGGAGGGGGGAGCGGCGGGGGCAGGATGCCCTCGCCTCGCAATCAAAGGCGAACAGACCGCCTGCGCCGGGGAGGGGGGGGAGCGGAGGGTGTTGTTTCCCCAGGAGCACCATCCTCCTCCTCCAGCAGACCGTCTGCCCCAGCGCAGTCTCGACGCTTCTCCTCGGTGCTCCCCGTGGCCGCTCAACGCCGCCGGCAGCGAGAACAACCTGAGCACCCCACCTCCAGGCGGAGACAGCGGCGGCCCCAACCCCGTCCGGCCGAGCCTGGGTGAGTCCCGGCGTCCTCCTGCCGCTCCTCGAGAGCAGGGAGCCTGCCGCCCCGCTCCCGGGCGGGCGGGATGCAGGCTTCTCCGGAGCCGGAGGCAAGCTCCTCCGGCGCTCCTCATTCCTGCCGGGAGACACCCCGGCGCAGCTAACCGCCGCGGTCTCGCAAACCCTCCGTCCCCGCCGAGTTCCTGCGGACGGCGGCACTTGGCGCCTGGGCGCTCCCGCGCTTCCCCTTCGCAAGGGGTCGCACCCGGGCACCCGCGGCAGGGCTGCTCCCACCTGCGCTCGGAGTTTGCGGCCGGCAGCCCCGCGCCCGCAGCAGCCCCGGCGACAGGCGCACCTGCGCCCGGACCCCGAGCTGGCGGCGAAATGGACGGGAATGGGCTTTGCGGGGGTTGCTGTGCGTGTGCCTGCCTGTATTGCGATAGAAACCCGGCAGAGCGACCTATCAGCTGCCGCTGAAGTTTAATTTGGAAGTTACCGAGCTCCGCCGCGGAAACTTGTGACGGGAGGAGCCACCTTGCCATAGCCCCTCACCTGGCGGCGGCTGCTGCGCACCGCGGGGCAGAAGTTCTGCCCGGCCCGCAGGCACCGCTTGGGGCCCAGCCTTTCCCGAGAGCTCTCTCTCGCCCCCGGCCAAGCCGGCGGGGCTCCCCTCGCTGCCGCTGCCAGGCTTCATGTCGCTCCCAGTGTGACGGTGCGAGAGCCAGAGGCTCTTTTCGCCCTCCCTTCCCCCCGCTCGCTTCAGCTCTGCGGAAAGATAAATTTTTTTTGTAATACCGGGAGCATTTAATGGAACGGAAAAAGCATGTTTCCTGCCCCGCGCTATATATATATCACGTCCTCCACCGCGCTGCCCCTTCCCGTACCCGAGCGGCCAGAGATCCCCGGCGCTACCCGCGCACCATCCCTCAAGCCCCCGGGCGCCCTGCTGTCTTGGAAGGACTCACTCCCGCCCCGGCAGCACGGACCGCACCTTGCTCCCGTTCCTAGAGGTACGGCTTCGCGTGTGACCTTAGTGAAAGGCGAACTGATCTGCGGCGTTGCAGCGTTCAAGCCGGCCAGCGCCGGGTCTGGGACCTGTCCCACTCCCCGTTACTCCTCCCCCCACACCAGTCCTGCTCATACCTTTACGTGCCCAGCTCTCTCCCACGACTTCCTACCTCTTCAAACCCCTCCTCCCCCCCACCTCCAGCGCTGCCCCCCAGCTTCGCCTACCGCGGACGAGGGAGCGGTGCATCAGCGGGTTTGCCCTTGCTAGAGAGCGAGACCACCTTCGCGGTCTGCCGCCTCGTCCCTGGCGGAGGGGAGTCGGGGACAGGCTGGGCGTCGGGGGGAGGAGATGTCCCTCCCCCGCTCCGCCGGGAGGTGATCTCTCGCCTCGGGTCCCTCCTCTGGATGCTGGGAAGTTCCGAAGAGGGAGCGCTAGAAACAAACGGGCTGCGTCGGGAGCGCCTCTCGCGGGGCTCGCCGCTAACCACGCTTTCTCCGCTCCCAGGCGGCGCCCGGGCCGGGGACCGGGCCATGCACCCACCGCGGCGGCGGCGGCGGTGAAGCGGAGCCTTTTCCCTGCAGGCAGCCCCTGACCTGCGTGCGAGCAGAGCCGCGCCCGCCGCCGCCGCCGCCCCCCATGACCCTGCGCTCCGCCGAGTCCCTGGAGAGCACGGAGGGCTCCCGGGCGCGCTGGGAGCACCCCGGGACGGCGGCGCCAGTTGCCGAGGAGTTCTGTGAGGCGGCGCAGTTGGCCACAGCTATGGAAGAGCTGCGGCGGGCAGGTAAGCCCGGGCTGCCGGCTTCATGGGAGGGGGAGTGCCCGGGGGAAGCGGCACCCGCCGGGGTGCCCGACTTGCCGCCGCCCGCCGCGCCACCGACCCGGGGGAGGCGGAGCGGGACGGCGGGTTGCCCCGCCGGGCCGAAAGGGGAAGCGGACCGTGGGGCGACGCTTGCCAGCGCCGCCCAGAGCTGCGGGGTCGCGGCACCGCGGCGGCGAGGAGAGGCGGCGGCTCCGACCTTCCGCGGGCTGCGGCGGCCGAAGCGAAAGCGCAGGCAGCGCCGCGCCCCGGCGGCAGTCCGTGCTCGCCGCCCGGGCGAGAGCCGGGCGCTGCTGCCGGTCGGGGCGGCCGCAGTGTGCCGGGCGGGCGGCGGCGCCGCCGCATCCCCACGCCGCCGCGTACCTGCGCTCGGCTCACCGGCGTGGCGGCGGCTCGCCCGGCCCCGCACGACGCGGGACTTGGCCGCGGGCGGACGGACGGAGTGGCTTTCTGATCTTCATCGCCTCCCCTGCTCCCTGCTAGGATTGCAGCTGCACCGCCTAAGTTGTTTTCTCAGCTCTCTGCTTCCGATTGCTAGACAAAGCACATTTCAACAACGGACTACCTAGAGTTTCCAAAGCCGGCTTTCTGCGGGCTGCCAGCGTGTGCCGTGCGGACGCCACGCTCGCCGCGGCGTGTGTGCAGCGGGGGAGCCGCGGGACGCGTCTCTGCTACCTCACGGGCAGCCCGTGGTGTCGGCAGCTTCGGTGTTAGCCTCTCAGGACGCTCTAGGAAAGTTTGTGCTCGTGTATGCATGGATAGGAAAACGAACAGTGATCTGGAAGGCTCTGTCAAACCGAGACGCATTGTGAAGCAAATGAATTTAAATCGCAAATAAAAATGTAGAATGCCTGCAGGACTTTCAAACAACAAAGGAAATGGGTTATTACAAGTATATCAGCCAAAGAGTTGCTTTTTAAACAAACACTAATAAACAAAACAAAACCCTTCTATCTTTTCTCTTTTAACAGGATGGTACTGGGGCAACATGACTGTTGCTGAAGCTAAAGAGAGATTACAGGATGCTCCTGAAGGGACCTTCTTGGTTAGGGATAGTTCACATTCAGAGTATCTTTTGACTATTTCGGTAAAAACATCAGCAGGACCGACCAATCTACGTATAGAATATCAAGATGGCAAGTTTAGACTGGACTCTATCACATGTGTCAGATCTAGACTTAAGCAGTTCAACAGCGTTGTGCATTTGATTGAGTACTATGTTCTTATGTGCAAGAACAGAACAGAAGCACCTTCAAATGGAACAGTTCATCTTTACTTGAACAAACCTCTCTATACATCCACTCCATCTCTGCAACACCGCTGCAGAATAACTATAAACAAATGTACAAATCAGATCTGGGAGCTGCCATTACCAACAAGACTAAAAGAGTATTTGAAAGAGTACCAATACCAGGTATAAATATATTTTCTAAATGCCTGTAATGTAGAGTAACTTTTAAATGCAATTCTTAAAATCAGCCAAAGAACTGAGTAACCAGTTGAACAAATCGGCATGGAATTCACTATCAAAACAGTGGCAGTTCTGGGGGAAAGGTTTTAATTTCAGATGCCACAAAGGGAGACTTTGTGTAGAATAATCTCAGCTTGCATCCTCGGGGGTTCAACAAGGTGGCATGCTATTCTTGCAAGGAGAGAGAAGCCAGGAATCTGTCCAGATCATGTTGCTTTGTCAATGGCATGAAAAACTGCACTAATTATCAAATGCTAACCGAAGTAGTGGGACTGGGAGAGACTGCAGAAGTGGTCAAAGACGTATGAGAGTGCATAAGTATCTCAGTTGTCTGATTCCATGATTAATTTGGTGCTGGTGTTCATATAATCCTGAAAGCTTAACTGGATCACGCAGTGGTAATCTTGCCAAAGTTATGCAATTAATCAAATCCAGTCAAAAAACTGATCTTGTATTCAGTCTTTATTGAACTATAATTCTTGTGCTTTTCTGCAAGCAAAGGAGCACTGCAAGTAAGAAGTTCAAAACATTGTTTTTCAAAGTTCTCCAAAAGCTGACCTTAAGGAGAAATGTCACATCTTTCATAGGAACCCAGTCTGTTGTGGATTATACCAGATTGGTATCCCAGATTTTTCAACATGGTTAACATCCTCCCAGTGGTGATATATCCATGTTATTACTAGTAAGCCTGTTTTGCTTGAGGCTTTAGGACTGTATGCTGCAGATTTGCAGTTACTCAGTTCCAATGTCAAAACATGGATATCAGCAGTTACAGCTGTCTTCTACAGTGTAGAATGTTTTCTTCAGCTTGTTTCCCAAAATGTGGGGAGGTATGTTTGGGGTTTTTTAGGGGGTTGGGGCTTTTTTTTTTTTTTCCTAATTCACCATTGTAGTTATCAGACTATTACTCAATAAAGTAAATCAAATTGCACAACAATCTCCCAATCTTTGTATGTATGGATTTGCTACTGTTTTTCAGGAAACAGTGATCTTAGGAAACTGTATCATTTCCCAGGTGCTACTCAGATGCACATGTATTGGTGAGGAAGAATATCCCTGCTTTGCCTTTATGGTGCTGCTCAAAGGAATACCTGGATTAGGTTGAGGTTAGTGGTTTAGAGGCTGCCTGCTGAATTCCTGTAGTTGGGTATTAGCATAGGACATTGCCTTTTCTGTTACAGCAGTTCTCCAAATTGGAAGAAGGGTCTGAAACCCTCAGTACCTGTTCCTTAGCCTAAATGTAAAGTGTTTAAGAGTAAAAATACCCCAGATGAGAGTAATAGGGAAGCAGTAAAGCGAGAAGCAAGGGCATCATCCTCAGTCGACTTTAACTCTTTCCCTAGCTTACTTTTTAATTAAAGCAAATAGACCTGGGTTTGAACAAGGAGGATTGTCAAGAGTTGCTGTAGTGTAGCCCTGCTCAGGCCAAAACAGAAACAATATGAAATAATTGTCTTGTTTTCTTTGTGCCTTATCCATTCTATAGTACTGTTACTATGCCCTGTACCTTCTCATAAACTCTGGAGCACCAAGCAGCTTATTTTGTTGCGTCTAAACTCCCAGAGTTACGCACTTAGCTTTGTCATTGGCATGCTGGCAGAAATGAGTAGGACAGTCATTAAGATAAGGAAGACACTGAGAACCTGAGCCAGAAAGGGATGGTTCCTTGGTAGGGCAAATACTTGGTATATTGTTCTCTCTATGGAAGAGGTGGGTTTTCTTTCTCCATGTCTTCAATTCTCTCTCCCCATTTTTAATGCAAGATTTTGTATAGAAATGGGGCAATTTTTCTCATGAAAAACAGAACAAAAGCTTTTGTTACGTAAATTTTTTCCCCATGCCCTGCCAAAGTGTAGCAGATTGTTGGAGGTTTTTCATGTCACATGATGACCACCCTCTGGTTCCCATCTCAGAAGAGCTCTTGTATTCCAGGTATGCATCGTAATCACACAGTTTTTCTGTGCTTGTCATCTGTCTTGCTAGGATCTGCCACCCTGAAGCTGAGAAGCTTTTCCTATGAGCAGTGCCTGCGAAAGAACCGTATTTCTGGGAACGCTTTCATTCTGATGAATCTGTTCTCTTACAGTCATTGTCTAGCTCTACCTTGAGATGAGATAGCTGCAGGAGAGAGTGACTTTCTACTGGGGCATTTTTGGCCAAGGTGATGCTTAGTTGTGATATGCTTGGGGTCTCAGCGGTGAGCACATTATACTAAGGTCCTTTAAAATGAGTTCACTCCAATCTAGCCTCTGGCCTGTGGGTTTAAAATCATGAACACCAGTGCTGGAACCAGCAGACTGAGAAGAGTTTTGGGGTGCAGCGAGCCATTTGCGTTGTACGTACAGGAAGTGATTTTTAGCTCACTGCTGGCAGCCTACTGTAAGCAGTGGCAGGCCAGGTGTTCCCCACAGCAGAGCCAAGCTTTGAGGAATGATGTGGGGCAGATGCAGAGCAGCTTGCTGGGCTTTTGTCGGCAGCTCTCCAAAGCACAAGGGTGAAAGGCAGGCTGAGGATAAGGAGTGCTAGTAAAGCAAAAGGTGACAATTCTTGTTAACAATCCAGAGTAGTTACTGTGATGTGGAATTAAGTCACCAAACGCTGAGCATACTGACTTACACTTTGTATTGTTTGTGTTGGTTACTGTGAGGAAAAATAGGGGCTGTAGCCAGGGCGTGCTCGAAGCACTGAACAATATTTTGAACAGACTGGAGGGGGAACTAGTCCTCTTTGTATGAAAGCAGAGTTCTTGTCCTCACTAGGATGCCAGCTGACTGATGCATTGCACTGGTAAAACTAAACCACGCTATAGCTTGCTGAAAGCTCGGCTTCATTCTAGCGCAGCACAGAGGAATGACTTGTTCTGGTACAAAAAAATCCAAGGATAGCACATGATTAGATTACAGTGGTGCAAAAATCTTGCATGTAGACCTCATGAATTTCCAGGCACTATCACGTTGTCCAGATATTTTAAAAAGAGTTCCAGTGCTTTTGGGGTGTTTGGGTTTGGTTTTCTCTTTGTTTTTTTTTTTTTCACTTTATGGATATGGCTTGTTTGCAGAAATAGCTTTTAAACTGCTGCCCCTTTGGATTCCAAAAATTACTTCTAACTGATATATGTCATCTTGAATTGCTAGTACGGAGTGTTTAGTGAAGCCAGTTTCACAGGTTCAATGCCCATGAGTCAACCCAAAATCATGATAAGGACTTTAATCCTAAGCCTTTCCCCCCCCCTCATGTATGGGTTTGTTTTTTTCATTTTTGAGTCTTGAGGTTTCAGATTTTCCAGTTTATTCCTGGAATGTTAGTTGCTGAATAATGAAAGGACAACTGAGAGCTCCACAATACTAAGAGGTGATGCTTAAAAAAAATAATAAAAACACAGTTGTGAGATGAATGATAAAAATGCAATTGGTGACTGTATTTAGTTTAGCACTAAACCTAGCAGAAGTGTGAACTATTGCTCTGGTTTAGTTGTATGGGCGTTTCCTTGCTGCCTTTTCTGTCACCAGAGACAGAAAAGGGTTCTAGTGCAAGATAGGTGGATAGACTGGGAATGTAACCAAGCAGCTGCGCCCAGTGCATCAGAAGCAATTTTGTTTTAATCTCATCTCATTAATATTTTCCTAATTGTATTTTATGTAACCACATTCTAGATCAACGATATATAATTATTAGCAAGAAAGAAAAATAGTTCACTAGAATATGGGGGCAGAGGGGTTTTTATGTTCAAAAAATACAAACATAATTTGTATTATGTACCTTCTGAATGTACTCCTCACTGAAAACTGTGGAGCTTTAGAATCTGAAACTCTTTAAGCAAACAATCTACATACGATAGGAAGGACAGGGCTCTGTAGTTGCATGAATTCCTCTACCGTGTCTTAGCAAAGTGTTCCTGGAGCTAAACTACCTTGTTGACGATCATAGGAAAACTTTATTTACTTACATGTTCTATCAAGAGCTTCTTCTTGTATTCCTGATAAAATTTGTATGGATTTTTCCTTTGTCTATAGGCTTAAGATCTAGCAGAAAGTAAGTTGAGTGGTGTAAGGGCTTGTTCTTCTTCAGCCAAAACACAATAGAAATGGGAAGAGATACCTTTAGATGTGGGTGTCATGTCTAATAGGAATTTTAGAAAACAGTGAGATAAAATTTCTGCTGACTTTGCTGTTATTAAAATAAATCTAAGTATCATATTGACTGCTAGAGGAAATGATGGCTTGAGGGATTCTAGAAGTTGTGTTACTGATTCTCAATAATAAACTTTTGAAAGGACATAAAAAAGAAAAACAAACAAAAAAACTATAGAATCAAAGGAAAATTTTAGTACATAAACTCTAAAATTTCCAAATAGAGTAACTATAAGTTACTTGGGTTGTCTGAGCTGGTTGGTGCTGCATACACAAAGGAAATGGGGATGACAAGCTACTTTGGTATCTCAGCCCAGCTCCTGAAAACCACTTCTTTATTAGCGTTCACTTCATCAGGTCTCAGTATTTTGCTAAGCCCTTAGCATGACTGAAAATGCGTGGAAACAACATTCCACCAGCACATAACTTCAGTCACCAAGGTCTGAGCACAACAACATGGTGGTTTGCCACAGCATTGCCAAGAGTGGGTAATTTCTACAAGGGGCTGAAGATCAGTCACAGAAACTGGGAAGCAGAGTTGGTGCTGCCAGGGGCTGTGAAGGCATCACTGCTGACCATTGCTGATCCTCACCTGCTGTTGTAGACAAAGGGCATGCTACAAACTGGGTAAAACACAGCTGCCAGGAAAGCAGATAAGTTACTCTGCTTGCTGAGGAGGGAATTACCTGTCTGGCTTTTGGTGTCTGAGAAGGGACTGAAGGGAAAGGCCAGCAGTTCCTGTGAGAGGTGGCCCTTCTCACAGGGTGTGTCAAATAACTAACCATCAGAACTAGTACAATGCTGAAAGGTGTATTAGTAGAGGTAAGGTCATGCCTTTAGGTCCAGGGGAGTAGCTAGTATCAGCACAATTTAAACCACATCTAAACAAAGTCTGGCTGGATAACTGAATTTCAGGAATGAAAAAATAAGTGTCTAGGAAAATCAGTCTGTCCTGGTCCTAGGGTTGCCAAGGGGAGGAGTGCTCAAAAACTCTTGTTTATTGATTGGGTTATCTACAGGGCTTTGAAGTAGCCATTGCCTCTAAGAAAATCCAGGGAAATATGAAAACATTGCATCATAATGATGGTGTTTAGGCTGCCTGATAAATTGTGGATTTTATTCAACTTAAATCCCTTTTTTAAAAAGGACTGCACCTGTGTTTTGGTTTGTTTTCTTCCAGAATTGGAGCCATTAATTCTCCAGGAACTGAAATACCAAAATAATACCATCACTTTCTACGGTAAAAAGGAGGAATAAGCTGGCATTTAGCAGGAGAAAGTTCAAACAGATAATACCCTGGGAAATTTCAGTGCTGAATGCTGCAAAGAACAAAATTAGAAAACAAACTCCAAAAATTCAATGTTCCTGCCTTAATTTTTCTTTCACTGGCAAGCAGGGTTTACGTAAGTAAATCCTTTTGTTTTCAGTCAAATTGTTCCATAACTGATGTTTCATAGCTGAGGACTGCAATTTGGTGCAAAGTCAGTTAACAACTAGTAAATGCAGAGGTATGTAAAATGTGGAAAAAGATTCAAAGCCCAAAATTATTTTTTTGACTTTATTATTTGGATCAGGGTTGATAGCAAGCATTATATAAGAAACAGTTGTAAAACTGATAGTTGAAGGCTCTAAAATCCCTTTTCAAAATGCTTTGTTACAATGTAATTGTACCTCTTTTAGATTGCAGTCCTGTTCTGCTGAGCCTCTGTGCCCACACCCAGTTTGTCTCAGGGGGCATCTCCAAATTTGAGGGATGCACCCGTATGACATATCACACATTTGCTTTTTTGTTACCTAGTGTGCAGTTTGACACAGTCTGGAGGGCAGAGTAAGTTGTGCATCATCTTACCATTTATGGGGTTTTCAGCTGGTTCATTTTCTTTTAGGAAGAGAAATACTAAACAAGACAGAGCCTGTATCAACTGCAATTTACTCATCTGTAAAATGGACTTGACATTTTGTAACTTATCAGTGTGGGGTGAAAAGTCACTCATATTTCAATCAACATTGACAGGAACTTTAGCTGCAGTGATGGAGTACCTCTGACTGGCTGCATTGCTAGAAAGAATGAAGAAAATTAGGAAAGTGAGATTCTTGTCTGACTAGCTTGCAGTGGAAGTGGCACTGCAGCTCCTGTGTGAGCTGAAGTGCTTCAGCCACGTGTTGTCTGCAAGGGAAACTGCCTGTGAGAACATAACTGTTTTCTGGCACAATTCATATGTTTAACTCCCTTGGTGGAGGATGCAGTGCCTACTGCAGGCTGCTGAACCAGCCCACTGTAACCATCCATGGGGGCAGGTTTCATTTTGAAAGGGAACATAATACAGTAAGTGAATTTTTAATTGAAGGTGAGTTCTTTTTTGTTTAAAAACAGGATGTATGGAAAAAGTATAAGCAGTGGCAAATCTCTTGCTAGGCTATCTGTCGAAACTTTCCATGAGCCATTATCAGCTCCTGAAATGCTTCACCTGAAAGTAAGAACCTTGGAAAATATAAGTACTGTATATATAACTTGTATATATATACATACATATATATAAATATGTATATAACTTGTCAAGTTCAAAGCCTGAGAAAGAAACAGAAGATTGCAAAAAACAACAGTTACTCTCCTAAATAAAACCAACCTTCCAGCCTTTTATCTAAAATGCTAGACAACCATTTCATGTGCAGTGATTTGCAAACAAAATAATTTGGTTTTGTGAAAAGGTTTCAACCTTGAATTTAAATTCCTTTTACTTACTTGTCAGTGTTTGATTTTCAGGCTAATTTGTGAATTTTCTTTGTTCTTGCATTATAACAATGGTTGTTTTACATACAAAAAATAGTTTCATAAGTCTGGAATAAATATATAGAGGCTTGCAGTATTTCATCTGTCTCCTCAAAGCATCTTTAAATTAAACTTCAAGAACAAAGACAACCATGTTAGTTCATGTATTTAGTGAAAACGGACTAAAAATTCTGAGAAATACTGAGTCACATTTTGTAAATATTAATTGCAGGGGGGTTATTGCAATTCATTGCAGAGATTATTTTTGCTTTTTTTTTTCTGGAATGAATACAAAAGTTTCACATTTGATGCCTGCTCCTTTTCTTGTAACTATTCTGCATTCAACTTTTGGCTACAGATTATTTGCATCAAAGTAAACAGCATTAAGACTTTATTCACTGCAGCACTGCTAATAAACACTTGGTTTTATTACTGAAACAAATATAAATCTATAGACGCTACACAGTCACTTCACACTCCATGGTTTAAGATGTTTTGAAACTCTCTGTGATATATTTTACCTCCATGCTGGGCATGCCTTTTAATAAAATCATACTTCTAAAGAACTTCATGATGTGTCACCTACATTTTATATTCATTGCTCTCTTCAAACCCCATTTAATTTAAAGCCTTTATTATTTATGTGAATAGAAAGTTAATAACAACCTAATAGGAAGAACAACCTAAGAGGCAGCCCAAGGGCTACTCCCCTTCAATGATTCACTTCAGTCCTGCCTGCCACCTTTTCCCAGGAGTGACAAGGAATCCCTGTTGGAGTTGCAAATGCCACCTGAAGAGTGACAGACACTCCCATCCTGCATCCCAGCACCCTCGAACCCTCCTGGCACCCAGCGCAGCACACCAAAGCTTGGTTTACAGGTCGGGCAACCTTTCCATACCAAAGCCTTCCTTTCTTGGCATCCACCTGTTTTTCAGAGGCTGGCACAGAAAACTGGGTGTTGGCATTAGGGAGGCCATGCTTGCAAAGGGGTGTACAGCAGGGACCTGGGTGAGGAGGAAGAAGACATGGAGGAAGGGATGATCGCTTGAGACAGCAGTGGATAGCAATGGCTTGCAAGACCCTCATCTGGTCTTCAGGCCGCCACTCGGACCAGCCTGACTTGTATTTTAAAGTGTTTTTGAGATGCATCACATTCAAAAACGCTTTCTGTGTTTCTTTTTCTAAAAATGACAGGCAACCATATAATATGTTTCTTTTTTTTTCCATCTTCATTTCAGAGGTTTTGTGAGAGATTTAACCAATTAGATGTGTTTTTAATAAACAAATCTAGAGGCTCATATTTCTTTTCTTTTGTCCTTAAAGTTGGAATGCTGTCCTACAGACAATTGAAAACAGCATAGTCCTAATAGATTAAATCTGCTTGCACTAGTTTTAAAAACGCATTTTGGCTCTTGTTATCAGCAGAAACAAATTAGTCTGTAGAAAACAAAATATGTACATGCTAGGATACAGTTTGACTCTAATTAGCATTAAAGATACTCTCAAAAGTTTTGGGGTTTTGGTTGGGTTTTATTTTAATCTCATTATACTTGTACAGAGTTCCTAAAAAGATTTGGGATTTTAAAGTGAGCTTTATAACTGTATTTTAAATTTTAAAATCTGGTGTTCTGACTTGTAACAACCCACATGTAAAGAGCTTTGTCAGAAGAGATGCTGCTTCACTTGGCTCCCACAGATCTGGACTTGCTATCCTGAATTCAGTGGTCCTCAAAAGTGTGGCGTGGAGACCACTGATGCTTCCCCAGTCCACAGAAACAGAAAGAGAAAGGTTTTAAGTCTAAAAATGTCTGATGATACTGATGTGTGGTACTGACTGTGGGAAGCTGAGCTGAACCTAAACTGGCTCAATTATATATCTGTCTCTAAACCTGGAATAGAACTGAACCATCCTTCTAAAATTTTGTTGAACTCAGACCAGAACTGAACTGGAAGAACTTTAGCCAGGGCTGAACCCAAACAGAACCACAATAAAAAGTTTAAGGGCTTCTCTCCTTGGACTTCAAGTATGACCTGTGTGCATCCTTATTCTGTAAGTGCAGAGTACCATCAGCACCTGGGCTTATTCTGTAAGTGCAGAGTACCATCAGTACCATCAGCTGAACTTGAACCCAAAACATCAGTAGCACATTTACAGTTTCCACTAGGGAATTTGCAGCACTAGGTATAAAGCAGTGGAAGGAAAAGGAAACACATTTTCCCTTTAATCAGACTTGGACCTCTGCTGTCACCCACCCTCTGCCTTTCCAGGCTTATCAGTTCCCTTACACTGCTTTCCGTCTTTTATTTAGACTGTAAGCAAAGACATGACTAAACACAGGCTGCAATACTGCTGCCATTTACTCCAGTGGGAATCGGAGCCGCTCTGTCCATATCCATACGTTTCGCTAACTTTCCAAGATATTCTTGGACAGTATAAAATACATAAACCTAGTTGCCTCACCTGGCAAAAAATGTGATGTAACTGCTTGTCTTCATTTTCTATTTTAAAATGTAGGCACATCATCTGCAATTAAATGCAGCTGTCGGGATTACAATGATGTGATATTTTTAAGTCTCCAAGTCTAGCCGTTCCAATTCCAGATATAATACAGTTGCTTAGATTGTGACTGAAAAAGAAAAAAGGAAAAAAAGCTGGCAATCAGCAACAGAGGAAGCACTGAAAGGAAACTCCCTGCAGCTGTGCAACACCGTGCTGAGGAATGATCATATAGACGGTCTGTGGTGCTCTCTGCTCCCTGGTGCCTGTTTGCATTGTTTACAAATGTACTTTCTCACAACCAGTACTACAAAACTATCCGCGACATGACAGTGTAAAACCGCCTCAGCTGTGCTTTGGCTGCAGCAGCAGCATACTTCATGTCTTAGAGTTACCGATCATGAGTTACTTGTGTGGTTTCCAGTGCTGTCAAGGTCATAGTAAATATGCTAATGCATCGACCTGAAACAGCTCATAGGAGCATTTAATTTTATGTCTGTGTTCCTAGAAGGCTAACGTGTATGCCTGAGGAAAAAATCAATATTTACCTTGGTTTAACAGATGTATTGGAATAGTATTTATCAATTATTCAAAAGCAACTTAAACCCCTTATATCAAATTTATTGCCTGGAAATAATCCTAGATAAAAGCATTATGTTGATTAAATCAAAATATTACTTTAAAATTGACAAATAAGTAGCATTTCTGCAGACACTGGCCACATATTAAATGGTTTTGGGGTGGGTATTTTTTTACATTTCTTAAATCCAGCAAGCAAACTTTGGTCTTAAGACGGCACTGTTACATTCTGCACCCACATAAATTCTCCACTCTGCTGTCAGCCATCGGAAAATAAAAGGATCTAAGCTCCCTGAGAATGACTGTGTGTGTGTCTTCATGCAAAATCTTGTAGATAAATACCATATTAAGCATATGCAGTATGTGAGCTCTACCAGCGATACTTTCAGTTAACATTTTTCCATGGCAAGTATTTCCCTGGTACAGTATCTAGGGAAGGCATGTAAAGGTTTCCATAGCTAACCTCCAAATACCCTTAAATCTTCCCAAATCTGTACGATTAGTCTGAAGTGACTGTACAAATGGGATTCACACGACGGCAACATTTCAAGCAGCAGCTGCAGCAACCACTTCTCCGGCTTTTCCAGAGGGGAGGCATTCGCCAGCGGAGCAGACCGCAGCCGGCTAGCTGGCGCTGCCTGCAGCTACAAAGTAGCGTGTTCCATCACGGCAGGTCCTCGGTGTCTGTTTTTCCCTCTCACTGTTATCGCGATCCCAACCGGAAAGGAAAGGGCTGACACTGCTCAAGCCCATGTGCCACCCGACACCTATGTGAGGATCGAGAAAAGTTCTTCAATGATATGACAGGAAATGGCTCCGCCTCACTGTTTACAGCTCTATGAATCACAGCTTTCTCTCATGTACTGTACTTTGGTTTCAAATATTCATATAAAAGGATGTGAAAAAGATGTTTTTGTATTCAAAAGTAGATGAATACATCTACGAGAATGTGCACTCATGCCCACAGCACTGCGGTAGGCACAGGCTGGATCTTACTTTACTACACAGTTTTTATCGGTGAAAGTTTCTTCATTTTTAGGCTATTCAGATTAAAGTAATGGAGCTAAATACATACAGCATTCGATATAACATTGCTTTGTGTGTGATATGATGGTACCAGCACCTGTATGAAGTCTCGTTTAGCATATACATGCAGTTAGGAAGCGATGTCCCTATAGAGTAATAAAATCAGCAGTTTCTAATGTCACGAAAACTCAGGGGTTTAGTAATTTCTAATTTAATTTTATATACACTCGCTAAACAAAGAGCACTTACCAACCACCCACCCAGATGCTGAGCGCACAGCGGCTCCTCCAAACCCCTGCAAGGGAGCCCCCTTGGTGGAGACACAGACACACAGCGATGCCGGCAGCGACCCGCGGAGGGGACCCGCTCCACCCGCATTCGGACTCACGTAGGGCAGGCTGCGCGCCGGCCACCGGCGCTGCCTGCGGTCCGCTCCCAGCGCCCGACTGCAGCTCCTCCCGCACCCCTGAACCCTAACGTGCAGCTCTCCCCGCAGCAGGCCTCCCGCCCGGGGCCCACCTTCCCGGCCGGGATTGGGGGGGAGGGAAGCGGCCGCGCGTCCGTGCCCCGCTGCCCACAGCTGACATGGCGGCCGCTGCGGCCCCCTTCCCCGCCCCGTCCTCACGGGGGCCGGCAGCTGCGGCCCTTCCTCGGCCGGCCCGCAGAAGGGCGGCGGTGGCGGCTTCCGGCGAAGCCCTCTTGCCTTCAACAAAGATGGTGCTCCCCGCGCAGGCTCCGCGGGCGCCGGGGTGCCCCGTGTAGTTCCCCACTTCCCTCCCGTAAGTACGGGCCGAGGGTGCTCTCCCCTCACAGCACTCGTCGCCCCGAACGCTCTTTGTCCCGTCCGCTCCGCGGTGCGGTACTGGCGATCCCGCTCGGCTCCGCTCTGCCCGGCCCCCCTTCCCGCTACCCCGGGCGCCGCCGAGGGGGCAGCAGGAGTAAAGGCGTCATCCCGAGCGGTGCCGAGGGGCCGTACGGCGGCGGCCCCGGCACTGTGGGGCCGGGCTTCCGCGGGGCGGGTCGGGGCGGCGGGGGCCGCGGGCCCGCGGGAGCGCCCGCCCCTGCTGCAGTCGCTGTGCCGGGCGGGAGGGCGGAGGGAAAGGCCGAGGAAGGCCGTGGTGCTGTTGCGTGCTGATGGGGCCGCGGCGGGAGGCTCGGGGCGCGGGCACCGGAAGGTGCGGCCGCGGAGCCCTCGGCGCTGCAGGAGCGGCAGCTGCCAGACCTCGGCCACGGAGAAGAAGTTGAAAGCAAAACTTGATCTTGAGGGGAGATGTTTAGCTTGTAGCCAAACCCCCCCATTGGTTAGGCAGAGGAACCTTACTCGTGGCTGATCGTGCACAAGGGAACGCACTCGCAGTCATGAGCAGCCCTGTGCAGTTGTAGTTTGGGCAGATGCCAATGTTTCTAGCCAAGAGCTAGGGGAATGTGTTTTTTAGGATCAGAAGGGGTCTCTTTAGGGTCAAGGCTTTAGAAAGTTTTATCCCTGTTCGTGGACAGATTCTGTGTCAGATGCAGAAAAATGCAGGCCTGCCTGTGTTGGTGTGGTGATGAGTCAAGGACTCTGCTCGTTCAGCAGGGCAGGAGGGGGTATATCATTTCAAATTTGGCTCTACCATGGAAGATAACGTATTTTTAGAAGGGCCTGGGTAAGGTTTGAGACATGTTTTGGGTAAACAGATGTATCATCTTTTTACTTTAGCACCAGCATTGTTAGAGAAAATGCAGTATAGAGCTTACTTTGGGTCCCTAGGTATAGGCTGTGATTAAAATTAATTTAAATTAATCCTGTGTTGTGCTGAACTCTGTCCCTATGCTGTTATGCACCAAAATCCTGATACATTTCCATATCTGGCTGCTTAGTTCCTGACTCAGACATTTCCTTCTCGCTGTAAACACAGACACAAAGAAATGCTTAATCTCTAAAAAGACTTTAAAAAAACATCTTTAAAAATCAATACGCTCCATCCTGGAAATTTACTGGGCCAATGACCTTGGCATTAAGGGCTTTAAAACCTCAGCTGCGCTCACTCTGCAGTCAGCGAGCCAAAGGCCTGCTTCAGCAGAAATTCCCCCTTCAGATTCGTGGCTTGATAGGTATTTTCCAGTGCCTCAAGGTGCAAATGGAGATGGTTTGAAAGGGCCTTATTTTGAAAAGTGTTGACCTCTTTGGTCATGAAGAAGAGGAGCTCATCACATACTATACTGTTGGAACAAGTCGAGAGGAGGGCCAGGAGGATGATCAGGGGACTGGAGCACCTCCCATATGGAGATAGGCTGAGAAAGTTGGGGCTGTTCAGCCTTCAGAAGAGAAGGCTGCGTGGAGACCTCATAGCAGCCTTCCAGTATCTGAAGGGGGCCTATAGGGATGCTGGGGAGGGACTCTTCATGAGGGACTGTACTGATAGGACAAGGGGTAATGGGTTCAGACTTAAAGAGGGGAAGTTTAGATTGGCTATGAGGAAGAACTTCTTTACTGTGGGAGTGGTGAGGCACTGGAATGAGTTGCCCAGGGAAGTTGTGAATGCTCCATTGCTGGTGGTGTTCAAGGCTGGGTTGGACAGAGCCTTGGGTTGCATGGCTTAGTGTGAGGTGTCCCTGCCCCTGGCAGGGGGGTTGGAACTAGATGATCTTAAGGTCCTTTCCAACCCTAACTATTCTATGATTCTATACAGTAACTGGAGAAGTCAGTGTTCCTCATTCGGCACATGGGCGAGGAAGCTCCTGAATGGGGATTGTCTGTGGCCCATGAGAATGTGAAGCACAAGAGCCTCATAGCACCTGAAACAGTTTACTATCAGGGTTGAGATAATGCCCTCAGAGCTGCTGTTGGGAGCCTGTCTTGAACTCTGCAAGTGCTTTGGGAGCTCAGGGGCAGTCAGGGAATCCCTGAAGGGAAAAATGGTGGGGACCTGCTGCCTGAATTTTGCTTTAGCTGAGTGATTGCTCACAGTAATGTAAATGTAGTGTGTTACAGAATCTTCAGCTTCATCTGTCAAAAATGAGCATCCTAACATCAAATAATGATTCTCAGAGGGCTGGAGCACCTCTCCTGTGAAGACAGTCTGGGAGAATTGGGATTGTTCAGTCTGCAGAAGGCTCCAGGGAGACCTTATACCAGCCTTCCAGTACCTAAAGGGGCCTAGAAAAAATCTTTGAGAGTGACTTTTTACAAGGGCATGTAGTGACAGGACAAGAGGGAAGGGCTTTAAACTGAAAGAGGGGAGATTTAGGTCAGATTTTAGGAAGAAATTCTTCACTATGAGGGTGGTGAGGCGCTGGCACAGGTTGCCCAGAGAAGCTGTGGCTGTGCCGTCCCTGGAAGTGTTCAAGGCCAGGCTGGACAGGGCTTGGAGCAGCCTGGTCTAGTGGAAGGTGTCCTTGTCTGAGGTAGGGGCGTTGGAACGGGATGGTCGTTAAAGACCCTTCCAACCCAAACCATTCTATGATTGTATGAAATGGGAAAATACAGTTCTTTTTCTTGCCTGCTCTTTTTTCTATCTCCTTGCTTGCAGTCATCTCATCTCACTCTGTGATGGTGTTTGATGTTTGAGCAGTACTTAGCAAACCAGCATTTTTTAAGGATATGTGCCAGGATAGCTTTTGATTGATTCCCAAGTGACCCCTAGACACATGGTAGGCACCTCAAAATTCATTCTGGTATATGAGAAACTTACTTGGTGCCATCCAGCAATGTTTCATCACTCAGGGGAAGTATTTTTGTATAGTGGCTTTATCAGAGGGTTTTCCAGTCCCGCTCTTGTGGTCCTATGGTCTTGCGTCCTGTGCAAGACGCCAGTTACATGCTTATATGTTCTGTTGGTTGCCTACTTCAGATTTCAACAACCAGGCCACCCAACCAAGCTTTGATGAGGCATTGGGAGTCAGTAGGCGCCTCTAATGATACAAAGGCTTCAGGAGGTGTCTTACAGCAGCTGTGAAAATCTCTGCCTCTCCTTGTATCCTCGAGCTGAATGAAGTACCATTTCTGCATGGTCTAGCTGTTCAAACAGCAGCTTTTAGTTTAATAATCAGAAACTGTCCTGGTAATCACACTCAACACCTGCTGCAGTTTTTTTACTTCATTATTTAGTCATCAGAAAGTATTTAATTACTCTGTCATTTTCCTTTTCAAGTGCCATTAGTGGGCTTAGGGATATGTTTGTCGTTAAGGACTGAACTAGACATCTTGATTCAGTTCATAGGTCTGGCATGGACTCCAGATATGGTCTGGGGTGAGCTGTTTGTTCGCTCTGGACCTTGGTTCCTCTTCTATATAGTGGCTATAAAATGCATCTTTTTCAGCTTTTGGCTAGTCAGACTGTTAGTCAAGAGAAATGGAGCTGGCAGAGGGCATTGTATTGCTTCTTGTGAACACATTAGAAGGGTAAATACCAGGGAGGGAGAAAAGCTACTTAAGCTAAAGAACAGTTTTGGCAGAACAAATGCTTATAAATAGAAGGTGGATAAATTTGAGGTGGAAATTCAGAGAAAATTTCTCATCATCAGATCGGTCGAGTTCCAGAACAGCTTTCCTGGATGAGTCAGGGGGAAGAATGACCTGGTGCGTAAGAGACATTTTTACCTCTCCTGAAATTAAAATGCATTGCGTAGGCCAAAGCTACCTGCTTACTGTCTCTGCTGATGATGTCTGGTGCTGCTGTAGCAGGAATAGCATAAGAGCCACAAGTAACAGAGGTCTGGTGTGGCATCTCTCTAACTTTTTTTGGGTAGTCTCTTAAGGACTGGCAAATACTGTAGCTGCCCTTTGTATGGAGCTTCACCACTTAGTAAGTGGGGTTATTTGGTATGGTTTTTATTCCAGCAAAGGGCTAGTCTTTAGAGTGCCAAAAGTTCACTTCCTGTCTCATACTTCCTAAAAATGGCTGCATTTTAGCTTGTGAGATGGTGAAATCTGAATAAGATGGTGGGGATCATTAATGGTTTTCCCAGATTGATGATTCTGAGTTTGCCATTCTTTCTAAAGGTTGCCAGGAATTAAACATCACTTCTGGATGTTAAAGGTTGAAGTATTTTCACCTGCACGCATTTCTTACTCCTTTTCTCACGCTCTAGGTTGCCAGATGGATGCCAGAGACAAGCAGCTTTTGCGCTCCCTGCGCCTGGAGCTCTGCACAGAGGTGCTGGTGGATGGAGTTGTTATTCAGTATCTCTACCAAGAAGGGATTCTCATGGACAGTCATGTTCAAGAAATAAAAGCCCAAACCACCAGTCAGAGGAAAACCATGATGCTCCTTGATATTCTCCCCACCAGAGGACCCAAGGCTTTTGGTGCATTCTTGGATTCTTTGCAGGAGTTTCCATGGGTTAAAGACAAGCTGGTGATGAAGCGTAAGGAAATAACAGTCCAAGATCCTTCAGGTAAGGCCAGAATTATTTTTACTGATAATTTGAAGCTTGTTCTCAAGATGTAATTTTGAAAGTATTGAATGTATCAGTAACTTCGGGTTATGTGGTGTGTGGATATAGAGCATGATACCGAGAAAAGGGGACAAACTGCATTTCCTGAAAGTCAGCTAAACACCAGGAAGTATTGCAAAGTTTGGGGAGTGAGCAAGGCTGAGCTTCAGGAGACCAGGAGATAGCAGGAGAGGCTGCCTTGAGAGAGGCTGTGATGTAGGAGGGCACAGACTCCATTACCTCAGAGGGAGCAGACTAGGTAGTTTTGACTAGCTGCAGAACAGACTTTTCACCATCCACACCTGATTATTGCTTGTTTGATGTTTGCTTTATAGTGGCTTGTTTCTGGATTGTTCATATTATCAGAATTTTTATTTACTTACTTTTATTATGATTTTAATGTTGCTTTGATTTTGTGCTATATGCTAATTTAGATTTATTTCATTTATTATGTTTAACACATTGCAAATACCTAGGATCATTACTTCCAAAAGTATTAGCCATTGCTTGGTTGTAAAACAAATTTAGGAGCTAACTGATTTAGTAGGTGTTATATTATCTAATTTAGTCAAATCTCTGTCTTTCTGACATTTACATGTACTTCTAAAGCTAGTTTTCTGGACTTGATGTTTGTTCAGAAGTGGTTTCTTTACCAATGTGTGCATGCAGTTGTTGGGCTGTTTTGGAATAAAGACGACTGCTTAAAATGCACGTTTCTTGACCTAGACTCTGGCAGCATGCCCTGGCTGCTAACCTCATGTTACCACTGAGATAGCAAAATAGCCCTCACTTGGGAGCAAGATTTCCAAGCAGTCTGAATAGCCTTTCTCCAAGCCCGCCACCTCCTGCCGTTTGAGTTTGGTCATATGCATTTTGATGCATGACATGTGGTTTTCCAGTGTCAATGTGCCTTGCGTGACACCGAAAGCCTGTGAAGGTGGGTGACTAAGACCCACTGACCATCACCTGTGTCTCAGCTGCAGGTTCAGGAGTGTTTTGACAAGATCTGCTGGACAAATCTGACATTATCCTACCTTAGGACATTTTTAATGGGCTATCGTGACAGCTTCTCTTTCTGTTGTGTCTCTGTGGAGGTAGCTTTATGCTTGCTTGGCAACAGGTAAATGATTTTCAGAGTTTGGGAAATAAATGTCCCGTGCTGCCCATACTGGAAAATACTGCAAGTTCTCAGCACAATGCAAACTTGTGTGTTCTGGAAAAGACCTTGCAGGCTGTTATGACAAATCCTGTCATGCTAATGATCTTTATTTGCCTTACAAATCAGGCTGCTCATTTGCTGATTGCTGGTTAAGCTGTTGAATAATCTTTTCAGTTCTAGAAAAGCAAACACAGCCATGGAGTATTAGTTTGTTACTAGAAAAAATGCTTCTGATTTTTGTTCTTGTGATTATTGTGTGGATTACTTGTTCCTGTTCTTGATCGCTTGTGGCTAATGTGCTGGATTTATGTCAGTCAGGTTCTCCGGTTTCGAATGGGTTGACTGTACTTGATAATCCTATTGCCAAATTTTGGGTGTAAATTAGAAGAGGCTTCCAGATTAGATCAAAGTTTATTGTTACATTTACTGTGGCAATCCAGAGTGTAAGAACAGGATAAGAGGCAGCTCGCCAAGGGTTTTTTTTTCTTTTCTGTATATTTAGGCTTGTTCTTTAGAAGCCGAAGAAAGAGAGCACCATCTGTGCCCTAATAAATGCTGAGTGCACCCTGGAATGAATTGGAAACTACGGCTGCATCATCAGTGCTGATTACATGCAAGGAAATGTGGTTTGGGATAAAAAGCCTCGCTTTGCATTCTAAACAACAAACTTGTAAGCTTTTGTCTAGGCAGAATACTTGAGCAAATGCTTGGCCTTAAGCATGGAAAAAGCCATTGGCTCTAACAAAACTATAAGCATACTTAAAATTAAATATGTTCCTTAGTGCCATGCTAGATAACTTCTGCCCTATTGGAAACAGCTCTTACAAATGGTGATTTGTCAGTGTCAATTTCTTTTCAAGAATCCATTTGTAGTGCAAGAAGCCTGCCACATACACTTTACCTTTTTCTTAGACCCTAAAACTTTAAAATTGAAGTAGGTTTTATGGCCCCAGATTTTTAAATCTTTTTTTTTTCCATTGAATCATGCATATTTATGGAAATGGCATGCCTGCTGTTCACTTGTTTATGCTCAATTAAAATTCTGTTTACTCAAGCAAAATACCCTCCGTTTTTGTAACTCATGGCAAGTTGTTCTGTGAAGAAAGGTTTTATTTTGTAGTCTTTCACTTCTCACTGGCTACATGTAAGACTTAAAGTCAGTAAAAGTAGACTATTAGGTTTGCTGTATCTGAATGTGAAAACTGGCACTTGCATAGTGATTTTTATATGCAGACCTTTGGATTATTGTGTGTTTTGTTCAAAGAGATCAGGCTCTCTATCTTTGCTTCAGCTGAGAAATACAGTTTGTTGGTTCCCAGTTAAAAAAGATAAATCACAACTGTAATTGTTGAGAAGCTTTTAATTTGTTTTCTTCCCCTAGTAAAAAAAAACAACCCCAAAACCCAAACCAGAAAAACCCCAAACAAAAACCAACTTAACGAAGCAAACAGGGATTTCAGAAGGACAGAAATAAAAACATTTTTGGTGATGTAGTGTAAACAGATCTGATGGACCAAGCAGCTACGAAATGGAAGCCAAAGTCTGAGACCTAAACAAGACACTGCCACTGACTCACTGGGAGCCTTTGGGCAAATCCTTCTGAGGAAATGTATTTATTGGTTCCTAACTTGTGTAACTCGGTGTAATGTTCGTGGAGCAGCATAGAATGTAACTGTAAATTGGCTCAGGATTCAGTCTAGCTTGTGCTGTTTGGCTACTTGTAAGTAATTGAACTTTAAAACCTGCGATATCGTGAGTTTTGTTGCTGAACGTTAGTTGACTTAAAAGTATTCTGTATACTGCTATCTGCTGTAGTTCCAAGGAACACAGAACACCCTAATCCTGCAGAGCATGAGGAATAGTTTTTCCATGGGGATCAGGAGAGTGACGTGCAGGCAGCTAGGGCCACTCGCATCTGTGTAATTGCAGCAAAGAAACCCAAGATTTCTTCCCCTTCCTTATTTACTTTATGCACAAGACAGTCTTTTGCCTAGGGTCACCTTTCTCCAATCTCATATGGATCTGTCTGATGGCCAGAGCTCTGGGGAAGCCTTTTCTTAAAGCAGAGAAAGCATCATTGTAAAACCCCAAAGTTTCAAGAAGAAAATTTAAAGTTGTGGGGTTTGGGAGGTAAGTACCTGTGACTTTGATTTCAAGATGATAAATTGCGTTTCTTACTTGTCTAAGAACCCATGATAAAACAGTTCACCCTGTCCATTGCAAGACTTAATCACTATAAACCTCAACCACAGCATGAGTTCCTGGTTTCGAAAATCAAAACTTCTGCTGTGGTAAGGGTTAACAAAAATAATGTGGGTCTGTTTCATTGGGAAAAGACTATTCTCTTTTTTCTGCCCTAGTTTGGATAACTTTATGCCTTTGTCAGGAACATAAATCTTCAATCTAGTATTATAATTCCTATGAAAAACTACAGCTGTTGGCAACAGAATTCCATTCTTTCTAGGAACAGCAAGCAGTTACCCAACATTTTTTGCACTGAATAAAAAAATACAAGCTTCGACGGTGTTTCTAGATCAGAATGTTTTTCTGATCTCTCTCTGCTCAGAAATGTCTCTGCCTAATTATTATACTTCTCTCTGTACTACATGTTGCTGTAAAATTATTTACTTCTGAAAGCGTTAGTACTGCACCTCTTCGTAGCTTAGGTGATTTCTCTGTTCCACAGGAAATCACAGCATACTGAGAAAAAGTCTGAGATACAGCATTTGCCGAAGGAGTCCTGCAGCAGCTGTTGCTATCTGGGAAAAGTTTGTGAATTTGGGGCATGGAGTTACACAGAATTGTCTTGGAAAAGCTGTTCTCTCACAACTAAGCAAGGAATATTTTCTAATGCATGATTTTGCTGCTGTTGTGGTGCCTCCTCAGCAGTCTGCATTAGGGTCCTGTTAAACTTCTGTGAGTTTTTTAATGTGAACAGATTTTGGTGTGGTTGGGGTTTTTCCCTGGATGTGGGGGAGCGTGTGTTCTCATATAGCTATTTAAAGCTTTGTATTGTGTAACACTTTGGACGAAGTATGCAAATACAAAACAAAGCAAAATATGTACTTCTGTTGAGAAGGCACACACTACCTCCCCCCTCCCTGCATTCTCAAAGTCCTTTTTGCACAGCTGGATTGTAGGTTTCTAAGAATTAAAATTCAAATGCAACAGCATTAGGACATGGGAAAGTTTAGCGTCTCCTCTTACCTTTTGTTGGCTGCTTCCTGCACTCTTCCTTTCTTGCTTCCTCTCGTGTCTAATGCAGTGAGGAAACAGCCTGGTCTTTGCCTTTTCCATTTGGATGTCAGATAGGAGAGTAGCTGATGAATTACTTTTCTCTAAAATGGTGGCAGAAGACAGTGGTTTTTTTCTTTCTTCTCTTTCCCTCCCCTTGCTTGTATAGTCCAGTGGCAGAAGGGGGAGTTTCCTGCTGTGTATGTCTGAAGGAAAGGGATGGGCTTAGCAGCCTTGGCCACACTGGATAGACCTGGAGATGGAGGAATGCTCTTGTGCCACATCCCAATCCTGGAGGTTATAGAAAATGTTCTCTGCAGAGATTCAAAGGCATCCTCATAGGAGAATTTCCCAAACTCTTTTTCACATTCCCATCTTCGCTGAAAATTGGGTGTTACATTTATGGCTGTGGCTGTGTTCTGACTGCAGCAGGATCTGTGAAGTCTGGCATTGAAGGTTTGAGTCCACGCTCAATATTAACAGCATGCATCATGACATGGACAAGTAATTAAGTTCACTGGTTCTACAGAGTGTTCTGTGTACGTATTTTAGTTTTAATGTGTGTATGAATGTAAGATTTTCTTCTTTTTTTACAGTTAAAGAATATTTGCTTTGTTGCTTTTTCACTGTTAATAAGCAGCTGTGTTTGTGCTGCTTACATCTATGTTTTTCACTTTGAGAAGCCCAAATCTCAGGCATCGCTGTTAAGAACTGTAGTGTTTCCTGCCCAATCTCAGTTTCTGTCAAGTAAGCTAGTAGAAAGATACAACCATACTTGGTGTCATCCTCAGTAACACAAATTTGTGAGGCTTGTAACAGTATAGATTTAATAATAAAAATACAGTTCCTGGAAACAGGTGAGGAGGAGTGAGTTCTGGCAAGAGAGGTGTTGGGCCAATTCTGCGTGTTTGACTATTCATAACCAGTGCCGCTAAGAGGAAACAGTGGGTAACTGGGATTGAAGACTCTTTGGTGCAGGGAATGGAGACATCCATCTGCTGACCAGTTTTAATGACTTCCAAAGTTTGCTGTTTCCCCTGGGACTGGATCCAGGATATCACAGAGGATTCCAAGGCCTGGCCAAGCATCAGGCTTTGCGACTCTCATGTGGGCACCAGTAGTACTTCAGCAGATTAAGGATCACTACAGGATTCAGAGATCCCATGTGAAGACATGGAGCCCAATCAGTGTTCTCCATTCTGCCATTCAAGGGGAAAAACCTGGGCAGGGGGACTCCATCCTGCATATTCGCATCTGTCTTTGCACCTGGTATCATGGCAGCACTTTGGACTCTATGACCACAGCACTTTTTTCACCTTTTCAAGAAATGGGGACTGCTAGGGACAGATGGGATCAACTCAATAGTGGGGGGCAAAAGCATCTTGCCCAAGGGTCTGCACAGTTGCAGACCTGTGGTGTCGTTGGATTTGCAAAGCCATGGTGAGATAGTTCACACAACTGCGGTGACATAGTGCATGGCCTCAGGTTCTTAGACAAGGATGCCATTGCAGTGGAGTGTCTTGAATGCACGAAGCTTTGCTACTTCCTGGACAACAGGCTGATCAAGAGCTTATGGGTTAGGATCAGAAGGGAGCTCCGTAAGAGAGACATTGTGGTGGCATATTTTATAGGGCTTCACAACTGAAAGGTGGTAGAGGCTGGAGAAGGGAAGATAGCAGCTTTCCAGTACCTACAAAGAGGATATAAAGAGAAGACAGGAATAGGCTCTACACAGCAGTGCATAGTGGGAAGATGAGAGGTGAAGGGTGTTAGTTGGAGTGGGAGATTCTAACTGCCTCTAAGGAGAGTTTTTCATCATTAAGAGGGATCAAGATGCAGAACAGGGACCCAGAGAGGTTGAGCAGTCTTCATCCATGGAGGTTTTCAAGACCCATCCAAATAGAATACTGAATAACATAGTTTGATCTCAGAGCTGACCTTGCTTTCAAGAGGAGGTTGGACACGAAGCCTCCTGAGGTCTCTTCCAACCCGAATTTCCCTATGATCCAGTGAAGCCTTCATAAAAGAGTGCTGCTATTGCAGGCCCTGGTTCTCAGGAAATCTTTAACAACCGTGGTGTCTACTGGGAGTGTGACACAGTACAGCAATCCAGGGAGGCTTCTGGAAAGCAGAAAGGACAATATATTGATGAATGTCCTAAATGCAGAAACTAAGGGAGGTGCTTTACTGGCCTGGGTACCCACAAACAAGGAACAACCGTCTAGGGATGTGTTTGTTAATATCAGTCTTGGCTGCAGTTATCATGCAGTGCTCAAGTTTAAGATACTGAGAGAAGAGAGGAAAGCAAGTAGCAGTGTAAAGGTCCTGGACTTTTGCTTGTTCATAAAACTAGTTGATGGGACACTGTAGGAGACAGTTCTGAAGGCAAAAAGCACCCAGGCAGACTTAACAAATCATCATGGAAAACCTCATCAAAGCACAAAAATGGTCCCAGAAAAGCAGCAGGCATGGAAGGAGACTAGCTTGGCTGAAAGGGGAACTCCCAGCTGAGTTGAAATTCAAAGAGGAATTGTCTAGGAGGCGGAAGTGAGAACAGGCTACCCAGGAGCAATATAGAGGCATTCTGTGGGCTTTTAGGGATAGAGTTATGAAGGGAAAAACTCATCTGAGTTTGAAACCATTCAAGGACGTGAAGAGCAACAAGATGAGCTTCTACAGGTACACTGGCAATGGAAGAAAGACTAAGGCAACCGCTGAATAAGGGCATAGAAAAGGCTGGGTCTTCATATGTGAAGTCTACTCCATGTTGGCCCTCATCTATGTGCCTGGTAGTGGAATTTGGATAAGGGAGATGATGTTTATAGTAGAAGGTAATTTAGTTAGGAACTACCTGAATAGAGTGGACATACGCAAATCCACGGAGCTGGATGGAATGTGTTTGAGAGTGCTGAGGGAGCCAGCCTATGTCTTTGAGATGTTGTTTTCTGCCATGTTTGTTAGGCTGTGGTAAGCCAGATGCAGGGAGTACAGTAACGTGACTGTGAACAGCCAGCTTGAGTTTACCACAGATAAATCAGACTTGTGCAACCTGATTCTTGCCTGTCATGGGTTGAGTAGCAGCAGTCATTTTTCTCCTTCGTAGTAGCTGGTGCAGTACTGTGTTTTCGACTTTAGGCCTGGGAACAGCGCTGATAACACCGATGTTTATAGTTACGGCTGAGAATGTTTTGGTCTGACCAAGGACTTTCTGAGTCTCATGCTCTGCCAGGGAGGAGGGGAAGCTGGGAGGAAGCAGAAACAGGACACCTGACCCAAACTGACCAAAGAGGTATTCCATACCACAGCACGTCATGCCCAGGATGTAAAAACTGGGGGCAGGAACCTGGAAGAGTTTAGTTCACGGCTCAGTCGTCGGGTGGTGAGCAGTTGTATCCTTTTCCCTTGTATTTCCCTGGTCATTATTATTATTGGTGGTAGCAGCAGTGGTTTGTGTTATACCTTAGTTACTCGACTGTTCTTATCTCAACCCATGGGAGTTACATTTTTTCGATTCTTCTCCCCATTTCCCCCCCCCCCCTCGGAGTGAGGGGGAAGAAAGAGGGGGGAGTGAATGAGCAGGCTGCATGATTTATGGCTTAAACCATGACATTGCCTTTTGTGATAAAATATGTTGTTTAATTGACTTCAGCAAGGCTTTCAGCACAGTCTCATAGCATTCTTGCGGCTAGCTGGGAAGATATGGGCTGAATGGGTGGTTGGTGGTTCAATGTCCATCTAACTGAAGGCTAGTTCGAGTCAAGTTCCTCAGGGCTGACAGTGGGACTGATCCTGTTTAACCTTTTTGTCAGTGGCTTGGGTGATGGGAGGAACTGCATCTTCAGGAAGCTTTTAGGTGAATTAACTTTTTTTGCACACTTGTCAGTTGGTGTTTGGGATCTTCTGAACTGTGCCTAAAGCAAAGGATGACTCCGTGCCTTGAGGATCATTTGCCACAGAAGAGTGGCACTGCCTCTTAGAGGGATCCCAGAAAGCTGGATGAATGGGCCAGCAAGAACCTCATGACTTTCAGCAGAAGTGTCAAGCCATGCACCTGGGATACAGAATTCCCACAATACAATGCAAGATAGACACTGACTGGCAGGTTGCAACTCTGCAGAAAAGAAGTTGGATGTCTTGATAGAAAGCAAGTGTGATGATGAAGACTAACCACACACAGAACTGCATCAGCAAGAGCAAAGCCAGCAGGCTGAGGGAAGTGATTATTCCCTTGTACTTGGTGCTAAGGGTCTGTATTTAAAACGCTGTGTCAGTACAAAGGAAAGATGAACAGACTAGAGACCTGTGGAGCAACACTAAAGCGGTTAGTTTAACATGAAACACAGAGTCTCAGACAACTGAGTTTGTTCTTGGAGAAGGCCAAGTAAACTCAGAAAAGGTGGAGTCAGACTCTTCCTGTAGGAGTGCGGCAAAAGGTAAAGGACTGATGGCTGCAAGTAGTAGCAAGGGAAATTCTGATATAAGGATATAAGGAAAAAAATAATCACAAGACAGGTTAAGCACTGGCCACCCAAGGTTGCAGCTCAAGTGAGGCTGCCCAGATAGGCTGTGGAATCTCCATGTTTGGAGACAGTCAACACTGAACAGTAGCAGACCCCGAGCAATCTGATCAGACTTTGAAGCTGGCCTTGCAGGTCCCTCACAGCTTAAATTTTTCTGTGATTCTGTAAACTCGGCATCATACTCAGTATGTGAGATTTTAATCCAAATACAACTAGTGCTGAGATAGGACACTTTGGATATGTATGCATGACTTCCAGATCAGATTAGGAATGTGCTTTTTAAGTGAATTGGAGTATTTGAATTAGATTTTTTCACGTGAATCTAAACAGGAAAATGTGCTCTGAGTGTTCATGGAGTCCGTAGACTAGAGCCAGTTAGAAGTGAAGCCTTCCAGATTTGTAGAGTCTGAACGGCAGATTCTTAGCATCATCTGTATCATCTATAGGGTCTCTCCTATTGCTCCGTACCGCTTGCTAATATAGACACAGCCTTTTCTACCCAGTGGATGAGGCAGTTTTGTCCATAAACACCTGCAAAATAGATATAGATGTGTATCATATCAGGGATGCTGTTACATGCAAGTAAATGCCTTGGACCACTCGATGGATAAAGAACTGGCTGGATGGCCGCACGCAAAGAGTTGTGCTCAATCGCTCAATGTCCAGCTGGAGACCAGTGACAAGTGGTGTCCCTCAGGAATCGGTGCTGGGACCGGTCTTGCTCATCATCTTTGTCAGTGACATGGACAGTGGGATTGAGTGCGCCCTCAGCAAGTTTGCCGATGACACCAAGCTGTGTGGTTCGGTTGATAGGTTGGAGGGAAGGAATGCCATCCAGAGGGACCTTGACACGCTTGTGAGGTGGGCAGATGCCAACCTGATGAAGTTTAACCATGCCAAGTGCAAGGTCGTCCACCTGGGTCAGAGCAATCCCAGGCACAGCTACAGGTTGGGCACAGAAGAGATTCAGAGCAGCCCTGCAGAGAAGGACTTGGGGGTGTTGGTCGATGAGAAAATGAACATGAGCCGGCAGTGTGCGCTTGCAGCCCAGAAAGCCAACCGTATCCTGGGCTGCATCAAAAGGAGTGTGACCAGCAGGTCGAGGGAGGTGATCCTGCCCCTCTCCTCTGCTCTCATGAGACCTCACTTGGAGTATTGTGTGCAGTTCTGGTGTCCTCAACATAAAAAGGACATGGAACTGTTGGAACAAGTTGAGAGGAGGGCCACGAGGATGATCAGGGGACTGGAGCACCTCCCGTATGAAGATAGGCTGAGAAAGTTGGGGCTGTTCAGCCTGGAGAAGAGAAGGCTGCGTGGAGACCTCATAGCATCCTCCCAGTATCTGAAGGGGGACTATAGGGATGCTGGGGAGGGACTCTTCATGAGGGACTGTAGTGATAGGACAAGGGGTAACGGGTTCAAACTTAAGCAGGGGAAGTTTAGATTGGATATGAGGAAGAACTTCTTTACTGTAAGGGTGGTGAGGCACTGGAATGTGTTGCCCAGGGAAGTTGTGAATGCTCCATTGCTGGTGGTGTTCAAGGCTGGATTGGACATAGCCTTGGGTGGCATGGCTTAGTGTGAGGTGTCCCTGCCCCTGGCAGGGGGATTGGAACTAGATGATCTTAAGGTCCTTTCCAACCCTAACTATTCTATGATTTTATGATTCTATTATTTATTTTTATTTAAGTCTCTCTATTTCCCGGAGTTTATAGTACTGTTTCTCATCTTGGGGTATATTCATTCTAAATAGCTTACAGAGTTCACTACCTGTAGTTTTCCATTAGACAAAATATCTTAATTGTCTGTTCAATTTCCTCTTCAACTTGCATCACAGTATGATAAAATCGTGTCCGTGTCTTATAGTCCCAAACCCATGCATAATTGCAGACCTCTGTGATCCTTGAGATCTTTTGTTAATTGTTGCCAGCTTCCCTCTGTTGGTCTTGTCTCAGGGCGTGGCAAGGGAACCATAGAAAAAGCTTTGTACAGGCAATAAAATTGTTTTCTGGAATAGACTGTAAAACTTTCTTGTAAGGACTTGACATGCAGCACGATAAAGCTGCTTGTAAACATGAAAAAGCAAGATGCGGTTGTTATTTTTGCATTATGTCATCAGTATAGACATTCTGTTGATACTAATTAATGGTCCTTGTGGGCCGTAGATAAACACTGATGTGTAACTGAGAGAACTTCCTACTTAAGCCTTTGTAGGCCTCTTTTAATGAAATTTTTCTTCATCAACATTATCCTTCAGAGCTGGCCAGCCCTTCTTTTAGCACTTCCAGAATCGCCTTGTAGCTCCATCTGAAAATGTTTAATTTTAGTATTCTCATTTCATGGGGAAAATCTATTGTCTTTCATGAATTTGGCCTATGAATTTGGCTGTTTATAAAAGCCCACAACCAAGCAGCAAACACACCCACCTTAACTTGAACGTGTTCTGGAGGCTGCATGGCTATCCGGAGTCAGTAAAAATGTTAACTAGTGTCTCACAGTGAAAGTCCAACTCCAGTAAAGTCAGAAGGCAGACTCCGGTGGACCAGAACAGGACAAAGGTCTTGCCACTGATGACTGAAATGTTAATTGTGTATGGTTATTATATCTTGAAGCCCTGCTTGTGTTGCCATATGCAGCTAAGCTTTCCTTCCAGATTTATGGTCATGTTTATGTTTATATGAATGAGAACTAGAGCACCTGAATATCACTAGTTGTTACCTCAGAGTGAAGCAGCTGTGGTTTATCTTGTTAGTTTATCTTTATGGTTTTGTATACAAGACTTCTAAAGCCAATTTTTATCTATTTGGCAATTGTCTGTGTAAACAGAAAACCAATCTTGTTGCTTCTTTAGCCAGTAGACCATTGTTTCAGTATAATGTTTGATCTTCTTTGTAAGTTTTCTTCATGTTCTTGCTTTGTCTGTGAATAGATTTGTGTTGCCTCATAACACTGATGTATTGGCAAGAAGTTGTACACGTTTTGACAAACACCTCTGTTGTGAACTGAAGCGAAGCTTCGGTGTTTCTTCCAATCTACATTTAGAGAAGAAACTGATTTGATTTATGTTATACAGTTTGTATGTGCAGGAAATAAGCTTTAATGCATTTGGTCAAGGGGAATAAATTGCCAT
Source organism: Ara ararauna (assembly GCA_028858755.1). NCBI lineage: Eukaryota > Metazoa > Chordata > Aves > Psittaciformes > Psittacidae > Ara > Ara ararauna. Next base: position 118,353,443 of record CM054376.1, on the reverse strand, counting down.
TAATGCACCACTTCTTCTGGCAGCCTTCTTAATCTTAGTGTTTCACCACCTTGCCTGGGATTTTCAAAAGGACTCACAGTTAACCCATGCTTACCCGACTCTTCTCTCCTCAGGGTCAAGGGTAAGCTCCCCTTGGCTTTAAAAAGGCAATTTTAGTCCTGTGCTGATGCTTTTCAAAGTCTTACCTTTCATTTGTAGTTAATAATATGTTGAGCTCTTTTAACAGATGGCCTGTTTCAGTCTCTGGATCTCTCTAATAACACGTGCTATGGTTGGGTGAAAGGATTTTACACAGGTAAAGGGTTGACTGTGCCCCTTGCCAGCCCTGGGGGTCTTTTCCTGGCTCTGGTAGGAGGTAGGTTTCTATGGGTAGCTGGTGCTGCCTTTAAGCAAGAGCATATGAATCCTCAGCAATATAACTGTTGAGAAAGGAAGACTGGAACAAAAAGAAAACCTAGTACTTTCTAGTATTTCTGTGTGAAGAAAGTGTTTCTTTAAATATGTTTTTATTTACTGTAGGAATGGCTGTGTTTGCTCAGCTTTTCAAAGCAACAAGACATGTTCTTTATTTTTACTCTTCTTCTGTTTAATTAAAAAGTCATGCATTTCTCTGTGTTCCAGTTCTGCCACATCCCACATGAGATTAGTTTCATCTTCATATCCTTGAACAGCAATTGCTGCAGTTAGGATTGCAAAATGCTCTCATCATCCCCTCTGTTCATGTGCTCATGGTGGATCTGATGAGTTCACCTACAGAATGCTTGTTTAAAAAGAAATGTCAGATTATATCTAGAACTGCTAGCCAGATGTTTGCAGTAAAACTGAACTCAGGATTCTTGGGGCATTCTTCTTGCAGGCACCTGGATCCGAAAGCCTTAAATCTTTCCCTATGGAGCTGCTGGCTGTGCGCACAGACAGGTCCCTGGGCACCGCAGCTTTTGCCATTGGCACTCCCCATGCAGTTCAAAGCCTGCTTTGGGCAGGTCCCAGACTGCCTCCCTCTTAACAGTGCTGAGCAGCATGGCACCTTGTCACAGCCTGCGTTGGGACATGCAGCCAGGCATTCCTCGTGTGATCTCACCTGCAGGGCTGGATCCTGTGGGTGTACACAGGTCGGATGGGGCTGCATCCCTGCCAGCAGCTGGCAGTGATGTGCAGCTCTGCTTAATAATTAATATTGTTTAATATTAATGTGACCCCACAGACAAACAGGTAGGATATCACCTTGTGTCACCTTGGTGTCTTGGACACATGTCAACAGTTGATATGAGCGGTGCCCTTCAGCTGTGTTTTAGAAATCTTTGGTGGTGTCACTCCAAGAGAGAGCTCAAATCTTGAATTATGACTGAAGCTGTATCTAAGTCCCAGAAAGAGATAAGATAGAGCTTGAGTTGCTCTCCTCCTTGTTTCATCTGGGCTAATTGAGGCAGCTTCTCAGTTGGCACACAGGCATCTCTGAATCCCCTTCTTAATGCTCCTAACTTTACCCAGAAATGGTGCATGGATTTTAGTGAAATAATTCAGACCTGCTCTGCAGGAAGGGGATTGGTGATAAACCCGTGTCTCTGCCTTGCACCTGAATGAAGGAGAATTGACCCTGTAAGTGAGAACCTAGTTTTCATTTTTCACAATTTGTTTATATATTTCATTTATCCTAGTTCTCACATATAGCAGTGTTAGTGTGTCTTTAAATCATTCAACTAGGTAACTTTCCTTTTCCTATGCAAAGCATAGATACATACGCTTCACTTGTCTCTTTAAAGTTGTTACCTGTGTTGGGGATTTTTCAGCTTCCAGTGTGATTTTTCAGTTTCCACTGTGTAAAATACAGGTAAGAAAGAAATGGGTAATACCTATTTAGCACAAATGTCTGCCATTTTATTAAAAGGCTGTTACCATACTTCTGTTTAGATAAAATTAAGTTGGTCAGCTGCTGGTGTTCCATTGTGTTGATCTGATATCTTGCACAAAACAAAGGCCTGAGAGGAGCTCCTCACGCTTCAGACGGTGATGGTCATCTTACATAGTGTCCATATCTCAACTAGTGGAAACATGTGCATTGCTAAAATTTGTTTAATTGGAATAGCTAGTTAAGAGGCCTGAGATAATGTATTTTTCTTGTCAAACTCAGCCTGCAAACATTTGTTTGTGTGGCTATGCATGTTGTCATGCTTGTTGGCCTCTGTTGGATTGTGTGGATACTTTAATTATCCACAGGATTGGGCCATAATATATAAACAGAGTCTGTAGTTGTGAAAACAACTGTATTTCCCCTGGTGGATGCACAGGGGGATATTGCAGGGTTGTATGTATATTTTTGTTCTGTTAGCATGTTTCTTTTGTTTTCAATTTGCCACCTACAGTAGTGTAAGGAATACACATCAAGTAATTTAGAGAAAAAATGAATCTCAGTAGTGTGGTGCCCTGCAATTCAGACTAATATCAGGAAGAACTCGAGTGTAAACTCTACTGTTCACTCGAGTTCCATGCTCTAGCCTGCTGCATGACAAAGTGTTTTCCTTGCTAATGCTGATCAGAAGCATTCCTAGTGTGATTACATGTCCACTGCAGTGTTCATTTTGCCTTTGTATAAGGTATGTGCACCCTCATACAAAATTCTTAGCATACCAGGCTCTGGTTTAGAAGATTTCTCCCTGTTTGTTTTATGAAACTGGGTAAGAAGGAAAACGTGATATACAGCCTTGAATTCATGATTTAAGAGCTTTCACTTCCGCTGCTTGGTAAAATTCTTCCTGTATCACTGAGTATTTTTGTTGACAGGGACTGTATTCTGATTAAGAAAGCAATGCACTGGGTTTCCCTCCTCTTGTTCTGCCTGCACAAATGTACTATCACTTCCCATTCAAAAGCTCTTTGATGAGTGCTGAAATCACTTTGGGACTTTTTTACAGAAAAAAAGTCATGTTAATGACAGCAACAGTAATCCCATGAGGTTCCCTGCAAGTCTTCTGTAATCACATGTAAATGTTAGGAAAGGCAGATGTAGCTTTTTGCTTTTGTGAATAAGCCTTTCATGTTGGTCTTAGACGTTAGATTGTGTGTACTTGTTAGTATCCAGCCCTCCTGATAGTGTCCCCCAAGATGAAGTTCACCATGGTACACTTCTTCGGGTTGGTTTTTCAACTCCAGCATTCTTTTGTTGAATGCTATCAAATATTGGGTTACTTTTGTCCATAAAGCTTCAGAGGAAATATACAGGATGTCCATGTTTTTATGCTGCCTTCACGTTAACTGATTCCTCCTGATATTAATTACTTGTGCAAGTCACAGCGTTGCTAGTGCTTCTTGTACGAAATGATACACTGTCCAGTTAAAATTGCAAACCCTCCAGTTTATGTACAGGTACTATTTTTTGTGTGTGCTGTCCTTATCTTGTAGGTTGATCCTGGGAAACTGTCATCATGTCAGTAATGTTGTCTGAGATACACACATCCAGACAAGTCCGGAGCTTTTCAGACTTCATCACTGTCTTGCATTACTGTCTATGGGGTAATTATGAACTGTTTCCACACAAGGCTGGTGAGTACCAGAAGTCGTGGATTTGGGGATCTAATAACTTTTAATCCAGGAGCATCAGAGCAGGCACAGTCCCAAAGCATGCCTATTCCCGGTGGGGAGAGTGAGGTGGTAAGAGATTCTGTATTGCCAGGCATTAATTAGCCCTCTGATTTGGCACCAGCTAACATTTTTACACCTCTAGGCTTTGCAGTGATAAACAAAGTCCTTCTCTCCTATTCTATGCCGTAAGTGTGGCTCTTTGCTTTTTCTATTGCTTAGTTTCTATACAAGTCATTGCCACGGCCCTTTTTCTTCCCACAGAGTTACCACTATTTAGTTACTCAGACTGCAAAGTTAATCTTATGCATCAAGAAAAGCATTTATATTGTCATATTATTAATGAAGAGTTACTCTCTCCATAGGTTAATTCCTTTGGTTTATTGAATAAGCTAATAGAGGTATAAAAAAATCCCCTGGAAAGCCTCCCCCTTATAATCCTATACCCCTTCCATTCAATCTTCTGATTTTAAATGGCCTCCAAAATCTTCCATTTTAAATGGCCCCCTTTCTCCTTATCTGGTTCCAGGCATGACTGAGCCACAACTTCTGAGCTTTTTTCCCATTCTAGATAGTTTTTTTCTTCTCAGTTTACTATTTCCATATGCATAACCCTTTCACTGATCAGTTAACATTATAACATATAGTCGATTTAATTCTGAGATGCATAGCCCATTGATTGTACATACCAGAGAAGAGTTTAACAGCATTTCTGTGAACAAATCGAATGACGTCTTCTTTAATGATCTTAAAGCAAAGTTATTTGTTGGACCTCTTTCTAGGATTGCATGTCTTACCCTTGTCAGGATATTTGAAGTGGGTATGTTACTATTTCATGTCCTTTCTTACCAGCTTCTGAGTCCAATGGTATCACAAGGTTAAAAAACATACCATTGGCACATAGAATATATAAAGTGTGAGGAAATAGCTGCTTTCCTTCACCATGGAGAGCTGCTTTGAGTTATCTGAATGCTTATTTTCTGCATGACACTGAAATTTGGGGTTTTGGATATAATTTCTTCCTTATGTTAAAAATTGTTAACACCAAAATGACCCTGAAGTGTCTTCCTTCTACAAAAGCTGTTCATCTTTCTTTCGCAGTGGTAACATTCATGCTGGTGGTCGTGGTCTTTTATCTTTCCCAGGTTGTAATATATAAATTCTAATGTACAGTTGTGATTAGTGCTTTGTCCTTAAATCATTGCAGCTGTGCAGCAGACACCCACTGATTCCTGACCTCAGCTGATGGGCTTGCTCCTCATACTATGCTTTATAGATTTTCTCACCTTGGTTTTGAAAAAGGAGCTTTCTGAAGGCTCACTCATAATCCTATCCTATCCTTGCATAGCCTACATTGCAAACTTACCATGGTTCTTTGCTGTTGAGCTGTAAGGGCATATATGCTTTGATGTTTGGGTTTTTTTTTCTACCACGTGTGGGATCCATTATGTTATTAGTAATATTCCTTCTCCTATAGTAGTCTTGCAGTTGCTCAGAAAACTTCCTGACCCATGTAATCTTAGCTGTAAAAGGAGAGATGCTTGAGGTTTTGTTCAGTATTTCCATAAGACACTCACTGGGTTGAGTGATGATGAAAGGACAGCCATGCTGGGTCTGTCTTGCTTAATATACTCACCACATCAAGGAACTCACCCTTAACCTTTGCCAGGCTCTGTCAAGCTGTACACCCACAGCACCATGAAAGGAAGCTTGACTGGGGGAATCCCAACAGTGGGATAGGACCTCTTTTCACTCTCTTTTTCTGTTCTGTCCCCAGACAGAGAGGTGCCAGGTGACATTTTTGCTGTTTTCTTAACATGTCTTTGGGAAATGGTGTCAGAGATGCCTTGTTTGAGGCTCTCCTTTGGCACTCCCCTTTTTACATTTTTTGAATCCCTTGACCCTCAATCCTCTCTCTTTGTAACTTGATCATCATATACAGTCATTTTCTTGGTTTCCCTGCATCTGTCCCTCTGATGCCTGTCTCAGCTAGGAAAGCCAGTCAGGAAAGCATAAGCTGAGAGTGAACATTTAATTACAGGGTTTTCAGTGGCTTCATTTTTAGGCACAGGTTTTAGGACTCAGTTTGATTTTTTTTTTATTTGACTGGAGGTAGCTTATCAAAGTTCTGTCTTTTAACGCCACAGTCATCATTATTTTCATGCAAAGTGATAATACAACACATACCTGAAGAAAGCTCATATGCCATGTCTGGAACACCAAAATGAATTACCTCAAACATAAAGGTGGAAGGCAATCACTCAAAGCAAGGTATGATTTAGGATCAAGATATGGAAAATGCGCTATTAGATAATCTTCCCCCACCATTCCAGGTTTATAAAATAAGTATTGGTATCTGCACACAAACGTAGTTGGTGCTTTAGGAATGCCAAAGACGATGTAGCTATTTGACAGAACTACAACCTATTCTATGCTTGCTTTTGCCTACAGGTTATGAGAAGGTGTTGAGAGCTATTCTCAACTTTGAGTGGGTCGCCCTGTTTTGGTAGCTTGAGTTCGGAATACACATACATACCTCAATAGTTTAGTTAGCTGCGAAGAGAATTGGTGCTTCTGGCAGACCGCAGTTCTCTTACTTTGCAGTGTACCCAAGGCTGGATGGTGAACCTGTGGACTTGGGAGGAAAACCAGCTGAATCTGTTGCTGTTCTTTGTGTTTTCTGGTGGGGAAAACTACGTTACTGAATTATATTTAGTAAAGAAGAAAGCTACACTGCTTGTCTTTAGAATTGTTTTATATCACTTTTTTCCTTCCATGCAAGTTGCTTTAGTCAGCACCCAGTTGAGCTAAGTCTCCTCAGAAAAGCTTATTGCACTTTGAGCAAGCAGTATGTAGCAGCTGGAGCTTTGCCCCAGTACAGAAATTGTGTGTGTTACATTTATACTGTAAAATATGCCAGAACTTAATTTCAGGGTAGTTTTCTTTGTGACTTAAGCCAGAGGAAAAGCTGAACCTTGCCTTTTGTCAACAGCTGTTTTGTAGGGTTTCAATTAATCTTCAAAGACTAGTAATTGGTCGAGTTTCATTACAAATTCTTGAAGTGAAGCTTTAAAGGATCATTCCCATTTGGAGATAAAGCCAGTCATAACTCTTTTTCCTACAAGTTGAAGATTCAAGTTTTGGTTTGTTTCTTGCTTTTGTTCTGAACACAAAGGAACTTTTCTAATATCAGGAAAGATTAAGGAAAAGGTGCTCTTGATGTGTGAAGTCCTGTCCATTCTGTGTTTTCGCATTATATTTCTTCACAGTAGAAATGTATTTTGCTAAGTTTTTGGTAAACCAGCTAACTTCTGAGAACTAGGCAAGGCTGTCTTTTTGTCACTAGTTTCTTTCCATGGTAAGTTTTTGGGGGCTTTTTTGTTCTTACCGTGGTTCAACAGCTGGATTGTAATTTATACAGAAAAAAATACAGTAGGACCTTTAGACAATGACATGAAAAATCATATCATTTGCTAATAATTTATTTAAATTACTGTAAAGAATCTAGCCTATGGAGTAGAAGTCACTAAATCACATGCCGATTTGTATTACGTACATCTCAAGGTGAAGGTGCTAGGTTTTAGGTCTACTGTCTGGCCTGCCTTAAGGAAAATGCAGGGAAAATCTAAACTTCAAACCGAGTTAGTGTTAGGTAACATCTCAGAGCAGAAACATCTCATATTCCCACCAGGTACTGAAACTAGTGAGACAGCTCCTGTTAAGAAGGACAAAGCTCCCAGGCTCCTTAAAGGCTAGCAATGATATATATTTTTTTAAAGAAGCACATAAAGAAATAAATAAAACCCGACTTGAAAGCCCTGATCTCACATAGGCACTTCACTCTTAGGCCCTGAAGCCTTTACAGTAGTTCATGTTTAAAACTCAAAAAAGAATGTAGAGCTGACTGGTATAATACTGAGGATCCTTAGGGCCCAGGGGCCCTGTAGCATTATGTTCCAGAGGATGCACTTTCTGAAGAGTTGAACTTTTCTTGCAAGGTATCTCTTGCTGCTGGAAGGGAATTTTAACACCGTGGATGATGCCTAGAAGTGCCAGGTATTCATAACTTACCATGGGAGACATTTTTGTTAACTACAGCACAGGTTTTTTAGGGTTTCAGGAGATTGTGATCAGCACCTTGGATTGCATTTGGAAGATAAGAGGAAACCGGTCTAAAGTATATGCTGTCATTCGACTGAGCTCATGGTTTCAGTAGCTGCACAAACCTCAATTTTCCTTTACTCAACCTGTTTTTATTTGATTGTATGATATTAGACATAACCTAATGTTTTTGTCCTGCCCTGCTCCCCTGGGACTGAGATAAGGTTTGCTGCTGGTAACGTCTGGTGTGTTAATTGTGTTCTGCCTCAACTTGACTACTTTCAAAAATGGCACTACATAATTGGCTTTTCAGGAATTGTTGCTCTTTTAAAGGGTTCAGTTTGCTTTTATCAGCAAGCGTCATTGCTGCTTTATGCTGTTTTCTCAGAATTTCTAATCTGAGTGATTTATGACAAATGAACTTCCCAAACTGTTCTGTAATTTACTTGACATGGATCTTAATCTTTGCCCAAGACACGCTGACTACCCATAAAAATTGTTTGGAAAAGGAATTTCCCCTTTCAACTGAATAGCAAAGAATGATATAAAAAAGTTAATGTAACTGTCTGTTCCGCTTCTGTGGGGGGCTGAGATGGTCCGCAGTCGCACATGCCATCTTATTGTTCTCCTAAAAAATGTTACCAGAGAAAATGGCTTTTAGATGATTGTTAACATGGCAGTTGTGCCTGTGGAAGGGGTACTTAAATGAGAGACTCTGGTTTCTATCTGGACCGTAACTAAACTTTGTCTGGATGCCAAACCCAGATCCCAAAAATCTGCTGTCTCCTGAGGCCGTGCATAAGACCAGTTGCCCTTTGCCCAGGGTGTCTTCGGGGGTAGCTGGAGTACACCACCCTAAGCCGCAGTCAAGGCGAAGGGGGCAACACGTAGGTTTCATTTCTAACTCATGAGAGTTAACATTTTCAAGTCTTCCCCCCTCCCTCCATCTTGACGTACGTAGGGTTTTTTTCTTCATGAAGACCAAGGGCAGTGTGTTTGGCAAAATGTTGCCCAAAGCAGGGCATTTAGGTAAAACAGCAAAAAGTGTTGTTCCTGTGGAGAAGGAGCTGTTGGTGCTGGGTCGGTAACGAAGGTGAGTGTGGGCTGTGGGCCTCATGGCCTGGAGACCAGCCTGGAGAACAGGCCTGCTCAGATGGCCTCTTCAATTCGTGCCTTCCTTGGCATGCAGATTTCCATTTATCTGTAGTACTGAGCAGGATTTTTGTTCTATAAGGAATAGTTTGGTAGCTCTTAGGCATTCGTAATTCTTGGCTCATTCACCCAGGCTTAACTGTGCCTTTTTACTGCCCATCTTGCAGGTCACAAATGGTCTCCTGATGTGCTGTTGTTGAGTTGTCTCTGAACACCCCGTGTCCTCTCATCTATGTTTTGTTTTACGTTCTGGCCTGATCTAATGCAGTTACCTGAATGCCATATGTCTTAAACTTCCAAAGATCAATTCTTTTCTAGATTGAGTACAGTAATCTCCCTTCCCCCTATAAGATTGCTGAATTTACTCCCTGCCCTTACAATCGCTGTATATGGTCTCTCCAAAGACTTCTTTCTCGAGTATCAGAAAGCTACCCTGACAGCCATTTGCTTACATTTTCAGTAGATGGCTTCTTCAAAGCACTCCCAAATGTGCCATCCATCCAAATAACATCAGGCTGCTTAGTTTTAGAGCTTCTTGAGAAACATGAAAGAATCCCCATATTGTTGGGTTGTGAATAAAACCTTTCCCATGAAAAAATCCATCCCTGGTTTCTTAGGGTTAATGGTTGCATTTAACAAGAAAGCTTGTTTCGATACTTGAAACAAAAAAGAAAATGGGAAGAAAAATTGCAGTGTGTGTTGGTGCCCCCTTGGTTTCACTTTGGTGCTGTGTCAGTGCAGAGCATTAATTGGGCAGGAGGTTGTTTTCTTTAATCTTTCACATTTGCTTTTCACTCTCACTGTTTATTCTCCCTTTAATGTATTTTAAAGATCATTCTGAGCAGCATGCCAGGGTGTTGAAATAACTCCCTTGGCCTATTCCACCAGTCACTCCCGTGTATTTCTAACCTATATTTGCTGTCAAACTTATAGCTCTGATTTTCTGTATCCTACCGATGTCTGACGGGGGCATACATCTGAACCTTGCTGTCTCTGCTTGTTTCTGTCATCGCATCAAGTGCTGTGCAGCTGCTTTTCACTTCTAACCTTACATGGAGAGCCATCTTCTGTCTCTATGTATAAGTATCTACAATTATATATACTGTAAGTAGTGAGGTGGTTACTATTGGCTGAACTGTGTAACAGTCCTGCTTTTTTCCTGAACTGGTGTGCTGATAATGCCCAGGCCTCCTAAAATTACCCACTTTTCTTTGAGATTTATCAGTGCTTCCATTGCAGGGAGGAGCTCTGATTGAGCCCAAGTTCGTGTTGTGCGGTTGCTGTTAGCCTTATCACAATGCTCCTGTCTTGAAATAACTTTCCCTTTGCACCAAACTGTTACTTTTGTCTGTGTGCTTGTTTGGTATTTTTTGTGCTGCAATCCACTGAATAGCACCGAAACCAGGAAAGCAGAATGAGTTGGGAATTATATTCCCAGTTCTAACACTGATTTAAAGTGTGGCCTTTGGGCAAGCGACTGGTGGGTCTGCTTTCCCTTACGTTCACTGGAAGCAATGATATTCATTTCTGCACCTCTTGGAGCTGCTCAGCTGTGCTATGAGTGCACAGGGTGGATGGACCCATGGGACCTGCAGTAACTAGCTGCAGTGGGTACTGTAGAGTACTTCTTAATCACTTGCTGTATATTTTTGTCCCCCTCCCAGGCCAGATGGGTTTGAAATTTATGGTTCTGAGAAACTGGATTCCTTTGTTCATACTGTATGGTTCACACATCACCCCCACCCCCTTTTTTTTTTTTTTCTCCTTTATTTTTTTCAGAATGGGGTTATCTAATTTAATAAAAAATTCAATCAGCTGGAATGCACACATTGGAAAAGTGACAGGCAGCAGAGGCTTCCACAGCAGGTCAGGAGCATGAGCTGGCTTTAGGAGAGAGAAAGAATGAGGCAACTGTAAACTAAAAGATACCTAATGCAGTTAACATACAAACACTGTACATGAGATGAATAGTCTGCTGTCTTTCTTCATCATGCTAGAATGTCATGGTGTTTCAGACCTCATTAATTCCTTACTTCGACTGAGGTTTCATGCTTAATGGCAGGTGACAGGTTTGATGGCTTTTCTCAGATTAAAAAAAAAAATATATATATATATAAAAATGTGTGTATATATATATCCACCTGCCTCTCCTTTCATCTGGAGCCTGCAAAGGGTTAAGGACTGCTGAATGCAGACATATATGGTGCTGTATTGATATTATGTACTTTGTAATAGAAAACAGAACTATCCAGGTCAAATATCAATAACATTCTGTAAACCTTTCTAGGAAAATATAATTAAAACCACTCAAAGCTGTTTCCCATAACTGAATTTACTGTGTCTTATTGACTTCAGTCCCACATCTACAATGTGATATTATTATTGACTTTTAGAGCTCTGCCTATTTTAAAAATAAAGAAAACACAAAATCAGGTGGTGGTATTAATTTTATTAGAAGTCTTGCCCTCCTTTTCTCCCTGAAGCAGACATCCTATTGAACTGTTTGAGCAACAAAATGGTGGGGTAGCACTTCAGCTGGTTTAAATTGTCATAGTGCCACTGAAAGCAGCTAACCAGTGGACCATCAACTGATAACCTGTCCCACAGGTAACCAGTTATCAGTTAATTCTGCATTTAAGCAACTTACTCCTTTGCACCCAAGGCTACCAGTTACAGCACTACCTCTGGTTTTACTATCAAGCTATATTAACTTGTTTTCATATTGAATATCGTGAGTAGGATTTAGAGTAGGACGTTCACTAAATTGTTTAAATATTTCAGAGAGAAAGAGTTTGCTTTTCTAATTCTGTCACTCCCTTTCCTCAAAGCAAATATTTTGTAATATCATCAACATTTAAATCAGGAGTATACTCCTCCAAGCATAAAATGTTCATAAGAAATACATTTTTCTTAAAACTTATTTGCTAGCACAGCCTCTTAAAAAAAACCCCCAACAAACCAACAGCCAAAACAAAAGTGTATTACAGTGTCAGAATTCTAATGTTTATATAAAATAACTGATACCATGCTCATTAATTATATTTTTTCTGAAAACTTGTACCAAATATTAAGTATGTCTGTATTTTTCACACAAATCTGTTTGTGGAATATCTTTTAGTTATAAATATTAATAATACAGAACTGTTTCTGCAAATATTACAAGAACCTAAGAAAAATATTTTCTGGGAATAGTTTTGTTATTATCGTTGGCTGTGGGTAGCTGAGCACTTCATGGTTATCACATAATATGTGATCAATATTTAAAATTTTTGGAGAAGTCACATGTATGCAGATGTCTAAAATAGATATGTATACACACCCACCCACAGATATATATATATATATATATATATAAAAAGAAATGGATGTAGACCCTTACCGGGAGTTTAATTGTGGAGTTTTTATATTTTGTTTTGTTTTGTTTTTTGCCATAAAATTCAGTGTGTTCATGTAACCCTGGTCTGATTATCCTGAAATCCAAAGTTTCCCAGAAGTTGGTAGACATTGCATTGTAGAAGAGAGGGAAGAATTCGGGCTGTTTCCTTTCTCCTTGAATTGCACTATATTGGGTATGCTTGTGGCTCAAATAGAGTACCTAGATTTAACATTAACTTCCTTTAAAAACATCCAGACATGAATATTTATTGGTTGACAGGCTAGAATATTTTTTAGTCCACTGATGTTTTATGTGCTTGCATTTATGTAGTTGGGGCTTAATTATTAAAATAAGGAGCACCTCTCCTGTCCTGAGGCAGACAGCATCAGCACTTAAAAAAATCTGATGGTCAGTGGTAAACGTACTCCGAAGGAGATGAGGTAAAAGAAAATAATTCTGAAAGTATTGAGAGCTGAACAGGAATGTTGTGCATGGAACAACAAAAATAAATTAAAATATTTTGTTCCTTCAGCAAGTACCTTTTTACCTTACTGTAAGATAATAGATACACGTGAAGTTGGTAAACAGAAAGACTTCTGTGTAAACCATAATTATATTCCTTGTGCTGTCCAAATTGCTACAATTCTGTGACTAAGTTTAAAAAATTATACCCTAAAGATGATACGAGCTACTGTTCTTGCTGCTCTTTGATCCGAATACTCAACTAGGAATTCATCTGGATGCATAGTATTGTAATTTATTTTTCAGGTCATTTTAAGTCACCTGCAAATTGTAGGCAGGTCTGAGCCATAATTTTTGTGTTTAACTTTTGGAAAAAAAAAATAATCTCAGTATTTCAGTTTGAAATGCAGAATACTTTAGACCTTAGCTATTTGTTTAATATTGTAATAACTGTATGTTTAGAGTCTATGTTTTCTGCTCATGGTGCTAGAAACTAATATGTATATATTATATAATAATACTAGAAATTAATGTGCAAAAGAGAACAAGAGTAATTTAAAAATCTGTAGGGATGTCCTGTCATTTTCATTAGTTCATGTCATTTATATTAATGTCTAGCTTAAAAATAGCTCTACAGTCTGCTTTTGGATTGATACATGTCTTCTCTAAATGTAACAGTGGTGGTGCTAGTAAAATACTGGCCAAGAGGAACGTATAGGGGATTTTGATGGACCATCCTGTTGTTCTCTTACCTTTCAACAAAACTGCTTACAAACTCTCAAGAACAAGCACACAGACTGGGCAGTGACTATAGATTATCACACAGTTCCCTCTTTCTTAAATCTAATAGTGCTGTGCTGTGCCATTTCAAGAGGAAATGTTGATTACGAGCATTATAGTATCATTAAATGTTCTTCATTAAAACTTTGCTGTTATAGCATACAGGTGGCAGTAGGAAGATTAAACCAAACAGATGAATATTTCTCAAACACAACAGGTAAACCAATCTGATCCTGACCTGCATCGCTTGTTTTCACTGCAACTTCCTCCTGACCCCCTGATTTTCACATAGCCCATGAATACTTGGAAAAAAACATTGTTAAATCAAATTTTTAGATGAATCTATAAATTTGGCAGAGTCAATTGTTTGCCTGGGCCTGCCACTTTTATATTTGTAACTCTATTCTAACTTGCTATGTGAGAAGCATCACTGCAGTATGCAGAGAAATTGTAACTGCAGTTAACACGCAGTAGCATATTTTTTTCCAGCTTCAAATTAATTGTTCCCTTTATCTTCAGGATTATTGTGGAATGCTATGATTTTAGGATTATTATCAGGCCTCTTGAGGTAGCTAAGAATATTGTGTAATACTTTTATGAGTTCAGAGACTGAACTTTACTGTACAAGAGTGGTTAACGCATATGGATACACCCCCAAAGTTTCCAGTAACAATTACATTCCAAGAAAGGTGCTAAATATATTGCTACCAAGAATCTTCTGTTTTTTTCCCTCCCTCAATCTTTGATGTCATTTGGGAGTGCCAAGAATTTTCACTTCACCTACTTAAAACATTTAAATGTGAATGTAAAAATTTGCTTTAGATTTTTATCCTACCCAAGAAGTTTGATCGTGTGGCTATCATCTGGCAAAAATTCCCCCTGTATTAAATGTGAGTCTTCCTTGTGACAGGGCTGCAGGAGTAGGGCTGGAGTTACAGTCAGCTCTTCGTGATGAAATTATTCTGAGCCCACACGGGGCTGCTGGTGTTGTTATTCTGGCTGAAAACTCCACTACAAAGGCACAAGCCCTTGAAAATAAAGTTTGCAAGATCACTTGTTTGTGTTTTATAATTCAGGGATGTAAACCCCTTGGTAGTGCTATGGTCAGTATTTGTTTTAATTTAGAGATGTGTTTAACCTTCTAAGTTTGTGTTTTGGATTGGTTTTTTTTGGTTTGTTTTTTTGGGGGGAGGGTGGGGGTGGGTGGCAAAAGAAGTTCTTAATGTATTTTCTTTTATATATGCCCAAAGCAAAAGCTGTAAACGAATTTGAAATTATGACATCTTTAGGTTAGCGTTATCCTTCCTACACAGTTTCTACCACACGACTTTGCAAAGTCAGAGCAGATGATAATTGAGGTAGTTTGCAGGCAATAACAACCTGCATTTTCTCACAGGAGCCTTAGTAACAGTGTGACATAATGAAGGTAAAAGCAAATCGAATTAGAAAAGCAGCAAACATTGTGTTTTATAACCCAAAATAAAATTCTTCGGCAGCAGCTAGTCCTGTAATGTAATCCAATCTGTTTTAATACTGAGATTTTTCCAAGAAAGCAGGAAACAGTAAAGGGTAAGGCTTTCAAACCTCTGCTGTTTCGTTTACAGATCCCTTGTGTTAATTTAATGCTTCTAGGGAACTGGGGCTCTTTCTTTTTTCTCAGAATCCCTTCTCTAGGAAATACTGAGTGGTGTGGCGCTGAGAAGCAGTCATGGTTTACAACAGATAAGCCAAAGGACCTGGCTTCAAATTCCACACTTCTCTGAGAAAACAAAACACGCCAATGCGTGCTTCTCTCTAAGGCAGATAATTTCTTGCGAACAGGCTACAGAAAATTTACCGTAGAAGGAGCTTAGCAGGCAACCTTCAGGGCCTTGACTCTCCTCCCCTCCTCCTGTCTCTCCAGTGCATGCACCAGCATCTCACAGTTCTGCACAGCCAGGGTTTTTAAGCATAAAAGATAAATATTTACAGCTATTACTTTTGGAGCATTACCCTGAAAGTTTTTCTGGCACAAAATCCACGCTCCTGCTGGTGTGGCCCCGCCAGCTGCAACCCCGGCAGATGCATCGCCAGCCCCTTCCCGAACCCTGCCAGTGCATTTTCCCCATGCTTCAAACACCCCTTCCCTCCCCGCAAACAAGAGACACCCACCTGCACAACTGGATTTTGCAGCTAGAACTGATTTTGTCTGGAGGAAAACACCAGAACGAGTTGCTTGCAAAAACCCAGCCTGGCTGATGTCAGCTGCGTGCTTGTTCACAGCCCTGCTGCTGCAACATTAGAAGATGCCTGGGCAATGCATGTTTTGGCCTCTCGCTGTATGTTTTCCTGGTTTTGCTGGTTCAGAAGAAAAGGGTTCGCAGTGTGATTCCCAAAGTTACAACAGCCCTGTCTGCTGGGGTTTTGCCGGTGGTGCAGGCTTGGGGTGTAGGCTGTGGGGATTTGGCACAGGTGAGGTGCCTGCTGCTGGTCTCTATGCAGCTCCCGCCGCCTGGCCCGCATGTGCTGGGGCACAAGCAGCCACTGACAACAAGCAGGAGGAGACATCTGGAAGGGGACCATCACTGGGGACATGGCTGGGACCCACTGCTTGTCCTCAGGGGAGCAGGGGGGAACAGGATGAGTGGAGGAGAAGGAATAAGGGAGGCACAGCAGGAACAGCTGTCTGACCCCAGCTGCCTGTCCTCCCACAGACTGAGTATGGCACATGGGGAAAACAAGGGAAATTGAGGCTAGAAAGGGGGAGAGGTTCATGTCTGGTCTGCCGTTCCCACTCTGTCTGAATCAATAATTAACACTTTATGTTAATTGGCAATAAAGTGAATTGAGTAAATTCTTGGAATCGAGACTGTTTTGCCTACAAGAAGAAGGGAAAAGCAAAACTTAATAGCATGCTTTATAAGCAGCAGGCTCTTCTGTCTTTGTCTGTAGCTTGCCTGGCAATGGAGGAGATTTTCAGGAATTTTGTTCTTGTTGTAGTACCGAACATCCTGATAGACTGATCCTTTCCCTCCAGTCATTGATTTTTTTCATTACTGTGTAAAGGCAGGGAGAATATGAAAGGCTGAGCTTTATCCTGTCCTAGTCCATGAGTAGGCCAAAAGGATCTCACATTCATGTGGCAGGAGCAGAGATTTGGCAGAAGAGCATTGCTCTGCATCATCTGTTCTTGGTCCCCGCCCCACCCCTGGTGCCATACAGTTTGAGAAAGAAAATTTAGCAAACAGTTCTAGGTGTGTCATTGAGAATTGTGTTGCCAAGACAGGGCAGGTGCAGCTCCCCTAGAATCATGCTCATGGCTTAGGCTTATGGCTGTGAAATAGGTAGGTTCTTGGCATCAGCGCCAGAGTAGGATGTCGTGGGGCTCCAGAGATTTCCCAGGATCAAGGAAATATCTTGGTAGTCTTTTTCAGGGACAGCTGTTACTCGCGTATAAGCAGAGGGAGACATGTCTCATTCTGTAGTAGATAAAGCACTGTCCTGACTTTCTTCCCAAGCCACCATTCATGAGGTTTTTGTAGGAGGGAGAGCACTGCATCCATTTTATCAGCTAGTTGAGTTTACTGTAAGGGTGGTGAGGCAGTAGAATGGGTTGCCCAGGGAAGTTGTGAATGCTCCATCCCTTGCGGTGTCAAGGCCAGGTTGGACAGAGCCTTGGGTGACATGGTTTAGTGTGAGATGTCCCTGCCCATGGCAGGGGGGTTGGAACTAGATGATCTTAAGGTCCTTTCCAACCCTAACTATTCTGATTCTATGATTTGTAGTGTGCTTTAGATGAACTACTATTGAGGAGTGCTGGGAGAGAAAAAAGAGCAAGTAAGTTCTGGATTTAGATGGTATTAACATGCTGAATACTGTGCTGCTCATATTTGTAGCAATTTTAGAGCTTCTTGCTTCGTTTTCCTTTTGCAAAGGTACTTGAATCCTGCAAAGAATTCTTGATAATGTCAAAATGTTGCCCTACCAATTATGGAGACAAACTTTGGAAAACCAATTGGTCAGTCAAAAATTTGCAAAGCAAACTTCCTCTTCCATCCCTGCTATTTCCAGATTTTTCATTTGTTTTGTCATCCGGGTGAGTAAGCCGCTCGGGGTTGGCAGCGTTGTACAAAGTACCGCCGATTTCTTCTAATCCATGTGTTAACTCTTTAAAACAGCATCTTGTGTGTGTTTTTTTTTGCGATAACAGACTTTGAGAAAAAATGAACGTAAAATAATCTAAGGATGGCCATATGAAGCCATCTGCCCATCTGTCTCAGCAACCTGTTTCTTATTGAGATCACTAGCCCAGTGGCTGAGGGAAAGCTGCAAGAACAGGACCTGCCTTTAGCAGTAGCTACCTGCCATGCTCTTTCTTCAGGCTGGGGCTTGGAAGCTTCATCAGCTGCAATTTGTCTTGGTGTTGTATAGCCCTTAATGGACTTTTCTCTCTCTTATTCTGAGAATGAGTTGAGTTTGTTAAGATCTGGTGCCTGGAGATGACCTACTTTCACATTTGGTTGCATTTGATGCACTTCTGTTCCACAGACATGGTTGACTTGAAGGAGAGAGAGCAGTATACTCTCAGTGAGGATGTAGCCTGTAATGACCGATACTAAGAACATCTACAAGCACAAAGGCAAGTTCCAGTTTTTACAAAGTGGCGTATGCAAGGCAGGAAGACCCTTTCTTCATGGGCCTCCTCTCCAATCACCATAGCTCTTCCTAGACACCGAAGTGAGCCTTTTTTGCTCCATAAAGTTACACAGTGAGAATGTTCTAGTCTGACAAATGCTTCTGATGAAGAATAATGCCGTCTGACTGCCGGAGGGTGTCAGTTTGGTGTTATTTACATAAAGCCCCACGCAAAGATTGAAGTATTTCCTTTTGTTGGTGTGCTATGCAAGACAAAACAGCTTCACATGTGGAAGGGCAGCGTCTCTGTCTCCTCTGTATAAAATAGTCCCCAGCAGTGTTACTACAAGTGGCTGCTTTCTGGCTGGCACAACTTTCCACATTGATTATTTCTTTTCTGCATAGGATTAACTTGCGCTGTTTGTGTAGTTGTCCAGCAGTAACGCGAAATTCCATGTGCCATGATGTGGAAGTTGCTTAACGTGGGCTGTCTTCCAGATCTATTGAAAGAGCTGCTCCATTTACTCTGTGCTTCAGCTCTTCACTGAATTTCTTGGCAGTCAGAAGGAAGATAATAAAACTGTGCTCTCTGCATACCAGACAGATAGAATTTGCCCTGTGTCATATTAAGTAGTGCTTATTAATTCATAGCTGCTGGGGTTTTTCTAAATGAAGATGAAAGTTTGTAGGTGTTTAATTCACAGGAGGTGGAATGGTCTTCTGTATTTCCCTATAGGTTGTAATAATAATAATAATAATAATCAGCAAGGAAATTAAGAAAAGCTTCCTATTACAAAATGTATATTGAAACAAGTCAACCTTCATGCAAACGTGGTAATCCTTGTTTTCACAAAAAATTCTTCAGACATGCAGTGGGGTTTTCTGCTCACCCTGAGATCCTTGGGTTTTAAACTGTTCCCTTTTGTAATGTTGTTGGGAGGTACCGAAGTTGAATAAAACTAGCATTTTTGGAGAGATGCCTTAGAGTATATTCTGTGAAAAGATATTAAAGATGAAGCTAAAATGCACATTTTTACTTAAATGTTAACAGTATGACTGAATTTGACCTTTGAACTCGAAGACTAGGGGTTGTTAATATGAGGGTTTGTGACTGACTGTGTGAAGTGTCATTATAATTGCATAGCCTTTCATTCACATATAATTCATTTACAAGCCAGAGCTTTGATCTTTCAGGGTGCTACGTACCTGATATGCTTGATGTGTTGACTTTTGACGTGGTTGGGTTCCAGGTCATTGCATGATTTTACTTGTAAAAGTGCGCCGGGTCAGTCGCTAGACACTGGTGCAGCGGGAATAAGCCAGCGGGGCCGTCAATCCCCATAGTGTGATCAACTATCTGGTTGCAGTAACATGAGAAATATGAAACGAGAACCATCCCCATTGTTCTCGGCAGTCACCATCTCCAGGTGTGGAGGCCTGAATACGTAGGATGAGGGAAAAAAAAAGATGATTATTTTACTTTTACAGCTAACAAATTAAGCAGCAAAATGAATGGTTTCCCTAAAGTTTATGGCAGATTCAGGAACTACAGTTCCAGTCCCACTTCACTGTCCTAACCACAGATGGTTTTTCCTATCATCAATTAAACAAAATAATATGAAAGCTTTCAAGGCTGTTTCTCAGGGATACTTTAGAGCTGACAGAACTGGTCCATCTTAACCTGCGGGTGTTTTAATGTCGGGTACATATTTTACTTTAAAACATGCAGGAATTTAACTTCTGAGATTAAAGTCTCCTACTAGCTCACTTTTGACTTCTTCCATAGTCCCAAAAGAAGAAAGAAATTGCTGTTTCTCCTGTAGAGAGTTACTTGAGGTAGTATTTTAAAACCATCAGGGTGTATGTTTTCTAGAAAACCTGGTAAAATAATTCTTTAAATCCCTGAAAGATGGCAACCCTATATTAGCTCTAAATGTCTTTTTTTCCTATTGTTCTTGTTTCCTTCCTTATAAATCCAGGGGCTTACTTCTCTTTGGAGAGTAGGTGGCATAGAGATGAATGTGTTAAAAAAAAAAGTTAAATTCTTTTGCAACACAGTTGTACATGTCTGAAGATTAGATTCCAGTGGGCATGAAGAATAGGTATCAGATTATTTGCATTGAATTTTCTACTTGGAATCTGAAATTGGATTTGGGCAACTTTACCAAAATACATAACTCCAGAATGCATGAACTTTAAGATGTTTCCATAATTCCTCATTTTTATAGTTATCACTGTTCATAATGAATTTGCTGCAACTTATTTTAATGGCTTTCAGTGTGCTGGCTAGCATTCCAGGATACTTATTGTTTGTACATCATAAAACCACCATGCTGTCTTTCAACAGAAAGGTTTTCCTTTTAACAGTCCTTTTAAGTACATTTCATGAAGTAGCAAAGACAGCCATTAAAAGACAGCGTTGAATAACTTCTGCCAAGCTTCAGTGAACAAATTTTATTTAAATTGGGAATGAAAAAGATTTTCTTAACCTTGCATTTGTTTGCTTACTGTTCCAGGCAATCTCCTCCTGCTGTTCCATTTGCAAAATGATCAAAATCCTGTTAAGTCCTTTGTCTTCACTACTGTCATTAAAAATATGGTCCAAAACCTCAGTGCGGTCAGGCTAGAAGCCTTCTTCCAACTTCAGCCTGAATTTTATGGTGGCCTGTTTATATCCACTTGTTCTTGAGTTAACATTGTCATTTTGTTTAAATAGCTTTTTTACTTCCTCTGCAATATATTTATAGAAACAAATCTTGTAGCCCGCTCAGCCTACATCTTCCAAGGCTAAATGAGCCAAGCTCCTCAGGTTCTCTTCTCCTCTAGGAAAAGCTTGTCTGTTCTCTTGACCACACCATTAACCCTGCTCTGCACCAGTTTGAGACCAGTTTCCTTCAGTATGAGTAATGAAAACCTTTACTCTGTGCTCCAGTTGAGCTCTTGCTTCATAGAGCAAGAGTGCTGCAGTGATATTTGTCTAGCTGAAGCACATCTGATGCACTTTTGCTGTGTCTTTGCCTTTTATGATGTCATCAGGGTGACTATCTGTGTGATTTTATGGGTTTGTCTTCCTTGACATTTCTAGCTGATGAGTTTCCAGTTTATAGCAAAAATTTTGCGTTCAGTCATTTTGTTCATGACCTTGCTTTTTCAGTTTCATTTCTACAGCAGTGCTTCTCAAACTCAGATAGTTCTTCCTATTTGATACCTCCTCAGGCC
The DNA here is from genome assembly GCA_028858755.1 of Ara ararauna. Lineage (NCBI taxonomy): Eukaryota > Metazoa > Chordata > Aves > Psittaciformes > Psittacidae > Ara > Ara ararauna. The sequence goes on along the minus strand of CM054376.1, from coordinate 118,332,163 downwards.
AGGTAATTATTTAATAATCTGTTTTCTTTTAGTTTATGAAACTTTCCCCTCTGAAGTCCTGAACTTCTATTATAGGTATTTTGCTTATCTCTCTCTTTAGTTTAAACAAGAGCAAATAATACTCTCGCAACTCTTGATTAATTTTTTAATCCAATTGTATTCCAGATATTTTTGCTACTCCCAAAGTCAACCCTAAGAATACTCACAGATCCTCTTGTTTAACCAGTTGTTTGGTAAAGAAATACATATGATCTCGTATACAGAATTAGCTGGACCTTGCAGTTACTAGATCCATTTGTTCTGGTGTCTGTATCCCATAATCTAAAATCTTGTTTTCTACTAGGAATTATGTCTTTTGAGTGTCAGGTAAAAATTTCTTTGGGCAAAAATGGAAGAAATCTGCTGCAAAGGAACTGAGAGTCTATTGCAGGTGTCTTTCTCTTAAATGTATTTTGTATTATCTATGCTGCTCCCTCTTATTATATTGCCATTAATATTATTCATGTTTAATTCTTGTCCATCATTTTTTCTTTTGATTTAACCTTTCCCAAAACCAGTCATGTTCTAGTCCTGATTGCATTTTCTGTTATTCCTTCAGCGTATTGCTTCACATTTTGCACCAGCAATTAAAATTCCACTTTTTCTTTTCTGGTCCATGGCCTAAATACTAGTACACAAATATTTTACTTGTTTCTCATTAACCACATTCATTTCCCTTGCTGGATTAGGCATAATAGTTTGTTTCTTCTCAATTGCTGCACTCTGCAGTATTGAATCTGTTTTCTTTCTCAGTTTTTACTCACTGACATTCCTTTGTTTGTAGCCATATCTTTTAAGTGCAAGATTTTTTAGGATCATTTTAAAACCTAACTACGTATCCTATATACATTGATATGCTATTCTTATTTGTAGATCCAGTCAGATGACAGGTTTTCAATTCCTGTTAAGGATGGTCTCCCATTGTTTGTATCTTCTGCCTCTGCCTAGTGTTGGTATGAATCTAAATCCTTTCTCTTCCATGCTTGCTTCTGTCAGTGTGGCATCTTGCTCGCTGAGTTAGCTGCAGTCTGCAGTACAATGTCAGTATCCAGTCCCTTGATGTTTCTGTTCTTTTCTTGTAATGCTACTTTCCTCATGTTCCCTTTCCCTCCACTGCTTGTAGGTCTCATTCTCTGCTTACACAATCACCCTTATCTGGGAGATTTTTCATAGAATCACAGAATTGTTTAGGTTGGAAGAGAGCCTGCTTTGTACACAAGCCAGTACCTCAATGTCTCTCTTGCAGTGAGGGGCCCAGAACTGAACGCAGGATTCAAGGTGCGGCCTCACCAGTCCTAAGTACAGGCGGATGATCACTGCCCTGGACCTGCTGGCCACACTAGTGCTGGTACAGGCCAGGATGCTCTTGGCCTTCTTGGCTGCCTGGGAACAAGCTGGCTCATGTTCAGCTGGCTGCCCATGTCTTTTTCTGCCAAGCAGCTTTCCAGCACTCTTCCCCAAGCCTGTAGTGTTGCATGGGGCTGTTGTGACCCAAGTGCAGGACTCTGCACTTGGCTTTCTTGCACCTTTTTCAACTGGCCTTGGCCCACTGATCCAGCATGTTCAGATTCCTCTGTAGAGCCTTCCTACCCTCAAGCAGATCAGCACTCCTTGTCTGCAAATTTATTGAGGGTGCACTAGATCCCCTCATCCAGATCATCAATAAAGATATTAAAAAGAGCTGGCCCCAATACTGAGCGCTGGGGAACTGCCCGCTGACTGGATTCAACTCCATTCACCACCACTCTTTGAGCCTGGCCATTCAGCCATTTTTTTACCCAGCAAATTGTATACCAATCCAAGTCATGGGCAGACAGTTTCTCCAGGAGAATGCTGTGGGCAACAGTATCAAAGGCTTTACTAAAGTCTAAGTAGAGAACATCCACAGCCTTTCCCTGTTCCACTAAGCAGGTCACCCTGTCACAGAAGATCAGGTTAGTCAAGCAGGACCTGACTTTTATAAACCCATTCTGGGTTTATAAAACTGGGCCTGATCACCTGGTTGTCCTATATGTGCTGTGTGATGGCACTTCAGATGATCTGCTCCATAATATTCCCTGGCACCCAGGTCAGACTGACATGCCTGTAGTTCCCTGGATTGTCCTTCTGGCCTGTCTTATAGTCACAGTCAGGGCTTTACATTTTCATTCTTTCTGAAGACTGAGGCTTTTTTATTATTATTACTGTTGTTGAACAGCATAATTTAAAGCTTTTGAAAAATGAGAGGAAGATCCTCCCTCTCCAGCAAAATCTATGTTAGATGCATGTTAACATACAGAATATTAATGAATTATTTCAGTCTGACAGTTGAATACGAGACCAAAACCTCTGCTACAATTGCAGGTGTTTCCTGCAGCCGAGTATGAAATTAGGTAAATTTTAATTAAGTTACAGTTGCTATTTATTGAGGTTTTGCTGTTCCTAGGTTTTTTTCTCAGTTACTCTCACTGTTTTCCAGGAATTCTGGAACTCAGAAATGGTCTACTTAGAATCTGAAAACATAAAGCCTTCAGTTCAGTGAGTTTGTTTTTAAGTTTGGAAAGCAGTGAAATAGAGGTTCCTAATTTGTTATTCTATGTGCTATCTTGTAAACTTGTTTAATAGAATTTAATTGCACTTCATGGAGCAAAAAAACCACAAACAGTAATTGCAGATGCATTCTTGCTATGTTAAACAAACAAACAGTGCTCTCTGAAAGAGAGCAATTTTAATAACAAAACAGAAAGGAAGGGAGAAGTCACTAAATAATAAAAATTTATTTTTTTTAAATACAGGAATTATGCAATAGCTTGTTGCCATTCTTCTCTGTGCTTGAATTAAACATACTTGCTTTGTATTCTTACTGGCTTCTGTGAAAGTAGGAAGTTCTTTGTTTCCTATCATTTTCCTATTAATTTAGTTTTCACATTAAACATGCAAAAATTTGACCTTTCTTACATTATATTATTTTGCTTTTCCAGCTATTTCATTAGAAGTGTACTTTCTTCAGTCCTTTTCTGTATTTTCCATATTTTCTCCACCCTCATCCTTCTTTTTCTCAGGGACCAAGTCCAGTGGTGCTCAGTATTTAGAGGAAACCACAGCAATGTTTTCCTTAGGCGTACAGGTCCCATCCTGTTTGTGAGGAAGAGTAGAAGACATCCCTGCCATAGTCACCAGCACTGGAGGCTGCAAGCAGAAATCTATTATTAATGCCTAATATTTTAAAAATTATTTTAAATGGGGAAAAAAAAAAAAAAAAGGGAAGGAAGGTCCAGGCTGGTAAATGTGAAACACAAACAGGTATCACATCAGCAGAATTCAAGCTTGGGTTTAGGAACTGAAATTCACATGCCCTGTCATCTCAGAATGTGTGTCTCAGCTGCCAGACTGTCTTGTTGGGTTTTAATACCCAGTGTAGCTCTCCTCCTTCTCTTTTTAGGATCATGATCACTCCTGGGAAAAGATGAAGCAAGTGGCCTATGAAGTTAAATGTACCGTATGGTAAATGGGCTGGTTCCTACATAATGCAAAACAGTATAGCTCCACTAATCCTGCCTGGGATTACAACATTCTGCCATCCAAGAGAAGTGAATAATGTCTTTAGTGAAAGACTCTGAGTTCAGCTTAATTGAGTGGTCAATCAAGAATACAAGTGCTCTCCCAGTAGTCAGTCACTGCACAGCAACAGCGCCTTCACTTATCACAGCCCAGGTTTATTTTGTGAGTAAGAATTACTGGTGTGTGCAAAGAGGATCTTTTCCAACAGTCTGTAGGAGGAAAGCATGTCTGAACAGACAACAACTGATAGCAGAATCAGCTCTCCCACAGTTCTTCAGAGGGCTGACCATTTCCCTTTGCACCAAATCTGGGTCTCAGCAGTTTCTCCTCCAGCAGACACAGGCTGCTTATTTAAGCTCACATCTCGCTTCCCTGAAGTGGCCCTTAAAAAACTGAGGCTGGGCCTTCCAAACCAGTACCTACCTATTTCTTGTCCTGGTGTGCATCCTGGGATACGTTGCACACTTCTCGCATTTGAGGGCAAACACTGTAGCATATCCTGGCTGTATGCTGTTAACCAAACAAATCCTAAGTAAGCAGTACATATGCCTGCGTTTTTTTGAAAATAAGAAAGGAGACTTATGCTCCAGTGATGAAACGTGTTTTAAATGTAATATAATCTGGATAACATCTTTCAAGGGAGGGGTGTGCTAGGTCCTTGAAGCTGTACCACTCCCGAGCACCTCATACAGGACTCAGTGCTGGCTGACATTGCCACAGCTTCATTGGACTCTCACATCCATCAGGAAAATGTGGAGGTGTTCCACCCTTGGAACACACCACAACTTTTTCTCCTATTCAGCAATGTTGACCACAGGGGTGGATAAGATAAACCATCTAAAATCTCATAACCCAGAGGTGCCCAGTGATTTTTCATGCTGCCAGTCCTCTGAATGGCCACTACCACTACCTGCAAGACTGGTTCAGTAAGTTCATCTGTCAGTCCCTTCAGCTAGTGGGCCTGTTGGGAAGAGGGACCTCTTTCCTGCAGGAGAGAGGCTGATTCAAGGGTGTATAGTGTAGCTTATATTGCACCCCAATACAGCACTGAGAAATGATCTTCCTCTTGCTGTGCCTTTGCCTTGTTTGTGGGTATGTATGTATGTATGAAGCCAGATTTATCAGAATGATTTAGCAGAATGATAAATCTGGCCTCAGGGCTGTGGTGAATTCTACTGGACAGTGACGCTTATGCTGGATCCTGTACTCAGCAGCAGAGTCTCCCCCCTCTTGGTGGTATGGTGTACCCCCAGCCCCACCCGGGTACCCAGCATGGAGCATAGAGAAGAGGTGCTAATTCTCTAGAGGGGAAGACAACGATGTAATGGGTATTATATATATATGTTTCAGTGCCTTCCTTAGAGAGCTCTCTGCATTTCTCCCAAGTCATGATTCTCTTCGTGATTTCCCTCTTAGAAACCTCAAGCTGTTCATGCTTTCACCCACAGGTTTCCAAACCCTCAGTCCCTTCTATTAGATGTTCTCTGGGCCTTGAGTTCGGCCAAGGCATCTGTCCTCATCTATTTCCCTGACTGCTCCCAAAAGCCTCCACTTTCCAGCATGTACAAATGCTGTCACAGTCTGGTGGATCTGCTGGCTCTTTTTTCCTATTACTTTCTGGAATTTACTAAGTGTTCTGCTCATGAATGCTTTGTAAGTGCTTAGGGCTCTTCCCAGGCTTCAGGAAGAAACCAGCACCTGGATTATCTCAGTGCTTGAAGCAGTCTGCAGAAGAAAAATCTGTTTCTTCTCGCCTGAATGAGGAATATGTTCTCAAAAGAAGCTTCCCAGAGTCTCTTTGTGCTTAATAAAAAATGGGCTCTCCTTTTTTCTGCTTAGCTGGAAGGAGGGCCTGGATGGTTGAGGAAAGATGTGGTCACAATCCTACATAATCCTTTCCAGCTCTTTTGAAGGGAGATCTTTGTCTCTACTTTTTCTCTCTCCTGCTATTACTGTGCCTACCACTCAGTGTCTCATCTAGGCTTGGCTTTGCTCTGCAACTTTTCCCTCTGACTCTTCCTACTCTCACATTCCAGCTGCCTACCCTCCCATCCAAGCAGCTTTTCACACCGTATAGTGTTTTGCTGTTCTCCTTTCCTAGTGATGCAGCACAGTGGCTTGCCAAGCCAGGACACACCTCTGTCTGACGGGGAATGTGGAATATACTGGGGGAAGCCAGGGCATGTTGCACTGTGGTGTGCTGCAGGGAGCAGAGAAAAGGGAGTACCTGGGAAGAAGTGACTGGTATGAGGCTGGGAAGGTCTTCAGTTGATTGGGAAAGATGAAAGAGGAGGGCAAACAACCCAGCAAGCAGAGAAGCAGGAGAACCTGGTAACTAGTGGCCAGTGCAGCTTCAGTCTTTCATCATGGAGGCTGCCCAGCCAATCCCCCTCTGGCTGTAGTCAGTTGTGTCTACGTACTGCCACCACTGGCCGGTCACTGCTAGCTGCCTTCACTGAGGCTTTCCTTGCAAGAGCAGCCTCTTCCTCATTGGACAGAGTCTGCAGTTCCCCATCTCTCCCTTCCTTATCTGTCCTGGGATCATCAGTTCTCCAGCTGACTGGGGAAGGCAGGAGAGGATGTAATGAATGTATCCCAGGAGAGCAGAAAGGGAAAGATGTTGAAGAACTGCTGCTGTAGCGCACTTTTTCTCATTAGTAGGAGTCACAACTGAGCTGCTTGTGACTTGGTGGCTTGTGTATCTGGGACCTCTGCCAGAACATCCATTTGGTGTGAGCTTTGCTTGGTGGAGTGATGCAAATAGAGGGGCCTGCAGAAACTAGGGACTGTCAGCTGTAGTTGCTTCTTTGCTTTTTAGTTTTATTATACTATTAGGCTTTTAAAGTGATTTAAAATACTGTGATAAATAAATACTGTGATTTAAAATATCTGTAATAAACCAGAGCTTTCTAAAGCCAGCATTAGTAAAGAAATCCTTGAAACTTAGGTATAGTCGTTGAGGTTAGAGAGACTAGAGCAGATGGCTTGACTGTTCAAAGCATCTCCCATTACTGTTAATTCTTTTCTCCCTGAGGTTTGTTTGCTTGTTTTAATAGATTCTGTGTATCAAGGCCAAAATACTGAATATCCCTTTTTCTTCTCTGAGCTGAAGTTTGCTTTTATCAGAGTATAAGGAGAACTGGAGGCCCCTCAGTGTCCTTTGATGCCTGTGGAAGGTGGAGAAGGCTGATCAGTCCATCCTTTAGAGAATTTACTGGCATTTGATAAGGAAACTGAGCTATGCTTTTGAATTTGTTTGTTAAACAGTAAGATTGGGGCTTATTTTTTATGTGAAGGAGAGAAAACAAGAGAGAAAGAAACTAATTCGTCTCATATTTTTTCTATTCAAGATAATAATAAAAGAGAGCTTTTCACCCACAAGTGCTGAGGGAGCTGGCAGACATCATTGCTAGGCCACTCTCATTCATCTTTGAAAGGTCACGGCAATCAAGCAAGGTGGCTGAGGACTGGAAGAAAGCAAAGACCCCAGTCTTCAGAAGGGTCAAGAAGGAGGATACAGGAAACTACAGGCCAGTAAGCCTCACCTACAGCCCTAGAAAGCTAATGGAACAGAGGCCATCTTGGGGGCCATTTCTATAAGCACAAAGAAGACAGGGAGGTGATCAGGAATAGTCAGCATGGATTCACGAAAGGGGAATAATGGTTAGTTACCTTCTATGGTGGGACAATTGGCTGGATAGATGAGGGGAGAGTAGAGGATGTTGTCTACCTGGACTTCAGCAATATTTTCAACACTGTCTCCCATGGCATCCTCAGACAAGCTCAGAAAGGGAAGACTGGATGAGTGGCCAGTGAGATGGATTCAGAACTGGCTGAATGGCAGGTCTCAGAGTTGTGGTCAATGGCACAGTCTCTAGTTGGAGACCTGTAACTAGTGATGTCCCCCAGGGGTTCAATACTGGTTCCAATATTGTTTAAGTTATGCATCAGTGACTTGGATAAAGGTATAGAGTGCCTCCTCAGGAAGGTTGCCAACAATGCAAAACTGGGAGGAGTGCCTGACACCCCACAGTGCTGTGCTGTCATTCAGAAGGATCTAGGCAAGCTGAAGAGATGAACAGAGAGGAACCTTTAGAAACTCAACAAAGGCAAGTGCAGGCCCCATGCGCCAGTACAGGCTGGTGGCTGACCTGCTGGGAAATAGCTCTGTGGAGAAGGACCTGGGGGTCCTGGTGGACAGCAAGTTGTCCATGAGTCAGCAATGTACCCCTGTGGCCAAGAAGGCCAATGGTATCCTGGGCTGCATTAGGAAGAGCATTGCCAGCAGGTTGAGGGAGCTAAATCTACCTCTCTGTTCAGCCCTGGTGAGGCCTCACCTGGAGTACTGTGCCCAGCTCTGGGCTCCCTGGTACAAGAGGAACATGGAGCTCCTGGGGCGAGTCCAGCAAAGGACTACTAGAATGATTAAGGATCTGGAGCATCTCTGAAACAAGGAAAGGCTGAGGGAGCTCTCTTCAGCGTAGAGAAGGCTCAAGGGATGATCTGATCAGTGTATGTAAGTATCTGAAGGGAGGATGTCAAGAGGATGGGGCCAGACTCCTCTCAGTGGCGCCAAGCAGTAGGACAAGAAGCAATGGGCATAAACTAAACCACAGGAATTTCCATGTGAACATGAGAAAGAACTTTACTGTGAGGGTGACTGAGCATTGGAATAGGTTGTCCAGAGGTTGTGGAGTCTCCTTCACTGGGGATACTCAGAGCTGCCTGGACCCAATCCTGTGTAATGTGCTCCATGTGACCCTGCTTGAGCAGGGAGGTTGGACTAGATGACCTCTGGTGGCCCCTTCCAGTGTTAACCACTCTGTGATTGGAGTGTGGTTCGTGATGATAATAAAGAAGAGTTCTCTGCATGTGGTTAGGGTGTATTTGTTCATCAGCCCCCTAGGAACCCGTGTTTTCTGTTCAGCACAAAACCAAACAGCTCTCAAGAGTTGTAAGAAAAGCAACATGCACACCCAAACCAACGCAACAACCCAAAACATCCAACTCTCCAAACCAAACTGCAGCCAGAGTGGAACTCCATAACAACACAGCTACCTATTTTGAAATATGCTATCCCTGAATTGTCAAATTACTTCCCTCCTGGAATATTGAAATTAGAATGAGAACAAGTTGCCAAGCTGATTTATTATTGAGCAATGCTTAAACTGTTAGGACTATCCTGTCTTCCTTCCTGCAGTCCTCTTGACCTTAAGGGCCAATATTATGTTGCACAATGGAGATTAGAGTATGTTATGTTTGTGATCCCCAGGGGCCCTGTTTCTGCTAAAATGTCCTTATGATGAGTAAAAGTACTTGTACTTCCATTATGGCATGTTGTACATGTTGTGTATTTATGACCTATTCTATGCGTCATATGACTGTGGTGCACATCAGTGGATATCTCAGGATGATTTGCGTTGTGAGGCATGTATGCATGTGTTTGAGAATGACCTTAGTTTCTCGGTAGCAAAGCTATTTTGCCACTTTGGCTTTATCTGGACATGTCCAGGAACCTTAGTGTCTTTTTTCTGATGACTTGTGGCTAGGAGTTTGAAATGGAAATAATTTCCTAACAGCTTTATGAACATAGATCAAACTGATTGTGAACTGGAATCTGTGGCAGAGAAGCTACTACTAAAGTAGGTGTAACTTTATCCTCAATACTAGGGTCAATGGTTGAAAAGCCAGCAAGCGGCATGGCTGTGTTTGAGTTAATCTGGCTTGTTTGGCTGATTTTATTGCCCTGAGCTTTGTCCATGTGCTCGGTGGGATTCAAGGTGCTCCTTTGTTTGATATTCTGAACCTTATTCAATGGAATTCTTAATCACAACCCTAACTTCAAGCGTACAGATAGTACCACTTACAATGCTTGTTGACAAAGCCAGATCCAAGAGTCATAGAATCATAGAATAGTTAGGGTTGGAAAGGACCTTAAGATCATCTAGTTCCAAACCCCCTGCCAGGGGCAGGGACACCTCCCACTAAACCATGCCACCCAAGGCTATGTCCGATCCAGCCTTGAACACCACCAGCGATGGAGCATTCACAACTTCCCTGGGCAACCCATTCCAGTGCCTCACCACCCTTACAGTAAAGAATTTCTTCCTCATATCCAATCTAAACTTCCTCTGTTTAAGTTTGAACCCATTACCTCTTTTCCTCTCACTACAGTCCCTCATGAAGAGTCCCTCCCCAGCATCCCTGTAGGCCCCCTTCAGATATTGGAAGGATGCTATGAGGTCTCCACGCAGCCTTCTCTTCTCCAGGCTGAACAGCCCCAACTTTCTCTATCTTCATACGGGAGGTGCTCCAGTCCCCTGATCATCCTTGTGGCCCTCCTTTGGACTTGTTCCAACAGTTCCATGTCCTTTTCATGCTGAGGACACCAGAACTGCACACAATACTCCAAGTGAGGTTTCACAAGAGCAGAGTAGAGGGGCAGGATCACCTCCCTCGACCTGCTGGTCACGCTCCTTTTGATGCAGCCCAGGATACGGTTGGCATTCTGGGCTGTGAGCACACACTGCCGGCTCATGTTCATTTTTCATCAACCAACACCCCCAAGTCCTTCTCCACAGGACTGCTCTGAATCTCTTCTGTGCCCAACCTGTAGCTGTGCCTGGGATTGCTCCGAACCAGGTGGAGGACCTTGCACTTGGCATGGTTAAACTTCATCAGGTTGGCATCTGCCCACCTCACAAGAGTGTCAAGGTCCCTCTGGATGGCATTCCTTCCCTCCAACGAATCAACCAAACCACACAGCTTGGTGTCATCGGCAAACTTGCTGAGGGCGCACTCAATCCCACTGTCCATGTCACCGACAAAGATGTTGAACAAGACTGGTCCCAACACCGATCCCTGAGGGACACCGCTCGTTACTGGTCTCCATCTGGACATTGAGCGATTGAGCACAACTCTTTGCGTGCGGCCATCCAGACAGTTCTTTATCCACTGAGGGGTCCACCTATCAAATTGATGTCTCTCCAACTTAGAGACAAGGATGTCATGTGAGACAGTGTCAAACGCTTTGCACGAGTCCAGGTAGATGACATCAACTGCTCTACCCCTGTCCATCAGTTCCGTAGCCCCATCATAGAAGGCCACCAGATTGGTCAGGCAGGATTTCCCCTTAGTGAAGCCATGCTGGCTGTCACCAAGCACCTTGTTGTTTTTCATGTGCCTCAGCATGCCTTCCCTTTTGCTGACTTCTCTAAATATAGCCTATTGTATTTTGCGCTAGTGTAAGAAGTGATATTTGACTGTTCATCCTGTATTATCTTCCTCTTCCTGCTTTTTCGCCCCCGCCATACACACTAGGCTCTTTCAGACTGGAAGGATTTCATTCCTCTTAACAGAGTGGATGAGGCACAGAAAAAGTAACGTTTATCAAAAAGACTAAGAGAACAAAATTGTACAGAGCATGGAAGTTTCAAAACACATTAGTTTGTAGCAAGGGGTGAGTGACTTCCCAGAATGGCAAAATGATACCCCTAATGAAAAGAACTTCTACTTTCACATGCACAATCAGAGTATTACAGTGTGGTTAAAGCTGGCAGGGAACCTTGGACATCATCTAGTCCAACCCTCCTGCTGAGAGCAGGGTCAGCTAGGGCAGGTTGCTTGGGATTGTCGTCCATTGGATTTTCAGGCACTCCAAGGTCAGAGACTACGAACTCTCTGGGCAATGTGGACCATTGTTTGATCACTCTGTCAGTAAAATTTTTTCCTGTGTTTTAGTTGAATTTCCTGTGTTTGAATTGGTGCTCATTGCCTGTCATCTTGTCACTGGGCACCACTGAGAAGAGCCTGGCTCTATCTTTTTTACTTTCCCTCATGTGGTATTCACATGCACATGCATATGCGCTCCCCGAGCTTCTCTTTTCCAGGCTGAACACCTCCAGCTCTCTCAGCCTCTCCTCGGAGGTCAGATGCTCCAAGCCAGTTCATCATCTTCCTGGCCCTTTGGTGGACTTGGTCCCGCATGTCTGTGTGTCTCTTTCTGAGGAGCTCAGCACTGGACCCAGCCCTGCAGCTATCTCACCAGGGCTGAGCAGAGGATCACCTCCCTCAACTTGCTGGTAGTATTCTGCTTTATGGAGTTGCAGAGGCTGCTGGCCTGTTTTGCTGCAGGGGTGCATTGCTGGTTCCTGGCCAGCGTGTTCTGCAAGACTCCGAGGCTCTTCTCTGGGGAGCTGCTTCAGAGCCTGTACTGGTGCCTGGGGTTATTCCTGCCCAGGCACAGGACTTGGTATTTCCCTTCGTTTTGCTGCATGTGGTTCCTGATGGCCCCTTTATCCAGTATGTCCAGGTAGCTCTGGATGGCAGCAAGACCCTGTCGTCTGTCAGACTCTGTTCCCAGTCCTGACCTCAGTATCTTCTGCTAGGGTACACCTCTAGTGACTTGCCTTTACCTGGAAGACTTCTGTGCCACTAACTGCAATCCTCGAAGCCCAAAGAGCTTGTTCCAGTCAATGTCACTGTCTGCTTAACTAGGCTGAACCACATCGCTTCTCTACTAGGATGTTACAGATGACAGTGCCAAAGGCATTACTGAAGCCAAGATAATTCAATTACTTGTCTTGAGTTTATTACTGAAGTCAAGGTAACATCCGCTGCTTTCCCTTTTTCACCGAGCAGTCAGCTCATTGTATAAAGCTATCAGGTTGTCATGAAAGGATTGAGGATAAAAGCAACAGCTAATACCCTTTTCGATTACTTTCTCAGGTACTGAATTTGCTAGCTAGCTGTTAAAATCTCAATACATTGTGAAACTGAGATGGAGTTTTAAGACTGAGGCTGGCTACTTTTGAGGTGGACAAATGTATTTTAATTTAATTTAGCAAATAATCAGTAAAACTTTTCAAGTTATTATTGTGGTTGCAAAAAAGACATAAAATCATTGCAAAAATTATTCTTGAACTTTGGATGAAGCAAGTTAGTAATAATAATTTATGAGCTCTTTAGGCGTTAGAGGGAAGAAGGCCACATAACACTGCAATATCATGGCTTTTCAAAAGTGACTGAATTTTTTTCATCCTGTAAACTGGATCAGAGTGAAATCTGGAGTTAGCAATTTTGTTTACTGTTCTGCTATTCCAGTTGGGGACTTTGGTTGGGTTTTTTTTTTCTCTTGCTTAACTTTTTAACTTCTGTGCTAGTTAATAATTTATAAGTGTTCAATACTATACTAGATTTACAGGGAGTAACTTTGGCTTACTGCCGGCATAAGTAGTGCTTTTTCTGTTTCTTTTTTTTTCCCTCAGTTTTAATGTGTTGCAACTCTGAGGCCACTGTTGAGTCATGCTGTGTAACTAGGCCAAGCAGGGATGTCTTGCCTATTTCTGTCTTTCTAAGGATATTTCTAACATTTGGCTCTAATTAACAGAATGAAGAAATGAGGGAAAACAAGATATGTTTTTACATGACCTCCAATTACTTAAGGACAGAGTTAAACTTAACAGTTTGAGGTCTTTTGTTAAAATGAAATTAGAGTGTTTTTCATTTGTAACATGCAGTACATTCATGGGGAGAAAATACTTGATGCTAAAATAGGGGGTTACTAAAAGGTCACTTTAACAGGAACAGAAGGCATAATAGGAATCAGTGGCTGGAAGCTGAGGAAAGCAAATTTCAAATTAGATACAGGGTTCATATTTTTAATGAGAGGTGCTAACCTTTGGAGGAAAATACTGGTTGATAAACATTTTTTTTTAGTAAAAACTAAAAGATTTTCTGGAATATGCACTATAGCCATACATAAATTTGTCCTGTATTCAAACACAGTTGAACCTGGTGTCCTGAATGTAAGAAGGACATGGAGCTGCTGGAGCAAATCCAGAGGAGGGCCACGAGGACTATCAAGGGGCTGCAGCACCTCCTGTATGAAGACAGGCTGAGAAAGTTGGGGCTGTTCAGCCTGGAGAAGAGAAGGCTGCGTGGAGACCTCATAGCATCCTTCCAGTATCTGAAGAGGGGGCCTTCAAGGATACCAGAGAGGGACTCTTCATGAGGGACTGTAGTGAGAGGACAAGGGGTAATGGGTTTAAACTAAAACAGGGGAAGTTTAGATTGGATATGAGGAGGAAGTTCTTTACTGTGAGGGTGGTGAGGCACTGGAATGGGTTGCCCGGGAAGTTGTGAATGCTCCATCGCTGGTGGTGTTCAAGGCCAGGCTGGACAGAGCCTTTGGCAACCTGGTCTAGTGTGAAGTGTCCCTGCTCATGGCAGGGTTGGAACTAGATGATCTTAAGGCCCTTTCCAACCCAAATCATTCTATAATTATGTGATTCTAGTACAAGAGCTACAATCTGAACTAAAATGGCCTGTGATCATTCAAAAGGTTAGATGAGACCAGGAGGTTCACCATCTAAGTTTAGATCACACGTGGCCGCTCATCCAGCCTGCTGCTCTCTGTTGCTGTAACACCCATCATGAGAGGGGGTGAAAAGTAGCATGTCTCTGGGAAGATTATGGCTAATAGCTGTTTCTACTAAGACATACAAATGCCCAGCCTGTAGACCACTTTGTGTCTTCTCCTGAAGTTTCACCATAGAGAGTATTCTGGCAGTGGGAACCTGCCCTCAGATGACACCCCCAGTATGTGGGAGCCTAGCTGTACCGCTGCAAAATCACTCCAGCACTGGCCCTTGAAATTCACACTTGTATAATGTGTGCTTGAAGTCTGGGATTAGATACACAGAAAATGTTGAAGAGGGCAGATCATTTAGAAAGACAAGGTGATCTACCCACAGTCAAAATTTGAAGACTGGAATATCTGAAATAAACTTGTACCAAATGCTCCAGGAAAGTTCTCATCACTGGCATAGTGTAACCATATAGGAATGGAGATGAAGACCCCCAAAACTCCCCTTAAGAGGTAGAAAACAGCCCTCCCGTTAAAACCTAGGAAGGAAAGCTAAAAGGTAAAGATTCTGTCAATGTAATTTTAAGGGTGAGATTGGCAGGGGGAGTGGGGAGTTTCAAGGCACTGTTTAGCCTGCCCTGCCATATTATAGCTCACGTATTCTGCATGGTAATTCTGTGAACTTCATAACTTCTGTTGAACTCAGTCAGACTTTTCTGGAAAAATAATGCAAAGCAAGGATGGGCAAGGAGCAGTAGTACTGTAGCTCAACATGTCCATTTATAAAACGGAGAAAACATTTGGCTAATTCACAAAGGCATTGTGTATATAGGGTGCCCTCTAATCCTCAGATGGAAGGTACAACAAATACAACATGTTGTTTTTTTCTGGTGATCCTGGGCGTGTGTAAAGCCTTGAAGATGAGTTAGCTATGAATTAATAATGTGTGGAGCAATTAAGAAACCCATATAGTTTAGTGGAATTATCTTCTTAGGAATAAGTGAATGCACTCAGACTCCTGTAGCTAGGTTACAGTTCTCTCACCACTTATGATTCTTCCACTGAAATCACAGTGGCAGTGATATTCAGTGTTTGACATTGTGCTTAGTTGTATCTGTAGTCCCATGAATCAGAAACAACAGACTGTTGTGAACCAAGTCTGAGACTTCCAAATGCATGTCAGTGCATTGGGGTTCAGCTCCCACTGAACTCCACTGGTCTTCCCTAGAAATCTCAGTCATTAATTTCCAAGCAGATTACCTACTGTTATCTCCAACTATGAAAAAGTTGTTTATATGTTTGCCTAAAAATAAAACCAGCATTTACAGTTCATTTCAGAAATCGGTCCATTATAATTCCTGGGAATTTGTGTTCAGAACACAGGAACAGCTCTGAGCCTTCTGTGTAGGGCTGAAAAGGTGATAGGAAGCAATACGTT
This sequence comes from Ara ararauna, assembly GCA_028858755.1. NCBI lineage: Eukaryota > Metazoa > Chordata > Aves > Psittaciformes > Psittacidae > Ara > Ara ararauna. The sequence continues at coordinate 118,316,780 of CM054376.1, read as the reverse complement.
GTTGGGAAATTGGTATTTGTTGTGAGATTTATTTTTTTTACTGTGAAACACTGCTTTAAGTGGTGTGGTTTTGTTGTTATTTTTATTGTGTGCATTTTATTACAGGATTAGGGACTAACCAGGGACCATTATTCAAATGCAAAATGTCATCTTCAGTTTGCAGATGGCTCCTGCTCAAGTCATACTTGACATAAATTGTCATAGCACAGAATAAATCATTTGATACTTAAAGTTATTAGTTTGTGTAAGCAGAAACATTCTTTGTTCCTAAAATCAAACAGGTACTCTTAAAATGCGTAACTCCACCGGCACTTTGAGGTCACTCTCATACTTACATTTCGGTCATCTTATTCTGTTGAGATAGAGGTAGAGTCATCATTTTGGAGGAAGCCTTTTATAAATCATATAAATAAAACCATCAGATTTTATTTTTATTATATAAATGCTGCTTTTATGACATCTTGCTTTTGAATTTTGAATACCTAATGTCATATATAAATACTGTAATCATCCCATGTCACATTATCTTCCCTATCTTCTCAATACATTCCAAAGTGACCAGTTGGCACATCACACATTTCTTTGCCTCTTACCTAATTAGTAGGAAACAATTACTTCTTCTGAGTTACAGAAAAACAAATTATTTGTCTTTTAGGCTGGGCAACAGAGATTTTAATCAGCTGGGCCTCTCAGAAATCCCAACCCTCATTTACACCACTGCAATTACTTAGCAAACCAACCAACCACCATCGTCCACACTGCATTTAAAGTGGTATTTGTCAGCAAGATGGTATGCACTGAACTCAGCACCTCTGTGCTCTGAATATTGCTGAATTTTGTAGACAGCATAGCAAAGGAGAATTTTGGAGAAAAAGTTAGAAGATTATCTGAAGCAAGTGACAGATTTTCTCTCTCAGTTAGCCAGATGCTAGAGGAATGGATACTGTCTGCTAGAAGATGCTGACATAACACAGAATCATAGAATCATAGAATGGTTTTACCTTAAAGCTCATGTAGTTCCTATCCTCGTGCCATGGGCAGGGACATCTTCCACGAGACCAGGTTGCTCAAAGCCCCATCCAGTCTAGCCTTGAACACTGCTAGGGATGGGGCATGTTAACCTGTTAATAGAGATACCCATTTCTAGAAGTTCTGCAAGTGTTCTTAATAGTTACTTCAGATACTCAGATGATCTGGACTTGGGTCTCTGGATTGATTTGTTCCTTGAGTCACAGTGCCTAATATCACGTGATAACCCTGTAGGGGTATTTAGCACTAACTTGGAGTACTATGAGAGCTGAGATAAATGGTGGGATCTTTCTGCTAGAGCTTAAGGGAAAACTCTGAGGCAGTTGGTGGAAATTTTGGTGTTTTGATTGGTTGTTTTTTTGGGTTGTTTTGTGGGAGGCCCTATTTTTGCATCATTTCTCTTTGTTAGGCCAGTTAGAAGCTGTGGACTAGCTTGGAGAAAGAGTCTACCTAGCATGGTGTTGCTTTTCTGAAAGCGTCTGATAGAATATACTGATAGAGAGGTATAGGTAGGTCCTGAGTGTGTCTAAAGGCTGCATTTGGGTCACTGTGTTTTGTAGTCACTGGAGTCTGTTCATCATCTGAATTTGTCTAATCTGTTTTGAACCCAATTTTACTTTAGCCTTTATAAAATCCTTTGTCTGTGAGTTTGGCAACTTGTAGGGTGAGGAAAGAAGCTACTTCTTTACTTAAAAGCAGCCTGTTAAGGTATGTGTGGTAAGCACCTGTGCTCAAAGATGGCTTACATCTGTCTTTCTGTTCCTTTATTTTCAGCAAGTGTTGCGGACATGGTGATAGGTACTAAATATAAAAAATTATTACCAGATGGGAAGTATGGGGACAAATAATCTTTTCAAGAAGATTATATAGCCTCTGACAGGTGGTGGCTTTTTAGTGATCGCACACGCAGTTGCAAATAAAAAAAGAACATACTTTTTTTGTGACCTTTTGAAACTTACTGTAGCCCATAAAGCAGTTTAGGCTATTGCTGTGGTGAAAACACACTATTTTTCTATCTTGTGTTGTTGTGTGGTGTTGTAAGGTTGGAATGGTCTCTTTTAGAGGTTAATGGGTCGTACCCAACCTGGAGGCCTGTGACATAGACTCATAGAATCATAGAATAGTTAGGGTTAGAAAGGACCTTAAGCATGTGGAGTAGCACAGAGTCTGTGCTGGGACATGCCCTGTTTAACATCAGTGACCTGGGGGTGGAGGCGAAGGTTCACCAGGTTTACAGATGACCTCAAACTGGGGGAACCAGTCAGTATGCTAAAGCACAAGGTTGTTAGACATCCTGAAGAAATGGACCAACAGGGACCTTAAGAAATTCAGTGGGGACAAATGTGAAGTCCTGCATCTGGGAAAGAAGCAATACAGGCTGGGGATTGGCTGTGCGGAGCAGCTGTGCTTAAAGTGAACTTAGGGATGTGATAGACAGCAAGCAATCATGAGCCAGCACTGACCTTGGCAGCAGAGAAGGTCAACAGCATTCTGGGCACTTAAGAAGGGCAGAGCTAGTAGATCAAGGGAAGTTATTGTATCTCCCTCAGCATTCATCAAGGCATATCTAGATATTGCAGCTAATTTTGCCCCCTGGAGCACAACGAAGGACATCGATAATGAGTTCAGTGAAGGCTCACCAAGGTGGCTGGGGGCAGGAGCACCTGCCATGTGAGGAGAGGCTGAGGGACCAGGGCTGTTTCAGCCTTCAGAAAAGATGGCTTCAGAGGGACCTGATAGCTGCCCTTCACTGCTTATATGGGAGTGATCAAGGAGAGGGAACCAGGCTGTTCACGGCAATGCGCAGTGGTAGGGTAAGAGTCAACAGGCATAAGTTAAAACAAGAGGGATTCAGACTGGATGTTGGAGAAACTTTTTCTCCACCAGGATGGTCAAGCATTGGTTGCCACAGAGGCTGTGCAGTCTCCATGCTTGGAGGTTTTCAAGACTGATGTGGATAAAGTCCTGATTGATCTCACAGCTGATCCTGCTACGAGCAGAAGGTTGGACTGGAGTCCTTTCCAGTCTAGATTATTCCGTGATCACAAGATCCTTCAGATATGCCAAATTTTCATCCAAGGTGCATTTGTATATGCCAGTCTGTGGTAAGCTTCATGTGTGTTAAGGTCAGTTAGGATCAGTAGCATATAGGTTGCATAAAGATAGGTTCAGTGCATAATGTGTGCCCCTTTAGAAGGCAGAGGCCAGATTGTTTTTTCTTTAAGTATGTGTCAGTGTCCCATCCTGCAGTAGGTATGTCAACTTGCGAAAGGTTTTTTAATGGTATTATTTGTCAGGGTCACTCATGTTGTGCATGCCTGCTTGTCTTTCCAATGAGAATATGAAAGATTAAAGCAAATGTGGTCCTACTACAGCTCCCCTTTTCTTTCTGTAATAGTAAGATGGACCTTGAAATGTATCCAACCAGTTATTTTTAACAGACTTCAAATTTGTCCTTTCTAGATTTGTTTGGTGATTAAAGATTATCCTCCTTTCTCCTTTCATCTGCTTATTTTTGGATGTTGCAAATAGATAAATGAAAGTACTAATCAACTTCTCCACAGTACACTTTGGTGTATGATTCCTCAAGATGGTTTCAAATGTAATACAGTTAAATTCCTACTGTCTCGCAACATAGTAACTGGAAATTGTGCCCAAGAAGAAACAAAAGAAACTGCAAATATTGTAGACTATGTTAACTTCTTCGGTTCTATGCTGTGTCCTAAAAAACTGCAGTAATATCATCTCTGATGCAACCAATGATGGCAAATTTTATAGAAGCTATGATAAACACAAAGATTACAAAGTATTCTTGTTAGTGCTCCATAGCCTGAAATAAAATCCAGTTATGACAATCTAAATGCACTTTGTTGTGCTGAAAGATACCTTCATGTTCGTGAATGTGCTGCTGTTTGCTAGACATTGTCTGTGTTTCTTAAAGCCTTGGCTTCTGTGTGCCTGTTCCTTATTTTAACAGCAAATGCACAGAAAAGGTTTCGTGCTGGTTCCTGTCCTCTGGGTTGACAACTGAGTTAAACTCCCACAGCAGGTTTTCCTCCTTAGCTCACCAGCCCCCCAGTAGAGGGTTTGATCATTGATGTTTCCAGAATACTTTGGGAAGCCTAGCTGAATATGTAGTTTCAGATCTGGTATTTAGAAAACATCACATCTACGAATGCTTTGGAACTCTAAACCATAAATATGATACTGTATTCTCACTTTTATCAAAAATCCACAGTGCAGACCCTGACGGACATTATCTCTGTGATGCTTGACAAGAAAATCAAGTAGATGCCCATTCATTGTTTTTCTGGAAATACAGGAGCTCTCAAACTCTCCAAATTCTGCTCATAGTATGGCATATCTCTGTTAACTTGTCACTTTCAGGAAGTAAAAATAAATCTGTGAACTTGCAGAGTAGGAGGGCAATTCATGAGAACCTGATAGAGAGCTGATAAACACCAGTGGGAATTCTTGTGATGGATCTCATTGCTGCTGAAAGTGTTAACAGTAGCAATATTTTAATTCCAGGAGCATGAGTTCAGGAGCACTAATCCTTGTCTGTTGCTTGTGGTCTCCTTTTCTTTCTCAATCAGTTCCCTCAATTTTCAACAAGATTTCTAGAGGCAGAAGAGAGGAAGCCATGACCACTTTCAGAGATCCAGACTGGCTGAGATAGAGTTGGCAATAACCTCTCTCTATTGAGACTTAAGCAGCTGATGATTGCTTCACAGCATAAATACATGTCAAAGAGCATAAGCAGTTCCACGTTCTTTCCAGCAAACATATTGGATCTACATATGATCGTTGTTACTGGTCCAACTTAGCCAGGATTTCACGAAGTTATGACTAGATAGATAATCCGAGCCCAAGGCTCTGGCAGCATGGTGCCAGTATGGGGCATGATGATACCATGGACAAAGCTCCTATTGGAGAGCCTCCACCCGACCTTCTCTGTCTGGGGACATGAAGGAGATGGGTCATTTAGTATTCAAGCTGTGCTCTGGGGCTGCAGATCCTCTAGCAGAACAGTTTGTCTTTCCATTCAGTCCATTCCTCTGTTGTACAGTCTTTCTCTGCCTCTGGTCACGGTGCTGTCATTGCTCATGGCCTTGCTACAGACTTATCCATCAACAAGGAACTTGCCTTGCCCACACTATCTTGAAACACTAGTTCTTTGTTTCTTTTTTTCAGAATGATAATTTTTTTTGCAAAGTTATGAACTGTTTTCTATTCAGTGTCACTGAATTAACTCTTTTCTGAGTTTTTACGTTCTGTCTTTACTTACACTGTCTTATTCTCTTGATTGCCTGTCTTGTCCTGCATAGCTCTTACCACCAGTGTTAATGGCAGAATCAAAGAGTACAGCTAATTTTTCAGTTCCTCCACAGTCATTAAGGCTGAGAGTTAAGAAAAGACTTCACCAAAATACTGCCCCAAGACTATACATTGTAAATGGAATTAGTTTTATCGGGAAGTCACTGGGACATAAAGGGTGCAGAATTTTAATGTCATTTTGATAAGTCACTTTTGAGAATAAATTTCACTTTAAAACCTCAGAATGTCAATAGATAAATACGTTTGTTAAAAGCCAGCAAGTATAGACATATCCTTAGAAGGGAATAGAAAGAAATAAACTAGTGCTGGTTATTCAGGGAAAGTAATGGAATATATAAACCTCCGCTCTGTACTGAACGAGACCTCATGAGAATATTTGGGTTGCTAGAAGTTACTAAAAAATAAGAAAATACTGAAAACAAAATTTTCTTCACTATTCAACTCCTTATGACTGCGTATTGCAACACTCTTGAATTACGCAGTAACATGTATGCATTTTCAGCAACAGCACCGCATCATTGCAGTGAAATCAACATTGAAATAGTTGAGGGGACTTCACTTAGGTTTTATTTAAGATTTCAAATGAAGACAGGCAGTTCTTATGTGATACTTAGTTTCCCTGCAGGAAGTATATTCAACTTTGTTGCGTAGGCACAGTACTGTACAATGGCTTTTCAGTGGGTTGTTTTTTCCTGGTTTTATTCTTCAGCTAGTCTTCACACTGAGCTGAGGAAGGATAGCATGTAATTTAATGTAATGAAGGTTATTGCAGAGGTAATTGTTGCATGGGTAATATTAAAGTAGTACTTGGCAGCTGATGAGCACTTCACTTCCCATTTCAAAGTGGGGAAAAAAACCCTCAACAGCAACAAAAAAAAAATAAAGAGAAATGGCATCATTTAGACCTCTTTATAAGAAAGCATTAGAGCATTCTCCAGAATGAGGATATTTATCATCTATCCTCATATGTGATTTGCCAGCATAACCAATAGAGAAAAATAACACAAAGCCACCAAATGCTGTGATTGCAGATCCTCCATTATGGGCATTGTAAGCACTTTTTGAAGTTTGGGAATAAATGGGTAGGTATTTTTAGATATTGTTGCATGATGGCGACACTTATGTACCATAAGTGTCGCCATCATGCACCATAATTAAAATTTGCCTTTGTCTCATTAGTGTTCATAATCCTACTTGTGTGCTGGCTGGCCTGTGCATCCCTTTGTTGGAGTATGGTCTGATCTAGGATTAATAATCAGAGTTTGGCTGTGCCCTGCTCTCCAGTTTGGACTCAGGCGTGTTGTGTTCATATGTGCATTGCTTGACTTGTAAAGCAGCTGGCTGGCTGTGATGAAGGATCAGAGGGAAGATGTGGACTGGGAGAACAGCTCCTAGTTTCCTGGCAAAGCCTTCAGGTTTTTCAGCAAACCTGCAAGGCCAATTTGATGGACACTCAAAGTCTAGAAGGTGATCTTAAAGGGCATAGCCCTTCAGCAGCAGAGCAGAAGATGGCAGAGCTGCTGGGATGTTCATATATGCTTTAATAGCTTTAATAAGTGGACCATACTGCTGCCTGCTTGCAGAGCCGGATCACGAACTCCTTATCTTGTAAATCTCTACTGAGCTCACGTGGCTGACTGAAAAGATCACAATATTTTCTGTAAGAAAAAATGCCTCAATTGAAACCATGGCCAAATCTCACATTATTTAGATTTTAGAACTTCAGGGGCAGTTCAGGTTATCAGACTAGAAAAGATTGCAGTATTTCACTTTATTACGGCTGTATACTTTTCTGAGTAAGAACTGCCAGCTTTCAGCTGCCAAGCTGTAATTCAGATGAGGCTGAATTTCAGTAACAGACAAAATTATTCTTAAACACAGCTTGTTTGTAGGCCTGTTTGGGACATATCAAGGATTTGTGTGAATGTTTTCTGTGAAGGTAAATTATTCAGGTCAGGTACACAGTATGCTCCCAGTGTCTTAAATTTAGGAATTTCCTACACTTCAGCGCTCTCTCTCAGTGTATCAGGTTTGGAAATGCACCTGATAGCCAACCGGCTTTTCTTTTAAGAGAACTCAGAATGCTTGAACAAATTACCAAGTTGTGAGGGCTTCCAAAGGGAAATTGCCCAGACTGGAGCTTGTCTGAGGAGAGTTTGTCATCAACGGGAATTCTCAGCCATCTAAGAAATCTTTCAGCAGCAGTGGACATCCCTTACCTAGAAAACACTGCCAAGCACGTATGGAAATATTTGAACTGGAAATGACTGGCTAATTGACTGGGCTTTTTTTACCACAGCCTTTATTTTTCCTTCCTTCCTTCCTCCCCCCCCCCCTTTTTTTTTTTCCCTAAGTTAGACTGTTTAAAAACCAAGGACATTCCTGGCCAGAACTGCTTCCTCAATTGTCTCAATTTTCCTGTTTCCTCCCTGGCTTCCACTGGCTGTTCCAGGACAGGAAGTTCTGCTGTGTCCTGCTCAAGACTCATCTTCTTTTGCAGCTCAGACTGAGAGTTTCACTAGTCTTTTGCAGACCCTCAAGCAACCACTGGTTGTGAACACCGAGGCAGGAGGCTAGAATGCTTCATGCTTTTGTTGCCTGAGGGCAGCCAGAAGAACAGCTTCAGTGACAGAACTCCCCTCTTGGAGGGACCAAGAGGTTAGAGCAGTCTTCTGGGAACTGAGGGGTATGAATTCAAACCTCCTTAGAATTGAACTATGGGTGACTAGGGATGTTGAGTGAAGTGGGTCAGCGATAGCACTAGTCTTCAGATCTCATTGTGAGACAGTGATATTGCTTCATTTTGAAAAGAAGGATTTATCCAGCTCTGGAAGAGGATTCTAGGTGGAGAACCATGACTGGAGACATCCGTCCTGTGTTAGGCTTTCATGTTATCGAGAGGAGTATGGGTCGGCATTTCTCATTTCTCTGTTTCTTGCTCAGTCTGCCAGCTGTTGTGGATCATGCTCTCAGAAGTCTCACTTGTCCCATCCACAGCATAGAGGGAGCCTCAGCCCTCAGGAAGACATCTCAAGGTCCCATGGAAATCCAGTCTTTGAAATCCTTCAAGTTTGCATTTCCCCCTTTTCATTTGTTCAGACCTCTGTGGAGCCCTTAACTGTTTGGATCAGTTTTCTCTTTTTAAGCACTCAGCACAATACCTTTCATCAGCATCCTTTCCCTGAAGTGCCATTTATGTTTGCCTGTTCCTTTGAAGAAGTACAGAGCTTACTTGCTTCTGAAGCCTAAAGTGCTCTGCTTGCAGGATTGGAGCAGGTTTCCCCCTCTGGTCGCATTCCAAACAACAGAACTTGTCTTTTCTCAGTTTTTCTTCTTTGTTACTTTATCAGGCTACAGCTTTTCCCACAGGCTGACTTGACAGTAGATAGGTATCACTTCATCAGCCTTCTCAGGGGGTTTACCTTCAGCTTCATGAGCCTCAGGAGAGATTAGCTTTTCAAGCTCTTGTCAGCATCCTCTGAGAATGTGTCAGACTTCTCCCAAAGCTTGTATTTCGTGCTTCAGTGCTGCAGGCTGCTGGTCGTTTCATCCTTGAGTAAGATCACTTCTTTCTCAATGATGCTTGACAAGAAGTTTGGAATTGCCTTTTCTTAGAGTAAGATGTTCAGCTTGTTTGGGCCTCACGTGCACTGTCTTTCAGGCAATTTAATGCTTAACCTTCTGGTTCCCTGTTTAATGGCACACATCTCTCTTTCAAAGACAGCTGGAGAAGAGAAAAAAATTGCCTTACAGACATTTTGCTATCTTGCCAATCTGAGAGGCATTGAGGGGAATTGTGGGGGCTGTCTGTGAGAATCTTCCAGGGATGATGTGGCTGCTTCCCAGTGCTGTAATGCTCATTGCCATCCTTTTCTCTTCCCTCAGCATCTTCAACCTTAAGGCCCAGGGAAACATTATAAAGGACAAGTGAACCTACATGGGTATCAGGATGCAAAGTCTGCATTACCAAACATTAAAAAGGTAACTTTCCTTCAATTGGAAGAAACATCTAAAGGAAAGTTGAGTATTGCAATGTGTAAAACATGCTGGCAAGACTAAACTTACAGCTGTGAAGTATTACCAAGAGAGCTGTACCAGGCAGTTTTTATTATCATGGTGGCAGTTGACAGATCTTCTCTGAGCTTCTCCGAGCTTCTCCATCTGCAAGGAGGTGGCTTGGAAGGGCTACATCAGGGGGCTGAGGACAGTCTGTAGTATTTTCAACTGTCAGTTCCAAATATTTTAATATAAGTGTACTTACAAGCAGTAGTACCAGCTCGAATTGCTTAGTATGGAAGAATTTTAGCAGCTGGAACTATATTTTCCTATTGGACTTACCATGCATAAATTGCAGTATTTACTGACATTCAGTGATGGTACCAGAGCCCAAATTTGGTTTTCATCACAGAATTTTCATTTCATGGTCATGAAGGGTGGAACTGGACTGGCCACTTTCACTTTCCTTTTTAAGGGCTATTTTTAAAGTGTTTGAATTTCTGGCTCCCCTCCATTTGACCTGTGGTGTAATGTTTGGACTACAGATGCTTCTGGGGAAACATTAAATCCAAACAAACTGCCTTCCACCCTGTTTTTCATGAAATCTTTCTTGGATGGTCACTAGTGTTCTGGGTTTTTTTTCCATTACATTCTCTATTAAACACAGACATGCACTACAGATCTTATGATTAGTAACTTCCCGAAACTAAAGCCATTTTAAATGCTTTTTTTTTGTTTGTTGTATTTTGGAAGGCAATTAGAAACACTGTGGTACTTACTTTTTTGGTTTGTTTTATTTTTCTTTGCTTTGGGGTTTGTGGGATTTTTTTTCCTTGTTTTTCCCGAGGATGGGCTGGGAGAAGTGAGGAATTGGAAACCCTGGAAAGCCTTATTGCTAAAATCAAAATGTTTTCCCCAAGTATCTCTGGAAATCAGGAGAGACGAGTTGTTAAAGAGTTGGTCTGTTACAGTGATAGATGGAAACTTTCAGTAGTGACAATGCCTTCAGTCATACTTAAGAACATATGAGTTCCTTCTTTAACAGCATGCTGACGTGTTAGGTCTTCCTGAAGCTGCGCAGATCATGCAGATGCAACACAGGCAAGCTCTGGGAATGTTTTGAAGAGGGGTCTTTCATTTTTACAGGGAGTGTGGCAAAAGCAGAATAAAATATTCAAGGCTTACTATTAGGAGTTTAATAAGTGGATCCTCTTTGGCTGATTCTCCACTAGATGATATGTCCCAGTAGAGGAAGAACTGAAGGTCAGAAACAGAAGGGAAGAGGGGACCAGATGACCATGGAAGAATTGATGTGGGGTTTGCTGTGGCTGTGGTCTGTCTGAACCTTTGCTGAAGCCTGGCTTCCCAAGAAATTGCAGTTATTTCTCTATCTTGCTTTATCCATGCTTTATTATTTTATTTCAAGAGTTGTAAAATCATCAACTTGCAATGCAATGAAATTTCTGCTTGCTTTGCTTGTGTCTAACGTACATCTCTATCTTCCTCACACCTGGAATAACATGACAAAGGGTCTCCTCAAGTCCCCACAGACTGCCTTTGTTTCAGGGGTTTTAAATCAAATCATTTACTTTGTATCCTATTGTTGAATAAAGTATGTATTTCATATGCTGCTTTGGTAGCCCAGGTTTCTTAAGAGATTTACATTCTTCCTGCTGGAGTGTTTTTTCAAATATATCTGGTTTGAGTTGACGAATCTGAGAACTATAATCTCTATTTTTATTATGAGCTTCTTGGCACTGATATGTAATAAATTTGCTTCGTTACCCCATCCAAGAGAAATACTGCTAAGTTGAGGGTCATGAATGTTTCACATCAATATCCTGTCTTTAATAAATCCTGGTCACTTCTGCAGAAAATCTGTCTGCTTTCTGTTCTGGGATATGCAGGAAGAAAAATATGGAAAAGTGAAGTATTTCAGTCTGGGACTTCCTTCCTTTTTACTGCTTCTGTCTCCTTTGTTTTCCTGGTAGATATCTCCAGGATGTACTAATTTGTCGGGGCTGCAGCTGAACGCAGAGGCCGGGATGGATTTGGTACATCCATACTTCTTGTGGCTTACTTTCCAAAATGTTCTAACCTCTATAATTTTAAAGCTTCTGCTCTCTGAATTCTAAATTCTTTGTTTATAACAGCTTCCTCCCCAGTCCAGTATTTTCTCTCTGTGGCAGTGGCAAGCAAAGAAGTGGCAGTATGAGACCTATAGGCTTGTGAAGTAATGGAATAAACGAAGAAGACCTAAGTGATGGGAACTGTATGCTGTGCCCTGCATGTGGTATGTGGCTGTTGCTTATGGGCATAGCTGGTTTTGGTAGTAAGAAGGCTTTTCTCAGTATCACATTGCTTGTTCCTTTGTACTCTGGCAGTGTCCCTGTCTTGCCAACAGGCTAGCATCTAGGCTGACAGCTTGCTCTGATTTTCTTTGGTTACTTTGTTTATAAGTGACCTCAAGTGAAAGAAAGTAGATGAAATGAGAACAAATTAAGACTATATGTTTTTATTCTGGTTGAATTTTCACAAGATGATCCATAGGCACTCTTCCAGTACACAAGCCTGAGACAAGGAAGATTAAGCCACATTGTTTGGTGTAACACCAGCTGTTATCTACAACAAACAAAAATTCAAGCTATGTTCTCATAACAAATGAAAGCTATGGCATAGTAGCTTCCCAGATGAGCTGTGATACCAGGATTTCAGTTTGCTTTGGAAGATGCTTCCAGGATGTAATTTCCTAGGTGGGTTTACTGGGCTGTTGTAACTTGTCAAAACACACTTCAATTAGTCCAACTACTGGAATTCCCTGGAGGAAGGCAGCTTTCAGAGGAATGAAAACCACAGCGTACCAGCACAAATAGTTTTTCCCTCTATTGCATAATAGGGGGACTTGCATGGAAATCCCATCGTTGGTCCTTTCCATGCTGAAAGATTTCCTTTCAGGAAATAAGAATGAAGCAAAAGTCCAGACCATGTTCAGTGGCCTGAACTTATTTTGAAGTAAGGTTCCGAAATGGTTCAGTGGTGGACTTGGCAGTCCTGGGGTAAGAGTTGGACTTGACGATCTTAAATGTCTTCTCCAACCTAGATGATTCTATGATTTTATGATAAATGAGGGAAGAAAACAAAGTATGGGAAGCTTGGGAGAGTTTCCTAATCATCACACCCCCTCCACAATGAAGGGAGAAGAAAGATTTGCTGTGTATGTGGAAGACAGGAGGCATGATTTTGCAATTATGGCATATGACGGAGACTCCAGCAATCCTGAGGTTTCAGCTCTGCCCCAGATCTGTTTGCCATTCCCCCCTCTCCTTGCCACAGGCTATATTAAAATCAGTCTGGGCAGACACTGGAGTCTTGTGAGGAAGGACCCACATTGTCTTTTCTGCCTGATGTTGTTGCAGAATATCAGGATCCATAAGCTCTGCAACACACCTAGATTTCCTCCCAGAACAAGAACACGGTGGGTCTAGGTTCAGGCCATAGAGTGGGTGGGTGTGCAGGACACTTAATGTACAGTGTAAATAAAGAGGTAATGTATTAGCATTGCTCCAGACAGAAAATGTTGACAGTGTGCATAAACTTATCCTTTGTTTTGGGAAATGGGACCAGCATCAGATATTAAAACCTTTGGCCTAAAGCTCTAGACTTTATCATTTGTTGTTTGGTTTGCTTTTCAGCTCACAGAACAATTCTTTCCCACTCAAAGTTCAGCTTATCACGCCAAAAATGTGTAGTGCTATTGCAGTATCTGTGGCAGATAGTGCTTTCAATGAGATGTTCCATGCGGAAAGCAGCAATTCCACGCCGTGCAGCTGAAGGCTCACTGAAACTAGGGGGAACAGCTGGCTTGTTCTGGCCAGTGCGTGCTCTATGATACTGAATTTGGGCTGACACTGTAAAATCTGACCCATCAGTACTTTATCGCTGGTGTAGGGTTGCTGTGTTTCAGCTGCTGTCCCTGGATCAACAATTACTGGTGGTCTGCTGAGAAGTTGTTTGTGTATGTGTGTGGTTGGGTGCTTTTTCCACTCCTATTTCCAGGTACAAGCAGGCTGAGATTCATGGAGGAAAGAGGATGGCGGCTGGTTGTCCCCAGAACTTGTCATGTTTTCAAGAGCTGTTATTTGTGTTGGTTTGCATGGAACTTATTTGTGCCAATGGTGGTCACTGGACTCCGTTTACTTCATATTTTGTAGGTAGTTGTTGAGTTTTAGGAGGCCAACACCCTGCTGCTGGGACAGGGTAGCACTGAATTACATCTTGCTGTGCCAGTGATCCCAGTTGCACCGTCAGAAGGGGGGATATCCATAGGAAGCCATACTGCCTCGTGACCACAGCACACCCTTGGAGGCTCTGCTGGAGTAGCCTCAAAAACCCCCAACAACCCTCCACCACCAGTTAAAGCAGGAAGATTGTTGCAGGTAGTTAATTAAATATTGTGCAAAGGTAGTTATGTAGCCTGGCTAGGTATGTTCTCCTGTAATACACAAAAAAAGAGGGAATTGGAGAGATGTCTATTTTTACACTGGTAAAAAAGCAGCAGTCTTTACTTCTGAAAACAGCCAGGGGCTGGTTTGGCAGCAAAATCTTAACCCAGCAGCAGTCATGCTTTGCCATCTGCTCAGACAAAGCACACCTTAAACAAGGTTGACTCCTGAGCAGAAACAGAGGCAGCATGCGATGTGTACATGCACGCCGTTCTCATCAGTGATTGCAGGATCCCAAACCTGCTCAGACCCCTGCCCATCAACACCACTGGAAAATCAATAGCCTCAGTGCTTTTTTCTTCTCCTTTACTGGCTGCTCTAATGTCTGTTGTGCTCTCCATGCATAGGAAGTCTGCCCTGGCTTTTGGCTGCTCTGGTCCTTTCCTTGCTCACCAGTGCTTTCCTCCCTCCTTCCCAAATGTGGAGGCAGTGGGGATTAACACCAGGGGCATGCAAAGCCAACTGGCAGAAGGAAAGCATCACAAGCTGTGCATCTGCGCTAGGCTATGGGGTTTGACTTACAGAGCTGAAACCCTGAAAAGAGGTTTGCAAAGATACAATTCAAGAGAAAAAATCAAGCTGATCTCTTGTCAAACTTAGGGCTGGGATCTGTCCTAAAGGAAACAGAAGTACAAGCTTTCTGCTACCTTCCACGCCAAATGCCAGTATTAACTGGACACTTATTTAGGAAATTTTAAATAAAAAAAATGGCTTCTGAACCTCACTGAAAAAAAAAATATGTCTTGGTGGAAAATTTTTGTGGGTTTTTTTTTCCAACAGAGGCTGAGGAAATCATTATTCTCCCTGTCACTCTCCTTCCTGCTTCAAAAAGTGGGTGGGGAAGGAGAGAAAAAGCTGGACAAGGGAGAAAAAAAGAAAAGAAACTGATTTCATTATTTAAAAGTAGGAGGGGTTTTTGTTATGGAAAAACTTGCAGCATACCTTTGACACAGCTGAATCCACCCATCCAGTGGGAGTGCTGCATGCCTGCCCAGTGTGGGATAGGAGGCAGACCAATTGCCATTCTCTGATGGAGGGATATGGTGGTAGCACCCTGCTCCAGGTCCAGAGTCCTCCAGCAGCTACAGCACAAGGCAGAGAGGAGAAAAGATATGGAGAAGATGGCAGATGGTGGAAATAGACTAAGTCAGTGCTAAGAGTGAGAGACCAGAAGGAATCTACGCTGTCTGGGAAAATCTCACTTTGTGTTAATCACAATTTTGTGTAAATCATCAGAATTTGACTCAAAGGTGTTTGGGTTTTGGTTTTTTTTTTTTTTCTCCGAATTAAATCCAATGCCTTAAATTCCACGTGAAGCAACTGGCAGAATAGAGGTGAGGTGCAGATGTTGGAGGATGCTTTGATAAGCAGTGATCGTGGATCACATACAGTCTTGGTGTGGCTTTTCATGAATTTTTGAGAAATTGTCATGGCAGAACCTACATGAACAAAGAGCACAGATAGGAGATATTTTCAGATACTTTAATGAATTACTTGTCACTGGGTGACTGAAAATAGAACAGGGCAAAACTTCACTGTCTCCATCTTAACTGCACTGGAGCTCCTCTGTGTGGAGCCTTCCTAGCTCCGCAGCTCAGAAGCTTCAAGAGGATCCACTCTGCACAGGGCTGCGAGGTCAGAGCCCCTGCTTTGTCCCAGGCACATGTGTGCTTATTTGTCTCCATAATGTTTCAGCCTTTCGAGCTCAGATAGCCACTGACCCATTTGGTTGTCTGCTCCCTTTGGTTATCAGTCCTTCAATGGATTTCCAAACTCCAGTAAGCTCAATTCCATACTGAAATTATTTGGGGCAATTTATTATTTACATTTCTGGGACTTCGTAAATTAGGTTCTCTGATTAAAGCTGCAGAGGCATAGCCGTTGGCATCTTGAAATGGGCACCTTTGAAAGCAGCAGTAATGAGTAGGACATCCAGCATGGTTGAGTTGCTGGGCTGTCAGCTCTTCTGGTGCTTTTCCTTTTGTACCTGTGTAGGCTCAGCTCTTTGGAGTTATTTGAGCACACTCACAGCAATCTCTGTGTACATAAACTAATACATGAAAAGCCTTTTTCACAACCCATGCCTGAGATTGCAAACTTTCCGGCACAGTGTCTCGTCCCTACATGTTTGTATTTAACAGGCCAGTCTCACAGGGAGTTTCCAGACAGTACAGTGTGGAAGCCATAAGATACAGTAGTTCAGATTTAAGGAAGGCTAGGAGGCTGTTGGTTCAGAGTTCCTGGAAAGCCTGGGATGGTGTACAAATGAAGTAATATCTAAAACATCTTCAAATATGTTTCTAAAGCAAATGTTGCACAATTAAATTAAGGCTTCAGAGGAATAAGAAGTAGAGGCAGATTTGTTTTTCTGTAGAACAGGACAAGTGTGTCGTATTTAATGATTCCGATAGAAAAATATGGACTTCAAAATTAAAGCCACAGCTGTGTTGTCAGTCTGACAAAATAAGTCAGATTGGTATGTACAAGAGCTGTAGACCATTTCATAAAACCCGAGGAGTTCTCACCATCTCTTTCTAGTAGAGTTTTGTCTTTTCCTAGGCTTTCTCTTTTGGTCCAATATGTGTATTCATGAAGTAATTATATTTTTTCTCAGGGTCAGAGACCAGTGAGCACCAGAACTGTGTTACAGATTGCTTCAACTGCCTCCTGCTGTCCCCGTGTGTAGCTCTGATCTTAGTTGATAGATATTCTCAAGCTGTGTTTCTTAATGAAACTGTCTTTAAAATAGCAATCCGTGGGTTTACAGAGCTACGAATTTTTTACAGTTGTATATCTGAGACAATTTTATGCGTTACTTGAAATTACTTCATTAAGCTTGTGTTCAGCTGTTCCAAACGTACTTCCATTCCCTGTAAAAGTTGTGCTCCTACCGCACATACAGACACAGGCGTCTTCGGTTGACCAAGTTTCTCTACTTGCATGTAGAAATAACTGCATGACACAAAGAACAGTATTAAAAATTGCTTCTGCTTTCCTTGCTTGGTTTACAGAAGCTGTATGTTGAGTCTCCTTGTCGAAGGCTTTGGACCTGGCTTGTTTAAAAACGACTAGTGACTTCTTCTTCTGAGCATCACAATCTGGCTGCACAGAGCTTTCTGAAAACATTGAGACTCTTTACAGTTTTCTGCTTGACTGTCCCCATTCACTTGGCAATTTTGGATGTGAAGACCTTTGTAAATCTTTAAATGCCATTATGCCTCAAGCAAGGAGTTTTCATAGGATGCCTAAACTTCTCAAACAATTCAAATACAGTATTACTATCACTAAATAATGTCTAGTAAATAATGCATCTTGAAAAGTCTGAGTTGTAGCGGTACCTTCATGTTCTTGTCAACCTCTTTGAGTAGACAGTAAGCCCTCATTTTCCATCTACAAAACTGAATAAAGATACTTAAACAGATCAGTCTTGTGCCTTTAGGAAGCAACTCCTACACTGCATAGCAGACTTAGAAAGCTGGAGTCTCCCAAAATGAGGGAAAACCAAAGCACTGAAGCCAAATTTTTATTTGTCTTTTGCACTTGAACTTGTAAACTTTCCCAGGAGCCCTCTGTGCCTGTTGTTAGCATGTTTACACACACTAAAGTGCAAGTGGAAGGTCAGATTAGGTAGCTGGGCACTGTTTGTGTGTTTTGCACATAGCAAAGTTAGGTTTGCATATGCTGATGTGGTATGGCACATTTCTGCTTGAGGCCACTTTGGCAGAATGTGTTAACCTCACATCGCCAGATCATTTGGCTCTTCTCTGATGAGCCCACACACAAAATTAGGTAACACATTGACTGTGAAGCTCAAAATGCTTAGTCCTGTCTACCACTGAAATCAGTTAGAATGTTCATTGCAGGGTGTGTTTGATCCCTTTATTAAATTCAACCAACGCATAGCAGTTACGGCTGAAGATGGAAGAGAAAGATACTGATGTTTACAGTTCTGGCCCTAAAATTTTCAGCATTATAAAAAAAAACCCTCATCTCTTTGTTTCTGAGTTTGTACAACTAAAAAGATGTTTGCTTAAGAAAAAAAAAAATGCCTCTTTGTAAGATTGCTTTTCTGTTGTTACCTGTAGGAGGTAGCTGGGATGGCAGGAACAATTGTCAAAGAAATAACAGCCCTTCTCTCTTGTTCAGAGCAGGATTTCAGATTTTGCCTCCCCTAGGGACACAAGCATCATTTCTATTTCTGCATCTCTGGGACAGAACAGATTGGTCTAGTTTTTTGTTTTGCCTTTTGGTTTTGTTTCAGTCTTGCTTAGGTTAGGCACGGCTGTGTAAAATTCCCAAACCAAGTAAAACAAATCTTTTATGGTCTGTCTGATCTTCCAGCCTTTTTGTTTCTGATGTTAAAACATTTGTATTTCTGATTTGCTATGTGCGAGTGCCAGTATGACTGAAATTTCAATTCTGGACCAAAATCTGGCAGCTATTAGACTACAAAACTATGAGGGAAAACATTGTTCTATATGTGTGAGACATGAAAATTAATTGTTTAAGCAAAAGGCTTTTTCAGATGTTTAGGTTTTGTGTTTCGATTGTCCCACTAATGCTAGCATAAATCTTCTACAAATACCGTAAGTAATACAGATGTTTGCTAATGGCTTGTTTGATTTTGATCTGGCTTCAGTCACTTTGGCAAAATTCTACTCCTGAGTGAGTAAAAGAGTAATTGGGTCCGCAGCTGTGAGTCACCTCATTACTTTCAGTGCCGCTTTGGGATCTGTTATGACTGCAGCTGGTCAGCATGCCGTGTCACCCGGTACGAGCCATGTCACAGGGCAGCCACGAGCCACGCCAGTGAGCACATCACACGGGATGTTAGGTCAGTGCTGACTCAGAGGGGAAAGGACTACTCATCAAACCCATGGTAGTGTAAAGTGCTCTGTGAATTATGACCTGTTTAAGAAATTACTTCACCTGTGTTGCCATTTTCATCTTTTTTCTCACAGGGTGATGTGACGTTTCCTTAACCTGAATTTGTAGGAGTGAAATCAAAAAGGGCATGAATTTGCCTTGCAGATATCTAAGTCATTCGTATTTTTTTTTAACTAAGATTTTGAAAATGTATGTGTGTGTATATGTATGTATACACACACAAATATAATTTCACATTTGTTTTACAAATGTGAGATTTTAAAAATCCTGTGACTGTGACCTTCTAAAAGGACTTCCCTTTTGGTCAGCTAAAATTGCTTTTGGACTAGACCGTCAAACCATCCATGAGATTCCAGGTGACTTGGCACTTGATAGGGCTGGTTGTGATGCTAAGCCTCCCACTAGTGTGGAAATGGAGAGAAGCAGATGATGCCACGTGAAGCTCTCCTTCCTGACACCTATGGAAAGTGCTGCCTTTTGACTCAGGCTAATGAATCCCACTTGGCAAGCCAGGCATAGTGACCGACTGTAGCTGAGCTGTGTGTTTCAGCACCAGCACCTGATTTTCCCTGTGGATTTTCGAATGTCAGAAAGTCTTCTGAAGTTCATAAGCCTTTAAGGCACTGACACAAGAAAAAGAGAGGAAAAAGAAACCAGGAGGGGTCTAAGTCCATGTTGCTTATGGCATCTTGTGAAGGCTGTTACACCTGTGCAAAACGTCTGTAAAGAGATACTCAACTAACCCACTGCATTTTATTTACTTGCTTTGCATGGGTGTAAATGATTAAATAAAATGCCAAGCAGTGTAGGATTCAGCATAATGATAGTACTGTTTTAGCTCGCTCTGCATGGCTTGTTCTATTAATATATGTTTGTGGTCAGGAAGGAACGCAGTCTCACTTTGCTAAAATCTGAAGCTCAGTAAAGCATAATATGTGCAGTATTAATTTTGGTTTGACACCTGCCAGGCAAAGATCCTTACAGGCATTCTTCTCAACCAAGCTCCATCTGTTGCACAGATCTTCAGTTCTGATATTTCTAACTACTCGAGCCAAAGAAAAAAAAGAGCCAACTTGAAGAAAAGAAATATCTGGGAGGAATGAACAGTTTTATCAAGGCTAAATATAATGGCTTGTTGTCATACTTGGTTTAAGTTCAGTAAGGGAAACAGGTACAATTAGTTATCTTAGAGGAAAAAAGAATCCTTCATACTGGCCGTATGATTTTTGTCATTGGGTGAAAGGAACATTGATAGCTGAAGTCCAAGCACATAATTTTATTGTTGAATTGCTGCAGCCTTTAGACAGATTTCTTGGTAAGAAAGTTGATAGTAAAAAATTGACTCACTTATTGCACTCGGCAGATAAAAAGCCCAAGCGCTCTGTTGTGATTGTTGCATGCAAAGGAGGAGCAGGAGTAGCACTTGCCTCAGGTCTTTGAAAGACAGCTCAGGCTATTTGAAATAAACATTCAAATAGGGTCTGTCAGAGAAGTTAACTTCCAATCCCCTGACAAAAGTTGCGTGATGAGTTTGTCATCTAGCTGACAAAACAATCATTAATTGCTCCAGTTGTCTTTGTTTTGCACTTAGAGTGGGTGAATTATTCTGTCAGAGCTGCCCAGCCCACACAGGTAAACATTTGCCTCCTGTGAAACTGTGAGAAGCCTATGGCAAATATGAATGTAGTTTATGATCGTTGTTACTTCATACACCCATCCTCTGTTAATTATTATTTGTGATAGCGTGGAGGAGAAACCTGACTGAGAGAATTGATGGCTATGTGTGCTTCAGACCAACAATTAGTAGTTGAAAGTGCTGTATTATCAAACTCCATTGAATTCACTAAGAACTGCAGAGTGTTCAAAGGTATGTAGAAATCCACTGGCATACTTCAGAATATGATTTTTTGGCATTATTTCTAGAGTTGACTCTTGGTGTGACTGCCAGCATATAAACCAGAGACTCTCATCTGCTCTCTCAGGCTGTCAGGTAGCTTTGTGCTGTCTCACAAGTAGTTGCTCTGGCTTCCAAAAAATAGTCATGCATCTTCTTTCCATATAACTTTTCAAATCACATTTGTTCATTTGGGGAAAAGTCTTTGGCCAAGGTCTGAATGCTCGGTATCTGTATTCAAGCAGTTCTTGCAAATAATTCTTAGCAGCTCAGGTGTTCCTCAGAACCTCCCAACTGAGTAGATATTTCTTTCTTCCTTAGTGTAATGCTGCTTGCTGAACCTATTCATGCATTTGTATCAAACATACTACTGTGATGATGCCACTGTTAGCTGTGACTTCAGTGCTGATGCATATAGCTTTTTTATGTATAGCAATATAGAAATCAATAAGAAATATCAAGCAAATTTTACTTCCACTTCAGTGCTTCAGCAGCATCAAATGCTGCTAGAAATAAAAAAGTATAAGAATACAGTATAGTCAAGTCCAGTTCTGTCTGCAATGTAGGGTAATCCTGCTTCAAAAGAGAGCAGATATTATAGTATGTTGTGATTGTGTTTTCTCTGCATAGATATTCTTTTCCTTGCATGCATCCATAGTCACCATTTTATTTAAGAAATTAACTATTTGATTTCATGGTATGCAACAGCAGAGAAATACTAGGAAAGCAGAGTAACATCCACACTATTAACTGCTGAAACTTCTTCCCTGTTCTTCCCAAATAAAAAGCAAATGAAAAAGTGAAACCCCAATCTCTTTCAACTCCTTAAACCCAGGGATTGCTCCCTGTGGCTTGAAAAGGGTGAAAACTTATGATAGCATGAATTTATTTAGTGACTTCTCTTTCAATCTATTTAATACAGAGTAATACTGAGGGCCATCAGTATAACAGAGATCTGTGGAGGTACAAAACCTGTAAGACAGTGTCGTGGTTTAAGACTAACTCACGCAGACTCTCTCTCTCACTCACTTCCCCTCTTTCTTCCCCCCGTTCCCGGAGGGATGGGAAGGAGAATCGAAAAGAATGCAACTCCCACAGGTTGAGATAAGAACAGTTTAGTAACTAAAGTATAACACAAATCACTACTGCTACCACCAATAATAATAATGACAAGACAAATACAAGGAAAGAATACAATTCTCACCACCTTATACCAAGCCCGACCATGCGCTGCACCCCCCACCCTTCTGGGTCTCTCTTCTCCGTCTTTACCTCCTGGGCATGACGTGCTGTGGTATGGAATAACCTCTTTGGTCAGTTTGGGTCAGATGTCCTGTCTCTGCTTCCTCCCGGCTCCCCTCCTCCCTGGCAGAGCATGAGACTCAGAAAGTCCTTGGCCAGACCAAAACATCACTAAGTAGTAACCGAAACACTGGTGTTATCAGCGCTGTTCCCAGGCCCAAAATCAAAAACACAGCGCTACACCAGCTACCAAGGAGGAGAAAAAAATGACTGCTGCTGCTGAACCCATGACAGACAGTTTAAAAGGAAGTTCAGGAGAACTGAGTAGCTGCTGGAACTGCATAGTGGGAATACAGTTGAAAACTTTTGTCATCAAATCCAAATGTTTTGTTTCAGGTTTAGCAGTCTGCTGCCACATCCACAGCTACTAGGCAGTCATTAGCAAGTGATAAAGAATATACAAAATTAGCTGCTGGTATTGAGCCATACCAGAAACATCTGAGTTCTCGGATTGCCTGTAGGTTTACAAAATCTTATAAGTTGTCTTTTTTTCCTACCTCAATACCCAAAATGTATTTAATGTCATAAAGCATGATGCTTGAGAGCTCACAAAGGAGATGAGATTGTCAACAAATGAAGATATATGTACTTTTTAATAACACCAGTAATTCAGACTCCCAGCAAGCTTTTGGCAGGAAGGAGCTGAATATGGTACCATGGGTGGATTCTGCTTCACTTGAGGGAGACCGTTCAAAGTTGCCATAGATTTGATTATCATAGATCATGGCCGCAATTTATTCTGCACATTGTGTGTCATAGTATTTGATTCCAATTTGTTTAAAATAAGACAGAGAACTTCCTATCTTTTAATACAAGTCATAAAATCCAGCATGTTGTAGAAGAATGCAGCCAGTCTTAAAAATTAATTTCATATTTGCTTTTATTTTGATTAGTGCCATTCATAATTAAATTACGAGGCATGGAAATGGAAATTACCATGACAGAAATACACTTATGGGTAAGTATATTACGATCAGTAATTGACAGAGGTTGATATTATTCTGGATATTAATGGCTTTGTATTCATCAGATCAGAAGTCAACAACCTACAGAAACTTTACAATCCTGCAGTTGTGAAGCAGAAGTGCAGCATATACTCAGATAAACATAAAATCCTCTGTCAAATTTGTTTTACTGTAATGTGGTCAATCGAAAAAAAAGTGCCACTTTCTAAACATTTGTATTAGGTGTTTTTCTTTTAATGAACTTACAGTACAGATTCCATTCCTGTAGTTTAGTCTGGGTATTTAATTGACCAAGATTTGATTTTGATTGCATTAGAGAAGATAGTATTTATTCTTAGGAAGGTAACTTGGCCTGTTGTTCCTGCAGAGGTGCAGGTTTTCCATCACCAGGATTTCCCCATGCTGAGTCAGATTTATGGGAGGAACAAGTGGGAGTTCCAAGCAGAGAACAGTGCATGCTTGGCAGTCATCATTACGTGGTGTCCTCTGATAGCCTCAAATGGGATGAAGGAGGAGGGCATCTCTTTGGTAATGAGCAGAAGTCTACAGAGGAGGCAGTCTGCAGATAAGTGGAAGAGCTTCTACAGTCTTCCATCTCACAGCGATTTACGTGACTCATGAGAGAGATAGAAAGAAAGAGAGGATTAACAATGCACATGCTAAAAGCAAGAGGCTTCTCCAAGTTATTTTAACATCTTCAAGTTATTTTAATATTCTTTTAGGTTATTTAATCTGAGTGTATTAACTTTATATATGGGAAGATATCTATGATGGGGTCAGTTATCTGTCTTCAAGTATTACAGGATTTACAGTTCAATTCTTCTCGCTCCTTGGCCAAACACTTTTTGAAACCCATCAAGACCAGGTGAAACCCACTAAGACCAGACCACTAGGACCTGGTAGTTTTGAATAGACTTTGGATGGGCTGTGAGGTCCATGCTGTTTGCAGGTATATAGAAAAGATATGTATATGGTGATACATAGAAGAGAAATATTCTTCCACGTTCTGTGGAGCACGATTATTTGGAGCTGTTGCAGAATGCTAATGTTCCCTTCCTAGCCTTTGAATCTGTCTGATGTTTAATTAGCAGCAACAACAACAAGAAAAAACCCAACACCCAAATTATATAGTAGGGGTTAGTTTCTGGATAGTCTGTTCTTCTCTTTTCACTGGTCAGGCATTTGGGCTTGATTCTTGTATTTAAACAGGTCCTGAATCAGACCGTTCTAAAGTTCACAGCAATGAAATAAACTTCATAAGCATTTTTAACTTGCACAGGAGGGAGTAAGTGCTTCATTCTCCATGCAGGCCTGCCAAATGCCATATATCCAGCATGATACTTTCCCATCTGGCACAGTAGTCCTTCATTGCTGCAGGTTGGCTTAGAGCTCATGAATTTGGATGTGCTGTAGGAAGAAGGCAGGCCTTTGCCTGCAGTTCCGCCTGTTAGGACTGGGTTGGGAGAGAACAGCTGAACAGGGAGGCAGAAGAGCAGCTGTAGAAATGGAGGCCCACTGTCACCTCCCACCCCCTTTCCTAACAAATCAAGCCAAGCCATCCCTGGCAGTTACCCAGCACCTCTGTTTATTCCACTCTTCTCACAAGAACATCCACCGTGATCTTGTCTTTGACTTGAGTGATCTATGGCACCCACTGGGATACCTCAAAATCCTTACTCTCTGCTTTCCCTTTCATCCAGCATCTCTGGAAGCTCAAGGGGAGGTGCAGCTCCCAAAGTCTCTGATCTCTCCATTAGTGGGAGCGTTACATACCTTCCAGTTCAGATTCTGCAACCCCACCTCACAGCTCTTGAAAGCCTGTCCCAACCTGATCCACGAAGTGTTGTTCTGCTTCATGACCCACTTTTACTGTTGTGTTCAGGCCAAGGGGATTTCACTTTAAAGTAAATATACCTGGCTATGTGCAAGTTATTTCCTATTGTGACATTCAGTCATAAAATAATTTACTGAGTGTAACAGCTGCCAAAACATACAGCTCACAGCCTTGGCAACCATGACCATGCCTTTTCAGTGCCCACTGCTGGGTCTGTGGCTCAGGCTACTTGAAGTCAAGTGCACTGCGCTCCAAGGGGGCTGGAGTGAATCAGAGCGTGGAACTAGGTTCTTTATTATATATATGTTTCCCTTTAGCTGAAGTGCCCCAGATGTTACTGGCTGCTGGCACCTTAGTACAATGGCTCTGTAGAGCTTCAAAGTCCCTTTTAGCATAATTTCTTCTAGTAACCAAGGCTGTGTGCTCCTCTGCTGTGGGCTGTTGTGTGTATGCATGTACATCAAGTAGCTCCTGAATCTGTTGGCCAACCTCAAGAACTCTGCCTTCTTGCTGTTGTGGAAAGGAGCAATTCCATGACTGTCTTGTGAATCAGTAAGGAGCTGGAGGAGAGAAGTCCTGAAGAATGAATCAACTGTAGGACTCACACCTGGGGGAAACAAGGCTGCTTTGGTTTGCTGCTTCTGGAAGTGCTTGATCAAATTTTAGCACTTCTCAGGGAAGAGCTGTACTCTGGATGCCAGGAAAGGCAATTAAAGAGGACTCTGAAATAATTGCTTTGAACTCTTCAGAAATGACAAGCAGCATCTTCTAAGAGGGTCAAGTGAACAATAGTGACTTCAGCCCACATCACTGAAGAATCACTCTTTACACCTACTAGTAGGAGATGCTGAGGCCGGATGCATGCCTAAGCAGTTACTCCTTTTTGCAGTCCAATTCCAGTTATGCGGGGTCTGAAGCCCGGAATCACCTACCTGTTTCTGATGTGATTATATAAAAATGGAACGTTTGCCTAGCACTGTTTCTGCCAAGGGTTCTTGCATGCAATTTTGCTCTGTTTCAGCATATCCCTTGATTCCCAGGAGAGTTTTCTCGCCACCAGGCCCCATTCTAGAGGCTGAGGAGCATTCTTGACCCTTCCTAGTTGCTTTTGTGTTACACTGTGTAAAAGTAAGGCTCCCTGATCTCTAAGAGGTGCTTTTGGTTGTGCACAGAGGAGTCATACTTACATGGAGAGGGCTCCTTTAGACAAAACCATAAGGCACTTGGGGTTGCCAGCAGTTCTGAGGAATCAGGTGGGTACGTTACAGATCACCCAAAAATGCCTCAGCACTTTTTACTGCTGTGTCATGTGTTGGAGCCAAGGTCGCTTGCTCCCCACAGTGTTCCTGCAGCACAGAGTGGGAGGTCAGTGCCTCGATGCCGATAAAGATTTTCCTGTGGTGCAAGACAGCCTAAGAGATGGTCTCTGCTTTTTTTCATCACCTAGAGGTGGTAATGAGAAAGCAAAAGCAGAAAGAAGTCTTTAGGTGATTCAAAGTCCACTTTCACTGGACTTTATCTTGCATCCTCCCACTTGTGCCAAGCGGAACAGAGCTGGGGTGAGTTTATTTTCCATCCCCCTCATTTTTGCAATATCTTCTTGGAGTCTCCTACTTAAAGCTGGAGAGGTCCTAAAGAAAAAGGAATTCTGAAGTGGTGACCAGCTGCCTTTGCCCCATATATAGCTTTGGTATCTGAGTTACTCTGTTTTGTCTCTGGTACCGTCTATTTATATCCAGTTCTGTTTCCTGCCCACACTCACCAGCACCGTCGTATCTCCCAGTCTGTGTAGCAGTCTGGAAGCACAGATGTACACACAGGCCAGGAGTTGTCAACATCTCCAGTTTTTTAACTGGGACAGCTAGGATAGAGGCTTAGGGTGGAGTAGCTTCTTTGACCAGCGAGAGCAGGAGATGGGGAGAAGAACGTTTCCTTGTGCTGCAACTTTGAATAGAAGGAGCTGTGTGTCTTTCTCTGGGTCAGTTTCAGCTCCAAAGCCATGGTGGAGAGTGTCCTACCTCTCTCCAGCCAGGAAGAAGAGGATTTTAAGGGTCGTAAGCACCGTGTCAGCAATCTGGCTAGCAGACCCAGAAGAGCAGCTCTGCACTAGCCTGGCTTACTGTCCAGCACAAAGCGGTTGGTTCGCCATTCCTCAGGGACTTAGTGGCTTCAGTGTGAGCAGTGAGGCTTCAGCCTCTCTGTCTCTGCAGTGTGCAGCCTGGCACTTTGTGGCATAGACCATGGTCACAGCTGGCCATGGCGTTTCACTTGGTGTGGTCACTGGAGGTGAAGGCACCGAAATTGCTGTCTCCTGGGAAGGCCCCAACACCCTTCGGTGGTGCCCCAAACCCTGCTTCTTCCTGTTTCTAACAATGCACTCCTTGTTTTGCTAATCTGAAGCATATACCTAGCATAAGCATGTACACCTCCACATCAGGTCCACCTCAAGCAAAAAGAGCTTCACATTTCTTTTGCAAAACCTGAGGTCTCAGTGTCCTAAACTTACCTTTCAAATACAACTGCAGGATCCTCGTAGTGAAACTTTTTGCTCTAATCTCATTACCTCCCTCAGGCAGTTCCTGACAAATGGATATTATAAGAGAAGGTCTGTAGTAAACATAACTAAGAAGGCATAATTAATTTTTTTGCAATGTGTTCAAAGCAGCTTTGGTGCTGAGCACAGAAAACCTATTTCCCTTTTACCTGAAATGCCATTATGTTTATTAAATTAAGAGTGGCATTGATCCAAGAACATATCCAAATATTTTTGTGATTTTGCATTTGTCATAACTGAAATATCTCACTAAGTATTTCTCTATACCTGTAAATAATATTGTCCATCATGTAATACTTGTCTCAGATTTTCCTCAGTGACTTTGTGTCAGATCTGAAAAAGAGCTATCACAGAAAATAAAATGGGACTAAAATAACAGTCCTTTGTATTAAATTTAACATTTGGCTTCTGTCCCAGAATTTTCCATGTCCATATTAGAATCAGATGGTAGCACAAGATGAAAAGATTTCCTGGATGGGTTTTATTCTTATTCTTATTAAAGGGCTGATAACAGGCTGAAGGCAAGATACTTGTTGCAGCAAAAAACCTGCCTAATATCAAAGGCTCAATGGACAAGCTGACATGTATTATAGTTAGGCCTCCCTGCTTGATCATATTTCAGTATCATAAAACCATTCTGCTAGTGAACATGAAGTATAAAAATTCTAGCGTGAGAGCAAAAAGCCTGGGCTGGCAGGTAGCGCTCCTTTGTGCACACTGCCTTATGGTTAGTAGTTGACCATAAGCCAAGTCAATGGTTTAATATCAGAAAACAGTGCTGGCAACAGCACACTGTAGCCATATTTAAACTTTTAGTTATTCTCAAATATTTGCATTCATGAAAGGCAGTCCCTTGTCCTGACTTACCTGTGGAGCTGGTAACACGTGTGATGTGACAGCACAGGGCTGCCCCACCGGTACTGCTCGGCCTTCAGGAGCATCCTCTGCTCTGTCCTGCAACCAGCCACTTGCCCTGGGTTTCTTTGGCAATCTGGAGACAGAAAGATCAAAGGGACCTAAATACTCTTCAGAAAGCGATTTTCCCTTTACTCAAAGCAGCTTTGTATAGTACTTATGTATGATTGGGCTTAAATTGTACAAGCATTTGCAGGCTGTGGATATTCTATGCAAAACCAATTACTTTTGATAAAATGAAGGAGCGGTGCTTTCTAGTGTTGCTGTTCTGCTGTAGTGGAGGCTGAGAGTATGATACTGGAGCTATAAATTAGATTTTGCAGAGCAGCTCTTCTGTGGGGTGTCTGCTGCTTCAGATTGAGAGGCTATAATCAGCTTTTTCTTGGGGATATTTTTGATGTTTTGATGCAGTACCTTCAGCAAGAAAAGTAGAGCAGCAATTGCAGGCTGCACTGACCCTTCATTTCAGCTTGTAATTGCAAAGGGTATTGAAGAGCAAATGTACTTTATAGATATGCTGCTTTTCTAAATACACCTTTTTAAAGCAACTGGTATGCGGTTTGCATTTACTGATGGGGAGAGGATTGTTTCACCATCACTGAGTGTTTACAGCATCAACTTCAACAACTGAGCTTATACCCAGTGCTCCTTTTATAGTCAATTGAGGGAAATGTGCATGTTTAGAGGAGTAATTCATATGCTTATTTTAAACATCATCCTGGTGAGATGGATTGTATTCTAGAAGTGCCTATTTCTCTCCTTGGGGATAATTAATCCTAGTGTAATTAAACTACCTGTAGTTAGGTGAGATAGATCCCATACAGCATGTTTCTGAATAGTACTGTGTTCTCACTCTGCTATTAATACTTTTTGTATTAATGCTTTTTTTTAATATAGTGATCAGATTGCCACAGGGAATACACAAAGAGATCACTTGTGTTTGTAAGAAATACTTGGTGCAGTCCCCAGGAGGTTTTTGTCACTGTTAATTGCAGCTACCTTAATGCTTCCTGTGAAAGCTGTTTTGGTAGTTGTATTGATCCTGTCCTCCATGACTCAGATACTAGCTTGATGCTGAACATCTTCTCAGATAAACTGTTGGGGGCATGTTGGGTGCTCGGATGATACTAAGGGACATAGGGCAGAAATCTCTGAGAGAACTTGGGGCTGTCCTGAGAACAGCCTCAAGGAAGCCAGATGAATGGAGCTGTAGCACAAAAATGCCTGTTTTCAGGAGTGTTGCTATAAATGGAATGAAGCATAATTCATACTTTGAACAACGTTGATGCCCTGTTCATTTGAGTTCACCTGAATCATGCTTATGGGTTCATTCAGATAGAAGAAAAGACCTGAAGTTGGTCTTCTCAAGATAAGTTTGCCATATATAACAGGTCACAAAGGGTAAGTAGCATCTTAGGAGACTGAAGAATTTCCTGGGAGCAGCCCTCAGCAAAACAAAACAAAACAAAATAAATTGAATAATACCTAGTAACTAAGGAATCAAAAGTTATTTTCAAAGTATATAAACAGAGACCCAGAATAGAAGCAATATGGTATTACTGGTCCCACATTTGTCATTTGCCACTATATCATATTGGTGCAAGCAGATTAATTTTCAGATGGCGATGGCTGCTGGAGACGTGTTCCTTGAAAGTCTTTCTTGTTCACTATCCTGAAATCCGTAATTACTTCTGGAAGTCTTGGCTTTGGAGTAGAATTCTGATACTTGAATGTGAGAATAGGCTCCCTAGTATGGTCCACTGAGCATTAGCTTTCCTCTAATTAATCTTCTAGATGGTTATGTCATTAATTTTTCTAGGTGAGTATGTAATCCATTTCTTTAATTAATTCTTACACCTCAGCTTTGCTTATTCCCTCCTTTATCAAGGTCTTACATTAATATTTGCAGCATCACCTAGTGACATGTATATGCATTTTCTTTTCTTTACAGATATCACTGAAATTGCACCATTTATTTTGAAGACTTCACCAACAGATCAGCAGCTGAACAAGCTTGCGAGGAAACTGGGACCCGAATGGGAGCATATAGTTCTGTGTTTGGGTTTGTCCCATACTGACATCTATCGATGTAAAGTCAATCACCCCCACAACCTGCAGTCACAGATTGTAGCTGCATTTGTCCTGTGGAGACAGCGCTTGGGGAAAAAAGCAACAATCCAAAGTCTGCAAGCCAGTCTGATGGCAGAAGAAGTGGATCCTTCTGTGATACAGTATATGCTTGAGTGAAGCCTTGCTATTGATCGGGAGCTTTCAAGTACTTTGTTAAATTAAATAAAGAGGGTTCACAGAAACGCATGTTGAAGATCTGATGCCTTAAACTGGAAAAAAAAGGGGTTGGGAACTATGTTTTTATTAAGCTTAAACATTCCAGTTTCCTGTGGCATATTGTGACTTGTAATTCTTTTCATGCCAGATTAATTTTTAGCAAGCATTAAAAAAATTGATCACTCTTTCCTGTTCACTTTTATACTTTTCCAGTGGGGATATAGGGTGACACTTAAATTGCTTGTAAGCAGGCGCCCCTGCAGTGAGCTCAGCAAGGTTTCTAGTTTCATTGAGGGAGCAACACTTGGTTTAACTTACTTGCTGGAGGAGTCCTTTTTGCTGCTATTCTGTGCTAGTTCCCTGATACCCCAGCAAGAAATGAGAATAATCACTGTTACTAATTTAACAATTTTACAACAGTTATTGCAGGTGGCTAATTTCACATTTATAAAAGCTTTAGCACATGGAGTTTCTTTCTAGGATAAATGGCTGCCACCTTAGTCTGCCTTTGAAACTGGTGTGTCTGAGAGGGTTTCTCCTGTTATTATTTAATGGGTGTATCTGCAAGGAGATTGGCACTGTGCGTGTGTGCCATCTCTTAGCATAGCACAGGTGGGGAGTTCTCAGGGAAGACACAGTGACGAGAAGATAGACAGAAACAGGCAAACAGAGAGAAAAGGGGCGTAAAAAATGAGACAACTTTTGGGTTGTCCACGTTTGTCTCCGCTAATAAAGTGGGAGATAGCTTGGTGCCTGCTGAGTCTTACACTATGCTCTGGATCTAGGCAGTCTTGTTTCACAAAAGTTTTATTCTTACGTCAAGTATCCAGGGTCATCTTCCTCTGGCCACCACATGCCCAACAGGGTAGAGAAGCTTGCAGGTCCTTTCTGGTCAAGATGAACTCCCCGCTGCTCTCCCTCCAGCTTGTGCCATCCACCAGGCTCATTTGATTTCTATCGGCTTTTTTGAATCTAATAGGAGACAGAACTCTGCCTCCTGTCCCCAGTTCTTTGTCAGATGTAATTGTACCACCTGTGAGAATTAGATTTTATACAGAAGAACAGTAAAGCCTGAGCTTTTCTTCTTCTGTCAGAGAGATTTTCTTCCTACTGGAAGACACCACTGAGGTTTTGCTGACCAGGTATAGGGGGATAAGCCCACACGGTTATGTATCTGAAGGCGATGGGAGTCACCAGATGCTCTCTGAGGCCTGATGGTAAGAGGCAGAATATGTTTTAGTTCTTCCTGAGCAGTTTGCTGCACAGCAAATGAGGAACAACGTTTGGATGCAGGGTTTCCAGCTGTATTTATGAACAAGTTACAGTAGACTATGGAGTCATTGCCAAGTAACATCTTGTAGGATGCCTAGAAGATCTATCTGCCTCATATGATTTAAGAGGTGCCTCATCAAAAGTCTTAACTGGGATAAAAATTAGTGCTTCTTTTTTTTTCCTTCTTTTTTTTTTTTTTTTTTTTTTTGGGTTTTTTTTTTTTTTAATTCTTCCTATGTCCAGATTTTGGAAGACATCTGTGCAGTTAGAAAAGACAAAGAGGTTTTAAGGAAATCCTGTCTGCCTTGGGTTTTTTCAGAAGCATAGAAATAGAAAACATCCTAGCAAGGTCAGCACCTGCAGGTCCTGAAGCAATCTGGTGGTAATTTGGTTTGAATCTTCTGTATACAGTTATGGCCTTTAGTAAATCATGATCCTGTTATACCTTACTCAGATCTTAACTAATCATATCCTGTTATGGCTCCTTACAGAGTTTAAGTCTATCAACAAATGTCAAGTAAACAATGCAAATCACTTTAGGCCTTGGAATGTATTTATTTTTCTGTTTCATGATGCTTTAATGCCATCATTAAACATGTTCTGCATTTTAGGGAACTGGGGCAAAGCAGTGTCCCTGGCAGCAGTTTGGGGGAGCAAAAGCTGGAGATGGGGAACAGGAGAAACTACTGAAAACATGATTTAGAGGAAGAAGCTGGCTCCAAGTGACATAAATGCAAGTGCCTTATCTTGTTCTGAGCCAGCATGGACCAAGTCTAAAGATAGACTGGTCTCCAAGGAAGTCATCCCCATTCAACCCAGCATGAGTACAGAGCTCCAGAAAGGCAACCAGTCTGGGCAGTAAAACAGTGGGATGGGCATGCTCATGGGGCCATGGTACCTTCTTCTTTGGGTGAGCTTTGCATTTCATGTTCATCATTTGTAAGACCAATGTCAGCTTATCCATAGATAATACGTTTAGGGTCTTTTTTAATGGTGAAGAAAACAGCCTGCAGTACGTATAAAGTGTCACGTTAAAGAAGCCTTCCCTACAGGCCAAGTATTGTTCTGTGTATCTCCTATGGGCCACTGAAAACCTGATGGGTGAGTGTCATATCAGGTAGTTTCCCCACTGAAATTTGTCTTTCAGCGGGCTAAGTTCTGCATCCCAGCATTGGTACTGAAATTAAAGGAGCTGCAACTCGGCAAGGAATTTAAAACCTGGGCCTCTCGTACTATAGAACAAAGCACTTAATTCGTAATTTATGGTTACTTTCACATTCCCAGGCCTGAAATTAATGTTGTAATACTTGAGTTGCAAATATTGAAGGGAGAGGTTTACTTATTTTATGAGATTGTTTCCATTGCTGTTATTTTTAAATTCATAGAAACGTTCCTATTAGACTCTTCAGTTTTATTAAAGCTTGTTTTTTGCACCACACAAATGCAGGCACACATTTAACTTGTCAGTAGTATTTCTTTAACCCAGTGGATTTTTCCATCCACTTAAAAATATTTTTTTGTGTATGTAATGCTTTATTTTGCACAAGGATGCAATTAAGACAATTTAATTGTTCAGATGTATAGCAAGGCCTCTTATTCTCTCTTAGGACAGCCAAAAGGTCTTAAAATGTTTATTCTTCTCTGGCTAATTTGGGAGCAAATGTTATTTATTTAAATCTCACTCATAGACAAGCCTGCAACTTGAGTATTGTTCAGGAATGAGGCAACTCAGTGAACGAATTTCCCCATCTCTCCCTTGGCCTCAACTCCCTTGTGCCACTGGGTTTGGGTGATGACAGGGGGCTTGCACAGGGGCTCCTGTCCTCCCTGCTCACTGTGCCCCAGGACTGGTGCACAGGGCAGGCTGACAGCCAGGAGCAGCCCTCAGCAAGGACTCATCCCCTCTTAACACTGCTCATCGCTTGCAGTGAGGCATGTGGCTGCTCCAGGCTTTGGGCTAGCATGTGGTCTCTGGGGCAAAGGTTAGCCAGCAGCAACTGCTCTCTAATGTGTTTAGGTTTCTTAACTGATGTTGAAAATGCCTTTCTAGTGAAAATGGTGTAATTGCCATATACTTAGTTGTGGCGGTGTTTAGGAGTGCCTAGAGAAGAAAGCTTAAAGGTGGCCCTGCTGGACCTTCCACTAAATGGATGGCTTAACTTCTAGTCTTTGGAAAAAGTAGCCACTGATTTTTCTTCCTTGGTCTCTAAAGGGGACTTAGAGAGCCCATTAACTCTCCTAAGTGGTAAGTATGCTTTACAAAAGCTGTTTTGAACTCTGCAAATGGAGGTGGACTCAGCATAGCAACAGGCAAGGCCTAAGAGTACTCTTTCTCCCCACCTATATAAAGTGGCATGGATATTCGCAAAGGAGGGATCTCCTCAGGGCAGAATGAGGTCAAGGAGGCTTTACAGGGCACTGAAGAGTGGCTGGAGTGTACAGTAGTGCGCGCTCGCAGCCCAGAAAGCCAACTGTATCCTGGGCTGCATCAAAAGGAGCGTGACCAGCAGGCCGAAGGAGGTGATCCTGCCCCTCTACTCTGCTCTCATGAGACCTCACTTGGAGTATTGTGTGCAGTTCTGGTGTCCTCAACATAAAAAGGACATGGAACTGTTGGAACAAGTCCAGAGGAGGGCCATGAGGATGATCAGGGGACTGGAGCACCTCCTGTATGAAGATAGGCTGAGAAAGTTGGGGCTGTTGAGCCTGGAGAAGAGAAGGCTGCGTGGAGACCTCATAGCAGCCTTCCAGTATCTGAAGGGGGCCTATAGGGATGCTGGGGAGGGACTCTTCATGAGGGACTGTAGTGAGAGGACAAGGGGTAATGGGTTCAGACTTAAAGAGGGGAAGTTTAGATTGGATATGAGGAAGAAATTCTTTACTGTAAGGGTGGTGAGGCACTGGAATGGGTTGCCCAGGGAAGTTGTGAATGCTCCATCGCTGGCGGTGTTCAAGGCTGGATTGTGGACAGAGCCTTGGGTGACATGGTTTAGTGTGAGCTGTCCCTGCCCCTGGCAGGGGGGTTGGAACTAGATGATCTTAAGGTCCTTTCCAACCCTATCTATTCTATGATTCTATGATCTTTGAGCTGCTTCGCCCAGATGATGCGGGGGAAATTTCCATCTTGAGTCATCTATTATGACAGTCATTGATCTATGGAATAAAACATTCTGCAAAAGGCTGGGAAAATAAACAAAGTCATATTCTATTCAAAGAACATCAAAGGCACACTCATCTGATGCTAATGTGGTCATGCTGCTAGTTTTGTTTCTTACTGGAAATAAAAACAGTCTCTGAGAAGTAATCTCTTTCTAAGCTTCCATATTCCTAGCCACAGTCTAACGTCAAGGCATAGTAGTAGAGCTGAAACCGCAGTTCCAGAAAGCTTTGTGTATTTGCAATGAATATTCAAAAGCTTTGTGCAGATTTCACTAGGTGAAAAGAATTTTGTCTTTTAAGGTGTCTTTCTATGACCTGATAAATAGACCTAAAAATAAATCCAGTGATTTGACTTTTTTTTTTTTTTTGGCCTGAATACAGTGTCTTTTTAAACGGATTTCCTGAGAAAAAGGAACATTTGCTGGAAATGGAAATAATCTTTCAAAATATCTTTCCAGATTAAAAAAAGAAGTATGTGCTTTATCAGAATTCACTTCTGAACCTAGCATTTTGGTTGTGAAAAGAGATGAATTGCAATTTCCCTTTGAAGCTGTTGGGGAGAGCTGGATGATCAGTAGAGCTGATAATGGCACAGGAAGACTCCCAGCACTTCTGAAGCAGGGACTGCTTTAAAATGCCTGCACATGTTGCAGATACCATTTCTGACACTGGTGTCTGGTCCAAGCCCCAACAGCAAAGAGACAAAAAGTCTCTTGTTAACTTCAATGCGCTTTGGATTAGGCCTTCTTTAATTGGAACCTGCTGAAGTGTGGTACTTTTACTACCTCTCTTTGAAAAGCAGGCTTTATAGATTTGGGACAATAAAAAGGGAAGGGTTTTTTGTGGGTGTAGTAAGCATTCTGGATTATGGGGTCCTCTTTTCACTGCCTCAAGTGCTACTTTGCACTGTTCGCTTCAACGTAAGCATCATGAGAAGGGAAAAAAAGAGGAGTTGAGCCATTCAGCAAAGAATATCAGTAAGTCTCCAAAACCAAGATAATTTTGAGTTCTGGAATGTGAACAGTCCCATTAAGAGGTGGGATTTGATGGCTCAGGAGATTGCTTATACATTCTTACGCTTACCTGGCAGGGGAGACACCATGATCAAGCAGGTGGTTTTCCCAGGGCGAGGTTCATCTCTTGCACTCTGCGTGTGCTGACCCCTGCGATTTCCCCAAATGCAGGAAACTCGACTGTTTGTTTGTTTTGGTTTTTGTTTTATGGTGAGTGCTCGCCGTATGAGCAGGGCTCGGTCTGGGAGCTGTGCTCTGGCTGCCCCGGCTGTGGCCAGTGTAGGCACCCAGACAGAGCCGATGAGAGGGGAGGCTGCAGTGCAGAGCTCGGGGTGTAGAGAGCGCCTGCACTGCTCTCCTGAGAGGAGGGTGCGCAATGGGCAGGGCTGCACTCGGTGCTCCCTGGTGGAGGTCCTCCCGCAGCAGGGGCTGAGCTGCGGGACGCTGTTACTGGGCTGAAAGGTGTCAGGGGAGCTGAGAGGAAGCAGCACTGCTTGCTCCAGGACCAGACTGTGCAGGGGCCTCAAGAGTCTGCTGTAGCTCATACGGGAAAGGAGGCCGCTAACCCAGGAACCTGGGAAACAGTAACAGAAAAAAACAACAAAAAAAGGAGGAAGAGGACAATTAAAAGCAAGGGGCTTCCTCCTGAATCTGTTGTCCCCACCCAGAACTGCTTTGCTGTCCTGCAGGGGGCTGATGAGGAACCACACTCCCACCAGGAACAACCGGCTGATGCACTGGTAAAGAAGATCACTACTGGTGTTGCCAGGAAAAAGCAGCGGGCCGTAGTAGTAGGGAACTCTACTCTGAAAGGAACAGAGGCACCCATCTGTCGGCCTGACCCAGGCTCAAGGGTGTTGCCTACCAGGGGCTCGGATCAGGGATGTTGCAGAGAAGCTGCCTGCTCTAGCAAGTCCCACTGACTATTACCCACTTCTAGTGATCCATGTGGGTGCTACTGATAGAGATAGCAGTAGCCTGGAGAACATAAAGAAGGACTACAGAGCTCTGGGAGAGGTGGTTAGGGGCTCTGGAGCGCAGATTGTCTTTTCGTCAGTTCTCCAGGATACAGGGCAGGACCTTAAAAAGGCTAGGAGGATTGGCCAGGTTAATAAATGGTTAGAAGGGTGGTGCTATAGTCAGGGGTTTGGGTACGTTGAACATGGGACTCAATTTAGTAGGCCAGGTCTGCTGGGGGCTGGTGGAGCTGGTCTGACAAAGAAAGGGAAGAGTGGATTTGGTAGGAGGCTTGCCAGACTGGTCAAGGATGCTTTAAACTAGATGTGTTGGGGGGTGGGCATCATTCCATCCCAACACACTCAATCACTGACCAGCACCTATAGTAAACGTTCAGAGCAATGTAGAGATATTGCAGCTGCTCCAGCCAATGAGCCGGCTTCAATTGGAGCTCGGCTCAGATGCCTCTATACAAATACCCATAGCACGGGGAACAAACAAGAGGAATTAGAGATGTGTGCATGTCTACAGGGGTATGATATCATAGGCATCACAGAAACATGGTGGGATGGCTCCCATGACTGGAGTGTTGGAATGGAAGGTTACAGGCTCTTTAGGAAAGACAGGCCCGGTAGCTGGTGAGGGGGAGTTGCTATTTATGTTAGGGATAGGCTGGAGAGTATGGAACTCTGTCTGGGGACAGGTGAGCAGTCAACAGAGAGTTTGTGGGTCAGGGTTAAAGGGAGAACAGCGATGGGAGACATTATTGTGGGGATCTGTTACAGACCACCTGACCAAGAGGGCTCGGTGGGTGAAGCGCTCTATAGGCAGATAGGAACAGCCTCACGCTTGCAGGACCTTGTTCTCATGGAGGACTTCAACCACCCTGATATCTGTTGGAGGGATGGTATGGCCCGGCACAAGCAATCCAGGAAGTTCCTCAATTGTGTGGAAGACAACTTCCTTCTGCAAGTAGTAGAGGAGCCGACAAGGAGAGGTGCCATGCTTGACCTCGTCCTCACCAGCAGGGAAGGGCTGGTTGGAAATGTGACCCTCCAGGGCAGCCTTGATTGCAGCAATCATGAGATGGTCGAATTCGAGATCCTCAGGACAGTGAGAAGAGCATGCAGCAAGCTCACTGCCCTGGACTTCAAAAGAGCAGACTTTGGCCTCTTCAGGAACCTGCTCAGTAAGGTTCCATGGCATATAGCCCTAGAGGGCAGGGGGGCCCAAGACTGCTGGTGGATATTCAAGGATCACCAGCTGCAAGCTCAGGAGCGATACATCCCTACTAGAAGGAAGTGCTGCAGGAGGGCCAGGAGACCTCCTTGGATGGATAAGGAGCTGCTGAGGAAAATTTGAAGGAAAAAAAAGGCTTATAAAAGGTGGAAGCAAGGACAGGTGGCCTGGGAAGAGTACAGGGATGTTGTCTGGGAAGCTAGGGACCAGGTTAGGAAAGTTAAGGCCCAGTTAGAATTAAACTTGGCTAGGGATGTTAAGAATAACAGGAAGGGATTCTATAGGTACATTGCAAATAAAAGACAGACTAGAGACAACATGGGCCCCCTCTGGAAGCTATAAGGAGAACTGGCTACCCTGGATTTGGAGAAGGCTGCGGTTCTTAACGACTTCTTTGCCTCAGTCTTCACTGGCAAATGCTCTGACCACACCACCCAAGTCTTGGAAGGCAGCCGTAGGGACAGTGAGAATGAAGACCTTGGGCCCACTGTAGGAGAGGATCTGGTTCGAGATCATCTTAGGAACCTGAACATATACAAGTCCATGGGACCTGATGAAATCCATCGGCGGGTCCTGAAGGAGCTGGCAAATGAAGTTGCTAAGCCACTGTCCATCATATTTGAAAAATCATGGCAGTCAGGTGAAGTTCCCAATGACTGGAAAAAGTGAAATATATCCCCCATTTTCAAGAAGGGGAAAATGGATGAGCTGGGGAACTACAGACCAGTCAGCCTCACTTCTGTGCCTGGTGAAATCTTGGAGCGGATTTTCCTGGAAAGCATGCTGAGGTACATGAAAAACAACAAGGTGGTTGGTGACAGCCAGCATGGCTTCACTAAGGGGAAATCCTGCCTGACCAATCTGGTGGCCTTCTATGATGGGGCTACGGAAATGATGGACAGGGGTAGAGCAGTTGATGTCATCTACCTGGACTTGTGCAAAGCGTTTGACACTGTCCCACATGACATCCTTGTCTCTAAGTTGGAGAAACATCAATTTGATAGGTGGACCCCTCAGTGGATAAAGAACTGGCTGGATGGCTGCAGGCAAAGAGTTGTGCTCAATGGCTCAATGTCCAGCTGGAGACCAGTAACGAGTGGTGTCCCTCAGGGATCAGTGTTGGGACCGGTCTTGTTCAACATCTTTGCCGGTGACATGGACAGTGGGATTGAATACGCCCTCAGCAAGTTTGCCGATGACACCAAGATGTGTGGGTCGGTTGATACGTTGGAGGGAAGGAATGCCATCCAGAGGGACCTTGACATGCTTGTGAGGTGGGCTGATGCCAACCTGATGAAGTTTAACCATGCCAAGTGCAAGGTCCTCCACCTGGTTCAGAGCAATCCCAGACACAGCTACAGGTTGGGCAGAGAAGAGATTCAGAGCAGCCCTGTGGAGAAGGACTTGGGGGTGTTGGTCAATGAGAAAATGAACATGAGGCGGCAGTGTGCGCTTGCAGCCCAGAAAGCCATCTGTATCCTGGGCTGCATCAAAAGGAGTGTGACCAGCAGGTCGAGGGAGGTGATCCTGCCCCTCTACTCTGCCCTTGTGAGACCTCACTTGGAGTATTGTGTGCAGTTCTGGTGTCCTCAACATAAAAAGGACATGGAACTGTTGGAACAAGTTGAGAGGAGGGCCACGAGGATGATCAGGGGACTGGAGCACCTCCCGTATGGAGGTAGGCTGAGAAAGTTTGGGCTGTTCATCCTGGAGAAGAGAAGGCTGCGTGGAGATCTCATAGCAGCTTTCCAGTATCTGAAGGGGGCCTATAGGGATGCTGGGGAGGGACTCTTCATGAGGGACTGTAGTGATAGGACAAGGGGTAACGGGTTCAAACTTAAGCAGGGGAAGTTTAGATTGGATATGAGGAAGAACTTCTTTACTGTAAGGGTGGTGAGGCACTGGAATGGGTTGCCCAGGGAAGTTGTGAATGCTCCATCGGTGGTGGTGTTCAAGGCTGGATTGGACATAGCCTTGGGTGGCATGGTTTAGTGTGAGGTATCCCTCCCCCTGGCAGGGGGGTTGGAACTAGATGATCTTAAGGTCCTTTCCAACCCTAACTATTCTATGATTCTATGATTCATGGAGTTTTCCACCTCGAGATGAAGGATCCAAAGCCAGTGTTGACCCAAAAGAAAAGCAACCTAATGGTAGTCTGTGCATTTTCTTTATTCTGTCTTCACAATTTTCTCATCTGACCTACCCAGCACCAGCCCTTGCTATCAGTCTTAGAAAAGTGCAGAGGAGATTTAATGAGCCAAATAGTTGAGCTGCTCTCTGCCCAGGGAGGTTAAAGTGGGTAACATGCTTGCCACAGCTAGCATTAATGTTCACATGGCCTGTGCAGAGAAGCTACCAGCTTCCTGGGTTGTGACTTTGACCTCTCCCCACCAGTAGCAAGCTCATTCATACAGAGGGGACGCACAGAGACGTCCTTAACAGCTCCTTGCAGCGTACACTCAGAAGCTGTTTTCACTGGCTGGCTAGTTGTTACTCTTTTTGTGAGTGCTGTCATAGCCCTTCCTGAGGAATGTGTGTCCAGGCATAATATTTAACTGCCCAAAGTTCTTTTTCTGCATGACAGAGTCCCCTCCATGACCAGGCTCAGTGCAGGGCAGGACAACTTAGCTGAGAGCGCTGCTCAAGTGCAGATCTCATCATAGTGTAGTTGAAAATGTGTTTCCAGAGTTATTTTCTGGTTAAGAATACCTGTTTTTATTTAAATTCAGAGCTGGTCCTGGTTTGATTTCAGTGCAGGTAGAGTGAATTTTGACCTGTGATTGGGATGCTTGCACTTGGCCATTCAGCAGCTGTAACATCAGCTTCCCCTGCCACATGCGGCTCAGGCATGAGCCTCAGTATTAGCCCTTCTGACTTCCAAAATACTCAAAACTCTTCTAGCACCTGGGACACCTGCATGTTCACTGTGGTTTCAATCATTAGCTCTTTTATTGGTATTGAGTCTAATCTTGCATCTTTGCACCATTAATCTTGTTTTATCCCGAAGGGAATCACAGTTACGCTCACAAACTAGAAGGGGGTGGGTTTCTTTGCATGCACGCCGAGCACCATTCACTAGGAAGCAGACATGTGGGCACTCCACTGGTGTTCATTTTGACTTTTTCCATGATACTTTCTCTGCCAGGAGGGCGATGCTTCCCAGCTTCACCATGTGAAATCAAGGAAGGGGCAGGGAGTATTCCCACTTGGATGAGGCCAATTGGGATGAACTAAGAACCATATTTGCCTTCATGGCACCTTAACAGGAATGGCGCTGGGAATGCCTGGCACGGCCGTTGCCCTTGAAACCTACTGGTCACCCAACAGCCCTGTAAAGAAAGTGTATAAAGACATGCAAACAGGAAAATATAATTTTCAGCTATCTAAGCAGGCTCACCTCAGAGATACTGCCTTTTATTGGGTAATTTTATGGGCACATTTGCTGGGCTTATTTAAATAAAAAAGCAATTGAGTAACCAGAGCATGTGGAGACTCCTGATAAGGATCTGTCTTTCAGGTTATTAAACAAACTGCATAGCAAGTGCTCAATTACTCTTCAAAATGCTTAAGCAACACCTTTTGTTCAGATTCCCATCTAGAATTACCTCCCAGTAAGTTGCCTCCCAGTCATTTCCAAGAAGCAGTGTGCAAACAGCACACACCCCAGTTCTGGATAAAAGAGACTTCTGAGAAAAATCTCAGGATTAACAAATAAGCCACGCAGGGACCTGGGAAATCAAGCCTTCCGAAGGAATTCTGCCATCGGGTCTGATGTCTTCATGTGAAATGAGCCTCAATATTCTTCCTCTCCACTGCTGGTCCTGACTTTGCCGCTTTTGAGAAACCACTTCAGGCTGCAACTTGCAGAGCGATGCAGACTTCTGATGAACAGTGAGCGATGAAGGTGCAGTGAGCCTGAGATTGTTCATTTAATGCACACTTGAGGTTTGCTGCATGAGCAAGCGGCCATCGCATGGCGAGCAGGGTGCAGCACCGAAACCCCTGCAGAGCAGGGAAGACCTCTGAGGAGCCATGCTGCAAAGCATGTCAACACAGGCCTCGAGGAAGCAATCATGGGGTTTCCTCCTTGTGATACACACAGGTTTTCTCACCCAGCAGCAAATATTTGGGTCCCACAGAGCTCTCAAAAACAAAAAAGCAAAACAAACCCAAAACCTCTCCTGAAACGGGCTCCCTAAAGCAAGAGCCACGTCGCAGAAGCTGGCAAGAGTAATAGCAAAGATGTGAAGAAAACCAGACTGGAAACAAAGCCCTGAGTCTGGCTGACCGGTCTGCTGTGAATTTGAGGACTGTGATTTTTCTGTTCCAGCTGCAGACTGGGCTCCGTCTCACAGGTTGTTGGTTTCTCCGCTTCCGTGTCAGGTTGGGGTTCTGGTGAGTCAACCCTCAGGGAACCTGGTGCAGACGGGGGGGTAGCAGACAGGGAACAGAAGATAGGTCAGAGAGGGGCACATGTGCATGAGGGCAAGAGTAAAGGAATTGGGAAAGGAGGGAACAAGCTCTGGAGCTCCTGGAGAGCTCACTCCCACCTTTGCCCCTCCTCAGCAGTGACCCAGGTCCCTGCCTGCTGGCTCCCCATCCCTACCACGAGACCACACGCGGCAGGAGACGTGTCCTCTGACACCAGTGGAGGCCACAGCAGGTAGGGTTTTCCTCTCTTTTTTTCTCCCTTTTCCCAGGCAGACACAAATGACACATCAGATTTCACTCTGAAATCCAGCTGACGGGCTGGCTCCAGCGTTAATGTTCTTTCCTAGAAGGGACATTGCTCACAGGGCACGCAGCTGCGATTTCCAAAAGCTATTCCCATGAGGTGTGCATCCTGGCATCGTGACAAGCCATGCGACTGAGGCGAAGTTGCCACCGAGAACAAGCACCAGCAGGCGCCTGGCCAGCCATGGCTGACAGCAAGCACTTCTGGCCACAGCTGCCATGCACCCAGCAGTGTCCAAGGGGTGCACGGCCACCACCACATCCCTGCAGTGAGCCGGGGACATGGGCGCTGGGTCAGTGTTATGACATGGACCATGTGGGGCTGGACAATGAGGCTTGGCCACCCCATCCAAAGTCTTCTGTTGGTTTTTGGGCCTCAGTTTGGGG
The DNA here is from genome assembly GCA_028858755.1 of Ara ararauna. Taxonomy (NCBI): domain Eukaryota; kingdom Metazoa; phylum Chordata; class Aves; order Psittaciformes; family Psittacidae; genus Ara; species Ara ararauna. The sequence continues at coordinate 118,273,517 of CM054376.1, read as the reverse complement.
ACATGTTTAACTGCTCAGGTTATTTGGTCCAGTTTTGGTGGAACTGGAGGGTGTCATGGAAAGGTCAGGCTCCATCAGCTGGAGAAACCTGCCTGCTGCTCTGAGCTGCAAGGGGCTCTGGTCCAGGACTGTGAGTCAATACACAACCTTACTTCAAGAAACTGGCAACCGAAATAGCTGGTTTCCTGGGAACCAAAATAAGTCAACAGAAGCGTTGGCTGCTTCAAAACCTCTCTCAAGTGTCTCAGAAATGCAGGTCGTTCTCTGAAGTGTTATAAAAAAAGCACCTTGAGCATGGAATCACAGAATCATGGAATCACAGAATCAGAATAGTTTGGATAGAAGTGGCCTTTAAAAGTCATCTAGTCCAACCCTCCTGCAATGAGCAGGGACATCTTCAACTAGATCAGATTGCTCAGAGCCCCGTCCAGCCTGACTTGAATGTTTCTGGGGATGGGGCACCTGCCGTCTCTCTGGCCAGCCTGTTCCTTTTCCAAGAAGACGAATAAGTGAGTGCTGAGCTCAAAATTGAGTTCCATATTCCTGCTTGCTCCTCGAGGTGCCCCTTTGCTGTATGTCCAAGGTGGGCTCGATCCATGCTCACAGCCAGTCCTGTGCTGCCTCCCCCACCATGGACATCCTCAGCATGGTCTTGCATGGGCCCACAGGGTGGACCATGGTGGCTCACACTGCTGATGAGCCCAGCAGAAATCCAGCAACGACGAGTGTGGCCTGCTATGTCTGAGCTATCCATGCAGTGGTGGATGCCACTTCCCCCAGCAAACAGCACTGTTTGTCGTTAAAAAGCCACCATTTCTCAAATACTTCCATTGTGTTCTCCTGTACTTGAGCATGTCGTCAAACATGTTTCTTAAGGGCCATTACAGCAGCAAAGTAGGAGTGCTGCATAAAAGTAAGCCAGAAGTGCAGCTGATCAGAAGCAGCAACACGGAGTTGCCATGTTTGCTTCTGTGAACTCTCCTGGGGACATAAGCTTGGTAAGAAACAGAGGGAAAGATGAATGGCACCATTTGATAGTGGTTATAACTAACACGGCAGGAAAAATCCAGACCTAGTGTATAAGAGATGATCATATGGCATAACAGAATTGCTCATCTGTTAAGCATTACTAAATGCTTAGTATAGTAAGCATTGCCGATCTCCAGGAAATGTACCTAGGTGAAGCTGAAGATTTTTAAATCTAAAACTGATGGCATAAATCAAAGCCTTCTTAAGCTCCTGCAATAACAGGAGAAAAGGAAATTGCTTTTCAGCTCAGAAAGCATGCTTCTGGTAGCTGATAAACTGGCTGTGACTCCCCACAGAAGGTACAATGAATAGCAAGAGAACAAATATCAGAACTATAACAAGCCTTCAAAGGGATACAGGGAGTGACAGCAGCTGCTGCTGGAGGAATATGGGGTCTGAAGGAGATCCACCTGCATGAGAGGGAGGGCACTGGGTGGAAGGGGAACTTCACCCAACGGATGGGTAAGGGCCTGTAAGGTGCCCGGGTGGAGGTGCTTAGCATCCAGAGGCTTTCCTATTTCACTGTAACTGCTCAACCCTCTGCTTAACCCTGGAGCCAGAAAAGATAGAATCACAGAATAGTTAGGGTTGGAAAGGACCTTAAGATCATCTAGTTCCAACCCCCCTGCCAGGGGGAGGGATATCTCACACTAAACCATGCCACCCAAGGCTCTGTCCAACCTGGCCTTGAACACTGCCAGCAATGGAACATTCACAACTTCCCTGGGCAACTCATTCCAGTGCCTCACCACCCTTACAGGAAAGAATTTCTTCCTCATATCCAATCTAAACTTCCCCTGCTTAAGTTTGAACCCGTTACCCCTTGTCCTATCACTACAGTCCCTCATGAAGAGTCCCTCCCCAGCATCCCTGTAGGCCCCCTTCAGATATTGGAAGGATGCTATGAGGTCTCCACGCAGCCTTCTCTTCTCCAGGCTGAACAACCCCAACTTTCTCAGCCTATCTTCATACGGGAGGTGCTGCAGTCCCCTGATCATCCTCGTGGCCCTCCTCTCAACTTGTTCCAACAGTTCCATGTCCTTTTTATGTTGAGGACACCACAACTGCACACAATACTCCAAGTGAGGTCTCACAAGAGCAGAGTAGAGGGGCAGGATCACCTCCCTCGACATGCTGGTCATGCTCCTTTTGATGCAGCCCAGGATACGGTTGGCTTTCTGGGCTGCAAGCGCACACTGCCGGCACATGTTCATTTTCTCATCAATCAACACCCCCAAGTCCTTCTCTGCAGGGCTGCTCTGAATCTCTTCTCTGCCCAACCTGTAGCTGTGTCTGGGATTGCTCCGAACCAGGTGGAGGACCTTGCACTTGGCATGGTTAAACTTCATCAGGTTGGCATCAGCCCACCTCACAAGCATGTCAAGGTCCCTCTGGATGGCATTCCTTCCCTCCAACGTATCAACCGACCCACACATCTTGGTGTCATCGGCAAACTTGCTGAGGGCACACTCAATCCCACTGTCCATGTCACCGACAAAGATGTTGAACAAGACCAGTCCCAACACTGATCCCTGAGGGACACCACTCGTTACTGGTCTCCAGCTGGACATTGAGCCATTGAGCACAACTCTTTGCGTGCGGCCATCCAGCCAGTTCTTTATCCACCGAGTGGTCCACCTATCAAATTGATGTCTCTCCAACTTAGAGACAAGGATGTCATGTGAGACAGTGTCAAACACTTTGCACAAGTCCAGGTAGATGACATCAACTGCTCTACCCCTGTCCATCATTTCCGTAGCCCCATCATAGAAGGCCACCAGATTGGTCAGGCAGGATTTCCCCTTAGTGAAGCCATGCTGGCTGTCACCAATCACCTTGCTGTTTTTCATGTACCTCAGCATGCCTTCCAGGAGAATCTGCTCCAAGATTTTGCCAGTCACAGAGGTGAGGCTGACTGGTCTGTAGTTCCCCGGCTCATCCCTTTTCCCCTCCTTGAAAATGGGGGTTATATTTCCCAGGGATACCAGAGGAAACACAAAAGCACTGACATGTTTGCACCATGCCAGCAAAAAGATTAGCTGAAGCCTTACTGAGGTCATAGATGAGGGTGTGATCCTTAAGCAAAGTAACCCTATGAGACAGAGACTGACTTCATTCCTTCTAGCTTTCACCAAGTTAAGATCGGGCACATATCCTATGCTTCTCCCATGAGCAGCAGAATGAAGGTAGGCGCCACTGGCAGGCAGTTCAGCCCACCTGTTAGGTAGGTGTGGATGACATCTTCTAGAGCGATCTCTTTTCCACTGGCTGTCAAGGGAATGTGGATGACTTGCTTTGGCCAACCACTTAGTATATAAAGCCAGAGAAGGATCCATCCAACTTTACTCTAGCAACACCTACATCGGAAGTGATCCCTGTCACATCCTTTTATAGTGCAGGGAGAGAAGCAGGCACCTTTTGTGTACACTCCATCTACCTTTCCTTGTGGTTTTGCTAGGATGAGATGAATTCACATCCCTGTGGCTAAAACTGATGCCCAGCTCAGCTGTAGGCATGTTCATTCCTTGGGATGAAAACCTTCCCTTGTGTCAGATTAAATCAATCCCACCCCAAAGCCCTGATTTTTGAGACAAGGTGTTTTCAGCTCCCGATGGATCTGGCTGCCAATGCTGATGGTCCCTGAGGTAATGCTGCCCCATCACAAACCGTGGAGGTCCTGACAACGTGAGTTTCAGGGGGGCCATTAGGGAGGTAATAAATGGCTCAGGTATCCAATAAAAGGAAATTGAAACTTGGTAGACAAGCTTCCCTGGAAAAAGACCTACTCTGTTTGTATAAACAGTTCACACACAGCAAGAGGGATCATGGAACAAAACGCAGCCTTGTAATTCAGTTCTAGTCTTAGCTGTGTATAAATGCTGAGTGGATCTCTGCTACAAAAACAGATACGTCGGAGGAAGCCAATAAAGAGGAAGGTGCCTACTAAAGGTGGTAAAATACCAATCAGGAGATAGCTATGTTACGTTGACTGAGATACTTGTCTGCTTTGTGAAGCACTCCAGCAAAACCGTTCCATTTCATGCTTTGTGAGAGGTTTGGTGGTTTTGCTTTCTTCTCCACCCTGCTCTTTGTTGCTAGAATTTTAAAAGCTTGAATTTGGAATAGTCTTGCATTTCCTCATGTCTGTGCGTCTCACCTCAGTGCCATTAAAAGTCATGACACGTAATAGAGAAACAGCTGTGCAGGAAACTTCAGGCATCTGTTTAATATTAATTGCATGTATTCCTAAAAAGTCATAGCATGTTTTAAAATTTCACGGCACATCTGGTGTGTCACTGCTTTGGGGTTCTTTTTTATAGGCTTCATCTGTGAGTCACTGAGAATTATCAGCCACAAGCTGGCCAGACAGCAGGGAGATATACAGGCAAGGAAAAGGGAAGAGATGTTTCTAAATAGCTGCTAAAACCCCATCACTCTGAACAGAAAATGACAAAGCCACACTGACTGTTAGCTGCCTGTTAGCAACAGCAAGCTACAGAGAATCTGGGTTCAGGATGGAGAGCACACTCTATTGATAAACACTGTGTGATTTAAAAGATTTATCTATCTTCCACGTGAATCCTGTCCCAAACTTCAAGCTAGGATTTTCATTCTCAGCCAGAGGAGCATGAGCTCTCCCACAGCTACTCAAAACCACACAACTTGTCCCCTTCTGCTACACCCCTTCCCCCCTCTTTTCCCAACTTACTTGTGTTTAGACCAAGAAAGTGGTCTCCTGAAGGTCACGTGAAACCTGTGTTCTTCAGCCTGACACAGCCCTGCAAAGCCTCCAGCTCCAGGAGGCCCTCCACTACTCTACACTGAACTAGCCCAGGGACCACAGAGCAGCAGCCTCCCCCATTGGGGTGGAAGCCCCAGGCCCCAGGGAAGGCACAGCAACCGGTCCCACCAGCATCCATGAGCCTCTGAAAACTAAACAAAATCTCTGAGAAGCTTTTTCTGAATGAATGAATGAATGAATGAATGAATGAATGAATGAATGAATGCTGGATAAAAGATTTGTTGCATATTTTAATGTGTGTCCACTCACCAGGAAGCAAGGACCCATGGAAGTGTCACTATGAATGACTTTCTTATTTTAGACATCTTATTTTCAAGAGCTCATTTTGTGTACTGCACATGACAGGGTGTTTCCCACTGTCAGCTGTTTGAAATACTTGCTGGGTGGTGACAACCAGTGATTAAGTCAGTTACAAATGATGATTTGAGGTCTTTATTAATGCCTCAAAGAAGGAATAGGAAGCATAGATTTAGGAAAACACAGCTCTGTCTGTTACAGAGCAGGTGCATCCCACAGAGAGCTCAATTTAGAGACATACAGCAGTTGGTCTATGGTGTGTGCATGCCTGGGGTTACCTTCAGAGGATGAGAGGGCCCATGGACGCTGGGGCAAGGGAAGGAGGGAGGGAAGCCATGGGCATGGCTCTCATCTCAACATGCTGCAGCAGGTAACTGCACCCGCGTGTAAGAGGGTGTCTATGGGAGAAGCGTTCCTCAGTCCCTTTGGAGGTAAATCCTAAAGAGTGAAGGTGCATTCCCGTTCTCTGCTCAGAAGGGTTACAGCTCTCTCCCTTTGACAGAGTTTCCCTGAAATGGCCTTTGAATTTTTTACCTTCCTCCAGTCCTGGGGAGAGCCCTTGTTTTGGGTTAAAGTTCATGGTTGGTTCCTGTGTTTGGAATGGGGTGAGCAGCCACGAGTGCCAGGGTCCTCCTTGAGGGCTTCCGCTTTGGAGCCAGTGGCCTGGGCGTCCTGGCAGCTGTGAGCTCATGTTGCCCCTCTTCAGACCTCTCCACTCGCCAGTGAAGAGGGGCAGTGATTTTACTTTCTCCTTCTGAAAAATACTTTGAATTTTTCAAATGGGGAAGACCTGTGAAATCTAAGAGCCAGTGGGAAGATATGAAGGGAGTGTGCTCACTCCAGAGGTGCAGGGGCCAAGTGTCCAATGTGTGCTCACCTCTGCTTGCATTGAAAACACAAGGGATACCTTCCAGTCCTTGTTTTTCCTGTCCTAAAATACCTCTGCAGTTGTATGCTAAACTAGAGAATATGAACTCCAGGCCACTGGGAATCAAGGAGGAGGCAATAAGGGGGAAATCAAGCAGCAGTGCAATGTATCCACAATGTGAGAGGGGGAAAGGGAAGGCTCTTCTGCGCCTGGGGACCCAGCGGGTCTGGTGCCAGCTCTGGCAACTGTCTGAGACGAGTGTGTTTTGTCTCAATGTTTTTACAGATATGGATGAAATTTAATTCCTGGCAGAGAGCGAGTAGAGATTTGTGGAGAGGGTTGAAGGGAGACAGCACAGGACCTGTAGAGGATAGTCTAAAAGCGATTTTAGTGAACAGCTGCATTCACAGGCTGCAAAAGAGAAAGCAAAAGCTCATGGGACTCAGGGCAGACAGATTAACCTGCAGAATTACCACAGTCCGACCACGGAGGTAAGGGCGGCTCTTTGTGCCACATCCCAGCTAAGCACCTCAGGTGTTCCTCAGGCCCTTATCCACGCCATGGTGCTAGGAACAGACATTGCGACAAGCACCGACTGTGCTCCTCTCATGGGACAGGCAGGAAGCATTACGTGGCTGCTGCTGGTGGTATTAGCATATACCTGCTGGCCTGTGCTGATACAAAGACCCTTTAACATGATAAGGAGCTATCTAAGCCAGAATTAAACCCAACCAGCCATGCTAAATCTCTCTGAACATGAGGAGAAAGTATCTGTTGTGGGTAGAAAGGCAAGCCTAACCCTGGTGCTATGACACAGGGGGCTGCCTGAGCTCTCATCTGCAGCCAGGCTGGGATGGGATGCTGCAGAGCCAGGCTATGGCACTTTGATGGGAACAAATCTGCGTGCTTTACTAAAATGGAGCAGCTTTCCTCCCTGTCTGGTGCCCTGAGGACACAACCCCTAGCACCCTTTACATACTGAGGCTGGTAAAGAGGAGCTGGGTATGCTGGATCATTGCCCCTGCTCACATATCCCCTCCGCTGCCGCTGCTGGGGCTGTCCTGGCACAAGGCAGCACTTCCTTGCCCTGGGTGGGAGTGCCAGTGAGGCATCCTGACCTGCCCTGGCTCAGGCTGGGCAGTGATCACTGTCCAAGACCTTTTTCTCAGTTAGCAAGAGATGCCTGGATCCACCCCAAAATCAGCGAAGGAAACAGATCTCGCCAGGGCAATTGTAACCAGGAACAGGTTAAAGGCAGCAGAAGTGCCGAAGAAGAAACCACCCAGCGTGGATCTTGGGTGTTTTTCTTCACCAACGTGCCTCACCTTAAGCAACTTTCTCCTAGCATGACTTCATCTTGTAGTTCCTTGCTGCTGGCAAACAGCAACACGCTGCCAAAGCTAAAAGCCTGTCTCTGGTTTATGCCTCAGCTCAGAGGGATGGCCAGGCATGAGCAAAGACAGCACGGTTGGGCAGCCTGTATTGCCACGATCCCAGGTGCCACATGTGTGTGTGTACGTGCACAAGATTCCCACTGCTCCGATGTGTATGTGCAAAGGGCCAGAAACATCATTTATAGTCTGGGGTCATTCACGTTTAGGCAGCAATTGTTCTGGCGGCGCAGGACACCCACAGGGCGCAGGACACCCACAGCTTGCAGCACACTGAATCCTGCAGGCCATTCAGTGAGAGCACGGCTGGTGCAGCACTGAGGCTGCGGCAGGGGGGATGCCAAGGTGTTTGGATGGGGGGGGCCAGGCACAGCGTGAAGGTGAACACCACGCGATCGCAAGAGAAGGAGCGAGTAGCATGCAGAACAAGATCTGTTCAATTCCATCAGTCAGCACTCTCTTCCAGAAGATGACCTATTGAACATTTCCAGGAATAGCTGTGCCAAGCCTGTCAACTGTTTCTTGGAAATACACTCAAGAAAAATGGCTTTCTTCCAGTAGGGATCTGCAGAAAGCCTGGACTGGATCAAGGCTGCAGGCAGACACCAAGGTGGTGATGTTGATGCAGTGGGGTGGAGGGGAGTGGGAGTGGGGGCTGCATTTTTTCCACCTTCTCCCCTTTTCACATCAGATAGGACGGACAGGGAAGGAAGGAGTGATTTTATTCTCTGTGTCTTGTCTCAGCTCACTGGCACGTTTATCCTCACTTGCAGTCTCCAGCAGTAAGCAGACAGGAAAACCTGCAGTGCTGCATGTGACTGGGCTGTCAGCTGGCGCACAACCTACCTAGGCTGTTCCATAGGCAATGACCAGCGTCAGCTGCCCACACTTGCACATGCTCCCACAATTATAACTCACTCCCAGTGTGATATTATTCCCTTATCACTCTGATGCTGGAATTAACACAATAGCCTGGATTTATCACTGAGGTTTCGCTCACAGCACCAACAATCGCATGGGTGATGGGGTGGAGAAGGTGTTGAAACATGCTCTGGGAAGTCCTGTTGCAGTGGCTCTGTACCAGCTGGGGGGTCCCACCAGCTCCAATCAACTTGCAGGGAGAGTGGTTGCAAGTTGCAGGCAATGGGGGTACCTGCTGCAGCCTTGTCCCGACAGCGCATGTCCTGACCTGCACCTCTGCCATTGCAAAACCCAGCCCTGTTTTGCCAGCTGGAGCCAGCAAAGAACAAATGAGGGTCACACACTGACCAGAGTTGAAATTTAATGTAATTGTCTTGCATTAACATGTCACCGTGTGGTACCAGTGGAGCAGATGGCTTTTGGGGGTCCAAGTCCCTCTTCACATCTCACCAGTCCCCTTCCACCAACATGTTTCTGCGTGAACAAAACCCCATGGAAATGAACATTTCCCTACTGCGGGGTGAAACCAGGCAGACGCTGCTCTGCCATATGAGGGAGATTGGAGAGGTACCTTTAGGAGTTGCCTTGGATCAGCTCCAGATGGGTCTTTTCTGATGGGTTACAAATAAACCAAAGTAATGGGATATAGTTTCTTTGTTTTTAGGGTGGTGAGGCACTGGAATGGGTTTCCCAGGGAAGTTGTGAATGCTCCATCGCTGGTGGTGTTCAAGGCCGGGTTGGACAAAGCCTTGGGTGGCATGGTTTAGTGGGAGGTGTCCCTGCCCATGGCAGGGGGTTTGGAACTAGATGATCTTAAGGTCCTTTCCAACCCTAACTATTCTATGATTCTATGAGCCTACGATCTGGCATGGCTTGGCAGACTGTTAATAGGATATAGTCTTTCATTTCTGGGTCGTTTATTCAAACCAGCCCAGATGAGTAGTGGCCACATTTTATTGCAGTCTAACAGCAGTGTAATAGCCTCTCTGCATGGAATTAGGGAGTCCATCACCACAATTTATATTAACTGTCATAATTTTTGTTGGCTGTCTCAGCAAAGGGCTGGCTATGCCCCGAAGTGGGGGCTCCCTGGAGAAGTGGGGGCAGGTGGCAGCTCTTCCTGCAGCAGCCCAGTGCAGTTCCCTGGGGTCATTCCTCAGTTGCTGGTTACAAAGCAGAGCTCCCCAGCTTGCAGAGACCACCTGAGCAGTAAGCATCTCTGCAGCTATTAAAACTGGGCTCCAGATGTAGCCTCCAGCTTAGAAAGTCCCCATAGTGCCTGTTGCACTGCTGGAAGTGTGGGATCTCTCTGTATTTCCTTGCTTATATTCTTTCCAATGCATCTGTTACTGGCAACTCTCTGAGTCAGGACACCAGGCTGGCCAGGTCTATGTTTGGCCTAACAGGGATCTTTCTTCTTTTCCCCGTTACATTCTTATGTTCTGAAACCCTCAAAGGGGACATTAATGATGTGCAATGCGCTTGTCTAGGACCCTGCACATATTTACCCCTGAATTCACACATGCACTTGTATATGCTCACACACACCCAGCATTTGTTTGCATTTTTGTAATGGCCCAGTAATGAAAAAGCCCTTTGAATGATTTACAGCTCCTTTGTGAGGAAGGAGGGTCATACTGCTGGGGGTTTTTCTCTCCCTCTTTCCAGTGGGCTGTCCACCAGCTCCTCTCAAAATTGACGAAAAAAAGCTTTCTGTTTTCCTGGGAGGAATATTTTCATGTTTCTCTCTGGGTGTGGTCGGGATTTTTGGCAGCGCTTTGCAGAGCCGGAGCGTGCGTCTGACTAATGCAGCAAACAGGCTAGCACACCATGCCGCTTGCAGAGATTATTCACTTCATACCATCGGATCGAATCATTTGCAGTTTGTTGTAGCGATTCCAAAGAGACCCGGAGCTTGATGCTCAGTCCGGTTTACGTGCAGACACTTTCAACACAAGGCTGAGGGCACTGAGAGGGAGGAATGCCATTAAACTCGTACATAAAATGGGAGCAGTGAAAAACATCGGTGTGACAGGGATCTATAAAGGACTTTATCTACAAGGACGGGTTTTCATCAATGGGTGTTCTGCAGCAGTGATTTGTCACAGCTGACAGTTTTCACTTCCTTGCATCACTAGCTTTGCCACTCAGATTCTGGGGGTTTTAAAATATTGCTACCATTAAATTTATTCTTCTTCTAAAAGAGTTCCTGAGGTCCTTTCCTTACTAAATGAACAAACAGAGCTTTGAGCATCTGCTGGCTGACTTGCCAGTGTCCTTCTGGGTGACTAACTTGCCCACCATGGTGTCTGCTAACAAGGGTTGCATTTAGGTCTTGCTCTTCTAGTTTTCCTGGTAAGGAGGTTTCTGAGGGGCCTCCAAGTCCTGCCCCCACCCCTTCCTCTTGTGTAGCACAGTTGCTGGCTATCCATTGTGGACCCAGCCTTCAGCTTTAGCATCTGCTCATGAAAATCAGAGAGATGGAAGGTGTTGCAAGAGCAGAAGTTAGGCCTGAACACACAGAGGTTTTTGAACACACGGAGATATTTACCCCCCTTGTTTCCTGCAGGGATCCACTCTCATTGCATTAGCAATGAAATGGCGTTGATGAACAGTTGCCATGAAGCACAGGGAACTGTTGTTTTGAAGGCCAGCTTTCCCAGAGACACTCAGAAACTCCTTTAGTGACTATGTGCAAGCAGTTTAAGCTGGACACAGAATAAAGCAGAGCACTTGCAAACACTTCAAGCACTGAGTGCTCAAGGTGCCATTGGAGTAGCAAGTGCAGACATTATTTAGATAATACAGAGATTTATGTGTGGCACTATGAACTGGGATAAATTTTGGAAGAGTATAACCAGGAGCTTAGAAGAGTTTGGAGACCAGTGGTGGTAAATAAAGAAAACAACTGAAAACCTAGAAGCCTATCAAAGCATGGATGCTGCAAGGTGTATAGATAGATCTCAGCTCTATTAAGATAATCATCTACGTGTCTGTGCCAGTGACAAAAGCAAATAAGCCCTTTGATGGACAAAAAGCTTAATGGGGTTTGCAAAGCTACTGAAATTTATTGTGGAGGCTCTCATTTACCTGCCACAGCCATGAGTACAAAATTAAGTTGTTATAGGAAAATTTCCTCAACAATAATACAATTATTTTGGAAAAGCATGATCAAAGTAGGCCAGTAACTTAACCCATGAGTACATGACGAGTCCTGTGCTCACTTTTGAGAAGACTATGCTGATTAAAACTGACTACAACCCCTTTCACTGCCACCAAAAGGAGCTGTAGGCAGCTGTTGGGTGCACATGGCGTACTGGACCATGCAGTGCAGGAGTGCTGATACCTAAAGGCTGAGGGTGGGTATTGTGCTGGAGCAAGGAGCCTCACCTTGGCAGAGCCTTGATCCACCTCTCACTGCAGTTCTTCAGGGCAGGCGCGATGGAGAAGGCTCTGTCTTCCCTGGTGCAGGTCCAAGTTGGGCCGAACAGCTGCCCTTTGGTGGGCATGTGTGAGGGGTCTGTGAGCGGGGCAGTATGAGGCAGAAGGGAGCTGTAAGAGTTGCACAAGAGATCAGGAGACAGACCCACTCAGATACAGCCGGAGCAAGGCTGAGGCTGCACTGATGAATATTAGCATTGGTGGCTGCTTGCCGTTATACTTTCAAACGCTTTCAGCAGCCACTTCCTAAGAATACAGGAACATCTGCCCTCCAGGAGTTTCCAGGTTTTGGTCTGGTTTAGATCTAAGCTGATGAGATTGTAAGTGGGAAAAGGCTCAAGACAACCCTTGGGCTAATTTCTGAAGCAATCAGCAAGGGAGCTAATTCTACTGACCTTAGTGACAGCATTGGTAATTTGATCACTTATTCTCCAAGAACGGTACTGACATCAACAGCTTGTGTCCCATGGGTGATGAAACAGCCATTCTGGGAGACAAACTTGGTCACCACCAGCAAATCCTGGCTTCCAGTCCTCAATTCTACCATCTGGTGACATGACATTGCCAAATCCTCATGAACACCATGGGATTGCTCTGTATGCAGTCTAAACTTCATGAGAAACTTAACATGAGCCATCAGTGTGTGCTTGCAGCCCAGAAAGCCAACCGTATCCTGGGCTGCATCAAGAGGAGCTTGACCAGCAGGTCGAGGGAGATGATCCTGCCCCTCTACTCTGCTCTTGTGAGACCTCACTTGGAGTATTGTGTGCAGTTGTGGTGTCCTCAACATAAAAAGGACATGGAACTGTTGGAACAAGTTGAGAGGAGGGCCACGAGGATGATCAGGGGACTGGAGCACCTCCTATATGGAGATAGGCTGAGAAAGTTGGGGTTGTTCAGCCTGGAGAAGAAAAGGCTGCATGGAGACCTCATAGCAGTCTTCCAGTATCTGAAGGGGGCCTATAGGGATGCTGGGGATGGACTCTTCATGAGGGACTGTAGTGATAGGACAAGGGGTAGCGGGTTCAGACTTAAAGAGGGGAAGTAAGATTGGATATAAGGAAGAAGTTCTTTACTGTGGGATTGGTGAGGCACTGGAATGAGTTACCCAAGGAAGCTGTGAATGCTCCATTGCTGGTGGTGTTCAAGGCCGGGTTGGACAGAGCCTTGGGTGGCATGGTTTAGTGGGAGGTGTCCCTGCCCATGGCAGGGGGTTTGGAACTAGATGATCTTAAGGTCCTTTCCAACCCTAACTACTCTATGATTCTATGATTCTAAATGAAGTGTAGGCATATCTACCTAGGTCAAGAGAGGCAACCCACAAAGAGTAACACCCATGTCCCAAGCCTTTCTTTTGACTGTATAAGACATTACCCTTAGCATATTAATCAATCCCCATTCAGGAAAGATGAGGTATGATTGTCTTCCACATTTCCTGCCAGCTCTTGTGCAAAACAACTATTGTGTATCTCTCGAAAGATGGTGCATTTTAAGTGGAGGTAGGATTGCTCGCTGAGCTCCAAAGCACTTTGAGATCCTCATCTGATGTATACTACAAAGCTGGACTGTATCATTGTTATTTTAGCGCAGATGTGAAAATTGTTTCCTTGTACAAGTCTGCTGGGCTAAGTCAGTTTGTTTTTTCACATCATTTAAAGGAGGAGTCTAATTCTTTCATTGTGCCTACGCCCCTGATTGGAATTCAAACCTTTATCAAAATCTTCCCTGCAGAAAGCAACAAATGACAGATTGCAAATGAAACCAAGGTCTTTGTTTTTTCTCATTTTATGTCTAGCTCTTTTGTAGACCGATTTCTTAAAGTAATTTCATTTGTGGAACTGCGCTGTCTCTATGTGTCTGTCACGCCCTTCTTCATAGATTTCACCAGGTTGACTAGATCCCACCATATTTGACAGTGAGAGAAATCTCAAAGATCCTGCAAGTCATAGAATCATAGAACGGTTAGGATTAGAAGGGACCTTAAGTCTTGGGATAACAGGCAGCTGTGAAGATGAAGGAGACACAAATTCATGGCCTTTCTGAGAGGAAAGCTTCTATCCAGTGGAGCAATTATTTTATCTAATCTTCACAGCTCTATGCAGCATAGCACATGCTGCCTTCTGTCCCGATTGCAACTGAGCGACATTGAAAGTAGTTGACACAGGGAGGAGAGAAGGGTATGTGTGGAGCGAGTAATCTAGGAGGTGTTGGATGCGTTGAAAGTCATGTAGCATGAGCAATCATTGGAACTTGAAGACGGGAATTAGATTTGCTGTAGTGTAAGAGGACAAAGCTGGAGGAAGGAAGGGACAGAACGCAAATCCCCAAGGAAGTGGAGTGTCCTCCACTCTGCTGCACCTGGAATAACATGTTTCTAAAAACCTTTACACTAATCTTCCGCTCCTCATTTGCTTCCCACCAAGCTGTAACCACCCATAGGCCTTACCGTTGAGTCAGAGGACAATCTGTTCACCTCCTGTTAGCAAAGTTTGCTATCTTCCAGACATCTCTGCCTAGCTACCATTGGCAGGAAATTACCTGCATACCCTATCCTGTTACACCACGGATATAATTTTTTACCCTTCTTCATGCAGTCTGTGAACATTCATGAAGTCCTTCCTCTAGTTCCACGTGCCAGAAAGGTCTTCTCCATGCACACCAGCAGTTTTCCTTACTTCTGCCAAAGAGGACACTTCTCTCTGTACCATTGCCCCTTTCTGGGCCATCACAGTTTTGTCTACCTTGGCTGGTGCGAGCTGCTGTAGGGCTGCTCTCAAGACCAGACTTGCCTGCACTGCACGTGAGCCAGCAAGAACGGCAGCAGGTGTGGCCAGGACTCCTTCACCAAAACACTTCTGCCTGCATGGCAGAGGGCAAGGGCAAGACCAGGGCACCTCCAGCCAATGCCCCTTCAGAGACCTGGCCCTCACCTTGTATCTCATCCATTAAACAGCTCCTGTTCCCAGTGCCCTTTACTGTTCCTCATAAGGAAGTGCCTTAATCAAAATCCCACAGTTTGATCTGGTAGGCTACTTTTGAAGTAGAAGCCACTTAATTCAAGCTTCCTAATCAAATAGTGCTTGGGTTGAAAACGCTTCTGGAACATGCTGGGTTCACATAAGAGCCAGGAACTGCAGCACAAATGGCAACTTCATGCTTGTTTGTGTAACAAGGGCTTATTTTTGCCTTCCTGGTATCCCTTCTCTTTCTGTGGTTTTTTTATGTGGTTGGCTTGAAGGATAATTTTGAAACGCAGTTGTCTTGCACATGCGCATAAGGACTTTCTGTTTGAAGTTTCTTAGAAAGAATTGCAGGGATGTGCTAATAATAAAAAGGTGGTTTTTGGAAAAACCCACACCAAGCTTGGCCTAAACCCAGAGAGATTTGAATGCTGTCAACAAGAAAAAAGTGCTTCAATCTGAGAATCATTTCAGTGTTTGTTATCTCATGCATGACAAGGTCTGAATCTGGAATGAGATCAGATCACACAGGAGGCTTCAGGGGTAAAACCTTGGACAATGACTTCAAGCTTTTAGCATGCTTTACAGCCCTTGGTGTTTTGGAACAGCGTAAGGGCCCAAGAAGGTGCTGTGATGTGAAGTCGCACCCTGGCCACCCATCCACCCTCTGCACAAGGTGGCTGTGGGCAGTGGTGGAGCAAGGTGAGCTGCATGGGGAGCACAAGTCCTGCCCAGGGGCTCAGCACCAAGCACCCATCCAGGCACATTGATAGGGGCTGGAGCCTCTCTGCCTGCCTCCACTGTCTACTGATTGATGTGGAAGATGTGCTGAGATGGCTGCTGAAGGTGACTCCCATGAGTCCTGGAGCTGTTGCTGCTTGATTTTTACAGGACCATATTGCCAGAGGGATTTTCTGTGAAATTGTATTATTGAGTGGTGTGCATATGCACACATCTTACCATGTATGGGAACAAACGCCCTATCTGAAAAATAGATGGGGTATGTTCTGGTTTCCTTCCCCAGACCCCTCATGTTTCGTGACCAAGAAGATGGTATCTTCCCACTTCAAACTACTGACAGCCAGAATAGCTGTTCCTCTCCTCTTACATGCGAGTGCCCAGCAACAGATTTCTGTGTTTCTCTCTTCCATAGCTCACACTTGAGTTTCTGCTTACTTACAAATCACAAAATCTGCACCTTTACTCACTGAAGCAGGTACCTAGCACAGGAACACTGCACAATTGAGTCTTTCTTTGCTTTGTTATGGATAAATTAAAACAGGATAGACAGGGACAACACACAGGGAAAAAGCAATAACTGCTCCCTTAGCAAACAAGACACGCATGCCAGGATGGCAGGAAGTTTTTGCAAACTCTCTGTGCAGATGGCTCTTTGTGTCTTGCTTGCTCACAGTCCTTCCTCCTGCCAAGCAGGCGATGCACCTCCACTCCCCATAGCCATACATATGGACAGACCCTTCAGATCCTTGCAGACCGTGCAGAGGGAACAGATCCATGCAGGGGAACATGCTGGGCTCTAGCCACCTGGTCACTTACACCAAAAGCTGACCCTTTCCCCAGGTAATGTGTAGGCTGCAAAGACTTTGCAAAGTCAAAACACTTGTCTAGAAGCCTTTCTACTTTCAAGGGTCCAAACCAACTTTTGCAGATCCCAGTAGAGCTGATAACATAGGGCATTGCTTATGACAGTGAAGATGTGAAGCTGCCGTGCACAAAGGCTCTTTATAGTGCTCACTGCCTGCTCCCACATGTGCTCAGCAAGGAGCCTGCCTGTGCTCTCAGCCACCAGGAAGGGAACACAGCAGTTTTGACAGCCTTATCAAGCAAGAAGCCAAAAGTTCACACTCCCATCCTGCTTTTGCAATCGTACAAGGAAAAAGGTAGCTTGTGGAAAAAATAACAACCAGGTGATCGAGCCTGGCAAGCTGGCTATGCCTGCCCAAGGCTGCAGGCGGCGGAGGGAAACCTGCTGTGATTCCATGAAAGCTGTCAGGACACAACACAAGAGAGCAGGAAACCTTAGAAAAGCAAAGTTCACCCCACAGAATGCCCCCCCCAGTGCGTGTCTTCATGGTCAGGAGCAAACAGATGCAAGCACGTCCTCATCCCAAAGCCCTGCTTCCATAATGGTGTGTCACTGTGCTGCTGCCAGCTTAATATGTTGCGGTCATCACTGTGCTAACACAGGATTGATCCCGAGTTGGCTCGCACCTGCAGCACACTGGCAGAAGAGCCAGAATCTGTCTGCACCTGCTCATCTGATAAACTTGGGGTGGAGCAGGCGTGCAACCTAATACACACCGTGACTGCTGGTGCATAGGACTTGTTCCACCGCTGCCTTTCCAGTGGCCTTTTCTACTGACTCTGCTTCCACCCAGGCTGGGCTGGTGGCAAAGTGGTACTCCTTAGTTGTGCCTGTGGAGGGAGCAAGGGGTGAGAGAGGGCTTGAAGAGCAGCCTGAGTGTCTGGGGGAAAAGCCCATACTGATGGTTTTGTAACTCATGTGTAGAGAGGTCTCTAGACTTTTCTACACAGTCCTCATCACAATCAATTAAATAATCCATATTGGTTAAACGATAGCACAGGAGGAAGCGGGGATCACAACCACTGCCTTGTGATCTTGCAGATCTTTGGGAGAGTCTTGAAATGAGCGCTGCATTTTAGAGACACAGAGGTCCCGAGCTGGTGTGGCATACAGTCAGCCCTGCTTCAGGGAAGGAGCTGGAACCCATCAGGGGTAACAGCTTGGACAAGAATTCCTCATTCATTCCCAAAACCTGCTGGCTATGTGGAAAACAGGAATGTTTGCTATTACACCCTACAGTTTTCCTCTCAGATAACACCATCAGTTATGCAAAAACACAATAAACATTTTTTTTCCCTTTAGGAAGTGGGGAAAAACTGATGCTTTCACCAGACAAGCTCCTCTATTTAAAGCTCATGCTAGTGAGGCAAAGCAGGCAGCATCCTGAAGCAGCTGCCTGCTCCTGGCCCCAAAACAGCCTTACTGCCTCTTTCCCCATCAAAAATACTGCATGGTTTTCCAATGCTGAGCTTTTCTCAAGCCATGGGTGCCATCCTGCTTTTTCCCTTCCTAGCCCACAACTAGGCTGTTTGCCATAGCAGGAGCAGCCCCATCCCTCCCAGGAAGCCTGAGTCCTGCCGCCTTTTAGGGCTCCAACAGCTCCAACCCCATTTGGACCTACACGGATGCTCGGCATCCACCATCCATTTCTCAGTAGCTGAAGCTCATCCACTTCTGTACACAGCTTAATTTATAAGCTCTGCCCATTATTCAGTGAGGCTGTGCACCTCTCACAGTTGCATGTGTGGTTTTCTGTGAAGCACATGGAAGCTCTGCCTACCCTCTGCAGCAGGTCTGCATGCCAGAAGCACTCTTTTTTGATGATATAAACTTGCCATGTGCACTCGTTCAGAGATCATCTTTACAGTCTATCCCCATCTCGCACAGTATGATAAGTGTTTAACTGCCTCCCAGTCCAGCTGCCATCCTAAACTGTGACTGCTATGTTAGGGAGAGCAGCGAGGACCAGTGAGGTTATGTTTCTAGGACCGGACTCCCCTGAAGTGCAAGGTTCTGCCTTCACAGAGCTTATTTGGAGGAGTACAGGGGCTGCTATTCTGTCATTCTCCAAAAGGTCCACGCTTGGTCCTGCCCTGTAGTATCGAGAGGAGGCAGCACCCCCACTGTGTAGCAGGGTGCAGTGGTGGAAGCTGGTTGGGATGGTGCTTGGGGGGGTTGCCACTGCATAGAGCCATGCCCACACATGCCATGGGACATTGCTCTGAGCAGAGGGGCCACCTCAAGCATGGCTATGTGGCACCTGAGGTGTCTTTGGGTGGCCACCTGCAATGGCTCATGTGCCGAGGCCTAGCTGGAGACCCTGGATGTGGGGACGTGGATGTGATAGAATGCCTTGTCCCTATTCCTCCTGGGCACACTCCCGCCCAGAGGAACTGGGAATGGCACTGAATGTGTCCCCTGCTGCACTATCTGTGCTGGTACTTCGGCAAAAAGCGTGCTCAGATCTCTGAATGGTGTTGAAACTGCATCTATTCCTGAAGACTTCCTCTTTTTCATTCATGCTGACTGTGAGTATTGTTCAGTTTTTGGGAAGCCAATGAACTAGGTAGCACTGATGACAGTGAACCTAACAACGTTTTCATTCCAAGAGGGCCAGATAATGGGCAGCTGCTGCCGAAAACAGCATGCAGATTTTCACCATCCAGCAGAAATGCTGCAGCAAAATCATCAGCACCACTTCAGTCCCATTGGCTTTAAATGAAATCAACCTAAAATAATCCTATAACAGCTCCTTAATGGTGTGCAAGAGTCTAATAGGCTTTAAAATTCGTAAATGGTTGGCATCTAAATACTTTTAATTTTCATTTGTGCTGAAAGAGATTGCACACTGAAATCCTTCAGAAATTGCATCTCCCACAGCTTTGATCAAGCTTTTGCAGGGACAGAGTCCAGCCAGGAAACCTTAGTTTAGTTGGTCCTGCAGCAACAGTCCATTTTTAGCACTTTTTTATATCAGTGTAACTATACCCAGTCTTTAGAGGGTTGCTGCAATTACCAGCTTAAGATTGGTTATTGAAGATCTCTGCTTCTGAGATGCAACTGTAAATTTTGAGCTCGGATGTTCCTCCATCTCCCACAGGTGGGTGCAAAAGTTGGAAATCCATCAAGGGTACATGGACATACAAATAGTAAGAACATGAGTAGATGTAAGTTCTCAGGTTCCCAGGTGCTCCTTTAAGCTGACCCTTAAATTGACCCTTAAGCCCAGCAGTGATTTGAAGTTAAACAGAAAGGTCAGATGCAATCTGAAAATGGAAACACTGCAGCCCATAGAGGTAAAACTGTAAGGCTGTAATACTGATGGTCTGAAGCCCTTGTGGGTCAGGAAGGGCAGATTGCCCTGAGCTATGACAAATCACTAAGACAGGTGTTCTAGCAAAAAATTGCCCTTAAGTCATAATTTATTAGCTGTGCTGTTACTGCACGGCTGTATCTAATCCTGTTACAAAACATGCTGTGAAACGCAGCAAGAGATTTTGAACCTGATTGTTCACAACATAAATTAAAAGAAAGGCTCTTAATTTTGTGTTATAAAAATGATAATGCCTGTCAGCAAGAGGGGACCAGGTGGAGGATGGGTATTTGCAAGGGGAGGTGGAAGAAGGGCACAGGACAGCATGGCTATTGCCCATTCTTGACTTTATGCTGCCTGGCTGTTGGGGCAGGCTCCATATAACTCCAAAGAGGGTTTTTAAAACAAACTTAATAAAAAGTAACTCAGGACGCCCTTCACACATAAGCCAAAGTAATAAAAACTTCTGTAACTTATTGCTATATTCAGGTTTTCAGGTCAGCCAAGCCTGGAAGAAGGATGAGTAACACTCATGGCTTTTCATCATTAAGCCCTCTGACCATCTGAACTGCAGAACCCTTTCCAGAGCTGCAAGACAAGGAAGGGGTGGCCAAAGGGTGTGTTTTGGTCATGCAGGGACAGATAACCTGAGGCAAACCACTACCTGGAGGACCTCATGATGAATTAGTAAAAGCAAGCCAAAAATGCTGCTGGTTCTTAGCCCCACAGGCAGGCTGCTGGAGCACATCCGAAGTGCTGGATATCTGAAGGGGGTAGGTAGGTTTGGGTGGGTCAGATACCCCCACTGTACCTGCAACACCTGACTCTTCAGCCCACCAGTGCTGCTCTGGCTGATGGCTTCACCCAAGCTGTGGAGAGAAGAGAGCACGTTGCCAAACCACAGCTCATTCAACCACTGTGGATGGCCACCCTGTCACCCAGCAGGCTGGGGCATTGCCAGCAAGGCAAAAATCCTGGTCCGCAGGGCCTGTTGCTGAGCATGGCACTGGGGAGCGATGACTGCAAGCCAGATAAACTGTGTGTCAAGGTTTATTTCTAACCACTGTGTCAAAGATCTTTAATGCCCAAGGATTTGGTCTACATATCAAACAAATCTCGACTACACTGGGGAGGCGGAGAGCATTGCTTCTTGTTCGGTTTTCACTTTAAGCCAAAGGCAAATGCTAAAAAAAAGGGATGTGAAGTCACTTTGCAAGTTTAGAAACATGAACATGTCCCAGGACAGGTACTGCCTTGAAGAGCAGCCGACAAACTCTTCCCGCCGGCACCACGTCTAGTCCTCACCCCTAGGCTCACAGGCCACATCTGTCTTCCCAGCACAGCTACTGCTCTACTGATGCTGCAAGGAGCTCTGCCAGGCGGTGCTACAGGAGTCTGGGAGAGTTCTTCCTGTGTAAAAACACACAGAGATTGTTCATTTCCATCGGATAATGAAAGCTTAGGATAGATAATGATTTCTGCCATTAGTCATTTGGACACTTTTTCGTTATTTGATTATGTGTGCTCTTCCCAGTCATCTGCAGTGCAGAGTTCATTATTTTACTTCCTTACAATGATGTACAGCTCTGCTAATATCAATTAAATTCTAGTAGGAGTAAGCTTCCTTGACAGTAACATTAATGGCCACATTATGGAGCAAATGCGAAAAAACTGTCTGCAATAGAATTATTTGGGATTAGCTGCTACAACTGGCAACAGACAGCCAAACGCTTCCATGAGTCAAAATCACAAAGGCCAGCTATCTTCTTCGATTACAAAGCACAGGGTATGCAAAACCATACCTAATATTATTAGCATTTGGAGTATGAGCATGTTGGGGTGGGTACTATAACTTTGATCTTGACTTGTCTTGTACAAAAGGTTTATAGAATTTCTATCAGCATTCACAAAAGCTCAAGAAAATGCAAATGAAACTATTTAAAAGAAATTGGGCTCCTTAGTTTCCTAATCCTCTGCATTTGTATGCATGTAGGAGAGAGAAGGCATGCAAGAACCCATTTTCTCCTCACAATTACATTTCATTTATATTCATCAGGAGCGAATATTTTTCAAACGCAGTGAAGTGCACAAATCAGGTTTTGTTGAAAGCTGCAGATAAATGTTTCAGTTTTGGGGAGATGGAGAAATTATCTGCGCTTTTCAAAACATATGATAATAAAATTTTAATAACCCCTGGTTTGTGTACAATGGAAAGGCTACAAACACTCCGCTTGCCTGCCTGAGGTGCTTGTGAGAATATGGATATTAATTGTATTTAGCATTTACTTGAAAATGCATTTAGCAAAACCGAATAATGCGAAGGTTGGAAGGACTGAATGCACAGTCTGAGTATGCTTCAAAAGCTGTCTTCTAACTCCTACAGGGCACACTGGAGGAGTCATTAATGTTTTCATTGTTAGAATAAAGCTAAAGGAAAATATGTTCAGATGTCCCCAAAGTGGTATGCTGGGTTTTTTTAATTGTGGCAGGGCAACAGGTTTAGCTCAGAACCAGACCTGTCCTGGGCTGCTGGCCCTGACAAGGAAAGGTCCCATCGATCCTTAGACCCGGGGAACAGACTTGCTTTTAGTGCTGGTAGTACTAAGGAAGTACTCCTGTGCTTTCACAGGGTAGAATAAGAATCATAGAATCATGGAATTGCTTGGGTTGGAAGGGACCTTCAAAAGTCATCTGGTTGAATCCCCTGGCAATGAGCAGGGACATCTTCAACTAGATCAAGTCGTTCAGAACCAAATCCAGCCTGGCCTTGAATGTCTCCAGGGATGTCGCATCCACCACCAATTTGGGCAACCTGTTGCAGTATTTTACCACCCTCATAGTAAAGAATTTCTTCCTCATGTCCAGTCTGAATCTCCCCTCTTTTAGATTAACACCATCATTCCTCATCCTGTCATAACACGCCCTCCTAAAAAGGCTCTCCCCATCCGTCTTACAGGCCCCTTTTAAGTACTAAAAGGCCACAATAAGGTGTCCTTGGAGTCTTCTCCAGCAGACTGTGAGCAATGCCTGGTTCTCACAGAGAACAACTGAGTGCTTAAAACTGCAAATGAAAAGGGAGCTAATGGTGTGTCACATGGAAAACCTCAGTGCTGATTTTAGCCTGAGCACTGGTACACGGCCACTGTCACTGGGTATGTCCAGCAGTGCTGGAACATTATATTTTGGGGTGCCTTGCTGGTCACTGCCCCCACAGGCTCCTGGGGTGAGTCAGAGCAACCATCTTGCTCCTGACAAGCTGGGTTTGTGCAAATGTAGGAGTTGGCCCTTGTGTCTGGACATAAGTTTTATGAGATTTGCAAGACTCGAAGAAGGCCTCAGGTTTGCACTTCTGAAATCTTTTCAGTGAACTAAGGAAGTTTCCTGAATGTTGGAATAATCCCTTATTTCCTTTTGAGTCCTTGGGAACTGATATATTCTCTCTTTCACTCTGGGTGGAAATGCGTTCTGTTACACAAATAAGTCTTCTGCAAAGCCTCTTCCCCTCCATTAGGTGCCAGCGATGACATACCTCTTGTTGCATGTCAGATGTTGCACATCAGGAAGCTGGAGTTGCAAAGCAAATTTGGGAACAAGCATGTCTGTATTTGTTTCTCTAGATTTCATTTGGTTCTTGCAGGAAAATACGGTCTTGAAGCTGCATACGCAGCTCCCCTCCCTGTTCTCATGTCAGCCTGGGCAAGCCACATGGCCTCTGTATGTATGTTATCCATGGTCTGTAGGGCAAGTATTAGAGTAATTTTTTGTCTTGTGTGCTTAGATTACAAATATATAACAGTTTTTAGCCTGAAACCCATGCCAAAGTGTAGGCTTCTTCTCTTCAAAGTTTGTTTCTCCTGTGGTGGCATCGTATTAGAGCTCTAACCTGCTGACTAGATTGAAGGTTTCCTCTGCGCAGCTTGGAAAAGAAGCAGCTAGTGATATATGTCATGGCCCATGTTAAATCAAAGAGAAATCAGGGTGTACAGCTCCAAACTTGATTCCAGCTTCTATAAAATCAGAATGGCCCCACTGTGCAATTACTAATACTTGATGATATTTGACTACAGCACGTCGACATAGCTTCCCTGTGTCATCTGGTACACTTAAAACACTCAAGCAATTTTTGAACAATAGCGATTGGGTGTGATTTGGCAGTTTGAACCTCAGGAAGCCATTATTTCCCCATGACACAATATTATCTAATATACTGGCTATCTTTGGATTGCAGCGGCTCTGAAAACTAGCATGGGGGTTATGATTTAGCTCAAATAATAAAATCCATTTATTGCTTATTAGACACGAAGCAATAACATTTCTGGCATTCCACCTCTGCTCTTACCACAGTCTCTCCTGAAGGGGAGGGAACATGCCATTTGAATTTAGGGCTCTTTGCTGGTGTTTTTCAGAAGAGCACTTAATGCTCGTGGCTGTGCTCTCTGCAGCTGGGTTCCCACGCACCGTTGTTTGGCACGCAGGCTTCTGCACAAATCCATCTCCTATGCCTCCCCGCATTGTCTGCTGTAGTAAAGGGAGGTGCTCTGGGGATGTGATCCCCAAACTCAGCCTTGCAGGAGGCAGTGGAGAGGGGGCCAGGAGGACTGAGCAGAGTTTGGCTGGAGACACAACCTGTGCTGGGGACCTGTGAGGCAGGAGAGGTGGATGGCAGCCCGCTCGCGGCTCATTGGCTGGCAGGCCTGCAAGAAAACATCCTCTAGGATGTGCCATTTGTGGCACAATGTGGTTGTTAGGACTGGCACAGACAGCAGCTAGAGTGGGGGGTTGTTCGGACTGGCATTGACAGCAGCTAGAGTCTGGAAGGCACCACCACTTATGGTGGAAAGCCCATTTTAGGGACAGATGCAGTCTGTGGTGGTGATAGTCTTTCTGTCTTCAGCTGTTATTTACTGTAGAAAACCTTCAGGCACATCCTCTGACTGCTATTAGAAATTAATCGAGGGTTTAAAATCCCACCTTTGAGGCCATTTCTTTCTCATTGCCTGTTCTTCTTCCTGCATCTTTGAATAACTCTTTCCTTTTAAATTCCCCTCATTTCGTCACCTTTTATTTAATGTATATTATGTACATGTTATGCAAAGCCAAATTATCTCCACAAATTTGGCATTTCTTATATTGGGAAAGAATCTGAGTGTGAGACAACCAACTGGCCAATGCAGTCTGCCATGTGGATGCTGCTGTGGGACAGATTCTGCTCTTGCTTACACTGACATAAACCAAGTTGTTTCATGACATCCAGTTACGGTATTGTGTATTTACATCAGATGTGAGGTCTGTTAGCCTCTGAACTCCATCAGGATGTCGAAGAAATAAGCTTTTGAAGAAAATGTTGTGGGATTTTTTTAATAAAAGAAGTGTTTTGAAAATCATATTGGATTTAAAAATTATTTTATGTTCTTAACAGCACTTTAGCTTGATGTGCTTTCTTATTCAATATTCACAATGCCCATATGTTAGCTGCCAGCACTGCCTCTTGCCTGTTATCATGATCTTCTCCCAGCACATAAATTGTTCAGGATCTGATTTTCCTATGAGTTTAACCCCTCAGATTTCCATACACAGTGCCACACACAGAGCATGTTTAAAATGCTATAAAAGGTATTAATAAAGCCTGGATCTACCAAGCAGAGCACAGAAAGAGAAAGGATAGAAAAGCAAAATATAATTCTCCCTTCTGAAATTTAAGCAGCACAATGAGATTAATTCTGCAGCTCTTGCAAAAAGCGTCATGGGATCTTTAAAGACCACAGACAAACTGGTCCAAGATCTTTAAGTTCCTTTAAGAGTAATGCTCCCTTCACACCATATAAACCATATAAAAGAACCACTGAGGGAAAGCCTCACAACAATTTAAACAGCTGTGTAATGTGTAACCCAATGCTGGGAGGGTTTACGTGTCCATGCACCCAGTGCATCCTCCTGATCAGTTCATGCCAAACAGACAGATGCATTGCCGATGGTGCATAACAGGCAATGCCTTGGTGGCAAGTGAGCAGGGGGAGGCATCGCTGCATTGCAGCAGTTTCTTGAACAGATGTTTGCAACTGCCCAGGCTGCTGCAGATGCATTTAATGAGATTAACTCTTCAAATGAGAAGTCTTCAAAAGAAATGTGTTAATAGTTGCCTGTATTCTCCCCTTAAGGAGACACATCTGCTTGAAACAGAGGCACACCAGCACGGCAGCCCCAGCATCACTGGCAGCAGTGAACTGTTTCCCTGAAGAACTCTTTGTTGGCTAAGTGAAATGCCATGAGTCGAGTTGTTGTCCTTCCTCACTCCTATGCCAGGGCCGGACCCTGCCACATAGCTCCTTGTTCCTCCTGGGATGCAGGGTCTCCTTGCCTCTGCAAGACAGATGTGGGAAATGGAAGTTTTTCCAGAGCTCGTGTGAGAAGCAGGGGTTTCTTCCTGTCCAGCAGCATACTGTGGCCAGTCTGTCGTTGCTGCCCAAGGTCTAGAAGCCTCCCTGGCCAGGAGGGCAATTAGTAATTGTGGACAGCGCAGACACAACTCGATAGGTGTTACTGACAAATTGCCAAGAGCCTTCGGACAGAAAGAGGAAGCTTCTAATGTCATTATGAATACAAACAAAAATTACATTGTCAGATTGATCATGGCAAAGCTGCACATCTGCAGATGAAAGGAAAGAGAATGCAGAGAGAAATGAGCCCAGCCACAGGGAAGAGGCAGGGGTAGGGGAGTTCTGCAGCCTACCCACAGCTTGGACAGCTTGCACCAACCCCAGAGAGACAGCTTCTTGGATACAAGTGTGGGTTTCTGAGTAACTAGGTCAGGAGCTTGCATATCAGAGAGAAAGGTATTCCTCATTCAGTCGTAATTAACACACAGGAGTTAATTCAAAGCAAATTGCACTAGCTGAATATTAAATAATTAAAGACAACCATATGATTAGGCTCACAAAGGGAAAACATGGGAAGCGACATGGTTCTGGTAAGCATTAAAAAATAAGGTGAAGAGGTTAGTTTAAAAGGCATTAAAATAAAATAAAAAATCCCTAGAAAGTTGCCTACTCAAACGAGTTGCATAGCGTCAGAAGACATGCATAGGGTTGAATAAAAGGGATCCAGACAGGACAGAGGAATGTCAAGTGGCAAGATTTAAGAAGTAATTTGAACCAGTCCTTCAGCATTTAGAAATCTGACCCTACTGAGGGCAATAAACAGGATTATAAATTATGGTAGGTGATAAAATATCAGGAAATCAGAAGGATCAACATAGGCTTCAAAGGGATATAGCTAAAAAAATGTACAGATAAAAAGATGTTTTCTTAAGTCTAGCACAAGCGATAGTCATAGGAAAGAATCCATGGGGCTGTGAGAGCACCAGGGACCAAAGGAAGCAACTAAAGTAAGACAAAGTTATTTTTTGGAAGCACAGTTATCTTTTGGTGTTTTTACCACTGATGATGTTGGACCTGTTCCTAAGGATCAGATGAAGCTGCTGAACAAACTGAGATCACAACTGAGATGTTAGAGCAAGCTGAAAGAGTTGCAAGTTGCTGTATTCAGACAGTGTATCTGAGATTGGGAAGGTACTCCAGTGCTCAAGGAGTTTGATGGGCTGAAAGAAAGCAAGATTTTGTATGCCTGAGGACTTCAAGTGGCAAGTTTATTCAGTATTTACACATGCACAAGGAAAAACCTGGTGATGCTGCACTTGGACCTCAGAACTGGTTGAAACTATCATTGAAACTAGAGGGATAGAATGTCTGGAAGCAGAATAAGTTTTTTTTGATTTCTATAGGGATCTATAGGGACCCAGCAGTTAAACAGTGAAAAAGTAAGAGTCAAAGCGCTATCACGATCCATGCATTGTGCAGGAGACAGAAAGCAGTGGGTAGGACTAAAGGTTTATTTTGCTTATGACAAAGTAGTGAAATGCAGAAAATCCTGTCCTGGTGCCTGTGTTACTCAATATGTTTGTCAATCATTTGGAAATTGGGGCGGGTTGTAAGGTGACAAAATTATAGGTGATTCAAAGAAGGAAGTAGAGAAAGATTAATTTATCATGCGACATTCTTGGCATATGCTTACTTGATCCTCTTGGGAAAGCTCCAGTGATGGAGATCCTTGCCAGTCAGATCCAGTGCTGCACAGTCCTGCTATTGCAAAAGCTTTCCTGATGAGTAACCTGTCTGCTCTGCTGCGGTGCCTGACATGGCTCTTAATCCAGCTGCCACCAGACACCGAGAACAGTTTATTCCTTTCCTATGACCTTGCTTTTACATATTTAAAGAATTATTTTTATGTTTAGTAACTTATGTGTGTCATCATGAGATATTTAAGGACTCATAATCTCTCACAGGAGTCTCCTCCACACTAAGCCAAATTCCTCCAGCCCTTTACACTACCAACTCCTAGAGGACAAATTCCTCTTGAATCACTGTGACCTAAATGGGACACAACCTCACCAGCACCACATATAGCAAATAAATTACATCATATTTCACAGACAGGTCGTTTTTATCCATCATAACACAGCTGCTGCCTATTCTGTGTCTGAATTCTTGACAAATAGTGACTTTGCAGACTACTATATACTCTCAAACTGTATTACCCTGCATTAATTGGACATTCACTTTTCATGTTTCCGGAACTTGTTATTCCTGTTTGATTATTAAAACTTTTAATTTATCCTTTTTCAGTTGCGCCCTATTTCTTCCAAGCCATTTCTTCAATTTGTCAAGATGGTTCTACCTTCCCGTCTTATCCTCTGTCATCACTGCAGCTTCTCCCATCACGTCATCCACGTAATTAAAAAGCATATGCCTGCTCTTTCATGTAGCTATTGAGAATCTTGAATGGTGCTGGACACAGTACAGACACTGCTGAAACTCAGCAGATACCTTTTGTGAGTTAGAGAATAAGTAAGCTGTTGATCACTGCTCTCTGAGCACATGGGTTTAACCAATTATGGTACTGCTTAATATTTATGTACTCCTTTTTCCCTTGCTTGTTTATGGAAATGTCATGCAAGGCACGTTGAAAGCCTTAATAAACTAAAGGTATGTACCATTAAGTTCCTCCTTCTAACCAACAAGACCTGTTGTCCTGCCTGAGGGTGTAAATGGTGTTAGTTTGACATGACAGAGCCATAGGTGTCATTTGTCTGTGTTTTATCTTCCAGATGTCTCAAATCCTGTTTTCTTGTTCCAGCATTTTTCTACAAATTGAAGAAAATATGATTGCTTTGTAATTCGCTTGTTCCCTTGTAATGATGAGCACTGTGCTGATCTTTTTTTATACTTGCATTTTATCCAAATTTGCCTTTGACACCCAATTCTTGATGTCCTCCTCACTAGGTTAGGTCATACTTTCGCCCCTACTGCAATGTTCAGGGACTCTCCACATTCCCCCAGTCCTTTCTCTATTCTATCTGTTTTGTGTATTGATCTTGCCTGCTAGATCCCTGAATATTTTGAAGATGCTTTCTTCAGTCTCTTTATTCTGGTCTTTTATCTCCCTGCTTTCCTGATAGTTATAGGATGTGTCGTATCATGTCACACTTGTACAGAACACCTTCACTTCCATGTTCTTACATAGAAGCAAATGAAGAAGATCCTCTCTTGTAGTTGTTTTCTCCACCCTCTGCATTAATAATGCTGGTCATGATACATCCCAGGATCTTGCAGACTGTTTCTGTTCTGTTTTTTTTTCTCTCCTAGGAAATTCCTGTGTAGGAGTTAATCTCATTAATACTGAGTCTTGTGTTCTATCAGTTGCTAAGAAAAAGTTGCATTCATCTGATCTTCCTGAAGTTGCAAAACCCTGTTGTGTTCATGCCTGTGTAAATCTGCTTTTCTATTTACTCTGTGACTTGATGGCCGTGAAAGTACAATGGAGAACTGGGTTGTTTATGTTAGGTAGAAGATGTGGGTAGTTCTTTCTCCCTTGTAATGATAGGTCACTGACATGTGAAAAGTAAGAAATTTGAGAGACATAAAAGGAAGCCTTTTCTTCCACAGACTTATAATTAAGGCATTTATTGCCATGGGAACTCTTTTTAGCTGAAATGTAAAATTAAAAAAGGCACATGGGGCATGGTTGCGCATAGAGAACATCTCCAGACAGGCTGTGGACTGAAAACAGTGTCAAAGAGAGATGCTAAATCTTGTTCCCCAAAACTCAGGCCAGTCTCTGACAATACAGTGACTCATGAGGTGCTAAAATGGCTTGCTCTCCCAAGGAGAAAATTCTTATGTGGGAGCTAAAGAAGCTTTCTGAGTCCCCAGATCAACTCTGCCGCATGTGGCATGTTTTTTACCATGGGTAGCATCAGAGAAATGCCATTGGGCTGTTCTTCCCAACCCGAGCACTTCTTGATTTACCTCTGCCCCACTTAGTGCTCTTACACCTTCCCCAGAATCATTTGCCGCCAGGATTTATAGATGACACAGCAAGGTTTCCAAACTGAATCAGAAGGAGCTGCATTCCTATTCCGAAACTTCAATCGCATTTTGGCAGCAATTTCCAAACTTTGTACTTACAATCCCATTTCCTGCGTTGTTCATCTACTTCTGTTTGCCCTTCTGGACTTGCAAACCCTTCTGCAGAAGCTGCTGCTTTATGGCATCATGTGCTCCCCACATTCCCTTCTTCTGTATCCACATCTTCCCTGCACTCCCACCTCGCCCTCCTGCTCACATCCCTTGCCTC
Organism: Ara ararauna; assembly: GCA_028858755.1. Lineage (NCBI taxonomy): Eukaryota > Metazoa > Chordata > Aves > Psittaciformes > Psittacidae > Ara > Ara ararauna. The sequence continues at coordinate 118,243,197 of CM054376.1, read as the reverse complement.
TCCTCAGTTCATCGTCTGTTCCCTTCCTCCATTCCTATCCTGCACCTCTGCCCTGCAGATGCCACTGCCATGCTTCCTTCATTTCTGCTCCCTTGAGGTACCCCATTTTCCCCCAGAAACTCTGCAAAGGTCTTGCTGCATTTTCAAAGTCCCTCCAGGCTTCTCTCGGACCCTGTCCCACGGCTGTCAGTGTTTACTCCAGGCTGTCCGACTCTGATTTGGCATCACATTATGTCATGAGTGACAAAAGCTGCTCATGACAGTTGTCAGAGGTAAAGAAGTTTGAGTCAAAGGAAACTGGGATTTTCCTAGATTATTTTATTGGAAAAAGTTGCAGGGAACAAAGAAGCAAGGTGGTGGCATGGACAGTTAAATTGGTCATTTATTAGGAATTGTGCTGTAGTGTAAGGACCCCATAAAACATATACTGAAAAACAGTAAAAAGAAGGGGCTGCAGCTGCGTGAAGGAAACTTCATTGAGTTTGAAAGTGAACAATAAGAATGTTAAGACAGGATTGTTCTTGGTAAGGTCTTCATCATTTTCCTAACAAAAAATGGCTTTTTGTCCCACTGCGAGTGACTTGTATCTGTAGGACTGGATCTAGGTCCAAGTGGTTGCTTCCTAAGCTGGACAGTCTGGCTATCAGAGCAGGAATGGTGCCTATAAATCTCCTTGCCCCTACACCCTCAATCAGCCCACCTCTGCACGTACTGCCAATTTGCTTTCAGGGAAAGAAAAGAATGGCGCTATTTAGAAAACAGCATAGAGAAAGGTTGCAATACATTAACAAATGCTTTTGCTGGCTCTGTTTTTGAAGAAAAGATTTTTCCTGACTTAGAAATACAATGGCAACAAAGAAAAATCTCACAGAAAATTACTGGAAAAAATATGTAAGGAAGAGGCTGTTTAATTTCTGAAGTAATTTTCTAGGAGATTTGCCTTCATTGTCATTGAAGGTGTTTCTAAGAAAGAGTCTGATTAATTTCCAAAGTTAAGGCTGCCTTTGTTTAGACAAAAAATCATGTTTGCCATGTTTCCACTCTGGTGATTTACATTTTTTACTTTGGGCACAAGCCAGAAGGATTTACAGCTTGAGAAAGGATCTTCCGTCTTCCTAGGAAGTTAAATCATTGGCACTGCTTCAGCATTTCTGTATAAAGGAGATTAACATCATATTGACGTATAAGGTTGAATGAACCACAAAACAGATGTTTGGATAGTCAACTGAACACTGAACCCAATGGAAAAATTCCATTTTGATCAGTTTGAGGTAGGCCTAGTCGTCTTGTGGCTGTCCAGGATACTAAAATCTGGACTTTATAAATGAAACACTTGCTTAAAAAAAAGATCCTGGAGAAACACAACTGCTTCAGGCTTCTCATTTTATTCTTTTTAGCTGCAGTGATCTCCAGCATGGCTGGTCTAGCCCAAGTGGAATACATTAACATCAGTTATTCTAATATTTATGGATTTTCAGATGATAGCCATCTCCTAATCACAGCTGGTGCACAGCTAAAATACCCCTGGTTGCCATGATGTTATCTTTTGGGTGACTTTTCACAGAGGTTGCTCTGGGAACGAGGGTAGGGAGCCACTGGATCCTACTGTGGAGAGGCGGTTCATTGCTGAGCATTTACTTCATTCCAAAGAGCACAGTGAAGAATCTCAGTTAAAGCAGTGGACAAGGACTGGGATTAATCATGGCCAGCCTTTACCAATCACAAACACAACGAGCCATAACACAGACCTGGACTGCTCATCCCCAAGGCACAGTGGTGCCTTCAGGTCTTTGCAGCCAAGAGGCATAATTAGCTTCTGCTGCTGCAGATGTGATTTCCCTTTCTTATGGTTGTATTTTATTGGCTTTTTCATCCAGGCATTCTAATATTTACCATCTTTATGGTATAAAGCAGATTTCCTTCCTCTCTACACTATTTTCTTTATCAAGACAATCTCACTGGCTATTTCTTACCTGAAAGGAGAGTATAGCACTGATGGTTTTTATCTCTCCTATGGGGTGAAGGGGAAAGGATGACCCCTCTACCACACTATTAAAGCCTTTGTTTTAAGCATACTTATTATTGCTCACTTTATCTAACATCAGGAGTTCATTTGTTGGAGCAGCCCTGATGTAAACAGATCCGTGGTATGCATTCATCCTTATATGTTCAAACATTGGACACTTGGGTCCAGCCCTTGCTCAGAGCCTGCATAGGGATCATAGGGTCAAGGCTACATCTGCCACTCTTCCAGCCAGATTTGCTCAGGTAAGTGGTAAGAAACAGAACCAGCATCAGTTTTGTTTACCAAGAATTATCAAATATGAAGCACTACGAATACCAGCGTGTCTTGGATTACATCACAGAAGGATTGTGTTTGATAAAGCAAGCCTAGAGGTGAATCTGACCTTGAATCTTTACTCAACTGGGTAATGGAAAAAGCTTAAATTAAGACTTTGAAAAGGAGCAAGAAAGGTGGGTGCTTTTTGGGTAATTTGACCTGACATTATCTGTAGAAGAGAGGAAACACATGGTACAAGTTGCAATTTTCTATTAAGCCTCTGAGTGTTATGCAGCAACATAAGATATGGTGCCTTTGAAGTACCTCAATAGCTTGAGATACTTATTTAGACAAGGAATTTGAGCTGCATGATGGGGAGCTAGTGAAAAGCGAGTCTGCCTTTTCCAACAGTGCTACCTACAAGTTCTGCTTTAATTGAGGATATTAATTTGAAGCCTTTCAGCCAGAAAAATATTGTGGCTATGTTGACCCTCATTGATCTCTGAGATACTCATTAAGCTTGCACCGGAGATGAAGGTGAACCCAGTATGTGCAGGACCCTCCATGAAGATTATCTACTTTTCTTCTTTCCTTTGAGATTCATCTCCCTTGACTTCAGGTGATTTAGATTAAGCTACTCATCTGCTACAGCCAGTTGAAGGAGAGGGACACCAACCATGGGGTGTTATTCATGTCACTTATCCTAAATTTCATTTTTCACCAACTGAAATGCAGCCTCTGGCAATGATTTGCCCTCTTCACTGACTTTGGACAGACCACGGATCCAGGGCTCTGATTAGATGGCTTAAGGTAAATTTGATCAATGATCATGCTAGTGTCCATGATGACTTTATACTTCTTCCTAAAGGTCAGAGAGCTGAAAAGTAGAGGAGCACTGCCAGTGCCGTCAAAGGTACCCAAAGAAAAGCTCAGTCTGTAAGCCTCATACAGGAAATAATTTTTGCCTCTTCTCCTCCTTTTGCACTATTCTGTGAGCTCTGCTATATTTTACTCTTTATATTTCATGTACCTCTTCATTTTGGAAATAAATACCTGACCCTGGGCTGGAGATCTGCCATGGTATCATGATAAGCGACCCCTGGTTCAACAACCTGTTTCATCATCATCTAATTTTGGTTTCTACTGGAATTTTTGTCTTTCTCCACTTCAAATGCTTTAGCAAGTATGCATGTTATCCCAACACATATCTATTTTAGATCCTAACTCGAAAAGCTCCTTTCCATTCCAGGGATATTTTGAAAGTCTGGAGGTGAGTCTGGGCATGTCTACATGGATAGGCCCAGACAAGTATGCTCATCTGCCGTGCTCTGAGCTGATCACATGGGAGCCAGTTCTGCTCTGGAAATCATTGAGATATTTTTCTGCAGCTCCGTGCCCATGCTAACATGCCCGGCAGAGGAGATCACATCTGTCTGCATTGATCTGTGTAGACATGCCATATGCATAGAAAGCACATCATTTTGTTTCTCTCTTTCTTGTAGGTTGGTTGTCCTGATGGGCACAGATGTGCATTTACATAATATCATGTGCACAGTCCCATTTTGCTCACTTGTTGCAATCTACAGGGGCTTAAGCAAAACCAAAATATCACAAGTATTTTTTCTCTTTTTTGCATATAACAAATACCACTTTTAAGTGAACAAGCAATTGAAAACCAGCCTATATCCTCTATTCATGAAATGCTATACTGGCAGATGAATTAGATGACCTGACCACCATCACAATTTATGATTTGTGATGTAACTGAAATTAATTGAAAGCCTGGGTCTTGTAAACTCTTTACTCCAGGCAATACACTCCAGAAAGTATTAACAAAAGAGAAATGTTAGTTCAAAAGGCAATCTTTTACAGTTACATCTGCATTTAGGGTTCACTCTGCAGGCTTACAGACTGTGTTGAAATGAGCAAAGGGAATAGAGATCCTGAATCAAACAGCAAACAGCATCTTGCTGTGCAGATGCAGACTATGGCCTGAAACCAACTAACATGTATTTTTACAGCCCTTGCTGCCCCTGAATCCTTGGAAGATTTCCTCCTGGAGCATTAGCAAAAAGTATGCTGGAGCAGGGGTCTCATGTCACCTTCAAAGAGTGCTCCCTTGGCCCCATGTGTGGAGCCAGTCCTCCTGACGCTGGTGCTCTTATGCTTCTCCTCTTGACAGGCTGTGATTAATGTCCCTTGGAAGACCCCAGGTGTTCTGGGTGCCTGACGCTTATAACTGTGGACAGCTGTTTTGTGGAACACAAGTGGGATGGAAAAAGTCAAGTATCTTTTTCCCCTTTTCTCACATTAGTGGAAAAAGAGTTTTCAGTCATGCTTGAGAGACTATTTTTGCACACAGTGCTCTCATAGACTGTGGAGGGTGCATACTGATACATGAAGTGGATGCCTATGGATATAATTCTGTGTTTTTGGCTAAACAAATGTAATGGATGCCTTCATTACTAAAAGTCTACTCCAATAGCCAGCAGTGTATTTACCCACATTTGTTTGCGGTGGCCATTGAATTTCTTCCTCATCTTGTAGCGTTTAAACAAGCATTACTCCGTTCATACTGGTGGAGGTACCTCTGTTTCTAAGGGCTTGTTTAAAAAGGGAAGCTAGTGTGCCTTAAGACAGGGTATGAATTTACAGTGCTCTTGGGGTATCCACACTTGATAAAAAAGCTATAAGGACAGAAAAATGTGCAATTATGCCCAGTGGAATGGCTTGTTTAGCTAAATCTGGTCTAACTGTGGATAATGCCTTATTCAGATGGCAATTTTGGTCACCTGGCAGATGTTCATGTAAGTCCACATAGCTTTTGAATAATTATTCCACAGCTTCTCATCCCATCTTTGAGACATGATTTCCACTCTCTCCAGTCACTGTTTTTCTTGGCCTTTTTCCAGATGTGCACGGTTTGATAAAATCCCTGTTCGAATGCAGAGTTTTTGGAGCTCTAATCACTTTTGGCAGCCTCTCCAATAAGATAGGCTGATCTCCAAATATTAAAAAGATTGGATTGATACAAAGCTTTAGCCCATTATCCTTGAAAAATAAACAATATTCGCTACTCCATGAAGGGCTATTCCTGGAAAAAGAAGATCTGATTTTTAGCACAGAAAGCTGAGGGCGGTAATAACAGCTTTGTTCAGTTTCTCTTCATAACATCAGTGATGCTATGACTGTATTTTTAAACCAAAATATCACTTTAAGTTATTGGTAGGTGTTATAACTACATCTGTACAAAGACAGAGATTGAGTAGATGTATTAGTATGTCACTCTAACATTCTTTGGTAGTGTTATTAGTATCTGCAACAGCCAGCCTTTTCTTTCCAAAGCTGATGCCTTCCAGAATGTGCACATTAAAAGGCTCACACTTACTCAGTGGTGTTATGCTGGAAATTCACTGGGCTTCAGTGGTCATACTGACACTGATAAAGAATCAGCTAGTCTTACCAAGTTAACTATTTCATGTAATGAGAGAACCAGTCAGGCTGCGAGTGACCTCAGGAGGGCTCTAGTCCAACCCTCTGCTCAAAGTGGGATTAGTCTGAGATTAAATCACGTTGCTCAAGATTTCATCCACCTGGGACCTTAAAATATTCAAGGATGGAAATTGCACAGCCTCTCTGGGCAGCTCCTGCTTGACTGTCCTGATTGAGAAAAAGTTTTCGCTACATCCAGCCTTTGCATTGTAGCTCAGTCATGAGTTTCCTGATGAGTCATACCAGTTTCCTGAAATATCTGCTTGTTTTCCTGCACATTGGGACGGTTCTGTGCTTAGAAGAGGATGGCAGTAAAGACTTACCAGTTTTCCTGAACTCTTCTTGCCCTTCAGAGCTGGCTCCTACAGGATCCACCCTTCAGTAAACTGGAGACACTGAAGACTGCTTTGCTGCATGGTCTGTAATCTGTTACTTGCCTTCTTCATTCTCTTTGGTATCTTTCAGGGTCTCCACAACCAAGCCTTCCCCCAGTTATCACTCTCCCAACCAGTGTGAATGCTTTATGAACAGCAGGTCCAGCATGTGTTTGTGTGATCCCAGGCTGGCTTATCTAGTACCTGTGTCAAGCAGTTGGCCCAGACATTTTCCAGAAACTTCCTGGTTTGCCTGCATCCCTTTCTAGGGCTCTTTCAGCATACATCAGGGAAGTTAAAATCTTCCATAAGAGGCAGAGCATATGATCCAGAAATATCTTTAAGTTGTTTAAAGAAGGCCTCATCTTCTTCCTCACACTACTTAAGCAGTCATTAACAGTCCCACCAGACTGTCACCATTACTGATTACTCACCCTTCTCCTGACCTACAAGCTCTCACTCAGCCTAATGTCTGACCCATTGAGGATCTCCAAATATCAGAGGTGCTCCATCACATACATTCATCCACACTGCCTTGTCTCCCTGCCTGTCTACCCTGAAGATCTGGTATCCACCCGCAATGAGCACTCCAGCTGTGTGAGCTGTCCCAACACGTCCCTGTTACTCTAATGATGTTGTAGTTCCTCTTCACCAACCAGACTGAGAAGACACAACCTAGGGCCCCACACCCTTAGCCAGCACCCGAAAATCCATGTAGTCTCCCCTGGTATGCTTGAAGTCCCTTTCAGTAACGTCGGTGTCCATGTGGAAGAGCAGCAAGGGTAACAGCCTGAGGCCAGACAATACTCGGTCATCTCTGCAGTGTCCCAGACCCAAGCACAGGTCAGGTTGGCAGGCAGAGTAGGCTGTCTCCTACAGCAAGGTGTCTCCAGCAACTCTCAATCTCCTCTTTGTCTCCATGCATATGCTTGGTTGAGGGCCAGCCAGCCATGACAACTCCCTGACGAGAGGTCATCTCCTCCTAGACCCAGGCCATGGCACTGCTTCTGTAGCTGCAGAACCACGTGCCAAGAAGAACCCTTACATAGGATGCCTGAAATGGTGCAGTCTTTCCCATCTTGTGAGTTTTCATCCATCAGCCCTCTGTGGGCATCTCACTCTCAGTGTATCAGCCCTGACAGGAGCTTGAAGATGCTGGGATGGGGAAGCATGCGGTGTGATGTAGCATGAGTGTGATGGACCAGATCAGCATATGTGGCATGCTCCACATGAGGAAACAACAGAAGGACTTCTGCACAGCAGCACCCTGCCAGTTAAAGGATCCCTGATTTTCCCAGCATTGCAAGCCCCATCTTGCTGGAGTATCTTAGCTCTTTTACACGACCATGTCTTCACACCAGAAGCACTGGTGTGAAGTTGTCCACATGTGCGAGTCAGTCAGTCTGCAAGTGCACAGAGACGTGGAGGGCTGGTGCTGGTGGTGTGACAGGCATGAAAGCAGTGGCACATCTGTGGTGGTGGCACTCGCCCTGAGGGAAGCAGGGACCTGAGATCATAGAATCATAAAATAGTTAGGGTTGGAAAGGACGTTAAGATCATCTAGTTCCAACCCCCCTGCCAGGGGCAGGGACACCTCCCACTAAACCATGCCACCCAAGGCTACGTCCAATCCAGCCTTGAACACCACCACCGATGGAGCATTCACAACTTCCCTGGGCAACTCATTCCAGTGCCTCACCACTCCCACAGTAAAGAAGTTCTTCCTCATATCCAATCTAAACTTCCCCTGTTTAAGTTTGAACCCGTTACCCCCTGTCCTATCACTGCAGTCCCTCATGAAGAGTCCCTCCCCACCATCGCTATAGGCCCCCTTCAGATACTGGAAGGCTGCTATGAGGTCTCCACGCAGCCTTCTCTTCTCCAGGCTGAACAGCCCCAACTTTCTCAGCCTATCTTCATACAGGAGGTGCTCCAGTCCCCTGATCATCCTCGTGGCCCTCCTCTCAACTTGTTCCAATAGTTCCATGTCCTTTTTATGTTGAGGACACCAGAACTGCACACAATACTCAAGTGAGGTCTCAAGAGAGCAGAGTAGAGGGGCAGGATCACCTCCCTCGACCTGCTGGTCACACTCCTTTTGATGCAGCCCAGGATACGGTTGGCTTTCTGGGCTGCGAGCGCACACTACCGGCGCATGTTCATTTTCTCATCAATCAACACCCCCAAGTCCTTCTCTGCAGGGCTGCTCTGAATCTCTTCCCTGCCCAACCTGTGCTTTGCCTGGGATTGCTCCCACCCAGGTGCAGGACCTTGCACTTGGCATGGTTAAACTTCATCAGGTTGGCATCAGCCCACCTCACAGGCATGTCAAGGTCCCTCTGGATGGCATTCCTTCCCTCCAACGAATCAACCAAACCACACAGCTTGGTGTCATTGGCAAACTTGCTGAGGGCGCACTCAATCCCACTGTCCATGTCACCGACAAAGATGTTAAACAAGACTGGTCCCAGCACAGATCCCTGAGGGATACCACTCGTTACTGGTCTCCAGCTGGACATTGAGCCATTGAGCACAACTCTTTGCATGCGGCCATCCAGCCAGTTCTTTATCCACTGAGTGGTCCACCTATCAAATTGATGTCTCTCCAACTTAGAGACAAGGATGTCATGTGAGACAGTGTCAAACACTTTGCACGAGTCCAGGTAGATGACATCAGCTGCTCTACCCCTGTCCATCAGTTCTGTAGCCCCATCATAGAAGGCCACCAGCTTGGTCAGGCAGGATTTCCCCTTAGTGAAGCCATGCTGGCCGTCACCAAGCACCTTGTTTTTCATGTGCCTCAGCATGCCTTCCAGGAGAATCCGCTCCAAGATTTTGCCAGTCACAGAGGTGAGGCTGACTGGTCTGTTGCTCCCTGGCTCATCCATTTTCCCCTTCTTGAAAATGGGGGTTTTATTTCCCTTTTTCCAGTCAGGAAATGTCAGGCAGAGATTTGCATTTCCAGTGCAAGCTTGGAGAGCCAAAAGAGATGGACACCAGGGGCAGCTCAGCCTTGGCAAACCAAGAAACATTGGCAGGACTCCAACCTGGGGATGCTCAGAGGGAGGCAAGGCCTCCTCCAGACCCTAGGCCATGCACAGAGCCCATGTGGGTTAGAGACCTCTTCTAAAAGTCCGGGGAAGGGTATCACAAAGGCTAGAGATTGTAAAGAGAAATAGCCAAAAGCCTGGCCGTCCTTTGGAGTGATACAAGACATGACAGAAGTTGCACCTGCAAACCTGAGTGGATTGCTAGCTAACAATGTAAACACACAAGAACAATTCAAACCAATGTGTTTTTTTGTTTGTTTGTTTTAACTTTATAGCCTTTATTTTACACACTTCTCCATTAGTAATGGAAACGCCATCTGTGCCTTCAAGCAACATGGAATTTCCTTCTCATGAGCCTCCTCCTTGACCTCTGTCTCCAGAGAGAAGAAATGTCATGGCCTGAAATCAAGCAATCAATTCTAACAATTATCTGCCACCTACAGTGTAGCGGCACCCCATCAGCTTCATGCTACAACTGGAGGAACTCGAGGTGACTGAGTTAAGCGATTGCTCTGGGTCTCACGAGTACAGGGGGTAAATGTCCCACCTTTCCGGCCAGCCTTTATCTTTCAAACCACGCTGCTTCCATCAATGATTTGGTAGTGAAATCATGGCACTGGTATGCCTAAATCCTCTACAGTCTTCACTTTTTTTAGTTATTGTAAACACCAAATCATTATCGTGGCTATTATAGCTGAGACGGTGGACAAAGACAAGCTCTTAAGGGAAAGAAAATAATAGGGGTGCGTATTGTGGCTTCAAGAGATCACATAATGACAGGATGTGGAGAAACTCAAAGACAAAATTATCAGAAAGAACGACAAGAATTGTGCCACAGTAAAAAGCAGCTAAAATGCAAGGAGCAGAGCGAGGCCCCAGATGGGCAGTCTTGGAGAGAGCTAACATAGCATCTCACAGGACATTGTTGTGTGCTGCGCACAAGAAAAGCAGGACAAAGGACAGGCAGGAATATCATGGAGTGAGAAATAGCAAGTGTATCTCAACCTTGCTCCTTGCTGCAAATGCTTTTCACAGTGTGTGTAATCTGCTGCCTAAGAGATCAGCATTAACTGCACAAAGCTGTGTGGCTTAGATGCACACACGACGAATGTCCAAGGAGAGAGTGCTGCTGCTCTTTACATTCACCCATAGGACACACATTACCAGCTTCTTCAAGTAAACAAGCTCCAAAGCAGAGGAAGCAGACTACATGGGACAATATCACTGCCTAGCATCAACCCCATCTCTGGTCCAAGTCCCACAGGAGCCCTGGAGCCCACAGTAGGAACTAAAATTAGAAAACCCATGACGAAAATAGAACTCTGTTTCTTTTAATAGCCTAGTTCTATTTTAAGATACCCTTCAGGGAATGCCCCACTGAAATGTGATCTGAAGCCAAATATCTGACTACACAAAACTTGTCTTATTTGAACAGATGGTTAGTTAACTACTTTTTATTTTTATGTAATGGTCACTCATTAAAAAAAGTTTACACAAAAAATTAGCTGACATGTGAAGATGTTGGCAAAGTGGGGTGCTCAAGCTGTTAGCAGTGAAGGAGAAAGCAGTTTCCTCCCTCCCCAGTGCACGCAGTGACAGCAGATCCCGCACATCCATGCAGTGCTGAACTGAGATGACATGCTACGTGTCAAAATGTCCCTGCTGGTGTCTCAAGGAATCCTCAGGAGGGAATAGTGCTACACTGAAAGCTGGATAGACCCTGGACTGCTGAGGGCTCATTTCCTGCATTCTGACTAGTGCAAGTCTAAGGGTTAAATAGCAATGCTCTTTTTGAAATGAACCTGATATGCTTTAAGGGATTTTTTTCAGCTCCTCTGTTATTGAAGTTGCAGTGCATTATTGAGCCTTCGTGTCCCAAATTTACGCAGATGAAATTCCGGCTACGAGCCAAGTCATAAGATGGCAAAACATTAGCCTCGAGGGCAGCAAGCTTAGGGAAATAAACCATTTGCAAGCCCCGTTATGAAGTACTTTCAAAGGCCTAATTTTAGACATACTCTCTGGAATCAAATAGCAAAGGAATCAGTGAGGTGAGGAATGGAGGGGTTTTTATTCAAATGTCAATTAAAATTAACCTGGAGCACAATGACATTTTCCCGTACTGGGGCATTTGTGGTGGCATGTAACACCATCTGTGGAAGCTGGCAGGACTTCCTGAGAAAAACTTTCCTCTCCTCAGGCAACTAAACTGCTGAACGTTTCTGCTGGCACTTGTTCATGAGGTGTCTGCTTTGGTGTCTGTCCATCAAGGGCTAGCCTCAGGCATGAGCAGACCAAGTGGCTTCCCTTGGCCCTTCCCACCACCCTCCTCATTGCTACAAAGCCATCCCGGGAGCATGTTCCTGCACCACCGCCTATGACATTATCTTCCTTTTCCATATTGCATAAATGCAAATCTCCAATGCTCAGCGTGTGAACGGAGCAAAAGCTTCCAGTGCTTGGGCTCCAGGAGGCTCAGAGAAATCAGGAGGCAGTGTCAATTCTCTCCCATGGGAATGACCTCACAACCACATCTTTGCTTCTCCCAGGAGCTGGCTGTGGGGATGCCATGTACTAATGCCCCTGGTCATGCCTGAGACTGTTGTGTTCCTCCTCACTTTCTCCTCTCCTCTCCTCTCCTCTCCTCTCCTCTCCTCTCCTCTCCTCTCCTCTCCTCTCCTCTCCTCTCCTCTCCTCTCCTCTCCTCTCCTCTCCTCTCCTCTCCTCTCCTCTCCCCTCCTCTCCTCTCCTCTCCCCTCCCCTCCCCTCCCCTCCCCTCCCCTCCCCTCCCCTCCCCTCCCCTCCCCTCTGGACAGAGCTGGCAGCCATCTAGGAGACAAGGTGCAGCCTCTTCAGCAGCAAGAGGAATCATCAGACACTGCATGGGGTTTTTCTCTACTCCTGCCCTAGGCTTTTCCCAGAGTCAAGCAATTTTGCTGTGTTTTGCCAATATACTGCTTAGTGAGACAGCATCAAACTTATAGTTATGCCGCAGCAACATACACATAAGGCCTAAGGCCAAAAGCTTTAGAATCTGAAACCCACACTTTGGCTCATGGAATAAGTATATGCATAAAAATGGGAGGATCCTGATTCCTCACTCCGCTCCAGTGGTTTCGTGCTAGTTTAATGCTCAATTTCCATGTAATGAGGCTGTAATAAAAGAAGCGTAATGGAGTAGAACAGCACAAAACAGACAGAGGCCTCATTTACAGGGAGTCCCAGAAAACTTCCATGGGGACCCCCGGAGCTCAGAGGTGCTCACTGCTCCCTCACCACATCTAGACACCTGCTCCTGAGCAGAGGATAACCCCATTTCCTCCAGGCTTCTCTGCTGTCACCCCTCAAACCAACTTCCCCAGGGAAGGAGATGCCATTGCCACCACTCCTCGGCCAGGGACGCTGTTCTCACCTTGTCTTACTTCTCTAGACTGTGTTCAAGAGCCCAGGCCTGAACAGCAACAAGTCCTCCTAACACTTTTGGTAGCTAAGATCAGAGTTTGGAAATTATTCACATTTAACTCCCCCCCCATTTCTTTACCTTCCATTAGCTGAGGTGGAAGAGATCTGGACCTTCCTCCCTTCAAACCATGGCTGGAGAAGCTTTGGTGAGATTAACAGTGCATGGCCTAAACAATCTCAGCTATTGTGAGACTAGGGTTTGTTTAACCAAATGTGGATGTCTCTAACATGGGTATCAACAGCTGACACCAGGATCTGCATTCCCTTTGTAGCTGATGAACATCTTACATGAACTTCCAGCCTATATTCGCTGCATACGAAAGCAATGTCTCAAGGAGACCAGATGAATCATCCTTTCTCAAGCATGATTTACTCAAGCAGCTCTCTCAGATGTGAATGTCTGCACTGGAGGAATCTGAAATAGGCAAGACGAATTCTATCTTTAATGAGTCTGTCCATACTTCAGTGAGCTTCCAACAAGTTGTTAACTGCATTTGAAGCACAGTGCTATGTCTGTTTCCTGGAAAATGTTTAAATCACAGACAGAAGCTCCTTCTTATACATATGTGCAACACATAAAAACTTCCTGCTCCCAGCCATGAGCTGGGATTACTAATGCAGCTGCATGACTGCTTTTTTGCTTGGCAAGACATGAGAGCTACAAATCCCTCCTATGTGATAATGGCATTTGGAAGCTGGGCCACCTCCTGGCTTCATCTTTTAATATATACAGTGACAATGGAGTTGGAAACAAACCTAATAAGAAGAAATGAAGTTAGATGAGAATGTCACAGCAGCTTGTAGACTTCAGTTTTTGTGTAATTTTACAAACAGTGTCGTGCTATGTGTCAGACTTTGGACAGTGTTACTATGGTGGATGGTAGTAGTCAGTCAGCATAGACCCCAGACCCCTATAAACACATGCAGATGCCTTGGGCTCCAAGAAGGAATAGTTAAACACCTTCCAATATAAAGAAAGATAGCTGAAGCCATTGCCTGAGGAAATGGCTAGCCATCACTGCAAAGCTGAAGCAGAAGCTAAGACACTACCAAAAAATCAGAGATTCTCTGACAACTGATCTGACAACTGATTCTCTGACAAGCCCAGGATGCATCAGTTATATCGCAAACAAAAAGCTGCAGTAAGCAAGAGAAAGCCAGCAAATAAGAACCAGTGCTGTCATGTCCTAAAGAGAAAGCATAGGCAGAAATTGTATCCCTGGAAGAGTCGTCTTGGAAATGGTGAGCAAGGAAACTGCCAGATATTTGTTTTTACTGCACTCGCAGAAACAGGTTTTGTGCAAAAGATTGCATTCTTTGTAAATAATGAGTACAATTCCAGAGAGCTTCTGAAATCAGTTCTCCTTGCAAATCCTGACAGTGGCTAGCCTCTCAATCCATGGAACATTAATATATTGTCCAGGAGCCAGAGTAATTAAGAACAAGGTGGATTTCTATGGCTTGCACTAAAAAAAAAGGCTGAACTGTCAGTACCTTGTTAATGCATTGACCAGGATAACTTTCTATTTGGTGACTCACTCTTCAAAGACTGTTCTGTATGCTACTTATCCCTCTGCTTAGTTTGGACACACTGTACTGAGGGATGGTACCAAAATCAATATTGTAGATAAGATTCTAGACTTGGCTACAGTCAAGGAGATGCCGCAGGGAAATAGCCCAGTAATTCAAAAGTGCATGGTGTAAAGAGTACCCCATGCATTTTCAAGCAATTATTCAGTCATAAGGAAAACTAAAAACATGCATTGCAGATGCCAAAGAAAGTGTACTGAGACACCTTCCTTCTTAATAGATTTGAAAACATTCCCCATGGAAAAAGACATAACAGAGTCAGAAAAGGGCAAATTAAATGGTTAAAAGTGGTTTATGGTGCAGTCATAAAAGCAACACTAAATAGGGAGGGAGGCACCCCGTAGTAGCCCCAGTATAACAATGAAGGACTCTGGAGGGTACCAGAAAACAGACCTCTGAAGTCTATACTCTCTCCCTAAATAACATCTCCATTGCCACTGGCCATTCTATTTCACTCTTGAGGAAAAACAGGGGTATTTCAAATTATTATGGGGTACAAAAATGAAGATAAGGGATAAAAACACCAGAACCTTTTTTTTCTCTGCGCTTTTATGATACTTAACCCTTGGACTGAGTAGAAAAAACATAGGTCAAATTCTGGGGGACTGGAGCACATCCTTTCCGGCTTCAAAGCAGCGACTCCTCCTGACTATCTCTCAGAAGGATTGTCATAGGATGATAATACTGCAGGAGACGCAAACAAGGTATCTGGTTGCCAAAATTGTGATTGTTTCCAGTAGGGGGAGCAGGACCTTCAGTGAAATTCAAGGAGCCACTATCTCTAACGTCCAGCGTCACAGCAAGGCCAGCTCCTCTGCAACACTTCTCCCACATCTTAGTCTTCCATCCAATAGGGTCTCACCCTGTTCCCTCAGTGCCCTAAAATGCGCTTTCCTAAAAGGCTGCAATGCCAAGCAGTGTGTGCGCTTGGTGCTAATTCAGGTGGCTTTGCAGAGGGAGTTCTACTTTGGGGAGTAGAGCAACCAAACTGCCCCAAACTAAACCACAGTGTCCCAGGGACTGAGATCCTGCAGGAGCTTTCCAGGCACAGAAGACACTCTTTAGTGACTGAGGAACTAGTAGGGGTTTTTTATGAAATGCTGCTTTGTTTAAAAAGCTTAAAAGGGGGAAGTTTATTAAAGTACAATAAATAAACTCCGGCAATCTGTTTGAACAAGTTTCTTATCTATGGTTTCAGAAATGAGAGGGAAAGCAGCAAGTCTGGGTCTGAGGCAGAGGAATCAGGTGTCCTGGGAGATGCACCTGCCCTAACGGCACCTGGGCTCTTCTCCTTTTGATATATCTTTCCATTTGAGCACAGAAAGCAATAACAAAAAGTTGTGCCTTTAATATATGTTTTATCAAAAACAACAGCCTGGCTTCTCATCTACGTACGTGAGCATGGGGTTTGCATCTTTATCTGGGGTACGAAAGTATCGGTGTCTGTCCTACCTGCTGTAACAGAGCTTCTACCAGCAAGAGACAATTAGACAGGAAATCGTGTAAATAATTTGTCAAAGCATATAAATGCTTTCAGAAGATGCAAATGCCAGATATGAAAGTGCTCTCTGCTCAAATGGGAAACAGCACAAGTTCAGTGGCTTGAAGCTGAAGCCAGATAAACTCAAGAGAGATATAAAATTAAGATTTTGACAAAAGAGATTGTTTCACAGTGGACCACACTGACATGGGCATGATGGAGTTCTCATCTCTTGATGTCTTGGTATCAGAAGTGCAAGGCTTTGAAGAAGGCATGTTTCAATTAAGGGCTAACTGGAGAACCCCCCCTAAAATGATTGGCAGGTCAGAATGAAAGGTTTTGTGAGGGACTGGGCAGACACAGTTAAGCAACTGCTGGTCTCTTTGGCTTTCAAGTCACGCTGTGAGTCTGTGAAGCCAGCTGTCTATAATAAAATGCACCAACTTACTCTTTTGAAGTAAATATAGAATCCAATAATCCCATAAAATACAAATGCATTTGTTCTAAAATGAAGTCCCAAGTTAACTTTTCTAATACCTAAGGATCTTTAAAGGCTACACCATCTTTAACTCAGCTCTTGACTTGACTATCTATCTTCTGGTTATTTCTGGACTAGCAGAGGTTATACAGAAAAAATCAGAAGGCTTGCTGGCCAGCATGTCAAGCAGGGAAACCTCAGTCCCAGACAGGCTCCCTAGCACTCAGCCTGTCACAGGGCACATCAGTTCTCTCTGAACCTGAGGCCAGGTTCTTGGCCAACAGGATGAGCCTTATGCTGTCCATGCCAGCACAGCGCCAGATGATTTGAAATAACCTAACATGAATCAATCAAATAATCCTGTTTAATTTGATTTTGGCTTCCTACTTATATTTGGATTTTGATTTATTTTCCTACAGGCTGTTTCTCACTGTTTGGTAGCTATTAAACTATGTTGGTTTGTTACTAAAAGTAGCCCATAACTATAACTGGTATTTCCTTTTTGGTAGCCAAGGTGATATACTATACACGCATTAAATATGTAGCTTAAAAATACAATTCTTGTGCTGAATGAACAAGAAAAGTTTTAATTGGAACATGCTACCCATTTACAACAAAATTATAATGTATAATTCATAGAAAATGAATTGAATTAATGCTTTCTGATCAGCATGTTCTTCAGCATTTTAGAACTAATAGATATCACCCTCCCACTACTCATTTTTGAAAGTAAATTGAAAGATGAAACCTTGATTTTTTGCTTTTGTCAAATCTCACCTGGATTCTCAAATTCTAGCACATTATTGAAGTAGCTGCTGAACACATTTGATAGGAAGGAAATATTCATTCACCAGAAGACACTACAGATTGCTGAAAAGAAGCCTAATACTTTGGCAAACTCTGTTTCCACCTCAGAGAGCTCACCCAGTGATCTCATCAGTAAAATTACTTTCACGTAAATTTCATTTAAGCAAATATATGCTGGCTAAATAGTGTTCCTTATATAACCTAAAGTTTTTAATAGCATAAGATCAGGAGTTAATACAGGTCATGATGTTCTTTAAGTGCATCTAAACCCATTAAAATGCATTTATTTTTAATATAAAAAATTTCAATTTAATTTTTTTTTAGTTTGGGCTTTTGTCGGCTTGTTGCCTGCTGCTATATCCAAAGACTCTTAGGACCCTGAAAAGCTTTTTGCCTGACTGCTGCTGACAATAATTCTATGCAAACTTCTCGGCCTTACCACAAACTTGTTACTCACTTCTGCACTTGGATCACGTAAGGACAACTAAACAAGTGCAAGTTGAACAAGATAGGAATATGTCTTTCACTTCAAAGCCTGTAAGAGTTCAATCTTAGAGATTCGAT
This sequence comes from Ara ararauna, assembly GCA_028858755.1. Classification (NCBI taxonomy): domain Eukaryota; kingdom Metazoa; phylum Chordata; class Aves; order Psittaciformes; family Psittacidae; genus Ara; species Ara ararauna. The sequence continues at coordinate 118,225,619 of CM054376.1, read as the reverse complement.
GTGTTATACTTCTCTTTTGTCAGTCTTGTGCTGGATTCCTGGTCTTCTTTTCTCCTCCTTACCAGCTAGCTCTGCTTTCATGGAAGATTTTGCAGCATTTTTCTTCCTTCCTGAGGTATGCAACAACTAGGTTCACCCACCACAAGCTTCAACATTTGTGTTTAAGGTATTGCCCTAGCAGTTATTATTGTCTTTAAAACAAAACAACATTCCTTCAGCTCGCTAAATATACACATCATCTGCTTTATCTTTACGTTATAAAGCCATATTGCCTGTGAATAAGTGTTGACCTCAACAATACATAGAAAAATTAATATATATCTGTTTATATATATATAGTACACACAATTTGTGCAAGGTTAGCCAAAAATGAGCTAAATACAGGAACAGATTAAATAAACTGTTACAAGAAAATTGACATCTGGAAACTTTCTTCAGAATCAGTATGAAGGGTCCAGAAAATATTCATTTCTTTTTCTGTTCTCCTTTTCAAAGGAATAATTAGTGGTTTTCTCTGTGTGAGGGCCAGCAAATGTATGTATGTGTGCTCACGTATGCTTTACATCCACAAATGCATGTGTGTGTATATATATATTTACACATATAAATACTGAGCATTGTTTGTCACTACGAATACTCTACAATTGAAAATTAACAGTGAAATTGCAGTTACGCATAATTTTCGTGTTTCTGAACAGAGGAACTATGAAAACAATGTGAGAAGTTATTCACATCAGGAAGATTAACAGCACTGAGATGAGCTCTTACCAACACAGCCGTGTGACAGTCAGCTGAATCCAGAAGCCCACCTTCCCCCAGGATCCCGGAGTCAAGCAGGACTCTGTGCTGGTGAAGATCCTGCTTACTCTAGATCAGATCATTTGACAGGTCAGAAAGAGGAGCCACTCTTGTAAAATAAGAGGAGTTCTACTGGGTAGCATGATTCTCTGGGATGAAAAAAGAAAAGTAAGAGATTGTGCTGTACAAATGAATGTGGTACCAGGTGTAATTTACATTGGCTTTTCCTGCCCTCATGTACTTGCATTCCTAAAATTTCTAGAAGATGCATGCATTTCCAATGGAGTTCAACTCTGCTATTGCCGTTAATTGGGTTACCTTATATTGAGCAGTTCATATTTTATTAAATAAGGTCATACAGTTGTCATAGAGAACATTTGAATTGTTGCCAAATTAGTTTTGGCAATCAAATAGTCAGGAAAGAACAAGGATATTTTATCACAGAACACAGTTTCTACCTTTATTTGAACAGGCCAGTGTGTAAATAGTCTCACTGGTATCAGCCTAATGTAATTCCGTACTCCATTTTGCAAGTGAAAAGACATGTAGGAAATTTAGAATGATGAAAAATGAACAATCACACCGAATTTAGGATGACTCATTTTCCAGAGGGAAAGAGAGAAAATCTCTGTCTCCTGGGAAAAGAATATGTAAAAGAAGTAAGAAAAATTGTTTGGCAATATTGAAAAACAAAGTTACAATCAAATAGAGCATACAATGAGAATAAGAGAAAAAATGTATAACATCAAGAGGCAAAAATTAATGGTCCAAACCAGAGACGAATGAAAATGCTTGGGTCTAAATGAAGATATTGTTACGTGAGATTGTATGTGAACTAGGAGGAAGGGAAGGAAATGAGTGTAACACTAAGGTAAAGATTGTATTTGAAAGTATAGCTGTCTGCTGGTGAAGAAACAGCATCTGTGTCAAAGAAAGCCTTAGCAGTCAAATAACATGATTAAGTCATCCACATCAACAAGTCCTAGGGTATCACTGTGGATTAAAATTATGAGTTATAAATTAATACTGGGGTAACAGTTTACATCAGTGGAGCACAGTGGTGATCACAGCCTCCAGGATTAGAAACAGAAAAATAATGGCAACTTTCAGTCATTGCTTAACCCCACGACAATGGAGGAATGTTTTTACAGGCACCATACAGAGACAAAGGTTAAAGACATGATAAATGACTGTGTTTTCTCAATAAAAGTGAAAAAACCCCAAACCCAAACCCAAACAACTAGTCTAGAAGAATCAGAAAGATCTATAGATACATTGCAAATAAAAGACAGACTAGGGACAACGTGGGTACTCTCCGGAAGCTATCAGGAGAACTGGCTACCCTGGATTTGGAGAAGGCTGAGGTTCTTAATGACTTCTTTGCCTCAGACTTCACCGGCAAATGCTCTGACCACACCACCCAAGTCGTGGAAGGCAGACACAGGGACAGTGAGAATAAAGACCCTGAGCCCACTGTAGGAGAGGATTTGATTCGGGACCATCTTAGGAACCTGAATGTACACAAGTCATAGAATCATAGAATCATAGAATAGTTAGGGTTGGAAAGGACCTTAAGATCATCTAGTTCCAAACCCCCCTGCCAGGGGCAGGGACACCTCACACTAAACCATGCCACCCAAGGCTCTGTCCCATCCAGCCTTAAACACCACCAGCGATGGAGCATTCACAACTTCCCTGGGCAACCAATTCCAGTGCCTCACCACTCCCACAGGAAAGAGTTTCTTCCTCATATCCAGTCTAAACTTCCCCTGTTTAAGTTTGAATCCGTTACCCCTTGTCCTTTCACTACAGTTTCTCATGAAGAGTCCCTCCCCAGCACCCCTATAGGCCCCCTTCAGATACTGGAAGGATGCTAGGAGGTCTCCACGCAGCCTTCTCTTCTCCAGGCTGAACAGTCCATGGGATCTGATGAAATCCATCCACGGGTCCTGAAGGAGCTGGCAAATAAAGTTGCTAAGCCACTGTCCATCATATCTGAAAAATCATGACAGTCAGGTGAAGTTCCCAACAACTGGAAAAAGGGAAATATAACCCCCATTTTCAAGAAGGGGAAAATGGATGAGCCGGGGAATGACAGAGCAGTCAGCCTCACCTCTGTGCTTGGCAAAATCTTGGAGCAGATTCTCCTGGAAGGCATGCTGAGGCACATGAAAAACAACAAGGTGGTTGGTGACAGCCAGCATGGCTTCACTAAGGGGAAATCCTGCCTGACCAAGCTGGTGGCCTTCTATGATGGGGCTACGGAAATGATGGACAGGGCCAGAGCAGTTGATGTCATCTACCTGGACTTGTGCAAAGCATTTGACACTGTCTCACATGACATCCTTGTCTCTAAGTTGGAGAGACATCAATTTGATAGGTGGACCACTCAGTGGATAAAGAACTGGCTGGATGGCCACATGCAAAGAGTTGTGCTCAATGGCTCAATGTCCAGCTGGAGACCAGTAACGAGTGGAGTCCCTCAGGGATCAGTGTTGGGACCGGTCTTGTTTAACATCTTTGTTGGTGACATGGGATTGAGTGTGCCCTCAGCAAGTTTGCCAATGACACCAAGCTGTGTGGTTCGGTTGATACGTTGGAGGGAAGGAATGCCATCCAGAGGGACCTTGACAAGCTTGTGAGGTGGGCAGATGCCAACCTGATGAAGTTTAAGCATGCCAAGTGCAAGGTCCTCCACCTGGTTCGGAGCAATCCCAGGCACAGCTACAGGTTGGGCAGAGAAGAGATTCAGAGCAGCCCTGCAGAGAAGGACTTGGGAGTGTTGATTGATGAGAAAATGAACATGAGCCAGCAGTGTGTACTTGCAGCCCAGAAAGCCAACCGTATCCTGGGCTGCATCAAAAGGAACATGACCAGCAGGTCGAGGGAGGTGATCCTGCCCCTCTACTTTGCTCTCTTGAGACCTCACTTGGAGTATTGTGTGCAGTTCTGGTGTCCTCAACATAAAAAGGACATGGAACTGTTGGAACAAGTCCAGAGGAGGGCCACAAGGATGATCAGGGGACTGGAGCACCTCCTGTATGAAGATAGGCTGAGAAAGTTGGGGCTATTCAGCCTGGAGAAGAAAAGGCTGCGTGGAGACCACATAGCAGCCTTCCAGTATCTGAAGGGGGCCTATAGGGATGCTGGGGAGGGACTCTTCATGAGGGACTGTAGTGATAGGACAAGGGGTAATGAGTTCAAACTTAAACAGGGGAAGTTTAGATTGGATATGAGGAAGAAATTCTTTACTGTAAGGGTGGTGAGGCACTGGAATGGGTTGCCCAGGGAAGTTGTGAATGCTCCATCGCTGGTGGTGTTCAAGGCTGGATTGGACATAGCCTTGGGTGGCATGTTTTAGTGTGAGGTGTCCCTGCCCCTGGCAGGGGGGTTGGAACTAGATGATCTTAAGGTCCTTTCCAACCCTAACTGTTCTATGTTTCTATGATTATATGTGCAAGAAAAAAAGCATCTTGTGGGCATTATACAAGATAGATACAGTTGAAGACAGAGTCATATAAAAGTTACTCTGTAGTGACTACGCTACCAAAGTTCACTGTTGCCATAGGAAATAAGTGTCATTATGGCACTTTAAGAAGCGTGATTAATAAAATCAAGGAAGCTTATTAAATGATGAGGGTTTTTTATAGGCATCTTGACAGAGACTCTGAGTAAACATAAATCACCTACAAAAAAAAAATCAAACCCAAATATAATAGCCATTCTGATTAAACATTGGAGTAAAGACGCTGCCTGGAATTGAAAAATCCAAGCTGAAAATAGACAAGAAAGTATATTCTGGTAGTTAAATGCAAGAATTTAAGTGGCCATCTTAAAACGACCTTGAGAATCAACAAGCAAATGGCATGAAAACTGTTAAAAGCCTTTTCAAATGTATCAGAAGCAGGAAGCCCCTCAGAGTTGGACAGGTAAACAAGAGGAGGAATAAAGCCACAGCAAAGAAAAAGCAAAGAAAAAAGAAATAATGTAAGAAGGATTAAAGACAAAAGAAGGAAAAAGAAAAGGAAAACAGTAAAAAAAAAAGAAAAGGAAAAAGAAAAGGAAAATGAAAAATCTCCGAAGGATTTTTTGTGTCAGGATTCAGCACAGAGAGGCTTAAGGAAGTTTGTACAACAAGGTCTTTATTTACAGGTGTGAGGCTGAGGGGTTGTGTCAAATTGAACTGTCAGAAGAGGGGTTTTTGAGCACATCAAGAAAGTGAGTAACAACACACTGCCAGGAGCAGGTAACAATCACTTGAGGGATCTAAGGGAATTCAAACATAAAATTGCTGAACTTTTCGCAGCAGTGTGTAACCTATCGCTTACATTGGCCCCGGTTCCTGAGTAATGGAAGGTGGCAAATGTGGCCTCAATTTTTAAAATAACCTCCGGAGGGGAGCCAGGAAACCCAAGAATGGTAAATCTGACTTCCTGCTGAGGCAGACTGATGGAAGTTATAATAATGAGCAGAATTAGTAGACGTGAAGATATACAACTTACTGGAGATAGCAGCATTCATAAATAAAGAACTCATGCCTTGTGAATGCTGTACAGTTCTTTTAAAGGATCATTGCGCTTGCAGACAAGGGCAACTTCAGCAAAAAAATGACCTTTGGATTCCTAAACCTTTCTATAATATCCCTTCCCAAACAATCTTACAGAAGCCTAATGTCAGGGGGAGATTGCTGTGCGTTAGTAACTGCTCAAAGGAGATGGAACAGCAGGCAGGAATAAATGGTTGCTATTCTTCCTGGAGCAGTAACTCAGGGAATCCCAGGGGGATGTGGCTGGGAATGGCCACAAATCACCTGGAAAAGCTGAACAACAGTGAGAGGAGAAAGTTTGCTGGTGTTTTGAAAGTAGTGGGGACAATCAAAACCAAAGCAGACTGGAGAATTTCAAAAGGTTTCATCATGCTGAATAGGTGATAAAATGGAAGATAAAATTAGTCTTTGATAAATACACAGCAATACACTGTGGGAACATAGTCCCAAGTGCACTTTGGCAATGATCAGATCCAAATTTAGCTGGTTTTATTTTGGAGATGTGGGGGAACTTACATGAGCTTACACGGTCCTCCAAAGATAACCTTCTTGAACAACCTTTCCTTGGCAAAAAGGCAAACAGGTTAGGGATGGGCTAAAAGAAAACAGCTAATAATGGTGCTTATGATGCTGTAACAGCTTACAGATGGGGTTGGCTTCAGTCTCAGTCTCTGTCTCATAAGGAATGCAGAAGAATTAGATGAGAAAGGTAACAAAAATGATCAGAGGTTTCTATGCAAAATGGATCTTAATATATGAAGACTGCTAACACTGAGAAGAAGGACAAAACAGGACACACCTAAGATGTATACAAATCCTGAATGACATGGAGGAGGAGGGAACAATGCTGTCTTTCCTGTCACAAGAACTAGGATCATCCAGCAGAAAGCCTAAACATCGTATCTTAAACAAACAAAAAGAAATACCTTTCCACATATCACACTTTAAATTATCAAAGTGCCATAGGATGCCATAGAGGTTTAGCACCTAAACAGGCTCAAAACAAAATCAGGTGGCTACATGAATTTACATCTGTGACTGTTAGAATGTGACTCTGTTTGGCAAGTCCCTAATCTCTGATTTCCAGAAACTGCAAAAATAACAATGTAAGGGTTATATTTGTCCTGTTTTTCATAAACTCTCCCTTCATCTGCTGTAGCCAGATGTGATAGATGGACCTTTGTTCTGACCCAGGGTGTCATCTTTAAATTCCCTGTGTGCTTTTGTTCACTTTAGTATTTTGTTGTGCTGAGGCAAGAGGGAGATGGCCTGATGGTTGTGCCGATGCTCAGGTGCATGAAAAAGCTCAGAGGAAAAGAGCAAAGTTCGCTCATACTTCCAAATGGCTTAAAAGAGCTGATAGTTCTCCAGGACTGAAGTTTCTTGTGTTAAAGGCAGTAATCCCTCAATCCAGGGAAATGCACAGGCAGCAGGTTTGAGGAGAAAACAAGAGTGTGCTGTAGTTTGAAGGAGGAAAATTAATAACGTAAGCCCAAACTGCTACTGATGAAGAAACAGCATTAAAAGATAAGTGCCAAGGTCATTCACCAGGCAGTTTGCGATTCCCCTGCATTTTATCTAACGTATGGATTATCAATTTCCCTTTCAAACACTGAAGCTTCACATACTCAGAAATCCATGATATAGGAATGGGGGAAAGGTGTGATGAGCTGGCTCCAGTACACTAAGAATTTTAGTCTGTAAAATGATCACAGTTGTTGTTAACAACACAAAAATCTCATTTTTTAACTAAAAGAGCCTGTTTGAAGAACACAAGTTGCAGCTTTGTTTCCCACGACAAATGATGATTACGGCGGGAGCTGCTCTGCTGGCTGACAGCTCTCCAACTCCTGGGAACTGCTGCTCTCTGGTGCCCATCTTCCAAATAAAAACCGGGACAATTTCTCTTTCATCCTCCTCGCCCTGCTTTTGGTGTTGCTGTTGAACCACCTCATCAAGAGAAGATTCAAGATGTAGTAACTCGTGTTCAGATGCCTACACTTCCTAATTAAGTGTTGGCAAATAATATGTGCTTGAATTGTAAAATGGTCTATCTAATACGTAAATGAGATTGAGTCAATTTGCAAATTGGGCTTTATACAGCATCGTGTCTCCTACATATGTGACATGAGTGGCAAAGAAAATTCTAATTTTGGTAGTGGGGGTAGCTTAATTTAAACATTTGCAACAGAAAACATCTGGACTCCTCATTTCAAGACTATTTTCATTTTGAAATTGATGGAGGCATCTCGAAAATGGTGTTAAATAACCTGAAAACAAAACAAAGCACTCCTTTTTAGAGCTGGATGGCTGAATCATTGTTTCTCAAAGAGACTGTTTGCTTTAAAAGGAGTATAAATCCTGTGCTGGGTTCGTACAGTCACAAGGGCCTTTGATGCATTTTGCAAGTGATGGCTTAATTTCTGTTTTGATTTTATACTACAGAAACTACATGGCTGAAATAATGAATGATTTGGTAATATATCTTTCACTATTTATTGCTTATTTTCATCACAGTTCTGCCATTTTTATTCCCTCTGCAAGCCAGTACATCTTCCTTGATGTTAGAGACTGGTGAACTAAATAAATATAAAGCAGAAACTGTCTGCAGCAAAATTTCTATTAGACATTCTCTCTTTTCCATTTTAAGTAATTATGTCCTATAAACCGCACAAAGGAAATAACAAAGTCAGCCAGTAAATCAGAGGCAGTAAGTAGAAAAAGGGACTGTTGATAGTGTCTTTAACTGCTGAAAATGGATATATGCATGAAGTAGCAATACTTCACAAAGTCATAGTTATTTCTGACTTTATTGAAATGCCTGCTGCTCATTACAGAGATTTAAGAGGTTGATGCTATGAGGTGTGACAGCTATATTTAATGAAAGTTGCAGCACTCCTGCTTTTTGGGCTACTGCAATTATGTTTTACACAAACTGTAAAAGTATTAGGTTCACCTTTAACTGACCATCAAAACATCCTATGTTGTTATTCACAGTGATTTCAACATCCATTGCTTGTAAGAACTGCACAGGTTTTATGAATACTGCTACTTCCTCCTTGTGCTGTTTACGTTAAAAATATTTGTGTTTTAAATATTATATGCGTTAATTTCAGGTACAGAAAAATTAAGATTAGGGTTCAGAGTTGAACAAAACACCCAACCAGGTACTTATTGTTTTACTGTAAGAACAGCTCTATTGACCTTTAGGCACTTTGCTTACAAGCTTAATATAAGCCCATGTTTAGAGCTTTGCTGGATTTGAAAGTGGAACACCTTAAAAGCACTATTTAGAGACCCATGCAAAATACCTGAAATACAAACTTTCTGTGAATAGTATTCCTATAGTATTTCAATTTTAGAAAAAAGCTATTAACGTAAAGCTTTTCTATAGGACAGAATACCTATGTTACTGTGTTTTCTCTTGCTATTGAACATATGGTCTGGGTTATTTCAAGCTACCATATCTCACTCTGAATTCAGTGGTTTTGCTGGGATAACTGATGGATATGGAAGGTAGAAGTATGATGGAAGCTCATTTAATGAGTCCTTCAGGAATATCTATTCAAGGCTTAAATGGTTTAGGTGCCCTTGGATAATCAACGTACACATTCACTTAAAATTAGAGTCTTCACGTCACTACTTATTCACTTAAAATTGCTAATATTAGAGATAAATTTATATATCCCATGTAGACTGCATAAGCAGAGTGAGTAAACACAGGGAAGGATCTGTTTTCTTGAAAAAGGCTTGTGATGTTAAGACTTTTTCAGAAAAAAGGTTGTCCACTTGCAGAAAACCTCTTTTTTAGAAGAATCTTAAAGCCAAGTTCCAAAGGGACAATGTTGATGCAATTTCCAATCAGCTTGCATTTGAGTCAAAAGCTCCTACCCATAAAACAAGTTTGTCCGTATTTTGCAAAACTGTGATCTGAAATAATCTATTTTTCATTTAATTGAAAAAAGGTTTTGTCTTTTACTTGCCAAAAGCTTGTTCATGTGATAATGCCGTACAGAATAGAGCTGTGTTTATCACAGGCCAATAAACCAGGAATCACGGATGGATGCTGACGGCTGATGAACAGAATCTGATGTAAAAAAAAAAATTGACTAAAGTGCTGTCTTCAAAATGGTGACACCTTTTCAGTGTGTCCTTAGAAAAGAGTCAGAAATTTAATGTGTTAGAAAATCTCCACAGCAAAACATTCACTCGGGGCCTCTTCTAAAGCACATAAACCTCATGGCCATGTACCACAAAATGAAGAAAAAGATGGCGAAAGAAAGAAACCAAAGATGGCAACCCCCCCCCCCCCCCCAAAAAAAAAAAACCACCAACAAAAATCCTGGCCTTTTGAAATGTTTATGAAATGCCAGAGATTGTTTTTCTTGTTAAAAATCAGCACATTACCTACCATTCAACAAGAGAGGTAGGAAGTTAAGAGGAAGGAGGCAGTCAGAGGTGATTGTGCTAGCAAAATCTATGCATACTCCTAAAAAGTCAAAAATATACTTGTTGTGTGAGTATTTACTCATTGTAAAATGTTCGCACAGAAGTAGCCTGTTTTATTTTGGTTTTCTTTTGAATATACAGTCACTTCATATAAACGGTAGTTCTCCATACCACCCTTACATAGCAATTTTTATTGTCTCTTGGCATCATGTGTTCTGGGATATCTAACTCCACAAAGGTTATTATTATCCCATAATTTGTCACTTACAAATATGGGCTATATTTTAGCTGCCAACTGCACAGGAATCATCTGTGGTTATAGGTTCCAGCTGAATACTTCCAAGGCATTTATGTGTTGTGGTTGTAAAAGAATTATTCTTCAGATCACCCCACAAAATTAGGAAACTATGAGGTCATTTCCAATAAACAATTACCGTATAATTCACTGAGTGACTGGGGTAGGGGGAGTGAGGGGGAAGCAGCAGGGAAATCATTGTTTCTTGCTTATTGTGTGTTCTTTAAATGAGTACAATGTAAACATTGGTGGAATAGGTAAAGGAGCACGACCTGCAAATAGTCCTGAAACACAAGAAAGGGATATGGAGAGGTTGCCAATTAGGAAGGAGAAATCAGAGTTATGTCAACGGAAATTGAAGTTCAAAATGATGCTGAGGGAAGCAGCAGTGCAAACTCATCATTGTGGCTCTCTGGTGTTGTCAAGCTGCTGGTGCTGCCTTATTGATGAAGAAGCTGTTGTACTAGATATGTCACTTCCAACAGCTGTTTTAAATTCGTGGACTCATATAAATCCTTTCATGCGTATCTCCATGTTCAGATTTGTATCTCGAGGGTTTATAAGGAGGAGAGGGCTATTCCTTGACTTGTTCTCTCCTGCACCATATTTGGCTCCAAGATGTGGACACATGCTGTGACATGAGTGAGGTTTGGCTTCATTTTGTACTCTTCTTTTCCTGCTCACGATCTTTCCTCACACACTGTGAGATTGCAGGAGCAATAAAACCAGCCTATGTAGAGATGAAAGAGGTATCTATTCCCATGGTATCTCAGAGGGTCTGACCTGTGTAGATAATACGGAAAAGTGAGAAGCAAGAGGAGGAAGGAGATGGGGGGAGGTTAAGGGCTGAGATACCCCAAGACATGCTTCAGAAGGTGGAGTGTTGCCTAATGTTGCCTTCCATGTCTCCTCCAGGGCACTCATTCTGGTGACCCCTTTACACATCTTTTGCTGCAGTTATGGACATTTGTGTCAGTACTGTGTCAGCACGGTGGCTGCTGTCCTTGCACTGCTGACAGAGGGAAAGCAACGCTGGTGCCCATGAAGCAGGTGGCTGCACAGGACACTGGGCAATATGCTATCCACGCTGGAACACCACAGAGGCACCATCAGAGGATTGGTCTTCAGGTCTTCTCCTTCTGAGGCTAGCAGTACACAGATCAGGAAAAACGAAGTTATGCCAAGGTTGAACAGTCTTGAAAATGTTTTTGCTTCTGATCAAATCCAGCCGAAACTGGTGGCACAAAAGATTCCCATCTCTGGTAATTGGGTCAAGGCATTTTTGACTGCTGCCTATCGTACCCTGCCACTCCAAAAATGAGACAGGCCCTGCCTGGAGGAAAATGGATGGCTGTCTGCATCAAACCATCAGGAATGTAACCACCAGCATATTGAAAAGGTTTTGCATGTAAAATACTCAGCTTTGAAGAGCAAGGCCTGAACTCTTTAAGACTAAGATGGTTCTGGATTTGGCTGAAGTTCAGAAGCTTGTTTTCTGTCTGTACAAATAAACCCTTGGAAGTCCAGTCAAGACATTCCTAAAACAGAGCTTCTTACAGTTTAAAATTAATAGTCAGTAGTAAGTCATTATGATTTTACGTAATAAACCAGCTATAAGGGTTTGCAGCCAGTTCTTAAACTTCCAGGAACTGTGCTGTGGGATATAATGTTTCTATAGAGATCTTTTGTTGTGCCACAAAATAGGTCTACAAATGTACAGCAGGGTGTCCCCTCTTCTACGATCCTTCTTATATCTCTGCCACATATTACAGTGGTGCCTCAAACAGCAAGCCCACATCTTCCAATAATTGTATTTTCTAAAGACTTATTCATGCCTTCCAAAAAGATGGATAATAGATAGAAAAACAAGTTGAAATTTTCAGGTTTTGGAGGAGTAAAATCTCAGTTTTACAATTGCTGCTTTTTTTTCCTACACTGATACTTGTATTTTACCTTTTTTGCTCCTGAGCATACAGCTTCACTGTATTTCATGTTCATATTCTACTTTGAGTTAGAAAAAAATCTAAGATTTAGGGATGAAAAGGTATTAGGAAATATTATGTAGTACCATTCACTCAGATTTAAAATAAATAGCAAGCTACTATAACATACTAAAATGGAAATAGATTTGAAGGGGTTTTTTACAGGAATAATTTTTTTGTTGGAAGCTGAAGGAACTGGGAGGGTGTCATAAACAAAGCTAATTTCTTTAAAAGGTAAAGAAAATCAGAAGAAAAATCACACATACAGGATTATCGATACACAACACTTTTATAATGAGCTGTATCTTAAAGCTGCTAAAACCAATAACAGAAGCTGTGAGAATATTCCTTCAAATGACCAAATTTCTTCACTAAAATCATTTTAATGGATTTCTGTAGAACTTCTGGATGATCTTCTGGGTTAAGTTAAAACAAACTGTACAACATTTTGCCGGAGAGAATTGTTTAAAGAAACACTGCAATTTTCATTGAAAGCGCAAAGCACTTTTCAAAACAATTTTAAATGTATAAACATGAACTCTCTTGCATTGAAAGTTTGGCTTAAAGGAGTAAGTGAACTGTGAATAAGACCACATTTTATTCTGATTTTTTTGTCCAGACACAGTTAATCAAAACAGTGAACTTTCTTAATCAATGACTTAAAACACCCTTACCATTTTCTGCAGATCAAGAATTTTTCTGCAAATTATAATGAAGAGAAAAAAATAGGTTCCCGAACTGCCAGAACAACGCCAGAACAAATTAAAGATTCAGAATCCATACAAAGAGTATTAGATTTCAATTATTCTTTTTTTCCAACAGTACGGGGGAATATTATTTCTATAAAGAAATAAATCGACAGTTTCCAAACAGAAGAATTGCTGAACAAAAGAAGCTGATCTTGCAACATGTTCATTGAGAAGCCATTAACGTGCTTCCCCATTTAAGACCAGCTGGCACATCATAGAAGACTTTAATGAACATTCTGATTCTAATTATTCCCTTGGGGTTCTCCATTGACCGCAGGACAGTTACACAAGGATGAGATTTGTCTTCTTGTTAGAAACAATTCTGTTTATAAATATGTCTTTAATTTTGGTAGAAGCTGCGTGGATTCTTCACTCTTTCTAAGTAGACCACTATGAGTACAAAGCTGAGTTATTTGTTCTTTGTTCAGCTGCTGCTTAATTAGGCTTCTCAGTTCTAACCAAGCTTGTTATGGAGCTCACCTGTTGCTGGGCTTGTGTTATAAACCTAGCTTTCATCACAGGCTCACATGGTCTTGTTTGTTTGCATCCACAGCATGCTTCCTATGGTTTTCTAGATGCAAGAGACCAAATTTGTGGCTTTCAAAATGTAGGTTAACCTAAGGGAGAAGGGCATAGTCTTATGTGACTTCTTTTTATTCAGCTGCGATTTCTGATTTCACATAAACTGGAGACTCCATGCAAAATTAACTGGGAACAGACCAGCACAGATTAAGATCACAGTAAACCCTCCCATTAAAACCATCCATCTTTGTGTTAGCCATACATCTTCACGTGTCAACCTAACCTGTGATCACATTCACAGCAAGCAGCTGTGATTTTACAAAGAGACTTCTCAGTCACTTGAGGAATGAGTAGCAAGAGCTGTTGAACTTGTAGAGTTACACAAATTCCTATCTCTATGTCAGGAAGCTTGTTAATGTATCAATAAGTGTGGCAGACGGATTTCACACTCTGCCACATGCAACAAATAAGGAAAGGTGGGGAGAGGAAGGCACGTGGGAGAAGAGCCAGCGTTACACCTTCTCCTTTAGGGGAGAGTGAGTCAGAAATTTTTGCCTTCCATACATCCTTGCTTTGAAGTGGTTCATTTTGGCTTGATTTCACCATGCAGGAGGCATTGCAAACCAGCGTCTGTGCTGATACTGTCAGCCCTCCGGTGGGGAATGAATCTGGTGTAGACAGCCACCACAGCACTGCCCAAAACGTGTTAAAAAACATCAGTCATGGGGATTACACAATGTATTTCATAGCTATTTACATGCAGAAACCTCACCAGCTGGGTTAATCTTGTAGAAGCAAGCACAATTAGATGATATTTTATATGTATTATAAAGGCTGAGCCACAGGGCTCTGCGCCAAGCTCCGCTCTCATAAACAGCACCGTAAATCCAGAGCAACTCCCTCAACTTCAGTGGAGATTACATCAAAGCTGAGCCAGGATTCGTACTCTAGGTTGCTTCTCACTGCCTACACACAGCCTACTATGTTGCCTAATCTGAACCCTGTCTGTCTCATTTCTGGCACCTTAAAGGAACAGTTACCAAACACACACATATAGAAGTATTTATGTATACATATATAGATGTAGTGTGGATTTTTAGCAATGCTGGAAATAGTAATCTGACACCAAGAATTTACTAGTATGTCACCTACATGACGTTCACACACACATTTATAGATTTTATAGATGTGTGTGTGACCCCTAAAGAAAAGGAAGAGAAAGGGAACCTTAGCAAAACAACAGAGAGGGAGATGATAGGGTGATTGCAAGGTTGTCCTTCCAAACTTACAGTAGTGACAAGCAACACTCAGGATGACTACACTGGGGGAAAATAAGTGTTATATGGTGTGTTTTGGACCTTGGATATGACTTTCAGTCACTTTTCCTGTTTCCTAATGTAGTTCTTTAATGAGGATATTCTGTGGCTTGGGTAGGCCAGTCACACAGCAAGAGCTTACAGAGAATCTATTTTTAGTTGAATTTCCTAAAGATATCTGGCTGTTCACCTGATTACAGGGCCTGGGGATCTGTCCATCTTTCTCCTTGTCCTTCTCAATGATTTTTGGCTGGTTGCAGCCATATCAAAGAGAGATGTAGAATTCTTAAATACATTAAATTCCTACAGGTTTTCTGACCTTTTGTGACTGGGTGGAGGAGAAAGACTTAAAATGGTGTTGTCACTGTGAGCTCTGAGCTCTGTTACCAGACACTGAAGGAAGCCACCCAGGAGGAGAAGGGAAGTTTAAATATTCCAGCCATAGGAAATGCTTCCATCAGTATGAGTCGCAGAATATCATTAGTCAGTGAGGCACAAATAACCAGAGCTCATTGGGTCTTCTGCTCAGGGAACTGTTTCTTAAAACAATGAGAAATATGATGCTTCAACCGCAAAACCTGGTTAGGAGTAGAAGGTTAAATCTGAAAGCAGTTTTACGAAATTGCCCTAGTTTTTCAATAAATCTCTAGTTGTTTTCTAATTGGCAGTGACCCTTTAATAGCTGCTTTAAAAATCTGCTCTAAAATGGTGTCATTAATTTGTTCTGTGTGTTGAATTCCCTTTCCTTAGGGTCTTTAAAAGTGAATTTTTGGCACATTGTAGTACCTTGCATAGGAAGCTCGAGCCAGCTCTGAAAGGTTTGTTGTGGCTGGGTTTTAATCTGGAGCTTTCCAGGAGCCTTACAGATAAAACTTAGACTTAAATATGACATCTGAAACCCACACCCACCTTAGCAGATACAATTCATATCTCTTGATGAGCTGATCCCTGAGAAGTCTACCATTCCCTGTGGAAGTTCATTGAATCCAGGACAGCCCATCGCACCCTCTGCCATGGCTCAGCATCCACTTAAGACGAAAGGACCAGGCCAGTTCTCAAGATTTCGAAGAAACTCTTGAAAACAGATATCCTAGAGTTTGAGCTTGCAGCTGTCTGGGCAGTGGCTGGGAAATACGAACTCCAGCTTTGTGCCTCCTTGCAGCTGTTAACTGTAGAGTTTAAAGCTGACATATTAGGCACCAAAGACAAACAAATCATGTGCATTTAATTTAGTATTCAACTAAACAAATTTAGAGTTCCAGTGGCTCATCTTCAGATGGAAAAACAGCACACCGAAAACGTTAGTTTTCGAATGCCAGCAGGTCTCACAGAGAATTTGAATCCAGGTGTCACAGATGGCAAGCACTGCCAATTCATCCATTGGATCCTTGATGAGGATGTACTGTGCTGGTATTTGGAAAAGAAATGTTCATTTAATTTCCAGAAAGTCAAACTTTCTAAACTGCAAATCTATTGATACAAGCTTAATGCTTCCAGTCAATACTGATAAGTTTTCTTGGCTGCTGAAAGAGACCCTTTCTGGAGCTGCACCTCCAGATCCCTCCCATTTCCCACAAGACATGCCTTGCTCACATCCCTAATCACTTCAATCACAGAGATGTATATTTTTGTAAGGCCTTTCATGACACATTGCACTGCTCTACAGACATGCTTTCTGCCTATGCTGAAATCCTGTGGAGAAAGGGGAAAGGAGGTTCTCTGAAAACAAACAAAAAACAAGCAAGCAAATAAAATGTCCTATTGACACCTTGCCATGACAGCGCTGCATGTGTTTGCTCTCCCAGGCAGCCTGCGGGCTAAATCAGCCATGCAGTAAGCTGAACTGATTGCTCTCCTACCACCTTTTCCAGCAGTGGCAAGCAGCCAAAGCCCATGCCTTATCTGTTGCACCCTGCCCTTTGCACTCACAGGGGATGTCAAGAGCAGCATTTCCTAGAAGACATTGTGTGGGTGCTCCCCCCAGCATTCTCAGCCAGCCAACGGGCTCCAGGGGCTGCTGGTCCCAGCAGAGCATGGTGACTTTGCCTGTGCTCCACCTCTCCTCACCAAATGCAGAGCATCTTTAACCTGCCATGGTGCCAGAGCGGGCAAGGCTCAGGCTCCCCAGCCATGCCAAGCACTTCCTTTTGGATGGGGAGCAGCAGCAGCCTCTCCTGCCTGGGGATGCCTTGGCCACTGGCTGCTGGCTGTAGTGTTGCTCATTTTCCCAGCAGCATGCATGGCTGGAGTTATGACTATTTCTACTTGCTTGAGGATGAAACCCTAAATGTACAATTTCCTGCCCTTAAGGCCTTGGCTTTCAAGGATATTTCAAATGTGGGCTTCTTACTCAAATGAAAAGAGGAATAAGTGCCTAAATCTTGCTCAGGTACTGAGTTTAGACTCTACTTATCATTTTCCAAACAATCCCTCTTAAGCTAGGATACTTAACAAAAACAGGCTTATTCAGTTCTATGTACACAAGCCAACTAAAACTGAAACCAGAAGACAGCAGTAAGAAAAGATCCCGGATCTGGGAGGCAAAGGCCAAATTAGCTGTGGTGTATTAAAAGATCTGATAATACATACAAAGCAAAATGTTTTTTAGATGATCTGCATCAATAGGGAAGACTCCTGTTGTTCCTTAGCAGAGCAGGAGGGTAATTAACCTCTTGCTGTGCCATTCATTAAGGCTGGAACGCATTGTGAATAAGGAAAAGAAAAGCAGTTCTGACACTTTTAACTGACGATGTTTTTTTAATGACACTAGCTGGCCTGACTTTCAGATGTTCAATAGACTTGTGCAGGGTTGAGTGGAGGTTGCTTCATAATTGTAATGGTACTGCAAAGTAAATGAACGCAAAGTTATGTGAAACCAGTGGAATGTGGTACTCTGAGTTACCGCTAAGTTACACTTATAGACTATATCTAAGAAACACGGAAACTGGCTGATTTCAAGATAAAAGGGTGTTTAAAAATGGTTCTTTGGAGCTCCTTCTCAGGCTCGTGTTTTGATGTTTCTTTTTCACCTAGTGCCTGCCGTGCCAGCCTTCTCCAAATGCAAATCATGTTTGAATTCTGAGTTCTTAGTACTGTTTTTCATTTTAGTAATAGAGTTCATTTGGATTTTGTCTGGTTTCTGCTGCGCTAAAACTACATGAAGCTGCCAGTTTTTTAGTGGATGAACCTAACAAAAACTATCAACATTTACAACATTCACAACACTTAACATTTACAACAAACAGATCAGAAACTTAAGTAAACATGTAGGATCCTGCTTATGATTATCTTGACAGTGAGTCTTCTGAGTTAAAGCAGGCCAAGAGCAAACCCCAAAGAAGGTGGTGTCCACAAAATGTAGGCTTTAAATAAAAGTTAAGGATCTACTTGTAATTTAAGGCCCCTCGGAGCTTTTCCTTTATTTTGTTTAATTCAGGAGTTCAGTTTCTTAATTCGTCCTAAAGAAATAAAAAGCAAAGGGAGGAACTGCTCCATCTACACCCTGGCATCACACTGGAGTTCAGGATCACTGGCAACTTGTTTTAGTGAACAAGGAAGAGGTTTCTACAAAGCAGGCGATAATCCCCACCCGCTTTCTGCAGTGGGCGCCACCAGTCCTGGCGCCACCCCATCGACATCTACACCATCTCCTGTGCTGCCAGACAAAGAGGACAATGACAACCTTTATTTTCGTGCAAGTTCTACAGACAGAGCTTGCAGAAGATGCAATGTGAATGCTACCCCAGCATGTCCACTTGCCCCAGGGGAAGAGGCAAAGTGCACCTTTGGCAGGAGAGCAGGGTGTCCCTATGGTGGGACAGCGGACAGATGGCAAACAGCCCACTGACACAGCATGTAGAGAGCTCATACCTGCCAAACCACCTGCCCTTAGGTGTCCTGAGCTACTTCTAATGAAATGGTCACTTGTGGAAAATAACCTTTATGCTGGAGTGCATTCAAACCAGGAGGGTTGAGACCATCCCAGCTGAAAGGCAGCAAGAATGCTGTTTCACCGGGTGGACCAGACTGGCTCATACCAGGCAGGCAGTCCCCCTGCAGCAGGCAGGTCTCCTGGAGCCCTGTGTCCTCACCCTTTGCACCCTGCCATCCTCATGGAAAGAGGAGTCCTCACCTTCCAAACCATGATGTAGCAGAAGGGCACATCTGAAGTGTTTATGTGGGGAACAAAAGGTTCCTTATACCTTGACAGCAGGGCTGCCTTCAAAGCCCTCGTTCAAACAGAGCTGTGTTTATCGAATTCCTCTGCGCTGAGTATATACATGCCTGAGATTTTAATTCTTTCATAACTGTGAAACACTTGGTCGTATTTCTATCGGAGGTATCAGGATGGGAATTATTAGATATTGTGCAAATTTTGGTCTGTTCAGATCAAGACTGGTCAAATATCAAGTATGTGAGACTTCAGAGGTTCCCCAAGCTGAGAGACTCAGGAGGAGGGAAATCTCTTCTCCCCGGTGGCCTGTTTTGTGACAAAGTGTGTCATAAAATCTCAGACATGGAATAAAAAAGCCCACATATTGCTTTTGATAACTACTCACCCTCAGGCTTTCTGAACAGATGGGAGCACTAAACACCAAAATTCTTCAGCTTACAAACTGGCAAAAGGCCCGGCAGTGCTGCTAACAGAAGGAGTTGTACGAGCTCTTCATTATTTACAAATTGAAATTCTTCTGGAAAGAATTACTATAATATGTAGGACACGATCCCAGGGTTTTGGCAAAATACATTAGTAATGTGAGCTATTGATCCTAGGAATTAAATTAGATCTTGGAAGGTTAAAGTGTGATGCTGTCTAATGTATCAGGAACTTTACCTCCAATGGAAAGTTGTTTACACCTGTTGCGAGTGCTTTGGTTAATACATGAAAGGCGGTCTTTCCACAGGGGAATAGGCCAGCAGTTCCTGTCAAATGGTGCCTCTGGAAATCAGGTGAGATGTTCTGGGCTATAAGAGTGATTATGTCACTGCTACACGCTGAAATGCTACATCTACTTTAGCTGCTTCAGCCCATTTTTTGCCAAGCACAATCTTTTGGTCTCAAATATCTCATTGTGGAAACCTCCTGCAAATAATTCAAAACTTAGAAAGATGTTGATCAAAAGAATATTTGAAGAGGTGGGGCCTTTTGCTTCTAGGTACTGTAAAAACAGTTTACTTCTAAGGATAACTGTATCATATCAAATTAGACCTGCTTTAGATACTGCCTTTGTAGCACATAATCAAACAGGGTTTTGAAACAGTAGGAATTAAACGGTGAGAACAGAGGGCTCAGCTATACAGAGTCATTTCTGTAATTTCAGAAAACTAAGGAGCTCTGGGTTCTGATGGCAGTGGGAGCTGGGAGCTGCCAATTCCGGCAGCAGCGAGGCAGCAAGAAGACCTGCGGGGAAGGGAGCAGGAAGCATTGTGCAGACATTTCCTGCTTCCCAAGGAGTTTCTGCCAACACACTTCATCTCTAATTTGGGAAGGGAGGATGCCATCTGGCATACTGGCTTTAAAGGGAGTATGTCCACAGTTTATGTTGCAGGCGGCAGCTCCAGTGGGTCAAAGCAAAGGGAGACACCCAGGAGCAGATTCGATGAGTGGTAGATTCCTGTTTGCCAAGTAACGTCCCTTCCCATGACGTACCCATCAATTGGAAGTGGATGCATCTCTCTCTGAAATACTTTTCTCTTTAAACTTTCTCTGGCACTCCTATTGTTTCCTTTAAATGTTTTGGTGTTGACAGTTGTTTTGTTGAAAAATTCCTGTCCAGCTCTGCTCAGTATCCCTTCCTTCAGTAAGCTGCCAGTGCTCTCTGATTTACAAGGCTTACCGCAGTCGCATAACAAGGAAACTTGCAATATGAATCAGTGATATATAAGTGTCTCCCAGAGGATGCAAGTGATGGAAATCCCAGTTACTGGTTATTATTGGACCAGTGGGAGCTTAGGGCTGGGAAAGAGATCATCTTACCAGTCTCACTGTAGTAAACAGAGCCCCTTCTTTGCTCCCCCGAAGCCAGTAATTGAAATGGCAGTTATTTTCAGGCCCCAATTTTGGGACCATCCACATGGAGTAAGAGTCTGAAGCATTCAGATTATGGTGCAGTCTTTAGCTTTTGTAGGCTTTGAGTCAGAACAAGCTCTCCAGA
Source organism: Ara ararauna (assembly GCA_028858755.1). Taxonomy (NCBI): domain Eukaryota; kingdom Metazoa; phylum Chordata; class Aves; order Psittaciformes; family Psittacidae; genus Ara; species Ara ararauna. The sequence goes on along the minus strand of CM054376.1, from coordinate 118,204,807 downwards.
AGGCAGTCAAACTGTGATTACTGCAATGCACTTCAGGAATATCCAAACCAGCTTTAGCCAAGAAGCAAAAGCACTGATTTTTTGCAAGAGTTGTGCAAGCTTCAGCTGAAGCCTGCTGTTGCTGTGCTGTGTTTAGAAAGCTAATAGTGGGAAGGAGGCTCAAGAGCTGTATCTTTGGATTGCAGCAAAGGCAGAGTATTTGTTCAGCTGTTCACGTGAAGGTGGGCAGGCTTTTCCCCCTGCTGAGGAGTTTAGTAGATTTCTCACTGTTTTATCCTCTACTCTTCACTACAGAAGATCCTGCTGCTATTTTTTTCTTATCTTTTTCTTTTTTTTAAGGAAATCTTAGATTCCTGCTCCTGCCAGCTTGTCTGTATGGGGCATCAATAAAAAGAACGACTGTGTCAGGCCTGCTTCCATGCACTTGCACTTTTGCTTCGGCCAGATCTCTTTAAAAAAGCAAAGTCAAGTTTTACCAGTGCTCTAAGTAGAAAGAACTCCAAAGGACACAAACTGCTGTCTTTGTTTAACACAAGTATCTGTGGTTTATCTACAGATATCTGCTGGCAGGTCCTGTGGCAGCTGGGTTGCGTTACTCCCTTCTCACCCACCCTCCTGCTGTATTCTTCATTAGCTTAATTCTTTAAATAAATATTGTTCTTTCCCACTGCTGTGAATGCAATTGTCAATCATCTGCCAAGTGGCTTAGGAACTTGAGCCCACTTCCCAAGATGTGCAAAAGCTAAAGGCCCTGGCCTGGGCTGCCTTTACACCTGCTGCAAGCACACAGGTAAGAAATGGTGCAAACAGAGGGATCTTTATTAAGAAGGGAACACGCTTATCAGTCTGGGAAAGCACAACACAAATTACATTGGCAAATAGAGTCGAGCGCTTCTTGTTTTTTTACAGTAGCAGCCAGTGCTCTCCCAGCCCCTATCTTAGCTGCCACTGAAAACAGTCCCTTGCACCAAAGTCCTTACAAGGGAGACACAGAGCCCTGGAGCAGCCATTACAGCTTCAAAAGGAGCTGCTAGCCCCAGCATATGAGGTCTTGGGGGCCATCTGTTCTCTCAGGACACAACTTCATGGACAACAATAATGACTTCATGTGGCACTAGCTAAGCTGTGAGTAAACAGCTCATGCAAATAAAACCCCATTGCAGCACCTCTCTAGGGAAAAAAAGAGTTTTAAGATGGAGATTGTACTTGCCAGAGCAACATGAATTTGTTTAGAAGAGGATTTGTGTGTTTTGGAAGGTGTTTTCCTCCTTTTGAGGAGTAGATACCAAACAACTCTGTGTTCTCCAAAAGGAGGTAACAGCCATGGACCTCTCGGATCCAGTACCAAGGGCAATCCAGCAGCTGAGCTGCCATGGAATAGGGCAGGAGTACGTATATGCCGACACACACGTGCGCTTTCATGCGTGCATCAGGCAGGGGACTGCCAGAGCTTTCTCTGAATGATTTCAGCAGAGTGTTTTGATTTCTACAGTCTGACACATTCCAGCCATTTAATGAGAATCTGGTGATTTTTACCAAGCTCACATTTAGGGAATTGAGCAGACCATTTTCCTGTGGGAACATCAGTCCTGTACCTTGCACGGAAATGGCATGAAGTCGCCCTTAATTTCTATTATTTACTTTCTTAAATCCAGGATCTTGCAGAACACAGGGAAGTGAAACAAGGTGATATATAGCTTACAGAAAAATGTGAAATTCTTTTCAAAGGCTTGACATTGAAATGCATGCCTGAAACTCACTGTTGCATGAGCTAATATCAGGCAAGTGAAAGCAACTGGCTGTGAACAGAGACAAATTTCTGTTAAAAATATAAAATCCTTTCTGCAGTCAGCAACAGCACTGTGAGGTTATTTGTCAGGCTCTCACCGTGCTGCATTATTATGAATTGTTTTCAGGCAGAAGATCAGTAAAATTATATCTGACTTGTCCAGATGCCAGCAGTGTTCAAGAAGTCACGATTTCCAGGAAAAAATGATGATTTCCAGGAAGAGAACATGGTCTCTGTCACCTGCAGAACCATGAGTTGTCAGTGGCTCCCAACTGTTTTGTAAGAAAGGCTTACTGAAGAAAATGGACAGTATTATATGCTTTCCCTTCCACCCCCAAAATGTTGCCCCTTTCTTTCCTGCCACTTGTCCTTAGTGCTGCTGCTACCACCCCTCCTCTCTTCTTCTCTGGCCACCCAACACAAGGTTCCCCCCACATCCTCCCCTCCTTTTGTCATTGCCTCTCAGAGGAGATCCAAGTGAGAGCTCTGTCAGTGGTTTTCAGCTGGCATCTGCCCAGATGTTGTTGGAGAGATGACTTGGCAGCATGCATTTTCTCCCTCTACCTGAAGATGCTGCAAAATACTGACTGGGTTCTCACTACGTAGTTTTATCTGTTGAGATGTATGCCTTTCACATACTAGAAAACACGCATTTTTCTAACCACTGAGGACTGCAAATAAATGTTCTCAGGTCTGAATGTGTCATTAGACTACCTTGATGGTATTGCATTTACATCCACTAGTTCCCAACAGAACAGAGGTCACTAAAATAGTGAGGAAAACATGAGGAAGGAGTCTGAAAAAATCTGTAGTTGATTAAAAAAGAATCTGAAACAGCACATTTCTAATGGTGGTGGAGGAGATGTTTGAAGTTTGCCACAGGATTAATTTTGATTATCTTGTTTCACTAAAACTTTTTATGAGTTTGTATAACAGCAGAGATGCACAGCTTATTTTCAGCAGATTCATCTCAAATCTTATTACAAGAATCGGGTTTTTTTAACCCTCTATAAACAGATGATGTTTATGAAATACCTCTTAAAGTTCTCTTTTAGGTCCTTTTTATTATTAATTCTGCTCACCTTTCACTTGAGCACTTTAATAGAAAGCTATTCTTTCATGAAGAAACATCTTGACTGCAACTGAACTGAAGTCCATTGGTGACTGCGAGAAAATGGTTATTGTATGAACCTTTGGACAACAGGCAGCCCCACAAAAACCAGCGTCACAGGCCGAGTTACGACAAAGCGTGCTTTTAAAACTCGCTGGGGAAACTGGGTTAGTCAACTGAATTGGTAGCGGCACCCTGTGGCCAAAATATAGACTGCACATTTTAATAGCACGGAGATTTCACAACACCAATTCCAATGTACTCGCGTCCACCGGGTAAAAAGCTTTCGTACAGGCTCAGGGAGACATTAGCAAGGGGAAACAGCTTCCAGCCTCTCTCGTGAGTACTAAAAGAGTTAGGCATTGAGTATCTAATTACCCTTGTAATACGCCCTTTTTCACTGAAACAGCTAAATATATACATCTTTTTCTAACATCATTTTCCTGTTCAACTGCTGCAGTTGCCATGGGAGAGTTATATGATGATTTGTGGGAAGGAACGTGATTCTTATAATTGCAAATAGGAAGCAAAATATCTGCAGTGAGCTCCTGGCTATATATAGTCTATGCTATAGCACACACTCTAATATTCCGTCTTTGACAGGGAATTTCTGTTTACACGTGTGTCTGTGCATAATTATATATATGTGTGTGTGTGCATGTATTTTGTAGGAAAACAAATAAGCAGACCCAGAATATCTATCAATACCAAGAGTTCATTATCCACTGGTCCGTGTTGCTCATGATTTAAAAGCTGACATGAAGTTGTGCAATGTTAACACTTTACGAGTCAGTGTTTGTGGAGGAAACACTGGGCCTGAAATACCAGCCCACTGAATGCATCCATCCCACGTAGGCACAAGGGCAGCTGATGCTCATGCTCCTCTGCAGACTTCACCCACCGGTCAGGGTAACAGGGCAACTAAGCTGTAATGCACTGGCTGTGATCTGTGTTAACTGGAGATGTGCTAAGTGTCCCTTATGTGTGGGTAGGAAGGCTCTTGCTGCTGTATCTTCCCTGCAGCTGGCAAAACTCTCATGGACTTCCTTGAGACATTGGTCTCTCACTGCACGGCCTTGGGCCTTCAAATTGAGCCCCAAGACCCTTTCAGGACCCCTCAGGGCTGAACCCTGTGGTGGGCACCCTGTGGGTGCTTGTCCAAGAGGGCACTTACTCTGACAGTAAGAGCTAGAAACATCTTGCTATAATAGTAAATGTATTTCTAAATACTCAGCTACATCTTTTAGTGCACCACATAAAAGTAAAATAACAGTTTCTAGGCAATGTACGCTCAGTACTTACATGAAAACCAGCAACACCCCCTTCACACAAGATTATAAACACAGGTTTTGTGAGGTGCAGGCAGTTACAAGTTTGTGGCCACCCATGGCAGTTCATTCGGAGAGATAACCTGATGTGTGGAAAGCTGTGAAGGAGCAGCAGAAAGAGCCATGCATCGTTTAAAACCAGAAAAAGCTGGCCAATGCAGAGAGGCAGTGAGAAGTCACTGAGGGCTCACCACAACCCAGACTTTGCCTGCCGGCTTGTGGTCATAACTGCAGACCACTGCAGCCCTTGCAAAGCCACCTGCGAATCTTAAGGGGAAGCTGCCAAGCACACTCACCATAGAGAGCTTAAAAACCATGCACCAGCAGGTGCTATGTTGTTCTGTCTCTCCTACACCAAGATGAATGCCTGGTGGGACAGTTTCCAACCTGGTTTCTGTTCTAGCTGTTTCTCCTAGTTGTCAGTGTGCCTTCTACCATGCCAGACTTTAGGCACTGGAGAGAAAGATGCCTACTGCTCAACCAGTTACAGATGTGATCCTCACTTTGGTGCCTTGCTCCTCCTTTGGGAACCACTGGCTGAGAGAATATCCTGCAATACAAATGCTGGTTTCCAAGTGGAATGTGCTGGAGTCAGGAAGGAGCAAACAGCTGGAAACATCCCCATCTCTAACTCAGACACCCACCTTCATGGGTACTTTCACAGGCTGTACTGTGAGCTTGCTCCATTTTCACTCTCCATCTGCTGCGCAGACAACTCAGACAGCAGGATGGGACAGGAAACCCTTAGTGATAGTCTCTGAAACAGCCAGAGAAGACCTGGTTCAGCTTATCCGTTTAGGTTCTGCCTGTAAGCACAGGAATAGCCTGTCTTGGGAGGCAGAGGACTCTTCACCATTAACGACTCTTAAAAGAGGAGAGAGAAAAATCTCTTGAGAATTATTTACTTGTAGCTGTTCCTCCATTATGAGAGAAAGGATGGACTAAAAGATCTTTAAAAGTACCACTGAGCCCTATTGTATGATCTCTAGTTGTGGCTGAAATTTTCGGTCTCTGGAGATCTCTGACTGACATAAATAAAAATCAAACCCCAAAAAACCCCACAACCCCACCCCCAAAAAGCCAAACCAAAAAAACAAGAACTAAAAAAAATATCCCAGTACCCCAAGAATAGTGCTACTTTCTTGCAGCAAATGTATCCTTATCCTCTTATAAGTCCATTAAATACACAAAAATATCTTCTGATTAGTTGTGGTCAATTAAAAAAGTACTGATTAATACATGACATAAAAGAGGATTCACATCCCTTTTTCACACCTCAGTAACTGCTGTCTTTCATATCTGAGATAATTCTTCTACCTTTAATAAATATGCATTAGTGGTATATTTTCTCATCAGTTTTCCCAGGCAATAGTATAAAATGCCCTGCCTGCAAAATCTTAACCTTATTTTGCCTTACTCAAGCTTAGTGGCCCCTGCAGCTGTCATATGACAAGGGACCTTCCCTTTTCTCACAGTGGTAATAGAGAAGTCAGCATCCCCAGGTGGACTTGCAAGCGATTTTTCCTAATCCCTGTAAAATGCAGGATGTTCCAATAGCATGAGAGAGTGAGAGCCGCTTTCCCCACTTTCCTTACAACCAAAAAATAGTCTGAAGGGGGCGAAGTAATGATAAATACAGGGAACCGCTACAGAATGAGAGAGAGAAGCAAATGTCATTCTATCATCATACAGGATGTTACTGACCTGAGTTTGGGATGAGGATATGAAACATGAATGCATAACACATCCTCCCCAATAAATGGTGCCATCCCTATACACACATAAACAGCCATCTCCCTCTTCTAATTATTCATTATTCATGTGTACTCAGGGCCAGTTATTTTCAGCAAGATAGAGTCAGAATATCAACTGTAAATTTGGTGGGATGCTGTGGATCTACCCAGGCAAGACCAACTCTGCCTGTCATTCCTAACCAAGGTTTACATTCCTAAATACTGCCCTGTGAGACTTCACTTTCCTGACATTTTCTAATGTCAAATCTGAACCTTACTCACTGTAGTTTTCCTGTCATGCAATCAACCGCAGACAAGGGGAACAAACAGTTTCCTTTCCTGTTGCATAGCTGAAGATCACTGCAGCCCTTCTCAGTTTACCCTTTCCTCTTTTCCTCTGGAGAAAAATTAATTCAAAACAATTCTAAGTAATTCAGTCTTGCCTTCAAAGGCCCATTCTGGTTTTCATTGCTTTCCACTGGTTCTCCTCCTTATTGGAAGGGTGATGCCCAAAAGCAGAGGCAACATATCAGCGGCAGCCTTGCTGTGCAGAAGGATTGCCTCATGCTCTTACAGGCAATATTTCTGCTTATACCGAAGTTTGTCTCCATGTGATTTTGTACAAAAGCATGATGCTGTTGACTTCTGTTCTAGCTTGTGTTAGCATACCCCATGGATCCTTTTTTGCAGAACTGTGGGTTTCCTTGTTTGTCCCAGTCTTGCGCCTGTGACACTGGTTGTCTCAGTTACGTGTGGAATGTTCTGCTTTCAAGGAACTTGCATCATCTTTCCAGCCCTGGGCTTTACAGCCAAATAAATTATGTGGGGTTTTCTTTTCCTTTATTGAATTTCATTCTATTTTCCCCCCAGGTTACTTCTCCAATTTGTAAAGAACATTTTGAATCATAATCTTGTCCTCCAAAATATTTGAAGCCCCTCCCAGCCTTGGGGTTGCCAACGCTCATTGCAAACAATGACCCCTGGAGGCTTTTTGAACATAGCTGTTAAATGTTGACTTTTTGCTGAGCTGCATCACCTATGGATCAGCTCTGGAAAGTATTTTCCTTAGCTTGGATTAAGAGACTCAAAGTAACTGGAAAAGGGAGAGACTTTATTTACTACTACTCTTCTAAAAGAAGAGACATCTGGGCTGGCAAATGTTAATCCAGAGCAGTACTGCAAAGATTGTATTTCTTACAGCTCTTCCCTGTGTAAAAGCAAGCTTATTGTTTTGCTCTTTGAGCCACTATCTGGCCACCACACACTTTTGTACCAGATCTAGTTCTTGAACTGTGTTTTTGAATCCAGACGCAGCTGCATACATGATTTTTTAAAGACAATGATTCAAAGGCTTTTTGTGCAAGCTGTGACACTATCAGACCCTTTTCAGAACAAACACAGTGAAGGGAAATATTAGGAAAAAAAGAAACAAAGTCATGAAAATTCATATTAAATGTTGGTCCCTGTTTCCCTCAGAGACACCTCTATTCAACAGCATTCAAGGAAAGGATGCAAGCTCTGGCATTTACTGTATGTCACTAATTAAAAACAATTATTGTTGTAATTTAAATGCTTAATTCCACTGCTCTCTGGTGGCAAAGGTAGTGTATATCTTGGGTCCTTGTATCAGCTAAGAGTGAGAACAATGAGGAGATTATTTGATGAAAACTATCTTTGTAGCCTCTGGACACAAAACTGAAAGTTCTCTTGGTTAATTTCATTAGCTTTATTAATTTGGCTAGCTTAATTAATTTGGCTAACTTCATTAATCAGACTTCCATTAAAACCAATGCAAAAGAAAACTAAGTACAGCTTTTATGTTGATAATGATCTTTTAAAAAATCATCATTAAAAGATCATTCATACTCAGACAACTTTGAAAACTATTCTCTGCAGGAATTGGGATTTTTTACATGCCAAGCTCGTCTTTCACTCTGTTCTTTTTGATTCCTCTCAGATGACCATAGAAGAAAAAAAAATCAGCTTGTAGATCACAGCCTGCAGGCACTGCAGCATTGAGCTAGCTTGTCTGCCTCTAATGTCCTGTCTCCATGCAAAAGTCTCTTCAGCACAAAGGGGGAAGTGAGACAGAGATACATGAAAAACAATTGCCAGAATGACAATTAAGGAGTTAAATTTGGGTCAGCTTTTACCTTTCCTTGAAGATTTGCTCACAGAAACCAGTCATGGAGTCAGGGAGGAAAAGGTCAAGCACCAGCAGTGAAAGATCAAGACTGGTCTGAACACCAGAATAGTTTTCACGTTACCTCCTGAGTAGAGTTAACATCTTTCATTGCCTTCCTACATACAGTAAATTGCAAAGTTATTTTTTCCCTGATAAGCCATTCATTTCACAGCTTAACTGCATAGAACTTAAACTTTGGGAAACAATACAGTTATTTTTCTTTCTCTCCCCAACAGTATTTCAAAAGATACAGGTCAGTATGCAAGGAGAAGTAGATACATATGTAAATAGGTGCTTAGTTACACAGTCCATTAAATGAATACGTACTTGGAAAAATATTTTGGATTTTATGCCAAAATCAATTTTATTTCCATGCATTTCTCTGTATTAACCTATCTAGTGCCAGTGCATTGTTTACATCTTTACTTACAAAAGAAAAATCCAATATTATTTTCTGCAGCCATGTTTGACTTTAACATAGGTAAGTAGTTTCATGTGTTGAACTGGGTATATGGAGGCCTGTGCTCTTGGCAACAACAGGATGCTGCGGTTGGTGTTTCAGATGGGATCTCTCCTACAGTTAGAGGCTTTGCTCCAGGATGATAGGGCTGTAGGACAGTAGGACTCCCAAGCCGAAGGAGGAAAGATGCATGAAAGAAACTGGAATTTCTGGCACATGAGAGATTGTGGAGGAGGTTTTTCACAAACTGCCCTGGCAAAGCAGGTTTGGTAGGCTGTCATCTTTTAGTCCACATACTAGAAAGGATGCAACATTTGTGTTACAGTGCTGAAGGATAGACTTGGAATACTATCTGAGCTTAGATTCAACTGATGCAAGTGGGTCTAATGGTAAACAAAAGTAATATTTCATATTGTAAGTGACTGACAGGAATAATGTAAAGGTATTTTAATACTTTGGAAACTATATATAATTAAGGCTTAGAATCATAGAATAGTTAGGGTTGGAAAGGGCCTTAAAATCATCCAGTTCCAACCCCCCTGCCATGGGCAGGAACACCTCACACTAAACCATGCCACCCAAGGCTATGTCCAACCTAGCCTTGAACACCACCAGGGATGGAGCATTCACAACTTCCCTGGGCAACCCATTCCAGTGCTTCACCACCCTTAGAGTAAAGAATTTCTTCCTTATATCCAATCTAAACTTCCCCTGTTTAAGTTTGAACCCGTTACCCCTTGTTCTATCACTACAGTCCCTAATGAAGAGTCCCCCAGGATCCCTGTTCCTTTGTATTTCATAGCCTTTACTACCCCTCTCTTAAAGTTAACAAATATTCCTATTTATCTGCTACAGCAGCATATATCTGTAATTCAATTCAATTCTCAAGTCTCTTTATGTCAGATTATGAAACACTGGCTGTGACCAGATTAACAACCACAACCAAAAGCTGGAGTTATAAATGACAGTAAGTGTGTTTACTCACATCTGCAGTGGGATTGCAAGAAATTAGTATCATTTTGGGAAATCAGAGAAAAGAATGGTGAAAATAAATAGTATTTTATCCATTCAGAACCTATTCTAATCCTGTAACATATGAATATGCAATAATGCTATAACAGCTCTTGCACCAGTTCTGTAATTAAAGCTGAGATGGCTATTCTTTAAAGCAGTCATTCATTTTGTTTGTCCTTGAGGAAGATCACAGCACTCAAAGTTCCCCAACTTTGAGTACTTGGTTGGGTTTTTTTTTCTCAATTCTGAGTATTCTAAGTTTGATTAGAATTAAATTTGATGAACAAATTTTAGCATGCATTTTAACTTTTCTGCAACTCAGAGGTTCTTATTAGTGGAATGAAACAGGCTTGCTTTTCAAATCCTGTTAGGTGAAAATCTCTTGAATTCAGGTACAAAAATCTCTTTTTAAAAGCTTTTTTTAAACTCATCCATTAAAAAGCGTTCATATATCCATTAAATGTTTGCTAAAAACAAATAGGGTGAGGACAAAACTGCATATGAGAAGGGTGCCACAAATAGGAAAATATTTTGGAATTAGGCAGACAGCGAATCTGCAAATGGCTGTGCTGATGCAAGACAGGAGATGGTAGTTTTGTGCTAGAAGCTGTTAATGACATTGATGAGTCTTTAATAAAAAGGTAAACTAAGAAACACTCAAGGCATCTGTGAAAGGGATGTACACATCCCACAGCCTCAGTTCACATCAACAAGACAGTAACAGAGACATACCCAGACTCCTGGGAGGTCAGTCACCATTTCCTTTATCCCTTCTTGGCCCATATCCAGCTGTTTACCACCACAACCCTCTGCTTGAATTTATGTTCTCTTCAGATCTGCCAGCAGAAAAACCTGCACAAACTCTCCTACAGCTGTCTTATTCAAATAGCACGGGCTGGTTTAGGCAGCTTAAATAGCAAATGCGCTGACCTAACAGATTTTATTTAAAATTATTTACTAACCCTTCATATAATTATCTCCTCTGCAGGTGTAAAGGTGGAAAGGAGAAAAATGAAGAGGAGTTTTGGACAGGTTCTTGATAGTTTTCCTTTTCTACTGGCACAGTTATATGCAGCAGACTAAATTTGTTCCTGTTTTACTCAGGGCGTGTTTGTTTCATGCTGAGGAACTGACTTGATGTGGAAGTTTCTGTTTTGTGTTTTGGCTCATATAGCAAGGGCCACTTTATACAGCATTTGCCCTTTTCTCATTTGATCAGAACTGCTCTTCATACCTCCTCTAGATCTTAGGCCCCTCCACCATGTATTACCACTCTCTGAAGACACAGCCAGGTCTGGAGTTTGGGTCACTTTCAAAGGCATTTGAGTTACGCCAAGCACCACCCTTCCTGGCCAGTTTGACATAAGAATGAAGCACTGGAAGGAGCCTTTTGGGTCATAAAATTCCTGCAGGTTTCCATGTCATATACCCCCACAATAAAGTACTGAAATTCCACTCTAGAAGTATTGCCGCTCTCTGTAGGCACTGTTCCTGTTAGAAACTTTTTCAAGGACTATGTTCTGATGGGCAGAACTCACCTCTAAATTTCCAGCCCCACTTAACTGAAGATGGAGTCTTTTAGTTATAGCATGCTAGTCCATTCAAGGGAAGCATTAACCAACATCTGGAGCACTCTGCTAGGTTAGAGATGCGCATGCTTTGCACATAGCCCCAGCATTTCATCAGAAAGGAGCATCATCTTGGGCAAATGGTTCAACATATCAGTGGGACTCCAGCAAAGCAACATTCTCCCTGGTGCCCACAGACATATCACTGACACCACTTCACACAGATCCCGACGGAGTTACAACAACATAGTCCTCAAGCCTTCTCTTGAGATTTAGCTATATTCTGCTCTCTCTTATCTAAAAAGGTACTGCTCCCTTCCTCTCAGCTGCCTCACATCCTTTCCATGGTTCAGTTCCTTTCCCTCAGTAATCCCTAGCATTATCCTCATAGTTTATCCACATTCCCTCTTGTCACACCCACAAAGCTCTTCTTTGCTCACACCCTGGCACCTTTTACTTCAACTGGTGCTTTTTGCCTTTACAGACAGGCAGCACTAGAAGAATGAAACAATGCGCGTACCTACAAAGGATGGAGGGACCTATCACAGCTCTGAGACACCTTTGTGCCTTCCTGATTCTGCATTGCCTTGAATATTCTTGAATTGCAAGACACACTGATACACTAAACCCATCCTCAAGTGACCATAGGTAAAGCTCCCTGTGCTGGGTACTCTTTGTATGCATCCAAATGGCAGAAGCAAATACACCAGCAAATACAAGTTTCAGGCATATTACCATGCTTTGGCCAGTACCACCCAGTCACATCGTTCTGCTCCAGCATGGTACAAGTCAGACAGCACTACCCATGAATCCTACTAGGTGTGAAGGAAAGAAAAGGCGATTAGTATTGTCCAACTCTCATTCCTCTTATTTAATTCATAGAGATATTGTTTTGCTGAATGCCATGAAACAAACTTTTATAATAAATAAAATAAAAAGAAAATACATCCTAGGTAAAACCCAGCTGTTGATATATAGCAGCTACAAAAGTTAAGCTGAGGATGAGAAAAACATTATTTTCAGTTTTATTACCTGTATGACAAGTGTGCCTCCCTGTAATCCTATAATCTTATTTCCCATGCATATAATGCCTTTACTCGCGTGAATTCCCAGAGCTTCCTTGGAAGGTAAGTCATTTTACTTCTTTCATTAATAGAGGGTACAAACATGGGGTTCAGTGAAGGATTTGTCTTGTCCAGTGTTATGTAGGAATTTTGTGGCACAGCCTATCTAGAACTCAGGTTTCATGCTTATATTTCTTGATACAAAATCAATCTTCTCAGTGCCACTTTAATTCAGATTATGAACCTCTTTCAATGTAGAGAAGAGCAAAGTATATTTTTCCTTTGTGTGTATTCCCCAGTTCCTTTTCTGTCACATTGCTATTGTATCTCAAAAACATCACATTTGAAAAGACAGGAAACATGTGATCCAAAAAAATGTGTTTTGCATATATAATTGTGGTTTCCTGATTTCTTATCCAAAATTTAATAGCATTTAGAATGGAGATAAGATTAAAACCTTCTTGCTTCCTTTGTTTCTTCCCCTCTGCCTCCCTTATTTCCTTCTTTCCCTCTCCCTCCCACAATACAGAAAGCATTAGTACCTGTGAATATTTTAACATAGACAAATACACGGGTAGCACGTTCATGAATTCAGATCAACGCCCTCTACCTCCAATTGCATTATTTGCAGACCTTTCACAGTTAATTACTCATTATTTGCAATAGCGACTGGAATTTCCTCTCCAGGGTCACAAAAATGCCTGTTCTTGAATTTGCCATTTCCTCATGGTGAAGACCACCAGAAAAAATGCAGACAGGTCAGTGACTTTTAGATTAAATGATGCATAGAAACAAAACTGAAAAGCAGAACTGAAATCCAAATCTGCAAAATCAGTTTTAGCATTCAAAAGCACTTACTCTGCCAGGAAGGGAATCCATCTCAGCAAAGCTTTTTGAAAACCTGCCCGGTATTTCTTTCTTATTTTGTCAACATTTAGTTACAGTATAAAATTTTCTTGAGTATATAATGAGAAAAGCAGTTATTTCAAGTATTACACTGAGGAGAAATGTATGCTAACATTAATGCTACCTATTATTACTTTGTGGACAAGAAGTTATTTACCCTTTGAGAAAAAAACATTTCAGAACCAAGCTAAAGTAACCACATGCATTAAATAAATAAATCAAATCAAACCTTAATTGGGCTTGGAGCTTCAAAACAGGGAAAATACCGTAGTTAAGCTAAATAAAGTAAACATTAAAAAAAAAATCTCATTTACTGAGTAATACTTTGTCATTCTCCATGCAGTCATAAATTCACAGGAATTTAGCATGCAGGTGAGAAATAAGGACGAGAGAAGCAGGCAGATGAACTGCAGTTGGAAAGCAATCCTAAGTTAATTCCGGCTGTGTTCTGCCTAGCACTGATGAAGATCTAAATGAGAGCTCTTTAAACTGTACGTGTAGATCCAAGTCCTAGTGTGATTCACATTCTAACTTCAGATCTCTTACGCCTCACTGAAATATATAAAGCTTGCTTCGGATGGTGAAGGAAGCTCAATTTGGCTCCCTGGCTTTCTTAGATATTTTGTTTGGAGTGCCAGTTAGACTGCAACACTGTAAAGTGCAACATTAACAGGCAGACAGTTTATCTTAGAATCAGTTCAATCATGAACTGATTGCACTGTTTTCTGGTCTGCTGTATTAATAACAAATACTATACTCTGCAGCATTATAAAATAAACCTGTAGCCTCCCTTTCTATTTCCATAACAACAGTAGAAGCTCAACTCTTCCGGAATCCTAATGAGTATCTCTGGAAGAATGCGTTGAAGAGAGGAGCTCCTATTTACTTCAGGGGCTTTGAAAGGAATTGAGAATACCTTGCCACTTCAAGAACCGGGCCACTCATGAGAGAAACTTCATGCAGTAATTCTCAATGCAAAGCTGCTTCAGTGGCTTCCAGAAGCATGTGCAAAATTAAACACTGCAAGATGAGGCTCTGGTCCAAGCTACTGCTTCCCTAGAAAGAGGGAGGAAAGAACAGAAACAGAGAAGTGATGCAGGCAGGGAAAAGCCTGCAGAATTGGACTCCAGTGGCTGTCCCTGGGACAGGGGGGGTACAGATTCCTATCCCATCCTACCCCACCGCATTGTATTAGTACCTGCTACCCCACACAACTAGACTGTTATCTTGTTACACCAGCTGTATGCAGTCCAGCCTTCCTAGGTCCTAGAATAAGCAAATTTGAAGCAGAACACTCTTCTGGCAGTCAGAGAAGTCTGCAGCCTGAGGAAGTATTGCTGTTCTTGAAGACTAGAACGAGCTTGGCCTCACCTATTTAGCTAAATCAGCTGGTCCATGATGTACATATGGATTATTTTAGACATAAAGCCTGAGAAACAGACTGTTTAGTCAGCCCTGAAAGCCAAGAGATGCAGAGCTTGATGATTTTGCAAAGGGAGGAATGTCCATAGAAGAAGACCTGTTGCCGGACATGCTCTATGGTCAAGACCACAGAGTTTTGCAGGAGGTTGGTATACTTTCCTATCTAGCCTTATGGGATATGAGCAAGACGTAGATCACGGAGAGCTTTGTACCTGCACTGAAAAGCAACTAGACAGCAAGGTAGCATATAATGCACTCCAGCGTGACATGTTCAGCCTCCTTTGCAGAGCTGTATTAGTTGCATTTTTGTACACAATCTCTTTTGGCATGAGGACTTACTTTGCTTACATGTTGACCAGAAGTTCAGTCCTGCAAGGGAGCTACAGGCAGTGTTTGTTAGTACGTAGAGCATCTCTTCACATCTGACGAGAAGTAAAATTGCGCAATGATTCTGTTCCACATCCTCTGTCACATTTTGCAGATTTTGGATGCATTTTTAAGCACTGTACAAGAGATGGGTGGGGAAGGGCTCTGAATTTCATGGTAATACTTGTCCTAGATGCTTATTGCTGCAAGACGGTCAAATATTTTTCCTGACCAGAGCAACCATGAATTCTTGCGCAATAACCCCTACTGGGTTCAGCAATGGAGAAGGATAATAAAAAATTTGCTAACTACATTGCACTTCCTCCTTGAAAATGTTGCGCTAGACTCATTTAGACAGCGGTTACTTTTGTTCTAGTTTTTACAGCTCCACTTATTCCTGCTGCAAAGCTACTTTAAGATAAAAGCAGTGCAAATGGAGGGTCAGATGGCCTCTCAGTTTTGAACATTACACCCTCTTCTCAGTAAGAGTGGCAGTGGGCTCTATGCCCGTCCTCAAAGTTCCCAGAGACACCCAAGAGAGAACACTAAAAAGCATCTTTACTACCTTTCACAAACCCACGTTTTCATTTAAAATTCAGCAAAACAGTAATTTACCGTTAGCTGAGCATGCCGCCTGTACTCCTCATTTTGTTGAGCCTGTACCAGCAATGGCCCAGTGGGAAATAAAAGTAAATGGGTTGCGCCATTCAACACAGCCCGACCTGTCCGGCAGCGCGCTTTGGCTGGGCGTCCATCTCGCTGCAGCACAGCTGGAGAAGGCTGGGCTTTTTGTCTGCCCTGCTGAACTCGGGGAGAAAGCCTAGAGCCTTTGTTCTACCTCAGGCCATGAGATTTCTAAGTAGGGATCCGACACCTCAATCTTCCCGCTCACGGGAGCAGCGACCGACCGCGCTGCGCGGCTGGTGTTCAGCAGGACAGCGGTGCAGAGTACTGAGGGACACAAGCCGGGTTGCCGGGCGTGCACATCAGCAGCGCCTTCCCCTGCGCCCACCGCCCCGCAGGCCTGCCCCGCTCAGCACCCTCCTTCCCCCTGGCCGCGCTGCTTCCCGCACAGTGTCACAGGGTGAGAGACAGAGCCGGGTGCGCGGGGGCCGCCCTGCCCCGAAGGGATCCCCTGGTGGGACCGTGCGGTCGCGGGAGGCGCGGAGGGGGGCACCGCCCCGACTGGCAGCGAGGGGAGGTGACCCGCCCGAGGCAAGGCGCGTCTCGCCCTCCTCCGCGTCCCGCCACTCCGCGGCGAAAGGGCCGTCCCCAGCCCCGACCCCCCACTGTCCGGGTGCAGAGGTGGGCTCCCGCCGCGCAGCCGCCGCCCACCGTCCACGGCAAGGCGGGCCGGCGGGGCCGGGGGGCGGAGGGGGAGCGGCGGCGCACGGCGGCGAGGTGGCTGGGCAGCCCTCCCGGAGGAGCCCGGCCCACCTCTCCCGTGCAGGCACCCCCTCCTCCTCCCCGCCCCGAAAGAGGAACTCCGCGCCCGCGCGCAGCCCGGCCGCGGCGGAGGGAGAAGCGGCGGCAGCGGCGGCAGCGCGCCCGGCCCCCTCCGCGCACCATGGCGCAGCAGCGCCCGCCGCCCGCTGCCGCCTGAGGCGCCCCGCGGCACCGAGCCGAGCTCGCGCCCATGGCGGCGGCGCCGCCCGCCCTCAGCTGGGCGCTGCCCCTGCTGGCGGCGCTGGCGGGCGCCGGCGGCCCCCAGAGCTTCGAGCTGCCGGGGGCCCCCATCGACAACATCGAGGTGAGCAGCGGCGGCGTGCTGGTGGCGGGCGGCAGCTGCCTCTACGAGCTGCGGCCCGAGCTGCGGCTCCGCCACCGCGTGGTGCCGGCGGCGGCGGGGCAGGTCTGCGGGGAGCCCCCCGGCATGCGCAGCAACCTGCTGCTGCCCTACGTGGAGGCCGGCGGGAAGGGTGTCCTGCTGGCTGGCTGGACCCAGAAGGATGGCACCTGTGAGGTGTGGGAGCAGCCGGCCTACCGGCAGCGCTTCAACCGCAGCGAGGTGGTCAGCTGCCTGCCCGACGGCTCCACCGCTGGAGTCGTCTTCCAGCTGGCTGGCGCCTGGTACCTGGCAGTGGCGGCCACCTACTCGACTGGCAGCTATGGGAATTATCTGGGCTGCGAGCCCTCCCAGTCGGACAAGGCAACCGTCATTACGGTGCGCAGCATGAGCAACCTGGAGTCCAAGGAGGAGCTGGGCATCATCAAGCGCAAGGACGAGCCTTTGCACTTTGTTGACGCTCTCCAGTGGGGGGACCACCTCTTCTTTCCCTACTATACCTTGAAGGCCAGGGCAGGCAACAGCACGGAGCCACCGAGTATGGCTGTCCTGCGCCAGCTGCGCCCCTCAGAGGGTGGCCTTACTTTGCAAGGGCATGTGTATTTGGACTGCGGGTGCAGGACTCTCATTGTTTCCTCCAGCCTCATCCGCCAGGGCGAGCGGGGCTGGTGGGTTGGTGTTTTCCTCTACAAACAGGACGCCAAGGCCTGGAATGCCACTGCTGTCTGCATCTTTGGGATGGAGGAGATGAAGGAGCAAGCCTGCGCATCCACGCACTTTGTCATGAATGGGAATAGCTGTGTAAGTCTGGGCATCGTTTTGCTGAGCGTTTGTCCTGCACGCCGTGGTTAATGCTGTTATTGTGGCTGGTGTCACTGTGCATGAGTTGTTGGGTGTCTCTGACCTGAAGGCACGTGGAGTTCATTGAGGAACTTCAGAGCTGCAACAGGTTTGTCACATCAACCCTGGTTCCATCAGCCCTAGTGATTTCTCCAACACTGTTTCTGAAAATCTGACCCCTTACAAGATCCTGGCATGTCATTCCCACCTACATCTTGGGAAAGACATGTCTGAGGGAACACCTGAGGGCATCCTGGGCTGGGCTTGAGTCTCAGGCTCACCGTTCTATGTGCCCTTTTCTGGCAGTGATTAGTTGTGCTTCGCTGTATTTTTCATATAAGCTAGATAAAACATTTCCTACCTTATTCTGTGCATTCACATCTCATGTCATTGCAGCTACATCAGAAATGTAAAAAAGCCCATCAAATTGACTCCTGTGCGCTGAGCTGTGTGTATTGTTATCCCCATTGCTCACTAGTTATTGTTGCTTGTTTGATGGTAGGTGTTTCCCAGACCTCTCAGATTGGCCTTGCTCAAGACGGCTCACAGGCACCCCCTTCCCCAAACCAATATGCGCAGCAGGCAGCAATAGGCAATAGGTCTTTGTTGCTGTTGTGGTTACATTTTCCCAGGCAGTGGTATCATATGGAGATCCCCATGTCACCTATTTCTGTAACACACTCTCTTCAACTCCTTCCTCCTTTTGAGGGTGAGCTGAGCACATAGAGGGCAGGGTGGGCAAGGCTATTGGCTTTGCTGTGGCCTTGGTAAATAGTAAAGAAATGAACTAAAAAATAAATTCAGGAAGCTAAAAATATGAATCAGGCAAAGAAAGTGCTCTTGCAAGGCCTGCCTGTGCTTTTAAGTCACACTGAGAAGTCTTTTCAGAGCTGCGGCTGAAGGAGCAATACTGGAAAGTGTCAGGGAGAATGGTAGGGGGTCGAGCAAGCCATCATAAAGCAAGCCCTGGCCTTTTGCAGTTTTCCCACCATTAAGGCACTTTGTAGCTTAACCCCTGAAGCCTTGCTGTGTTACGATGGGAGTTTATTGAAAACTCTGTGGAAGACGTGTGCTAGGTGTACTGTCACTCCTTGGCTTCCCAAACCTAGCCTGTAGCAGAGCACAGTGCTGAGATTCTTCCAAATGCAAACTAGAGGAGGGCACGTGTGATTCACTGTGCTCATCTTCCTACTGAGCTGCGAGACTATTGCCAGTGTTAGAGGACATAGTTACAAATGAGAACCCCTTATGTGGGTGAAACAATTGTGCTGAAGTAAATAATGAAACTCTTACAACAGAGCTGAAGCCAAACCTTTGATTTCCAATGCCAGTTTATAGCTTATTGCATGGTTTACATGCTTTCACAGGGCAGACTTGCTGAATGAATTTAAAGTCTCATCCTTACCCCAAAATACCTATCTGCTAGCTGGATTTTTAATTTTCATTATTTGTTCCTTATTACTCATGGAGTTTCTTGAGGAGGTGCTTTGTGAGCTTGCAAACCAAACAATAAGAACAGAAGAGTCTCATGGATTTCATATAGTAAATGCAGATAAAGGTAAGGTGGATATTTCTGTGTCTGACCAGTGTTCCTCTCAGTCCCTCATCCCCATTGCCTCTTAATGCCTGAATATGAAAAATCAACAATCCACTTGCTTATAGATTAGTTTGATTCAGCTCAGACTCCTGTAACTCCAAAGTTACTTTCATGTCCCAAAAAGCTCATCCCTCCTGGAAATGTAAATTATATTTGGGTACAGTGCTGATGTAAAGGTGATAAAACTGTAAAGGTGATTAAACTGTAAAGGTGATTAAAGGGATTGTTTGCTTAACATTATGTCCCTAACTATGGTGATGTTATTAATCATGGTATTTTGGCACAATAAATACAGTCTACCACTGACAGGGAAGATAGATTTTGTAAGATAGCAGGACATCTGGGTGTTGTGTAGTGATATGGCCTATAACATTATGTGGCTAATTAGGTTCCCTTTAAGCTAATTATATGTGCTTATGGTGTATAAACATAGAAATAAATGCATGTAGTTTAGCTTTAATGTTTTTTATACTACAGAAGGTTAGGCTAGGCTATTGCAGAGTAAGTTTGGAGATGACAGGCCCATATGCTGCTGCTTCTGCGTTTTTTAGACCAGATTCTTCTACTGTCTCTCACCAAATCATGGGAGTCGGTGCAAATGTGGAACATGTTCTTTTTGGACTCAGAAGCTTCAGAACTGGCAGGAGGATGGTGTGCAGCATGTCTCTGTCAGTGCACAGCTTGTGGACAAAGTGTGTGTAGTAGCCAGCAGTGGTTCTGGCCAGAAAGGAGTGCCTTGTAGCACAGAGCTGTCATAAGTACGTTGTAGTACAATGTGTAGGAATAGCAGCAAGGAACAGTACTGAACATGTGCTTTAAAGTCCAGTCTATTAACAACAGTGTTGGGACTGAGCAAATGGATGTGTTGCAGTGCTGTGATTGCCTGGGGTGTAAGACCTGTACAGTGTTTGTGGTGGGTGGACCATGCTGAATATCAGCCTGACTTTTGCATTGCAGATGCCATGTGTTGTAGGTTGCTGTGGGTCTTATCCTTCTTTGCTGGGTACACTTGAATTCTGGAGCTCAGGTGATGTGATGAAGTACACAGATCACAGACACGGTCTGACAGTTTATGTAGGAATTGAAAATACACGTCTTTCACTGCAGGAATACAGTGTGTAGTCAGAATATACGTTAGAGAGTAGTGGCACTTTGTTTTCCTTTTGATGTTGTCATTCTTCAGACTTCTGTAATTATCCTGATTACCTTTAGGCAAGACATCCTCTTACCTGTCTGCACTCACACAGCTGCTTGTATTTGCACTGCGTTGGCACTGGGTGTTGGTGCTGTGCTTCTCAATAGTACAGTGCAAGAGGGACTTAGCCCAAGGTATCTGTGGTCCTGAATTCCCTGTTACACTACTGCTGTATATTCTACTCCAAACTCATGCCTGTAAGATACTGAGCTTTCTGGCCCTAACCCAATAAAGCACTTATAGGCATATTTAATATTAAGCATATAAGTAGTTCCATCATCCTCATGCCCATGCATTTAAAGTTAAGCATGAATTTGAGTACCTCATTGGATCGGAACCAAATTGCTCCACATCCTGTAGGAACTTATTGTAGGTGCGTAATCTCCTTAGCCTCGCATTGCTGCTTAGCCAGAGTTGACAGTTGCATGAAGTTTTAGAGCTATATTTTCGTCTGTTGTTGAAAATTTGTTATTAAGATTTTTGCTTACCGACTTTATCAAGAAGTCTGTAACTGCTACAAATTCTGTGGAATTGCTGCCTATGAGAGCTAGCTAATTCTGTTTCATGCAGTAGTGCGCGCATAGCATTTTGTCCTAGTTGGACGTGTTTCTTCTGGACATAGAGAGTACTGGATTCCCAGAGACATGATCCCTAACTAGCACGAAGCAGATGGTGTCTTAGATGAAACTACTTTGAAAACATTTTGTGGATTCTTGTTCAATTTGTTTTCCTCTGTTCCATATATCTCTTAGTTTGAGTGTATCTGCACACATGCATTGTTGAGGTGTAGGTATTAATGGACTCTCTAGTATAACCTGCATGTATGTAAGCATGTCTTCCTCACAATTTCCCTAGTTAATAAATGTGAATTTGCCAAATCTCATTCTCCATTTCTTTTCAGAAAGCTGGCTGAGTACTAACAAACGTTTTTGGTGAATCACAATTGTGAAATTGAAGCTCCTTAACCAGTACATAGGGGAAATGCTCAAATTTGCCATGAACTTGCTTCAGTAGGTAGTGAACGTTAAGAAAACTTTTCTGTTGTTCAGTGGCTAAACAGGAGCTACTAGAATCTCAGATCTCTTCCAGAGATCCCAGGTTCTTGTGGATCACAGCCAAGCAGATGAGTAGGAGAAGTGCTCAAATTAGAGGACATCAACAGGAGGGAGCTGTAGTATGTTACCTAACCACAGTGGCAAATCTGGAAATTAGTTTTGCCATTTGAAAAAAGTCGCATGGGAAGAAAAGGATTCTGCAGTTTTTCAGGGAGAAAATAAAAAAAAGTGTCAGTCATATACCTGTTGCTGTAGTTAATACCAAAATGTTTATTTTATGATGTGCAAAGGCTAAGTAGCTGTGATGGTTACTAAATGATGTCTTGGTTGGATTTTCATCTGCTATTTAATACAAGTAAAGATATGAAACAGTCTGTTCTTCGATTTTTTGCATTTTTCAGTGGGTGATAAATATGTGGGTTGGTATATGCCCCTTAATTTATTGAGCTTAGGTTGGAATCCTAGGACAAATCTTAGCTGTTAAAACCTCTACTAAAGTGAGATTTTGAAGTCAACAGAGCCACATCAGTTTAATCACGGCCATTAATTTTCGGGAGTGACATTTGAATTTGTGTGGTAACTCATTCCAAAATGATTCATGGTCTTTTATTTAAGGAAAGCATTACAGACTTCTAAATATCATTTGGTATCAAAATTGATTCTGTAATTAATTTCCTAGTAGCAAAGTCATCTCCTGTGTATTACCAGACTGCTAGTATTTCAGCCGATGTTTGATGGATTTCTAGAGTTAATGTTTCTGAAGTGAATAGTTCTCTCTGATTAAAATGAGTTTTCAGTTCATCCTTGTTTGGTGTGAGGAGTAAACCATAGGAGACTTGTAAACTCTCACACTGCCAGTAAGAAGACTTGCTTTTAGTCTTCTGACTTCACCAGGTGTTCTTACTGGAAACTTCTGAGAGTCTGAGGCTTCTTGAACAGAGGATTTGCTTCCTAGGAATCACCAAGTCTTTCAGTTTGGAAGGAACTTCAGAGGAGGCCTCCATTCCAGCCCCCTGCTCAAAGTAAGGTCAGCTCTGAGATCAGGCAAGTTTGCTCTGGGCTTTGTCCTGTTGGATCTTGAAATTTCCACGGATGGAGACTGCACAACTTCTCTGGACAACCTATTATCTTAATTGTCCTCATGGTGATGTATTTTAATCTCCTGTCCACTAGAAACCGCCCCTGTTCCAGTTTGCATCATTACGTCTAGTTCTGCATGCAGCTTAACCTGGATCTGTTTCTCTGGTCCCTCTGAAATTGTCTCTTTTGTAGGCTGAACCAGCCCAGTTCTTTCAGCATTTTCTCATAGGACGGATGCTGTAGGCTCCAACCCTCATGGTGACCAGCTGCTGAAATCCAATTTATCAAGATCAGTGCTGTACAGAGGGTCCAAGAACTGAGTGCAGTATCCTAGATAGAATTGAACATGTGCCAGGCAAAGGAGAATAATTGCTTTCCTTGATCAATCTAGGTATTCTCCTCTTGATACAGCTCAGGGTGCTGTTAACCTTTGCTGCTGTATGGCTATCCTATTCAGCCTACTGCCCTCCAGGACCTCCTCAGCTTGTACCATTGCAGGGGGTTAGACCATTCCAGGTGCAGGACTTTGCATTTGTCCATGTTTAATTTCTTGGGGTTCTTCTTGGTCCATTTCTCCAGCTTCTTTAGGTTCCTCTGAATGGCAGCCCTGCAGTCAAGCACATCAACTTATTTTGATATCGTTCAGGCTTAACCCAGAAGTTTTCAATGTCTTCCTCCAGGTCATTAATAAAGACACTGAGCAAGGCATGTCCCAGGATAGGTTCCCTGAGGAGCTCCTTTTGTAACCCGTGACTAGACAGAATGCAAACCATTAACCAATAGCCTTTGAGCCTGATGATCCATCCATTTTTTTCAATGCATCCAGTAGTCCTCCTGTCTAAACTGTAACATGTCAACTTCAATACAAGGATGCTGTGGGAAATGGTGTCAAGAGCCTGGCTAAAGCCAGAGTAAATGACATCCACTGTTCTCCCCTCCTCCACAAATTGAGTCATTTCATCACAGAACATGGGGAACCACTAAACCATGTTCCTAAGTGCTTGATTGGGTGTGAATTTATCCTTGGTGAATCCATTCTGGCTTTTCCTAGTCACTTTCTTCTTCTTGTGTCCAGAAATAGCCTCCAAGAGGATTTGCTCCATGGCTTTTCCAGGGAAGAAGTGAGACTGACCAGTATGTATTTCCTAGGTTATCCTTGGCTTTTTTGAGGATGAGTACAGTATTTGCCTTTATTCAGTTGTTTGAGACTTCCCCTAATCTCCACAACTTTAGAAATGTGAGAAATGTTAGAAATGGCCTTGCAGTGTCATCAGTCTCTCGGCATCTTTTTAAAGATCCCATCTGGCCCCCCTGACACTTCTATAAGCTGAGGTTTCTTAAGAGATCCCTGGCTTAATCCTCTTCCAGTACTGGTACTTTCTCTCTTCCTTGAACTCTGTGGGTTCAAAGGACTGCAAGACCTTGCTGGTGAAGTCCAGAGCCTTGTCTGCATCCATTGTAAGTAAATCACCTGACCTATTCAGCAGCTGATGCACATTTTCATTGTTTATTGTTTTATAGCTCAGGTGGTGGTAGAAGCTATTCTTGTTGCCCATAACATCCCTCTCCAGCTTCAAAACCAGGTGAGCTTGGGCTTTCCATCCCTATGTGTCCAGGCAGTTCTTCCTTAGTTGCTTGTTTCTGTTTCCAACACAAAGCTGCCTGGTCTCCGGGTCTATACTCTGCTGTTCTTTTCTCACCACCTTCAGGATCCTGAGCTCATTTATTTCACAGTTATTGCAGTGAAGGCTGCTACTGATGATTACCTCTCCAGTCAGTTCTTCCTAGTTTGTGAGTAGCAAATCCAGAAAAACACCAGCTTGCACTGACCCTTTAGGGTTAACAAAGCTTGGGGTCCCATCTCATTCACTTTGCCCCCAGAGCTCTGTAGTTCTGATGTGCACTAGGCAATATCTTTAGTGTCCACGTAGATGTGCAACAATGGGTAGTGATTCAAGGAATGAAAAATCACTGTCAGTCTCTGCAGTGGAGTGGATTCCCCCCTCCCCCCAAAAAAAAAGAAAGGAAACCTGTTGTAACAGCATGGCTGTTTAGCAGATGTGTGTATTCATCTTTCACAGGAAGGAACCTCTAACTAGAGTCACCCATTGCTTCTTCTTGCTCTCTGCTAATGCTTTGTTCAAGCTCAGTTGACTTTAAAGCTTCCCTTAACACTTTACCAATTCTATAAACTTAAATCTGAGGACGGAGAAGGGGCATTTCTGCTGCTAGAGGAAGTCACAAATCTCTAACCTCTTCATCTTGGCTCAAGCATTGCCTCTGTCTGTCCCTCCTGTCTTGCATCATGAGGCTCAGGATCTTGCCTCTGCAAGATCTCTGTGAAAGCTCTGCTATGTAGTGCACAAATTAAAAAACCTCCTGGAAATAAAATCTGGGACTAGTTCATCTCCTCATTCCTTAGACCTAATAAAGGCCCACTGCATGCGCCAGTATTTAAGTTTGTTATCTTCTGATACAATAATAATCATCGATGCAGGTGTTTGAAGGGTGGTGAAGTTAAGAAAGAAGAACGAGCTTCCAGAAGATTTTTCCCCCAGAAAAGGCGTGTATGTATTGTTCTAGTGTTGACTAGTCTTGTGTCCTTTTGTATAGCTGCATCTGTTCATTCACTCTGATGCTCAAACCCTTTATTTTCACTTTTTGGCCAGCTGCAATATGATGAGGGCTCTGTGAGCTAAAAATGCTGCCCTTCCCTCTGAGGCACGCCATGTAAAATGATCAGGAAGAAATCGAGACAGAAAGTAGGAGTGTGAATTTGGTTGCTGCAGCTGGAATCATACAAAGATAAATCTGAAAATGAGATGCAAAATTGAAAAGGAGTATAAATACCTTTCCTGCCAATAACCAAACAGTATAGTGGACTGAACTTTAAAGCAAAATGTAGGTTAACTCAGGAAATCCCTAGGCTTAGCTGTGCACATCAAGATTTTGAGGGACTATAGAATAGAACAGAGGGTAGAACTGAAGAATTAAAAAACGAAAGGTCTTCTAGAACAGCATGGTATTTTCTTTTGCTTTTCTTGGTTTAATATGAGCCTGAAAATGTTAAAGGATAGGAAGATAGATGATCATGGACATGAGTGACTCTTCAAGTACAAAGGAAGTTTAGACTGTAAATGCATTTTAAGGATGGATCTCACTGTAAAAGAAAAAGCTTGGGAAGGCCCTACAGTGCTCTAACCCCATTAGTCACAGTGGAAGAGGTAAAGGGCTTGTTAAAAAAATAAATGCACATGGAAAAGGGGTGACAGAAGGGTGGAAGCAGCAGCTGTACCCTGGAGGGAATGGACAAGCTGGAGAAATAGGTTGCAGAAGCAAGAAGGAAATTTTTGTTGTGACTGCCCACCATCTAAATTCCCCTTCTTCTTTTCTGTATTAGCTCAATGTTGCATTGACCCTCCCTCTAGCAAGCAGACTGAGGGGAGGAGGCTTCCACACTTGTCAGTATTGGTTCTTCAGTCAGATGAGGAGGATGCACTGATATGACACTAGTTATTTTACTAGGATGTGGGTCAAAATAAAATCTGGCAGCAAAGCTTTTCAGAGACTGGGTGAGTCCTTCGCTCTTCTGTGATCTGATTGTACAGCCCACAAGGAACCTGGGGGAGTTTGTTTTCCGTACACTACTGCATGGTTCACTGCAGAAAAAAAGAAATCCTAATTCTGATGGAAATGAAAGCCTGACAGCTTCACCTTCTCACTCCTTAATGTGAGAGAAGGCTCATTGTGTGTGCCAGTGCAGGAATTCTATTACTTTCTGATCTAATAGAAAAGTGAGTTAACTTTTCCTTCCCTAAAATGCTCACAATCTTTTTTTCCCCTCCCATATCTAAAATAGACCTCCATGGTACTGAAGTTTCATAAGTGGGTTTCACTGAAGTTCTTTGCCAGTAAATGGCAGTTCCAGTGTCTTTTTCCTGCTGTATGAAAAAAATAGTATCTTTAAATATGAAAGTTAATCAAGTCTTCTTTTATTCCAAGTGGCTGTTCTGGCAAGCTAATTAAAAAAAATTCAGATGACTGAAAAAGATTTTGATTGACTTAGGATTGCAGTTTAGAAAAAAATCTGTTTCTATGTGGAAAGAGTTTTTGGGGTTAAGCCAGCATCCTAGCATGCAAGACAGTTGAATTCAGCTGTCACTGTGTCATGGATGCGCTTCATAACTGAGAAATGCCTTCACCTTTCTGCAAAATGCCTGTTTTAATGGTCCATTCTCATACCTTGTTTTTTGTGTGTGTGTGCATTTAATTGAAATAGGTTCTTGCACACTCAGAGGGTTCCTGTAGGTTTAGAAATCTGTCCTTGAGGCTGAGATTTTGGACTTTGTAAGCTGACCTATAGGACTTTTTCCCAAGGACCTGGTCTTACCTGAGCTCTTGCCCCCCACCTCTTCATGCCTGACACTCCTTTGGGCCAGCACTGGTGTCCGTGCAGCCACATGTTCATGTGATGAGGAGAATGGCTCAAATGAACATTTAGGTACACAGGTAGATGGATTTACAGGCAACTTTCTAGCCCTTAACTCAGTCCTTAACTCTTGTCCTTAGCTTACTGGAAAGCATTATACTAATAGAAGGGAAAGGGAAGTAAAGTTGTCTGGTGTTGAACCTGTTTGGAGAGCAGGTGGTATCACCCTTTTGGCAGTATCTGCCGTGGAGATTGACTTCAATCAATTAGAGCATTGCAGAGCTGAGTTACTGCTTGTTATGGAGATACTTTGGCTTGTAGGGAGTTTGTGGCAGGGACCACCTCTCACCTGGCAAATGACCTTATTCTCACACATCAGGGCTTCCTTTCAGCAATCATCTTTTGTTCATCTGCAGTCGGGGTTATTTGGTTTGTTTTTTCCTTCCACAAGATACAGAGATTTCCTGCACAACGTTTTCTTTCATGAGCTGCTTATGTGTGTTTGCCACTTTACTTCCTCCAGCTTGGATGGAGAATTGTAGATAACGTGTTGATTTTAAAGTTTACACGAGTACATTTATAATCTCCCTGACAGGAACTTTATACTGCTTTATCTAAATTTTATGTTGATATAATACACAAGTCTCAACTTCCTTTAGTGTAAAGTAGGAAACCAGAAAGGAGAGGATGAAGCTCAGCATTTTTTGACATACACACACACAAATGTCTGTGTGCTCGAAGTGGCTCCTTTCTTCAATATATTTGCATGCCTTTTAAAGTGATTACAGAGTGTATCTGTAGCCTTCATGGTAGGTTCAGTGAGGTGATGAGTTCTTCATTGAGAAGAACTAGCAATTCAGAATTAACCCAAGGGCTATGTTCAAAAAAAGAGAAATTCCATCGCAGAGTAACTTGCCGCTGCTAGGCCAACTCTGTGTCCCACTGAGGTCAGTGGTTTAACTGCAGTAGATGTGATCTTTATCACAGATGTGACCAGTTGCCATGTATAAAAAAAGGAAGTAATTTCATGTGCCATTTCCATGCCATTTCATTTGCCATTTTCATATGTTGCTTTGAAACTGTGTCAGTTAATAACAAAATGATACCCTAAGTATTGTCTAAAGCTGAGTTCTCTGTGAATCTTTCAGGGGATTCTTTTTCTTAATGTTTTGCAGTATAATGAATGATTTTGTGATAGTTTTTACTTATATCTGATTTTCAGGAGGCACGATCAATCAAGAAATTACCTACCTTGATTCACTCTGGTTTAGTGGCTGTTTATGGCACGGTTGTTTTGAATCAGATAGTTCTCTTTTTGGGAACAGATGATGGACAGTTACTGAAGGTAAGATGATTGTGGTGGTTCTTCCATTCTCTATAGACTGCTGCTGTGTTCAAGTGGGTAAATATTTCCTGGTTTAGGCACTGTATTATAAACAGATACAGTCCCCTGAATCTCTGTTTCTTTTTTGTTTGCTTGTGAAGTAACTGCTATATTCTAACTTGGAGAGCGAACTTAACTTTCAGAATCAATTATGTACCCTGCTTAAATTTCATTGAAACATTTCATTCAACTGCTAGTACCCACAGTGTCAATTTATGGACTGTCTTTTGTTTCCTTCCTTATTATGATTTTCCAGGAGAAATATTAAATATTGTTAGATTTTGGAAGCATATTTATGTCTTTGTTAGCCTATCTGAATGATGTGAATAGCTGTCTGTTAGAGAGAAGAGTCTTTGCTTCTGAGTAGTTGACCTATTCTAGCTTAAATCAATCACCTGGAAGTGAAAGTCATCTTATCTCATTGTTAAACTTTTCAGCCATCCAGTCAAATGTCTTTTACACTTTAATTTTTCACTGGGTTTTGCGAGAATGTGCATTTCCTGTCTACACTGCAAAGGGTGACTCTAATTTTTGGTTTTAATAAGCAGCCAGTTGGAGAAGAATATAGTAGAGAGCTTGAAAAGCTTTTGCCCACCTGATTTCATTGTGCTTTTAGTAATGAAAAATGGAGAAGAGAAGGCTGCGTGGAGACCTCATAGCAGCCTTCCAGTATCTGAAGGGGGCCTGTAGGGATGCTGGGGAGGGACTCTTCATTAGGGACTGCAGTGACAGGACAAGGGGTAATGGGTTAAAACTTAAACAGGGGAAGTTTAGATTGGATATAAGGAAGAAGTTCTATACTGTGAGGGTGGAGAGGCACTGGAATGGGTTGCCCAGGGAAGCTGTGAATGCTCCATTCCTGGCGGTGTTCAAAGCCAGGTTGGACAGAGCTTTGGGTGGCATGGTTTAGTATGAGGTGTTCCTGCCCATGGCAGGGGGGTTGGAACTAGATGATCTCAAGGTCATTTCCAACCCTAACTATTCTATGATTCTATTCTAAATGGAAGTCTTTAATGTCTCCTTAACACCATAGAGGTCATGAACATATCTCCCTTGTTTAGTCTTGTTTATGGAAAACCTTCTATCAATGTTGGTGTGCTTATTATCTTGTAAAATAAATTTTCTGAGTCTCTGGTTCTCTTGAATTCTATGTGAACGGTGGTAGAAACCTGTAGAGTTGGGCAAGGTAAGAAAAAGAAATACCACCTCAGATGTATACTCACAGAAGCCACAAAGAACGTTCTGTCCTGGAGACAGTTGTCAGTAAAGTGCGTAAGTTCCTCTTTGCATTATGGGTCTCTGGATGTTAATTTGTTTCCTGAAGGCTAATACCTTCTTCTCCATTTGTAGGAGTATGTAGCACATTATGACTGGGATATAGGCGTATCTTCTGCATTGAGTTTCTGCATCAATCAGGAACATTCTCAGTGGAAGTGATGTTTCATATACTAAACCAGTGCCAGATTCAGTGCAAAATGTGTCTAGCATGGATTTGGTTGAAAATCTGTTATGGTGGTCTTTTCCTCCATCTGTCTGCAGCATGAAAGCCAGTGCAGTAGGTGAATTCAATCAGGGCCCAGGAAATCACCTCAGAAGCTTTGAGGTAGCTGAAATTATGCTTTTTTTCAAAAATGCTGACTGATCAGTAAAAGGACTTTTGAATAATTTGATTTTATGTGTTTCAGGCTATTCTTAATGAGGATATGGAATCTAATTGCCCAGAGATTTTATATGAAATTAAGGAGGAAACCTCCGTTTTCCCCAAACTTCGACTTGATCCAGTAGATAACAACTACATCTATCTGTCCTCTGCCAATAAGGTAAGCACAGTATTAAATTAAACAATAAATTCAAGCTAACTGGTGCTTTAAGGATTTCTGTTGCTTTATGAGTGAAGTATCAGCTTGGGTCAGAGTTAGACCTTAAAATATCCAAACTACAGTTTCTAACTTCACATCTACTATCTGTTTATGTTATCTAAGTTTGGGCTGCACTTCTGCAGAGCTCAGAATAGCTGAATAGCTGTGTCGTGCTGCCCACTGATCCAGCAACACCCTTAATTCATGCTTAATATGTCATTCTGCTGAGAGAGTCTTTGTTTCTATTTTTTCCTGGAGGCATCATGCAGAATCAAGCTAGGAGTAACAAACAAAACTTGTAGACTCTTTGGAGACAGAATTCCTCTGAATTAGCAATCCAGGTATCGGCAGGTGAGGGTATGCTAGGTCAATTACAGAGTTCTTAGTGTGGAGAAATCTCTTAATTTGAGATGGGATTAGTTCTTTAGTTTAGAAGTTTTAGTTCTGCTGAAATCTGATTAAATTCCTATCATCTTCAGTTAGGCATAGATTTTAAAACAAAACAAAACCACAATCAGAAGTGATTAATGTCTATGCAAAGTGAGGCAAAGGAGTTCAGTAATCACTGGAGCTACTGCCTGTGAGCAAGCATGTCAGAGCAAGCATGTCAAGCAGAGAGCTGCTCGCAGGAGGTGGTGCAGTTGTTGCTGCCTGTCCTGCATCAGGGCTACTGAGTATCAACTCGGCATATTCCTTTGTCTCAGCAGCAGTGGGGAAGATGGCAGTGAAAACGTAAGGTTTGTCTGTCCATCTTAGCTGGACAAGATTTTACCCAGCACTTGGTTACTTTCGTTTACAGTTAAAACCCTTTTCCAGCAGTGAACATAGCATTTTAACATGCTGCATGACTGGGTAAGTTGGTAGGAGACCTCCTGGCTGAAATAACCTATTCCTCAAAAATGCAAAAGGAATCAAAATTTCAGTCAAAAGTGTATGTAAATATTCAAAGTAACGACTTTCATTTTCTGTAGCTTTGGTAAAGGAGTTACAGAGGAACAACAGCTTTTAGGAATAAATGCCTCCCTGATAATCTCTTGGAGCTTAAATAAGGCTTCTACACTGTCTTTGTTAACTTGCTAGTAGTCTATAATGTTGGCTGGTTTCTGAACTGATCATCTCACATGCCTTCAGATAAATTGAATTTTACAAGATACAGCTGAACCCCCCAGTAAATATAGTTTTGCAGAAAGCCATGTATCCTTGTTGCTGTTTCAAACAGTAGGAACTTTTAATTCTTGCAAATTTGTAAAAAAAAAAGTTTGAATAAGGAATATTTTTCTAAGATTGTTGATTAACATTGTGATTAATAACATTATTTGTATTTGTATTCAATATTTGTAATCAGCTTTCTCTTTTTCTTTTTCCTTTCCTTTTCTGAAAATGGCTGGCTAGGATATTCAAGCTGAATGTACAAGTATAGCTACATACAATATAGCTGCAATTATCTACATTTATTTATTGAAATGGCATTTTCATGCATGCTAAGTAGTTGCATGTGTTTGTTCTAGTGTGCACATGCAGGAACCTGACATGGTGATGCAAACACAGATGCATTTTGTTTTGTGCATGCATTTTTGGATGCACCTTCATCAGTCATTTAAAAATCTCAGTTTTGATGAGAGGAAAATGGTGTTCTGCTAAGCAAAGCATCATTTGTAAAATATACCTCTTTTCTATTGTTATCTATAATTCACTATGCTAATCAGTTTTTCTTGCATTAATCTGTCCATGCTGGCCTTTGAGTAATAGAACCAAATTGTCATTATCAGAAGTGTTTCATCATCTGATGGCAAAATACAGCGTTTGTAAAATAGGCTGCATATTTCTATCCAAAGGTCTTCTGACAGAGGGGAGTCCATAGGGAAACTTCCCCAGAGGAATTGTGCTTGGTTGCTGTCAGATTTTTAATGGTAACCCTCAATTTTCTGGTTTATGGAGGCTATTTTAATTCAGTGTGTTACTGCATTCTTTGGTTTTAGGTGAGAAGAATACCAGTTGCAAATTGCGGTAGATATATTTCCGAGCAAGAATGCTTATCTGTAAAGGATCCGTACTGTGGGTGGTGTTCTTTGACTCAAAGGTATTTTTTGTATTTTAGATTTTCATATAAGAGGAATGAATAATCAGTCAGTGTACATTTTGGCTGCCTTGGGGTTATTCAGCATCAGGATTATATATCTAGTGAATTTTTACGGAATCAGGTATAGCCATAAATGTAAGACACTTTATTTTCATGTGAAAGGGAGCTCTGCACCTTTTAAAGACCATGTTAACCCTCAAATTTTTGAGACCTGATAATGAAATGTATGTTGGGCTAAGAAAAGGAAATTACTTTGTTTTTAGAACAGCAGTTTTTGCTTTCCAGGTTGATAGATAAAATTCTGTCCTCATGCTTAAAGTATCTTAATAGCTGGGAGCGGCTTGCATGGGTGAATGGGAAAAGAGTGCTCAGTTGTCTTCAGTATCCATAGTTCCTTGCTTTGGAATCACTGTCTTTGGTTTAGGCCAGAGGAGAATTTCTTTCTACACACTTCATCCCCACATTTGAGTCGTTAGTTTTGCTGCTGTCTTTGAAGCAGGTTTGAAAGCTGTTGTATGTCTTTGGCCTGGACTGAAGAAATTCCTGGGTCATCAAGCCTAGTCTTGAAATTGCAAGCATTATGTAAACCTGTTCATAAACTAATCCTAAATTTAGGTAGGCTTTTTGTCCTCCCTGACCTGGTTGTGTGGCTGGAAGTCTCATTTTCCTGCTGGTTAAAATCTATCTGCTCATTTTCATTATGTGTAAGTTCATGGATAGGTTATACTCATTTGTTCTGGTGCTCACATCACCTTAGCTTAAATATGGGATGCCCCCTCCCTCACACCTCCTCAGTGTTATTGCAGAAGCAGTCTCTTTTTTCATTTCTGTTTTGGTGTGCTGAAGCAGCTAACGTCACTAGTATCTTTTCACATAAGATTCTCTTCTCTTCACTCCAGTAGCCCTCCTGTGAAGTTTATGCAACCTTTTAAGATAAAGATGGCCAGAACTAATTATCATAGTATTCCAGAAGAGATTTCAGCTGTGCCCTTCTCAATGGTGTTTAATCAGTCTGTCCAGCAGGCACCTTACTTAGTGTGTCCTGGGATTACAAACGTCTTTTTCATGACAACATCACATTGATGGGCCACAGTCATCCATCATCAAATAATGCCTCAGGTCGTTCTCTTTCTTTGTTTTCTTTCCAACTGATGAGTTTCCACTCTATAACACATATGGGTTGTGAGATTTTTATTGCTCTAGATGCATGTTCTTGTACTTTATACTTTGATATGTCATCCCATTTCAAGGTTATCCAAGTTTTTCTGTGATTCTCATCTTCCTCTGCATGGTAATGTTCCCAACTTTGTATCATCAGCGGATGTCGACAGTGTAAACTTTCTTTAATGTCAGTTTATCAGTGATTAAAACATTAAACAAAAGTGGTTGCAAGATTGATTTTTGAGGAAATCCACTAGTAGCCCTCTTTTAGAAAGTTAATATGACCCATTTTGGAAGTGTCCAGGGCCAGGTTGGATGGGGCTTTGAGCAACCTGGTCTAGTGGAAGGTGTCCCTGCCCACGGCAGGGGGCTTGGAACTATATGATCTTTAAAGTCCCTTCCAACCCAAACCATTCTATGATTCTATGATTTTGGTTTGTTTCAGTGTTAAAGTGGTTTTGCTTATTTTTTGTGTTTGCAAAATTAGTTACTAGAAGAGAGTATTCTGTAAGGCCTTTTCTTCAAACTCTTTTTTTGCTACCTTGTTAGAAACTGTATATGTTACAGTGCTAACCTTTTAGTTACCTTATAAAGAGTCGTGAATAACAGTTATGAGTCAGTAAATCCCCTGTTACAAGGGGAAACACCAAAAGTTTCCATCTGGTTGAAACAGGAACAGTTTATTCTTTTGAAAAAAAAATTAATTTCTATAATACGAATCTTGTTCAAGACCCATGTAATTTTTCACTGTGAAGTACTTAGCATCATTAATTATTTGGTTTTGTGAAGAGAGAGCACTGAGTGAAGCTTTAGAAAAAGAAGACATGGTTTTAGACAATATTTTAATTAAATACATCCATCCATGTCCACTAAAGCAATATATTCCACAATAATTTTGAGATCAATGATATGTTTTGTACTTTAATGGGAAATAAATTTTATATTAAATATGCACTCCATTTTTTAAATAAAACTTCCCAGCAGTGCTTGATTTTAAAGACTGTGTCAGTACAAATCCAGTATTTTGATAAAAAAAATCTACACATCTTACTGCAAGTGAAAACAAAATTAAACAAAATGTTTCTACTGTTCCTATTTCTACTCCTTCTTCCATAGGGACAAACATATAAATTCTTCTTTTCACTTAACAATCATTCAAAACAGTTATTTGTAGCATTGTGTGATTCCTCTCAATGTTTATAGATTTTCTCTAGATGAATCAGATTTACCTAAAGTATGCTGAAATTATTCCAATACAAAGCACTGATGCTTTACATTTATTTTCCATATGGAAATAACGTGATATGCCTCAGTTATCTGCTATGACCAGACCCACTTTTGAATTTGGTCAGTGTGCATGACATCTGTGGACTTCATTCAGGGGCTGGCACCCTGGAAAAGGAAGCCAAATCTTTTTCTGAAGCTGTATTCTCATTCCATGAGGAAATCAGTATGCTTTAGCAAGGCAGACAGGGCAAACTCAGTAGGCTATGTAGTTAATACAAGATTACTGAAGCAGAGACTTAAGTAAATATGAATGTACCGATACGCATAGGTGTTGTGTTATCATAATGAAATAAGAGGAACTTGATCCCAATTGTGAAGAGGAATCCTTAGCCGTACAAAGAACTAGGTTGCTGTGAAAGGTTAAAAAAAATCTTGACTCTGCTTTTCACTGTGTACATATCTATGTATATCTGAAATCTGATCATAGGATTTCATACCTTCGTACTTCTATGGGGTCCGGTCCAGTCCAGCTTTTCAAGAAAACCAGACTTAGCAGTTGTCTGAGTCTGTATGTTAATTTTCAGAACCGTGTGGTTCTCAAATAATATTTATAGAATCATAGAATAGTTAGGGTTGGAAAGCACCTTAAGATCATCTAGTTTCAACCCCCTGACATGGGCAGGGACACCTCCCACTAAACCATGTCACCCAAGGCTCTGTCCACTGCCAGGGATGGAGCATTCACAACTTCACTGGGCAGCCCGTTTAGTTCCTTCGGCACTAAATGAAAGAATCACGTTACAGTTTCCTATTCCTCCATTTAGACTGAGAGATGAGCGTGAGCTGATCGTCCAGATCACAACCGAGCTAGAATGCACAGCATCTCATTTCCAGCCCATGACAAGCCCGGAAGGGGGCTAGAAAGGCCAGTAACAGTAAGCCTCACACTCTAATAAAGATATTGAAAGAGCCAAGAGGGATCTTCCTCACTGAGTGATATCTCAGTACCTTTGTCATTGTAATTAAGTACCATTATGGAGAAAATAAACTTAATTTAATGCAAGGATACCAAGCACACCAATCGTTGAATAGTAAAATTATCAACTAAAGCTAGACTGGACTGGCAAATTTCCTCTGTTATATTCATTCCAGTGTGCTTGCAAACAGTGTCAGTTGTCTAAAAATAGGGAAATAATACAATAATCTCATCTTTAGGTGAGTGGAATTCATATTATTCTTGGCCTGTGCAAGGTTATTGCAAGAATTTATACTGAGGGGCATCAGATGCTCTACTGCTCCCTTTGCGACTGCTTCCTATGAAATGGCCGTTCTCCAGAGCACATTGCTTGATTGTTAAAGGTCAGCTTTTAGAGCAACAAAAGGCACATTTTTCCTGGTGTGAAGACAAGCACAACCATGCATCCTGGGTGGCATTACTTTTTTTGCCATATATTCTTAGGTTATTCATTGTAGACTGAGGGAAACAAGTTCACTTCCCTCAGGCAGTCTAAGGCAGCAAATAACTTTGTCCTAGGACAGTTTTATGTATTCAGCTTCATGCACAGTTTTCTTTTTTAATATTTAGTATTAGCGTCATTGAAATGCAGACACTTGTTTTTTCCAAATATTTCAAGTGTGTTGCCTTGCATCCTCAATATCACCACTCTCGGCCTGTCAGAAACTGTAGGATGTCTCTTTCCTGTGTCATTGCCAGTGAGAGCTACCTACCTGTACATATCCAAGCATCTGGTTTCTGCACAGTGTTGACTACAGATCCCATCTTCTGTGGTCCTTAGGCTGTAGTGTTGATGGACCTTTGTGATCTCAGTAACGTGAAGAGAGGTAAGAGGCTGAAATGCATCCTAGTTGAAACAGTTTGAAATATATAAGGCATAGTCTCAGTTTCTTACAGTATAGTCATGATCTGAATGTATTCAGATGCAAAGCCCTGCCAGGTTCTTGTGCAGCAGGAACTCAGTTTCCTGAGTTAGACCACAAAGGAAGTGACCTTGTGCTTAACTGCATTCCAGTTGCCAACATCGTGGTCTACAGAGAAGATGGCTTTATGGTTTCTATAGTTTGTGGGGTTATTTCAGGCATTTTGGAAAGGGTAGATATTTTTCTCGAAAGTCATTCTTGTGTTGGTCCTTCTGGAGAGAAAACTCACTGTTTGTGAAATTCCTTTATACAGTGAGCTCTTCATGTAAAAGGCCCATGCTTTGCAAGTGTGTACTCATTTCTATTTTTGAATGAAGGAATAGTTCATTAAGGTGCATGTTACTGATCACATGACTGAAGCTATACGTTCTTTTGCGTTTGGTAGAAAAGTAGTAGTATTAAAACAATATTAAATGTTACATTTATAATTATTCAAGCTTAGTATTTAAAATAGTAAGATATATGCAGTTAGCACTTACTTGTCTTTAGTTGCTAGCTATATGAAGTTACTTGGAGTTAATCTATGGATTCTTCATTAACTGTACACAGTGAGCACCGCAGACAGTATT
The DNA here is from genome assembly GCA_028858755.1 of Ara ararauna. Classification (NCBI taxonomy): domain Eukaryota; kingdom Metazoa; phylum Chordata; class Aves; order Psittaciformes; family Psittacidae; genus Ara; species Ara ararauna. The sequence goes on along the minus strand of CM054376.1, from coordinate 118,167,661 downwards.
TTAAGGATTCAACTTTCAAACTCAGTGATTTCAGAATTTGTATGCCTGTGTTCTCTTTTTCTTATCATGTTTTTGATATGTGTTGTCTTTATATTACTTGTGTATCACAGTGTTTCCTCATTCTTCCTTAATTTTCTGTTGTATAGTTTTTGTTTTCTACAATTTGGCATCTATAACATTATTATTTACTTTGTGCCATCCTACTTCTGAAATGGATTTTATACTTGAAGACAGAGAAATCTATTTTGAACTGCCTTTTCGAATTCAGAGTTTTGTAACTAAGTGCACTGACATAAAAGGGAGAGATTACCATTCAGTTCAGTGGGTGACAGAGTGGATTAGGAAGGGGGATGCATCTCATCAACTATGCACATTCATAGCATAGCTCTGCATCTGAGCTTCACCCGCATCTCCTCTCATACTCATTGGAGAGAAAAAGCAGCTTCTATAGTATGATTCATTTCATTTTGAATGAATGTCTAAAATAGGATATGTGAATTGCACCCTGAAAGAGCATATTTTTTCCCGCTGAGTATAGAGGGAACTGGGGTGGGTCAGATCTAGAGCTGTACAATGGAGCAATCAAGTTGGGGTTTATGAATTCCATCCCAGGCTATGAAGTCCATAGTTGCTGGCCAGGCATCTAATATTTGTTTGAGTCCCATTGACTTAATCAGGACCCTAAAGCATATATCAATGCATTGTAACTTATTTTGATAAGCAGATTTTACTGATTGTTTTGCTGAAGCTTTTTGTACTTATAACCACATTCCTGTAAAAAATCAATAGTGTTTTGTGTAAAAAAATCTATATTGTTAAATAAGTTAAAGTACAGTATTTGAAGTCAAAGGCATGATAAGGAGGCTAGTATAATTTTATGTATACTTTTAGGTGCACATTGAAAGAAAATTGTACACGTTCAAACAGCGTAAAGGGTTGGTATAACATTTCACATGCACCTGATAAAGATCTGAAAATCCAGCTAAGTTTCCCTGCCAGAAATCACGTATGTAACCCAGTTTTATGCATGTTTGTTTATTGTGTCTTAAAATGTGTCATTTTGTCACTTATTGCAGCTTCCCTTCTTTTGTCACCATGTTATGTGTATTAGTCCCTCTTGTCTGGACAATTGGCAAATGTATCGGAAATCCCAATAAGTTGAATGTGTCAATCAGATAGATGTTTTCTTCCTCTCGTCTCAAATGTATCCTGAAGCTATACTTCATAATGTTAAGTCAAAAATTCACCCTGCTGACAAAGGCAACATTTCCATTATATCACTTGTCAGCTATTTTAATATTTCCAGTGACAATATATCAAGTACATTATGTAAGTTTTGAGCTTTGTAACAAGTTACAAAGCATTCACTGGGACACATATGCTAACACAAATGTGTCTTTAAATGCTTGGTATTAGTATTTACTCAGTATCTGTTCACAGCGCACAGCCTTGAGTATTTGATTATCAAGTATTGTGACTGGCCACTTAATCTGCATGCTATTGTTTCTGGTTTCCTGATTGAATGCACTAATGTGATCATATTTGTAAAGCGCTCTCAGCCAGAAACAAAGGATAATTCATTACAAGTCAAATTCTTTTTCATAATTAAGTGCACTTTAGTTATGGATGCAAATGTTGTCTCTCTGTGAGGATCTGTATATTCTGGCTCAAATATTTCTAAAGGACTATAGCAGCATATAATGCTGTTATTATATTATAATGTTGTATATAATGCTGTTGTAATGCTGTTATATAAAGCTGTTACAGCAAAATTCTTGGTTTAAAATCCCAAATTGTTCCAGATTACTCTGCTAGCATACCTTCCAGATCCATTTGCTTTCTGGAAGTAAGCAATGCTGTTCCTTTCAGGACTCTTTGGGTATTGCTTCTTCAGTTGGGAGAGACCCTCTCCTTTGAGAAGCTACCTAGTGAATTGTCTGCTTCCACCACAAACATTTTCATTTTGTGCATTTCCTGATTTGTAGTTTGCTGTAAAGACAAGGTGAGAACTTAGCAAACATTGCAACAAATCTGTTGTGTTCTTTTTTTTATTGTTTCCTAGGTTGCTATGACTGCAAGCATAAGCAGAATCCTTACTTCCTGTATGATAAAGATTATAACACCTGCTGAAATATTTTATGAAAATGTAATACTGAAAAACTCATCCTGTTTCTGCAATCTGACCACTCTGGTGATAACTGATAACGGTATGTTTTACTAGTACGTGTATTTAATGCTTATTCACTGTCCTTTATTACTGAGAAGAACTGAACATAAATACAGACCTAATAGTGAGAGTAGGTAATGCTTTTTATTAAATGTCACTGAAAAAAATAATGTTTTGTCCAGTGATTTGAGTAAACTCACATTATTTGTTAATATGTTAATATGATAATATGCAGTCCTTTCTAAGAGTAATAAAACATGTTAACCTATGGTTACAAGCAGCTTCTTCAGTTCAGCCTGTAGCAGTGCAGTGAGTGCATTAGGAGTGTGTTTACATGGTGCCATTAATCAGTGTCCAAGGAAACTTTAGATAGCTGCAATGGCAATCAAGCAGGCTGGAGCTATGGAAGCAGCATGGTCCAGTGCTCTGCCTTGGCAAATTAACCCATCTTAACCCTTCTCTCATCTTCCAACAGAATTTGGTTTTGCAAGAAACCATAAGCATAAATAAGAGGAAAATCTGACTATGAATGCCTGTACAATAAATAATCTTAACATTCAATTAACTGTTTCAACCTAACTTAGACACTATGAGAAAGTGATTGTCTCATGTAGAGGATTAGCAGAGAAATTGAGGGGCAGTTTGGCTGGTACATCTTTTTGGCTTATTTCATTCACCGTTCTGACTTGCTAGTTGAATCCATTTGCAATGTCTTGTACTACTTTGTTCACCAGTAATTCTCAGAGAGTAGAGATCTGAGCCATTTTTATTGGACACATGCTGCATGTGGTCTGTTCTGTGCATGTTATGGGCAACTACAAGTTTTAGAATGAGGTGGTAAATTACTGAATGTCTAAACATTTGAGTTGTTCTCTAGGCTTTGGTCTTACAGATCAGATGATAAGCCTTACAGTATAATCTTACTTGACTAATAGGAGTAAAACATCCCCCTTGCATTGCTTCAAGGGTCTATATAGAAGCACAGAGCTTTTATAATACAGGTTGACCTTGTTCATTTTTTTATTTGTTTATATTGGTATAGAAAAGAGAGTTTTAATCTAAACTGAGGGACAGAGATAGCAAGCCCAAGGATACCATGTGCTCTTAAGTGACTTGAAGAGGAATCAGAGAATTCAGATAAATGCCTGCCTTTATCTTTTCCTAGATAATACACCCCAAAAGACATGTAATACTCTGCATGGATCTTATTCTCTTATAATACCTTTGTGTAGTAAGAGTAATGGTAGACTTAAAATGACCTATTGTTCTGAAGAGCTCAGGGCGGCAAAGAGCTTTGTTTCTCAGGGAGCCTTGCCCCTGAAGGAGGTTCCTTGGAATACTGGGAATATTGGGATCTCAGGAGCTCATCCTATGGCCTTTGTATGGGAAAAGCCTCTCTGGCATCATGCAAGGGTTGTGTCAAGTTCCTGTCCAATATTAATTTGGGAATCAAGAAAAGATTGTCACTAGCAGGTGACAGGGTGATATGATCTGTAAGTATCCTGGTCTATTAAGCTGTCTTTAGTAAACACTGTTAGTAGATTTTTGGGAGGGACAAATGCATTAGAGAAGAAAAAAAATGTCCTTTATTGACTCAGCCCATGAAGACCTGTTTTCTTAGAATTATGTAGTACATTGCTTTGGTTCTCTGTCTTCTCAGATTAAGGCTTTCTCTTCCTCCATTAGCAGGTTTTTGGAGTATAGTGTTACAGAAGCCAGCTTGCTTTGCCTGTGTGTTGTGCCAAAGATGAGCCTTTTGACAGTCTTAACCAGAAGGCTGTGAGTTTAGCTTGTGCCCCCCACTATTACTGCTGCCCGTATACTCTTATGAGCTGAAATATATTAGTGGATAATGCAAGTGTGGAAATGATGTTGACTCTTTATGGTACCTTATGTAAAGTGACCTCAGTCTCGCAAGAAGGTGCCCTGGCAAAACTCCTTCAGATATCATTTCTGGAAAAAACCCAACCACTTTGAAATACCTTCTCCTAAATGCAGTCTGGTGCATTTTGAAAGGTCAGCCCAGGCCATACAGAAAATAATAGGTTCCATTAATTTCAGCTCAAACAAAATCGGGAAACCATTTTTGACTGCATTGTTTTTAAAATATTTGTACAAACTTAAAAGGGTTTATACAAATGTAAAAGAGAAAACAAGCTCTGCCAGAAGTAGATTAATTCCTAACTTATACTTACTACTAGAAACATACTGTTTTTCAGTAGCTCATGGCTTGAGACCCTTCTCATATAATGATGTAGGCAAGTGATTTAGGCAATTAAATGCTTGGTGAAGGATTTTAGAATATCTGTGCATGCTTATCCACATCTTCACGCATTAAACACCTTTAAAAACCAAACTCTTTGATATCCATTAAGGTATTTAAGCGTACAAACAGTCCCAATGGCTGTGTGTAACACATCGTGCAGGTGTCCCCTGCAGTGAGTGCCTGAGTGCCATGCTGACGTGTAGGGCGAGGAGATACTTTTTATTTAACAGTGTAGATGTAGCCAAAGCTGGCTTTCATGTGAACAAGCCAGCCTGTCAGGGAGACAAAGCTTTCTCTACTTTTGCAAGGTAGGTATACTTTAAATCTGTGTAACTTTCACAGATTAAAAAAGTTATCTACTTCCTAGCATAGAGAAGCCAGAAAAGTCTGCACACATGGGTTTCATTTGATCTCAGACAGTCATTCATTTCACAGACGTACACATCTGCAGGCACACAGATGAAAGGGAACATGGCTTAAGTGGTACATATCTAACTCTACTTTTCGATGTGGTATTCTGCTCATAGGAGAAGATACTCTTTCATTCCACAGCTGCCAGTGAATTGTCGGTATAGTAATTGCTAGCTGAAATAATGGCAAATTGACTCATGCAATCATAAAAGATTTAAATAGGATGAAAATTGCTACTGCATAGATTACAAAAGAAGACTTTGAAACGAAGTCTCAGACTGAAAGAGAGAGAAGTGTGGTATGTTGGGGTCTCTCACATTGAAACAGCCTGTTGTGTTAGAGGGCTTGAATTTGGGGTCTGGCTGTGCCACAGTATACCACTGTGTGCTCTTTGGGAGATGATCTTATATCCCAGCTTCATGGTAGCATTTCCTTATCTGTATCCTGACAATAACATTGGTTTTGTATGTCATGCAGTGGTAGCATCAAGCTTAATTAGTGAGAGTGTATGAAGTCCTGGAATAACTCAGCCGAAGGGTGCTATGGGAGGATAAAATTTAGTTACTTTTATCAGAAATCAAAAGTGTGAGTGAATGTATGAGAGAAGGTGCATAGCACGTAGAGAACAGGTGAAGAAGGCACATGAGCTTTCAACTCAGTTATTTTTTACAGTTATTTCTTGTAATATCCAGCATATGTGTAACTGTAACATTTTTCCAGATTGTCTTGTTATCGAAGCATCGCTGTCCTCAAGCTCTTGGAATATCACACAAACATTTCAGTTGAAGAAGTAAGAGCCTGGTTCCTATTGAAGTTCACTGAGGGGTTGGGAGAGGGGAGGGAGGATGGGGGCCTGAAGCATGATAGTTCCTTTTTTTTTTTTGGTATTTATTAAGGAAATGCATTTCACTAAAGATTATCACATCCCTTTTCTTGGCCCATTTCTTCCTTCTCCTTTTTTATTGTCCTCAGAAAGCTACTTCTTCTGATGACTCTTTTATTTAAGGGGACCCTGGCAGCTGGCGATAGGAAAGTCATTACAATGGCTGAATTTATGACAAGTGCCTTAAGAGATAATAAAGGATGTCACAATGACATTAAAATCCGTTTTGTCCTTGTGAAGAAGGTGGGCCTCTGGTACTCAGAATAAGACCTAGATTAGAGGAGTCAAGAGATTCTGTAGAAGTTATTTATGGAGCTGTTTTTTAATAGAGCCAGGTACAATTTAATATGGTCCACGGGTAACATAAATACAATTAAACCAGAAAATTGCATCTAATCTGCTTACAGGAATAATGTGTACCTGTTGTTCTGCGGACGTTATTTTTCAGAGCCACACACTTTGTTGAGAGCTTGCAATAGAAAGCATTTATGCCCAGTACATGGCCTAATCATTTATGATATCTGGTTGTTAAAACTTAGAAAGATCTGTTTAACGCACGCTGTAGGTAACTACAGTGTTTCTGTTCAGAGCCCTCCTCTGCTATATGCATAAGCTAATTCACAGGCCCCTGGGATGAAATTGAGCTCCTGCTTTTTTGGGAAGTGGCATGTCACTTCCTGGTCCCTGGAGCAATACAGGGAAGGAGCTGTCTTTCTCTAAATCAGAGCATTTCTCAGCATGTGTGGAGAGGGCCTGTGCTGCTCTTGGCTCTCCTCCATGCTGATAGATGCATTGCAAAGCAAGATGTGGACAAATTAGTCTCCAACAGGCATATTTTTTGGTAGGGGAAGGCAATAGCAAACTAGCAGTACTTGCTAGCACTACACACACAGAACAGAAGTTCAGGCAAGCTGTGAGTCAGTAATGGTTTTCTGCCCTTTTCTGGTTAAAGAGTATTATCTGGCCACTTTTGTACTGGAGAGAACCACAACAAAATGAAACCCAAAGTGTTCCATCTGCTTCATGCTTTTTGGAAATTTATGACTCTCAGCATCTCAGCACAGACTGTATTTCATACTAAATTTGTCCTCAGAATAAGCACAACAGAACAATTGACTTGGAGCGTAAATGCAGGTTATGTGGTTTACACATTTCATTACATATTTGTGAGGTTGTTCTCGGGGGGTTGTGCTATTTTCTGTCACTTGAAATTTTACATTCATGGCTGAGTCTAGATTGAGTTCCTGTGTCTTACAAAACCTCTGTTTTCTGTGTTCCCAGCTGCTTACAATGTATACACAAGGGTGAATGTGACAGCTGTAAATGGACGCGTGTCTCTCCTGCCACCACCTGCCAGGTGAAGTTTCTTGGGGAGGACTGGGATCCCCTGTGATGCCTGTTTCCTTGTGTTTCTTACATCTGAGCAGCAATCTCTCTCTTCCTTGTCCTGACATGGAGAAATGCTGCTTTTTTTTGTTTTTCAGGATAGCTGTAATGCAGCTGCTTCCAAGGGGATCGCCACTGTGCAGAAAACAGAGGTTAGTTAGCATCTTAAGATTGGCATTATTGCGTTTCTGTGGGTTGGTGGAGAAATGTATTTAAAACGAGGAGACTCTATAGTAGGAGTAGAAATCTGGATGGGGAGGCAGTCAGTTGGTTACATAGAAAGGTAATGCAGAACTTGATACTATTTTTTTCATAGTGCTTTGTTAGTGCTTAAAGGTACCAATAAAGATTTACATTTCGGATCCAGGCATTGAGACATTGAGCTCTGAAGTAGTCACGTGCCTACCTCCAGACGCGGTATTTACAAGATTGTTTTAAATGCCAAAGTCCTTGTATGCTGTATTTAGACACTCCACAGGAGCCGGCGTACTTGAGGGCTGGGACATATAAGCTGACCACCACCACCAACAAAAAAAATCCAAAACAAAAATAGAGGAGAACATCTTGAACTTAATCTCTTACCTAGACTTAAATACGTATTTGAGTTCTGCTCTCATAGAGAACTCTGCTAAGTTAGGTTTCAGAGTCCCAAACTTCTTCATTTCATGTAGTCAGATCACAGCTTTTCATGAAACATAGCTGCCAGGGGAGCAGAAGAAACGGGGAGGGATGTGCCACCCAGTTTCTAAGTGGCTAGAGGATGCATCCAGAAGCTGAAATCCCTGGGTGTTAGTAAATCCCTGGTTCATATTTCAGAGAAAATTTCATTGCTTTCAGGCTGTAGACAAAACCGGGAGTGGAGCTACTCTCCATCTATCCTGCTGAAGGTGGATCACTGAAAATGAAGGAGTGTCACTGGTGCCAAAGTGCCTTCTGAATCTGGTTGTTGAGTTTCTGTTGAAATCATACAGACTGTGTTTGTGTGTACAGTCTTACATGATTTGCCTCAGAGAGCAGCCCTCTAACCACAAGGTTATCCCTTCATTCTCTGTGGTGCCAAGAAATTTTCTCATAAAACTAAGTGGTCTTATCATAAGTGGTTGCTTATGACATGCAGGTGTTAGGGAAGAAATGAGTAGTGAAGAGAAATTTGACTGATGAGTAAGTACGTAGAGATTTACTGCCTACACTCTTTGGTTTCTGCTTTTCTGTGAGTGATAGCACGGTTGGTATAAATGGCAGCTGTGTTCTTATCTCTAAATGTTTTGTTAGAACTACCCAAACTTTTACCTGGGAAGACAGGTAAAATTCAGCCTCTTAAATTCAGCTCTTCAGTTGAGGTTTCTTAAACAAAATCACAAAATCCATTTTGTTTTTCACAGAGAAGAGTGGGATTATAGTACTTGTGCTTCTGAGCATTAATATTCTGGATTTGGTCTGCATATAAAGCATTAACGGCTGGTGAAAGAACAGAGGAAATTCTTTGCTCTGCTTCCAAGTGCATTAATTTGACATTGGTAAATAGTTGGAATTGCCTGGGAGATGGCTTTCTTCCACGTGCCTTATCTTGGAAAGACAGTGATGTACAAGGCAGTGAAAGCACTAGAGGCAGTCCAAATGCAGATGTTTGTTTAGAAGTGATTGATCCATTCAGAGGGCTTGAAATTGCATTTGAAATCCTGCTCTCCTTTGGCTGCTGGTGCTTTAAGGAGGACATACTGGAGAGCTGAGAAAGGGGATTTGTCTTTTCCCACAACCCCAGCTGAGCATTTAGATTAATACACTTTTTTTCAGTGGCAGCCCCAGCCCTCCTCCTGACTCCAGCTGCTGGATTCCAGGCGTGCACCTTCCCGCTCCCTGCACCGGAGCAGCAGAGTGGTTGCACAAGTACGCTTGGCTGGGGAAATGTGATTTGTCTGGAAATAAACATTGTCTTTCGGCTGGTTATTTTTCATCTGGTTTTCATCATTGCTAGTTCCCTGATCCAGTTCTTCACATGGCTTTGGGGGGCCCTATGCTGGCACTGCAGGAGGGCTGTGCAGGAGCAGGGATGAGCTCCCTGGGGTGATAGAGCTTGCTTAACCAGGGATGGTGCCAGGTAACTCAATGGGACCTGCAGACATGGTAACCACACCTCTGAGGATGTGGCTGGTACTGTTTACACAGCCCCAAGGAAGAGTTAGGCTGTCCAGAGGATGTGGCAGAGTGGCTGCAGCTCAGAAATATGGAGCTTTATTGAAGTTGACAGGGCTGTGCTGATTTACATCACCTGAGGACCTGGTGCACTCTTTCTGTGTCTCCTCTGAGTTTACACTGCTTCCATCACATGCCTCACAACTAGTGACTTTTATAAATATCCTTCTCCTTTCCCTCTCACTGCCGGGCATCTCTCCCCCTGCCACACAGCAACTGGAAGGTCAGTGGCCCTTGTCCACTGGGGAAATGAGCGCAAGGGAAAAAAGCACTGCAGACCCCAGTGAGGAGACTTGGTCCCTCCCGCATTCAGTGAGGAAATTCACAGTTTCTTTTGCTGAGGGAAGTGTCATGGATCACGGCAATAAGCCAGGAAGCAAGCTCCCAGGTAGCTGAGGCCAGCTTGCCTTCAGCGCTGTGAGTGACTGTACTGATGCCATGAGTCCAAGGCAGGACATAGCGAGGGAGTCTGTTGTGTAGCTGCAGGGAAGGCGTGATTTCAGGGAGAGACTGAAACTTCCAGAGTGAACCATTCTTCATGGGATTTCTTCTTGGTGTAAGAAAATAAACAAGGGGTGCTAAGCTGAAGTGCCATGTGGTGTGTGGTACCTGTCAGGGAGGCCAGCCGGAACCGAAACAGTGTTTTACTCCTTTCTGTAGTATTTGGCTTCTGGATTTCTGTTTGAGGATATTGACTGTCCTTGCTGTGCTAAGGTAGAGCATAAGCATAGAGATGGGATGCAGATAGAGAAAAGCACTGGCTTTAATCTCAGATTTCTGCTTCAGTTGTCCTGCTTGCATACTAAGGGTTAAAGCGATCCTCAGGTCAGGGTGGGAGTGAATTTTCTTCCTCAGGGGTTTCTTTTGCCTCCTCCATTATCCTTACCCGAGGTCACCTTGGAGGCCTTTTTGCAGGCCCTCTAGCCCCAGCCTTTGCACTTTCTTGCCCTTTCCTAAGGCATGAGTTGCAGCTTTCAATCTTTTGTGACAAGTCTCAGATTTGCTGCAGAGTGCTCTGGCGTTCTGTGGGCAGTGATAGCATGTGGGGACAGCTCATCCCAGGGACCTTTCTGAAACGGGCAAGGTTGTGTTTGCAGGATGGTGATGCGACTCCTTTGGTCCCCTCAGGCCACCAGCCCAAAGTCATGATGCTATTCTGAGTACATGAAAGATCAATGGGAAGACAATCTCTGTGGGAAGGACTTTCCTAGAGGCTTTGCACCAGCACCCATCTCACTATCAGGAAGTCTGAACTGCCCAGTGGATGTATCCACAGGTGTACAGCAGAAATCAGGATAATCACAATACTCTAGAACCCCACTTTAAACTAGTATTGTAGGCAGTCTTAAAAGCAAGCTAGTAATCATTTGCCTGAGAAGGTCCCAAACAGTTTGTGGTTTCACATGCATATTTTTCTGTTTTATGAATGTTTTCGGTTTGTTGTCTGAAAGTCACACAGAAAGGAAACCGTCTGTGTGACTATAAAACTGGGGAAGCAGCAAAACGGATTAAACATGAGATGCTGTCAAACGTATCAAGTAAATATACTAGGGGGAAAAAAATCACTCTTCTAGCTTGGTAATGTTAGTAAGTTACAATAAGTAAATATAAAGATACACAAAGAAAAACACAGTTTAAAAATTGGCCACATTTCTGCAAGACTGTGACAGCATCAGAGCAAACTAGGATTATACTTAAATCCTGGAATATAGATTTGTAAATTCCTTAGCATCAAAACGGGATACCAGAAAATCGCCGCAGTTGTGTTGTACCTTCAGTTCTATGTACGACTTTAAAAAGACTTTCTAGTAAAACTAATTCTGGGGCTCTTTCTTGACTTTTCATTCTAGGAGTTGACCCTGCTTCCCCTTTTCAGGCCACAAGAGATGCCTTCATTTGTTTCCCCAGTGTGTCATGGTGCTGGCACCATGGGTTTTGTCTTGTGTTGCTTCTTAGTTCTTCAAGGGTCACACAAAATGAATCATTTCAAGCTGGGTTTTTATGATACTTACCTTCCAGTATGTTGGATTGTGATTCCTTTGCACAACTTGGCGATGAGATAAATTGAAATATAAAATATGTAGGTAAAAATAGTTGGCTTGTAAAGAAGCTGTAGTTGACAATACTTCCCAGGATCAAGCTTAACAAGATTGAAATTAATAAGAAAAATGTACTTCAGTGCCATAAAACCTACATTCCTGAGTGGTGGTTGTTTTCGCAGCTGTTGTTTAACTGCTTAGCCTTTTTATAACCAGATTTTGTTTTGCTTTGTGTTTTGATAGCATATCAGCATTCATTCCATTGAGCCTTTGTGGATTTCTACATTAGGCAAAAGTGAAATAACAGTAAAAGGAGAAAACTTTACACGTGCATCAGGCATAAAACTGATACTGACTGGAATCACCGGCTGTAAACCAGATATGTGAGTTAAACCTTGAAAAGTACTATTTCATTTGCATGGTGAAAATTAAGTCCATTTTGTCCTAGCAGTAACATTGTGTGAACAGTTTGTCAGGGACCTCTCCTGAAGGGGATGCTTTGCACTCCTTTACTTATACTTCCACTTTAAATTCCTGAAGGATGGAAATTAATTTGGTGTTTGGGATGGATGGGGAAGTGGGTGGTTCTCTCAGCAGTAGTGGGACAGTTCTGTACCTATGTCCGTATGTGCCTTACAGCACCTGTTAGGTCTCAGGGAAGCCACAGCTTTTGTTTAACTCTCCTCTGCTTCAGAATATTCTGACTATATTCTAGGATCTGCTTGTGAAAGCACAAAGGGAAGGGAATCTCTCATGCAACAGCTTGTACTTTTCTCTGTTAATGATTGCACTGTGCAATCCCCTAGATAATTAGGCTGTCTTATTCTGCATCAATCATTTTCAGGTGCAGCTGGAATGGCTGTGTGTGATTACTGAGCCCATTTTGCATAGCTAGCACTTGAAAAAGTAATCGTTTGGTACTGTTCAATTTTTACTGCAACCATGAGTTTCCTGGGGACCACAGAAAACAAAAGGAGAAAAGGAGGGGGAGGGAGGAAGTAGAGAGAAAGAGGAAGGAGTGAAAGGGAGGAAGGAGGAGGGAAAGAGGGGAGAAAAAAGGGAAAGAGAAGAAGAAAAATGAGAGAAAAGGAAGCTGAAGATTCTCATTCTTCACTAGCTCATGGACCATGTTGGTAGCACAGAGAAGTACACAGTCAACAGCAAAATCACACGTTGGATTACATAGCCTCATCCCAGGGCCAGAAGACCAATATCTCAATTGTCTTCTGTGATTATTGTGACACACAGTAACTTCATTTCACAGGTGCCCAACTTTGTCTTTTCAACTTCCTGCTCTGTCTTTCCACCTCCATCTGGCAGCTGTAAGAGATTTCTCTTTTCTCCTTACTCTTTGCTTTAGGTTTTAGTCTTCCTGTAGTAGCACCAATGAGTAGCATAGTGGCATCTGTGTTTCAGCATCTGACTGTTTTCTTTCTCCTGCAGCATTAAAGTTAGAAATGTGATAAACGATACACAAATGACATTTGCTCTCCCACCAACACGTAAAGAGGCCAAAAGTATATGTATACAGGCTAATGGGAAAAAATGTTCACCACCAATGACCCTGCATTATGTTTCACCGCCATCATGTCTTGCAATCACACCAAATACCTCCTGGATCAGGTAAGTGTCTCATTCTATACTTTTTGTGCATATATTAAAATGTAGGTTTTATGTTTATATTGAAATGTAGTCCCACTGAGCTGATATGATCCTCCTTCCTTGGCCAGACTGCAGTTGATGTAAACTTGGATGACTGCTGTAGCCTGTTGTGGAGAATGAATTTATGCTGGTGAACTGATTTAACATTTAACATACAGATAGGGTCACAATAGCTGCAAGATGGATTCTGTGTTCTACAGGATTCTGTAAACTGCTTCCTGCCCGCCCCAGGTCTCCTTTGTAGAAGTCAAAAATAGCCTCTTCTTAGTACAGCTAAATCCAAAATACTGGTAGCACACGTAAATTCAAACTTCAGTTAACTTTCATTTCTTGATACTCATAGACCCTTCACGTCCAAAACAGTATAAAATATCAGTGAATTGGAAATTAAGTGAAAATAATCACCACTGCAGTGATAAAGGCAGATTTGGTGTAGGCCTGGGGCTTGAGAGACCCCCTTTCAAGCCTTTGCAGTCTCCTGTGGTAGACTTACAGCTCCAGTGAAAGACTCACAGGGTGGTTTTAAGATATTCTCAGGCACAGCTTTCCACCTGTCCCTCTGCCTGCACAGTTATTAACCACTTTCATATTCTTAATCTGCTATCTTGGTGTCAAGCACTGGTAAGTGTGGATTTGAGGTAATGAATTGGGCTGGCAGCTGCAGCAGCTGAGCAGCTACGATGCATGCCCTCATCTACAGGTGAGAGGCAGCTCAGGCAGCTGGAAATTAATAATACCTTAAACCACTCCAACTGTGTTCAGCAGAGGTTGTGAGCCAGAGCCCTCAGACACAAGCACGATTGTGTGTGCTGAGACAGATGGTCTGAACACTGCCGAGAATGTTTCCTGTGAGGTGCCTGGCACCATCGGTTTGTCCTGAAGAAGGCAAGAAGTAGGCACAGGCAGGGCTGCTTTGGGGCAGTGAAATAACATGATTCGCTTTCTTCTAGACAGAATATTAAATCACAGTCTAGTTCTTTGGCTGCATGAATAGAAAACAAGGTGGAGAGTCCCTGAAAAGGAGTATGCATGTGTATTCATTACATGTCATTTGGCTTTGTGGTAGCAAAAGTATTTACCATTACATGATGAGGAAAGAATGAAAGTACGCTGTATAGCTCTAATTATCTTGTCCTGCAGTTTGACTTTATTATCTTGGCTGCTACCAAAGCAAAATGTACAAGAGTAGTTTATGCACAGCTGAAGCTGTAATGCAGGACTTATCTGTGGGAAAACAGATAATATTAACCTCCCTTCCCCCCACCCTTTTTTTTTACAGTGGTGGTCGTAAAATTACTACGATTGGTAGAAATTTTAATGTCGTGGACAGTGTGATTATTTCAGATGACCAGAGATCAAACCTCACTGTAAGTCTTAATCTCCTTTATAATACCAAATACAGGCCTCTCGATGGATTAGGTTTTGTTCTTAAGGTTTAAGGAGGATCTCAATAGATATTTAAACTCTTATAGGCACATATCAGTCACCCTACTGATATGACCACTTGTAGGATTACAGTTGCTCACATTCTCAGTACAAGATCATGGATACACATAAGCTACTCTCCTGCATAATTCCCTAAGCCTTTTTTCTATGCTTTAGAGACTTGTTCCAAGTCTGTACTTTTTGAGTCTCCCCAACCTCCATACATGGATCTGTTGGAGGGGAGGGTAAGGCTTACTTTCTCTGGCTTTGTGTTGAGAACCCACATGGTGCCACTGCCTCAGCAGGGGCCACAGACTGGAGCTGTTGTTGGGAAGAAACCCTTTCTCCAAGGCTGTGAGGAGGTGGGAACCCTGTTGACCCCCCTGGGCTTGCATCACAGAGACCAGAAAACAGCAGCACCACCCCATGGAGTGAACAGTGGGATGACTGTAGCACCCCCCTCTCTCAGGAGTTAAGCTGGGGAGAGCCAGTGCCCAGGGGTGCCAGAGAGCTTGTCCTGCTCTTCTCTTAACTGCATTGAGGGGAAGGAAGGAGAAATCACTGTCACTATTCCTGTCTCACTGCAGGAAATATCTGCCTTAGCAGTGTGCAGTCAGCCTTAAAGCAGCGTGCAGAGTATGTGTTAAATGTGCTTAAAGGTAGACGCAGGCTCAAGACAGAAATTTTCTCAGGTGCTCTGCATGAAGCCCTGATCGGAGAGGATTAGCAGATATCTGTGTGAAGTCAGGAAGACAATAAAATGGTTTTGAGTGCCTCTGTTTGTAATTGTACCCACTGTTGGGTACTTAATGACTGTTACAGCTTTGCTATTGCATTTCTAGGTCTCTAGGTGTCCTGGAAATGAATCTGAATATCATTACTTAACGCCAAGCCTGAGCCATGCAACAGAGGGTAAAGTTGTTGATATGATGTTAAAAGTGGAAACTACCTTTATACCATGTGTTAAATTACACTATCACCCTGACCCAGTGTTCATTAACTACCAGCTGCACACTGAGCTTGATCCTGATCTGGAATTGAAAATATATGTAAGTTTGAAAGTAATGAACTATAATTCCTTATTTTAAATAGTTGTTTGGGATAATTTTACTGCTTACTGTATTTAATGACTGTTTCTTATCTTCAATTTTTTCCTCTCTAGAAAGAAAATGACAACTTGAATATTTCTAAGACTGAGGTAGAGGTTTATCTGTCATATATGAATGGTGCACAGACCAAAAAGATATGGTTCAGTGTCCAGAATATTACCAAAAAGCCAGACCGTAGTACCATACTGTGCAAATTCAAAAGGGAAGGAACAGACAAGATTGACTTTTCCACAGTGAAAGTTTTTGTAAGTAGAATTCCCTTTTGTTGCAATTCAGGAGTGTTTGGATGTTTATACAAATGTAGCAAAATGTAGCATTAATGCTCTCAATGTTCTTTATAGAGGGAGGAACTGGATGCGTTTTCTGCTCTCCTGGTACTTGGTAGCGCAGTATCTTCTTCCTATCTAAGCATGCCTGCCTAGCTTAGGTGTCGCTAGAACTCGTTTACTGTCTGGTTACTGCTGTGGTGTCACAGGTAAGCTGTACCACCCAAACTGAACTCATTGCTGCTTAGCTCCAGGAGAGCAGTAGGTTGTCACACTTCTAGCTGCAGCACAGACATCGCCAATACAGCGTGACTGGCTCCAGGAGAGATCCTCATCTTAGTTCTGTAAGCAATCTGATGCTGCAGTGTGGCCCTGAGGAGGATTGTGCCCTCTCATTCATGTTTTTGTACTGAAGTAGATGAAGATCTTGAACAGTGCATAGAGATCACCACTGAGACAGAAGTCTCATCATTTCTGGATGAAGAAGGGGGTGAAATTCAATGTGCCATGGGAAGGACAAAATGCTTTGAATGTACAGCACAAAGCCAGGCCCAGATATGAGAACATTAGCATGGATGTCAAAGCTAAATGGCAGCTTAAGATATTTGCTCTATGAATAAGATGAAGATATGAATTTTTTAAAATGCAGTCGTCACCATTTATGAGGGAGAAAAATGATGCCAGACGCTTATTGCAGTATACGGTGGTATAAAACTGAAATAACTCTATTGACTTCAAGGCATATGTCTCATAGTAAAGATTAACGAAGCTATTTTCAATTTCATATCACTGCTAACTGATCCCCCATCTGTGGATCTTGCCATCTGAGCCAGTTATGGCATGGAAAAGCCTTTCTGAGAATGGTGTTGCATTTAAATATTAACATTGCCTTGCTCATCCTGCAAGCTTTATAGTAGTGACTGTCATAGAAAGGTCACCACTTCGCTAAGGCAAATCAAATGCAATAGTTATAATGTAACATTTCACTTCTGGTACCTTAAAAATGGTTCTTTCCAACATCAAGAAAAATGTAAAAGCAATAAATCATCACGTGTTTTTTCAATCCTATGAATAAATCATCATGGAAGAAGTAGGGCCAGTCTGTAGAAAGGGTAAGCTGAGTATAAAAGATAGGTATTGCCTGAGAATAAATGTATGTTTTGCTATAGTTTTCAGGAAGAAAGAGGATATTGAGTGTGATGTCAAAGACAGGATGATCAGTTTGAATGGCAGTATCAAAGAAGAGAATACTGTTCTTGTGACAGAAGAAAGATTCATATAGGTCAAGGGGCTCAAGGCAGCAGTAACAGAATCATTCCCATCACAGGACTGGGAAAAAACAGGCACATGATATTGTAGGCTTAGTAGGAAAGATGTTAAATAAAACTGCAGTCAAGAGACAGTCTATGAGTGGAGAGCTGCAAATATAAACCATATATATATATATGTAAGTATATAAAGTAAATATATAAATTATAAAGTATTTAAAAGAAAAAAAATAACTAGGCAAATGGAGGCTTGCTGATTTAATCCTGTTTCTGAGTAAAGCTTTTTAATGTA
Organism: Ara ararauna; assembly: GCA_028858755.1. Classification (NCBI taxonomy): domain Eukaryota; kingdom Metazoa; phylum Chordata; class Aves; order Psittaciformes; family Psittacidae; genus Ara; species Ara ararauna. The sequence continues at coordinate 118,150,294 of CM054376.1, read as the reverse complement.
TTTTGAATGAGGGACTCATGAAAGACCTGGAGGTAAATGGAAAATGGGATAATTGTCAACTTCTTTTTAATGAAAGCAAATTATGCTAGATATCTTTATTTCATAAGAGGAGTGATTTCCTCAACAGCAAAAAAGCAGTAGATCACATGTACCTGGAAGTCATTCAGTAAACTACGTAACGTGGTGATCATGAAAACGCAGGTATTAGAAAACCCGGATGCTGTGTCGGGGGACCTGACTCTGGGCAAGGTTGCTTTTCATACAGGTATTATTTAGTATTATACTAGTGACTCAAGCACAAAAAATAAGGCATGTGCTAATAACATTTGCTGATGACAAAGCTCAGAGGTATTACCAGTCCAGAGGAGGTTTCATAACATCATGCAGGAAGAATTAAATGAATTTGGGAATCAGAATTACATGAATTCAGGTGTACTTTATTTAGTCCATGATTCATAAGCAAAATAAAGAAATGGGACCACTGAATAGGAAGGTTATGGTGAAGATTACAGATAATGTAAATATGAACAGAAAATGAACGCTTTGTCTCAGTTTGCAGTAAGCAGAGATGATTAAGAGAGATTTCTGCTTTAGGAATGCTTGGTTGGACATGACAAGTGGAGAAAGGCAGGTGTATTAGTCACAGGACGATGCTACCAATGCATTTCAGCCTTAGAAAAGGCAAATGGATCCTAGGAAGGTTCAGACCAAAAGTACTTTATATAAAGGAACCATGAAAAAATATAAATAACTGAGGAAAAAGGATTTGATGGAGTAAATGGGTCTGCTTTGTCTTCTGTTCTGTGTAGCCCCAGAAGTATGAAGGCTGTGCCCTTTCAGCCCTGTGGGGTTTCATTACTTGCTTATGTCTGTGTATCTGCAATGTGACTATGCAGTTGGCAGTTTCCAACTGCCATGGCTGCTCACCTGCTGTGATAAACCAGTGATTGAAATCACCAGACCTCTGCCTTCCCTGCTGTAACTCAAAATAATTTCAACCCAACTCTCCTTTTCAATTATCTCAGGCTCATTTCTATCCCTGGCACTTGGTGGTATTCTTTTTCTGTATCAGAGTGTATTTTTACCTCTAGTCTGTTTATAGTCTTAGCTACTCTTTATTTATGTGCTTTCACGGTCCTCTTTGAGATCCTCCTTTGTGAAATTTCTTCTGCTGTAATTATCAGTGGTGAATGACTCAGTTTGGCATCTGGCAGACTTTAGGCCTTTTGTATATTTGTAAGAACTAATGTCTATCCTGCCTTTGACAAGCCCACTGGCTGTTGGGGAATGTTGTACATGTATTGTACGTTGTGTTTGTTCTTAAGTGGACCTTCAGAAATGCCCTACATCCTACATACAGAGGTTGAAACTTCTGCAAAGGAATAGGGAAGAGGGCTGTGGGACAGGCATCTATCAAAAATTTGACTTCCCTCATCATTTGCATGATTCTTATCTTACTTTTCTGCTCATCAGAGGAGCATTGTGAGTGCAAAGGAATGTTTTTTGCTATCAACACATACCTTCCTTGCCTCAAAGTGCCAGAATGTTTAGCAGCAATTCTGGAGTGCATGAGCCCCTGGGCCAGCTGGAGGCCAAATCTTGCCGTTCATTTGAGGGCGCTAGTTTGCAGTGAAGCAATGGCAAAATTTGGTGCTGCATTAAAACAGTTTGGTCTGGAGGTCCTCCTTGTCACTGATCTGTTGTCTTGTTTAAACATCCAATACAGTAAAAGTTGAATTTGTGTTGGTTCACATACATTTTTTCCAAATTGCTGCTGTCTTCTCAGAACTCTGCACAGCCATGGTCCTTCATGGGCCTCCAATACCTTTAATCTTTTTTATACATTGAATGTCATTTTAAGCACTGATATAATACCTGTCCTCTATTAATGCAGCCATTATTTTTCTTCAGGTCAAATTAGGAAATTTTGAGCATGAAGTCAAGCCAACGTCATCACACGTGTATTTGTATGTTCTGATTTTGCTACCTATTGTAGTGGGTGTCATTATAGGTAAGTACAATAATGTGTTTTCAGGTTCTCATTTGCTGAAGGCTATATTCATGACACATAAAGACATACCTACAGGCACACATTTGGGACTGTCATAGACAGTCTGGTGGTTTTCCTCTGTTCCACATAGCAGTGGACAAAGTTAACTATGGTCTGGTGGTGAATTCCATCTTGTCAGATTACAAGCAAGCCATAGGGCTAACATCCTTGCATCCCAACTTGGGCTGTTCCAGCTGTCCGAGCTGGGCACTCCTGTCCCCGAGGCAGATGTTCCCTAACAAACGGCTTATCCTCAGGCAGTGTTTGTACTGTTTCTGCTCTGTCTCATTTGGATTATTTATGAATTTGTAGGTCATTACTAAATCAATGGAGATAAATAGTTATCCCCTCCTCTTTCTGTCACTCCTTATTTCTGAATGTTTTGACCTGGCTATATATATGATAAATTTCCACTTTTGCAGTAAGTTTAGGGGTTGTTTTTTTGGGGGTTGTTAATTTCAGGTTGGTTTTTTTTTTTGGGGGGGTGTCTTTTTAAAAAGTGCATTACCTTTACAGGAACTGTATGTCATGCCTTTACTCTCTCAAAATAAGCTTTAGAGAAGTTAACCATTTCCGCTTCAGGTTGCTAGTAGTTGAAGTGGTTGTTAGAGTCTGTGTCTCCCTGTGCAGATTGCATACATAGCAGGGTGTACTGTACTTTCAAATAAAGCTGGATTGACAATTCTAAGATGTTAGAAGAAATGTTTTTTTATTAAACCTTAGGGTTTAGATCCAGATAACCAGAGCTCATGGGTACTTGCTCGCAGTCAACAGTAGAAACTAATCCTCCTGGAGAATGCAAGTGTATGTGAATCCTTCTGTTTCTTAAAATAATATTAAACCTCATCTTTTATAGGACTTGTCTGTTTTGTAATGTCTGTACTCAGAATCTCTTTTTGATTCCTTTTTAGCGGCATTCATAGTTACTAGATACAAATCCAAAGAGTTAACTCGTAAACAGAGTCAGCAACTGGAACTGCTGGAATATGAGATTCGGAAGGAAATACGTGAGGGTAGGTTTAAAAGGCTTTATAGAGCTTAAGTACAGCATAATTTCTCAACTGAAACTGTCAAGAAGCTCACATTATACAAACATTTTAATATTATAGCTGATAGAATATTTTTATCTTGTATCAGAGTTCGTCTTTAATGTTGGTGTGCACTGCAGTAGCAGACAGCACTGAGCTAATAGGATTGCATGTAATATTTCCTTCAACAAAAGTGGGGAAAAAAATTGATCAGTACTTTCCCACTCATAAGAGCTTCAGCTAGAAAAACAACCCTTCTCCCCTAAAAACTATTTTTTAAGGAACATCTACTGGGGTCAAGTTATAACTGTGAAGATGATTTCATGTCAACTAAACTAACTGTCAGTGGTGGGGGGTGCTTTTTCAGGATTTGCTGAACTGCAGATGGATGAATTAGATGTGGTGGATAGCTTTGGAACTGTTCCATTCCTTGACTACAAACACTTTGCTCTTAGAACTTTCTTTCCAGAGGTAAATATTTACAAGTCTTTCGGTTGTCAGCCCTGCCTAATAATGAAAAGGCTAGGAAGGTCAGAGTCAAATAATTGAAGTAAATACTACACAGTAATCTTACGTTGTTTTCAGAAGAAACTCTTCTTAAATCAAGCATTACCAAAGAATACTTTAAGACTGTACATCTCTATATTTAACTAAGCTTTAAATGCTGTGGATAAAGCTCTGCTGTTGAATTTTCAAGGGTTGTGTGTGCATCCATTTCTTTTTTGCTCAGCCTCACTAAGCTGCTTGCCTTTCAGGCCACCCTAACTAAGCTATAATTTATCCATTGCTTTTTCTGTTCTCATGCTTTCGCTTTCCATGCTATAGCTAATTAAAGTAACAGTCAGGCTAGCTAACATGCTAGCAAACATCATGACACTTCCTAATTAGGCTTGTGGGATGAAGAAGTGGCTGTAAGGTTGTGCTGACTTTCTATTCCAAGCTGCTGACAGAAATGGTGAGACCTTGGTTCAAAGGAGTGCAGGTCAAATGTTTGAGAATTACATAAGTACTTAAGTGCTGCCCATTTTCGAGGTGGATATTTTCATTGTTCGTCAGAGCAGTTTGTGCCTCTGTGTCAGAAGATTGAAGACACAATTCTCTTAAATATTTTACTTTTCTTGCCTTTCTTTTTTCATATGTGACACATGACAGTGCTGATAAGTGCATTTCCACAGCTTTCAAAATTACTTCATGATGTTAACCAGTGCTTACTGGCATTTGCTAGTTGGCAGAAGCTGTGATCTCAACTGGTGATATTTTGCTGTGTAACTGACACCAGTGAGTAGAAACCCTTGCTTAGTGTTGTGGTGTTGTAGGGTATAGGTCGTATATATGTGAATTATATACTAGTCTTCATGTGTTACTCATCACTGCTGTGGCTCAGTCCTACAGTCTTATCTGTACACTGCTTCCCTTTATCGCCATGTGTAATCCCACTAAAAGCTCGTTGTGATGAAGTTAGAGATGTGATAGTGCAGAATCAGTGCCTTTTCTTTGTACACCACCAAATACCAGTTACAAAGGCAGGATAATATTTAACGATTAATATATGCATAATCTTTGTACACTTTCAAGTCCAGTTCTCCCACCAGAGGAAACTGGGAATATCTCTTCTGGTCCTGCTGTGATGCCCGCAGTTTAATTTGTATGGGGTCACTAGGAGGTTTGAAGAAAGTAGACCAAGGAACCCTTATTTTCTGCATCTCTTCCTTTTCAGCCTGTTTTGTTGCCAGGCATATTTGCATAAATAGTGGGTTTACTTTTAGGAATACATCTTTTCCTAGTGATAATCCCCTGTCAAAACAGAGCAATCTGTAGAAGTTGTCTGGGTGGAAATGCTTTGCTTTATGCAAAGAAAAAAAGGCACAAAGTCTGCCACCATGTTGGATTATGTGAGGTCAGAAAGGGAAGGGCTCCTGTTTTGTCTTGGCAATTGTCATACCACTGTGCATCCTGGAAATGATTCCAATTACATTTTTGCCTCAGTTTGAAATACTGATACCATGAAGGTAAACTTGCCACTATTAGCTCTCTATAGACATGCAGTGTCAGGCAAGTTATTTAACCTATTGTGTACCAATTTTTTCTGCTAAGTACTTACCATTTACATTGCAGGAATGTTCAAACATGCCTTGTGCTGCATGAATGTGGTAGGAGAGCAGTGCTCTACCAAACAATATTACAGATGAATAGAAAAGGTGATGGGGTGATAGATTGCAGCCAACTGTGAAACGGATTGGCAGACCAGTTTGCTCACTAACCCCATGTGTTTGCATGATGTCCATATTGTACTCTTTCTGCCTTCCAGTGTGTTTGATGGGCTTTTTCTCATCTAATCCAAGCTGTTTAAACACAGCCATCAAAGGTGTTCACAAGCATCTTCAAGAAAGTGATTCAGCCCACTTGCCTGAGACATCTGTCTCAGGATGGGAAGAGTTGCTTAAAGAGGGAGTCACATACTTAAAATTAAGAGTGATGAACCTCATCTTTATTTTTGATTTCTTTCTTCCTGCTGCTTTCATTTTCTATATTTGATGTGGCTTGATAGCTTTTGTTTTGTGCCTAATGCTCCTAGGTGTTAAATGGATATTACATCTATTCTTAAAACATTCCTTTTGTTTGGCCCAATTTTTGCTTACTTGTTAGATTTTGATTGTTATTATTTCTATTTTCCCTCAGTTTCCTACATTGCTTGCTTTAATGCTACCATGCTTGTTCCCTGTTCACAAGCATTTTAACCTTTAATGTGGTTCTGGTGTTTTCAGTCTGTGTGTGTGTATGTTTTATTGGTAGGTTGTTTAGGGGCACTGAAGACTTTCTGGAAAAATGGGAATAGCCAGTGGAGGAAGAGGAGTAGAGGAGAAGAGAACAGGAGGCATGAGGAAATGAAGGGATGAAAACTCAGATCAGTAGATGAAAAATTGGATGTGAGACAGGACTGCGTGTTTGCAGTCCAGGAAGCCAGTCGTTCCCCAAGACTGCATAAAAAGAAGCCTGGCCAGCAGGTCAAGCGAGGTGGTTCTCCCCCTCTGCTCTTGTGAGACCCCACCTGGAGTACTGTGTTCAGCCCTGGGCTCCTCAGCACAAGAAAGACATGGACCTGTTGGAGCGGGTCCAGGGGATGGTCAGAGAGGTGGGACACCTCTCCTGTGAAGACAGGCTTGAGTGAGTTGGGGTTGTTCAGCCTGGAGAAGAAAAGGCTCCAGGGAGACCTTATTGCAGCCTTTCACTATAAAGAAGGCCTGTAATAAAGATAGAAACAGACTTTTTACCAGAGCCTGTAGTTACAGGATGAGGGACAATGTGTTTAAGTTGAAAGAAGGTAGATTTAGATTGGTCATAAGGAAGAAGTTATTTACAGTGAGGATGGTTGCAGAAGGTAAACTAGCACAGGTTGCCTAGAGAAGCTGTGGCTGCCCCATCCCTGGCAGTGTTCAAGGCCAGGTTGGACAGAGCTTTGAGCAACCTTGCCCATGGCAGGGGGGTTGAACTAGATCATCTTTGAATGGCTTCCAACCCCAACCATTCTGTGATTCTATGATCCTGTAAGGAAACTTGGGGCTCCCAGCACCACAGGTAAAGCAGATGACAGTAAATGTTACTAGTGTGGATTTGTTTCTCAAGGGTGCTGCTTTGGGAACATACAGCTGTGTTGTGACCTTACAGGCTGTAAGAGTCGGACAAGAGGCATTGACAAGGTGTTTGAGAACTGGGTGCTTCCTTTTTTGTGAGAGCTTTCATTAGGACTGGATGTGTGGTGGCACCTGTGCCTCTCCAGAGACTGACAGCGTGGACCTCCTGGGGAGTTCATTAGTGAACATTCATGAAGTGGCTTGAAATGAATGGAGGCAGATGAACTGAAGTGTCACTCCGTTGCAGAAACCCCATATACCAAAGGCTATCACTGCCATCCAAGAAGGAAGCAGCCTGCAGCACCCCTTGCAGACCAGCACGTTTGTAGACAAGCGTAATAAACAGCTTTTCCTGTAGAGAGTTAGTTGACTGCTCTGCCAGTGCAGCTCAGCAGCATGGAGTAACACACAGAGCAACACTGAAGGTGACCTTTGAGAGTTCACTTTTCAATGAACCTTGGCAGCACCTTTGCAGAAGTTATTGTGTAGAGTTGTTACAGTGAAGCCACGTTAGAAGCCAGCATTTCCATTGTTCTGTTTCAAGTTATACACCATCAGGAACATGCTCGGTGTGCTTAACATGTTCATGTGTTAGAAACTTCTTGTGTACTTAAGAATGATAAATATAACCTGTCTTGTATTTTAGTCAGGAGGCTTTGCATCCATCTTCAGTGAAGACATGCCACAGGTAAGTTGATGTAGTGTGTTATGCCTTAATAAATACTTTTCAAGAGAGATTGTGTCCTTTTATCTCAGAGTTGTCCGAGAACACATCAGATGATTGCATCTTCAGTATGTTCCCTTTTCCCCATGAGGAGGGTTACGTGGTTTTATGTGTAAAAAGAACTTGATACCTACATTGCTGTTACCCAGTGTGTACTACAACTTATTTAAATAAAATAAACATAATTTAGTCATGGGAAATTACAGGCAAACTTACCTGTTGTCATTACTTTGTGTGCATGACAGAAGCTGTATGCTCTGCATGTGTGTACTCTGTGTTGTACACAAATCCAGATGCATATTCTGTAAAATCCTGAGTCCTATGAAACAAATATGAAATTCCCACTACTTTAAATGAGGCCGGGATCTTACCCCTTATGTTGCTTACCATTTTTCTGAGCATGAAGAATCCATCATAGCCAAACTACAGTTTGCTTATTTTTGTTTAACTATTCCAGAGCAGAGACCAAACGAGCAAGGATGAAAGCTTCAACATGTTGCATGCTTTAATTTGTAACAAGAACTTTCTTGTTACTCTCATTCACACCCTTGAAAAGCAGAAAAATTTCTCTGTGAAAGACAGGTATAGTATGATTATGCTTATCATATTCAAGACAAAGAATTAGCAGGAAAAAACAACATGGATTGTAGCTCACAAATGTAATTTCTACTTCTTGCAAAGCAAGCTTGCGTTACTCCAGAGCATTTTTCCGTCTTCTCCATCTGCACACACTGAGGAATTAAAAACATTGCCATTAAAACAAGCTATTAAAGAGAAATCAGAATGTTGTACGTGTAAACAAAACGGCAAAGGAGCAGGAAAACTCGCTTCAAAACTGTAAACACTTCCTGCAGTTAGATCAACAGTTGTACAGTTTAGAAATGTTCTGTTGCTGAAGCAGGTGTTGTTCAGCAGAATTACATTTAGAGACACAAATTGTGTTTGAAAAATAATCACAACAGCAGATGGACTTGCATTTTTTATAGTTTTGTAGAGATCAGTGGACAGTTTCTGTGCCTGAGAAAGAAACTTAGGATATGAACTGTATTAGAGTGTGTTTTGTTTATTAAAGATGACTTGGAAGAGAAATTCCAGTATTACAGCATTCTCTTTTTCTCCTCTTCTTTTTTTCACAGGTGCTTGTTTGCATCCTTCTTGACCATTGCACTACAGACTAAGCTAGTTTATCTAACCCATATTTTGGAAGTGTTGACAAAGGACTTGATGGAGCAATCAAGCAACGTGCAGCCTAAGCTCCTGCTCAGAAGAACGGAATCTGTGGTAGAAAAACTCCTGACAAACTGGATGTCTGTTTGCCTTTCAGGATTTCTCCGGGTATGCGTACATCTTTTCACAATGCAAGATACACAAAGAATATTAACCGATTTCTTCTGTAGGAATTGTTAGAGGGAATGGTTTAAAGCACTTGATCTAACATTTAACATTACTAATATGTGCTTTTCTAGTTTAGGTGACTTAGCTGTCATCAGTGGGGTGTAGGAAGAGAGTGTCTGTAAGCAATGATCGTATCTTCCCTTTGGCTGAGATTTGGATAATTTTGCAATTCTAGCCTATTCTTTTCTTGTGTCAGACATTATTTCAACTCCATGAGATGTATAGCAATCATACTAAAAGACTGACACACTTGTGAAAATGCAGCTGTACCTTTCTACGCAATCTGTTGGAAAGCTACCACATAATGGACGTATTAGGAGTACCATCTTTTGGAAAACTAAACTTCTTTCCAAACGTTTTAAGCTCCAGACAGCGTTGCAGATTCCAAGAACTAAGTGACTGCAAGTGGAAAACCAAAAGCGCTTATTTTTTTTAATTTTACCATTTGTTTATTTTTGTCCACTTGGTAGCACTTCGTTCTTGGTTTCAATACTTGGTTATGCTTCCTGTCTCTCTTACCAGTGTGAAGGTGTTGCACTGTTGGTATCACTCAGATCAGTCCTTGCATTAATACAGCAGCAGAATTGTTGAGGCTCAGCAGCTTTGCACCAGTTTTCTGTAACCCCAGAATAGAGCCAAGGAACTGTCAGAGATCTGTTCTCAGTACACCAGCCATCTTTACAGAGCTGTGCTAGTGAGAGGCTGTAGCCAGACTGTGGGGATGGTGTGACATGGAAACAGATCCATCCTTTCCCAGGTGCTTCCCTGAAGCCTGGGGTTGAGGCTGGAGAGGGAAGCCCTCTTTCACTGAAAGACCGGTGTATGTCCCCCTACAGTTCCCAAGGCTTTTTTTCCAGGCACAACAAGAGGGGACGCCAATTCAGAAGGAAACTAGTTGTTAGCTTGTTTTCTCGCCAGCCTGAAAAAGGAAGAAACAGCTGAAGTATGCATGTGAACACATGCACGTCTCACCCCCCACCCACTCTTTGGTGGAACCGGGAAGCGTCTGCCAGGTGGAGTAGGAGCAGCTTGTCTGTAGCGTGCTTGTGCACAGCAAGGGGCTGTGAGCTTATCTTGCCACACGCTCCAGCTGTCCCTTGCTATTTGCGTGAGACTTTCACACTGAAAAGTAAAGGATGGAGGTTAAACAAATAACTAGATAAATCTGCTCAGAGGGATTTGCTTTTCTAATTGCAAGATAACAACTTAGTTAGAAGGAAATAATTTGTTACACGAGTTTTTTCTAGCTATTTGTGCCCATTTAATGATTACAAAAATAAACGTGTTCCTTGCTTTTTCTCAATGTCCTAGGAGACAATTGGTGAACCTTTCTATTTGCTAGTGACAACCCTCAATCAGAGGATAAACAAAGGACCTGTTGACGCAATAACTTGCAAAGCCCTGTACACACTGAACGAAGACTGGCTGCTGTGGCAAGTGTCTGAATTCAAAACAGTGGTATGTTTGCCAGTTTGTGTTCCCTCCAGAACTGGACAACTACAATGTTTTCTCTTTTTCTGGGAAGCTAAATTAAGGCTCTTGAACACTAAGGTGGTGGTTAAATACCCAGATAATACAATTGCTATTGCTGACAGTTTCAAAATGAAATAGTATTTAGCTAGCTGGTATTTCACAACTATACATTTCACAAATAGCACTCACTCCTTACTTCACAGCATGCCTTAATTGCCAAAGGTTAGGTTTAATGAAGTCTCAGGGTATTAAAATTCCTTCTTATTTTAAAATGTACTACAAAAGTATAAACGTATGCTTAAAATTTAAACTAAATTACACTTTTCCAATGAATGAAAGAATGGAATGCGGAGGTTTTGTTTTTCTATTGTATTTACTTGTGGCTAATCTTCAGGCAGCAATAATTTGCTGTGGGTTTCCATGTTATTAGCTCCAAATTAGCAAGGTTACACTGCGGTGAATTTTACTGAGTCGCTTGGTTAAAAACAAGGGATCTGGGAAGTCTGGCTGAGTCTCTGAACTTTACCATAGATTTCTCGCCTTTCGCAAAGAAATTACAGAGTGCTTCCTCTTTTACAATTATACCAGGAATTCTTTGAAAGCTGGAATTCCCTTACTGGTTGTCGTCCTGACACTGAGGAAAGAAGGGACAGCAAAGGTTATTGCACTTCAGAGCATGTAAAAATTGTGACTTTCGAGTAGGAGGTCTGAAAAAGGTTTTCAAAATAACCAGAGTACTTTTTCCCCAGAATTTCCAACTGATTTTGAGTCTGAGAACTTAAAAATCTGCATCACCAGTCATTTCCATGGCTTCCTTGCTTCTTAACTCCTGGCTTCCTGTCAGGGTTACTAGATGTACGTAGGAGTATGAGGAGTGCGACTGAATAGTGGGCTTCAGAGCTTAGGAGCAGCAACTGCGATGGTAGGGACACTGAAAGTGCTGGTGGCTTTGGAGGAGAATTCAGTCCTTTTCAGAGCCCATATCCTGGAGCTTCCAGGTCTGCCCGTCTTCTTGTTTTGTGGGAAGAACCTGAGGATCCTAAGATACCACATACGTCAATAGACTGCGTGACCCTGGAAGTTTTGGCTGGTCAGCAATCCACTGGGCTTGGCTCACTGCGTCATGTAGGAAGCTCACTGAAATCACAACCTTTCTGTGAAACATTTTCTGCTGAAAGCTCTTGGTCTGACAGATTTATGGTCAAATCTTCTTATAGTAATTTACAAAGCCGTTATTGCAAGTTTCATGTGAAGGCTCTTCAAGCTAAGCTACCACAGTGCATTTGGAAAGGAAGTCTGTGACTAAAAATTAAATGCATAATACTGTATTTTTGGTTTCCTTGCTTGTACACGGCATTCTGGCATGAATTTGGAATCCAGGGTAAGTTTAAGTATATGCTATATATATCCATAGGATACAAAACCAGTAGTTATGCAAAGCAACAATTTGCAAGTAAGCTCAATATGCCTGTTACTAGCAGACTATGCAGGAACATCTGGTCATGTGGAATTGATTGACTTTTTCTTATCTATAGCCACAAATTCAAGTTGAGAGAATCGTAGGGGGATGTCTGACTCTGAAACTGCTGAACACTGCCTTAAATACTTTTCTCTAGTATTATTTCTATGCATGCAGTCACTGATAGGGTCTTGTGGGCAGCCTGCAGTGAAGAGGAGACAGGGGAAGTGGTCTGAAGGACTCTGTAAGTGGGGAAGGCTGTTTGCAGATGGATGAGGAAGTGAGAGATCAGATAGCCTTTCTCAGACGTTGTTTGCTGCCTTTGTATCCCAGCTTTTTAAATAGGAGGTTATGATACTGTTACAGGGTTAATAAATCAGCTTTCCCCACTAAGGTCCAGCAGTTTATTCGACTTAGTAGAGAAGTGGCTGAATGCTCCCTTTAAAACCATCAGAAAAGGAGGGAGGATCCTGCAGTAAAATTACAGAGATGGAGCCCAAGGACTCTAGTTCTATCTGGAAAGAGAAACAGTTTTGTTTGGTGTTTTGTATAAGATTTATGCTGGAAACTAAAACTGTGCTCTGACAGAGATTTAAGTGGAATAGCAAGGCTTTCTGGGCTGGGGAAGCAGGCCAGCTATGCACATTTTCTCTTCAAGAATAGCTTTTAACAGGATGCTAAAGTGGAAGGAGGCAGCTTTTCTTCTCTCACTAACCATTTCACATGCACTGCAGTGACATGAAGGACCTGTGAGTATACAGAGAGGGAAACAAGTATTTTCTCCTTTCTTTGGAAGAAAATTTCCACCTAAAGGATTTTCTAAATGGAATAAATTCCTGAGCAGAGTTTTAAAATGCATTTGCACATTTTCTCACTGCATTTACATTCTGAGTCTTATAGTATTTTGCTGGTATTTTATTTTGCCCCTTTCCACAAACCCACAAAGCAGTACATTAAAACCTACTTGTCCACAGCAAAGTATAAAAACAGCCAAACAGCCAAAATGAGGGGCATAAAAAGATACTGAAGCACATCTGCAGACATTCAATATCCAGATTTTTAAGCTATGTTGGCATTTAGAGACATAGGGACGCATTTGCTAGGAGTTCAATGCTCAAATCAGTGGCAGGGCACAGGCAAGGGTGTAGGCATTCTGCATGCAAATTGTCCTTTCAGGATTTGGACTTCGGTTTCAAACCAGTACAAGTAGGATACGGACAGGCTCCTAAAAATTAGGGGGTGGTCCACAGGTCTTATCCTAAACAGTATGCAGGTAAAAATCTTGGGGCAGGAGAAGGAAGAAGCACTGGCCATAGAGAAAGAAGGAAGGACAGGAGAGATTTTCTATATTTCAGGCCATTTGTAGGAAGGAAAAAAGAGAACTGAGAAATGTTGGTTTTGAATTGTATCAGAGCTGTCCTTTGGCTGGGCCCCATGCCTTTTTATAAAAGGCTACAGACCTCAGGACCAGCAAAACCCACTGCTGTTATCCCTCTCTGCTGGAAAGGGTCAGATATTGAAGAGAGATGAGCTGCTGAACTAAATACTCAGGCAGAGGAATTGAAGGAAAGATGTTTCTAAAAGCACTGGTCCAGTATGAGCTGAGGAGCTGTTTGGTTTCATGCTGTGCTTATATTTGAGTACTGAGAAATAAAACTGCCTTGAAAGAGACTTGGATGTGTCATGGAGCCTTTTCACAGGCTGAGGAAGCAAGCCTGCTTTCTCACAGGCAGACAAGCAGCTGCACCCCTTGGTGGATAATTCACTCAATGACTGATGAAGAAGTGCAGTGCACAGCTGAGTGTTAGCCTTTCACTAAAGTGTTTCGTTTTAAATAGAAACACTGTACAATGCCAGCCTGGCATGGGAGAAGTTCTCAGTGGCATCCCTCCTGTGGAAAACCAGGGGAGACTTCTTCATTTGGTAGACTTGGAGCTTTGGCATTTGTTTGAATAGTCACTGCTTATTTTAAAAAAGGGACTGGGGCTGTTGAATTCTTTGCTGAAATGAGTTTGCATTTTAGATGGGAAGAAATTATCTAATTCACCTGTTCACCAACAGCCTTTTATTGAAAGTGAAGCAAAACCACGTGGTGGAAGGGTTTTTAAAGTGTGCAGCTGCTTTATGAGTTAAAAGAAGGATGTTAAAAGAAGTGGGAGGGCTGTAGGGGAGTAAAGCAGAGACAGGGAACCCAATTTCCTAGTAAGACGCCATGGTTGTGATATTATTAGGCACGCTTTGTGAGAGATAGAGAAGCTCCTAGAAGCATGTGACATACGGGGATTTTCATCAGCAGAAAATGAGACAACAGCCCTCTCTAGGAAGCCGGCAGTGCAGATGTTGGCTCCAGGAGAGTCTTCTGAAATAGATACAGATTGAGTATCGCATGATAGCATTGAGAATACAACCCCTGCTTTGCGTAGTGCCTATCTAGCCTACATTTAACTCATGTAACTTTCTTCTCGTGCCAATTTGTTGGCTGTTCTGTATCTTCTTCATTTGTAAGTGTTCTGTTCTGGCTGCTACAGAAGGATCATAAAATCAATCTGATTTTTCCTGTTCGTTGTATTTCATAGTCTAGGAGATGGGGGAGTAGGTTTAAGGCAGTTTCATTGTGCCCTACGTCATAGTGCTGTCTCCTTCACATAAAATTCTCTAACTTTTACCAGTCCAAAGTTTTTCTTGTTTTTTGAGTCTGTCTGATACATGGCAATCTGCTTTGTTCACCTGCACAGCTAAATAGGGAACAGGGTGATGAGTAAGAGCCCTTGAATATCCCAGATGATTTTTCTGGTAAAAAAATATGGCATTATCACATTTATTAAACCACGTCTCATTTATTATCTTCTGTGGTTATTAATAGCTTACTAAATAATTCATTGTTTGAAATTAATTTTCAAGAAAACTACAAATCTGAAAAGCCATCTGTAAACATTGGCTTCAGATGTCATTATTTCTGCCACTGCGAGAGTGAAAACCATGCTTTTTCAAACTTGCTCCTGTCTTTTAGCTAGATTCCAAGCCTGTTCCTATACAAGTAGTTGCAGATGCTTGCCTGGTGCTCCTTGAGTAGCCTTTAACAATTCTTGCAACCTGTGTTAAGCCTTTGCTGAAGAGCACTGGGACTTTGTGTTGCTAATCACTAGTTCTAGTGCGTAGTCTGAACTCAAGATGTTACTGGGTTGAACCACACATCCTGTAATTTCCTCCTGAATCTTCCCCTAAGTTGACTTGTATTCTCATTTCCTTTGCAAAGTGAGGGAGCTCAAAAAAAGGCCTGATGATGTTCTCTCATGGCTTGTGTCCTCCTGTCATTCCTCTTAAATGTTTCTGACCTTCAGAGCTGATCATAAAAGGGCTTTCATAATTCTTGAGTAATTTCTGATACTTTTTTCAGTGCTACACTTTGTGTCTAAATGCAGTGATTGTGACTGTCAGGTTCTGATTAACGGTTTCCAAAGTCAGGATTGTGCTGTCAGACAGGTTGAATCTGATTGATGAAAACTTCAGCTACAGAGGGAAGACTTAATAATAATTGGCTCTCCTAGCTTCTCATCAATTGCTACATCACTTAAGATTAATTTCTGCAGGAAATCATATCAGCAAAACTGTCTCTCTTGGTTTAGAGACTTTCATGTGTTTAAATATTTCTTCCCCTCTGATCTCCTCTTTGAGTGGTAAAGTGTTGTTATTAGCCTCATATTGTGGATACTTTTGATTAAGGAGCTAATAAATGACTAGTATTCCACCTACATAAAGGACTGCTGCTCTCTTTTTACAGTCCTGTCATCCTACAGTGAGTTGAGTGAGGACGGGAGGACTGTCACATGCTAATAACTGAAGAGGCAGCACATTTATGTGCGATCTCTGTGAGAGCATGTGCTGAAAAGGGAATGCAGCAGAAAAAAAGACAGTTTCTCTTGACAGTCTGAAAGGAAGAGGAAATTAAGCAGTTACATGAATATTGCAGTGTAGGAATAATGTTAGAAAGAAAGGATCAACTAAAGGAAGGAATGCTTGCGAGGATGTAAAGACAGTTCAACGTCAGTTAAAGTGTGAGTAGCTACTCCAGAAAGATCAGATTGGAGACTGGAAGAGACAAGAACTTTGATGAAAATGAGTTTTTCAAAGACAAAATACGGTTGGTCCCTGTCCACATTTTTGTCCTAGAAGACCATGACCTCAGGGCAGTCAAAGTCAAGGGCAGGACTGCTGTCTGTTCAGTTGGTCTGTGGGCCTAACCAAGCATGACTCCCTCATTCCTGTTCCAATGTATTTTTTACTAATTTTCCACATGAAATCCCAACCTGAGGCATGGCATCCAGTCTGCTTCTCCTTGTGCAGGCACCATTCCCACATAACTTCTTCTTCTGTTCCATCTGTCCTTTCCATGGACTCATTTTCTCCACAGTTAAACATCTTGGTGCCCCGATTAAGTTATTCTCTGTTTACTTCAGTTACATTCTATAGTCTTTATTAAATCCTGATCTTCATCGTTTTGCAACCCTGTTTTTAATACTCATTTTGCTTCTCTAGAAACAGTAAAGTTAGTTTATGTCTCATTGGACTACTTTTTTTCACCACCAGTGTGTTGTAGTTTCCTCTTTTGCTGGGTAATAAGGCAGAAAATAGCATTCTACAGCTATTAATAACTACCCGTTTTTCTAAGAAGAGAGAAAAGTTCTCCCTGCAGCAACCTGCACAGAAATTCTTTCCTTCACATGACAGCAGGGAAAATAACATTTTTAAATTGCTTCCTCTTTTAACAATCACTCCTTCACTGAGTCGCACCTGCAGTCCTCTCATTTCACTCAAAACATATGGATTATACCAGAAGTATCCAACAGCCACAATGGTTTGAGTATGTAGATTTTCCTATGCTTCTTGCAGTCAAGTGAAGGCACCTGGAACACTTGTTTTAATTCTGTCCCAAAACACCTCCAGCAGTATCTGTGTAGCTGAACAGTGATTTCCTGCAAGGAGCAGGCTGTGGCACTGCAAATGATGTTTATCAATGCCCTGCACTAGCAGTTCTGTGTTTTCCCCTGCCTTTTGGCAGTTGATCTGCATGGTCTGACCAGAAATACGACCTGACTGAAAACATTCCCTGGAGATGGTCACACAGACTCATTGGCACCTTCCTCTAGCCCATACTCACCTTGTGCGCAGCCTCGCAGATGAGCTGTGTCCCAGCTAAGAGCAGCTGTGAGCTAAAGGGCAGGGGTGTTGTAACTGCACAGGTTGTGTGGGTGTTTGACCTGCAGCGATGACTAACAGAATAAATCACACTTTTTGATGCAGATCTGGACTGCTTTGGGTTCCATCTGCTGCAGCTTGCTTTCCCTTTCCTTCAGCTTCTGCAGTAGCCCTATCCCTGCTGCCTGTAGGGACACAGCTGTATGCAGACACTGATGTCTCCAAGGGAGGTGTATTTTTTGTATGATACAAGGCACTCAGCATAATCTGCTGGTGTAAATATGCATTTCAGCACTGCTTCCTCTCCACTCAAAATCAATCATGCTTACCATGACAACTTACTTAGCAACCCTATCAGATCTGTAGTTGCTTAGAGTTTTGCTTTTAAGGAACTCATTTTAAATAAAAGACCTGCTTTTTTTTAGAACATGCACTGTAATTTTTCGTGGTCTCCTGTCTTTTTTATTTTGTTGATAATTCACTGAAATACATTCGCACAAAAGCAGAATACAAAATACAGTTTTGGAAGTACATCGCTGTGTGTCTTTGATCCTTTGGACATGAGGAATTCTAAATGCTTCATTGTGTAATTCCTTCATAATCTTCATTTGAATTAGCTTAAATAATAAATATGCTGACAATCTCTCAGGTTTGCTGTCAGGAGTTTCCTGTGTTCCCTGTAAGTCAAACGTGGTTTTTTCCAGACAGTGAACATTATCTTTGAAAAAATCCCAGAAAATGAGAGTGGAGATGCCTGTCAGACAATCCAAGTTAATGTTCTGGACTGCGACACCATTGGCCAAGCCAAGGAGAAGAGCCTTCAGGCTTTCCTTAATAAGAATGGCTTTCTCTATGGTCTTCAGCTGGATGAAATTGGTCTTGGTAAGAGAGTGTCACTGTGTTGTATTTTCGTGGTGTTCACTGGTCTGTCTGTGGAGTTTTCCTGTTAGGAATCGCTGCTGTTGGCTTTGATTTCTTTTTTTCTAGCATTTAGGCAGAACATAGCTTTTGTAAGGAATTTATAGAGAAATACTAGATCACTTATACTCCGACTTAGAACACTGGAACTCAATCTGCTTTGCTTCTGCAAGGACTTGAGCATGCAATTGACAAACTTGTTATTTATTGAACACATGAAATGTATATGTTCCTTTTCTGGGTTAAGTAAGGTGGTCCATCCACCTCAGTACAGCTGGCTGATAAATTCTGTCAGTGAGTAAGATGGCACGTCATGATTACCAAGTACTTTAGTCCCTACCTGCTGTCCCTCCTACCACCGTTCCTTCCAACAGGCTTATGTTTCCCTTGATCAGGAGAACCTGCAAATATAGTTTATTTACAGCCAGATTAGGTTTATATAATAGCTCACAAGTGACTCACAAAGATACATAAAGGATCTACAGAAGTAAATTAGGCCATTCCAGCAAATCAGTTGAACCATCATTTCTTGTTGGGTTTTCAAGAACCTAGTTTCAGATAAAAGCCTGAAGTTGCCACCATGCTGCTTCCACATGCTGCAACAGGAAATCTAAGAGTCTTGTACAGTGGCTTGTGAAACCTTTCTTCTGGTCCCAGTGTGGCCATAACATGAAGGCACACTTGTGCAACAGAATAGCTAGGTCAGATGAAAGCACCTCCAAAACCTCTGCCTTGACCAAGACAAAGTGAAGCACCAGTAGCCTGGTGGAAGCCACCCAGGCTGTTATCCCAGAAAACAAATCTGTAGTGTGGGAGTGGAAAACCGATCTCGGGTGACCTAGCACAAGGACAGAGAGAAACAGCTCAGTAGGGAGCCACTGGTCCAAAAATAATTAGGTGTTGTTTTTCTTTACAAACATCTGTGCAGTGAGAATGCCATTAGAATGTAATTGTTTTCTGTTGCTGTCGTACTGCAGAACTGGTGTCCGAGGAGCAGCAAAGAGAACTGTTAGATATTGATGGCTCCTCTGAGGTGATGGAGGATGGGATAAGAAAGCTAAATACCATCGGTCATTATGAGGTAAGCATGGAAGCCATACCAATGAATCAAGAAGCAGTTTCTCCCTAGCTCCAAAATGCTGTTTGCACGGAAGTATCTTGGTTGATCAAACTGTTGAAGAGATAGCTGAGCATCATCCACAGAAGGAAAGAGCTGTGTGACACACAACTTTCTTGCCAATGAGTCATATGTTCTCTGTTAGTTTTCAGAGGTTTGCTTGTTGCAGGGTTGTTTGGTTCAAGCATACCAGGTAAACTGTTACTGCTGTTGAGCATTTCAGTTGCCTTTCAAAGGCGTTTCCACTGACACTAAGTCAAAGTAGAGGGTGATGGGCTGAAGTAACATGTTCAGCAGATGGTTGGTCTCAGATGATATGGGAGCTCACTTTTGATGCTTACAGATAGATTTTAGAAATCAGGTTAGCATGCTGAGTGCTTTTAGTGAACATTCTTTGTGCCTCATTGTTGCATCTGAAAGTCTGGCTCTTAACACATAGTCAATTTTTATTTAGTTAGAAGTTTTTCTGGTGAGTATAGGTGTGTGCCACACAATGCAGTATGGTGCTGAGAAACCTGAGCCAGCCTTGAACACATTGCTCTCTGTGCGAGCAAATACAATGCCATCCACAGAGAGAAACAGGGGCTCCTAGCAGAACTGTTTGTAGCTTGCACAGAGCACAGGGCTGCTCAGAGCTGGAGCAAGCACAATTGGAGTCGCTTGAGAGACAGATTTCTGGAGGCATTTTTTGCTTTCTTTACCTTCCTGTGAGGCAGCAGTGAACCCAGGTGTTCTGAGTCACCATCCAGTGTCTTAAATACAGCTTGTCCTGTGCCTCTCTTGAATCTTGTCTATAGGTTAACCTGGGACTTCCTCCACTCTGTTTGTAAAGATTCTGTACAAATGAAGACATTGCAGCAAAGGTCAAAGTAGATCTGAATCTGATTAGATATTTAAACTTCTGTCTAATGTGGTAGTACCCATCCTCCTTACTGTAGGCAGCTGTTGCAAGTGCTCCCTGATTTTACCAGGCAGCCTTTTTGCACTTCCTGAGCTCGTGCCATGCCATGGTGAAAGGGTGACGTTCCTCACGGCAAATGGGTCTGCGCCAGTTGGTCAGTGTCATCCCTGGGTATCTTTGTCCCAGCCCTTGTTTTTGTCTGAGGTTTCTTCAGGCAGATGCAAGTTAGGTTGGAGGCTCAGCTGTTCTTGCAAAGCTGTAACTACCCTAATTATAGCTTAGCAGCTGCCTCATGGAAACTGTGCTGGGTATCTGTCTCTTAGATATTTTAGTTCACTTCTTCTGACACTGACAAAATCATGTACATTTTAGGCAGAAGCTTGGTGACATTTTAGGCAGTGGCTTAGTGGCAAGTGTCAGCCATTACCATATATAGTTTATTTTCTTATATGTATGCATATTAATACAAAAAGGAATAGAAAGGTGTCCAGTTAGCAGGAAAAAGGAACATTTCATGCACATTATGAGGGTAGTGATGTTGCCTGAGGAAATTCCAGCTTACATTTCAACAGTGCTTCAGTTTTGTGGCAAGCCTGATTTTTTTCCTTTTGTTTGCCAGACTTAGATGTTAGAAAGGAACCAGGTTTTGAAACTGGGAAGTACCCTCAAATCTTTTTAAGGCACTGGAGCATGAGGGTTGTGCTGTAAAGGTCCCAGAACCACCAATCACTCCGGAAAAAGCAGGCTATTTTAAAATGTTCAGGTAGTGGACGTTTGCATTTTTGTGTAGTGTTTCTGAGGAGAACCAAATCCACTGTACTCTTATTGGACTTTCATGTGTCTCTGACTTATGTACTCCTTTTGTTCTAGCTTTTTGCTCCTGGTAGGGTTACTGATGTGATTATTTATGAGGTCTGCAATATTTGCCTGAGAATAACCACAAGCCTTGACAAAAAAGTTGTTGATTATCATGATGTCCTATTTCCCACATGAGAAGAGAGCTAGAGAAACACTTTTAGATCTGCTTTCCAAGTCAGAGGTCAATTTCTCAATCTGTATCTGCGTTGCATGTTCCAGGAGTAGGCACAGCGCCAGATAGCAAATCTGAATGATCCAGGGAACTCACTGACAAGAAATGAATTACAGGGAGGACAGCAGGCCTGGAGAACAAGGAAGAGGGGTAGAGCCACGCTTCTACATCTTCTGTTTTACAAAGTAGCAGTACTCCATGTTGTGTGGATCCCAACAGATCTCTCCCCTCCCTGTTTTTCCCCCTCAGTAACACACCTGACAAAGTAAAGATGTTTTGAGATGCCCATGGGAGCAGCCCACCATGAAAGTGATAAAGGCAGCAGGACATGAAAAGAAGGGCTTTTTTTTATTTAATTGGATCACACTGAAGGAAACAGCAAATATGGCTGTTGCAGTAGTGATAAAAAGGGGAAAGCGTACCCCACTCAATGCTAAGAGCATAATTTATCCCAGAAATAAAACCTGAAGTGGGGGTTGGGATCGTGGCTGCACTGCACCAATGCCTCTGGTTCCTGGAGGGAAGCATAGTTCTGCTGCTCTCCTGCTTCTTGGAGAGGAAGTGGAGGGAGCATATTGCCCACGTTGCTGTGGGATAGGGTGAGCTGCTGGGTAGCCGTGTTCCTGTTAACCTATCTTCGGGGCCATGTAGGAAGACTCTCTGGGTTTGTGTTACCTCACAAGCCGGACTTAGAGCATATTCTCACTTGTAGTGTGTTTTAAAGCACTCTGTGTTATCTGAAAGAGCTCTTGGAACACTGTGATAAACGGAAACCCTGCAAAAAGTTATACTTACAAAATAGATTGCATTTACTTTCCAGGAGCAAGTGTAAGTGCAGATTTCTTTGGCGCGAGACACAGCTCTTGATAGAGTATCTTAATGTTAAAACCGGTTTCTTCCACCAGGCTGGCTGCCAAGGTTTAAAAAACACTTAAATTATCTTGGCAGAGATCCCTTCCTAGGACTGGCCAGTTGTTTTTGTAATTACAGAGGGAAGTACACAGCGCTTGGCAAAACTCAGCATTTGACAGCAGAGCAGCGATGCAGTTCTCAGCAGGAGCTGGTTTTGCGTGATCTGATAAGAAAAGCATGACTTGTCAATTTCTTTTAAAGATAATGGTTACTATCCTGGCAGCAGTGTACAGTCAGGGAAGGAGGGGGTTAGATTTTTCCTAGAAATCACCAGGTAGATTTATTCAGATCTTGACCTTACAGTGCGCAGGGCGTAAGTATTTTGCTCAGTTTGAAAATAGTTGGGAGCACCGGGCTGGACCCTCAACATGGCCCCTTCGTAGGGCATGGAGGGAATGGACTGAGATGAAAGAAAGGGGCCAGAGGAGAAACCATCTTTGTGTTCCCCCCCCCTTCCTCACCTTCCTGTAAGATTCTATTGCTCTGAAGCCTGAGAATTCAATCAGAGCAATCTGTAGAAGCAGCACGAAGCAGTATGTGAAAATGAAAATGTCCAAGTGGGGGCTGAACCAGAAAAAACAAAGCAAGAGAAAGGTGTTAGAGGCCGGTTTGTAGGAATAGCTGCCTGCACGCCTTGCCAGGTAAGGCTGACAAACTGCAGCCCTGGCTGCCTGCTGAGAGCTGCACACACCATGGTGAGAGCGAAGCAGGCTGGCATGCTCTGCACTGCCAGACTGAGGGACAGAGGAAGTGAAACCGAGGGCTTTGTGAATTCTTCCGTTTCAGTGCGATGTGTTTGGTTTTTGCTTTCAGATTTCAAACGGAGCAACCATAAAAGTCTTTAAAAAGAAGGTGACTACCCGATCAGGTAACAAAGGAACTGCAACTTGTTTAATCTTATGCAGAGAATGGGCTGGGAATGCAGAGAGCTGAGCTGTGGCAGGTTGTATCTTAGTCAATAGGAGGTCAGAAAAAACTGGTACTTTGATACAGCTGAACCAAATGAAAAGCCCTGTTACCCTGGCTCTGGGCCTGTGGCAGGCACAGGGGTACTGGGAGGAGGAAAGAAAGACAGAAAGACAGAAAGACTTACAGTTGTCAGCAAATGAATCTTAAAAGACTTAAAGATATAGACTCGTAGGCAAGAAAGCAGGGCAGGGAAGCACAGGTGGCACTGACAAGACCAACATAGGGAACATGCCCTGCTCTAGTGCCTGGTGGTGTGCATCATGGATATAACGGTGTGCTGTCCAGAGACAGATGTAACAGAAAAATACAGTTTTGGAGCTTTCCTTATTCTCCTGACTGTGTTTCTGAAAGCTTTTACTCTGCTGTCTCAACAGCAGGTCAGGAGTTAAAGGGTGCTTACAAGGGGTCAGTTCATCTCACCTACCCCTGATGCTGGTTGCTCCCATCCCAGCTGTGACTTGGGGAAGGTGGACTTTCTGTAGCCCTTGGGGGGAAAGACAGTCCTAGTGTGTGATTCACCATTGAAGTAGACATCTAAAGTTAGGACAGATGTGTCCCTGAGGTGAAAGTCACTGGGATGGCATTGCTCTCTTCCTCAGCAAGAACAGGGCTGTCTGTTCTCAGCCATTGCTTTCAACCCTGACCTCAGCCTGCCTGCACAGAGTACTCTTAGACTAAAGCGATGCAGTCATCTCGTGTGCTGTCTGTTGTCCTCCTTTCAGAGGAGCTGCAATTTGCTGCCAGCTTACTCCAGCAGCAGATGATGATGCCCTAGCTTAGTGGTCAGAGCTGCAGGCTGGCACTGAGGAGGTGAGCAAGGACCTATGTGTTTCTCAGGGGCTTCCCCACACTGCAGGCAGGAAAGCATGATGCTGAGTCTGCTTGCTTGGCACCCTGGCATAAACAGCCCAGAGCCCAGCAGAATTCACAAGCTTGTAGCTGTGTGTTTCATTAATGCCTGTTTACTCTCTGCTTTCTGTTGTTTAGACGTGGACTACTCAGATGAACACTGTCATTTGGTGAGTTCAATCATTACACTGTTAAGTGGGGGATTTAATACTGAGCTGTATTTGTATCTGTGTAATCTCTTTAATCTCTTCACGACAGATTTTACCAGACTCCGAAGCAAACAAAGATGTGAAAGGAGCAGGTCACAAAGGAAAGCAAAAATTCAAAGTGAAAGAAATGTACCTGACAAAGCTTCTGTCAACCAAGGTAAACTTTTATGGCCTTGTTCTGAAGAAGGGCTGATGTTAGGCTTGGCTAGTTTGCCCCAACAGAAATAGAAATTAAAGCAGAAATAATGCAACTTCCTCTACATGTAACACTGTGCTATATATGAGTTGTGACCATTTGCAAAGACACATTTTCTAATGCTAGAGTTCTAGAACTGTCTACTACTCGCACTGCCTGCTCAGTAAGCACAACCTTTCTCCTCAGGTTGAAGAAAAAAGATAGTTATTGAGCTTATAGAGAGTGACTTTTGCCAATGAGTCTCATGGGGTGTGAACAATCCCTTCTGGAGAGACAGTTTAGAGTCAACAGTCTCCATACTTTCTGCTAGAATTTGCCCAGTTTAGAGACAACTTCCAAGACCTGAGTTTCACAAAATACTGCTCATGAAATTAAATCTTCTAGGGTCTCAAATTAAGCATCTGAAGTGACTATATTAATTTTAAAAGCAAGGTCCTTAGGATTTATAATATGATTACCTAATTTATACAATGCACATTTTTAAGGAATAAGCCCTGCTCACTGCCTCCAGTTTCTGACTTACTCAAAAGGGTTATAAAACTCTTTGCAAGAGTATGTTAAAATATTAATCAGTGCACAACACTGAGAGCTGTGTGATACAAGAGGCCAGAAGGGATGGTGGTTATGGCTGCCTCGCATTTAAAAATCTATCAATCATTATTTCAGACTGGTCATTTCTCATTAGCTGTGGAAACTAATGTAAGCCCTTAGGTACTGCTGGAGTAAACCAGTAATATCTTATCATGGAAGACTGGAGTACAAAAGAAAAGATCAGGCTCTTAGGAAACAGCCCTTTTAAAAGGCTTTGAATTAATAATTTTATTCTCCAAAGTAGGATAATGCTCCAAACAACAGTGCTGTGATATCCTCACTGCGAAATTCCACCCATGATGCACACTGCACTAAATGAAATTGCATGGAGCCGTGTCTCTCTCTGTCTCATCCATACGTGTACACAGAAGCAACTGAAGAGTTTGTAATACAAAATGAACTGGCCAGTAGCACATCAAGGCCCTGGGGTACACTTGAATCCTTCTTGCTGAGAGAAGACTGAGCTTCAGAACAGATACGAAGAAAAAAACACAAAACAGTGTTCTGCTTTGTTTGTCTCTACTTATAAATACTCTGTGATGATGTCAGTGAGTCCATCAGCAACCAAGCCCTTGCATTTGTGAGCCAAATAGCTTCACTTCTGGATCAGAAATGCCCATTTTTTCAGTTCTTCTCTCTAATACTAGTGTCTCTGTATGCCACCCAAAGCTGTTATTCCTGAATTAGATCAAGCGCCACAGTCACTTGGCTGTGAAGTTTTGATGATCGCATGTGTTCAGCGTGTGTCACAGATGGCACCATGAAGACCAGTGCCCCAGAAAACTGCTTAAACTTTCGCTCACCTCCCTTTTACTTCAAGTCACAAGTTCCAAATGCCTTTAGCAGTGGTGCCCACAGCATCTGAAGAGTTGATGTCTTTGTTGTAATGAGTGATTCCTTCCACCTACGGTTTATCACAGAGTTCACAACAGTTCTCGTGTTGGTAAAGTGATAGGACGTGTGACATGTGAAAGCAGCTCATTATGGTGTATTTGTAATTTCTTTTTTGGTATTGACTCTCCTGTTTACCAGTAATCCCTGGGCTTGGTGTTTGCCACAAGCATATTATAGTTCCCTTGTGTGGTTACCTTGGGACACGCTCAGTGCCCTGAGACAAGAAATCCAGTTCTTTGCTTTTGTAACAACAGCACTGTTCCTTTTCTTACTTTTCAGGTTGCAATTCATTCAGTTGTTGAAAAGCTCTTCAGGAGCATCTGGAGTTTACCCAACAATAAAGCACCAGTTGCCATCAAATATTTCTTTGACTTTCTGGATGCCCAGGCTGAGAGCAAAAAAATTACTGACCCTGATGTGGTGCACATATGGAAAACCAACAGGTATGATACACTGAGGAATGCATGCACCCTCTGAAAATATAGTGGCAAAGGTAGAACAGGTCAGCTGTCACCAGAAAAGTAAGATTTTTGGCATGTCGAGGTGATGGTGTGGTTTGGCTTTGTGGATCCCATTAAATTTAGTATGTTGATTCTAGTAATTTTAGTATATTGATAGGACACCGATAAAAACCACCATAGCTTCCAGGGCTTCTCAGTCTGCATACTGACTTCACACTTAGAAGTACCTGCAGGTTGAGAGTATTATTTAAAGATGGAAAGCTGACTGACTGATTTGTGTGCTCCCTGCTCCCTTTGTTCCCTGATCCCTTTTTTAACATGAATAGGCAGACCAGAAGTGTGCTGCTTTCCATGAGTGCCGTGTAATTAAAACCATTTTAAAGCAGCTGCGTTACCTGAGCAGTTAAGTTTAAACATGCTTGTTCTTTCTCTGTCTAGTCTTCCTCTTCGCTTCTGGGTGAACATACTGAAGAATCCCCAGTTTGTCTTTGATATTAAGAAGACTTCACATATAGATGGCTGTTTGTCTGTAATCGCACAAGCTTTCATGGATGCCTTTTCTCTAGCTGAACAGACACTGGGGAAGGTAATGCTGCCCTACCATTCTTTTGCTAACTTCTCAATCAATGTCTTTTTCAACTGTATAATGATTTAGGAGATGGATCTGCTGACACTGGGGGCAGAATTGTCTGGTTTAAGCTGGGTTTCCATTCTTTGTTGCTCCTTCTCATAAGACTTTGAAGAATTCACTGGAGTGAACAGGTAGAGCTACTAGAATGCCTTATTTATAGTTCACTGCTGCTTGTCTTCTCCGCAGTTAGTTTCTGCACAGTGTATTTATAGAATAGGTGGAAGAGGGTGGAAATGGGAAGATCTTAATGAAGTTTTAAGGAATTTTTAAGCAAAGGCCTAGGAAGTATTAACATTATTTGATTAGTCCAAATTTTGCCTGCTGCACACCAATGTGCAGGAAGCACACATAGTAAGCTACTGGCAGCTGTAAGAATACTTGGAAGAGCTCTGAAGTTTGAAACAGTTCCTTTCACATGTATTAGCTGCTCCCTTTTTATATGCAAAATTATTTGCTGGAGTAACAAGTCCAGAAATCTTACATTCAGAAGCTCTTTAGTACATTGTCCAGAACTCCGGGGGTCAGAAATACTTCATTTTTCCCAAGGGTATTTTCCTTTTCTTTGGAGCACAGCAGGAAGCATTTGTTCAGGCTCATGCTACCAAGAAATACAAGCTAGAGATTTTTTTTAGCCAAAAAATAGGTATATAAAAATGGACTGATTTTGTGTGTGATCTGAACCAACTGCTCATCTGTTAAATAACAAATAATGTGCATATTTATCTTACTTTAGGGGTGAAGTGTAATGAATTAAAACTAATCACATCACTTAATGCAAAAGCTGCAAATGAGCATGCTCTGTTAGGTTTGTGCTGAACATCCATTGTGAAGTACTGTTGATACAACAGTTCCAGTGAGCCATTTGTAAAGGGATGC
Organism: Ara ararauna; assembly: GCA_028858755.1. Classification (NCBI taxonomy): domain Eukaryota; kingdom Metazoa; phylum Chordata; class Aves; order Psittaciformes; family Psittacidae; genus Ara; species Ara ararauna. The sequence continues at coordinate 118,122,783 of CM054376.1, read as the reverse complement.
TGAAACCTCATAAAGGTTTGCAATGCAGTAAACATCCTGTGGCCTTTTAGTACTAAAAGGTATTTACTTTCATGATTTTTAGCCTTTTACCTTAAAAGCCTATAGACACTTAGAAAACAAACATTTAAATCATTTCATCACATGGTGGAAACAGTAGTGACAAGGTATCACATGGCTCTGTCATCTGTTCCCCAGAATTTAAACTAGAGCAGTGACGGGAAACTACCAGCCCCCACTTTTGCATTCTGAAAAGCATGGTTTCCAGGTGGGGCTCCAGCTCCTACCACAAACATCAACACCTATTTCCTCAGATGAGCCCAAAGCTAACTGGTAGGTCTGTGCTGCCCTGAGCTGCTGAAGCCCTGGGGAGAAGAATCAATCCCTTTGGCTGTGCATGCCTGGCAGTCAGCTCTCTGTGCTCATGAACCCCTCAGTGAAAGGGACCAAAGAATTTTAGGTGATCCTCTTCTGGGACAGAATCTAGCACATTACCCTAGGGGAACTTTCCCCAGCGCTGCTGTATCCTATGTGTAAATTCAGGTGTCAGCCTCAAGCCCTTTGGTTCAGCTTTCACAGTTTTTCAGGTCTGAGGAGCTGTGAGGAGGAAGAAAGAATGAAAAATATATCTAAGGGACAAATGTTCATCACTCCTGATGTCAATAGAAATAATTATATGGCAGCTGTCATGAAACACAATGCACTATTCCTGAGGTCCTACGTCTGTGGTTCATCTTTATTTCAGCCTTGATTCCTTGCATATAACCACTGCAAAGAGAAATGAGTCACACAGAGAACAGCCACAATTAGATGCAATTAACTGTGTGGAGGTGGAACCTTAGGAAATCTGTGCTGTGAAAACTGACAAAGCTTCAAATATTTTCTTTTAAGGAAGCACCAACAAATAAGCTTCTCTATGCTAAGGACATTCCACACTACAAGGAAGAAGTAAAAGCCTACTATAAAGCCATCAGGGATCTGCCTCCACTGACGACTTCAGAGGTTGAAGAATTTCTAACTCAGGAATCTAAGGTATGGCTGAGAAGCAGCAACTTCATCTGCTTTCATGGTAAGGTTTTTAAAAAGGAGAACTATCTGACCAGAGCTGTTTTCTGTTTTAGAAACACGAAAATGAATTTAATGAGAATGTGGCCTTGAATGAAATCTACAGATACATAGCAAAATACCATGAGGAGGTAAGCATGTCTCCTACTCCTACTTGACCCCTTAATGTCAACTTGCTACCTCAGGCTTGAAAGTTGGGCTTGACAAAGAGCTGGCCTGTGTGAGACACTGAGTCCCACTCCAGAGACAGCCCCTCAGTGGTGCAGCTGAGGCTGCTCCTCCTGCTGAGCTGAGCTGTGTGGGCCAGAGCAGCCCCCGCAGCGGCTGGAGCCCCCACCTCTCGGAATGGTCACAGACCCAAGGTCTGTAAATGCACCTTTACTGTCACACCGTGTTTCACAGAGATGGTAACAGCGAAATTCTCTCTGCAGTTTTGAGAAAGTTCCTATGTAAGCCTAGACTTCCTGTTGCACTGTGTTTGCAAGGTATCTGCTTTCACAGCTCCTGTGCATGCGCTCCATTTCCCTGGGGATTCATAAAGCAGACGAGGCTGTAGCACCAGGGATCTTGGTTTAACAGTCAGTACAAACACCTCAGCAGAGCACGCTCAGCCTTACAGCAAGAGGCGTCTGCTCCTTTCCCATCATAGCCCTCTTACGCTCTGCTCTAATAGTCTTTCTCTTAAAGAAGCTCCAGCTTCCAGTCCCTGCTATTGCTAACAAATCTTTTCTCAACTGAAAGCATTTAGTCACAGGCTACCTCTAAGCAGCTTTGTAAGAAAATCCCCGCCCTCTGTTTTGCATGGTAGGATTCTCCACTCCATTTTGCTCAGCATCCTTAACAGAGGCTGCGTGTGCCTGTGCAGGGAGGCAGATAAGAGCCAGCTGGGGCGTGTTGCCTGAAAGCCTCATTACCACTTCCAGCAGGTTGTCTGGGTCTCCCAGCAACCAGACCTTGCTCTCTTTCATGCCCAGCAGCACAGCATCAGCACTTACTATAATCATTCAGCTCTCAGTCACCTGTTAGCTAGCTTACCAGTTCAGATCTCTAACATCTCAAATTATCTGGGTTCAGCATCACATCTTCACCTCTTAAAAGATGCTTGGAATGACACTCAGAGTGGTACTACACTTTACCAACAATCTTAATGAGCTCAATAGAGGAGACTTCAGAATACTTTCTAATCTTGTTGCCCCTTTATTTCTTTTTTGAAGCTAGTACTGGCTAAACTTACACTGTTCTTAAATGGAAACCCTCCCTGTGCTCTTCCTCCTCTGGCTTTTGACTGGGAGCAGCTAAACCTCATTCATAGTTCACTGAGACCTCAGTCACTTTGTAGAGTTGCCAGTAAAGAGTTTCCAGACAGCAGGAGTGCTTCCCATCCCCTGGGCCGGTGCCTAGTGGGCCAGTTAGAGGAAGAGAGGCAGTTTGCCCTCAGATTATAGGGCAAAGAAAGAGAAATAAAGTTTCATTTGCAGATCTGCTCTAGGCTAAAACCAGAACACCGGCCTCACCTCGCACTTGAAGAGTTGAACATATGTTGGATTTGTTTTGGGTTTTTTTGCTTGGCTCTGTCATTCTTTTTGTGGAAGTGTTGCAAATCAAAATGACTTGAAAGCAAAACTACCAAAATAAAGTGTTAAAGTCGGAAAAGAATGTTTGCATATAGTCAGACACTCAGATGGATTTTTCTGCCAGTAGTTGTTCGAATGCAGCAAAGCAGGCTTTAAAAACCAGCAAGCAAAATAAGCACTGAAAAAATCATTCTCTTTTCTGCTAATTGTTAACAGATTGACAGCAAACTCGAGCGAGAACGGGGGTTTGAAGATGTCCAGAAACAGCTCCAGCAAGTAAAAGCCTTATTTGATGAAAAGAAAAAATGCAAATGGATTTGAGCAGAGCTCTGACTCACAGCATCGCTGTGGGGGATTTTAAATAAGTGCTACTGCTCCTACAACTGTTCTGACTGACTCTATGTACAGGGTTTGAAACATTTGGACACTCTTCTCCACTCTGATCATTCAAAGTAATACCTGCTTCTGTGAGAGAAGTACAGGCAGGGTTACATATTCAGACATGGGCACATGAAAACAAAAGTGCATCTAGAGTTGGCAGGGCCAGCATTTTTACATGTTTGAACACACATACATACCTTTGGGTTCCAAAATACTGCCTAAGTGAGCTTTCTGCTTACTTAAAAACAAGCTCATAAAGGATGTGCAACACATCCCATGTGGACTTGTAAGTTGCTTAGCTCTTTTTTTTGTAAGAGAGAAAGCTGATGTTTCACCACATCCTCTTCAGCAGCCTTGACAAAATGTGAGGATGAGCTCTGGCTTCAGAATACGGGTCAGCTGCAGTTTCCTTCCTTACAGACAAATGTATACTGGTTCCTGTTTGGGAGGGAAACCCCCCCCCCCCCCAGCAAAACAGCACCAAAGTGACACTTATGATGAGTATGTTTAGCAGAAAAAAGTAGGTCTGAGATTTGAAGGGCAAATGCCACAAAGCTGGACTTACCTTCCTTAAGTTAGGAATTTCACATCCAAAGTGAAGCGAACCACTGAGCTTGGCGAGAAGCTTTTGGAGCAAGGCACTAGCCCAGCATCAGTCTGTGTTTACATTTCTACCGTCCCATCCTTAAACAAGCTGTGACACACTCATGAGCAGCTTCACATGTGCAACCAATGTGCAGCTGCGCTGCATCAGGCCACCCCTGCCATTTGGTGAGGCAGCTGACGAGGGCTGCACTTTGGTGCACAAACCTGCAGCCGTGCTGACTGTCCTGGCCAGTCTTGGTGTCCATGTACAAGGGCCTCACAGATCTAAAGCCAGCATATTTGTTTTTCCAGCCTTTGTCAGAAAAAAAAAGTGTTAGTTTAATAATATGTGAGACCCGGAGGGCTGGTGTAACCTCTGTGTATGAAAAACTGCTACAAATATGAGAGCTGGGTTTGGGGAGGGGTGATGGACACTCTGCCTTAGCCCTGCTGGGGTGGTTTTGAGGCCTGGTCAATTTAGAAGGAGGGTATTCATTACATTTGCATTGGTGGCTAAAGCCACATCTGCTGAAGAGCAGGTGTGTGGCCATGCTGGTGAGACGAGACTGGTGCAGTGGCTACTGTGCAAAGCCACACCAGCACAGTCCTGCCCTCCACTACAGAGCTGAAATGGTTAGTTGCTGTGGGCTCTGCTCCAGTCACAGGGAGGCACATAAGGCTACCACCTGCCCTGAGATTTGAGGTAAGGTGTTGATGAGCCAGAGCTACCCTTCCACAGTTCCCAGAAGGCTCCCACCACTGGAGGTGAGTGGCATAATACAGTGGCCCACGGGAGCAGGAAGAGCTGTCCCTGCCTTGGTGAGGCTCCTGTGGTACCCATGGCCCAGGTGTAGTATAGAAAGCCTGTGCTGGGCTGTGACCAGGTGGAGGTGCCTACTTGGGGCACCCAGGCAGTGGAGCCCTCAAACCATTTCCTACTGTGCGCTGCTGCTTTGGAGGAGCTCAGAGGCTGCAGTAGAGCAGAACTGAAGCTGGCTGGTTTGGGTGTGAAGGCCTCCAGAGGCCAGGGCTGGGGATAGCGCATGCACACGCTAACCACGCTTTGGCAGAAGCAAGACCGCTGTGAACGTGGAAGACAAGGAAACACGAAACCACATTGCCTACTGGTCTGCCCCCTCCCCGCGACACGATTGCACAAGTTGTACCTCTTGCATATCAGAGAGGGCAGCCACCAACCCATACTGTGATGGCTTTTGGTTTTGTTTTTTAGTTTTAAATTCGAGTCTTACACTTGCTATTACGTTTACACTTTATACTTGATGGAATGTATGGCTTTGTTCAGGAAACTGCACTACGATGTTGCAGTACTTTCAGCAGTTCTCTTCGCTGCCTGGCACAGTATATTTTGGTAAGTTTTAATTTTAATTGGAAAAAAACCCCACTCCTAACCCGAACCTATCTTGCCCTCTGTCCTAAAGGATGGCCCATGGCTTGAGTAGCACTTAAGCTTAGAATACCTGTACCTAAGGGCTTCATTTTTATCATTCTTAACCTACGACTTTAAAGCAGCAAATAACTAAAGCACAGTCATTAATATTAAAGAAGGGGCATGAGCACATTAATGACTCTTTCCATTCAGCCTGAGGTTTCAGCAGTTCCGTTCCACCTCAGGTGTTTGCTGGCAGTGCATTGGGATGAACTGTGATAGTTTTGTTCAACAGTAACTTTCTGTACAGGCAGAAAACTAAAACCCAACATTTCTGCTTGGGAAAAAAAAAAAAAAGGAAAAAAGACAAAAAAAAAAAAAAAAAGCTGTAAAATATAATCTGTTTGCGTGGGTCTGATCCTGTGAACTTCACTCTATGTGTTTATATGATGAGGGAACAAAAATCAGTCCTATTCTGTATTTGTACTACTGCTTGTTTGCTACAATAGCTTTAACGATTTCTAGAGATTAAGTATGTGTTGAAGCAGGCCGTGTAGCTTTAGCCTACAGCCTGGAATAGGATTATTGCCTTTTATTCAAGCCTCCTCAACAGCGTCACTCTGTTAGTAAACCATTTAAAGTCATGCTGGGACTTTGTAACCCATCAAGTGGATCTCACGAAGTGATGTGAAGTATAATGAAGTGATTGTGGCTCTTTTTGGTAGGTTTGGGTCAGCACACAAAACATTGGCACACCTTCCGTATCTGTACCTCGCTCTCACCATTACACAGACAAAAAAGAACGATCTCTGAGTAAAGCTGTGTTATGGCAACCTAACAGTTCTAACAGCAGTCTCTGAAATGAAAGCAAACTTCTCTTTAACGTATGTTCACATGTTTACAGGCAAACTGATATGGCAAACAGCATATTTTCTAACACTAGCTTACAGAGCATTACTTTGCAGTCATCTGAAGTCTTACTAATGTGTAAAGTAATTCCTGTTGTACAGAAGTTAACCTGTTGTTTAAAATGAATGGTTAAAAAAAAGTGCAAATGACAAATACATGTTGGTGTTTGTATGGGTTTATCTAGAATAAAATGGATTTGAAGGTTATTTTGATTGACGTGTGTTATTTAAAATGGTTAAAAGCAAGCAAGCACAGCTTGTAGCAGTGCTGGGGTCATGCAAGGAACAGAATGTAAGATACTGAATGGCGACCCCGAAGAAGTATGACTGCAGTTCCAGCCCCGTGAGGCTCCAAGGGAGAGAAGAGCCACATGGGTCAAGACCATGCGTGGCAAGCCTCTTCTGTCACTCTGAAGTCGGAATGTACTGAGCCACCATGACCTCCCCACAGGGCTGGAGCATGGGGTTGTCAGCAGCCTTCCCGCCTTTGGGAAGCAGCAGTGGCCAGCGGCCCCTCCCCACGGACTTCAGCGACCGCCACGTCACTGCTTCAAGGTGCAGTGATGATGACACTTTTAAACAGCTACAAGTGTTAAACCCAAGGATAACCCATCACCCTGCTTTCAGGAGAGGCTGCTGCAGGGACAGGAAATTGACTCTTGTGCAGAGCCAGACTGGCCAAGGAGCCCACCACCCAGAAGGTAACCATCATTCTTCCCCCTGTGGTTACCCTTTTTCTGCCCCCAAAGCTTTCTGTCATTTATATGAACTGCCCTCCAACATCAGCTGATGTCCTACTGAAAACCACACAGTCGCGGTCAGGGTCAGGGCCTAACATGCAAGGCTGCCACAAGCCAGTCCTTGGCCTCCGTTGCACGCTGGTAAGTCACAGCGAGCCTTAGCTTGGGCAAAGCCAGCTCCAGCCCAGAGCCTTATTTTTCCCAAATGAATCCTGCAGGGAAGGGTTGAAATAGCTGCTGTTACTTCTAATCACAGAATCAACTAGGTTGGAAAAGACCTTCAAGATCATGGAATCCGACCATTGCCACCACTAAACCATGCCACTAAGGGCTTCATTCACACATTTTTTCACACTTCCAGGACGGTGGCTCCACCACGTCCCTGGGAAGCCTGTTCCAATACCTGACAACCCTTTCAGGGAAGAAATTGTTCCTAATACCCAATTTAAATCTTCCCTAGTGCAGCTTGAGGCCATCACCTCTTGTCCTATCACTTGTTAACTTGGGAGAAGAGACGTTACTTAAGCGCGTACAAAGGATAAGCTACTGACCACTAACAGCACGGAGAATTTGCTGCTTTTATTTGTAGTCCTCACTGGGCATTGCCTTCTCCAGTGACCTTGGTTGTAGCCAAGTTCCTGTGTGTGCCCACCAGTACTCACTGTCTGGATGGCCCAAGATCTTGCAGCTGTTTTCTCTGTGCGGTTTCTAGTTCTTCCAACTGCTTGCGAAGCAGGGAAATCTCTCTTTGATGCTGTTCCTCGAAATAAACAACAACAACAAAGTAGCTCTGTTACATTTTGCATACTTACAAGGGACCAAAATGAGCAATAATTTTATTTTCTTTCATTAATGATTTTGAAATAAAAATTGTGAAGTCCAAAATATACTTATTTGTTAAATTCAATGTTTTGTGGGCATCTTTCTGATATTCATGATGAACAGCATCAGCAAGAAATGTGTGTGTAGGCCTTCCTTCTCTCAGAAGAAGAGGACACAGACCTGAGGTCTCAGTTACCAGAAGTCTGTACAATCAGCCTGGTCAGCTTCAGCCACAGTCTGCACCCTCAGAAGCTCTCATGTAAAATGTTTTGAACCACACAACATGTCATCAAGAGCAGCAATGCTGCTTTTTAAGAATGAAACTGTGGTGTGAGAACACCATTGTGGCATTTCTTGCTGAGGAGGGTCCATTTGAAGCCTCTCAGGAGCAGAACCAGGTATGGAGAACCAGGTTAAAACTGCCTGTCTGTTACATTCTGTAATATTCATCTTTCAGAAACTCACTCCTACTGCAAGGAAGGGAACGTCGCTAGAAGTGTTCCTCAAAGTTTCTCCCTCTGTTCTGAGATCAAATGTTCCTTCCTAAAGACAAAGATAGGTAATAAAGAACTGTTCAAATAAATACCCTCTTTTGTTGTATTATTTTCACAGCTTGTAATACATCCCCACCTGAAAAAGGGAGAAGGACACTTCAGGCCCAGGAGGCAAGGCAGATGACAACATTGTACCAACTGGATTGAGGGATGGTATGCTAGGATTCAGAATTAGACTCCAGAATTCATTGTGCCGATGCTGCAAGTCCTTTAGTCTCTTCTGGAGGCATGCATATTCTTCAGAGGAGAAAATCTGCCTAGGGAAGAAAAGATTTCTTAGTGCTCAAAATCTTTATTAGCCCAACACAGCAACACTTCTCTCCACGAGTACTCTGGCTTTTCACTATCCCTATGAAGCAAAATTACATACTAGAACTGGAAGGTGGAAAATCTATGTATATTCTTCTACCCAAATGTCTATCTAAAAGTCCCTCTACATATTTTACAGCTATCTGCAGATTACAGATTAAGAATTTACATGGAATAAAGTAAGCTTTTAATAGCATTCACAGTAGTGAGCCACAGGAGCCACACTATATTAATTATTGAATCAAGCCCTCCATAGGTGCTCAGTGAAAAGAAAAAAAATAGGAGTTTGTATTTCAAAGAGGATGCTAAGTAAGTCTGTTTCTTTTTCAGTTCTGAAGTCTTTTTCACTTCCTTCTTTTGCAGGGATTCCTGTAACTGCATCTATCGGATCATTTTCCTCTCTGAAGAGACAGTCCTGCAGCTGGCTTACAAACTCGCAGACACCCATCATAATGGACTCTATTCTAAGAATTCTAGTGCTTAAAATGCCATTAGACTGTATTCCAGTTACTAAACCAAGTGTCATGTATCTTCAAAAATACTTTGTAACGCAGCTCTTGAGCATATATAATTTTTCAAGCAAAGGAAAAGCAAAGGTTATTACCTATTTAGCACCTGATTTTTGTTTTCTAGTTCTTCTGTCTTGGCTTCCAGAAGTTCTAGTTTCTCTCTTACCCTCCTTTGCTTATTATCATTGAGAGTCTTTCTCTGTCAAGCAGATATTTCAAACAGATAAGTAATGCCTTGATACATTGATACAGGTCCTGCAAAAGTTACGTCTACACTGTACATCATTTCAAGCTGTGACAGTTTTTAGGATTTTCCTCCCTTAAGAAGGGGTGCTGGGCTGTTTTAAAGTTCTGAATCCTGTGATGGGAAACAGAAGAGATAGGAAATGATCCATAGCTGTCAGTCACTCATTGGTCAGTGACCAGCTGTATTAACAAGCACTAATTGTATTTGAGAATTCTAAAATCCATTTTCTAAATGATCACATATAAATAAGTATAAACATGACCAAAACAATGCATCCTCTTCCTTTTTCTCTCTTGTTGATCTCAACTATTTGCAACCTTAAAAGCCACCGGTAGGTTCCATGACCTGTTTATGTCCAATGTATAAAATCGTCAATCTTGAGCTTTTATAAACAATCAGCTTTTCCTTTCAAGTTATTTCATAAAAAGCAAGCTCAGGAGAAATACAATTTTCATAGTCCATCAAGAAAAAGTAAACATCATTTGTCTACTATCAAAATATCATCCTTGCTATTCAAGGAGTCCACCTTTTAAATAACCCATGCACACACACCAAAAAGAATGTCACAACATCTTGACGGCATTATAACAAAGTTGTTGGCTGTAATATTCTTTTGCATATCACTTCAACCAATTTCTATGATGATCTTGAAGAGCCTGACGTATTTTATTATATACAATAGACTGCAAATAAACTCTTAATATTATAACAATGTTAGCTAGCCAAAGTTGAACTTTTCATAAGCTAGAACATTGATGAAGGAAGAGTCAACCTGCCTTTTTCTGAGCAACAGCAGCTCGACATAGCTTGTTCTTCATTGGTTGTATTTCTCTTCTTTCTCTGTCATGCACTGAGTAAGCAGGTGCTTCTCCTCCAGCCGTTCCATTCGTTTGTATTCATAAGTCCTTTGAGAAAATCAAGTTAAAAGATTAAGAGGTTATATAGACAGAGCAGTGCATTTGATTAATGCCTTAAAGCTCTTAAGATAGATGCATCTTTTCCTACCTTTATATACTTGAAGGATCTGATTTAAATTTGATGGTGGTAACAATCTAATTGTGACTATTGACATTCAAACCCATGCATTAACATCATCTTAGGTTCTGTCCAACCACGAGGCAGATTTTGAAATGTGATTCCAAGAAGCAAGTTAACTGTTGGCTGCTTGTTGGTTTGGCATGCTGCCAAACTGACAACAGAAAATTCCTGAATTTGGATCAAACAATCCCACTGGAACATAAGAGCAGACACCAATGCCAAACATCAGTTGTCAGAAAAGCTGACAACTACCTTCTCTCTTTGGGTGGTGAGATGTAAAAGAATGTGTTGCTGCCCTGTGCAGACTACTGTGCTTCTGAAACAGAGAAGTACAGGCTCGACTGTATGTGCTCCCAACCAGAACAAACACCAACACAACAGGAAGCTCACAGCAATATGGTTCTTAGACAACACTCCAGCTGAAAACACACCACTAGCAGCATATGTTATTTGGTTAGGCCTTTGCATAGTTAAAACATACTAAAATTAGGCTGTGTTCTCTAGCAGTGGATAGGAAATGAGCCAGTTTCTCTCTGCTGCCTTGTTTGGGTTATCTGCATTGTGGATAACCAGTCAAAGTAAACTAACAGCATATTTAACTATATGATAAAAGAAAAGGAAAAAAAGGTGAGATTCTGTGCAGCAGTTTTTAAGAAATGCAGTCCAAGTTTTAGTATCAGTGAATCCTTACTACTCCAATCCGGGGCCAGTGCAGTTTCCCTACAGGGACTCTGAATGAATCTCCATCAGTTTCTCAGCAGACAGTCTTTCCCTTCCCCATAGCTAAAGTATTAGCCATCATCCATTCTTAGGACAAGGATCCTGACCCACCTGGTACCTGTCACAGTTCCTTCAGGAGACCCAGTGTGGTTTGTACCTTGCTGTTGGCTGTAAATAACTATCTACTACCCAGGAGCCAAAGAGCTTTGTCAAAAAGCACTGCTTACCAGTAAAAGAATTTCGGTGGAGACAGTGGTTAAATGCCACAAGTTGGGTTGTTTTGTTTTTCTAAATGCTACTATCACTGTTCCTGAAATGTTTCACAAGTGCCTGATGAGCTAGTCTCTGATCTGTATCAATCTGTTTGCCTTCAGCCCTTTTTCTCATTTCACATTTTCATTTCCAAGCCTAAAACTGACACAGTCAGGCAGGTGCTTTACCTACTTACAGCCCATCTGGCATTATCTTATTTATCTGAAACTTTATTTCTCTGAAACTTTATCTTAGGCTTTCTTATCTTTTGGTCTTTATTTCACTTCCTCTTTAAGCCAAGTGGCTTTGGTGCCATTTAACTCTTGGAGTTCAAGTTTACAAGAATTACTGAGCTGAGGAAGAAAGTCCTATCACCACAGAGTCAGAAAAAGAATGGAAATATGTCCCTGACTAACAGCAGGACAGACCAGGAGGACTTACAGGTAGCCTGCGAAGCGGCTTAATTTCTGCAGTATCAGCTTTGGTGGATCTCCATTATCTACCTACTTATACAAGGAACTCTGAGGACTGCCAAGCTCCTTCCAATGCCTTCCTCAGAAACCTACTCCTAACTGGTCTATGGCCCATAAATATCTAAATGATATTGTTAATCTCACTCAAAAGTGGGAATACACCTTCCTAAAGTAAGCATTCAAAGTATTTAACATCCTACTGACAACTGAACATAGCCTGCAGTCCCAATGCAGTAATTTCTTCAAATGTTAAACTGAAAAGCAATACTTGAACTAAAGACAACAAAGCAATTATAGTACTAATTTGTAGCAAAAAAAAGAAGTTAAACCAAAAGGTGTCCCATTATATCTTTTGGAAGTTTTCCGTTTAACTGGGATGCTGACTTGTTTAAAAGCCCACCACACAATAATCCAATACAAGGCAGACATGTATTTGGCTATATAAATACACACGCATACACACTGGGTTCCTGAAACCCACCAAAGCATAACACAATGCTTAAATCTTTATTCACTCTTAATGCTTAAACATTTTTTAAAAAACTGTGTGTGAAACTCTAGATCCACTCAAACTAATGTTTGACATTCATTTCAGTAGAAATAGGATTTCATTTTATACAAATAATGTATTTCACTATTCAATAATTAATTGTATAGACATAGAATCATAGAATACTTAGGGTTGGAAAGGACCGTAAGATATCTAGTTCCAACCCCCCTGCCAGGGGGAGGGACACCTCCCTCAAACCATGCCACCCAAGGCTCTGTCCAGCCTGGCTTTGAACATCGCCAGCGATGGAGCATTCACAACTTCCCTGGGCAACCCATTCCAGTGCCTCACCACCCTTACAGTAAAGAATTTCTTCCTCATATCCAATCGAAACTTCCCCTGTTTAAGTTTGAACCCATTACCTCTTTTCCTATCACTACAGTCCCTCATGAAGAGTCCCTCCCCAGCATCCCTATAGGCCCCCTTCAGATACTGAAAGGCTGCTATGAGGTCTCCCTGTCAGCCTTCTCTTCTCCAGGCTGAACAGCCCCAACTTTCTCAGCCTCTCTTCATACGGGAGGTGCTCCAGTCCCCTGATCATCCTCGTGGCCATCCTCTCGACTTGTTCCAACAGTTCCATGTCCTTTTTATGTTGAGGACACCACAACTGCACACAATACTCCACGTGAGGTCTCACAAGAGCAGAGTAGAGGGGCAGGATCACCTCCCTCGACCTGCTGGTCACGCTCCTTTTGATGCAGCCCACGATATGGTTGGCTTTCTGGGCTGCAAGCATGCACTGCCGGCTCATGTTCATTTTCTCATAGACCAACACCCCCAAGTCCTTCTCCGCAGGGCTGCTCTGAATCTCTTCTGTGCCCAACCTGTAGCTGTGCCTGGGATTGCTCCCACCCAGGTGGAGGACCTTGCACTTGGCATGGTTAAACTTCATCAGGTTGGCATCAGCCCACCTCACAAGAGTGTCAAGGTCCCTCCGGATGGCATTCCTTCCCCCCAGCATATCAACCGAATCCCACAGCTTGGTGTCATCGGCAAACTTGCTGAGGGTGCACTCAATCCCACTGTCCATGTCACCGACAAAGATGTTGAACAAGACCGGTGCCAGCACTGATCCCTGAGGGACACCACTCGTTACTGGTCTCCAGCTGGACATTGAGCCATTGAGCACAACTCTTTGCATGCGGCCATCCAGCCAGTTCTTTATCCACCGAGTGGTCCACCTATCAAATTGATGTCTCTCCAACTTAGAGACAAGGATGTCATGTGAGACAGTGTCAAACGCTTTGCATGAGTCCAGGTAGATGACATCAACTGCTCTACCCCTGTCCATCAGTTCCGTAGCCCCAGCACAGAAGGCCACCAGATTGGTCAGGCAGGATTTCCCCTTAGTGAAGCCATGCTGGCTGTCACCTAGTCCCTAGCTTCCTGGATAACATCCCTGTATTCTTCCCAGGCCACCTGTCCTTGCGTCCACCTTTTATGAGCCTCTTTTTTCCTTCATATTTTCCTCAGCAGCTCCTTATCCATCCAAGGAGGTCTCCTGGCCCTCCTGCTGCACTTCCTTCTAGTAGGGATGTATCACTCCTGAGCTTGCAGCTGGTGATCCTTGAATATCAACCAACAGTCTTGGGCCCCCCTGCCCTCTAGGGCTATATCCTATGGAACCTTACTGAGCAGGTTCCTGAAGAGGCCAAAGTCTGCTCTCTTGAAGTCCAGGGCAGTGAGCTTGCTGCACGCTCTTCTCACTGTCCTGAGGATCTCGAATTCGACCATCTCATGATCGCTGCAATCAAGGCTGCCCTGGAGCATCACATTTCCAACCAGCCCTTCCCTGTTGGTGAGGACGAGGTCAAGCATGGCACCTGTCCTTGTCGGCTCCTCTGTTACCTGCAGAAGGAAGTTGTCTTCCACACAATCGAAGAGCTTCCTGGATTGCTTGTGCCAGGCCATACCATCCCTCCAACAGATATCAGGGTGGTTGAAGTCCCCCATGAGAACAAGGGCCTGCGAGCGTGAGGCTGTTCCTATCTCTCTATAGAGCTCTTCATCCACCGAGCCCTCTTGGTCAGGCGGTCTGTAACAGATCCCCACAATAATGTCTCCCATCGCTGTTCTCCCTTTAACCCTGACCCACAAACTCTCTGTCGACTGCTCACCTGTCCCCAGACAGAGTTCCATACTCTCCAGCGTATCCCTAACATAAATAGCAACTTCCCCTCCCCAGCGACCGGGCCTGTCTTTCCTAAAGAGCCTGTAACATTCCATTCCAACACACCAGTCATAGGAGCCATCCCACCATGTTTCTCTGATGCCTATGATATCATACCCCTGTAGACATGCACACATCTCTAATTCCTCATTTGTTCCCCATTCTATGGGCATTTGTATAGAGGCATCTGTGCCGAGCTCCAATTAAAGCAGGCTCATTGGCTGGAGCAGCTGCAATATCTCTACATTGCTCTGAACGTTTACTATAGGTGCTGGCAAGTGACTGGGTGTGTTGGGATGGAATGATGCCCCCCCTCCCCCAACACATCTAGTTTAAAGCATCCTTGACCAGTCTGGCAAGCCTCCTCCCAAACCCACTCTTCCCTTTCTTTGTCAGACCAGCTCCACCAGCCCCCAGCAGACCTGGCCTACTAAATTGAGTCCCATGTTCAAGGTACCCAAACCTCTGACTATAGCACCACCCTTCTAACCATTTATTAACCTGGCCAATCCTCCTAGCCTTTTTGATGTCCTGCCCTGTATCCTGGAGAATTGACGAAAAGACAATCTGCGCTCCAGAGCCCCTAACCACCTCTCCCAGAGCTCTGTAGTCCTTCTTTATGTTCTCCAGGCTATTGCTGTCTCTATCAGTAGCACCCACATGGATCACTAGAAGTGGGCAATAGTCAGTGGGACCGACTAGAGCAGGCAGCCTCTCTGCAACATCCCTGATCCGAGCCCCTGGTAGGCAACACACCTCCCTTGAGCCTGGGTCAGGCCAACAGATGGGTGCCTCTGTTCCTTTCAGAGTAGAGTCCCCTACTACTACGGCCCGCCACTTTTTCCTGGCAGCACCAGTAGTGATCTTCTTTACCAGTGCATCAGCCGGTTGTTCCTGGTGGGAGTGTGGTTCCTCATCAGCCCCCTGCAGGACAGCAAAGCAGTTCTGGGTGGGGACAACAGATTTAGGAGGAAGCCCCTTGCTTTTAATTGTCCTCTTCCTCCTTTTTTTGTTGGTTTTTTCTGTTACCGTTTCCCAGCTTCCTGGGTTAGCGGCCTCCTTTCCCGCATGAGCGGCAGCAGACGCTTGAGGCCCCTGCACAGTCTGGTCCTGGAGCAAGCAGCGCTGCTTCCTCTCAACTCCCCTGACACCTTTCAGCCCAGTAACAGCGTCCCGCAGCTCAGCCCCTGCTGCAGGAGGACCTCCACCAGGGAGCACAGAGTGCAGCCCTGCCCATTGCGCACCCTCCCCTCAGGAGAGCAGTGCAGGTGCTCTCTACACCCCGAGCTCTGCACTGCAGCCTCCCCTCTCATCGGCTCTGTCTGGGTGCCTACACTGGCCACAGCCGGGGCAGCCAGAGCACAGCTCCCAGACCGAGCCCTGCTCATATGGCGAGTGCTCACCATCCTGCTCACCATCCCGCTTGCCTGCCCGCGGCGAAGCGCCACACGAACTGCCGTGCAAACTGCCTCGAACCCGCCCTGTTTGCCGCGCTCCCTGGGGCAGGTTTTTACCCAGTCAGGGCTGCTACCGCTCCTTCTGGTGCCGCCCCTTCTGAGTCAGCTCCTCACGTCCTCTGAGCTGCCGCCTCCTGGGTAAGCCCTGTCCAGGACTTGAGGCTCCCTCGGTGGCTCTCACCGCTCTGAGTTGAGGCTCCTGGACGCTGAGCTCCCACCCTATCAGGCGCTGCAGGCGTCCTCTCTCGAGCTACTCACCATAAATGGAAACATACTCCTGTTTTGTTATCACTCCCACGGGGGCTTGCAGAAGTGGACGCCATAGCAGGGGGGGGTTGGAACTCCATGGATTTTGCAAAATCATGTCTTAAAAACGTTCAGTAAATTATAATCATTAAAGGTTTCAATGAAAAATGTTTCGGGTTTGTTGGGGGGTTTTTTCTTAAACAAAGCATTTTTTAATTCTGCCCCCTTTTTACGCAATGCAAAATATAATGTTGTTTAATTTAACATAATGAACATTTGTGTATCTATGAATAGCAAACTTTTATACTGACTCTTGTAAAGAAATAAGGGGGGAAACTCAAGAAATTTGTGTTAAAAGTTAGAAAAGCCACTCTACCGCAAATGCTGAAGTTCCTTTTTGCTGGATTCTTCTGCCATCTGTAACACACGTAGTTTCTCTTCATACTGATCCTTTTCAGATTGTCTCAAAGTATCTTGTTCCCATTTCATCTTCTCTAGATCAGCTAATTTGTTCTCGAGTTCTAACCTGAGACATCATTCAACACGCTGTCGTGGTTTAAGCCATAACTCACGCAGTTCGCTCACTCACTCCCCCCTCTTTCTTCTCCCCCACTCCGGGGGAGGGATGGGGAAGAGAATCGAAAGAATGCAACTCCCACAGGTTGAGATAAGAACAGTCCAGTAACTAAGGTATAACACAAACCACTGCTGCTACCACCAATTATAATAATGACCAGGGAAATACAAGGGAAGAGCATACAACTGCTCACCACCTGATGACTGAGCCGTGAAGTAACTCTTCCAGGTTCCTGCCACCATATTTTACATCCTGGGCATGATGTGCTGTGGTATGGAATACCTCTTTGGTCAGTTTGGGTCAGGTGTCCTGTCTCTGCTTCCTCCCAGCTTTCCCTCCTCCCTGGCAGAGCATGAGGCTCAGAAAGTCCTTGGTCAGACCAAAACATTACTAAGCATAAACCGAAAACATCAGTGTTATCAGCGCAGTTCCCTGGCCGAAAGTCAAAAACACAGCACTGCACCAGCTACCAAGAAGGAGAAAAATGACTGCTACTGCTGAACCCAGGACACATGCACACAAGAATCATGACAAAATGCCAAAGTGTTTAGCAGCCTAGAACGACATTTTAAGAAGTTACTCAAAATACTCTTCTGTTAGATGTTGAGCAGTAAATCAACAAACATACTTTTCATCCTGTAAGACTTCAATTTTTTCAGAAACTTCCTCTTGTCAGCTTGCACTTTATCAATTAGCTCCCGAACCTTTTCTAATAAAAGCTCCTTATGATGTTCAACAGCTGTCTTCAGAATTTCCACATCTGACAGCAATCCTGCATTATACATTCAGAAAAGGTTAAAATGCCATTATGAATATCAACCTGATGAAGTTCAGTATTAAAACAGTTTTATAAATTGATAAAAGGGAGTTGAAATCACAATTCACATGACAGAATGAAAGATCAGGGGAAAAAATCCAATGAAAACAGAAAGACATAGCTTTTCTTAGTATAACAGCAACATTTCAAAAACTTTTGAAGAGCAATCAGCACACTGGAATCTCTGCCTATGAGGGTTTATTAGTTTAACACTGGAAAGGACACTTCAGCTCCCTCAAGTTACCATGATCAGTGTTACATTCATGGATGTAACTGCAATCTCTTCTTTATCCAGGATAGGCATGGTCCTGATATAGGAGTAGCTTGCACTTGATATAAATTCCTGCAAACCAGCAGAAATGCTTACAAGATTTAAGAATCTCGAGTTATCACATTTCTTCCCCTCTTCCTTCTTTTCACACATTTGTCTTTAGGGTAGTAAAATACACTTTTTGCATATCTTTTCAAAATTAATCTCAAGACGATGCTGAGAGAGATTTGATGTCTGTGTTTGATTTTTTTTTTTTAAGTGATAAAACCAGAGACCCATCAACCCAAGTTCCTGAATAAAATTGTCACTTGGGACTAATAGTTGCAGGCCCAGGAAACCTTTACACTTGTGTGTGTTACTGTCTGGTACCCAGGAAGATCCTGATGATTCTAATTTTTTTCCTCTAAAGAGGACTGAATTAGTGCTGCTGACATGAGAGTTTGCATCTGAATACTAGCAGCCTGTGAGATGCAGCAGGGACCTGTGTCTGTGCAATACAATGCTTGGGGCTGTTCAGCCTGGAGAAAGAAGGCTGACAGGGAGAGCTCATAGTAGCCTTCCAGTATCTGATGGGGCCCTATAGGGATGCTGGGGAGGGAGTCTTCATGAGGGACTGCAGTGAGAGGACAAGGGGTAGCGGATTAAAACTTAAGCAGGGGAAGTTTAGACTGGATATGAGGAAGAAATTCTTTACTGTAAGGGTGGTGAGGCACTGGAATGGGTTGCCCAGGGAAGTTGTGAATGCTCCATCGCTGGCGGTGTTCAAGTCCAGGTTGGACAGAGCCTTGGGTGGCATGGTTTAGTGGGAGGTGCCCCTGCCCATGGCAAGGGGGTTGGAACTAGATGATCTTAAGGTCCTTTCCAACCCTTACTATTCTATGATTCTATTCTATGATTCTATTGTGTACAGTTCAGGTGTCCTCACCATAAGAAGGACATGGAGCTATCGGAGCAAGTCCAGAGGAGGGCCACAAGGATGATCAGGGGGCTGGAGTACCTCCTGTATGAAGATAGGCTGAGGAAGTTGGGGCTGTTCAGCCTGGAGAAGAGAAGGCTGCGTGGAGACTTCATAGCAGCCTTCCAGTATCTGAAGCGGGCCTATAGGGATGCTGGGCAGGGACTCTTCATGAGGAACTGTAGTGAGAGGACAAGGGGTAATGGGTTCAAACTTAAACAGGGGAAGTTTAGACTGGATATGAAGAAGAAATTCTTTACTGTAAGGGTAATGCTCCATCTCTGGCAGTCTTCAAGGCCAGGTTGGACGGAGTCTTGGGTGCGTGTCTTAGTGTGTGGTGCCCCTGCCCATGGCAGGGGGGGTGGAACTAGATGATCTTAAGGTCCTTTCCAACTCTAACTATTCTATGATTATTATAGATTTAAACAATAAAGCAATTTCTGTTAAGCAGTTGTGTCTGGATAGATTTAAAAAGCGCTCCACAATAGCTACAAAAAGGTCAAGCAAGAAAGTTTTCCTTTTATGGAAAAGTTTATGGGAAACAGTAACTGATTTTCAGTGAAACTGTAGTAACCTGGCTACAACAAATCTCACATTTTAGTCCACTCATATGACCAAATGGTGCAATTCTAAAATGATGAATCTATAGGCTGGGACATAAGATGCAAATTAAAAACTGGTGACCAAGGCACCTGTGTTCACTGGCAAATAAGCCAACAATGACTCCTGGTTATATAGCTAATTCAGTCATGCAAACTGGATTCCACAGCAAGTTCAGGACAACTTAAATCATGTCTGTATTCAGTTTCGTATTTCATAGGGTCTGGTATTCTTAATTCACAATATACTGCGTATGCACTGTCAATAGATAAAACACTACCTTTTAGTTGCTCCTAGAGAACTTAATATTAAAGCAAGCAAGCAGAAACAACTATTGCAAGAAGATGAAGGTACTGTTTTGGGGTTATGGCACATCTATGAGGACGGTCCACCAAAAGCTGTGTAGTAATTTAAATCAACACGTAACAAGTACTAGACAGCTTTGGTCTTTTCACTCTAGAAAGCTATTTCAAGTTGCCTACATACTCAGATGTACTGAGCAACTCTGAACATTGCCTATTTTCTTCAAAGAATGAGCTAGAAATTGTATTTCGTTTCACATGGCAGCTGTACCCAATTGTTATCAATTCCATGGACACAGAATCGGAAAACAAAACAACCACTGAAAACCTATGATGTGTTAAAGTTTCAAGCAAAGTGTAGAAGACTAGAATTTGGCAATAATGGAAAAAATAACCAGATGAAGTACATGATTTGAAACAGATTATGTTCAAATTGTGTCACAGATTCACTAATTTACATAAATGTAAAATTGTTCTGTAACTGCTCTTACTCTAGTAGACAAAGTGAAACAATGCAATTATTTCACATACAAAATGAGTTTTCAGATCTATGACCTAGACCAGAAGTAGAAGGTGAAGGTTGCTGAGGAATGTTTGGAGGAAAATAATTGTAGTATCCTACCTAGAAATTACAAAAGAAATAATTAGAAAATAATTGCATATTTTACCATCCATTTTGCTTTGAATCTTGTTTCTCTCTTTTTCTATTTCACTCTTTGTTCTTGCTTCCTCCAGTTTGACATTTGTTGCTTCCAATTTACGTGAAAGTTTAACTTCTTCTACCTATGAATTATGGGGGGGGGGGGGGGGGGGAGAAATAACCAAAATAAATAAATATACATATTCACAGCTTTACCGAAATTTTTTCATGTGATACTTTGCGAACAAGAAAATCTCCCACATAATCATGGACTAAGCTTATTTTAAACATACCTTAATTTTTTTTCATCTACTGCTTCCCTAAAGGCAATCCTGAATACCCACTCTTGTAGATAACTTTCAATGGTGAGATAAGTTTTAATGGTGATGATATAGATACTGTAACACTAAAGCTGTTGACATGATCTGATTCCCCAAATTATAGTAAGTACTATTACAGGTTTTTATTAACTCCTCAAGTCACACACTGAAGATTACTGAATGTTAAGTCATCTTGAAATGCTATTTTCTATATTCTCTGATTAAAAAAATTAAAGTGCTCAAACACAACATCCATTCCAGGAACCGACCTGTCCAACTATTGACACATATTTCGCCTTTAACCAGCCAGTTATTACAAGCTACAGTGTAGAAAAGTTACTGTTTCACAAAGTCTTGGTGATATATGCACAGAAGCGGAGGACTGCCTGTGAAAACTGGGTTTCTGAGTAAACACTATACACTCTGCAAGCCAGCCTCTGAATATTTGGGTATTTCTGAAAAGACTACTCATTGGGAATATCTTGATATGACACTGATCCAAACTGCATAAGACCCTGATGCCTTGCTAACTCAAGCATTAGCATGTCAGTTTACACATATTTCGTTTCTGACTACAGATCCCTCAAACTTACAGAAAGTTAAATACAACCTCCCCGAGTAAAACAAAACAGTGATATGCAAAACCGTATTATCCATTGCTCCCCCAACTAATTTCAACTGGAAACTACTTATAGCCACTCTGGCCTCCTGGGGTGCCACACTACTATCTCAAAATCCAGGTCTTTATAGCTTTTTAAAGTGCATTTGAAATCAAGTACTTCTCTACAACTGTGACATACATAGAAAATGGCCCCATAAAAGCAGGAGTTTTAAGAACATCAAATCAAAGAAAATTACTGCTTGCATGGAAACTTTCTATAGTTTAGGCATTTGTACGCAGTAATTACACGGTCAATGAGAATTAAGTATCTAGAGGAAAGCACTTATAATGAAAATCTATTCACAATGACAAATGTAATTACAACCTGCTAGCATATACAGTGGCAAAAGGTTAAGAATGACATGCTAGCTTATAAAGTAACCACATGGTGGATTTGGTTGCTTAAATACCAAGTTGTGAACAATTCAGGGCAACTTGCACAGATTTAAGGTGTTTTTTTTCAGGCACAATGTCTGCAAGACAAATGTACTCAGGAATAATTTTGAGTGGGCGCTGAAGGGGGTGGAGGTCAGTATAGAAATTAGTATCTACTTTCTTCCCTTCAAGAAATACCACTCAACATTTTACATTTCTCTACTTCTTTCTGGAAGTGAGCAGAAAACACCACTTGATACAAAAAGTAAAGACTTTAAACGATGATTCATATATTCTGATAGACAATTGATTAAAAAATATTTAGCAGAAGTTTTCCTCTCCAATTTATTACTCCTGTGAGACAAGCATGGCACATTGTATAAAGTGGCTTTAAATAGTGGTAGAGGTATAGCCTACTCTTATGGTAAATTAAAACTTTTTCGGATTAAGGACCAAAATGAAATCCCTCATACTCATAAATGTGAAATGGAAAGCCTGTTTTGACTTAAATCTGAGATTGTTAAAGAACAACTATGGTAGAAGTTAAAAGTTTTCTTCCTCTATTGTATCCTTTTGAGGTATATTATGACAATACTAACTTCTATACCTATACAAAGCCCATGGCTTTGTCATTTTGGAATGTACATTCAAAAATGCAGGATAGCTCTAAGTCAACAGAGAGCTTAAAATGATTCTGCATTCAGACACATATACAAGGCGGAAGTGCCTGGCTTTACAGTTACTTCATAACTAACTAAAGCTACTC
This sequence comes from Ara ararauna, assembly GCA_028858755.1. NCBI lineage: Eukaryota > Metazoa > Chordata > Aves > Psittaciformes > Psittacidae > Ara > Ara ararauna. The sequence goes on along the minus strand of CM054376.1, from coordinate 118,100,515 downwards.
CAGGAAGGTAGGAAAACGGGGGATTAAATTTGCTACCAGGAACTGACAGATGTGATAAAAATTTATCTCCGAGTATTCTCGAGAGAAGGGATAGAAAGTAGAATAAAAGTAAAAAAATTAAAGTAGAAAGCTATTATCTACCCAAGTAACTATTTCATTGGGCCTAATATCCTGACTCAAATTTACATAAAGCAATGTAAGCATTCTGCAACACTTAGAGAATCATAGAATAGTTAGGGTTGGAAAGGACCTTAAGATCATCTAGTTCCAACCCCCTGCCAGGGGCAGGGACACCTCCCACTAAACCATGCCACCCAAGGCTCTGTCCAATCCAGCCTTGAACACTGCCAGTGATGGAGCAGGGAAGTTGTGAATGCTCCATCGCTGGTGGTGTTCAAGGCTGGATTGGACATAGCCTTGGGTGGCATGGTTTAGTGGGAGGTGTCCCTGCCCCTGGCAGGGGGTTGGAACTAGATGATCTTAAGGTCCTTTCCAACCCTAACTATTCTATGATTCTATGATTCACAACTTCCCTGGGCAACCCATTCCAGTGCCTCACCACCCTTACAGTAAAGAATTTTTTCCTCACATCCAATCAAAACTTCCACTGTTTAAGTTTGAACCCGTTACCCCTTGTCCTCTCACTACAGTCCCTCATGAAGAGTCCCTCCCCAGCATCCCTATAGGCCCCCTTCAGATACTGAAAGGCTGCTATGAGGTCTCCAAGCAGCCTTCTCTTCTCCAGGCTGAACAGCCCCAACTTTCTCAGCCTCTCTTCATACAGGAGGTGCTCCAGCCCCTGATCATCCTCGTGGCCCTCCTCTCAACTTGTTCCAACAGTTCCATGTCCTTTTTATGTTGAGGACACCAGAACTGCACACAATACTCCAAGTGAGGTCTCACAAGAGCAGAGTAGAGGGACACTTAAGGAAAAACAGTTCATTAGTGTTTCAATTTTTCTTGTTTATTCAAATAATCATACATGAAATTGCATAAAGGATCTGTCCTTTTTAAGTTGTGTAGCTGAGGAATCACTGCAACTAGATAACACTCTGAATCTGGCATCCATACTAACCTAATTATGCTGAAATTCTAAACAGCAATGTAAAGTTTCTTAAGCACTTTCAGGTTTTCCTTAAACTTGAAGCCTCTGAGCCTTTTTTTTCTACAGTATTTTTCTAGAAATTTCTCTAAGATCTCGAAAAACCCCAACACAAAACAAAGAACTCCCAAACCAACCAACAAAAAACAACCCAACAAAAAAAAAAAAAAGCCACAACAAAACCCAAGCACAGAATAAAACCTCTAAGATCTGGTGTCAACCCAACAACTAAGACAGAATCATAGAATGGTTTGGTTTTGATGGGACCTTAAAGACACCTCTTCAAGCCCTGTTCTGTTTAGAAAAAACCATCTAGAAAATAAAATAAGAACATCATAACTTCAACATCTTTAGAGATACTTCTAGGGATGATGTTTCTCCTGTAAAGTCACATATTCAATGTCTTCCAACTGGAACTGGGAAAAAGGTTCCAAGTCTATTTTAGGTCACAGCAGAAAACATTATTACTTTATTTTTAATGTAAAATATAAAAAGAAAAACCTAAACATAACAGTATATGAAAAACAGATTTCAGATACCATAAAAGCACTTACTTTTGGTAACAAAGGAATTGACTTCTCGTTCCAGTTTGTGAAGTTTTGTACTCAAGAGAAAGTTTTGTTCATGACTCATCTGCAGTTCTTTCTCAATTGGATCAATCTGTAGTTCAGCAGACTTCTTTTCTGTCTTGAATAACGGGGGTATTGGTAAGATTTTTTGCCTCTTGCTATTCACTTGAATGGTTTAATTAATCTGAGCTTTCAGATAATACTGACCCTTTATGTTATATAATACATATTTATCTTTGCTTAAATTCCATTCCAATATAACAAGAGTCCTGAATTTTACTCAAAAGGCACAACTGGCTTTACTAACACTTCCTGGACAGAATCACACACATTTTCAGTCCTACTTCACAAGAGGCAGAAGTAATCTGACTTGGTCAGGAGGCAGCAGGTATTCCTACTAATAAATTACAGGGCTGTAAACACCAGTATGACTTTAAGTGGTGCTCAAAAAGGTGTCATATGTTGGCCTATGCACTTAGACTAACTGAAGAATTAACATCATGGAGAGGAAATAAAACGCAATTACTGTATTAGAGACTTTAGGCCCTGAGTGTTTCTAACTATCAAAAAGGTAATCTAACCTACAATTTCACCTTCCTTGTTCCAAACTAACCTATTTATAGCAGATCTTTTTAAGTTTTCTAACTTAAGAATACTACAGCACTTTTTAAGTCGCGATTAGAGTATTTTGTAACAAAGGTATACAGCACTGAAGAGAGTAAAAGAAAAAAAAAACCATCTATCTGTATGCTGCAACTGTGCAAGAAATCACATGGAAAGACTCACTATTTAGAGAGATAGTAAGGATTGACAGGAAGTCTGAAGACCATAGATGAGGAATAAAGTGAAACTCTGGGAAACACACAACAGGCTAGAAATAACAACAGTTTTTTAAAGGAAAGAAACAGCCAAGGACTAAACAACTGCAGTATTGTGTTGCCAAAAGGAAAGACAAAGGTTGGCAAAAAAGATGACACATGAGGAAAAGATTAAAGAAGTAGGGGAGCACCATATAACATTCTTAAAAAAAATAAAAAAGGTACTGTAGCAGACTGTTAACATATTGTCATCAGTTTCTAACTCTTGCCAAGTGACAAGTGCTGACATGACCACCTTACTGACTGTAAACATGGATATCACTTGCATCTTTAGAAAGGAGATCATTCAATGGAATCTCTCAGTTGAGCTCTCCACCCTTCCAAAGTTGAATTGGCAGTACAGGACTCCCAATGTATTTACAGATTGTTTTTAAATCTGAAATGTACAATTTCAAACAGTGAACTCAATGGCAAAATTATCATGACTTCAGCGACAGTTCTGCCAGGCGAAGTATTACTGTCACCATACCCTGCAAGAAGGCAAAATCTGAAAAAGAAACACCCACAAAACCCACTTACCTCCAAAAATCTTGCCATAGCCTGCATCTCAGCTAGCTGCTGGACTTGTACTCTTTGAGCACTTTCTGCTTGCACAATACAATTGTCTCTTTCTGCTCTTAGTTCCTCTACTTCTGCTTCTAAGCCTTTTATTTTCTGAATCAGTTGTGCCTTTTCTCTAGAGAGTACCTCCACGCGTTCGCTATCCCTTGTGGGATCAACACTAAGCAGGTGATTATGGAGTTCTTCTTTATCTTTATCCAGCCTTGCCACCTGATAGTTGTTAATCAGAAAAAGGAAAGCTTTTACATTTGTTAGATGTCAGGCAGTAACAAATACAGCAGTTGACAACTGAGTAAAGCAGCAGTGTGCTTTTAAAATATTAAGAGATTACATTCACATTTATTTTTACTCTTAGAGTAGGGAAATCAACAGATGACTTTTTTTGCTTCAGTTTTCACTGATAAGGCTTGTCCCGAGGCCCCAGATGTCCCTGAGCCCCCTAGCAGTTTGTGGTAGTAAAGCAGTACCCAGTGTAGAGGAGGAAAACATTAGGGATCATTTAATCTGCTGGACACGCACAAGTGGATCCAAGCAATATGAAGGAGCTCACTGGTATCATCACAAGGCTGATTTTTGAAAAGACACAGCCACCAGAGAAGATTTCTGGTGACTGGAAAGAGGCAAACAGCACACTCATCATCAAGAAGAGCAAAAAGATCAAGAAGGATCCAGATAACTATAGGACAGTCAGCTTCACATCAGCCTCTGTGAAACGGCAAAACCACTTAAAAAGCCAATTCTAAACACATGAAAGACAAGGTGATGGAAAGCAGGGTTTACCAAGGGCAAATCACACTTGACCTACCACTCTGCTTTCTAGAAAGAGGTGACTGGCATTGCAGACAAAGCAGAGAGCAGTGGATCTTATATACCTTGATTTTAACAAGGCCTTTGATACAGTCTCACATAACCTTCTCTCTCACCAAATTGAGGTATGTGCTGGAAAAGCGAATGAAAAAGTGGGTGGAAAAAGGCTGCCAGGCTCAAAGAGTGATGATCAGTGGTGCAAAGCCCAGCTGACTGCCTGTAACTAGCGGGGTCTTTCTGGCATCAGCACAGGGTCTAATACTGACTGTTGTCCTCATTAGTGACCTGGATGATAGGATGGAGTACACTTTCAGCAAGCCTATGGGTGACAACAAATTAGGAGGGAAATGGTCAATGTCCTGGGAAGCAGAAATGCTATTCCGAGCTCACAGAAGAGAAGGAGATGCATTGTGATGGGAAGAGAGGCAACAGATACAAGCTGGAAAATGTGAAATGCCCATTAGATATTAGGAAAAACATTTATTCTGAAAATGGTTAAATAACTTTTCTATTAATAATGTTTATGTTTATGGGATAGTTTTCCCAGAAAGGCTGTGGAATCTCCATCCTTGCAAATGTTCAAGGCTCAAATGGACATGACCCGGGGCAAACTGATCTCATTACACTTCAGTATTTTAAACAGGATGTTGGACTAGAAAGAAGTCTCTTCTGACTCAGACTATGGTTCCACAATTCTATAGCCACAATGGAACTCATATCTGCTAGTAACTCAACACAGTCAACTCATGATTGGGCCCTGCCAGACAAAGATAAACAAATAAATAGATAGTCTTTCTGGTACAAGGTAGTACGATATGGTACAAACTCGTCTTGTGACTGTAGCTAACAAACATAGTATAAACATATTCTAGTGTTTCAAAATTAGTTATGTGGACTGAAAGCAATAGTTGGGGCAAAAGAGCAAGAAAGTAAGGTATGAAGAGTTCTCTTGATATTTGGAGGCTGGTCCAAACTCTGATCTGCAGCAGTGCTTTTAGAAGTCAACACACTGGAGAGAAGGGATGTCATCAGAGGAACCTTGACAGGATTGAGAGGTAGGCCAGCATGAACTTCAACAAGACCAAGTGCAAGGTCCTGCATTTGATCTGGGGCAAACCCAAGCACAAACACAGTCTGGACAGAGAATGAATTGAGAGCAGCCCTGACAAGAAGGACTTGGGGGTGTTGGTAGATGAGAGTCATAGAATAGATAGGGTTGGAAAGTACCTTAAGATCACCTAGTTCTGACCCCCTGCCATGGTCAGGGACACCATGCACTAGACCATGTCACCCAAGACTCCGTCCAATCTGGCCTTGAACACTGCTGGGGTGGAGCATTCTCACCTTCTTTGGACAACCTGTTCCAGCGCCTCACCACCCGCATAGTAAAGAATTTCTTCCTTATAGCTGACCTGAACTTCCCCTGTTCAAGTCTGAACCCTGAATCATGTTGAGAAGCTCAACATGATCCTGTAGTGTGAGCTCACAGCCCAGAAAGCCAACTATGTCCTCGGCTGCATCAAAAGAAGCGTGACCAGCAGGTCAAAGGAGGTAATCCTGGCCCTCTATTCCGCTCTCGTGAGACCCCACCTGCAGTACTGTGTTCAGCTCTGTGGCCCCTGACGTAAGAAGGATAAGGACCTGCTGGACTGAGTCCAGAGAAGGGTCGCAAAGATGATCCAATGGCTGGTACATATCTCATATGAAGACAGGCTGAGAGAATTGAGCTTGTTCAGCCTGAAGAAAAGGTTCTGGGGAGACCTTGTAGCAGCCTTCCAGTACTTAAAGGGGGCCTACAAGGAATCTGGAGAGGGACTTTTTACAAGGGCACGAAGTGATGGAACAAGGGGGAATGGCTTTAAACAGAAAGAAAGTAAATTTAGACTAGATATTGGGAAGAAATTCTTCATTGTGAGGGTGGTAAGACACTGGAACAGGTTGCCCAGAGAAGTTTTGTAGACTCCTTGTGCTAAATGGCATGGAAAGTTTAAAAGGGTCTAAGAGAGAAAACTCGATCACATTTTGCCCTGGGCTCAGGTAGTTTCATTCTCTTTAAGTGTGCCAATTAGCTGCAGGACTAGAATGAGCCCACAAGAGAGGCAGGCATGTAAAAGCATGCTGTAAAGCAGCATGTGGGTTTAGCTCCAGGGAGGACAACTGTTCTGTTTTTAATGCACTGCATTTGCAAATTTGGATTGATTTTAAAAGTGATGATTGCTTTGATTTGTGTCTCATGTTTGGACTAATACATTCGAATCTGGTATCTTAGGTTATATGCTCCCAGACAAATACCTAAATGGATATGCTAATGATATATGCAACATCATTTACACTGCTACATATATTTAAAACATAAATAAGCTGGAAATTTATTTAGCTACACTTTTGAAAGTCCAATCCCTAAACAGAAAATTCATGAATTGCTTATTCAAGAGTTAACACAACTGAAATAAAGTTATCAAATTTTTCAATATTCTTTTTGACTACCATTGTCCTGATCCAACTCAGTTGCAAAATGTGTCCTTGCCTGCTATTAACAGTATCTTCTGATGCCTCCTTCCTGGATTAATTGCCACATGAGTAATTTAAAATCTAAACTTCCATCAGTTGTCCAGATAATTTATTAATTTCAGATTAGCATGATGTCTCAAATTCCATCACAAATGCAATTAAAAAAACCATTAAGCAAGGCTACTGACTGTCATTTATCAGAAGGCAAGTCTATTCTTACTTACAATAGCACAAATGATATTGCGACACATCACTGAACAAACCCACAGAGACAGCTTTAGGCTAAGTCATTAAAGTGTTTCGAGAATTGAGAGAACAGAAATAAACACTACATTATGAAATGGCATCATACTGACAACCCATCAAGTACCAACATTTTCACAGTGTTCAAGCAGCTTTGTCATCAGATATATTTTAAGCTACGGCAACTTTCTATGTACCTCAGCCTCATATTGTATTCTCTTCTAAAATACGTGAATGTTCTTCCTGTTGATGTTTAAGTTCTGACTTCAGAAGAGCATATTTATAGCGAAGTTTGTTATATTTTGTTCTGTATTTTTCCACTTCCTAAGTTAGACAGAAAATCCACAAAAATATCACACATGTTTTCAGCTTTGTTTCCTTCAAATGTCCATTCAGTGTTCCTGTCATTTCAAAAGTTATATCTGATGAACTGAATCCCTCTCTCTCCCTCTTCTAGGGTTTCAACAGTCACTGTCTGGGGCAACAGTACCAGAAAAAGAATGTTATACTTTGCTCCCCTTTCAGTTTTAATTTCCTAAGGTTTGAGGAACAACTATAAACTGGTGATCACTACTTTAAAAAAAATAGAATTTCAATACATACTACTTACATTTTCTAGCTTCCGATGAAGTTCTGCCATAGAAGATTCCAATTCCTCCTGTATTTGTGCTTTTAACAGTTCTAATTTTTGAGGAGTTATCACCTTAAGACAGAAAAGTATCATAAATAACAAGTCATAGTCATTTATTTGCACTGTCATAGGACAAACAGTCAGGAATAAAGTATTTCAAATATGATTTTAGGAATCCTGCTTAATATTCTATGTTTTTCTAAAGACTTTTCAGTAATAGCTACAGAAGAAAAAAAGATGTATTAATAAACTAAAAATATTCTGGGAAGATAACAGAAGCATTTAAAACATCAGTAGTTACTTGGTAGAAGCAATGCAAATGTCAAAATGAATCGCCAAGAGATTTATATCCTGGAAGGGTGAGGTAGGGGGGCGGTGTCTCATCAAAGATAAAGAATTAGTGCTTGGGAAAACCTAAACAGTAAGTGAACCAACCACAAAGAATCAAAATGAACAATACCAACCCAATTATTTGTAAAACACATTAGATACAACGTATCTGTTGGAGCTCATGTATTAGACTGAAACGGAACTAAGATCAGGAAAGATTTCCAGATTTAAACTCCATGCTACATAGTAATTTGTTAACTTTTCTTGGGTATGACTAATACAGCGAACGAACTACCAAGAAAAAGTGTTACAAAAGGACAAATCTCATTCACAACCTGTGACATATTCCATTTATTCTACTTTCCTTCCATTTGTACCCTGAAGTCCCTGAAAATTAATTCTAGTTATAGTAGCAGGGCATATATCCTCTGTTCAGAGTCTGGGATCCTTTGTTTGATGCTGAATTTGTTTTCTAAGAACATTAGAAAGGTTCTTAGAAATGTTCGTGCACTAGTTAAAGGAAAAAAGCAGTTATAGAAAGTGTCACCCAAGTTACCTTGAAGATTATGGGGTTTTTGCTTGTTTCTGTGTTTCTTGGTTTGCTGGCTTTTTTTTCAAGATAAAGAAAGAGATGATTCTCCCCATAACAGGGGAGCATGCAAAAAGACTGAAAAGTCTTGCTATTGACATAGGACAGAACAAGAGAATTTGAAAGATTCAACTTAACTAGAAAACAATAATTTCAACCCATAGTCAGGCACTCTAAAGAAGAAACATTACTCGGGTTGGGTGGATTTCAAGACATCTGAACTATATTCAAGCTACGCATATACATGTTACATAAATAGAAATATATACATGACCCTATTACAGGACTTAATACCATATTAGGTCCTGACAGTAAATCATCTCACCTGCATCTTCAGGTTTTCCAGCTCTTGTCTTCTACTCAGCAATTCCTCTTGACATTCAGAAAAAAGCTGTTCAATTTTCTCATGTACAGTCTGCTTTTCAGCTAACAATTGCTTCAGTTCATATTGTGATTTTGTATATCCGTCCTGTAATCTGCAAGATAAAAAACATTTATTTTACATTTACTCTCTAAAATTAGATCTTAAAGCTCAAAAAATTCACATGCAGAAGCAAACAGCAAGTTAGAACTAAACTATTAATATCCTCTTCCTGTAATATACTGAAAAGGTATCCCATATTTACAAGCATAACAAGTATTGCAGAAACATAATCTGCAATGTCGTGAGGTATTCTGAATTGTTTATTCTCTAATATGAACAACGCTCTGTCCTTAAATACAGAAATAGCTAACACATGCAGGCACAAATCCCTCCCACATATTAACAGCTCAGATTAAGAACCCTGTTTAAATTACCTTAGATTTTCTGCCTTCACATTTTGGTAATTTACTTTATGGTATTCATATCGCATTCTTTCATCAATCAGAAGTTTTAGTAAGTTTTGCGAATCAGCAGTATCACCACTTTTAGCCATGGGAGGAAGAAGACTACCTGAAGCATCTATTTTATGATTGACTGTTCGCAACAAGTATGGAGAAGACAAAATTGAAATTAACTTATAACTAATCTCCAATGCCATCCACTTTTTCTGCTGTTATCCCAGAAGATCAAGTCACCCGATGAAATAGAAGGACATGTAATTAGCAGTCAAGTACATTCACTATTCAAAGATTTCACATGCCACTTTTGCTTTCAAGTACAGAAGACTCCTGGCACTGCTGTAACTCAGGTGAGAGACCTTTACCAAAAGAGCAACTCTGCTTATTCTGCCTAGCCCTTCCAGGGATATGAATAACATGGATATTATTGAAGTAAATACAAAATAAGCACAAGCACTTCTATCTGACAGATTACATGGAATGTTATTTTTCCTTACGAGAATCAAACTGCGATGCTAGTAATGCCCTAATTATGCCTTGTTAATCAGAGTTCAAGCAAAAGCCAAAGATATCAGATGCATCGTGTTTTTACTACTACTTATTACAAGTCACAGTCTGTCACACTATCCTAACAAGTTGTACTACTCAGTACATTCATTTGCACACACAATGCAGTAATCTTCCAACTGAAATGATGGTACTACTCAATACCATCATTTCAGTGGGAAGAAGAAGAGATCATTCTCACTGTTGAGTTCTTATCAAGCCCTCCCTGGAGAAGAGTTAAGGTTTCATGGACAGTCTGGAAGATACCAGCCCAAAATTCAGCCCCGAAATATGTCATTAAAACATGTCACTTCCTTGTTTTCTTGTGGTTTCTTATGACCTTTCCAGAAAGAGTTTAGCAAAATGTGACAGTATCAGATTGGTGTGAGAAAGTTGCAAATCGACAGATGCCAAGAAATGAGGAAGTGTTCTAATAAGCCTCATTAGTTCTTTTCAGTATTAGAAGCAAGATACATTAATCTGACCATTACTGACACTTCTAAAGGATCTAGGAGAGTGAGGACTGTAACTGAGTTTCAGGGAAATTAAAAAGCTTTGAAACTAACTTCTCTGCCATTTTAGCTTTTGGCATAGCTGGACTGATGCCTAAGAACACCATGGTTGCAGTGTACAAAGTGTAATTCAAAGTTACAAAGTGCAATTCTATACAAAGTCAAACTCAGGAAAAATGTTACACCTCCATCATCACTGCAAATACATCATCTTCTTTACATATACACTTGAATATAAAATGTTTTCTTCCATTCCACTCTTTACATCTTTCATGTATCTATCTTTAAACACTTACCATGTGATTTTATAAATCCCTGAACTATAAGCAAGATAAAAATCTATCTTCCACATCAGAAAATAAGCATTGCATGACAATGCTTATTCCACTAGATGACATAATAATGTCAAGAGGGTCTGATATTCAAGTTTACTTTCCCATTTTTCTTTTCTCCATCACTAAGATGGTGTATTGGGTTTTGCAAGGTTTTGATAGCAGGGGGGCAACAGGGGTGGCTTCTGTGAGAAGGTGCCAGAAGCTTCCCCCCGGAGCCAATGCCAGCAGCTCCAAGACAGACCCACTGCTGGCCAAGGCTGAGCCCATCAGTGACAGTGATAGTGCCTCTGGGATAACATAGTTAAGAAGGGATGAAAATAGTTACTGAGCAGAAGCAATTGCAGTCAGAGAAAGAGGTGAAAATACGTGAGAAAACCAACTCTGCAGACACCCAGGTCAATGCAGCAGGAGGTGAGAAAGTGCTTCAGGCACCAGAGCAGATTCCCCTCCAGCCTGTGGTGCAGCCCATGATGAGGCAGCCTGTGCCCTCACATGGTGAGATGCAGCACATGGAGGCCCATGGTGGAGCAGATCTCCACCTGCAGCCTATGCAGGATCCCACACTGGAGGAGGGGGATGACCAAAGGAGGCTGCGACCCTGTGGGAAGCCTGCACTGGAGCAGGCTCCTGGCAGGACTGTGGCCCCATGGAGAGAGAAGCCCACACTGGAGTGGGTTTGCTGCAGGACTGGTGACCCTACGGGGTATCCATGCTGGAGCAGTCTGCTCCTGAAGGACTGCACCCTGTGGAAGGGCTGCATGCTGCAGCAGTCCGTGAGGAACTGCCACCTGTGAGAAGGACTCACATTTGAGCAGTTTTCCTATGGGAGGGACACTACACTGGAGCAGCGGAAGAGTGTGAGGAGTCCTCCCTGAGGCGAAATAGGCTGCAGGGACTGTGTGTGATGAACTGACCACAGCCCTCGTTCCACATCATCCCCCTGTGCCACTGGAGGGGAGGAATCAAAGAATTTGAGAGTGAAGTTAAGCCTGTAAAGAAGGGAAGGGTGAGGGAAGGTGTTTTAAAATTTGGTTTTATTTCTCATTATCTTACTCTCGACTTTCACAACAAATTCAACTCATTTCCCTGAGTCGAGTCTGTTCTGCCCATGACAGCAGTTGGTGAGTGATCTCTCTCTGTGTCCCTGTGTCGATCCATACATCCTCCCCTCTGTCCAGCTGAGGTGAGAGATAGAGAAGCTTGGTGGGCATCTGGTGTCCAGGCAGGGTTAACTTACCACAGATGAGAAAAGGTCAGAGGAAAATCTATACCAGTTACAACACCAGTATAGGCAAAGTGACAACAGCAACTTTGTATTCTGCTTTACCCAGATTTGCTGAGAGACTTAGGGGGAAGAACTCCGAATAAAGAACGCTCTTCTCAGTGACTGTCCTCTACGCACAATCAATTTCAAACATTAATAGCACAAGTTCTGAAGAACTTTCTAATCCATAGAGTATCTATTTTTCATTCCTGATTTTTATTAGTTGTTGACAAAGAACAACAATTTCCAAACTCAATGTAAGACATTTTCAATTGTTAAACCAACAGCTGTATGAGGAGAACTGGTCAGTGATCCTAAGGACAATAAACCATATGAAAGAACAGAAAGTTCTGGTACACAGGGAAAACTCAAGACAGCACAACCCTAAGAATTTCTAAGCATACCAACATGATCACTGTAAAAAAACCCCAACCAACCAACCAAACAAAAAACCCACCAGATAGTAGTACCTTTTTCTGTCTCAGGTCTTTGCTTCCATAAGCTACAGATACCAATGTAACTATCAAACTGTAGGCCAGAGCTCACAATTAAGAACACAGGATTTGAAGTCAGGTCTGAATCCTGCAGCTTACTCAAGTAAGAAGTACTTCTGAAGTGCCATAACAGATACAAAGTCAAAGACCAAAAAAACATGGCTTATTCTGAGAGCCTATCAACCAAAAGAAAAAGATAAATGGAAATACAACCTTTTGGATTCTCAATTCCAAACTGCTGTAGGTGAGAAGTATATTCTCTAATTGCAGCTTTTGCTAATATCAGAAAGAGCACAAATTATAAAACAAGACACACACCTGCTCAGGTATTCATCTGCATGAAGATTTCATGAAAAATTAAAAAGGAAAGAACAGAAGGGGGAAAACTGTAGCTGACAAAACTGTTTCAGACGGCAAAAAACAAAGCAATAGGTTTTCAAGGAAACAAAACTATTTTGGTTTGCAGGGACATCTAGTGGCAAATTTCATTATTCACATTCCTGGTGACAACTGTGAAACTAATTACAATAACAGAAAGATTTCATTACTTCAGGAGAGCTCTTTCCTTGAAATCACTAATAGCAACTTGTAATATTTAACCTACTCACATTCTTACAATAAAAAACTCCCACATCCCCCCCACCCCCCCCCCCAAAAAAAAATAAAAAGAAGGAAATAAGTAAATCATACAATAAATCCTGGCAGTGAACTGTCAATAGCAAACATTGCTTAGGGCTACAGATATTGTAAATATATTACTACGAAGAAATTCTTCAGTGCTAATGGCTTGCACTACTTGCTTACAGTCAATGAATGGACCTTCAATAATCTTCAAAATTACACAAGACTACACCCATCATTTTTGAGAAATACTTTAAGGAACACTAGTTAAAATTTCTTCCTCCCTTGGAGATCTGTTCAAGACCCCATAAAACGTAATTTAAAGAAACTAAAACCACATCATACCTAAAATTAATCCTCCACCTACACATTGGCCAAATTTTATCATGTTACAGAACTGCAAATTTGTATCAGTCACCCTATATTTATACTATGAAACCTTAACATAATTTTGTGCAGGCATAAATAAAAAGGTACTCTTACAGAAACCTGAAACACAGGAACTGCACTCTCAGTAGCTAAAATAGCAATATTTATTGTAGTATATCTAGCTAAGTCAGTCAGTTACATTTCAAAGCATCACCTGTTTTGTTTTCATCTTCAATTTTTTATTTTCATACAGAGAGAAACACATCTTAAAGACTTACTTCACACCTCTCTCTTCTTCATATCTACACGTTGTGAAAGGGACTTTCTTCTTTTACAAGACTTTTCAGCTATATTATTTTGACTTTTTGTTTGCTACAAGCACTTTAAAAGGCAAGAATTCCTGCATTTAGAGAAAAATATGAACATATCAATATAAATACATTTACTTTTATTGTAAACTGTTTACAACAACAAGGCTTCCTTCTAGCTTACATGGTATAACCAGATTACATGATTTCAGCATGTATTGGTAACTTACATGGGTAACATATATAACTCACTCACAGCACTGCTTTCTCTACCACAGCCACACTTAAAGCATGTAAATTCATCATATTCAAATACCATTTTTAACAGATGATACAATGAATGTAATTTTGCAAGTACTGATTAAACAAAATAACAGTATTTAGCCTTGCGCCGTGTTTTGTTCAGGCAGTGAAAATCTCAGTAAAATCTGCTGAAAGCCAAACAGCTGTTTCACACAATGTATAGCTTAATCCATTTGCCTGCTTCTGTCAGAACTCTACACCACTTTATATGCTCTTTCTTTCCTTTTTTTTCCTAATTGAGTCAGCCAAGGTCTTGTGAAACAACAATTTGCCATAAAGAATAAGTGAGAGACTCACAAGCAGCACAGGCTCATGAAAGCAAGCTCTTCAAACACTACCCCTTCTCATCCCTGCTTAAGAGTCTATAAGACTAGATAATGCACTAATGAAAGTGTAATCCAATACAAGAGCTCACTGTCACCTCGAAGGGGAGGTTCCACTCCTCCTTTCTTCATTGCCACTCCAAGATTTATTATTCATCAGGCCCTTCCATGAAATGATTTAACTCAAGAAGCCAACACACTTAAACAAGCAGAAAACACTCAATGGTTTTTCTGTGATGTCAGCGAGTCACACTAGCTCATGGAAGCATCCAACAAGCTACATCATCAGTGAAAGCAGGCAGCTGGTACTGGGTAGGAGAAAGGAACAAAGAGCCAAGCAAATAGGCAGAAGGAGGAACAAGGCTTTCTGCTTTAAGGAGCAGAGAGTTGTCCCATCATGAGCTCACAAAAAAACACAGCCTTGAACTAGACACCTAATTTTTAGACAAAGTTAAGTGAAACAAATCCTACCTTAAAAAACTATGCCAGACACTCATGAGAGATCAGACTTCCCATGAACATCAAGTGAATAAAAGCCAAAACAATATATCATTTGAGAAAGATGATAGCATACCTCTCATTTCTTTAAGAGTCCATATTCTACTAATCCACCATCAGCAACTTGCAACAGCCAAAGTAATCAAATAAAAAAATATATAGGTGGAACAAAGAGAAACATGAAAACCTTTATTATAGGAAGTTCCAAAATCTGGATACTGCTCAGATATAGCTGAAGAGAATCCAGTGAAAATAAACACTTAATACCTTTACATGCCCAAGTGCAGAAATTCTGAAGAACATCTGTATGACTTCTGCATTACAGAAAACATAAATCTTATTCAAACTATCACTTTCTCCAACACTATTCAAAGTACACATTCTGACAATAGTTAAGCGTACGTTATTTAAATGTCCATCCCTACACATGGCACGCAGCATTGATCACCTTTTCAATTTCTGTCTTGCACTAAGAGATACACTTAATTATTAGGTGAAAAGCAACAAACAAGGTTGCATCTTAGCTCAGGATTAGGATTTTCGCTTTAGCCACATACACTATTAAGTCAAACTGACAGCTGTTATTGAAGAAGCTGTAATGTTACATGGGAGCAACACTTGATAAATCTAGCTATACTCAAGAACACCTACTCTACATATGTCATGTATGTTTTCCGCTGGTTTTTCCTGACAAGGGACTTTCAAACACACATGAGAAACCTTTGCTCACTAGAATCTCACTCAAAGTTTTACTTGGGCCTACAAATGACTCCTTGATACAAACTGGTCTATAGTCTACAACCAAAAAGCTCTTTGGAAAAATCACTTCCCTTTCATATTGAGTTAAAAAGAGAAATGCTCAGACACAGCAGAGGTCTCCCGTTAGCATATGTATTCTACACCTCCTGGGTATATGATTATATGTACCTTATGGTATGTGGGCAAAGAGCATGTGAGAGGCCACGCAAGCTGTATGTTACCATGAAGTTTTTGTTGTTGATCTCCCTATGACTTACGGACGTCGGAGACTGGTCAGAGGAACACCACTACTAACGGGTGCCACATCTCCAGAAGTGCAGAAAAATAATCACTCTCCTCAAAATGCACACGGCTGAAGTTCGCTGATAGAAAAGAAAGCATGCAGATAGAAACACCTGGAAGCCTGGCAGCCAGCAGGCTCTTCCTACCCCAGACCTCGTGCTGGGTGATGCCCAGACCCACCACCCCACGGCCAGCCAACAGAGGCGGCAGCAGGCTGTTACCACCAGACGGAACACACGGCAAAGACGATCGCTCCCTACGATCTCTCTACCTATCTCTGCAGCCTTCTACTCTGCAACTAACAGTCGAGGGGACGACCGAGCGAGCAGGGCCGGAGCAAGGGCCGGAGAGCCTCCCAGCTCGCAGGCCGCGAGATGAAACCCCAGTCAGGCCGGCCACAGCCCGCCCACCCCTCCCGACCTCCCCTCACGCCGCGGCTTGCTCAGTGCACAGCAGCGGCCGCCGCCACACCAAGGGGTTTAAAAACGGCGCCTCAACTGCCCCCGGACGCTCCGCCCGCCGGGGGCCCGAGGGGCGCGGAGCATCCTGGGAGCCGGCGGAGGGCGGGGCAGCGTTGCCAGGGAAACGGCACGCGCTGGATGGCCCCGCCCCGAGCCCGCGAGCGCAGGGCGGTGCCTGGCGCCGGCGGTCGCTGCGGTGTTGTGGTGAGGAGGGGTGTTGGTGGTCCGCTGTACCGGGGCAGCACCTCTCTGCTGAGCGCGGGGTGTTGGTGGTCCGCTGTACCGGGGCAGCACCTCTCTGCTGAGCGTGAGGTGTTGGTGGGCCAGCGTACCGGAACAACGCCTCTCTGCTGAGCGCGGGGTGTTGGTGGGCTGCTGTACCGGAACAACAGCTCTCTGCTGAGCGTGGGGTGTTGGTGGGCCAGCGTACTGGAACAACGCCTCTCTGCTGAGCGCGGGGTGTTGGTGGGCCGGCGTACCAGAACAGCACCGTTCTGCTGAGCACAGGGTGTTGGTGGGCCGGCATACCGGAACAACACCTCTCTGCTGAGCGCGGGGTGTTGGTGGTCCGCTGTACTGGAACAACACCTCTCTGCTAAGCGTGGGGTGTTGGTGGGCTGGCATACCGGAACAGCACCTCTCTGCTGAGCGTGGGGTGTTGGTGGTCCGCTGTACTAGAACAACACCTCTCTGCTAAGCGTGGGGTGTTGGTGGGCTGGCGTACCACAACAACACCCCTCTGGTGAGCAAGAGGTGTTTGCTTGAGGTGCTGGGCTTTTGCCGCAGTGTATAGCGACTTCAAGCCTCTGCACCCAGGTGGTGTGCCAGTCATTGCAGTTCTGCCTCAGAAAGAGAGAAAATGCCGGACCTGCAGCTCACAGCAGTTTATAGTAATAGGTATCTGAGGTAAAAAAGTATGCATTATGCTTTGTATTCAGCGGTACTAAGTAGTTGTTGTCCTGTGGCCAGTACCAAGGCGAGTGTTCAGGCTTATGTAGCCAAGTACAAACCAAAATACATTCTGGGCGTTCCTGACAGTGGTCTCTGTCTTCTACAGAAATCAGCTGGTAGGAGCAGTTAGGATGCCATAAACATGATCTTCTTGTACATGTCTTCAGTTTCTCCTTAAAGTCTCTGGCTAAAGTGGGAGATTGATCCAGACGAGTATTGACACTCTCCTAATAAGATTAGCAATCCTTTAATAAGGATTAAAATTGTCTTCAAGTAGTATATTAGAAGGTGGGTATTACTGATGACACACACACATCCCCAAGGAAAACGAGAAAAGAAGCCAAGTGTTAAGTTTGCCAGTAGCTTTATCAAGATCTGGAGATGACAATTGCCGTTGGCTCCCCTAGAGGTGGTTGTAAGCTCAGTTAATAAGAAGGTGTCTGAAACACACTACAGTCACTTCCACAGCTACAATGAATGACAGGGGTTTAGTACTTACTTCGCTGAAGTCTGGCTGTGCAGACTGATGTTGCTGTACAGTTACACAGGCATGTTGAGCTTGCGGTCAATACCTTTGCGATACTGGAAGTGAAATAACAGTATTCAGTCTATACCAATGTACACCTATACTAAAGCAGGTAACATTACAATAACTTAAAAGCTCACCTTCCAAAATGAACTAAAATTTAATTTTGATGCAAAATGGATTTTGATGGGGAAAAAAAAAAAGCTGTAGTTCTACATGGCTTTACAAAAAATCTTTTAAAAAGAATGATGAAGCTGCATGCCTGATTCTTGGTTCTGTATTAAATTTGCTTAACTCGGTATCAGTCTTAATTCTGCATCAAATTTGCTCATTTTAAAATCATTTTTTTCCACTATCAGCTGTAACAATATTAATGGAAACTAAGGTCAAACAGAAGTCTTCCTCCCTTTTACAGCTTCATTAACCGGAATGGTAGCATGGCCCAGACTCTTTGGTTCTATTAGTGTCTGTTCACATCAGGGTTATACAGCTATAATCGATTGGAAAACTATCGATTTACATGAGAAACATGACATCAGGAATCTAGGTCACTCGGTGTGAGCTCTGGGGAAGACATAGCAAAAGAACTGCAAAATTTAAAATTGTTTAACTAAAATCAACAGGGTTGGCTGTCTCTTGCCAGCTGATTTGGTGAATAAGGGTGCAGTTTCTATGTAATCATTTCCAGTGTGTAATCTGATTCTAAAAGGATGAGTCAAGATGGTGGAAATCATGTTACTTTATTTTTGCCTCCATGTTTTTCACACTGATCCAAAAAGGGTACTTGTTTCCCTCTGAGGCCCACTGAGTCGGGTAATCCAGTTAATCACCTGGTACTCACGGTTTTGAAGTACAGGTGGTAATGATGCTGCTGTTGGTCACAGTGACCGTCTCCCTCCATATATCATAGCAATGTGTGAAGCAGCGCTAAAAACCTGCTCCTGCCTCTGCTTGCTTTAAAAATAGAGCTGCTGTAGTGACTCAGATAGACTTGACCTGGGAATCTTGTAGAGCACAGAGAGAGAGGGAGAAAAAGCAAGAGACAACGTGGAGTCCAAGGGCATGAGGAGGAGAGGGCTGAAGGAAGAAGGAATTTAGAGCAGGTGTGTGGGGCTTATGGACACAGCAGAGAGAAGAGGGTTGAGCAAGAGGGAGAAATAGCTAGAAAATTAAGACTATAAATATTACAGGACAACTGGGGGGAGAGTAGAGAGGTAAATATGATGTGAAGCTATCCTGTTGAGGAGAGAGGGGAAGTACATATTAGGGTTGGTTTGTTTGCTTTTTGTTCATGTTAGTCTTACTCTTCTAATTAAGTCAGTACCTAAAGGAAGCAGGTGTAGTACCTTTATAATATGTTAGATTTTTCCAACGGTGGCAAATTCCCCTTTTTGAAATATTTCCCACAACAAAGAGGTTTTTATAGAAATAGGAATATGTGCAGCTATAGATGTCAGTAGTTTATTTCACAGAAAGTGAAGTCTCTTTGAGGTACACTCTTTCAATTCACTGTGGGGCTTAAGTAAAAGCAGATAAATCCTCAAGCTCCTGTAGCCCAGTGGCATATCTTTAGAGAAGGGTTTCGTTGTTATGCACACTTGCTGATGGTCATACCTATAGTTTAATCCCCGCTTAGTTTATGTCACCTCGACCTGAATCCAACCTATCAGGATAGAGGCCATGAGGGGAATTAGTGTTGGGAATACAAGCTCTGTTCAGCCTCTGGGTCAGCAGAGCCTTAAAGCATCCAAATAATTTCATTGTCCAATACAATTGCGGCAGAGGTGTCTGTGACCTAGTAGTGTGTTCTTTGTGGTGGAGAGTTAAAACCATGCATTGCTGTGTATAGACTGCTTGAGAAAAATAGTATCTTTGCCATTACAAAATCAGAAGATGAAATTGCTTTTAAGTGCCATAGTGCTGTGAAAAGTCTTCTCTGGTTAAACTCAAAGGAAGTTTCAGCATTGAGCTCAGTAAGGCTGGAATGTAATTTGTAACACATAGAACATCAGTAGATATAAAGCATGAGGCAGTTTATGAAGCCATTACTCAGGCAATTGTGTTATATGGGACTACTGATCACATAGGTGTTGTGTTCTCTATTTTTCTGTTCAGCATGTACATAGAGTATCTTGTGCTTATAAATACTGATCTTCTGTGTCCTTCCACTTCAACCATGTGTCTGTGACTGTGGGAAAAAGCAACATTTCCCAGACCAATTTATTAAAACAGTATTCAACAGAAAAATACAGAGGGAATTCACTGGGCTATGAGGAGATTTCATGTTCATAGGTATTGTTCTCATGTAACACAGGCATCAGTCCCAACTGTACTTTCATTTCCATTGGATTGACTCCATTGTAGCTCCTAACTAAAGGAGTTTTTCCAAATTTAAACACACAGATGGGTAGAACCATGCACTGACCAACTGAAGGGATCACGACTACATGAAATGCAAGCTCAGTTCCTAAAGTTTCTGTCAAAAGTGTGTCAATGCTTCTTTCAGCATCTTAGTGCTGGCCAGCCTCAAAGCTTGTCTTAAAGCAGCGGAGTCCAGCCTCTGCTTTACTTCTGTCTCAATCTGGTAGGCTGCACATGAAAAGTAACACAACATCAATCTACTGGGTAACTTCACAAAACTCAGGAGTTGTCACCTCTGTCCACAGTCCAAACAGGAACTGAGGAGAATACAGCATAGAGGTTTCTTCTTTCAATTACATCAGCTCTGTGATAGCTGCTGTGGGTGGCAGAACCTGCGCTTTGATAGCTGTGCTCTTCCACGGTAGCACAAGTAGAGCAATGGCAGACGTGCATTCAGGAAGTATCCATAGCCAAGTTTAAACTGCACTGCTCACAGTGTCTGAAACAGGGAGTTCAAAACAGGTTCCAGTATTGCAAAATGAGTTGCAGTGTAGCAGCCGATGAGGTCTTGGGTGCTTTCAGCTAGTTTCTGGCACATTAGTGCGACTTTGGTTCTCAGGGGCATTGGGGGCACCAACACAAAGCATATTCTGTGTACATTGCTGGTAATGGTTATTTGTCTCATCCGCTGATTGACAACGCTGTATTGTGACTACTACTTGGCTATGAGGGACACTTCTGTTGCTGTGCCTAGTCAAACAGCACCATTTTCCTCCCTGCCTTTGTATTTTTGGGTGCTAAAACAGTTACCAGGGTGTGTTATGTATGCTTCAAAGCCAGAGTTATAAACAACTCTGAGCACAGCTTATGAACAAGATGCATTTTTTCACATCTGGTTTGCCACTGCAGTAGCAGGGGTTATTCAGCCCATGCCAGAAGTCGGCAAAAGTTTTTGGCAGCAGGGGAGAACCTGCTGCTTGTGAATGGAGTCAGCCTTAATACAGGCTGAGTTCCAGGCATCCGCGTGAAACTCAGCATAACATGAGCTTGGAAAGTCTGCAGGTGACACGGGGAGCCACTGTGTGCCATTTCTTCAAATAGGTGGAAATAGGAAGTACAACATGGAGTGCAAAGCCACATGCTGTCACCGCACTGTTTTTACTCTGTTCTTGGTATAAAAATACCGTCATTCCCCAGGGCTGCCAGTGCCAGCTGACAAGACCTCTGCTTTGTGAAAAACACGTGCAAATATTTTGCTTTATGGCAGCTATTGTTAGCTAGGCATGTCAGTATGACATTTTTGGCACGTGTGACCAAGATTCCTGACAAGAATGTAAAAATTCAGCTTGGGTTTCTAACTCAGTTTTCCAAAACTAAATCCAAAGTGAGTCCAACCGCTTGGCACGAGAGCATCACATTTGCTCAGCATGTTCACCCAAGCTCATACCTCATTTGATGTTTGCAGTTTTGCCATGGCATAGCTGTAAATAAAATTCCAATTACCACTTTTGGTAAGGAGAATGCTCAGTTTCATAAGGATTTTAAAGCTGAGGCCTGTGCTGAAGTGAACAACTTTGTCACTGTCTATTGGCTAAGTTTGTTACCAACAAATTAAAATGAAGGGGGAGTTGAGTGAACAGGCACTATGTTTAAGAAACAATGCTCATCATCAAAGAAATGTAAATATTTTTATTTTAAAAAATGTTAATGGCACCTTAGAGGGAGTCATGACTACACAACAAAATATACAAAAACTACATTGTCGTCGTTGCATCTTTCCACAGTGCTGCACAAAATGAGGATGGTATGAGAAACATTGTAGGTCACACGCTGACACAGTACTTTAGTCAATAAAACCAGACAATTTTTGGTACACCTTGATACTACCAGACCCAGGTTCCCTGGGTAAAAAGGAAAGGTGGCTTTGTGCAAAACTTTCCAACGAAGTACAACTTAATGCTAAACATACAGCAAATCCACTGTACAAGGTAGTTTGACTAGTCCTCATGCAGTCTTTACATACAGCATCAGCTCAGTTCACTCAGCTTGCCTTTTCAGGGAAAAGAAGCAATTGCATTAACTAAAATGAAACTTTTGTCTTTCACTGGTATAATGTAAAATTGTCGGATTCTTCATGCTGGATTCTACTCAGCATCAAAGAGACCATTCAAACTTTCTCTAGAAGCAAGCCTTTTATAATCTCTTGCATTTTAAAGGGGAGCAATGTAATTAATTAAAGGCCACATTCTAGCATGATGGTGAATGAAAAAAAGCTGATAAATATTTGCTTGCTTAAAAAAAAGAGAATAAATGTGCTTGATTGCTATTCCTAGATGGACTTTCAGAAGTGATTAAATTCTGTTATCCCAAGTTAAAGTGCTTAATTACATTAATCTGTGTTTACCTTCTGTTGTACCATTGAATCCAGAAGTAAAATGTATTTGTAAAAAAATCTGTATCACAGAGGAAAGTGACTTGGTTTCCAAACCTGATTTCCATACCACCTAAATGAACCACAAGCTTCTGTGGGTTAAGGTGATGGGGTTGGTGAGTCTTTTTGAAAGAATTATTTGTCTATTGATTTTAACTTCAAAAAGCACTACCTGTGATTATGTAGCTGACTTTGTATCAAACAGAACCTGAAACTGGTTCCTCTTTGAGCAGCAGCGTTCAACTTCAACTGTTGGAGTCCATCCATGTTTATGTTACTCAGTAGCTACTTAGCCACCCTTACCAGTACAGAACTGAAGCTTATGCTTTCACTGGATTTCTCTAGCTTCAACTTGTAGTGAGTGGATTGTGTATCCTTCCTACAGCAAATTGCCTTCACCTATTGAATTCTCCAGATAATTCCCCAGATAAGCAGTCATGGTTTGTTCAAAGAAAACCATTGGCCTTTAAATATCCTTCATGCAGTGTAGATATCAGATCTATATGTGATGGTCCTCCAACATAGGCACTGCACAACACAAGCATTTTGATACTAAACTAAAAACCAGATTTGATCGTGCTTCTCTAAGGATTCAGAACAAGCCAACATCACAGGAGTGCACTGAAATGAGAAGTTGCATGAACACATATAATGTAGCGCAGAAAGGAGAAGGACTGAACTAGGTCTCATTCAGTGCTGTCAGTGACCAATTGGGTGTTCAGCAATAATGGAGTTATAGTCAAAGCTAGTGGAGGGATCCATTATACAAGTTTGAGGGGAAAATTAATTTAGACCTGAATGCTGAAATGGGAGAGACCAGGAGGATTGTGCTAACCCTCATGAGAAAATAAATCTACAGAAACCTCTGAACAAAGAAGCTGCCAAGAGCCTATAGAACAGGTATTAACAACTAACTGAAGGGCTACTCTGTTGGAGAACTACTGTCAAAGTAAAATAATTGACTGCCAGGCAGCATCAAGTAGAAACTACACCGTCTGGCAACTTTCTGTTGAGTGGGAGTGTTTTAGAGGCTCATGATGAGTAAGTGTAAGGAGAACACCAAGAATGTCTAATGTGTTGTACGAGAACATAAAAGCAAACGACATCCTTACAGAACGTGGTTAATTCATTGAGAAGCTGCACTAAGTTCTCATTAAGAGAGGTCTGATAATGGTTTGGGGTGGCCTAGGTACACTTTCACTGCAGGCAAAAAGCTCTGGCTGCAAGCCAGATATACTCATATAATCCCAGCTGGAACTGGTGGCATTGACATCAGCCCTGGCTAGCCCAGCCACCAGCCTACTCTTGCACCTGGGTACAGATGCAGCTGCCTAGCCTGCACTACCACAACCTAGTGCTGTTTGTATCTGTTCCCTGTAGGCAAAAGCAAGACTCTTTCTGCATTGAAGCTGCCCTGTTATTCTGCAGGGAGGCTGCCTAGGGTACCGTTTTAGAGCAGCTAATGATTCACTGCAGCAGAAAATCAAAAGGCTCATCTCCCCTTTTGTCCCTGCTTTGCACTCACAAGACCTGTAAGTCTCCAGCTGTGGAGAGCGATGCACTCCCCGCTTTGGCTAGGCTTTTCTTCCAGCCTCATGAGCTAAGCTGGCACACAGAAGACTGCACCACACCCCAGTGGCAGCACCAGGTAGGAAAGGGGAGGGTGAAGGTAGGAGGGGAGACCTCTGCCCTCCTTGGACAGCCTGCACTTGGCAAAGCTCATACACAGAACTATAGCAGTTCAACCCAGAAAACAGGCTTTTGGCCTTCACATCTTTTTTAATTCCTTGACGGGTGTCACATCCTCCAGTGATTTAAACCCAGCAAGAATAACCTGGAGAAGTGCTGTGCCCCTTTACCAGTTAGGGTTGTTTTAATCTGCATGAGTAACATTATGCAGCCTTTACAGCTTTTTCTGTGTCCTCTGCCAGCTAGAAAGCCACTACAGAAACAGAAGACCCCTCTGTTTGCAATTTGAACCCAGTTGGATTTTATCAAGACAGTGAACAATTGTTGGTAGGCCCCTTGACAACTTCTACTCTCAGTCTGCACTGAGATCTTCTTCCAGGATTATAACAGGACACCCTTGGAGCAGAAGCCTTCACCTCCCCAGGCTGTACCATACCACCATCCTTTCTTATAAGAAGAATGACTTTTTCCTGCCTGACCTTGAGGCTACCTGACATTTTTAACTACACACACTAGCACCAGGAGGATTCTTTCTTTAAACATATGACCATGCAACAGGCAAAAGACGGAAACTAATGAAGAGAGCAACACACAGAGACAGCGGAGACACAGCTTTCTGAGGATCAGTACTGGAACTCTTTTTTTTTTGCATAATCTTTTTTTTGTATAATCAGTAAGATGGGTGGTGGATTTAGGAAAAGGCTTCAGAAGGGAAAGAACTCTAAATAGAAGGACATTCATTGGATAAAGTAATGGAAAGTACAGACTATAAATAGATATTGTATGCCTTTTCAAAAATGAAGATCGGAACAAATTATTTGAAAACAGTGGAAAAGACCAAGGACACATCAAAGGGGCATAAAAAACAAAGCAGGGGAAACCCTGTCTTGTGATGCGAAGGCCAGGAAAGAGCTGCTGCTTTTGTTCCATATAATCTTTTTAACATTGTGGAAGTGACCTTCCTGTGAAGATAAGTTCATGAGCTTATCTTCAGTGGAAGCAATCCCCTCAGTTTATTAAAAGGCGGCTAAGTGCAGGTAGTTGGAATTTAGGGGTGAAGGCCGATTGCAATGCATGCATACAGCACTGAAATGGGTGAAGAGATACTAAAAGAAAAGATCTTTCCTTCTTCAGGGGATACCAGGAATACTGGGGTAAAGGCAAAGAGAACAAAAAGATCAGGAAAAGAAGAATGTATCTATATAATAATTCTTCCTGACACAGTCAGGGATAAAACAGTCGGTAAGTCTGGGCTTTAGAAAGTCACATCCCTCTTCGCAGGACTTTTGCTTTCCACTCCACCTTCCTCTGAAGAGGAGGCAGGGCTGGGTTAGGATAACATGGGTGTGCCTGATCTGATCCATTTCCGGTGCCTGTGAGCCAGCACAATCTTTCCCAATTTCTCTGTTCAAAGATGTAGCACACATAAAAAATAAGTGTTTTAATTGAATTTTCTAAATGCTGAGTCATATCATTATTTATGCAGTTAATTCTGTCCTTCCTTCAGTCCCTGAAGTCACAAAAAGTAACTGTATTCACTGTTAATCCAATCATGGTAAAATGTCAAAGTTCTTCCCCTGCCTCCCCATGCCCACTTCCTCCCCTCAGAATAAGGTCTTCAGAATATCTACATCAACTACTGCACTCTATTAAAAACAAATACACACCAAGTAACCCCTTTTCCCCCTCATAAAAGCAGCATAACAAATACCACAATTGAAAAGAAAATCTGTCATGACAATTATTTTCTAAGCAAGTAACACTGAACATCAAATAACTGGAGATTGCATTTAATGGAGAACGGAGAAGAATTCTGCTTGTGGTGGTTTGTTTCATTTTGTTGTTTGGTTTGTCTGGTTTTTATTTAAGATCGTGGTTTACATCAGGGCTGAGAGCCACGGATTTTTTTTCTTTTTGCAGTTCTTAAATCAAGCAAAATAAATTCCAGTAAGAAAACAAATCCAACCCTGTGTCCCAGTAGTGGTACTGTATGCTAACACATTATTTTCAGGAACGTTTGCCAAGAGAGTCTGCACAGTGTTTGGGTATTTACAGAAGTTTAACTCCCTGCTCTCCTAAAAAAGCTGTTCCCTCATCCTTCCACATCCTTATTCTGACACAGGAGAGGAATCCACTGTATCCAGAGTCCCACCACCTACCTGCTCTGCATTCAGGCAGAGCACCCCAGCAATTCAGTGCTCACACAGGCTAACCCAAGTGTCACCTTGCTGCATATTTCTTTCCCCTTGCCAATTCCAGGGCTTGAAGCAAGTGATTGCTTTGGTCTGCATGACAGTTTACCCACCAGTACTTGCTTCTATACTCCTTAACACAGTGGCCTGGAGAGCTCATCATTCAATTCAGTGCATCTTTGGAAGTCTCACACCACATTTATGTCTTTCCTGAATGTGGTAAGGAACAGTGCCAGGACAGAACAACAGCTAACTGTGCTCAACAGTCATCACTGGTCTAATTTACAAACAATAAACTCTCTGTGCAAGAGGTTACTAGCAGAAGCATCAAGTTTTGCTGGTTCTGAAAACTAAAACTCCCATATACAGATATGCATGAATTTAGAATCAAGAACTATTAACACATGTGACACTATCATTTGGCTTATCATTCTAGTTGGATTCAGAGAGAAAATTAACTTATTAGTCTAACATGGCTGATAATACACATTGTGGTGCACTCCCTCCTGATCACTGTCTCTGCACTCCAGCCTAGCAAAAAGCATGCCTGACGCTTTGTGGTTGCCTGGATCCCTTGGTGGAGCATCACACCATCTTTTGTGGGAGTGGGTTTGCAAAGTGGAAAACCCATTGGATTAAGGCAGGAGACTGATATAAGCAAGCAGTTGGTCACAGACACAGCCAGTTAGACACAATCGGATTGAACAGGCAACAGACTGCCAACAAGTATGTGTTTATGTATTCACACCTCAAAGTCCAGGAGTCTTTTTTTATAGCCTTCTCCCTCCAGTCTGCACATAATTTGTATACACACAGCACTTACAAAACAGCAAAGGGAAGGGTAACAAAAAAGAAAAGGAAAGCAGCCAGGCTAGCAGCTTCATCTCGGTATGATCATCCTTTCTATGGCACAGATGATATGATCCCAGTTTTTACAAAATATTGCCAGCAGCGTCACTGCGAAAAAAGTGCAGATGATATGAAAGCGGCTCTTCATCATTGGAGCAATGAACTTCGCAATGGTAGAAACGCACACCAAGATGACAGTCATGAAGGCCAGGATCACGTTGATACATTTCCCCAGGAGCACTTTGGCATTAACGGTTTCAGACTGCTGTGCTTGCTGTTCTTGCTGATGGAGCTCCAGTTTGGAGACCCGGGTCTGGCATGATTCCAAGGCTTCCTGGAGACAGAGAACAAGAATTAGGGTGGCTGGAATTCCATACACCACTTTCCTGTTTTAGCTGCAGAGCCACCCAGCAGCTAGAAGTGTAATTTACTACAGACTCCTAACATCTGAATGAACCACCAACTTTTCTAAAGAAAATGAATGCACACCTCTATCTGCACATGTGTATCGCTGCCTGCTCAGGCATAAGCAAGTCTGATGGCACTCTCCAAAATGTAGTTTTTACATTGTTCATGCTTGAGAAAAAGTATCGTAAGTGTAATGCTCGTGATGGATGTTTTCTGCGTATGCTGATGTGAAGAAGCACTGGGAAAGCTGTTGTCATGGCAACCTTCATGACATTAAAACAGCAAAGTAAGTTTCTTCCTATAGGCTATAGAAGACGTTAGGGTAAGTACAGGCTTGCTGTGACACTAATTAATCTACTTCGCAACACGTAGCATTTGATTTACACCACCTCTCTGGTCTACAATACTTTTCCTCTCAAAGCCACACATCGTACCACGCTGAGATGAGTCACAGAACCATAGAATGATTTGGGTTGGAAGGGACCTTAAAGATCATGCAGTTCCAACCCCCCTGCCATGAGCAGGGACACCTTCCACTAGACCAGGTTGCCCAAATCTCCATCCAACCTGGCCTTGAACACTTCCAGGGATGGGGCATTTCTCAGTTACAGCTTGCCACCTGTCAGCATGAAGGCTCATTAATTCACACCCCAAGTGGGCAGCTGAGGCAGTGAAGAAATCTGTAGTGACACTTTAAGGTATTCTCTCTCTCATGTGACATAATCCACTTAAAAGTCATAAGTTTTGTCCTAAAGAAAGCAGACATCTCTTCTGCTTGAGCGTGGACTAAAAATGGTCTTCAAGTAAAATGCTTCCTAAGACACTAAGCCTCACTTAAGCCCTCTCAAACTGAAACAGGGAAAAATATCTGACTGTTCCATGTACTTGCCAAAATGCCACTTTTTTGCTGAGTTTGTGATTTGGGCACCATGAACTTGACAAACATTTACCACCATGTAAAAGGGAAAAATCATGCTCCAGCATCCCAACTTCCTTCCCCATTCTCAAACTCCAGACAGTTTCTTTGCACTCCAGTGGTGTTCATCTCGTCACACAGTAAGAAGCCAATTCAACCCAATCTTTTGTGTGAAAATAGACATGAAACCACTGCACACAGTTATCAGCTGCACACTGAACTGCTGTACCATCTGACCAGCCGGGCACCAAAGTCAGCACCAAGCATGTGGCACAGCATCTTACGAAAGATGGCTTCCTTTCACTGGTCCAAGAATTTGTGATAATATAGAAGATAGTTCTTAATGGGTGGTAGAAAGTCCCTTACAGTTCATGCATGCTCTCCATTGCACACTAAAGAACTTCCCTTCTTCTGTCTTCTACTCTGACCATAAGTTACTCTCAAATCATCTCGTGCTACATAAATCTACTCCCTGCAGTTCTGCACTGAGTGGTGGAGCAAATGTTTTAAAAACAATCTGTCCATCCCTTCAGGACAGAGCCTTCCAAAGGAAGGTTGTTACTTAAAATATCCACAATTTAAATGCTTTTCCTCTATTTTAGCCTATTTGCAAACCCCTAACAAGACAGGTTTAAACAGGCCCAACTATACAGAGATAAAAGAAACAAGGCTGCATTGGTGTAGCAATTCAATCAGTTTTAAAAGTGTCTGACACCGTTGCAGGGGTCTGCTAATGAGCTAGCAAACATTTCACAGCCCTTCTGCTGGAGAACTCTGGTCTCATTCAGTTTTCGCATCCTCAGGATACCTTCACAGGAGTCCTGCACGAAACATCTCTATTTCTTTAAACCCACAGAGTAACCTATGATATGCTTAGATTCAGTACCATCCTTTCCCACTCTGTTCCCAGGAGTTTCCTAACTCTCACACCAATCAGGAAACAGTTTGATTGTCCCAGTGCCTGCGCTCTCTACACTTAGAAATGGGAGTGTAAGGGGGTACAGGACAGGGTCAGTTTGGGGTTTTTTACCATCTGACCCAATACAACAACAGTCTCTGAGCATTCCTCAGTAGTCAGCAAATTTAAACCCAAGGGAAGGCAAACTAACTTTTTCACCAGTTTTCACCACCTGCTCAGACTTTGCACAGAACCGTTATGCCTTATATAAATGCTTATATTGTATACAAGTATTCAAGTCTGTAACTACATGCTGTCAGGACAAACTGTAGACATTATTACTGGCTTTTAATTGAAGTCAGGCATGACTCCAGCTGCTCACTGAGGTGTACACACCCTACAGCTTTGATTACAGGGACTCTTGTGACTACAGAAAGTCTTAAATTACAACTGGCAATTCTACAAGTTTATTTATCGATTAGCTCTCTTTTGACCTTAAACTCAATTTATAATAAACCTTGCCAGCGATATGACTACACACAGGAGAAAGCCTGAGCAAGAGGTTTGTGCTAGGACATTATCAAATGTGGCATTTTATACAATACAAGGAGATTCAATTCCTTCCTCCTCAGGTACAAGAAATTAAACCAGGCCAGATTTTGTCCACAAGTCTGCCTAGGCTACAGCATCCATTCCAGCAGATAAAATTCTAAATCCATCGAAACAAGTGGAGACTGTCACCAATTTAAACGTGCTAGATTTTCAACTTAAAACAGACAAAACATGAGCTTAAATGTTTCCCCAGATTCCTTAAACACAAAGATGTAGAGAGCTGCAAGTGTTTCACAGTACAAGATTTGTGCAAAATCTTACAAGTTCATTATAAGGAAAAACAAGTACCTGAACATCCCGTGATCGCTCATACGCCTGATAGGCCACTTTCTCCTCTATGCTGGCTAGCTCTTGTTTCAAGTTTGCTGTCTCATGTTGATGTAGATCAGTGAGGTCATTTAACTGGTCCTCCAATCTTTCGTATCTTATTAGGAGAAAAGGTCTAAATTTAGTGCCTTCTATTCAAGTAATGCTTAATCATGAAAACAATTACACATTCTAAAAGCTAATTTTTGTGTACTATGGATTCATCTGACTGGCATTACAGAGTACAGAGAAATCAGTTAGAACTTTGGAAACTCTCCATAGGCATTTATTCAGCAAACTGAAAGCCTTTTTTAAGTGTTTCTTGCTGGCAGTGGATGTTAAAAAGCAAATATTTGTACATCACAGGCAAATTATATGAACAATAAGCAGTGCCTAAGGACATCCAACTCACATTTTTCCACTTCTCACTCTTCATTTAGACAAGAAGGTAAGTGTCATAAGTGAGCTTGAGCCAGTTAACAGCTCACAAGTAGTGAAAGGAAAAAATACGTTCCCTGGATCCCCTCTCACAACTACAAGGTTGTGCCATTCAGGTGTACTGCCTATTCTGTCACATCTGTGTGCAGTAAACCAGTTCAACTAAATCAGGAAATTAGAATTGGGGGTGTTGTGTGAATTTGTAATTTGATTTAACACACAAACAGGCAAACAATGTGGTTGTCACAAAAATGATGGGGGCAAATTTGTCTAGCTATGGAAGCACTGGTGGCAGGAGGCTTGAGATATCAATGGCAGTGAGCTGTCAGAAAAGGCTGCTCTGCCTTCTCCTGAAGCCCAGTCCCAAGTCCAGTAGACCACTTGCTCTGTTCTCTCCTCCTCCATGTTATCACCTGATATCCAGCCTTCCCTTCTATTTCAAGAACTGTAAACAAGGCAAATGTTAAATATTGAATTTCATACTGTTTGCCCATTAGTGGAGTAAAGACTTCAGGTGTCAACACTTACTTTAACAAGTGATATGACAAATGGGATATAGGTACAGGAGGTGCAAGCCCTCTGCAGAACATATCTCACTTCCCACAGTGGACGACAAAGGAATTAACTACCAAGTAACAAATGCAAGAAGAGGTTGTGCTACAGCACTTAAAATCACATTTCACAGCTGTGTTACACCAGGGTACAAAGTGACATTGCATCCATGATAGCAAAGCTTCTGAGAATTGTCTGGAGAGGTAAGCAGGACTAAAGGCTACACTTATCAGCTCTAAGCCAGCTCTACTGTACTGTAGACTGATTAGCAATTTTCAAGCCCCAGTAGATTAGAATCCTTCCACCAGTTCCTAATCAGTTGGCATCTTATATGCGGCATTCATATAATGCAGTATGTCAGATGAGAGAATTTTCTGACAAGCCTTCAACAAAACACAAAGAGCTACCACATCATTTGATAGGAAATATTAATGTTCTACATGTATTTTCAGTTACTGGAAGGAGTGGAATATTTTGGTACCAGATATTGATTGGAATTATTTTTTCCTCTTGCTTCTGAAATATCACACACACACACACACGCCACATTTACACTTCCCAAACAGCTTCTATACTCATTCAAAAGTCATTTCAAGAGAGCAGTTAAAAAAAAATACCTATATCTTTCCTCTTGCAACATCTGAGAAATAAAGCCATAGTCTCTTTTAAATTGTGTTTTTAAATTCTCTATATCATCAGCTAATTGGGACTGTGTCTCCTTGATTTCTCTTATTTCCTCCAAAATCATGGAAAGCTTTCCTTGGCTGTCCAGAGTACTTGCCACAGCAGGACCAAAGGAAGTATTCCCATTACTGTCTGCTGAGCCGGAGGTCCCACTTGAGCATTCATCATCACTAACATATTTTGGTTTGGCAACGATAGTGGCACTGCCCCCGTATGTTCTGGAACTTGTTTCTGGCCGAAATTCATCCAAGGTGTTTTTGAGATGAGCGATGTTGTCTGCACTACCAAATTTATTTCGGATCAGGTTTGCAAACTCTCTAGACTTGCTGAAAACAAAGACAGGTGGTGTCAAAGACACACCTGGCACACCCGACTTGCTGCTCTCTATTCCGTGCCCAGAGGTACGAGACTTGCCATGCTGATTATCTTTCAAGTTATCCTTGGAAGTATCCTTAGTAGTTTTGGAAGAGCCGTTTTGTTCAATATCCTTGAGCTTTTTGTGATACTGTTCCAATTTTTTCTGCAGCTGGGCAATGGAGTGGGCAGACTTCTGGTTCTTTTTCTCAAAGACTTGCTTAATGCGCCCAGCCTGTTGCTTGTCTGCGCTATTTACCAGTTTCAAATACTCAGCCACATTGCCATCTCGAGCTGTTTGTTCAACTTTGATTTGTTCTGTAACCTTGAGGATTTTCTGTTTCAAGCTGTCTGCACTGAGTTTAACTTTGTGAAACTCCAGGACCCCATCTGGTACATCAAAGTTCAGGTTAGTGTCAGAGCCTCCACGGCGGATGTTAAGCGGTAAACTCAGGGTATTCATGTCATGTCTTTCCACCTGAGAGAGAAAAAGAAAAAGAATTGGAATTTTACTTCTTTAAATCCAACTTTCAGTTTCCTTTTCCACGTGTAATTGTAACAAGTGCACAATATAAAGTAGTTGATAGCAGCAAAACAGAATGAACTTTTCTTTGAAATCAAGCAGTGTTTTTCTTGACTTCCCTAAGTTGATGAATGGCCTAAGGAACTGCCTGTCTCTAGTAAGAAAGCAGCGAGATGAATTAAGAGTGCAAAGCATTCCAGTATATAGTTTTTCAGAATCATTTACTTTTATTCACAAAATCGGAACAACACCTGGGTAGAAAAGGTTCCTAAATATATTGTTTATCATTAAGAGTTTCAAGCAGATCCTGACTGATAATTGCTGCATATCTCTCTCAGAAATCAAACACCGATAAGAGATGTGAACAGAGTTTTCCCTCTATGGCAGTGTTACACTGTTCAGTATATTTCACCGGATTAAAGCCCTTTGTCGATACATGCTCCTCCCATTCCAATCCCTCACACAATTTGAAGTTTTTGCACAAGCACCTGAAAGTTCTTGGAAATTTACTGCATGCTTCAGCAAGTACCAGCTGCTGGTTTTTAGTGCAGAGACCACAGTGAAAGAACTGGTTCACAGTTGACTTTCCATGCTTGATAACGATGCTCAACATCTTGGTCTGCTGTGGCTCAGTCTGTTTTAACAGCAAAGTGTGTATATATATATATATATATAAGCTATATATATTATATATGCTTTCACTCAAGTATAAGATCTGTATACCTTCACCATGCTCTTAGGAAATGTAACAAAACCAAGCCGGCAACTTGGTCACCACACAAACACAACAGATTGTCTTTCTCAACAGAAAGGCAAGATAGTCTGATACAAAACATTAGAAGTATTTATTCATATAAAGTCAAAGCCACAGAGGAAGCATGAGACAAGAGTGATCCAACCAAAATAGCTTCATCCCTATAACCATCTTGTGCTAGCCTCTGTGACAAAGACAGCACATCATTAAAGCTGCCATAGCATCATGTCTGTAGAGAGTGCTTTAACAGATGCTCTAGCCAGAATGGGTTCTCAGGGCTTTGACACCAGAGGGAACTAACACAGTTGCTCAGGCAAGACCATGCAGAGGCAAGGCAGAAGCTGTATCAAAGTGGCTTTCAGTGAAAGTATTTCAGAAATGCTTTCACTACTCTCTGCTTCAAAATGCCCGAGGTAATATGTTAAAAGCTTGATTTCCAACTACCGTGTTTATTATTGTCTGTAATACTGAAGATCTTTCAGCAAGACCCGTCTGCACATACATGTCCAGTGATCTTTTTCTTGATTAAAAACACCCATAAAAGCATCATTAAGCACTGCTGTAAGGTTGGTTTTCCCATCCTGGTACAGTTTTGGTGGCCCTCCCGGAAAATCTCTCCAGCATTTGTATGCTGCCCTTAAAATACAGGCTCATGAACCAGACATGGTCTTCAACTGTTAATGACACACATACTGCACAGATTGATCAAGAGAACTATTCTCACCCCATGTCTACCATTCTGGCTTACAAACACAGAGGGGGTAATACATCCATGAAATTGAATCTGTACTTGACCCTTTCAGAGACAAAGATCACCTCTACTCCTACTTTATATTCTTATCCTTATATTACTGAGGATTACAGTACTCTCTAGTTTGCTTGCTTGTTTTTGCTACTGCACTACTCAGGATGGAAACCAGGCAACAGAAAAATTCACATTCACCAGCCTCTAAGAAAAATGGACACTTGAGAAAAGCAAACTAAGGAGTTCTGGAGTTGACAATTCCTTGGGGAGAATACTGGTTAATGGTGACCTCTAAGACTCTAATTCCAAGGGTTAAACCAGCGCTATGGCCTAATAGCTCTGTGCTTAACCAGTTTTGTTAAAAATAATCGATGGAGCCATACTCCTAATTATTAAAAGAGGTGTAAGCAATCTTTACGAATGCATACAAATTGTACACAACGTTGTATCATCAGCCAGACGTGCTTCACAGAAAGTCTACTTTATTGATATCTCATTTTAGTATTTGCACAGATCTGACAGACATGGATGGTGTTCTATATTCTGGGTGATACCTAATTGAAAAAGTGAAAAAAGTCACAAGTGTCAAAACTATCTTCCTTGTTTTGTTATATTTATTTTTTCAGTCTTAGACTGAATATCATATTATAGAAATACAGAATATTTCTATTAGTTAGGAATATAACTAATAGGAAAAATAGAGCTTTTACAGATCAGTTTTTAAAGTGATAACATGCATAATACTGTTGTGATAGCTAAAACATGCATTTAATATAAGCAAAAATAGTTTGACATAGGACTTGTATCTTTTCAAGCTAGTAGAGCAAAGAAAAGCAGTCAAAGCAAAGAGCTGAAAAGCTTAGATACCAGATCTGTACTCCATATTGCAAATATGGATTTACTGTGTCTGGACAAATTGAGTAAAGAGAAAAAGCTTGGTATTTAACAATAGTTTCCTGAAAGAACCCAAGACATTTCTGAATAAGCTTTGGCACAAAATTCTATGGTAATGAATCAAAGAATTCCATATATGCACAAGACAGATCCATCACTGATGTCATTCAGGGCAAGCTGCACATACTTCCAAGAATGGGTGAGTCTGTCTCTAACCTTTGCACAGCATTAAGTGTTTACTTCCTTAGTACAAAATAGTCTAAAAATGTATTTCAATAATTGGATACAAGCCCAAACCAGATCCCTTCTCCCTTATGTCCTCTCCCTCACTAGAGTCTCTAGCGTTCAGCAAGCTCTATCATCGGCATGCATCCCATGCCTTCCTGGAACTTCAAGGTCACAACAGCAATAGAGATAAATAGAACAATAGCATTGAAAGAATATAACTGCTGAAAGCCATGCTGGTTTTGGAGCTGAAGAAATCAATTAGCATATGGTAAATCCGCTTCTGAAATAAGTAAGACCAGTCATCGTGTCAGTGCAAATTCAGTGAAGTTTAGAGAAGAATTGTGCCTAAGTTCCCAAAACACTGCTAGGAGTAGGCTTTTTAGCTTATTGGATGAAGAGCTCACCAAGGGTACAGAAAAACATCCAACACATTCCTCTGTCTGACTGTATTTGGCCAAAATGGCAGGTGTCCTCTTGCCATCATGCTGCAAAGTTAGGTCAAGCAAGAGAGGCTATTGAAATCTGATGTTCACGCAATGCATTTGCTGTTGTTTGGGCTTGGGTTTGGTTTTGTGTTTTGTTTTTGTTTACAGTTTGTTGCTTGCTTTGTTTTTGTTGTTTGTTTTGGGGTTTTTTTTGGAGGGGACAGGTTGTTTATTTGGATGTTTGGGCATGTTTTTTAAGCAAGCAGGCACTGAAGGACTCAGGTATCTCTAGACAAGTGGCCTATCACCTGCTTCTACCTTGATGAGGCAGAACACTTGTGGAAAGATCCATTTGTGATTGCTTTACAGCTCAACACTAATGCTACTGCACCAGAGGTCAAACTTCAAATCCGCCCCCAAATCCTCCTTGATGCAAGTCTCATCTTGAGATGAGAATTGCCCTTTGTGTTCCCAACTAGCACTCCTTCCTGAAGCACTGTAAGCATAGCATGCACTTTCTGCTGTATTTAATGCCCAGTTCCTTATACAGAGTGGAAAACTGTCAGTAGGAGTCTGAGATGCTGCCTCACCCTGCAGGGACAGGTGCACTCTCCTGTGATGTGGATTCAAATCCTCCCACATGCAGGAGACTGAATGCATGTCACCCTCAAACTATGGGAGTGCCCTTCCAGCTATTTGGGGAGATATGACAAATACCACCCATGCCATTGTTCTTGGTTACTCCTGGGTCACCAGTGCCTGACAAGGGCACCAAGATGTTAATAATAAAGATTTTGATTTTTTAATATATATATTTATTTATTTATTTATTTTAAAGATTTTCATTGTGGTTGCTAAATATAGATACAGCTATAGATATATATATACACAGATATAGCTATAGATATACATACACACACAGAGTGGTGGTCTCAATAGCCAAAATTGGGACCAGCCATATTTTTGTAAGAAGCACTTAAAGAAAGAAGTATGGAATCATCATACATCTCTCCTGTGACAATAACAATTAATAGGGAGCTGGGAATTAGCAATAGATGAGAGGATGCAGCCCTGAGACAAGTGGTAACACAACGAAGATGAAGCACTAGGCCAGGATCTGAGGAAATATGAGAGACATGCGCAGGATCTGGCTTCTAGGAAAACCAGGATAAAAAAAACCAATCTGCATGTGATAACTGGGATAGCTTTAGCCTGTGTTAGCTTGGAAGAAGAAATCTGGGGCTTGGAGAGACCACTGCATTTTGTGGTATACACTGCTAAAACCCAGTCGAGAAATAATTGTAATGTTTGTGCTGCTTGAAGACTAGCTTTTACGAACAGTGATTTGGGAGTGCAGCAATTCAGGCTCCCTGCCTGCATCACAGCCAGACACCACAGACTACTAGATAGGTACCTCTTAGAGGCCAAGCAACTTCCTCCTGCCCCAGCCCCCTTTTTCCAAAGAGCCAAGCGGATCCCTGTGTGGCCAGGCTCATCATGCAGCCCATCCCAAGCCAAAATCCAGTGCTTCCAAAGGGATAGCAGAGTAACTGCTTGGTTTAATGAACACAGGCACACTGCTAGGTACCCTTCATTACACATGAATAGGCAGGTGCACTTTCCATTCAACAGTAAGTGGAGAGCTGTGTAAAAGGCAGTCTGCCATTCATAAAAGAAGCACTCAGAGCACAACAGCACTTTGAAAAGACAATCACAGAAGCAAGCATTGGGATTTTATTGGCATCATAACAATCTACATATTGTCTCACTTACTGTCTGCAAAAGCAACCCAAAGCTGAGATCTGCAGGGCATGCTAACAATGAGCCCAGAGCATGAAAGGACCCATAGGCCCAAATGCCCCAGGTAAGACTGATGGAAAGGGGTTCCACATGGACAGCAGCTGCTGAACAGTGAGAACATCATGCTTAACAGCCTGTGTAGATTGACCATTATAGCCTCTGGCTGCAAAATGTAAAGCAGACATAGAAGGTTATTTCTTCCCCAAAGATCCTATGTGGGATCCATTTGGGAGAAATAAATTGGTAGTGAATAGAGGTTAGACAGCATGCAACACACCCTCAAGCCCACATCTTGGCTGCTCAGATGAATCACTTCCTGTGTTCCACTGGCCGCATCAATGGCTCTCCACCAACAAACTAGAGCTCAGCCACCTGTGTATAGGTGTCAAACTGAACTCTATTGTTTATTTCATCAATTTTTCTTTCATACTTTCAATAAGTGGATGAAAGAAGGTGAGAGGAAAAGCATTTGCAAGATAGTCACTTGACTGCAAATATGGATTAGTCTCCAGAATGCACACATCTCTGGCCTGCCTCACTAACAGAAGCATAAAGACACAAAGCGATCTACTTATTCAAGCAGCTTAAAGGTGGTTCATTTCATTTCTCTCTCTTTCCCCAAACAGCTTCATTACCACCCCCAGTCATAGCTGGGCAAGCTAAACAGAAGCATATAATGACAATTTAAGTCTATCTTGCAAGACTTTTAGAGGGGTATCTGATTAGAGCTTAGGAAAAGGATCCCATAAGAAACATACAAGATAGGATTACGGCAGCTTTAAACCTTTTAGGGTTTAGCAATAGCAACAAAAATAACTAGGAGTAATTCTCTTTTTGTCAACAAGTATACATTCACTAGAGGCACAGGGGTTCCAATGGGTAAAAGAACAAGCAGAGGAGCTTTTGCTACTTTTCCAGTATATTCCAAAGCAGAAATGTGGGGAGAGTTTTACTGCCTCTTTCACATTCACTGCTCCTTCTAGAATCCATAGGAGAAAAGTCCTTCATGGGACGCTTAAAATAGTGCTTAATTATCATAAAAGACCTGGAGCTATATAAAACCAGCCCCCCAAACTGCTGTACAGTATGCTACAGCAAAACACTTTCTGCCCATGTATTTTTTTAAGAGCCACTTAATAGTAATATCCAGAAGTACCTACACAGAACATTGTACTAATAATCATATAGAGGGTTGAAAATACAGGAATGGAGGGAGACTGCTTCTACTTTTTACTGGGGAAACCAGAGATCCAGAGCAAGTGATTTGTCTGAGACCACCTGGCAAACGCTGATGAAGTCAACTAACACAGAAGATTGTTCTTTTACCATCAACAGTTCCTCTATCACCTATCAAAAAGGCAGACAGTAAAGCTGTAAGGTATCTCACTAACACACATCAGGGGATTATTCCAGGTGGTAGCCAAAGGTATCCCAGATACCCTTTGGCAGGTATCTCCTCTTCAGTATTCAAAGGCTGGGGAGCTTCAAGGCCATTTCATGAGCAAGGCATCATACAGAGGCAGACTAGCTTTGGACACTTGCCAACATGTTCTCATACTTAGGAAAACTCAGTTGTTATACTAAGCAACTTAGGCAAGACTTCATATATAGAACCCACTCCTTCTCAGGCCCAGTTTGATTTCCTACCTTTCCCTTCCCTCCATCCTATTTCTTTTTATTAGCACCATAGAGCCGAGACAGTGAGCACTGGCACCTTGAGAAAGATGGGAGATGTGCTTGTAAGTTCATTTTAACAGGAAAAAAATGCTTTAAAACAAACTCTGTAGAAAGCAACTCAAAGAAAACATCTACATGTAAGCTCTGGTGTTACTATAACAACAGCTTTTACTCTTTAATTTGGTTGATGCTAAGTAGCCAGTCAAGTTCACATCAACATTGTTTTGCCCCAGTTCAAAGAAGGAGTATCCCAGAAACAACCTTTTATCTAATTTCTAATTAAAGGACTGAACTAAGGCCAAATCAGGTAGATCACTGCTTGTGTGTAAATAGGTCTCTAGATATGGCACTATTCCAGATCAGACTAACAATGGGAGAAGAGAACAATGAGGGGAAGAGGCAGTTTTCTGCTTCACTGCCAATGCCAGCTCCTTCAAAATCCAGCAACATCCACTGAAAAGTCTCTCATGTCATGACTTGCACTCGATCCCATTCCAGATTTTTCCACAGCATAAAACTGCCACGAGTAAACCAGTTCCAATACAAACAACTTCTGTGCCTAGACACTGCAAACTTCAACAGGCCTTTATAAAAGTAAGTGAGCTGCTTCCCATTTACTGTCCAGCAGTCATCAGTCATGTAAAAACAGAAACATCACTGTCCTGGCCAGGGAAAACAAGACAGTGATGAACTAACACTCAGATCTACCATGCTTAAGTTTCTTAACAGTGGGCAAGAGATAGGTTCCACACACGACTGTTAACTATTTTGCTTCAGAACAGTCCCACTCTTCAAGTAAGTGCCATTAATTAAACAGTCATTCAAATACTCTCTCCTAGCTTCTTACATAAAAATGTTACTTTTACATGTATGTTCCTTCTGTCTCAGGTTTCCATAGCAATTGGAGGAAATTCTTGGGAGCCATAGGTTCTACACAGGGGATTCCATCATGAAGTGCTTCTGAGAAGCCTGCACTCCCACTCCCACTGGAGAAGAGTGCCTTTCACCCGACACATATCCCTCGAAATGCAGCCACTATGAATCAGTGTGGGGGTGGCATGTCTTTGAAGAGTGATGTAAGACATGCTGTATCTCTCCTGTAAACTGATTGTTCAACTCACTTTTAGTGTTTCCAAGAAGTGCTCCTTTCCTCTCCACAGCTTTCATGCATTTTCTCCCGCCTCCCATTCAATAATAACCTTTCTTTTTCAAAAGATGCTCAGAGGCAAGAATGAAATTTTCCAGAATACTGTGAGACACTCTGCAAAGCCAATTGCTATACATTTTCATTTATTAAATGCTTCCCTATGAATGAGAATTTGATAAAAAGCCAGCCACATCCCTGCTATGACTAACCACTTCTCACAGTTACAGCAGATATTTCTGCTTTTGCACCACTTGTGATTTAGAGTGTGCTTTCTTTTGTATCACTCCATTGTCTAACCTCACATCACTAATTACCTATTCCATGTTGATTAAGCCACAACAGGTCACCTGCTCCCTCCACCTGGTTATTATGAGTTGCAGTCAACTCTTAATTTCACTATTCTTTGGATTGCTTAAGCATCTCCTGAAGTTCCAGCTCCTGGAACTGTAGAGTCATACAAGAGACTCACAGGGAATATTACAAGGTTTCTTGCCCTCAGTTACAGAGAAATTACTCCCACATCTAACTTACTAGTCAACAACCAACCGAGTCCTCCTTCCCCAAAATATAAACACCATTAAGGCAATTTTAAATATATGATTTACAGATCTAGAAAAATGAAGCCCACAACCCAACATTGACGTTATAAAGTCTAATTCATGATTTCTTGTTGCTTTGGGTGGCAACACTTATATAAAACCTCTTTTGTAAGAGGAACATTAAGACTTTACAGCAGCAGGGAATTTTGGAGGTACCACCACTCACAGATAAAACACTCCAGATCGAAACAAACTGGCCATCGTAGGCAAAAGACCCAAGACATGGGGGCTTTGTTGGTTTTAACCATCGCAAATCTTTCATTTATAAACAAGAGAACAATAGCTCCATCACACAAGATCTTTTCACTTGTTTTAATACTGTGGCAGCACATCTGGACCATATAAACAATTACATCTTGTCCTGCATGTGAACCAAGTAACTTACTCCAAGGAGCCGGCACTTGCTTCTTCCCTTTTCCTTTCCCTTCTCTCCACACTGGGCTGATAAAGTGAAATCTCAAAAATAAGTTTCTCTTACATCAGCAGCTCTGCCTATACACAGGTCTTTTAGTTCATTTTATGACAGAAAGGCCTAATCAGAAGATAAGATCTGCTTCACTACATTACGCAAATAACAACCACAGGCTGCCTAATAAGCAGCTTAGATGTCATTTCTCACTGAGAACTACTAGAAGGCTTAGAGCTGTGGCTTTGATTCCTCTTTAAGAACACTTTACACATACTTGATATTCCTCCATCTCTCTAACTTATAGATTTAAGGGGCTCTAAGCTTTGCTTGTCCATCAAGTTCAATAGCCAGTAGCACTCCTGCCAGGTGCCAGCAGGCAGCAAACCAACCTGTTTGACCTTGGAAGTGTGCTGAACACTACAAGGTCTCTCGTTCACCTTTCCTCCTCTGCACTCCTATCCTTACACTTCAGGCTGCTCCTCAGGAAAGGAGCTCCATTTTGAAAAGTATTTTATTTACCTGTTTGTAATATCTAGTACATCTCTCCACAACTTCCTTTTTTAAAGCTTATTATATACACAAAGTTTCACTATTTGCCATGTTACACATGTGTGCGTATTTTTGTTTCACATCTGATATCTAAGGCTTGTATTCGTATCTAATACCAGAAATAAGACCAAAGGCAGAGAACTGCAGGGAGACTGGGCCACCACAAGTCCAGAGTTTGGCCACACTTCATGATCAACATGCTTACTATCTTCTAGTTCATTAAAATGCACACATATAAAAATATGCTTTTAGATATCTTTAAAAAATATACATGAAAATATTATTACAAGCAAGTACAAGTCCACAAAAAAAAAAATCTCACATACATACAGCCCTGGTCCTCATGGGGGACTTCAACCACCCCAGTATCTGTTAGAGGAGCAACACAGTGGGCATAAGCAATCCAGGAGGTTCCTGGAATGTGTTGACGATAACTTCCTTCTCCAAGTGATAGGAGAGCCAAGGAGAGGTGCTATGCTAGAACTTGTTCTCAACAACAACGAGGCTGGTGGGAAATATGAAGCTCAGGGGCAGCCTTGGCTGCAGTAACCACAAAATAGTTGAGTTGAAAATCCTTATAGCAGCAAAGGGTGCTCACAGCAAGCTCCCTACCCTGGGCTTCGGGAGAGCAGACTCTGGGCTCTTTAGGCACCTGCCCGATAGAGTACCATGGGATAAAGCTCTGGGGGGGAAGAGGAGGGCCAGGCACCTCTCCTGCAAAGACAGGCTGAGAGAGTTGGGGTTGTTCAGCCTGGAAAAGAGAAGGCTCTGGGGAGACCTTGTAAGTGACTTCCAGTACCTAAAAGGGCCCAGAAGAAATCTGGAGGGGGACTTTTTACAAGGGCAAGCAGTGATAGAACAAGCGGGAATGGCTTTAAACTGAAAGAGGGTTAGGTTTAGATTAGACATTATGAAGAAGTTCTTACTATGAGGGTGGTGAGGCACTGGCACAGGTTGCCCAGAGAAGCTGTGGATGCTCCATCTCTAGCAGTGTTCAAGGCCAGGTTGGATGGGGCTTTGAGCAACCTCCTCTAGTGGAAGCTGTCCCTGCCTGTGGCAGGGGGGTTGGAACTGAATGAGTTTTAAGGTCGCTTCCAACCCAAACCATTCTATGATTCTGTGACTCATTTTGAACAAGCTTGAGTAGTAACAGTTATATACTGCCAGGGTAGTACTGGCAAATAAGAGCAGACTTTTCCTTTCAGAGATGCCTGCAAACTGAAAATACATTTATCTCTGGCCAGAATTAAAATGTCAAGGGTGGAATGAACTGCTGCAGAATGAACTCCTGCTGACACTAAAGGCTCATTACAAAGCTCATTGCCTTTTACTCCAATGGCAGGG
Source organism: Ara ararauna (assembly GCA_028858755.1). Taxonomy (NCBI): domain Eukaryota; kingdom Metazoa; phylum Chordata; class Aves; order Psittaciformes; family Psittacidae; genus Ara; species Ara ararauna. The sequence goes on along the minus strand of CM054376.1, from coordinate 118,057,136 downwards.
TGCATTTCAAGAACATCTCTTCATGTAGCTTAAATACAGAGGAGAATGTGTACTATGCACAAAATTTAGTCACAAGTTCAGTGCTTGTAAACTAAATACAAAACCAAACCGAACCCAAACAAAAAAAACCCCACTCCTTTCTCTCTGCCATTCAACACAAAAAACATTCTCAAATGTAGAACTGGAAGATGAGACTCGCAGGCAAGAAACAGTAGTGACTTTAACAGAATACTGGAAACTGCTCAGAAACTGCATGGTTGCACAAAACATTAAATTACTGGGAACAGATTCAGTAGAAAAAACTGTTTTGAAGACAGTCTTACTGAATCTGCTAATACTATGTTGTTAATCTAAAAGTCCCTTAATACAGTGAAATTAAAACACCTTATCTTAGCTATTGTAATTGAGAAGGTCGATAAAACACTATAGACCAACTTTATGCAACTTCTTTGCCACTTTAATATGTTTATGCAAAACTGTGCTCAGTCTGGCACAGATCTAGTCAAGAACTACCATAGGAAGAAAGCAGGGCTAAAATGCCTGCTCCTACACATCAGTGACAAGTGTTACAGGCCCGTGTCCTTCCTATTTAAGGCCTTTCACATGTTTTATTTTTGTTAAAACTCTATCTAGGAGGAGAGAGGGGGTTAAGGCATTTATAATGTTTTTGAAGTCACAATTTAATTTGGATCTCAGTATCATTAGGGGTATCTTGGATGTTTCGTCCCAGCCCTCCAGAAGGATGTGATGGTGTCAGAGGGATTTATTCAATTGAACAGGGCAACGCTAGCACTGTACAACTGTCCTGGGAGAATGTCTCTTGAGTAAAGTTATTCTTCAAATAATTTTCATTGGAACATGATTAAAGGCCAGAGAGGTTTGCTTTACCAAGAAGCTTATATAGCCAGACACCGTACTCACTGTAACTGACTCTAAAGACAAAACAGGCAAACCTGTTAACTCGTATTAATGAGGACCACCGCCTGATCAAACAGAGACTTTTTGAAAGAGAAAACCTTAATGTCATCAGAATATTGTAGTACAACCAACTTCACATATAAAAACCATTATAGCTCGCTGCAGAAATAATATCTACACTGACAGTTACGTATTTATTCATGCTCCATGTTTATACATTTTTCTTTTCAGTTATATCCTTCCTCTTCTTGCTTTTGCTCTTTGAATACTTGCAACTTTATCTTTTAATCTTTTAATCTGAAATAAGTTTAACAATGTGTTGGGTTTTTTTTTATCTAGGATATATTTTACCTGGTACAATTATTGCCAGGATTTACAGAAATTGCTAATTTTTGCCATTAATTTTCTTAAGAGTCTTATAGAAGGAGATACAAGAAATTAAGACTATCCCAGAACAATCTGTCTTTTTAACGTAATAGTGATGATTCATATTACATCACACAAACAACAAGTGTTTATTCTGGATACTATGAACTCCAAAGCACATGACTTTATGGAACCCATACATTTCAATTTGGATGGATACTTGTCACAACAACTGATGATCTTGCTTAATTAATAGAATACAATCATAAAACAGAATGGATTTTGCTACATTCTGTAGTGATGGGTAAGTCAACTGCTATAAATGCATATGATAAAGAAACAATTTTTAAGCTAGGCGTTAGTACAGAATTCTGTTTTACCCAAGAATCTCTTTCAGCATTGCTGGCAAGGTTCACATGCTACGAAGGAACATAAAGCTACCTATATTGTCTAAGCAGAGATGGTAATGGAAGTTATTCACATTGTATCTAACAAAAACTTAATTATGCAAAATAGATATTTCAGATTCTTATATAGTCATAAGCCATATAGCCAGAGCAGGACAGCACTCCTGAAACAAGAGCATAGGCTATTGCTTTTCTGTTTGGCTGAGTTGCCACACAAACACTCACCATCCATGACTTACATATTCCAGGAACTGAGTCACAGAGTTCACCAAGCAACTTCTCTACCTAGTGTATGAAAACAATAGAAGATGCTCAAGAGCTTTTTTTAAGAGTTATTTTCCAGTTTACTGAAAGTCCCTGCCTCCTTTACCAAACCACAGAGAATCAAAAGAGCCTCTCTCAAGGCATTGCCATAGTCAACCAATTGCACTCATCCCATTTTCACACTCTACTCAGCTCTTGTCAGGTCACACCTGGAATTCTGTGTTCAGTTTTGGTCCCCACTATACAAAAAAGTTGTGGACAGGCTGAAAAGGGTCCAGAGAAGGGCCACAAAGATGCCTGCCATACAAGGAAAGGTTAAGAGAACTGGGTTTGCTCAACCTTGAGAAAAGAAGGCTCAGGGGAGACCTCATCACCATGTTCCAGTATTTAAAGGCTGGCTGCAAAGAAGATGGAGACTCCCTTTTTACAAGGAGTCACATAGAAAAGACAAGGGGTAATGGGCACAAGTTATTCCTGGGGAGATTCCAATTAGACACAAGAGGAAAATTTTTCAAAATGAGAACAGTCAGCCACCAGGATAATCTCCCCAGAGATTATCCCAGGCGGATTCCCCAGGGTTGGGCACTTTTAAGATTCAGCTGGACAGGGTGTTGAGACATCTAGTCTAGGTCATGCTTTGCCAGGAAACGTTGGACCAGATGATCCTTGAGGTCCTTTCCAGCCAATAGATCATTCCATGATCCATTATAACATTTTTGTATGAAGTTACAGACTGCCCCAAGTTTCTTCCCCATGTTCTTTGGCCATTACAGAACAGAACCATTTAAAGCAGGATGCAGAAGTTCAGTCATGTGTTTCCCTAGCTTCCCTCTCCATATAATTTTATTACACCATAAAATACTGCAATAAGCTTGATGGTCTTATTAAGGCAGCTCGTGATCTTAATTCAGAGCATTTAAAATGGCATGTATTCAGCTTACATTCAAGCTAAACACAGAGGGTTTCTCAAAAGCCCATAAACATAAATGTTAGTTGCCAATTCTGTTTTAATGCTAGTTCCTACATATTAAACCCCTATTAGATTTTTCTATTTTTGGAGTTGTGGAAATGCTAGCAGCCTATTCACTAATAACATTTGATTAGAAATGAAGCAGCAATCAATATTCTGTTCCTTGCCTGCCTCCCTCTCCTTTGAGCTTCCTAAATAAATTCTGGTTGGCTTTTTTCCTCCTCTCTTAAGTTTCTACTCAGTGTAAAAGGATATGCTTTATCACGTTAGCTTGGGTGTAAAAGATTTATAAACACATTACCATACTCAGTCATAGCAACAGCACAGAAAGGAACAAAACTGAGCTCAGTGGGAAAGGAAGCAGACAAGAGTTGTGCTGTCCTTGGAGTCCAACGACATTACTGGCACTTCACCGAGACAGAGCTCTGTACCCGAGCAGGCAGCTCTGCTTGGCTACAGGCTCCGGAACCCCGTAGGAAACAGTCTGACATTTGACACAAGAGACCTCGTACCTTTGCAAGTGGAAAAGCAAAACAAAACCCAAACCACAGTACTCATTTTAAAAGATCAAGGCATTAGAAACCTTTTTCCCCTTCTTGCTCATTTGGTCATGTCCCTAGAGTAATTTAACCTGCGTGAACTGCCATCTATAAATCAGATGTTTAGTGGTGTCAACAGGCAGATGAAACTCTATATCCAGTACTAAACCCCCAAAATACGCCTCCTGTGAGATCAGCCCTATGATGCTGACCGATTACAACTTCCACTCAATATTCAATACCGTATTATATGTTGAAAAAAACATTTTCTAGATATTCTTCCTAAAGAAGCAGATTGACAAATACTCACTTTCTGTAGTCAGTTACTTGACAAGTTGAAAAAGCACAAAAATTGCACCATAGCTCTGTCACAATCCAATGGTGCCAACAGTTCTCAACCAAACTCTGCTCCTCCTTTCAACTACTGCTCTTTGCTCATTCATCAAGTCTGTCATGTCTTGATTTCAATTTTGTTACTTTTAAGGAATGCTTTTACCTATTACCTCACAGAAAATTCCACAACATAGATCCAGGTTTCACAACTAAGAGCAAGGCCAAAAATTCCAGAGCCACATGGAGAGTGGTTATGTTAGATTTCAGAGTCCCTTCCCAAAACAATTTGTATTCACTGCTATGTAAAGAAGCTTTTGCTGATATAACTTTGAATTCAGAGAAATACAGAGTTGTCCAAGAAATCATAGCGCAAACTGCAACGGAAACTACTTTAGCTCATGCCCCCTAGTTCCTGGTACATATATTACAGTCAAAGCAGACCGCCTGCAAGCAAGCAAGTGGAGGAAACAGGTTAGAGGTGTCACTTTCTGTATATAGGAGTAACATGCACCAACCTAGCTTCAGTTTGGATTTTGGTTCCTGATTAACAACTATTTTCCAAAGCTGAGAAAAGTACTTGCTACCAGTGAGTTTGGACAGCAATATACTCTAAAAATTAGCTTCTGTAGACTTAATACTGCTTATAATAAAACAAAGCAGGGGGAGGAGAGGCAGGTAGTAAACTAAAAGTAAGAATACTGAACATTTTGGCAACTCAAGGTTGCCTGGAAGGCTTATATTCTGTATCAGCTCAGGAGAAAGCTTGGAGATTCACAAATATCCATTAAGTGCCTTGGAAAGTTTAATGAGTTGCAGTGACTTCTAGAGGCTGAAGGCCTTCTGTGCAAACATGAAGTGGGGAATTCTGCCCCCCTCACCTGAAAGAGCAAATAACGAGTCACTTCTTGAACTGATCTTTTCTCCAAATTAAGATTTAAAAAGTCTATCTGTGCATATGATTCTGGTACTAACCAGACAACACTGTGTCTTTTTAACTTCATGGAATAAAGTGACACGGTTAATTATTCAACCCATTTGGTCTGTAGGGATTTTATTTTCTTTTGATTATCTCTTTCTCATTCATTTACTGCTTTAACAAGAGTATTATAAAGGTCGGTACAGAAATAAATACAGCAGGTGTTATGTTCCATTGTGTCATTTAACTATATTTAAACAATATTCATAGAGCCTGAAAACAAAAGATAAAAATTACTGGAAAAGTCTGGTAGAGCTGTCTGCTAGCTGACAGCCAAAGATCCACCAAAATAAAAGCAGCTGTATGTTCAAATGTTTTCAGATGCTTAGCCACACATACTGGGGCCACTATAGTGTAGTATATCCACGTAACAACTCTTAAGCACATTTAAAGTAGTTTCAAATAGACTAGTAAAAACAACTCTTTGGCATTTATTTAGTGCTTTATTGAGAAGCTGCTTCACTCTTACTGTGATGAAGGTCATGTTTAGTCTCTGGTACTGACTTTACAATGCAGGTTTTAAAAGATTCATGCACAATGCAGTGCAGGCATCCTTGTTTCACATGCAGAGCTGGGACTAGGTGAGAGCAGACTGTGAATAACTGACGACACTTATGAGGTGGTGTAATTAAAAATGAATACCATTTTAACAATGCTTAGTTCTCTAGATGGCTCTGGGTCACATGAGGTAACAGATAAGAGAAGGTCCTACTTTGTTTAAAATCTCACAAAATAGTGATATTTGATTGCCTAATGTATAAGGGTTGAAACTTGTGTCAGAACTGATCACAGATTTTCTTACCATTTTACTACTGCTGGTAGGGAAAGGAAAGGAATCTTCTTGGAAATACTTCCTGGAAAAAACATTGTTCCAGAAGTTTCATTACACACAGCAACAACCCTGTAGGCACTATGTAAATTTTAATCCCACCAGAGAAGTTTTGTTACAGCCTAGAATGCTGAGACCCAACTAGGACTGGGTCCCAACTACTACTGTCTTGCTGCCAGACCAGATCTCGCAGTGTAACTAAAGAAAATCTAACTGATTCACTCGGTGCACTAACTGGTCCCGTAAGAGACTGCTATATGTGAGCATACAAGAAATTACTACCTACAGGCTCACAGCCTGCCAATATCCCATGCAGTGGGCAAGTCTAGCAAGGTCAAAATAGTCTTAGAGTAAAATTTTCAGAGTTGGGGCATTCTGCTTTAATGATCACTGTCTGAAGAGTTCACAGTGTTAACAGTAGAATTGAAAGGCATGGTAGTGGTAGTTCTGGCAGGTCCAGTTACCTGCCTCTGGTCAGCTGCCCCGGTGATCTGAGCAGTATTTCAGACCTGCAAAAGGGCAAATATTAGAAAATCTCCACTAATTTCAAGAGAAGCCATAGTGACAAACTGTATGTCACAACTTGCATTGAGATAGCCGTGCCAGCTGCACTCAGTGATCTGTTCCATAGGACTTTGCCTTTCCCCCTACTGCCAAGGCACTCAGACACACTGGTGGGCAATGCAAGTCAGAGATGAAAAGAACAAACTCACTACCACATTGTTCTTTCAACCTCATCATGAGTTCCAAGTATTAAAACATGATCTATTTATTTCCCTTCTGGTCAGTCTTGCTTCCTGAACCTGCTCAGCACATATCTGTACTAAGAAAACTTTGTGATCTCCCACATCCAGAAGATCAAATGTCACAAATGCTTTTATTGTTGAAGCATTCAAGGACTCACGTTATGCCAAAAGTAAACAAAATCTGTCTTTGACAACCACAGACACTTCATCTGTGCTTACATTTCAATGCCACAAAGCTCCTGCAGCCACCTCAGGTGAAATTTCATCCTCAGCCTGATACCACAGGCATCTGACACCTTGCAGTCATTCTGCTACCTGCAAAGAATAACCTAGGCTCTTCTGTCTTCACTTTCTATCTCATCCACAGCATGGCTGGCATCCATAAATGATGATGGTAGCAGTTTTGGCAGATGGAAGCTGAACTGGTCACTATTTTGGGTGAAGCAGTAAGGGCTGGAATTTTTCTAAGCATTAAGCTCAACAAGGACACTGCAGCAATGTTCTGCTGATCCTGGAGGATGGGAGGAGGCCACATAACAAGAACTTTGCTTCAAATCGCAGCTTACCAGTTAAGCGCAAGTTCATGAGTTCTCATTTGTGTAAGAAGCAGCTCATGTGAGTTGCTGCCTCACATGAGCTCAGGTTTTTCTCCTTACTGTTTGCCACCATTCGTTTACCTCCATATACTTTTTTCATGAGCTTTTCAGTTCCCAGTTACTTCCCCGTCACTTGTTTCCCCCTGCTTTTCTATCTACATACCTTGCAACAAGTAGGTACCTCGCCCTCACCCAGAATTCCTGCAGGTTCTACCTACTCCCCAGAGCTTCCTGACTCAGTTTAGATTGTGCTCATCCCTGAGCCAAGGGGTCTTAAAGGGATCTAGCTTTATAACATTTATAACAGAAACATGTAATTTGTCATTACTGGTACAACTTCTTGTAAAGCATATCAGTGCCCATTCACATTAGCAAATTAGAAGAAAATCTCGCTATCCAAATGCAATCTTCTAGTAGGTCATTTTCGGTGCCTTCTCAGATGTGCAGATTCTCTGGAGCTTATGTAGCTTTACAAAGAAAATGCAACAGCAGCTTTAACTCTAGGAGTCTAACAGTTAACAGCAGCAATACAAGGCAGCGACAAAAATAAGAACCAACATGAATGCAGAGCAAACAGCTCTAAGCCATGTAATAAGCTCTGACACTCAGCCTTCCCCATCAGCCTGCTGGTGCCTGAATGAAACTTTCTCCTCTCTAGTCTCTTGTGTACATGCCTTCGCTTCTCAGAAGCACAAAAAAGCATGAAAGAGATCATACATAAAGCACAAAACAAACAAACATACGTCAATGTTGAAAGCTTATATACAACATTATCATCAGCCCTACTGAGGCTAAAGAGGCTGGCCAGGCTGCCACTTGCCTGTCAAGCAAAAATGATACCCACTTTAAAACCTACCATTGCACACTGGTGTAGACACTGCATGAGGGGGAGATGATTGCAATTGCACTATAAAACATACTTTCAATTTTTTTTTAAAGCTAAACTTTTTTCTTAAGCTTACAGCAATTAATAAATTCATTATACAGGTGGCACAGAGCTTGGAAAGAATTATGAACATATTTTTGTCTCTCTTCTGTGCCACTCAAATGGCACAATCCATAGATTGGAAGGATGGTAAATAATACTTCAAAAGCAATTCTGTCTGATTGAAATCGAGCTGTGATTCTAAACAACCTACAAGAGAATTAACATGGGTAGTCTGAAGACTTTGTACTAAAGCAAATGTCAGTGTTTCAAGTGATATGCACTTAGCCAGTCATTTCCCAAAAATCGTTTTCCTGTTATTTCACATTCTTGAAAATACGTTTTCCTGAAGAGTTTATTCCCTCATTCTCCAGGAATTTCTTTGCAGTGACTTCATAATAGTCCACTAACAGGGCACTGATATCACTATCTGTTGCCAGGGGAATCCATTCAGATACAAAATGTATCATGACTTCACTGCAAAAATAAATGGGGGAGAAATACTCCACCAAAGATGAATTGTGTATTTAGTCGTATGTGCCTTCAGCAACAGGCATGGGGAAAAGAAACAGCCTGGAGGCTTACAAGTTAAGACTGTTCATCAAGGAACAGTTGGGTTCTCTTCAGCTTAAGACATGCTCAAACTCAATGAGGACACCTCAGCCACCACACTGATGGCTATGACAGTGCCATTCCTCTGTCCCTCCGGAAGATCTCTGGCTACTGGATCCTGAGATTCATGGAGCAAACACAGAAGACAGTAGGGCAGTGAGGACATGCCCCAGCAAGGGGAAAGCTGGCCTCACACCACAACAGTGTTTTGAAGACATGCACTGTCAGTGCAAGAGGGCATGCTGGCGCGTTGCCTTGTGCTCTTGGGCTTGCTCTTGTTATTCTGCAGCAGGGAACTTGTTGCCCTGAGCCCCTGCAGTGCTGGAGCCAACCTGCCTCCGAAGGCAGAGAAGTCTCGATCAGATCTCACATCTCAAACACAGGCTCCCAGGCAGTTCACCAAGATGGCAGAGAATACTCAGGGTGTCCAGCAGACTCCTTTCCTCAGTTCAGCAGCAGCTCGCTTATGCTGCAGTATTTCCATGAAACATGTTGAGTCTCATTTTTAATCCTACCCCTGTAAAACTGTATTTTGGATGAATCTTTCAGTACATGATTAATCAGCAGGGTCTGAGCCACACATATCTCCCTTTAAAAGAGCAATTGTGCTGTCATGTTCCCACCAGCCATGACCTGAATGAAGCTTACCAAAAAGTTACATCCCTCACTGCTTAACAGGATTAACTTTGAAAAATGGTACTGTATGCAAGCCAGAGGGCTCAAACAGACTTCAGGCAGACCCCGATTTCCATACACTGTTCTTACCTCTTCAGTAAATGCATAACACAGGTAATGCCATGTAGTTACCTCTAAAATCATGGTAGGCTGAAATTGGCTTATATACCTAAATAATTCACTGCCAAAGAGGTGACTGCACTCTAGTTTGCAATCAAGCCACAGGAGTCTGTCACTGTTGATACTCCTCTGTGAGTACTTTCCCCACTTAAGAACTCCAAGCTGTTGGTTCCAACTTTAACTGTTATGCTTGAGCACTTCATGTTAATTAAAATGCTACTGTTTGGTTGGGTTTTTTGTCCTCTCTATTAAATATACTCATTAAAGAGATTTCCATCATCTAGTGCCTGTGCAAAACAGCTAAATAACAAAGCAAAACCTGAAGCAGAGCTACAAAGTTACCTGCAACAGCAAGCCTTCCATGCAGCAAAGACCAACATTTAATAGAAGTCAAAATTTATATTTAAATAAAAGTGCACAAAGCATAGATGGGCTGTGAAACACTGAACACTTCCTAAGGTACTACACAACAATCCATACCAAAAAAAAAGCAACATTTGTTGATTTTTTATGAAGGTTGTGATTTTCTTGCTTCAGTGCTTGTGAAAGTGAAATATTAATGTCACGCACAGGAATGAAGCACACTGAAAACCCCTGGAGAGCTCTGTCAAGACACCCAGATCCAGAGGTTCAGAAGCAGCAACTAGAGCTACTCCAGTAAAGCCCATCCTTCCACACTGTGTGGCAGCCAAGCAGTGCAGAAAGGCATTTCAGACACTTGACTAACATCAACTGCCTTTTGCATTCGTAAGCATGGATGAATCCAGCCTCCCAAACAAATTATCATGAACATCACTACACTATGCACCTGAAGACAATGGAACACTGTCAAACAGGATTAGATGTGCCTACTGAAGGAAAAAAAACTCCCCCACAAAATAAGCAAAACACCAGACAGCAATAAGCACGCTGTGTGCTTGGAATAAGAATTCAAAATATAGATTGACAAGAAATTCCTGTTTATCCCCTGCCACATGAAGCACATGCCCAAATGTAGTTAATACTAGTCTGCTGTGAATCTTAAATTAACTCGAGGAACATGGATAAAAAAACCCAAGACCAACAATTGTTTGAAACTAAACCGCAAGATTTTAGTTTCCAATAATAAATGCAACCATGGAAATGATCAAAAATAAAAAAAAGGAAGAATAAAAAGGAACTAGTCCCCTTCTAAAATTTCAGTGACACATTCTATACGTATCAACACAGACACATCCCATGGCACTTGTTCCCAATGAAGACAGCAATGGTGCGATAGGAAAGAGGCACATCAACATACAGTGTGCATCAACTGTGGCAGGAAGCACTTTCAATAACACCAAGCACCACACCAGAGAAAAATGGTCTGCTCTCAATATCTGCTTCTTCACTTGATGTATTTTGCCTACCCAAAGGCACAGCATCTCATTTGGAAGTAATTTACCTTCCTTCACAGTGCTGCTTTGGCCACCTCTTCAATGCTACGAGCACAAGAGTTACCCATCAGTGGATAACCTGATCCCACTTCAACTCCATGGTCCTTCTGAAGGGTGTCATTATTGCTAGCAACACAATGCAGAGGAGACCACGTATTATTAAGTTTGTTTCCAGAGAGAGAGGGGGCTCTTCTGCAGGGCTGGTTATGTGCAAACTGACAGTTAACCCAAAGACAGCAAAATCAGACTGTGTTCAGAACTAGGAGACAGACATTTGCTTCTAAGGTTACTAAAGAAGCTAGATAGGAAGCCTCATACCTGAGCACAGCCTGTATGTTAAGTAAGTTGTCTACACTTCTACAGTTTAAATGCAAATAGCAGTAACTGCTTTAAAGACACTACTAGCAACTCAACTGTCCATTGACAATTCATAGAATCATAGAATAGTTAGGGTTGGAAAGGACCTTAAGATCATGTAGTTCCAGCCACCTGCTATGGGCAGGGACACCATGCACTAGACCATGTCACCCAAGACTCCGTCCAACCTGGTCTTGAACACAGCCAGGGATGGAGCATTTATCACTGTCAATTTATCACTGACAGATGAACAACAATTCCTATAACAAGTTGTGTGAATTTTCCAAGAAGCATCTCTAAATCACTGTGAGAAACCACATATGGCCACAAAGTCTTGCCAATCCATTTTTAATAATAGATTAGATGTCCCTGGAACATTAATCTTTTGTTATGCTGTGACTTGTGCATGCTATGGGCAAAACCATCTACATGTTAACACAGCATTACTATCTTCAAGCAATAATTTGTGCTTGGCTCCAACTACCACAATGCTCATCATGTTACTTTTTCCAACACACCTGGAGGGTATGAGGTCCAGCAGGTAGGACAGAGGGCTACAGTGAATATGGATTCGAGTCTAACACTGTTAAGTAAAATTAAGGCTTACCCATCACTAAATGGATTGGATTGTTAGCTGAGCAGTTTAACATAACTGCATTTGAACTGAAATACAAGTGTGTATATATTCCTGTATGTGGAAAAGTGGACCTGACAGTTATCTACTACAAACACAATTCCTGAAAGTGTCCCATAATGCAAAAATATCCACTACCTCAGAGATCTAAGCCTTAGGTCATCCTGAACAGCAGCATGTAACAATTGCTATATTCCCTTGGACACATTTGGATTGCTAGAGAAGAAGTGGTAGGGGCTGTCTTCTGTATAATCCCCAGTCCAGCAGAAGCATTAGTTCAGCAAAACCAATGAAACATGGTATCATGGACTTGTTTCCTACAGCATGACTGTCCCAGATCCCCTCACTCCCCACATCGCAACACACTCAGATTCTCTTACATGCCCAAAACGCTGTAAAATATTTTCTGCTTCCTCCAGTTACCTGTCATGGGTTCAGCAGCAGCAGTCATTTTTCTCCTCCTTGGTAGCTGGTGTAGCGCTGTGTTTTGGATTTTGGGCCTGGGAACAGTGCTGATAACACCAGTGTTTCAGTTACTGCTTAGTGATGTTTTGGTCTGGCCAAGGACTTTCTGAGTTTCATGCTCTGCCAGGGAGGAGGGGAGCCGGGAGGAGGCAGAGACAGGACACCTGACCCAAACTGACCAAAGAGCTATTCCATGCCACAGCACGTCATGCCCAAGATGGAGGACGGAGAGGAGAGACCCAGAAGGGTGGAGGGTGCACTGTGTGGTCGGGCTTGGTTTTAGGTGGTGAGAAATTGTATTCTTTCCTTGTATTTGCCTTGTCATTATTATTATTGGTGGTAGCAGTAGTGATCTGTGTTATACTTCAGTTACTAAACTGTTCTTATCTCAACCTGTGGGAGTTGCATTCTTTTTGATTCTCCTTCCCATCCCTCCGGGAGTGGGGGGCAAGAAAGAGGGGGGAGTGATTGAGAGAGAGTCTGTGTGAGTTAGGCTTAAACCACGACATTACCTTAACTGTCCTTTATAATGGCTCCAACTTCATTAGTGTACCTTGCACAACCTTTCTGGCCCAGCAGGTGTGTAAGAAAGCATATTATGTGGATAACTTTAAAGGACCTGCCTACAGAGGGACCAGCATATGCCAGCCAGTGGTAAGAGGCAAATCACCTCTGGCTTTCACTTCCTACAGGAATGGGCAAGTACTTGGTGAGGACACATGAAAGTTATTTTCACAAGATGCCTGGCCTTGTCACCTCTGCAGCCTTTAGTCTCCTGTCAGTATATTCACTTCAACAGACCTGAATAATGCAAAACCCTCAGGAAATGTGTAAAATAATTTCCAGGACAGAAACAAAGGACTTAATGGTAGGAGCCAGGAATTTCCTTTAAGCTGCATTCACAAACTTATCAGGCTTCCTTCCAAAAGAAGTCATGCATTCTTCCTGCTACTCAAGTTCAGAAAGTAATTTCAGAACATGATTATTCCCATGAATAGCATTTTAATCTTGATTTGCTACCTTTACTTGCAGTTAGATCCTTCTCTTCTACATCTAACTTGATTATATTTGGAAGAAATTCTTTGCTGTAAGGGTGACGAGGCGCTGGCACAGGTTGCCCAGAGAAGTTGCGGCTGCCCCATCCCTGGCAGTGATCAAGGAGAAGTTGGACAGGGCTTTGAGCAACCTGGTCTAGTGGAAGGTGTCCCTGCCCATGGTAGGGGTGTTGGAATTGAATGAAATCCAAGGTCCCTTCTAACCCAAACCATTCTGTGATTTCAATCATTTCTCCTTGTTATTGGCACATAGGTGCAGGACAACATATATTAAACGAAAATTAATTTCATAGTAAAAGCTTCCTCTCTTTGTTTAAAGCAAAATTATACTAGATACTTTGCAAGTTTACCAACCATCTCTAACGCTTCTCTTCTATTTCCCAATCACCTACGAAATCTCCCCCTTTACGCATTGTTTATCCCGTGGCACCACAGCAAGACTGACTCAGGGCAACACTCAAATTCCAAGCACAGGGAATTCAGCAGACATGGCATTTACCTTTGCTAAGATAACAGACTATATTAACTGGCAGGATCCACCACTGGTTAAACCAAAACCTAATTTAATTTTCTATTTACCTCCAAAGTCTTTAATTAAGCTTTTCATTATTCTCTCCTTGAAAATTTGCTCAGAGATCCACTTACTTTAAAGCCTTCCACATCACTGAGGTTATGCTAAGACCTTGAAGGATTTACTCAGAGGACTACTTCCTTTCTTTTACAAAGTGGTCCTACACTTGCTGTTCCTCCTGAAGGAGGTTAGTCTTGCTGACTCCTTGCAGTGCCAACATAAAGACTGACAATAATGTCTTATTTTCACCTTGATTACAAGTACCTCTCATTTCTGCACATGCACTCTGAGTTGCCATTCTGTCTTCACTGTTCAACACCAGTGTCATGCCAAACACCCAGAACAAAGTTAACCATCTAAATGGTACGCATGTATCTCAATAGGCTAACTCCCAGTTTACTTTCACTACGGAATTTACCTATTCTCTTTCTATTTACATAGCAGAACATGCTGTTGTAAGGGATTAAAAAAGTTAATACTTTTGAAAAAAAAATCTGAATCACTGAAATCACATAAAGATATTCAAGAGAGATGAAACCTAATGAGGCAAAAGATCTAAGGATATATTAGTCCAAAATGAAATGGATGCAGCAAGATAAGGAAGGTTAGTCTAGGAGGTGGTGGGAAATCTGTGCGCTCCAGACAGGGGAAAAAAGCGCCCAAAGAATCTGAAAAACGATGCATCAGTTTTGTAAAAGCTCTAGACAGGATGTGGAGTTGTAATGTGGGGATCTTTTTGGGTTGTTTAGAGGCATTCTGGGTTTTCTTTAAAGTTATGAAAAATCCATGCTGAAATAATAGCACAGGTTCTTTGTTACCACATCTAAGCACTGTCAGCACTACAACCACCACAATGCATATTCAATTTATGAGGCTTCTGGCTAAAATCATTGTGTCACATGCACGAGTAGGAGCAGTTTAGCCACTGAAATACTAATGTTTTAATACATGTTACCACTGTAACTCATACCGGCCATTAAATCCCAACAGAGGATATGTCCTCAGCCAACAGCAATAACATTATCTTTTCCTGTGGTAGAAGAAATACTTCCAGGAAATATTTCCCAATCTTCAAAGACCTCGCCCCTATTCTCCTAACTGTGTTCTTTCAAAATTAGATTAATAAACTATAATTTCTATATACCTTTTCCCAGAGATGGAAAACTGCAGGAACTGGTATGAAATACACATCTCAGAGAAAAAAGAAAAACCATATTCCACGCACTTCACGTGATGCAATTTGACGAGTTTGTTTTTTCCTTTTTCCACAAACCAAACACTGGAGGAAAAGATCAGCCAGATTTTCTAAGGTAAATATAGCATTCATCCTTCAGTTTTATTGGTGCTCATTTTCTTATTGGTGCTCATTTTCTTATTGGTGCTCATTTTCTTATTGGTGCTCATTTTCTTATTGGTGCTTCAAGGAAAAGGTTAAATAAAACATAGAAAGGGTATAAAGAATTTAAATACATGCGCTGCACATGTGTACACTTATGTATAAAAATATAACACACAATGGCATATTTTATATGCCACTTTTATGACAATAAAATCAGCGTCCTCTCTTCTCATCTCCCACAAGATACAGATAACCCCAAGACTAAAACTGTTACTACTGAAAATAGGTATTTCATGCAAACTGGTCATTTTAAATTCATGTCTAGCACTTAGGGAAGCCCACTTGGCACCTGCAAGAGTTAACACCCAGCATGCCACCCACATGAAGTTCTGAGTATTTAGGGGAAAAAAAAAAAAAAGTTATCTTGAGAGCACCGTGTTGCATGAAGAACACACCTTGCCACAAAAGAGTAGACACTCCATTACTTGGGTGGGAACATGAGGATGACCTGACATAAGTCAGAATAAGGAGATTAGAAATAGGAGAGTATCTTCTGGGAAGTTCAAATACCAGAACATGGCAATATTTTCACTCTGTCAATTTGTTCACTTCTGAAAAAACAATTATATGGAAATTATGCAGAATATATAACATACACTTACAATTGCAAACAATGCATGAGCATCATATTCAATCACTGCTCCTTTTATAAATGGCAAAGGGCTGAATAAACACCACAAAGCCTACTCCGGCAGAAAAAAGGTGAGCATAGTGTTAGCCTAAGGAATATGTCTGAGCGCTCAACATGCAAAATAGCAAGCATGTCTGCTGTGGTAATGCTGAGGGCTTTCACTGTTTGGAAATGAGCTGTTGAACTGAGGACACTTTGTACCTTTGTTAACATGACAGTCTCCTAAATCTTATTGCTGTTACAAAAATAATTACAACACATAGACCTGTCTGCCCCAGGAGGAAAAGGCATTTCAGAGAATGAGATGATTTTAGCACGTAAGTCACAGAGCACTCAGAACTGTATCTTCCCAGGATGTTAATCACAGCACTGGATGGTACCAGGCACTACCTTTCTAAAATTGAAGTTTGCCCAAATTTAACAAAGAATAACTACTGCAGGAAATAAAGCTACTGCTTCATATGTTGGCTAGTCAAATATATGACAAATTCACCACCTTTTACATGGAAATTTCAAAAGCTCAGTTCAAATACAATACTTCCAAGCCAATTCTAACTCTGCAGCATTAAAACACACTGATATGATCATTTGGTATATTAAGACATGAGACTGTTCCAAATGATCTGGCAATGAGAATTTCTTCCCATTTCCAACTCATAAATCCTATCTTATGAAAGCATGTGTTTATCTATCAACAAAACAGCAACATTATAAGCAACATATTTGGCCCTACAGAGAAACACAGTGATAAATTTTAAGCAAGTATTCAGACACAGCTATTAAAACTTTGTCTCACTAGACCAAGAGTTCACACCCCTAAAATTAGCAAGCTACACTGCATGTAACCAGAGAGAAAACTTTTTCTTAAAAATAGAAATTAAGACTCTATTGCTATGTGTAAGGGATATTAATAAAACGAAGTTAACTCTATGTTACATTTTAAAATCATCTTACTCGGCAGGCTACAAATTAATAGTAGTCCTTTATTTTCCTAAATTCAGACATGAACGTAAAACAAACAAAAAAGAAACAAATCCCAAAACCTAGCCCAAACCCAAAACAGTACAAGGGTTCTAGTTTACACATAAAATGACTTTCTCCACTTTTAAAAACGCAAATTCTCACCCTTAAGATTTCAGTTTCCATATTAATAACTCCAGTACAAGTTAATTCAGTCAGCATCTGTAATAAGGGTATGCAGCTAACAACCTTTATTTTCTCACAGCTAGAAAAAGACCGAAGGAGGAAAAATCCTCTGTGTCTGCAGGAACAGGAACCAGTGCTGCAATTCCCTACATACTGTCAATCACAAGCAAGCAGGTACATATATTAAACTACGCAGTTATATTTGAGGAGTGATGAGCATCAGGCCCAGATTTCCTTAACTAGCACTGTAGATAAAGGGTAAAAATTTTCTCTTTCCCCCAGTTCCCTCCTTTCCCCAGTTCTTGTCAGAATGTCTATGCAAGAATAGCAAAAGCAATTACATACTGAAGATTACAGGAAACATTCTGAAAAGACAACACTGCAGTTTTGGGAAATCACTGACAGATCAAGCTGAAGAAGCGCTTATAAAGGTAACTAATATATTCTGATTCTCAGGATTGGAACAGAGGAAATTAGAAGATCAACTGAGAGTTTCAAAGGAATTAGGGCACAGTATTATCTGTCTCTGGATAGGCAGGATTTATGCAAATTAAGTTATGCATTTTTTCAGACAACCTCTAGTATGGACCTCTGTTGAAGCCACCGAGTACAAATCCTACACATCCTTTAACACAACAGCAGTACTCCAAGACAGTCATTCAGCCTCAAACTTCAGCCTTCCTTGCCCTTCCACCCCTGACACTATGCTACACACATTCCTTTTTCAGCTACACTACAAAATTGACATGACAGCAATAATACTTGTCAGTGTCTGGGCACAAAGTAGTCTCATATAAACAACATGTAAGTGTCACTGAAAATTTATCACCCAGCATTTCTTGTCAAGACATGCAGACTTGCTGCGCACACTCTAAACACTATACAACTTTACATCGCAGTCCTAGAAAACCAGATTCCTGCTCCTTAGGGAGCATTCATTTCAATTGGCAAAACCTGCTGAAAAGGTTAAGGTAGACTGAGGTCTGACAGACACATGAGGAATAATAAACTGTCTAATATGATCTATCAGTATATCTTTTGCTGTAAGTTAGGCAAGGCCAAGGTGAACTCCTTAAACTAATAGAAAAATGTACTGAAAAACAAGCCAGCTCATTTCAAGCACAAAGTACATATATAAAGAAAAAAGTTCAATCACACCTTCCAATCCCACATTCTAAAACTTCCTACATAAATTCCTGCCTTAGGCTTTTTAAAAATCAAGTTCTGAATTTCTGACCCTTGTGATACATGCTTACCTTGCTGAAAAGGTGATTTCTTTCCCCACCACCAGCATCTATAACAAGACAATACAAATACTTCACCCTGTGGCTGTGTGTGCCCAGTTTCCACCACTAGAAGCTTGCCTCTCTGACTACTTTCCGACATGCTAAAAGTTCATAAGTGCCTGTGTTCATTAATGACATTATTACAAATAGCATCTGTACAAGGCCTAATCCTGTACCACCAAATTGCCCACCATGCTGCTGATTTACCCAAGAGCAGGACACAGCTGACGGGATATGGACTCATTTGCTTGCAGCCTCAAGTCTCATACAAGATGACAACATACGTAAGTCAGTTCCAGTCTAATTCCAATTCAATGCACCATTAACAAAGTGCACAACATTGTTAAACTTAACGTTACCAGAAGCACTGCTGCAAGTAATAAGTAATAAGAAAAGTCCTACAGATTTACAGAAGCAATCTTTTAGTCTCTTGCAGTAATGATAAGGTAAACTTCAGATTATTCTCCTTTCCAAATCACACATTAGCATCTTCTCACCCTTCTTCCTTTATAAAAAAGGCAACCTTTCACAATTTAATTCTGGCTTACCTACCCAAAGAATGCTTTTCTGTACAGTACTCACAGCAGGAGCACTCTATAATAATTATAATAGAGCTAAAACAGAGAGAAGAGGGAAAAGGAAAGGTAACATCCTGTACTGCCAAATTTCTGAGCAACCAGAGACCAACGGTTTCTATGCATAATGGCAAAGCTGGCAAAATACAGAGATCTAAAAAAAGGAAGTTTTCCTAAAACAGTAGTTCTGCATAAGTGAAATGAAGATCAGTAATATTAAGAATGCACTGTGCAAGAGGGACAGCCAGAAAAGCCTCTTGCTTTTCTGCCTTTGAAAAAGAACTGTAATTTCTTCAAGAGTGAAGTTGATTTGGCACAGATGTCTAGATATTCAATGCATACATCATGTTCTATAATGCATGAAAAATGGTGAAACTTGCATCTCTTATGCAGCGCTTGTAATATCCACTGCCATGCAGCTATTTATACTGGGTTTAGTCTCATCCAGCTCCAGATGCCCCCCATATGTGATTTAGTTTAAACTTCTGAGCTTCTACCAAATCAACAGAGATCAGATTGATTCCTGCAAGAGCTGTGCCCCTCTCGGCCACAGAAGGTGCCCTACACAACTACCTTAAAAGCCGTGTCCAATTTCAAACGCTTACATGACATACACATTTTTTGGAGGGGAAGAAACACCTATGGCAGGTAGCCTCAAAATCTGCCTGCTATGGAAAACAGGAACTTGCATCCACTGGATATTTCTGGACCACCAGAATCCCCCATCACCTCCCAAAAGTCAGGCTAAGTATCCACTCAGATGGTTAAGGATTCTGAAATACATATCCTTCATGGTATTTATCCCCACCCCTGTCAGACGCTCTTCAGAGAGGTTAAATGACTCTTGTCATCACACAGCGGCTGAAAGCTGCCACAGTAGCCTGAAGGCCTGCCACCAGAGCCTCAGGCAAACAGTCATCACTGCTTCAGACTGCATTTGGAAACATCGATTCTCTTCAAGCAAATCACTGAACTTCAACCTTCCCAGACACTAACTGCCACAGCACATAATGGTGCAGAGCACAGAAATACTAATCTAGTTGACTCTCTCAAGTCCAAACAAGAATAGCTGAAACAAGGGCTTGGCCATTGGATTCAAAACACCACAAGTGGGTGGATTTTCATTGCAAAAGTACTTCTTAAAAATTAAAAAGTAGTTTGCATATATGCTACAGTGCAATGTACATACTCACTAGTAAATAAGAAAGTATGCATGAGAAGTGACAACATAGGTCAAAACATTTTGAGAAAGAACAATTTGTAAGCTACTGCTCTCAAAGCCCAGCTTCCCAAACCTAAAAGAATATAATAACTTCTGACACCAACAAACTGCAAACAAGCTTGACACCAAGTTTTATGAATGTCACTAGAGATTCCACTTGATAACTTTCAGATCAAGCTTTGTCAATTCATGTCTCATTCATCCTCCTGAATTCACCTGCAATCCAACCCTTTCAGTTCCTCCATGAAACGAGAGAAAAAGAGTTGCTTGGAATCAAAAAACCCAAAGAAAAAAACAAACCCCAAACTACATAGGAAATAATGCATCTTTCTTCTACATTAATTTTGTATGGCAAGACCAAATGATGCCCCTCAGGTAGAAATACATAGGAAGCCAGTTTCATAAATATCAGAAATAAAAGATTTGCTCAATGGGATCTCTCTGTGCGCTAGAGGGAGAATTCCATAGGAGTTAACACTGGAAAGGCACAATGGAATGACCTGATAATGGCACATCTCTTTTACCAGTAGCAGTAAGCATCTAGCTAAGACAAATTACTTGCAACAACATCCATACAGTTTATGGGAGTAAAACATGCAAGGGCCAACGAGGACAGGCTTGGAATTTATTCATATACCTACTGGCAAACAAAAGAGAAGCTCTCACTGATTGTCAAAGATCTCATTCTCTACACTCTTCTTAAATATTCCTTGGTGCTTAATAAATGCTTTCACTCTCTCCCATTCCCCCAGGCTTTCCATGCCCCTGTTATGAAAGGCTGCAAAATACAAGCCTGTTGCACAGAACAGAAGGAGCATAATTCTTATACAGATCACAACCCCTTATCAAGACCTGCCTGTGATGATGCTGTATATCAGAAGTGCCCGAGTATCACCCATTGCATGTATTCATGTATGAACAAAAGGTTCCACTGTAGAGACCATCACAAAAAGCTGACAGGGTATCAACTTAACAGTATAGCAAACTCACTGACAGCCTTCTAGATCCATTTTAGCGTAACAGCAACCTGGCAGCTACTGAATCAGTCTGCTGCTATTTACTACGTGGCTTTAAAAGAGACTCCTAAGAATATATCTTTAACTCTTATCTTAGGAGCAGGCTGTCATCCTTCTTTTGTTCATCAACATGAAATTGTGTCATCTGCTCCAAAAAAGGACAGGCTATAGGTGACAAGATGTAGCCAGATTTCTTCCTTAACATATGGGAGGAGGAGGTAACAAAGAAAGATAACCACTTTTTCTGGACATGACAGAAAACAGTGAAGAAAGAAACTGGAAACCTGATGAAGTAAACAGATACTTTGCTGATCTAGCAACAAATATCAAGGAAAACTATGACACAGAACTGTGTTGTTCCTACCAAAACCTCTAATAAAACAGATTCCTAACATGGTAAGAACCACATGCTCCCAATATTCTGCACATGCATCAGCAACTGTAACAATAGCAAGTATTGAAGCATTTTATTTTCAAGTCGTCTGTGTGGAGTCAAGAAGTGAAACAAGAGAATTACATCTGGCCTTTGGAACAATTTTTTTGCTTGATTCTAGCCAAGCCGACACTTTTCATTCTTGCTTTAACACACTGCAGATTCTTCTTAGTTGCTTTGGTACAAACAAACAAGCAAGCCAGATACATAATTCAAGAAGTGCAGTCAAGTTTATTTTACAAGACCAAAGAGAATCCAAAGGTATGTGATAGAGGATGTGTCCTCTTTGTAACCAAACGTATCAGAACATTACTGGTAAACAGTAGAATTGAGATAAATATGAGAGAAAGGGTTATAGAAACTGACATTTAGAAAGCTTTCCTGCAACAAAACACCGTAATAAAAACACTTATCACAGCAATAGTGTACATTTCTTGCTTAGTATTTTTACTGTAGTTAGACACACTAACAATGCTTTTTTACCTTTTCTTCCTCTGCTTTTTTATTTGTGCCCTGCCCCCCGCACCAAGAAGCACACTCTTGTCCTTTCCTGGGTACTATCATTTCCAGGTTTGAACTCGTGTTTCTTCTAGACTTACACAAGATAATGATAATTTATTTTTTCATATTAATAAAACAATCATAACATATTGACACTAGCATGACACTATTGACAGTGATAATTCAGTGTCCACATACAGCACAAACATCAAAGTGTGGATTTGAAGGCTCCAGACCAGTACATTCATTTCCTGCAGACGGAATTCTGTGTCTCTCTCACAGCATCTACAACGTTTAGACAATTCTCTGCTGGGCAGAGCATGGGAAGCCGCACCGAGGCTCCCCTCTCCCTGCTGTCCTCACCATTCCTTGCTATTGCCCAGCCCATGCCCAAAAGCCTTTGATTGGTGCTCAGTCACACCCCTACAGTGCCCTGCTCCTCAGCCCTGGGACAGGGAGTGAGGAAGCGTGGCACTGGGAGAGGTGCAGAACCTGCAAGCACAGTATGACCACACTGTGGGTGAAGGAGCTTCATGCTAGCTAGGGTGCTGCTAAGGCACTTGATACAAGATAGCACTGAGCAGTTTTGAGTAAGTAAACAGTCAAACTCTTCCTTGGCCCTTCTTAAATAAGAAATGTTTCTCACAACTGATCTCAGCAACTCACACACAACAAGATCTCTTCAATTTTCTCTAAGACTAAATGTCTCTTTGAGACTAGTACTGGGTTTGATCCTACTTGGTTCCAATGCTTCCATCTTTCCCTTGCAGTTATCTGCAGGAAGTGAGGGTGAAGCACTGAATCTTTGGAATTCCTCAGCACACTTACAGTACAATATGCCACTAAGCTGTTGGCATGGTTTAAGCCATAAATCACACAGTTTGCTCACTCACTCCCCCCTCCTTCTTTCCCCCCACTCCCAGAGGGATGGGAAGGAGAATCGAAAGAATGCAACTCCCACAGGTTGAGATAAGAACAGTTTAGTAACTAAAGTATAACACAAATCACTACTGCTATCACCAATAATAATAATGACAAGGCAAATACAAGAGAAGAGAATACAATCACTCACCACCGATACCCAGCGCAACCGAGCAGTGAACCCAACCCTTCTGGGTCTCTGCTCCTCGTTTTTACATCCTGGGCATGACGTGCTGTGGTATGGAATACCTCTTTGATCAGTTTGAGTCAGGTGTCCTGTCTCTGCTTCCTCCCAGCTTCCCCTCCTCCCTGGCAGAGCATGAGACTCAGAAAGTCCTTGGACAGACCAAAACATTACTAAGCAGTAACCGAAAACATCATTGTTATCAGCGCTGTTCCCAGGCCAAAAGTCAAAAACACAGCAGTGCACCAGCTACCAAGAAGGAGAAAAATGACTGCTACTGCTGAACCCATGACAGCTGTACTGCCCTGAATTAGAGAAATGTTAAGGATTCAGTTCTAATTGGCCTGTCAGTTTGATCTTTGGGCGTCATTCACCTGTACAGACATGCTGGTATAAATCAGAACGTTTTCTGCATAGTTATATCATATTATGTTTGAACAATGAGCACTAGCTTAATTTTAATTTCTGTATTAGATGTACTGGAATAACTTGGAATTAAAAGGAGTGAATGCTGTAAAACCAGAGAAACTTGCTACATTAACTTATCCTAATAAGGCTTCTCTTCCTGTCCCAGTATTTATTGTAGTGTTGCACCGAAAGCCCACTTAGAAATCCACTAATAATGTACAGACCCCAAAAGCACTGACTTCTCATGTTTCTTGTAAGCCATGTTACTTGCTGTTTTGGTGGTGGTAGGCAGCATCAAGTTTTTCTTAAGAATGGAGGACTTACACTTCCACCAGCACTGTGAAACACTTTGTCTCATTTTATAAATCAAATCAACACCTCCTGTGGATATAAAATGACTCCAGAACATTGCAGTCTTCCCTATTTTTAAACACCAACTTCCACCTTAATGCTTCATCTTCAACTGAAAAGCCTTGTTTTAAACACAGGATTAGCAAGTCAACAGAAAAAATACCTCATTTAGTGCTCAAGAAGCCAACAGTGTAGTATCTTGTAAATGTGAGTAAGCTTTCTGAAAGCCATAGTACTATTAACCTTATCTATGTCATATGATTGTTGCTAATCAGAGTGTTTTGCTGTTGCAATCCTTATACACACACACACACACACACACACAGAGGTTGCTCTTTTCATCACAACTTTTGCCAGAAAGCTACACAGGTTTCCATACATCCACTGCAAGAACATGTATTTACAAAAACAAAGATTAAAGCCTCTCTACACCATTCTGGTTGAAGCTAAATGAGACTGTAATATAAACTGGAAGCAGCATCTCCCACTCTATAAAGTGCACTTTATATACAACTTTCCATAAGGCTGTTCTAATGCATCTCAGATTGGTTCCACAGGCCACTGATATCAATCAAAAGTTCCCAATGGATTCAGCACTACATGATCACAATTTCATTTTAATTCAATAGCACAGTGTTAATTCTCTAAATGCCCAGGTAACTTCTTCATCCAGAGCTACTGAAACAAAAATTTACAAAGGAAGGTAACTGTTCCTAAACTGTACACAAGCAGGTAAACCAAGGCAAAGATGCCGACTGCAGTTAAGGTTAACCAAGAAGTATATAGTATTGATGCCAAATATTTTATATCAATGGTCCATTAAAGTACACCATAGTCTCAGTGTCCAAGACAAGAAAATATTAATAGCAGTGGCTTCTGTAACTTCTGCCCTTTGAAATTTTACCTAGCTGCAACACTGAAACAGAACAATAAAAAAGTGGGCCGGCTCTCAATATTATTAAGCTTTTCTGGAATACTCTGGAAAACAAAAAGCATCATTACAGATCTATACAACACCAGCATCACAGCTCACAAACTGTAGATATTCTATCTCAGCCAGTAGTGACATCCCTCCACTCTCATCCTTGCTCTGAAATTAAAGCTTAGACTATATACGGTGCTATTAAAGACTGCCTTAGAGGAGTTCTCACTTGCTGAGTGTCTGAAAAAGGTAAGATACACAGTTACAAGTCAGCTCAGCTGCATACTGGGTCCCATATGTCAACGCCTTAGAACAAGGGGTTTATTTTTGGCTTTGCATATTAATCTTCTGCTCTACCCTTAGTCCAAAAGAGCAAAGAACTTTCAATAGTAAAGATACCTACAACCCTTGCCAGCAACACTGCAAATGCTCTTTAGCAAAGTTTCATCTATCTGGCTACATAAATGAATAGCAAGATTTACATTTTATTGCCCAATGCTACATCAAAACTCATCTCACACACAGGTCTTTCCCAAAACCAAACTCAGTGTGGGGCTGAAGATGAAAGCTGTACACTTGCTAATGGTGCCAAAACCTAAAGCTGGATAATAGGCAATGGCTCTCTTTTTAGCCTGGACAATGTTAGATGTCAAATCGATCCAAGACCTTAAAGACTCAGCCTTTATGCAAATACTGTGCCAGGTGGTGTCTAGTTAAAGCCTTACCTATAGAGATGATGACAATAAGCAAGCTAGAGATCTAGAGCTGTTGGCATCCCCCTATATCACCACTGGCAACCTGACAGAAGGACAATTACACGCCCTTCAAAAAGAAAGCAAACCAGAAGGTTGGTGATTTTCCCCCAGTGACCTTTTTTTTTAAATACACCTAACATTTAAGAGGTGATCTAGATCCCCAGTCCCACAAGCAATACCATCCACTTCAAAAAGGATGAATCAAAAGCACAGCAAAGCAAAGCAGACACTGTACAATCTTCAGAGACATGAATTTTCCAGGTAGACACCAAAAACTGGGAAAGGTCTTGGTTATAAAACTTCCAAACCTAAAAATCAGCTTAAACCTTGAAAGGAACATGCATGCCCACTTTCACCCCCATAGATGGGTGAAAATACAACCTTTATGGTTTGTAACTCTACCAAAGTGGTCCACCTTGCAGGATCAGGGAGCACAGCAGTTCTACAGTAAGCTGTACAGCAGCAATTTCCCTCTTTATTTCATTTGACAATGAGAAATTACACCCAAAATTGACCTCTAGCTTTTAGATGTATTTAATCCCCAAACTCGAAATATACCAAAAAGAGATACTAACTTTTTAAGCCTCCTAACATTTCTTTCTAGCACTAGCAAAAAAATAAGGAGCTAGTTTTCCGAACATTTCTACAATGACAAAACAATCAAAACATGATTACTGTTTAAAATTAACAAACCAGGCTTTTCTACAGTTCTCACCAGCTGATCTGTCTTTTTGGGTTCAAACTGCAATTATGGCTTCCCTCTCTTATTCCCAAATACTCCTGCACTATGCAGCCTACTCTTTGACAGGTTTCACATATTTCTAGATACACCATGGATTTAAAACCAATGCTTGGAGGTCTTAACAGTATTCTGTCTCATCAAATTATCATCATCTTCTGTCAAAACATGAGGGAACAGTGTGAAAAGTGTAAGTTCTCCGAGCACAAAATATCTGGAGGTTTGGTTATAAGTCACAAAAGCCCAGAACAAGCATTTCTTCTCCAGTGCATTTGAAGGAGCACTGGGAGATTAAACCTCCATTTCTCCAAAACCTGTAGGTGGGGTGGCTTTTTGTTTTGGGTAGAGGGTTTTTTGTTGTTGTTGTTGAGTTTGGGGGTTATTTTGTTTGAGCTTTTTTTGGGGGGTGTCTTTTGTTTTATGGGGTTTTGGGGGGTGTGTTTGTTTGTTTTACATTTTTAATCCTTCTATGTTGCTTCCTCTAAACATACTAAAGATTCTCAGAAATAAAGGGAATTCAAGGACAGGTGATGAAAGTGATTAGAGGCTTAGAAAGACAGCCACATGAGGAGAGATTATTAAAAAGACTGCCTCATTTCTAGACAAGATGAATGGGAGGGATCATAAAAGAGACATGGAAAATGAGAAAAGACATGTCACACAATGTTTTTTCACCAGTGGAAAGTAAGTGGATTTTATATGCATTTTCAATGTAAGCCTTTTTGTGTGTGTGATCACATAATAATCAGGTCATCTACAAAACACTGACTCTATTGCTAGTCTTACTAAGGCTGAAAGCCCAGAAAGACTGGTATCATGATTCTCTATTTGTTAATAAATAAACCATCTCTGTTCCAGGTAAGATAATTTGGGTTTTTTTTTTTTTGTTTTAAATAAAGGAAGAATTCTTACCATATCAAATGCAAGTCTACCACTAATAAAGAGGAAAGTTCTGAATAGGCTCCAATGTGCAAGAAATTACATAATTAGCAATTGCTGTACTTCTCCCTAAAGCATCTGGTACTTGTTAAAAGCAGGAGTTATCTCTGCATAGACATCTGATGAGATGCAGTAAAGGAACTCATTTAGTTGAGTTTAGCTTTAGTTGAAAAGATAAGTCATACATATAGATTTATAATCCTGATGAAATGTGAAGGATTCTTGTTCTGCAAGAGGTAAGTGATCAAGAGTGAAGAGTGATGCCCTCATCAGTACCAAAACCAATTGAGTATACAGGTTCCCGAGGTCTAAATAAGACAATCTGGGGAGCATTCAGAGATGACAGCTTTAATAGAACCTTGAGAGGCTGACATAAAGCTC
The DNA here is from genome assembly GCA_028858755.1 of Ara ararauna. Classification (NCBI taxonomy): domain Eukaryota; kingdom Metazoa; phylum Chordata; class Aves; order Psittaciformes; family Psittacidae; genus Ara; species Ara ararauna. Next base: position 118,029,554 of record CM054376.1, on the reverse strand, counting down.
TAGAAGCAAAATTCAGCACAATGAGGCATAAGATAGCATAGCCAAGCTAGTCAGAGCATCAGGAGTGTTACTATCAGAATTGCATAGACCTCTGCGCGAATTCACTGTCCAATGAGCACAGTGTAGCCAGAATCTGAGCACCTGCAGTCTCCTGCAGTACTCACTGCAAAACCAAGTTCCTTTAAGAAAGCACCACAATCCTCTAGCTGTCCTGCAAGCTACATTCCAGCAAGAACAGCACCTCATGCATGACAGGTAAAAAATGCAATCCTGGTTCTCATACTTCATGGCTTAGGTCCTGATTTTGAAAGATTTGGGTTAGTTTTCAACTAGTAGTAGATGTGAAGCACAGTGAAGCTGGCATTAGCCCAGAAGAGCTGAAACATTTTGCACAGCTGTCTGCCCACCTTGAACCACCTGTACCACCAGTGAGCTGCAGGAATTCAGATTATAGTGACCAGGTATTACTGACAAAGAGAAGCAGGGAGGATTTACCAAAACCAAGGTAACCACGTAACTGTAAATCTACACCCACCACATAATACCAGAACTGTAAGGCACTGATATTATTACACTACAGGCAACAGTAGTTTTATTCTCCACTCTGCGCTGCTCTGCACAGCATAGTTTGGCTCTCTTGTGACTTGTCTAAGGCAGAGAGGAGGAATCCAGCCTCTCCCTCAAAATACTTGGCCTCTTTAGGCAGCACTGACACCCCACCCTCACCCCCTCCCCCGGTTAAGAATGACTCAGCTGTTCTTCCTTAAAGTATTCTATCTTTTTCAGGCACTGGGAACTTTGCACAAAATGTGACATACAGGTCATTGGATAGTTGGTAGCAGAGCCCAGGGTATCTTTTATTTGATGTAGCATCAAAGACAAAGGTATTAAACAGACCTGTTGACACACAATGAAAGAACTTCTTAGCTGCAACAGGAATTTCAAAATCCTTTTCCCCCTCTGATTCCACTATTTTCAAACTCCAGTGGCTATATTCACAGTCAGCACTTCTGCAAACTGATTTTGATGATGCCTTCCTACAGCATAAACAGCTGCAATTTCGGAACTGTCTTCCTGCCAGTCCATAGAGAAGGCTTCACTTTCTCATAAGAAAAATCTTTAGATGAGAAAATGTCTTTGAAAGACACAGGCAGTAACCTATAGGGCTGGAGAAGATCTTTAAAACCTGCCCACCTAAAAACTGGACCCAGTAGCCTATGTTATACAGACCATGGGATGCAACAACTACTTTGACACCTCTCTTTTCCCTAGACCTCACTAAATGGCTCTCACTCTACTTACTACACACTGTCCCTATCCTGCTGACGCAACCAGCTCCAAGACCTTCACACAAGCAAGCATCCCTACTTACTTCGTTCTCTGAGCATCCTCCAACAAGCTCTGTATTGCTGGTTTTATGCTCTGTGTTGCTTTTCTCCCTGAATATTTGAGAATGGCAGCTTTAATTCCAGCTGCTCTAAGGCTTTTTATTCAGTCTCTAAAACTAAAAACAGCATTCTGGTTTCTTGTTTCTTTCCTTCATTATATCACCAGTTGTTGCTGCTCTGGTGCATGACCATTTCCATTCCCCTAGTCAAAGTGGTAAGAGGAATGTTGAAGTTATCCAACCAATTTACCCAGGAAAAAACCCTACTTGTCTGGAATAAGCACAAATGGATTTAATGCAAGCTCTTGGCATCATCTGGAACCTGCTGCTACCAGATCTAGCAATTATTTTGCTCTGATATCAGTCTCTCACTCTGTGATATCTGGCACAACTTGTAAAGCCCAAATCCTGGAGCAATGTAATTGCATACAACTCTACAAACTTGTTACAGCCTTAATGCAGTTCTCATGGTAGCAGAAAGGGAAGGAGCAGCTAAACTTGGTTAAAAGAAACCCCAAATCAGACAGAAACTCAATGTTTTCATGAAATTGTCTTAAGCATGAGATTTCTTTTAGTTTTCAATACACAAGTACAATATGCAACACTGAAATTAGCCATGATACTTCATGCTTTTAAGCAGATCAGCTAGACTATAGAGCACAGACTTCAAGTTTAACTCTGCAGTATACTAGAAGGCACCCTTGAAGGTTTGCAACTTTCTTCCATGACTACAGTAAGTTAGGTAGCATATTATTCTTACAACTAGAACAATGAAGAAAACCTAATTAATTCAGCTTTCAAAGAGAAAAACAAAGGAAAGACATATAAATTTTAACTGGGTTATGACTAGCATGTGCACCCAGCTTACGTTATGAAGAGCATTGCAGACTCCAGTAGTAAAGCTACACTGTATACTGCCTATTTTTAAACCATTTCATTATGCAGCAACAATCTGAAGCACACCATCTCCTTTCTAGCACTGTCAATCAATGGGCTGTAGGGATAGAAAGTATTGCCAATGTGCGGGAGGGGGGATAAAAGAAGCGCCAAAATCCACCCAAAATGCACACACCCCCAAACCCCCCCCCCCCCCAAATCAGTCTTTCTTCATAATCAGCTAATCCTACACTTCAAACTGTAGGGCTCATTTATTGACCAATGCAGGATCTCAGCACAGAACACAGAGTTTCTGCCAGTATCACACAAGAGCAACCTCCTTTTCTACGCATCTTCCTGTAGTGCATGGGAAGAAAACCCCATTTGTTTTACACCTGTTTGAGCTGAGAGTTTAGGTAAGAATTTGAAATCTGTGCATTAATAAGACAGCTACCTTCACTGGCAGGATATTCACCACAAAGGCTACTCGACATATGAAAGGATTGCCAGCATTGCCTATATGTTTATCTTATGCTGTATGAGCAAAATATCAAAATAGTAAGATAAAGATGAACTTTCCAGCAGACCATAAGAAAAAAATATCCCATAAAGCCCTAAGTCACGGGCATACTGTATATTCTTACTTCATCCCTAGCACACACAGATACACCTTTTCTGTTCATACCCACCCTTGCCACAACCCTCTTGCAAGTAACTTCAGGAAGGGAACTGCAATCATTCTCTGCTGCTAGATACAATCACCTGATCCACAGTTTATTAAACAGACCTTGAGAAACTAGACCAAAACCAAGTATTCACCACTGTAATCTAGACAGCGTCACTTCATTAAATCATCAGCACTGTTGACTTTGGTGAGTAAGTTCTGTATTACTCTCACCTCCAACTAGTTTCTGTCGTGGCTGTATCTCGAATACCGGTTTATCCGATGTCAACAACCCGTTTCGTTTCATTTCATTTCCCTGCACCAAAGAGTACTCCAAAGTAGGAATATGAGAGAAGCACTGATAAAAAAACTTCCTTTTAGACAGACCGACAACCTAGTAAACACGGAGACCTCTTGGGGAACACGCTGCAGGTCGGCGGCTGCCTCTCAGCACCCAGACCCACCGAGCAGCCTCGCCTCCTGTACGCGAGCTGTCCCCGGCAGCCCTTCCCGTGCCCGCACACCACTCACCCGCGTCTTGCGGCGCCGGTGCCTCTCCGGGTCCGAGTACGTCCTGTCCACGGCCAGGGCCGTGTCGCTGCCCGGCATGCTGCCCAGCTGCCGCTGCCTCCTTCTCCTCAGCGGCGCCCGCTAAAACCCTGAGCGCAGGTAGGAGCCCCGCCAATGGCCGCCCAAACGGGACTGAGGGGGGTCGCGGCCTCCGCCGCGGTGCGGGAGGGACCGGCACGCCCGGAGGGAGGGGAGAGGCGGGCCCGCCTCTCCCCTCCCTCCGGGCGTGCCGGTCCCTCCCGCACCGCGGCGGCGGCCGCTCCGCTTCTCCTCAGCCGGCACACCCGGATTACCCCCTGAGCGCTCCGGCTCCCGCCGCAAGGGGCGAGGCTGGCGGCGGCCGCGCGTTGTGGCGCCTATCGGTCGGGTCGTGAGGGAGTTGGGGCTGTGGTATTCCCCCCCCCCTCCTTCGAAACAGGGAGAGGGTATCTGAGGGGAGAAGGAGGTAGGAGCAAGCTTCAGCCAGAGGGAATGGGCCATAAACAGCGCTTGTTTTAAATCTAGTTTTAATTTGGTCCGAGGGCTGGAGCACCTCTCCTATGGAAACGGGCTCAGAGCTGGGGTTGCTCAGCCTAGAGAAGAGAAGGCTCCGTGGAGACCTTAGAGCAGCCTTTCCAGTACCTGAAGGGAGCCTACAAGAAATGTGGAGAGGGACATTTTAAAAGGGCAAGCAGTGACAGGACAAGTGGGAGTAGCTTTAAACTGAATGGGAGTAGATTAAGATTAGGTATTAGGAAGAAGTTCTTGACCAAGAGGGTGGTGAGGCACTGGCACAGGTTGCCCAGAGAAGCTGTAGCTGCCCCATCCCTGGCAGTGTTCAAGGCCAGGTTAGACAGTGCTTTGAGCAACCTCCTCTAGTGCAAGGTGTCCCTGCCCATGACAGGGGGGTTGGAACCAGACGATCTTTAAGGTCCCTTCCAACCCAAACCATTCTGTGATTCCCCGAATTTTGAACACCAATGCTTCTGGGGGCTGGTGGGAAGGAACAGGAGCTGAGGCAAAGATGATCTCCCACAGGTATAGCTGGACAGAAGGGTGACAGCCCCATTCCTCATGCTGACAGTCACTGGTTGGTTCAGGCTTTTTGCTAAATCTTCAGCTCTTGGAGGGGTTTGCCATCAAGCAGCCATCTCGACTTCCATTAAAAGAAACCTAGACCCCAAGGCTACAGCAAAACGTGACAAACCACAGCAAATCCTAAAGGCTCAGAAGTCCAAAAGGCAAAGAAAGACAGAAACCAGAAGTATTAAGTATGTTGTTGTTTTGCGGCAGACTCACTTGAAAGGTTTTGACTGTTTGCAGCAGCATAAAGCACTCTGGACGCAGCTGAGTGCTGCTGCTGGAAAGCCCTTGATACTTACAAGTTTCAACAACAAGCATGTACAAAAATTCTGTCAAACCAACCAAATAATCAGGGTCTACATTTTACAACGTGGTCAGTGGACCACAACAACCAATTCAGTCCCCACTTCTGTACATTACACATAGGAAGTAGATCCTGCAGTGGCAGCTTCACATCACATGTATGAACACCCAAGGAAAACTTGTTTTCTGGGGCTTGCGTATATCAATGCACTGAAATTCCTAAGAGTTGAGTGGAGTTCCTAACTGGTTTTTGCACTTATCTTGAGAATACCTATGCTGAGGAACATATTAAATCAGTACCACTTACATAATTTAATTGTAAACTACTCAGAAGTGTAAGCACAATACTGTTTTTATAATCACTCAGGAAGCTGTACAGGAAATTTACTGTTTTCTTTCCTGGAATAAACAGAAAAGTTGAGTTACCACTTCTACCTTGTTACAGGAGCCAGTAATATGGAGTTCCTTCAGACTGACTCCCTTGCAACAGCAGCAGGATTTCACCTTTTAGGTACAGTTGTTACAATGCCCATGCATGAGTCTCACTGCTTTTCTTCTCGAGCTGGAGACGGCACCAGTCCCAAGGCATGTGCATATATAGACATATATAATCAACACAGCTAACTATCCTAGGGGAGCTTGCAGCTCTTAAAAAAAATTCCCTGCCACCATTTACATGTTTATTGGAGTCCTATGTTCTGTGATAACACTGGGATTGGAGGTTAATTATCTGACCCAAGGGCTTCCTTGGTGTTTGCACGTGACATGGTCTTCAAAAATGAAAGACCTGAAATTCCAAAGCAAAAATAAGATCCTAGACCTCACTTAGCAGGTGTTTCTTCTTTGACTTTAAAACCATTTCTTTACAAAGTTATCCCAAATTCAGCACCAAGGGGGTTTACTAGGGGAAGCATTATTTGCTCAATGCAGTATCAAAGTAACCAAACAACACAGGATAATGGCACACAGGCAGTGACTTCTCATGCAGCTGAACGAGACATCTTAACTTAGAAGGCTACTGCAAAAAAGATTTAAAATGGGAACTGGATTTCTCCAGTCCTTCAGCTCAGACATGAAAGTCAATTCATTACTCAAAATGTGCCAGAGGGTGGGGAACTCCAGAAGTAAAGGTCAGTAAGAAATTCAATAGGCCAATGTGGGTTTGGGGTTTTTGTTGAAGTCATAATTGCACATTTCCAAAGGGAACTGTGCAGTTTCCAGCACCTAGGATCAAACATCCTTATTCCTCAGATACTTTGGGGAGCGTTTTTAAGCCTTGCCAGGTGTAGTTGATCAAAGCATAGAGAGGGAAGTAGTTGGAAAAGGGGCACATAAAAGTCTTTGACTGCTTGACTCTTCAGTAATACAAGCCTTATGATAAATCATGGTTCAGTCAAAAGTTTAAGAGTTTTATTTAAATAATATCAACTTTATTTAAATAATACCAGCAAGCAAGCCACAATATGATGAAACTTCTCTTCAAGATGAAAAGAGGCAGGGACGTGCAATATATATTTAGAGGTGTATCATGCGTGGTTGAGTTCAGTAGGGTTAGCACACATACGAATACATTTACGAAGAAAGCACTCCTAATGTAGTTTTCTAAGAAGATAATACAGTTAGTCTCATAACACTTAGGTGCGGCACTGGTCACACCTTCCAATCAAGCCTGTGGATCCGTTTGCTTGGGTGCTGCTCTCAGCAGCAGCAGTTACTGCCATGCATACCAGCAATGATAGCTCTAATGTCCTGTGCCAACAGTGAAAGCCCTGGCACAGGGAGGTTCCTGGAGGAGCTTCAACCACGGGGCAGCCAGCTGGGCAACTAGGAACAAGTGCTGCACATGGCAGTGAGTGATGGTGAAGGAGAAATAGCTCCTCGGGTAGAGGCACCTGTCCCACAAGTCAGGAGAGCCCTTCAAAGACAATTAGAGGGCTGGAGCACCTCTCCTATGGAGACAGGCTGAGAGAGCTAGGCTTGTTCAGCCTGGAGAAGAGAAGGCTCTGGGGAGAACTCAGAGCGGCCTTCCAGCACATAAAGATCTAAGGGAAAGCTGGAGAGGGATTTTTTGCAAGGAAATGTAGTAAGAGGACAAGAGGGAATGGCTTTAAACTGAAAGAGGGCAGATTTAAATTAGATATTAGGGTTGGAATTAAATGATTCAAAGCAGGCCTGTCACATGGAGCCTGAGCTTTCTACAGATGACTCCTGTCTCCTCTCCAAAAGCTACATCTTTGCCAACCATTTCAGGCTGCATGATCCTGCTCAGCAGACACAGGAGTCCCACCTGTGAGCCATGAATTATCTGTACTGATTTATGTGCAGGCCATGGAGGGAAAAGTAGCGGCAGTGGCAACAGTGGGATTACTTAGCAAAACCCAACTCCCACACAGTGTACGCCCGTAGATGGTGTTGTACACACACAGTGGGGAGTATCACAAGAAAGGAATCCTCTATGGAGATGGAAGGCATTCAAATTCTGTCATTAGGAGGCTGGCTTGAGGTTTAGCCCCCTTCTCTTTCCAGTTTTTTCATGAATCTGGATCTTGGCAATTTACTTGGCTTCTTTGGACCTCCACTACCACATTTGTAAAACGAGAAGCACAGCATATCTTCCTACAGAGAACCTTGAGCTCTCCGGAATTAAAAATTCTATTATTAAATGTTGTTTTCTGATGTTTGTTGGGAGGAATTAAACATATGATGTCAAGAGCATATTGTCAAAGGTATAATCAGGAAGAAGGCGAAGGTCCCTTTTTCCACAATGGTAACATTTGTTCTCTAAACAGGATACTGGGGCTTCTTATGTGAGAGATTTTAACATGCCCTCCAAAGCTTTTTTCAAGAGCTTGTAGTAACTAGCCTCTGGGGAAAAGGTCTATGTGTTGACAGACTGTCACCATGCCATTTCTAAGTCTGACAGCAAATGGTACAGCCCTGAGTGACGTCGGTCTTGCAGTTATCCGTGAGCCCACTGTCGTGGTTCTCAGTTTATCTGCCAAAGCATGAGCCTTTCACACCCACAGGAAAGGAGATACTCCACTTGTCTGTACCCAGCACAAACTACCAAGGGATCAATCACACAGACAGATTGCACTGGCTGTGACATTCATTCAGAAGATGCTGATAAACATTCAGATATTTAACTAAAATTTGACATCACCTCCTCTCCTCACTAAGAAATATTTTGTGTGCTTGCAGGATGTAAGAGACATGAACACTCTGTGAATACCCATTTTCTACACAGGAAAAAAACTCCCCAACTACGACTGCCACTGTGTATTACTGAGATACATTGATAGGAGATGAAGGATAGAGAAGCAAATGGAAAATTCCAGTTGAGGGTAACAGTTCTCCCTCTTCCTCCTTTCCCTTGCCTATTATCTTGTGTCCCTTGCTGTCTGATGATAGGCAATGTCAAGCCCTTTCCTTCTGGTACTGCATATGAAATTCCTGCTACATAATTCCTCGTCGCTGCTGCTCAGTGACAGCCATTGTGCAAACAGAACCGACAGGATGGTGGCAGTCTTTTGCATTTCAAACGCTGTGAATAAGAGCCACCTTTTTAGCAGACTTGAATGCTAGCTGTTCTGTGTACCCACGAACTTTCCTGGAGCCCAGCTATTTACACTAAAGATGACCCATGTTGCAGAGGCAAGTACAGAATTTCCCCTCGGGCAATGTGAATAGTTGCTGCTCATCAGCTTACAAATATTCTTCTGCCTCACAGTATGTGACTTGGGGCTGCATAAGTGTAAGCAGCCTGTCTGTCCTGAATCAGCCACTTTGGTATTGCCATGAGGTATGCAGGAAAAACAGATGCAGCCTCTTGGCACATAAAGGTGTACCCCATTCCAAAATATGAATGTGAACTTGCATCCAAACTGTTTAGACTGCAGCTAGAAGACAGCCAGCCTGACTCTCCTATTACTGCATATCCTCGTAATTACATCAGTGCAAACTTTTATCTCAAATTAAAATAAACAAGCCAAAACCTCAAACTTGATATAGCCCATGAGCACAGGAATTGCTCTCAGGATGTGCCCCCTCTACCTACTGCTCAGAGAAGTGCACACAGCCCCCCATCATGTGGCCTGTAGCTGGATAGCGGATATATGAACTCCTAAAGGCTCTGTAAGTCAACACACCCCAGCTTTTGCCCTACTGTTTTATGGCCATAGCCTCACAGACATCCCAGCTCAATTTGTGGCTGATAGTTACACACAGAGGTTGTAAACCGTGCTGGATAGGAACCTGTCAATTTTATTTGTCTATGAAATGCATTGCCTGGCTGTGGCTCTGTATTAGTTATGTCATGCTAAATGTGTGACATCAGTTATTTCCATATCAAGAAACAATGTCAAATGCAGGAATAGGGCTTCTTTTCCAGTCAACCAGAAAACACAGATGCGTTATGAGAGGCCAGAAAAATTAATGATTATCCACATAAACCTACAGCACTTCCTGGTGAGCGTTGTTACAGCACAGCCCTTTGGGTTTCACTGCAGTGACTATCTACAGAGGTGCAACTTACAGGGATGTGAAGTTCAAGTTCCGTCGCCACTATCAAAGTCGACCACCTACAACTCATCTAACTATTGTTCTGCCAAATCTAATTCAATGCAATATGGAAGCTTTCCTTTACAATCAGGTGAACAGGGAAGCATGATAAGTCAATTATCTGGTAGCTTAACTGTGCATTAATACAAGATAAATATGGTTAAGTGCCCATTTACGGTGAGCATAATAAAACCAGAAAGCTCCTTCCAGTTTACTTCTCAACCTGCCAGACCTAAATATATGGCATTCAGCTCCAATTTGGGTGACAAGGACTTGAAAGATTAACATCAACTAAGCAGAAAAGCCCAAATGCCACTATGTTTGATTGGCATCAAATTGCCAAGTACTCCATTTTCACAACAAATATTTTAAAGGCAGCAAATTACAAACAAAACAATACAGCATAGCACAGACATTTGCATTACACTATGTAAATTTGCATCAACCATCATTCCTAACTATCCAGCAACACACTCCCTTTACTCATTGAAATACAGTTATTTATCAAGGAGCCAGTTCTGGGTTATTACTATGAATTAATATAAGCCCACAGGATAGTTTTCACTGAATAAAATATTTGCTGTATTTGTTTCTTGGTTGTATTGCTAACAGGTATCGCATTCATTTTACTTTAATTTTATAATGCTTTTTATGGAAAAAATCCAGGTCCATTGATGAAAGTTTTGCCAATTGCTCCAATGTGCCAAGCCTTTATCACGTATTTCTGCATATTCCACAGCAAATTCACTCACTATTCATGTCCCAAAGATAGGAGCAGAGCTTCATAACTTCCTGCATGTAAGTATTAATTCTTAACAATATCAAACTGCAGCATCTTGTATTCATGCCTTCCGTCATCAGATTTATACAGTTAATGACTATTGGAGTCATGATTTAGATTAGAATTTAGATTTACTGAGTTTAGACATGCGACTAGTTGACCGCAGAATCAAGTGATAAACTACAACATGATTCCTATTTTTAACTATCCTGGTGCTGTCAGATGGGGTCAGAATAGCTTGTGAGAGAATACGGACTTTAAGCAGAAAAAAATAAGTCTGATTTTTTAACACATGCTCGTACTCATCCTTTTGGGCCTTTAACAATCATATTTCCATAATCTATTATTCATTATGAAATTTTGGGGACAATTTTTGAAAGATTGAAGTCTTCTGCTTTGCTCTTATACAACTGGTGAAATGTATGAGATATCATTCAGTATAGTTTTCTTATCCCTGGGACCTTAGTTTTAGCAGGAATATATAAGCAGCAGCTTATTTTACAACGTTTTTGGAAACTGAGGCAACACAAGATAGAGTCCTCGCATTTCAGGGAGTTTTCCCCTGAAGTTCCATTATGGAGAATGTTACATCATTAAATCACTAGAAAAGGAAAGGGTGGAGCTAGAACATTTGCTGATAAAAATTCCTATACTACTGTATAGGAACGTAATTTTCTGAAACAAGATTAGCACCTCTTTTTTCCAGCACAACTGTAACTGAGCTTTTCTCACTAAAGTTAAATCCATAAAGGGTAGGATTTGTTTTTCTTTACTTTCCTAATCAATGTGAATATGTTGATAAACCATTTACATGTAAAGCAATCCTAAGGCAACAGAAGCGCAGAGAAACTCAGTGTCCGCAGACACCTGACAGCGCTGCTGAAGACACCCTGCAGCAGCCAAACAGTTCTGTGGCTGAAAGAAACTGAAACCCCTCGGCCCTTCCAATGCCCACGGCATACACAGCCTGCCCTACCCATCACCAGCTATCCTCAAGTGTCACTGAAAGCTGAAGCTATCCCTGTTCCTACCTAAAACCTCCACGATTTTGGCAGCAGGATCAGCTCTGAAGCAAGTAATTGCATCTGCTCAAGCTACCAGCAGCTCCCTACTTCTTTTTGTAATCACTTCAGGACAACAACCTTACAGATGTCATACAGATTATACAGATTTTTCAAGTCCAGTATAAAGCCATGACATTATTAATAAGAATCTCACAGGCACACGCTTACAAATCAAAATGGAGAAAAAAAAATGTAATAATTATAGGCTTAGTAGTGAAACTGATTGTTTACAATCTTCCCTTAAATTGATTTGTGTTTCTGTGTGTATCTCACACACATACGTAGCCTTATAAACAAATACCCAGCTTTATAAACAAATTTATTTCAAGTGTTTTAAGGGGAGAAATTGAATGTTCCAGCTTTATTATTCAGCTAATAAAGATTAACTATTACATGTGGGTTTTGAAACTTGTAATTAGGAGACTCAGCAGGAAACACTGGAGCAATATATAAACTCTAATAGCAACGTAAGAACTCTAATAGCAACATGGTATATATCATGAGTAATTAAGAGTTCTCAGGCCAGGTGAAGTTACCACAACATAACAGCTGAGGAGAAGTTCTGTTACAAGACATCAAGACAAACCCTTCGGAAACAAGTGGTATCACTAGACACAAGACAGGAAGGGAACGTGCCTACCTTGCAACTCACTCTGACACTCACCGTTTCCAATGATTTTCAGCATTCCAAACACAGGTCTGATACATTTATGAAACATCAGAGCATATTCTTCATTAACACTCACCAAAACCTTGCATTTCTTTTGATGAAAAGTTGTCTTTTTTCTAAACGACATATTTTCTCACATTTTCTATCTTTTAAAACAACGTATCGCAAACCTATCACTGTTTGAAAGCAGGAAAAAAACTCCTGAGAGTTCTTTAGGTTCTATTTTCTTTTCATTTCTCCCACAAGTTTTCATAAAAATAACCTACCATTTTCCAGCAGTCCTGTTTTGCACTGCCAAAACCCCAGGCATGGTTTGAAGATTGGCTTAAACTGAAAAGCACCATTCTGCCATGGCTGTTAAACAAAGTTGTTCTAACCACATACCTGTAGCTCTGCTGTAGCTGCACAGGGAGTAATAGCAAGCACCTGCACAAGGGCACTCTCTATATACAGCCCTGTTTCGTAGCTGAAGGACCATCCCAGCTACAGGTGGGGCCTCCTGGTGGCACCACCACCGGCTGACATCAGCAGCCTCGAAACTACAGGCACGGGAAGAGAACAGAGGACTCAGGGCTATAAAAAGAAATGGCCAGTTACTGATACCAACTCGGAAGGTATCCATGTGAGCTGCCCACAGGGAGTAACATTGGCAGAGAAGTATTTATGCTATGTACTTTAGCTGCCATAAAAACTGCTGACTGTTTGGATGCCACTACTTCAGAGCTAGTATGTAGAATTGATGACTGGTAGCCTGTAATGCTACGTGTGTATGTATCAGCAGTGCAGAGAGATCTACCTGTGTTTGGTCTAGTATCTTATCCTTGAGGCTGAGTTCTAACAATGTTGAGTTGCTCAGAGAGCTGATCCAGGTGAAAACTACCTCTCTCAAGAGGAAATACATTTTATTAGATTGCAAAAATACATACATATGAGTTTTATTACCTCTCATCTGACTGGCTGCACAGCTTTTAAGCCTTGGTGTTGACTCAGGGAAGTGGGGAGGGAATCAGGCCTGAGGGCACAAGGCAGAACCTAGCAGAAGTCAGAAGTAAGGACTAAAGGTGATCATGCAATCACATTCTCAGTTGTCAAGGGTTTAATCATGTCATAGCATGCTGGGATTTTATAAAAGTTAATTATCCTTGTAGAAGATGGAGCGAGGATACAGTCAAATGTTAAGCCATTTAACATTTATGGAAATCTGTAAAAGCATAGGCACCCAAAATGAACCATTAAACCTTTAAAATGAACTATTTTCTCATTTTCTAACAGACCTTCAATAATAGTACTATTCAGTCAGGCCTTAGAAAAATAACAAACAGCTTAATCTGAACAAAAACCTAGCAGGAAGCTTCAGAAAGAATCTTCTGGTGAAGCTGAGATCAGCAATTATATCTGAATATCATAATACCAGCTGCTGAGGAGGGAAAGTTGAAAACTAACAGGACTGCCTGAAGGACGAAGAATAACACAAATATGGCATTAGAACACCTAGAACATTCATGGGGACAAAGCATCTGAGTATGCAAATGCTTATCTGGTTTGCTAGAAAAGGGAAAAAATCTTTCTATGTAACTCAAATAACTGACTGAGCCTGTCTTCTCTAAGAATCTGTCATCTCCAGAGGATGCTTTGCTAAATCCGTATAGACTTTCTCCTGGTTAGTGATAATGAAATTCCCTTTAGTTATCTGGACTTCATCTGCTCAGTCCCCAAAACCACAATGCATTTATTTTTCTAGGGCATCCAGTAGTAAGAAATAAGGGCACATCTGTACACAATACAGCTCAGTGACGCAGAAAAGAAGTAGATAAGCTCAAATAAATCAACAGTGAGCTTTTGCATTCTTCTGTAGTGAATGGAGCAGCAAAATAAACATTTAAAAGTTAAGCAATGTCCCTAAGCATTTAAATAGCTTAAAGTGAATCCTCTTCTTAAGAGGAGAATAAAAACAAACTTTCAGTAACTGCTCTCAGCAAGACATCTTCAGCCCATCTATCAAACTCACACAGCAATTTTAAACCAGAAGAGATTAACAGATCTTAAATCAGCAGGTTTTTCCTCCACAAGATATGTTTTCTATTTATGGATAATTTTTTATTTCCTCTTCACAAGCACAGAGCTAAACCCCCTGCAGCTTGTTTGCATTGCAACTCATTTCCCCCAAAACTTCTTGACACAGCCCCCTTGTTTCCTTCTGTAACTTCTAGATCTATGCACATACAAATGTGATATTGGTAAACACATGCACATGAGCATTTATTTTCCCATCCCCTACTTTTCCAATAATCCTCAGAAGCTGTGAATGACACTTCCAGCAAACGAATCCCTACTGTTTCCAACATGTCTTCATACTGCCCTGTAATCTCAGAAATAAGAAAAATGCTAGAGAGGAAACTTTAAGGTCAAAAACATACAGCTCAAGCTACCTCTTTTTTATTCATTTGGTATTCTACAGACATATATATATAAACATACATTATTAATTTATGCCTCCCCAGCACTTACAGCATTTTACAGGCGGAGCAAGTAGTTTACGTATGGCACTGAGTGGAGTGTAGGAGGGAACACCTGCATCAGAGGAGAGCCACAAAGATGCTCAGAGGGCTGGAGCACCTCTTCTGTGAAGACCGGCTGAGAGAGTCGGGGTTGTTCAATCTGGAGAATGGAGACCTTGTAGCAGCCTTCCAATGCCTAAACCGGGCCTATCAGAAGTCTGGAGACTTTTTACAAGGGTAAGCAGTGACAAGACAAGGAGGAATGGCTTTAAAATGAAAGAGGATAGGTTTAGATTACATAATGAGAAGAAAATCTTCACTATGAGGGTGATGAGACACTGGAACAGGCTACCCAGAGAAGCTGTGGCTGCCCCATCCCTGGCAGTGTTCAAGGCCAGGTTGGATGGGGCTTTGAGCAACCTGGTCTAGTGGAAGGTGTCCCTGCCCATGGCAGGGGGGTTGGAACTGGATGAGCTTTAAGGTCCCTTCCAACCCAAACCATTCTATGATTCTATGCCACCCTGACTTCAGTCTGCCAAAAGCCTGAGCTGTTTTAAGCTGTGTGCTGCTTTGGATGGTCAGTAAAGTGTAAAACAGGACAGTGGGAAGAAAGTTAACAGTTTCTTTGAGAAAGGACCTACCAGACTTGATACATTTTTACCACAAGAAGAAATAAATAAGTGGACTTGTTCTGCATGTTACAGGTATTGGAGGGGTTTGTGATTTTTAGTGGTCAATTTTTGCAATAGATTTTCTTGAATGTCATGAAATTGCAACAAAATTTTTTACTTCTGTGAACATTACCAATTTCCAAGAGCTATGGGCCCTCCCAAATCCCTTCTAGTGTTGCTGATGGGGTTTAGTTCAGTAAATTATGGACAGCCATTAAAGTAGGGAAAAAATCAGTCCTGTAATTGGAATGAGCAAGTTCTTCTCATGTTCTGTAGAACTATTCAAATAAGACACAGCATCAGTGTCTGAAGTTTACTCTATTACTGCTGTAGATAGAATCATAGGGTTGGAAAGGACCTTAAGATCATCTAGTTCCAACCCCCCTGCCATGGGCAGGGACACCTCCCACTAAACCATGCCACCCAAGACTCTGTCCAATCCGGCCTTGAACACCGCCAGCGATGGAGCATTCACAACATCCCTGGGCAACCCATTCCAGATGTGAGATAAAATCTTGCCTTCAGCCACTAGTGAATTTGAAATTCTTTTCACCACAAATTCTGCGGTGAAATGTCAGATATAGAGCCCTCAGTCACACTTTCTTGCGTGTGCCTAGCTATTTCAAGCTAGAATTTATATACCGAAATACATATATTTATAGATACATATACATACTTATAAAAGAATATGCAATAGCATCATTTCCTGAATCAGAAGTATGAGAAGCTGTATGAAAACATTCAGTTTCAATACTGAGCAGCTGCAGTGTTTTCATATTAATAGGCTGGTTGCAAGGTACGAGAGCACTTCCACCAGGACTGTGTCTCAGGACATAATTTGTTCTAGCTGGCTTTTCCTAATTACATTTTCTAGGAATTAACTGAAGTGAGTGCAAAAAAGCTACCTCAGAGCCATATACATGACAACATAAGAAATTCCAGAAATGTCTCTAAGTTTCTGTATGCATGTTACTTTCCTGATTCAAATCAGTGATAGTAATTAAACTGATTTTGACCATCAAGGATTTGATCAGCATATAGTGCTACTGCTTAGAGAAACCAAGATTCCCACAGATGAGACATTACAATTCAGCTAGACCTTGCAGATAATGCTGTCAGTATTGGTCAGCATCAGCCTCTGCTGTGGTAGAATTTACCATGTAGATGAGATATCTGCTGCAGTGGATGCTCAGGACTAATACTTTGGACTCTGAATTTCATATAGTTTTGTAAAGATACTGATGTATTTATACTTTGATGACTATGCTGACCTCAGATCATGGCATCTGAGAAAGAACATGGAAACTATTGTAGAGATTTTATAAATGTGCACATACAAGTTATTGACTTAATTTATTGCCAACGGCTCTTCTGTGAGGTTATTTCAAAGGCACACTGATATTTTACCAAATTACTCATCATTCAGGGCTATAGTACTTGCATCATTTATTAAAACTTCACTTTTCCCTGGATAATCTACTTGGTCTTTTCATTTTTCATCTGTCTTTCCTTAAAAGAGATCTGGAGAGTCTAAAGGTAAGGCACTACCTTTAAGTAGCACGTTTTAAAAAACAACAGGAAAAAACCCTTTAAGTTTCAGATATGGCCACAGCACTAACACTGCTAAACTGGGGAGCTGAAAAGCCTCCTGCTGCAACCTTTTATTAATATTCAACCTTGATCTTTCTGCATACTTTGATATTGTGTCTTACTTGAAAGCCTTGATACATACAGAATCTTTGAAATATTTTTATAACATATATATATAAATTGTTCATAGCAAATGTGCTTTAGTATAGCACAAATATATCTCAGTGATACTGTTAAGCAAATAAAAGATGACACTGTTCCCAGAGCAGAACCTCTTGAGCTCTCTCTGTGTTGGCCTCCATTCCACTGTAGTGCCTTTTTGCAGTCAGCACAGAATGAATTTCACCCCTCAGAGAGTTTCCAACCAATCTCATTTCTGTCAGCCTCTCTGAAGGATGGAGAACAGTGGACAGATGCCTTAGATGAATTTGAACTAAATCACAAGAAACATAGATGTTGTTAACTGGGTTTCTTCTGCTGCTGAAAGCTGGTGTCTCAGCTGTGTACTAATGGAAATTCTTGTCAGCACAGATGGTTTGTTTTGACCATGCTATATGTCATTTAAATGTCATAATAATAACAGAAATTAAATTGGTTTTTGGCAGCAGCCAGCTTTCAGAGGGCACTGAGATAGTTATAATTAATACTAAAAATGACAACAAAACTCAGCAATCTGCTGTGTAGGTGATACTGCAAGACACATAAAAGCTTGCCTGAAACAATCCACCACATCTGTTGGCATGCTGTAATGCAGCAGTAGCACGTTTTAAATTTGCTCTGAGGTGAGAAAACTTGCGGTAAACAACTGCTTATATTTGTCAGCATCTCTCTCTCAATGTGTATTGATCACTGGAAGCCTGAAAAATAAAGCCACTGTGCAGTGCACATGTTTCAGCTGCAGCTCCGGCAAAAAGAGTGTTTTCTCATCCCAGGCAGAGGACAGCAAGCACTTTCAGTCTGAGATTGCTTCCTTTGCCATGGAGTAAACACATCTGCGCCTTCCTGCAGCAAGAGCAGAGGAGGAGGGGGCTGGGGTGGCAGATGTCACCTTCTGGGTCCTCGAGGAGCTGACATGCAGGGCACGTGTCCTGCTCCCTCCACTCACAGGGTGGGTGGAAACTCTACTGAGAGATACTGTTGCCTCCACTGATGTGATATGATAAATTCTTAAGCTGTTTTTTTCTGTTCAAATCTGCCTGTGGCCTTATTTACTAATGCCAGTTACCCTGGATGGATGCCCAGCAAGGAAAAATTGGCACCAGATCATCGCAGGAGGAAATGAGATGTACCACCAGTAGCTGCATCTCTCTGTTGTTAGGTTTTTCAAGTATTTTCAGGTGTTACACTGCTTGTACAGGACCCTGGGGAATGCTATGGGAAGTTACTGGAATACATATGATTTTGTAACCCTTCTCCAGGTGCATTTTTGCAGTCAGGGATGGATGGCGTCAGGAGAAGAGGCTCAGAGGCTGAGGCTTACTTGGAGGCCTTCATGCAAGAAGCTGACAGTAGGAGCCAACACGTGGTACCTGGTGTCTGTTCTTGTGCAGGATGGTACAGGAATGGAGGAAGCCACTTTGGCAAAACCTAAGCCACTTTGACAAAACCTTCCTGCTCCATGGGCAGCCTCCAAAACCAGCTGCGAACTTTGCCTTCATCTATGCTTCCCAAGAATGAAAAGAAAAATCATTGCAACAGGAAAGGAAATCTTTCAAAGTAAAGGAAAGTAACTTTTCAAATCCCCAGGAGCATAAATATGCACCAACACTGTATTATGCCTTAAAATTTTTATGGAACTTGAAATGACCATGTAGCCTGCAATAGGTCATTTGCCTCACAAAAATACCAAATCCCTTTAAAGCTGAAGACATTAATGAAACTGTGACCCAGAAAACCATTTCTATTGATTTTTGTTTCTCCTGTCTGCTGTTGCTGTAAACATGCTTCTCATTCAGAAGACTTACTTTTAACCCGTGTTTGCACCATTATCTGGACATGTGGGGAGGATAAAGTGATAGGATATGGAATAGTGCAGGGGAGGAAGCAGCAGCATGTGAAGAGCAAGAGAGGTGATGTGAGCTATATGCTTGCACTTTTTCAGAGCAACAAGCATGTTTATTTTTTAATACATCATTATCCTTGCTTTAAGTTCCCTAGGGAAAACACTAACAGCTGACAGGAGACAGTGAGACACGGCAGCACCACCTGGCACACACAGCATGGGAGTGTGCAGCAGTGCCAAGCATGGCTTCTCTCTCTGAACTGCAAAATCCCTGGCCTCTGGGGGGATGCAGTGGGCTGTGCAAGTCACACACTGGCTGGCGGAGGGTTAGGGCAGGCTGTAGGGGCTGTTAGCCGTACACCACAATACGTGGAGGAGGTGTAAGGTAGGGAGATGGGAGCTTAATGTCCAGGTCAGAGGCCAGTTAGCTCTGCCACTGCGTGAGGCCCAGAGAGCTGCACCATCCCTTCTGACAGGTGTAACACCATCCCTTGATGCTTCGCTTTGGTAACCAAGAGAAGGGCAAAAGACAGATGCTTATCATGGAGAGAGCTGGAAGCAATACCTCCAGGTGTGCTTTTCCCCAGCCCT
This sequence comes from Ara ararauna, assembly GCA_028858755.1. NCBI lineage: Eukaryota > Metazoa > Chordata > Aves > Psittaciformes > Psittacidae > Ara > Ara ararauna. The sequence goes on along the minus strand of CM054376.1, from coordinate 118,010,265 downwards.
GTGCCCACCATGGTTCAGGATGGACCATCTTTCTGAGGGCTGCTGCAAGACAAGAAGACTTGGAAAATGGCAGCATGGGAAACATTTGAGTCTGTAACTCTGAATTATAGAATGGTTTGGGTTGGAAGGGACCTTTAAAGATCGGCTGGTTCCAACCCCACTGCCACAGGCAGGGACACCTTCTACTACTCCTGATTGCTCAAAGCCCCATCCAACCCGGCCTTGAACACTGCCAGGGATGGGGCATCCACAGCTTCTCTGGGCAACCTGTCTTACCACCCTCACAGTGAACTTTTTCCTAATATCTAATCTAAGATGATAGGAAATCTAACTTGCTGAAAGATGTTTTGGTTTTCTCTATGAACTCTGTACCTTCTGAAATAGGATTTGCCCATATTGTAAAACTGAGAAGGTGCAACGTGTTTTTAGAGCGTCACTGCTGGTCTGTAAACCATTTATTGCCTAGCACAGTTGCCACGGGTTGGGTGGCCCCCAGGGTTTCTCAGCAGTTAAGTAACCTGTGCAATCAAGCCAAGATTTTAAATTCTTTCAGATCCTTTTAAAACATCACTATTAAAACACCCTTCAAACACGGAGCGTAGATTTGAAGTGTGCACATACACACAAAAAAGTCAGCTTCAGCTTCTATGCAACCCAGTAATGCCTTGCCCAGCACATTTACACAAGGACAGCAAATACAGTATTTCTCAGCCTCTCCCTTTTTTATGATCATTATACAACAAGGTAATTAAGGTCACCTGAGGTCATCATTCTCTAACTGAGTTCCCAGCCCTGACAACAGAAACCTGTGTCTGCTGTATGGTTTACAGAAAGATTTTAAATCTTGTTTCCACCCACTGCTACTGTTACACAATTCCGCTCCTGTGTGTTGGCTGCTCATTTTTGTTAAACTCTGGAGGCTGTAACATTGTTCCTTTGCAAGGCTGAACTCTCAGCAAGACTGCCCAGAAAGCAGGCCTGTGGTACAAGGTAGTTCTAATAACTTAGTATCAATAATTAAATACAAGACCTATACACACCAGTTGCAAGCTTAGTCTTTGCTGTATTTCCGCTGGTATTTGACTGCTGAATTCCACTACCATAACATTTTTCTTAAAGGCCTGGACTATTTGAAGTAGCAGTGCAAAACGAATTGAAAAAGGAGAGATAAAATATGCTGAGAAGAACAACATGGTCACGTTCCAGGACAGCAAGTCTAGTCAGGTATCGTGAATCACAAAGAGAGAAATCACAGCCATGCTTTAAGCTGCCATCATGGACATTCTTTTACAAGCATTTGGGTAACAACATCAACAGATGTGGAGTTTGGGGTTTCGGCTACCAGGATGATTAATGCAAATAAATGAGCGCAGCAAAGTAGGTCACAGAGTCCCCACCTCACCTGCTGCTCCCAGACTCACAACACGCTCGGCTCTCTTCTGCTTTAATTTCACATGTTAGCCCAGCACTTGCAACTATTTCATTATTTCAAATAACTCTCTGACATTTTACATGGAGTTTCTTTCTTTTACTTCTTCATTTTAGTCAGTGGATTAAGGTTGCCAACAAATGGTTTTACAGTGATAAGCAGAAGAGCCTTAATTAAAATGCCAGTTAAAATAGTAGCAGAATTACCGGGACAATACTCTGAGCAATGGGCATTCACAGCTGAAGATAATGATTACATTTCTGCAAATAATGTTCTTTATTTTGAACTCTCAGCCAGCAAAGTACTCAGAATGCACAAAGTAGACTCCCCCAGAAAATAGCATTCTGCACAAATAAGTTATTCTAGTGGCAACTAGAATTGTGAGGGGATGTGTCGCTTCCCCATTTTGTGAAATTTAATAAAAATGCCACCAGAGATAATGGGCCATAAATAGAACTTTGATTTTTCCATTCAGTTAGCATTGCCTCATCTAATGCAAACTATTTGTGTCAAAATAAGATCTTACTTAATCTTCAGTAGGCATTTAAATAACTTCCCAAGTAATAATGTCGCAGAAGTACTGATACAGACTGTAAATTAAGAGCTGTTTATTAGTTTGTACCTGTGCACTTGTTTGCAATCCTTCTGTAATCCTAGTTGACCTTTAACTGCTGTGGTGATAAAACCAGAGCATCACAGAGCAATGACCAACTGAATTAGCAATTTCTGACACTCCAGCTGTGTTCCCACTCAAGAAGTGCGTTGTGAAAGCCATTGCACATCCCACCAAATACAGTTTAAACAGCTGACATGCTGCTCTGAGTCCAGCAGACCTGGGGCCAGCACACCTCCCTCAGTATTGTTACAGCAATACAATCCCTCCTGGGTTACAGCAGCCCAGGTATAAGATGGCTGCATCTGTCCTGAGTGCAGCTGAAACCCAGACTGCATCACCCCATCACCAGCTAACCCTGACAGGGTCCCTCAGGCTGCTGCTCATGCTCATGGCTTACCTTCTGTCTTGGCCGCCCTCAAAGCTACACCAGTACTGTTACACTCCGCAGGTACTGCTGTTATCCATCGGCACTATGAGTTCAACTCGAAAGAGCAGCTGCAGGCTAGAACTTGGGCTTCATCCATGGACTGAGTTGGTTTTTTCTATTTTGGGTACACGCAGCCTTTTATCTTTCCAGTTCATTGAGAGAATTCTCTAATTTGTGAGTATATTATTCCACTGTGCATTACAATAATGACAATGATAAAAACGTCACACTTCTCTCAATGATGTCATTAAAAATCCATGTCAGACTCTCACTGCTTGACAATGAATAAACAGATGGATATAGATAAATCATAGAATCATAGAATGGTTTAGGTTGGAAGGGACCTTAAAGATCATCTAGTTCCAACCCCCCTGCCATGGGCAGGGACACCTTCCACTAGACCAGGTTGCTCAAAGCCCCATCCAACCTGGCCTGGTTAGACTATTTCAAATAACAGATGAAAATATGAGTTTATTTAAGTTCTTTGCTTGTTCAACTAAATATTGAGACAAAATTTCTAAAGCCATCTGTAAATTTGCCTAAGCCAAGCAGTGGTAGTGTGGAGAATCTGGCATTTAGATTTGCTGTCAGACATTAGAGACCACACTGTCCTGGCCTTCAGCATCAATCAAGCAGTATACTGCATTGGAACTGCAGAAAGCTAACTTGAAAGTTAACTTGATATTAACCTCCTAGTTAAAAAAACCCACAATGGTGTGCAGCTACCGCTTCAGTACTATTGCCACCTACAGGTATTCTTTTCTTCCTTCACTATGAAAAATAATGCAGTGAAACATGCTGTCCTGGCACTACACTGATAAATTCAATTGCTACCATGTACTTCACTAAAGATGTAACATCACCTCTCTGGGTACAAGCTACAATCTACTGAAAGATTCAGTAAAGTGCTACTCACTTGAATGAGGAAAACGTAAAAAAAAAAAAACAGTGGCAGAAAGGCTAAAAATATAAATTCAGTTTAGTTAGACAAAAAAAGACTTGCTCTATATGATCAGGCACTATTTCAGTAGTCAGCTAGCTTCTGCAGACAGTGAAATCCCATAGAGGGTACGCTCGATGGCACACCCCAGGCAGTGAAGCGTGCCAGTGTTCAGGTTCCTCTGGGGCAGCAAAAATCCGACAGCCAAAGCTAGCTCAGATCTCTGCTGGATGAGGAATTAGCAGGTTTGGTAACCCTGAGCTGCAGCTGAGAACACAAAGTGCACAGCAAGGATGTCGCTGGCTGTCTTCACTGCCTTGCCTAAGAGGGGGAGCAACAACATTAGTCATTTAAAGGTACACTTGGACAGTGCAGAGTGGCTTCTGAGCAAGTTCTCTAAACTTTAAATATTTTTATCATTTGGAAATATATTTATTTTTAATAAAAAGGTAATTTAATAATAATTTTTAGTGGTGACTACAATGCTTGTTGCTCAGACTGATCATCACGTACAAATAAGTCAATCACAAAGGTTTCCAAACGAATCATAGAATCATAGAATGGTTTGAGTTGGAAAGGACCTTAAGATCATCAAGTTCCAACTTCCCTGCCATGGGCAGGGACACCTCACACTAAACCATGCTGACCAAAGCTCTCTCCAACCTGGCCTTGAACACCGCCAGGGATGGAGCATTTACCACTTCTCTGGACAAAGTGTTCCAGTGCCTCACCACCCACACAATAAAGAACTTCTTCTTTATATCTAAATTGAGCTTCCCTTGTGTAAGTTCAAACCCATTACCCCTTCTCCTATCACTACAGTCTCTCATGAAGAGTCCCTTTCTGTAATCCTTGCAGGCCCCCTTCAGATACTGGAAGGCTGCTATGAGGTCTCCACACAGCCTTCCCTTCTCCAGGCTGAACAGCCCCAATGTTCTTAACCTGTCTTCATATGGGACGTGCTCCAGCCCCCTGATCATGCTCATAGCCTCTTCTGGACTTGCTCCAACAGCTCCATGTCCTTCTTATGTTGAGGACACCAGTCCTCAACTGTGCACAGTACCCAAGTGAGGTCTCACGAGAGGAGAGTAGAGGGGCAGGATCATCTCCCTCGACCTGCTGGTCACGCTCCTTTTGATGCAGCCCAGGATACAGATGGCTTTCTGGGCTGCAAGCGCACACTGCCGGCTCCTGTTCCTTTTCTTGTTTACCAACACCCCCAAGTCCTTCTCTGCAGGGCTGCTCTGAATCTCTTCCCTGCCCAACCTGTAGCTGTGCCTGGGATTGCTCCCACCCAGGTGGAGGACCTTGCACTTGGCATGGTTAAACTTCATCAGGTTGGCATCAGCCCACCTCACAAGCATGTCAAGGTCCCTCTGGATGGCATTCCTTCCCTCCAACATTATCAACCGAACCACACAGCTTGGTGTCATCGGCAAACTTGCTGAGGGTGCATCAATCCCACTGTGCATGTCACTGATGAAGACTGATCAGAATCAGTCCCAACACCAACGCCTGAGGGACACCACTTGTTACCCACCTCCTGCTGGACATTGAGCTGTTGATTGCAACACTGCATGCGGCTATCCAGACAATTCTTTATCCACAGAGTGGTCCATTCATCAAATTTATGTCCCTCCAGTTTAGAAACAAGGATGTCATGTAGGATAGTGTTGAAAGCTTTGCACAAGCCCAGGCTGATAATGTCAGTTGCTTTGCCTCTATCTATCAGTTCTGTAGCCCCCTCATAGAAGGCCACCAAATTGGTCAGGCATGCTTTGCCCTCAGTGAAGCTGTGGAACTACTTAATCTTACAATCTGGTTTTAATAGTGTTTCCCAGATTTACACAGGTGGATGGGTTCAAGTACTGACAGAGATGAGTACTGTTGTCTGGAAAGGAAAATACTCAGTACAGCCACAGATTGGTCTTCACCATTGCTGCCCCAGATCATACTAATAGTCTGTATATTCCCAACATTATCGGCAGCACTAAATTACTGTGACTAACACTGCAGCTATATCTGAGGCTGTAATTATTTCAGAGTCAGAAAGCCATAATCGATCCACTCTGAAAACAAAATTATTTAGCATATGTTAGTATACAGAATACAAATGCTGCTGATATATCTTGGTCTTTCATGCTAATGGATCACTTCAATCCAAATGCAGATTTTTCTTTTGATATGCCTTTTGTCATGTTTATTATGTACATTAAAAAATACGAGCTGATAAATGAAACAACCATCACTTAAATATCACATACCAGGTAAACTCAATTGGATGTGAAGCTCCATGCAATAAGGTACAAAAGAGGTGTATATTACTACCCTGGACATCTCCAAAATCCTATCTATTCAGAAGAGCCAGGTTTACACTATATAAAGAGAAACTACAGACATTTTGTGCTAGAAGTACCTGCTTTTCAATGTTCTGCATTTAAGATAAATGGCCAAGTTTGAACTTGACCAGGCTCAGGCACCTTTACCAGATTTCAAAGAGGTAGTGAAAAAACTATTTCCTTTTCCTAATTTTCTCACACTTTCATTCAACAATATTTAGTGCCCAGTTGAGTTCTAGCTACGCCTCCTCTTTTGCATGGGGTCTTTCCATGGCACAACAAAAGACAGGTTGTTTTTTAACAGCAGAAGTAGGGAGGAAAACAGGAAAAAATTATACATGCAAGCATCATCCTTAAAGCAATTATCACTGGTTTTGTAATTAACTACATTTCAAACTGATGATATCTAATTAATCAGAAATTTCAACTGAGTGGTCAGGAAATGTCTCAGAGCACAAAACATACAACCTTTGAACAGACATAAACAGCTTGAAAAGCACTCATCTGAAATCAGGAGATGCTCACAAACCACTGCAAATCTCACAGTGGGGACAGCACCTGGGATGAAGTGGGGTAGCGTGATAGCCAAACAGCTATTGGCCATTTCATCCCTAGAAAATAACACTTGTTTGAGAAATGATGGTACATCTTTCTGAACTAATATGAAGCCACCGACCAAGGAACCCACCACGTGTTAGAAGAGACACAGCCTGCACCCTCTGCATCCCATGAGAAGGGCCACGCAACCAGCAGGGATGGGGAGGGCAGCGCTGGGAGATGATGGCTATGCTGACGATGCCACTGGTTTGGTAGCTCTGAGAAGTCAACACAGAGAGTTGGAAAAGGCCTGGAGTTTCAAAAGCAAGTGAAAAAGACCTTTTGAAGTGCCCCTGGAGGCCAAGCAAAAAGATGGGATTTCTATCCAAGTGAGTGGGACCTCCAAGGTTCTCCTGCACAGGCTCTGACAAAGGTTAGTTTTGGTTTTGGTATTAATACACAGATGAGAAACAACCAATATATATTCACGTGTTGAATAATCCAAGCAAACAAAACCACATTGTTCAAGCAATAATGTCTACAGTGGTGTTTAGAGGCTTATGCTGGTACAGTGACTTCTTGCTCAGGTGATTCTGCTGTTTCATTCCAAGCAAAAGAACAAGATTCTTTTATAAAGAGCTAATATACTCTTAAACACACTAGGTAAACTGACTTCACTAAACAAAGCAAACAGTTTTGCCTCTGACTTCAATTATGCTTTCACACATCTTCCCTTGTACTGTAATAGGGACGTTTCTTATCTTCTACGCATATAAAATCTTGTTAAAATGCCATGTGTCAACATGAAAGGAAAGTAGAAGTGCTGTTAAAATTTACACTAAAATATAACACAGTTTCACTTCCATGTTTGTCCAAAAATGAAAAGCATTTAACCTTTAAAATAAGCCCTCTTAATTAGAATTGCGAACCCGAAACAGAACACTCACTGGGAGTATGCACAGAGGGGTTTTTTTTGACCAAGAATATTTTTTACATATAGTGTCCAAATTGTATAAATTTTTAAATGGAATTACAGTATTTTAGGTACAACATTGCAAAGTCTAAGTCATACCATTGAAATAACTTAAGAGTTTAAGGGCTGGATCCTTAAAATTACTAAAGTACAAACCTCTTTCGGAGCTGATCTGTTTAATTCAATGGGAATTAAAGCTCTGACTCATTAGTAGATACAGATGAGCTTAGGAAAGCTTAGAAGAATTTTCAGTCCAAACAATCTGCCCATTTTAGATGTCTCCCTCCTTCTTTACAAGACCAGCTTAGTTCCATTTAAAGTAGATGCTGTGTCACTCTGGTATATTAACATAAACTGGTATCAACTTTTGTCTTTCCCAATGCATCCAACTATGACTTAAGCAGATCTACAACAGTTTTATGATAAGCTAAGGAATCCTAGCAGCAGGAGTAGAAATCTTTGAAGAAGAACAGAGTGAAAAACTTGGGGCCAGAATTGCTGCAGCAGACTTAGTATAAGCTGTCCCTGTTTGCAAGCCATAATCTTTGAGCACTCAAATAGGAACCTGAGTTTAATTGCAATTAACAGACTCTCCCTAGTATCTATGTCTTTTTTGTTAAAGATGAGAATTAAACCAGCTGAAAACAAAAGGTTATCTATATCTTGCTGGCAAACACAGACATGACCTGTACTTTTAATTCACCATTTTTTGTTTTACAGCAGGTCATTATTCTCATTAATTGCTAAGCTGCTGGCAGATTCCTTGACATTTCAGATGAAACATCAATCCGGATTTAATAAAGAGCTCCAGAGGAAAGAAGTTATAATTCTTTTGCTTAAAAGTCTGCCAAATCGACAGCATTGTGCAGACTGACATCATGATAGGCAATAGCCTAATACAGCAGCCCATTTTTTAATCAGGGTGACATAATACAGCTATTGTCAGGCACGACATGTAATTACAGCATGGCCAAGTTCAAGGTGGGCAAGGTAAGAAGTGAGAGGATCTCCACAGGTATGTTTTCACCTGTGGACACAGAAGTTCTTTTGTTGGGTTTACACGTACATCTAGAAGGATTATCTACAGTAGAAGGATATGCACATTCAGGGAGTTCTAGCTTTCCAATTCATTGTCATTCAGAACAACTAAGAAATTTTACTAGCATCAGATCTGGACATACAGTTTTTTAGCTTTATGTTGTCCAATAACTGCAGTTTTTTCTTTTCTCTCTCATTCTCAACACAAGAGCACCATTCCTGCTTCCACATTAACACAAACTTCACACTGCTAAGTAAATTACGTATTCAGACGCATCTGACTGAATCCATTTTATTTTCCTTGCCCAGTCCCAATTCAGACAGTGCAGCAAACATGCTCCTCTTTTGTAGCTTGGAGCACAAGAGCCCACTTGGATGGGGTTAGTACCATGGCCTGTTCCTTTGCTTTGCTGGCCCTGACAGAGCAGGTACCCACCTCCAGCAGCACCCACTGGGAATAGCCTCTGATAGGAGAGCAGAGTAAGGGTCTCAGGCACATGCCTCCAGCTCTGAAACGAGACACACTAACTGGTGTCTTGTAGACTGACTAAGCACAATTACCTCTTTCAAGCAGGTAATTTATCTTGGAGAAATTAAAACAAACCTTGTTTACTCTACAAAACACATCCCACGGTAGAAACATCAGACAGCAGACACTCGGGCTCAACTGAAAACAAACCTGGCAGAAAGATGAAAGAAACTATGACAACCTGCTCTATGCTGAGCTTTGGGCAGGGAAAGCTGGTGAAAGGGCTGTGCTGCTTTTGCAACTGACTGGAGTATGCGGATCACCCAGAATAAAGCCCAACAAGAGTAAATAGAAAGCTTGATTTCAAAAAGCTCTAGGTCAAGCCTCTGCAATCTTGCTTAGAAGGCAAGTTCAGCCACAATACCTGAAAGAGTATAAATGAGACATACACCATCCACCTGGAGTAGGAATTGAGCTTGTGGAGACAGGATTTCAACACAGTATAATGAACTCTGAAAAAACTAAGTATGTGCAAGGAGGAGGAAAACTCCAAAAACTGCTTCCAAGATAATGTGTTCCCACTGTGCCCCCTCAGAAAGTGAACTTTTGCTGAACCAAGTAACAGGACTCCACCAGAAGTATCATCAATCACATGTTGCTATAAGAAATTGGCTATTTCTAGGAAATGAGACTTAACTATAGATTCTAAAGCCAAATGACATTCACGCTGGGGTATATTGAATATTTTAAAACTTGAGAACTGAAAAGGGTTTTGTGGAAATGTCCTCTAAAATTGCACATCTGAAGGTAGCAGCAAGATGCACTAGAAGTAGCAAGGCATGTAATTGCCTCATAAAGGAAATCACTTTTATAAAATATGACAATAAACATCCCAATGAATTTACAAGTAATGATCAGTATCTGACACTTGTGCTGAGTCCCTGAATAACAAACTTGTCTCCAGCCTGTGAAACCAAGAAGGAAGAAAATCTGTGTTATCCTAGTTTGTGCCTTGGTACACGCAGAGATGAAGCATGTACCATTTTGGGGTATATCTGAACTGACAAAGCAGGTACCTTCTTTGGAGAAAGGCTCGCTTCGGCTTTGTGATACCTTCAACAGCTGAGCTACTGCCCAAGCAATCAATCACATCTCTTTCCTACTTGTCTAAAAAGCTTCCTGCTGCATGTGGCCCCCTACTTACTGAGTAGGCCTCTCACCCCTCAACTGCTTGAAATGGGACAATTGATGTTAAACAAAATGGAGATTTAATGTGTTAAATTTAATGTGTGCAAAGGTTTTCAGGATCAAGTCTAGGAACACCTGCGCTACTGAGACAGGTGAGAAGGAACTCAATTCACTGTCAAGAGCTAGTAAATAGATCAGGTGAGAGCAAATAACAAGTTACACACAGTTATGGCTGGAAAAACTATTCTTCATGTACAGGTTAGAATAAAAGCTTGATTTGATTTCATTTGGGCCAGTGTAGTTTCAATGGCTGGAAGTACAGTTAAATAATGCTGATTAGCCATATATACAAGCACTCTACACATGCAAAAAGCTCTTCAATAGTTGGATAGAGTGAGTTATTCTACATAATATTCTTGTGTTGTATGCATTAGTCTCATTTTTTAGCAATGGAAATTGAGGTCTTTAGATGAGACACCCTAAATTACAGACAATTATCCTATTTGCAGATGGCTTACCAATAGGCATGTGATGAGTCAATGACAAAATTCAGCTGCAAGTCTTCGAATCTGTGACTTGGGCTCTTGTCTGGTGTAAAAATCCCTTCCCTATTTCTGCTAGGAAAGGCAGAAATAAATAGGCAAGTACATTTAGGTGATTTGCAAAAGGCTGAAGATTGAGCTCAAATCTGCAAAGCAGTCTTTTGCAAATAGTGCACTTGTAAGGTTCCTCACTCATATGTCAAAACTCCCACATAAACAAAGGGTTTTCCTTTACCTGAACTGCCACAGAAAAGGCAAATACACATGCAAATCTATGGGCAGCTGAAAGATCATCTCAACTGGTCCTACCAGATCCACTCCTCAGCAGCAGCCAAATGGCTGCCATCAGGGATCCCAGAGCAGCTAAACTTGACTTCAGCCTCTTTTAGGTCTTCTCCTCAGGGATCTCAAACCTACTCGCCCTCTCCAGCTACTTTTGTGTCACATGCCTGGGGGCTGCCAATACAAGAAGACTTGCACCTGAGCTGCCTAGTGTCACCTGCAAAAGAAGGCTCTGAGGCATACCTAAAACACTGGTCTGGCCTAGGTCACCATGGCACACTTAGACATAAGTTATTCTAGTCATAAGTGGAATCTGCATTGTTAAAATATCTGTTCTCACCAACTCACCAATTGCCTGGATTCTTTAAATTAGGTGTGGGGACAGAGAGGCACAGTGTCCCTCACCCGAACATAGTATCCCAGTTTTTCCCAAAGTTTTCATTTGACAAACACCACAGATGCGCATTTGCCATTCTAGCAAAATAACGAGCATCAGGGAAGGCTGGCTTGCACTCTACAGGAACAAATCAACTGCACAAGGAGAAATGGCTAATTATTATCTTTTTTTTTTTTTCCCAAGGAAAAAAACCAGTTACACCAATGTCCTTTGCTACAGCCAATTTTCAGTGAAACTTAAACAACACAAATTTCGCTAATTTAAGCTCAGAAAAGCCCTGACTTACACCAAGCGCATGTGGGAATACAGAACTCTAGTTCATTTGAGACAGCTTGACATACCTAAAAATAATCCAATAAAGAACATTTCTGGGATCCTCAATACTTCAGCAAAATTTAGGTCCTATTCTTCTTACCAGCCTTGGTGGCCAGGAACTAAGTTGAACTGAGGTGTAAGAGCAGAGACAACTTTGCCAGGCACTTTCAAAACAATCCATGTGAGTTATAACATAAAAAATAAAGTTACCTGCAGCAGAACTGGTGTGGGCTTCCTGATTTTACATAAAGATCACAGAATCACAGAATGGTTTGGGTTGGAAGGGACCTACAAGATCATGTAGTTCCAATCTCCCTGCCATTGGCAGGGACACCTTCCACTAGACCAGGTTGCTCAAAGCCCCATCCAACCTGGCCCTAAATACTGTCTTTGTGCTTAGGACAGATTGCAAACATACATGATTGGAAGATACCTAAGTTTTTGAGACAAAGCTGTTTTCCTTTGACTTGATAGATCTCCAATTATTTTGCCAGATCTCCTATTTTCCCTCTAAATTTCTTTAGTCTTCTGAAATCAGATTATCTTCTCCAAGGGTTCCTAACTGGGTTCAGTAAGGAGTACAGACAATTCACCACAAAAAGTCCTCTGGGCACATACTAAATATGATACCTACTGCAAATCTCAGCACAGGTCCAGATCTTCTCAGTTCCTTGGAAAAGCTCTCATTGTTCTACCCCTCAAGTAGCCTTAAAAACAAAACAACAAACCAGCAATTTCTTGCACATCTGAGCAAACACATCTGACAGGACAGAAGCAAGAGAAGACAATAACCCACCTCTTCCTCTCAAGCCTTCTTTGCATGCTGAGTGTGGTTTGTGCCTCCTCTCCTTGATAACCTTCCCTCTAACCAGCCCACTTCCATAAGCACCATAGAGTAGCTGACTGTTAGCACACAGAGTGACAATGGAGAGTCGTAGGAAGAGCACGTACATAGTGCATAATGAGAGAGCTGACATGAAGCGAAAGTGTCACCGGGGTGGGGAAATCAAACATATAGTGTATAGTATAGTCAGCACATCTTGCTCTAAATGCTCATTTCTCAACATCCCCCAATTCCAGAACACAACCTGCAGACTCAACATGCCTAGATGGACCAAAGAGCATGTGTACATCTTAACCAAAACACCTAAACTACCACATACTCAAATGTTGGCATTTTGTTTTTTAATACACATCACCCAAGTCTTAGCTTGGCTAATGGAAAAGAGTATATTTGAGTTCTGCATGCAAAGCTGACACTTTTCACTGGTATACATCAAAAAAAGGAAGTGAGACTGTAATACAAATACTGAAAGGAAATGGTTTTATCGCACACATGCACTTTTGGCCACTGCCTTCACATTTCCCACTGGGTGGGAGCACACTGCACAGCAGTAGACTACAGAGAAAAGATTCAGCAGTGAGTCAGGCTAAGTAACTCATAAGGTAAGATTGTACGGATCCTTAAGGACTAGATATGTACTGTAGTTTATCACCAAAGGCTGTAGCAGAGTTCTAACACATAATTATATTGCTGCGTTTCTAACAAAAGCCATTCCTCATCCTAATGACTTTTCAGCAGAACACAAGCAGCTCCTAAAATGTGTATCATTCAGATGATGCACAGCTCTTCCTTGGGATAAAATAATCAGGTTTTTTTAAATTAGGGAAGTACATTCACAACTTATTTAAATTGTGTTAGGAAATATCAATTTCAAATGTGATGCAACCATGGAAATTCAGAAAAATTACAACTTTCTACTGTATTTCCGTGATATACAAGAGTAGTTTCTCCTTTAACATTTTCTCCAGTCATTTTCCTATTTGGCCATTGTGTATGAGTTATACAAAGTTAATGACACCCCCATGTTCTTAATTCCATATTGGAGGCAGCTATAAAATCTTGAGGTGGTCAGAATGTGCAACTGTAAGCTACTATTGCTAATTTTAGGATTACTCTTGTGCCCTTATAGCTCAGACTGCAGTCACTTTGACACGCTGTTGAAAAACAGCTCTGAATGCGATCAGGAGCTCTGTCTTGGAGACACTGTTTTCCTAACGTTGCACAGTTCTCTATTAAGAACAAGTAAATCCCTATGCTTACTACCAGAGAGGAAAATCAAACATTTACTTTCTTCTCTTTTCTTAAAGGGCAGATAAACACTGCAGCATGCGCACAGACAAAGGTTAGGTCAGACCATAACCTTTCCTACAAGAGTAAGAGTTTTCATGGCACTTAACTCCGAAGTGTGTGAAGACGAGCTGTTTCTACAGTACAGCTGCACATGAGCCAAACAATCAGGTTTTTGTCAGGGATTCGGTAAATTGAGAAGTAGGCGGTTTCCTCGAATTCCCATACATACACAGCTAGCCAATATGGGCAAGTGGCTGGGATCCCACACAACCCCTCCAAGGGGACCATGCTCCTTGTGTGGGTCTCCTTAGTGTCGTTTACTTGTCAGTCACTCCTGGCTTGTGTCTTCCAGGGTTCTTGGGTCTGAAGGCCTTCATCCCCTGACAAACTTTCATCCCTTGGTACCACTGGGAGAGGAGTGCCAGGCCTCCTGCAGGCTTGCATGCAGAATTTAGGGAGGGCTCTACTGTCCTACCACAGCCCTGGCACCTCTCCTGATTTTATCCATCTACAGTTTCTCAAAACTCCCAGTCCCAGAATGATAAAATCAAGTGAGAGTCTAAGCTTTCATAATTTTTAACAGTGTAAAATTTGTGATTACAAAGAAAAGCTAAAAATCTGTCAGGGGTATCACCAGGTGTCTCATAAAACAGCTGGCAAAGAGAAAAAAGGCACTGTTTTTAATCTCATTACTTTGGAAGGTCTGACTCACGAGTGCTAAGTACTAAAGCTGGCAGAGGCGATGTAATACATCTAAATGCTGCCGCAAAGAAGTTGAACATCCTGCCTCCAAACTTTGATGTAGCTAAAAACTAATGAATACTTTGGACTATTTGACAGAAACAACTCATTCAAGTCATGAAGTTCAGCTAAGCCAGGAACTGGACTCTATCTGCAGCAGCCAAAGATACCATTGCCTTGGCACTTGCTGCAAATGAACAGCAAAGCAAAGCTCCTTGCTTGTTTTCATATTTTCTGACTCTGAATCTCTGACAAATAAATCACTGAAGCTGATGAAAACTGAGCAATTGACAAGGTGAAGCTCGAAGAGTCAATCAGCCCCAGACTTTATTCCAACTGCTTGTATGGTTCCTCAGCACTCCTTTGCCTCCAGCAATTAGGTAGTAACTTGCATGAAAATGTATTTTGAAAATACATTAGTAACAGTCCAAGTTAATTGTGGTATTAGTGCAGCCCAATGTTAAGCTTATAATTAAAAGATGCCAAATCTAACTAGATCTTTCAAATACCTTTAAATAATACCTATGTGTTTGGCTTATGTATTAGAGGCACTTTGGTTTGGTTTTGTTGCTTTTCTGTCACTATACAAACCGCCTCATTTAAGGCCATTTAAATGGTAATAGCTTGTTTTAGTAACACCAAAATAGGCAGTAGAAACCACCTTTAACACAGATGGAAATGGTTTCTTGCATATTTAGGAAAAAAAAAAGATTATTTAAGACACTGTAAGCCACAGTACTATTAAGAGAGAATTCTAAAGGAATTAATCCACAAGATGCACCTGTCTGCGAAATAGCATCCATCTCTCCTAGTTGATCTGAGGGGGCTGGGAGAAAGGGGGGCACAGAGTAGTGCCCCACTTCATTTAACTCTTCAGTGAGTACTCTGACTTTCTAATGAGTGTCCACTTCACAAACACACTGCTTCAACCCATGATACTCAACCTTTCTAACCAAACTGAAACTCTGACACATGCACACACTTCTGTTCCCAGAGTAATGCCTCCATGACAGTGCTGAGAAACTGATAAAATTTCTCATTTACTTATCAGTTGATGAGATTGATTAAAAAAAATGGGAAACATGCATATTCTATGAAGGAAAAGCTGGTTTCGACTTGCTGTAAAGAGGTCACTAGACTGGCGTGACAGACTGGGTCAGTATATTAACAGTTTATTCACAGAAAAAGGATGCAGATTCGGTCGACCTGGCAAAAGTCGCAACTCAGCCAGAAGTCACTGAAAACTTTTGGCTGAAATTGGTCAAGTCAGGTATCTGTAAAGCAGTCAGCTTGATTGCTATAAAGCAGATAGCTCAATTGCTCTACAAAGCAATTTAATTAAATATTTATGTCTAGAAGTGTTCAACCTTGTAGCTCAATTCAGAAGTAACTTATCTTCCACAAAACCAATGAGGGAGCAGTGGTATCCCATCCTTTTATGGGCAAGTAGTTAGTTAGCCTCCTAAAAGGGTTAAAAGAAAATCCAAAATTCCAGAAACCTAAAAAAAAGTGGGAAGGCACTAAAGGACACAGAACTGCCCTTGGGGACCAGCTAGCTAAACAGTCCTTGACAGATGTTTATTGACAGAGATGTATGTATTCATTTCTCCTCCCCTCCCAAACTGAGGAAAGGCCAAAAAAGGCTGTTGAACCTTGAACAGTGAGGTACTGAAGAGAATGGCTTTGGTCACAAATGCATGTGTGAGTGACATCTCAGCATGAGTAAGCCTGGAGAGATGACTTTCATCAGAAGAAACCTCGAGCATGGCTGAACAAGTGCAGCAGGAGGTGACTGAGACAGCTTTCTTTGATGGGTTACTCACTGTCCAAAGCGTTTGGGGATGTGAGCCAGGACACTGCCCTGGGTTACTGACGGACTCTTCTGGCATTCAAGGAAGTGGGATTTGGATGCAATTCTGTTTATTTACAAGAATATACAAAACCACCCAATTCGATTGGTTTTGTGGCTTTTCTCCTAGGTGGACTGGCCAAAGTGCACAGCCTCTACTGTGTGGCCAGGTGCACCTCTTGTAGAGGTTCCTCCTGCATCAGCGCACGTTTCAACACCTTCCTGACTCTTGCTGACATCTGTGTAAACAGAGACCTGACGGATGGAGGAAATGAAGTTCACAGCCTTTAAGTTTAGCTGTCGAATGCTCTGGGTGAGATCAAGCACCCTGGAATCCTGTTAGGTTCACTTGAGTGATGTGGAATGTCAATGCTGTGCTGTGAACACCTGACTCACAGGTAGCTAGTAATGCACTGAGCAGTGGCGAACATGGGCTGGCAAGCAATGGTCACTAAAGGGTGGATTTCCCATAGAATAATAGGCAGCAAAGGTATTTCCACTCATCCTGAGACACATTCCACTGTCACCAGACAGAATTATATTCCAAGAATATAAAGATCAGAAGAATTTTCCTCCTGCCCCATTTGATATTTGGCTTCCTTCCTATGCAAGGTTAATTCCCAAATCTGTTTACTCCTAGCTTTTCTGCAGGGTTTCTTTCTGTCCTAAAGACATTTCCCCTCCCTTCACAGACATCTCTCAGACATTCTGCATCTGCTGTGGTTCCCTGGGGATCAGCTGCCACCTGAAGTCTGCCCAGATGGTCAAGACCTAACCTGCAGGGTTAGGAAATGGCTTCAGACAGGGGAATAAGCAGGACTTGTGGACCCAAACAGTTCTGTATGAGCAGAACCCAGGAACAGCTTACAGGTAGAAAATTTCAAAGTAATGTTAAGAAGTACATCTTCAAAATTGGAGGAGGGAAGGGGAACAGACAGAGGAGGTTAAGAAGGTCATTTATGTGGAGACAAGTTATGAAGCATACTCTATGCTGCATACTATCCTCTGATGCACTCAGCTGTGATCATAAGCAGAGCTGGTGAACTACCAGTGTGATCCAAATCAGTAACTCCTATATGCCCTCAAGCAGTCTCCTTCTTTCATAAGTAAAAGTAATGAAACAGAAAAAAAACACCCAAGCCAACCAAACCCCAGAAATATCTGCAGACAGCAACACCACTATTTATTGACACACTGTATGTAATTCAGCTCTTTTAAAACAGATCAACCTGCCTGACAAATCATCATCCTGTCACCTCTTACAAGAATGTTGACCTGGCAAAGTATGAAGCAAAAACTTTTCTGCTTACTGGAAAGCTCACATAACCACCAGACAGAGCCACAACACTGTCTTTGATTCTGTCACGGTAAGGACTCTGGGAAAATGAAATTAGGGAAGAATTAAGCATTCTAAAATATTTGTTCAGGATAAGTGAAGACATATTAATGTAAAGAAGTTTCATATAGTTAAAAATGAATAAATGCTCCAAGTCCAACATATTGCAAAAGCAGTTCTGCTGCTGCCAAGTTAAGCTAAGATAAAGGATATTAACTCTGTTTCTGTACAGAAAGTCTTGCTACCCCCTATCATGTCACTGTGTCCAGTCAAAACAAACCTTCTGAAAGTAAAAAGTGTTAATAAGGCGTTTTCTAATCAAGCAATCAACATGCTATTGAAGCCAGAAGATGTAAGGCTGCAAGAACAACGAGCAACCTCCCTGATAAACACCACAGCTGGGCTCCACCACAGACTGTCCCGCTACACTGCGAGCAAATGGTCCAGTAGATCCAGCCGCTTGGCTCGCTTGAAAAATGGATCCAATGAGCTTGAGCAAATTTACGTTTCATCTGTGGCAATAAGGCCTGAGATAGGATTTCTCTCTCACCATGCAGATCCCAGTCCACTTAGTATTCTATACCAGTAAATTTTATATTAGTATTTTAAAAACCTAATGAAAAGTCAAGAGCCTTCTGTAAGAAAGCAAAACCTTGTATAACGTCATTGAAGCAAAATGCTCTGCTTAGTGTTGCACATTGGTTAGTCCTTAGTGGAGCAACTATGAAGCAACTTGGGATATAAATCATTGCAAACATCCCTAATGCTGAACAACGAATGGTAGCAAATGAATACAAATAAAACAAGCATCATAAATGAGCACATGCTGATTCTTTGCCCTATCTGGGAATCTAATTGAGGCCCTCAGTGCCCCATGGGTGCAACCACTGCCTCCAGGTAAAGGGGACAGGCATATTCAGGATATTTTTCCCAAGTCTTTTATATCTGTGCTGAGATTGATCCAGCTCACTCTATTTTCCAGTCTTGACATGATTCTGAAAAACTTGCTTAGCTGCATATTAGCCATAAGCAATAGGAAGAAGATATGTGCAACACAATTTTAATGAAGAAATAAGAAAGAAGTGAAACCCATTCAGAGAGAACTCATATGCACATATATCATAAAACACCATAAGGAGGGAAAACAATTTTCCAGTTCCCTCCTCAGGATGTCTTCACAGATTAGTAGAGTGGTTGCTTCCAAGAGTCCCATCCATTTCTCATGCTCCATGGGAACATCAATAACCCCTCAGGAGGGACTGCGTGAAAGGCAGATATATGCACTAGAAACAACATATGGGTAATTGATCTCTGTGCATCATTAGGAAAAGAGAGTATGAGTCAATGCAACTAGCAATACAACTGTATCACAAAGTGGCAGCTAGACAGATGGGCTCCTAGGGGGGAAATAAGAAGCAGCTGGAGTTGTTTCCCTGCACCATATTAATCCCCAAGCTGTATTTTGTCACAGAACAAAGGTAGACTGATTGGCAGTGCCCAGTATTCAATTCTGAAGGCTGGAGCGCCCCAATAGCAGTCAGCAGCCTTCCATTTTCTAGGACACTCTGGGAGACTCTTGTTCTCCCCATACACAGCACCTGCCGTTGGGTTTCCAATGGCCAAGAAAGACAAGAACTCAAAACGCAAGATCTGGCATAAAATTACTTTGACTTCTCAAGACACAGATGCAGCAGAAATGGTGCAGAAGGGATGTCTGCCCAATGCACCTTCTAGCATAGGGGGAAGCAGAAAAAAAGAGAGGCTGGGTGAATCAAGTGTGTGGCAGCCTCCTAAGAAGAAAACCCAGCAAGCCCAGGAAGCCAGGAGCTGCAGCGGAGGATGCAGAGCAGCAAGAAGAAGGAGGGGATGCACATGTGGTGCCTGTGAAGTCCTCCTAGTCTTCCTGCCCTCCCAAACATACACTCAAGGAGGTGAAGGAGAGGAAAGACACTAATGGAAGGCCCTACCCAGCGGCAATTCAATTTAGGGGGTGAGGTAGCATGAGACACAGGAACCCTCTGATGGCTGACTGGGGTACACAACAACTGCCAGAAGTTTGGAAAGAAGGTGCTAGATTCAGCTCACATACGACAAGCAGGTTGTGTGGTGGAGCAAAATAAGGAATACATTCATCCCTGGGAAAGCTCATTGAGGCCTAAAAATTTCACATGTATGCATTTAGAAATGAAAAGCTAAAAAGAGTTGATGATCTTATTAATCTGAACATTACTTCCTGGGACGGTTAATAAAGATGTGTTTATTTCCCTAAAGAGAAGGGATATTTTCAGAACTAAAAAACTCATTTTAAAAAGCCCCATGACTTTCACTTGGTAACCAAATTTTTAGGAGGGTTTCTCTTCTGCTTTTCTGTGGAGGACAGATGGCTCAATAGTCAGAGAGAGGAGAACTGGCCTGAGAAATAGTTCTGTTCTGTTAGCTGCAGTCCCTCATTGAAGCGAGGCAGCTTTTCATTCCAGTGAACTATCCCATCAGCATTTCACATCTCTGCATGACTGTCCACAGGATAGTTTTATCAGTGCTATTAATTCCTTGCATTTACCCATGGAGGAGGCTCATGTTCACATCCAGAGAAATGAGGCTGTGATCACTGTAGCTGGAGGTGCTCAGGAGTGTCCCGACTCCATTTTCACCAGATCACAACAACGCCTTCAGCTTTTGTGACTGAACATCACAACATTCAGCCACTCCAGTCACGAGGACTTCTCTTTTCTGACAACTGGATACAGAGCCTCTGTGAAAGGGCTGAAACATCCTCTCTCCATCCACACAATGGACTTGTCTTTTCTACAGGGAAAGCTGTTGGGAGCCTTTTAGGCGGTGGAGCCACAGGCTTGGACCCACAGCTTGCCTGTTCACGGTATGCAGCAGTTTCAGGCCTCGTCAGCCATACCTCAGGATGCATTTTTCTCACTTGAAATGTAAGTAAGGCTTAAAACACCAATAAATAGAAATGCAGTTTTTATAATTATCATTAAATTTCCTTCTGAAGCACAGTGTCAGACTACAGCAGTGTACAAAATACTGAAATCTGAAACTGAAAATGTGCCCGTTTTCCCAAAAGTGCATGGGAACATGCTAAAATGTAAGTGCCTATCATTATTTTTATATTGATGCCATCTTTTAGCACAGAACATGAAGGGTCTTTAACCACATTAATGAACTAAGCTTCATAACACTCCTGAGATTTAAGCAGTAATTAGCCAGCCATTATAGTAAAACAATGACAGACTCTATAGAAACAATCCAGTGCTCATTTGCTGTTGATGCCTCTGAATGCTATCAAATTCTAAAGAATAATTTGTATTGTTTGCAACATCATAAGTGATTAACTGCACTCTCTCACTCCTGGGGTATTTTTCAAAAGTAAACCTTTCAAGTATTTCTCTTGCTATAAAAGTTTCTGCCCAGATCCATGTTTATTTTAGGGTGAATTACATTTTGTTTTCTCACCCCACTTCTATCTTTATTTGTTAGGACTTGCTTAGTTTGCATGAGCAGTGAGCAACCATGTCGAAGGTAGCCTCCTGGTATGTGCTTTTCTAGTTCTGTGCTCTGATGCCTTCCTTTCTAGTGTAAGCATTTTTTGGGCTTCTAAAATGACAGACGGAAACTGCCTGTTTCTAATTTAGCTTTAATCACTTTTCATTCAGCCTGCACCTCTAAGTAGAGCGGCCTGCCCTCTGGGATATTAAAGTTTTAAAAGTTCCTCCTGCAGAATCAAGGGCTGTTACCTTTGATAATGCCATGGTTTTTTCTGCACTGGGCTCAGTGGGATTTCACATTTAGCACCTCTTGGCCTTGGTTTAGAGGTGTAACAGAAAGCAAGTTCTCTTTAAGTACAGTGCTGAGAAAGGAAAAGAGAATACAGTTTGATTTGTCAATAAAACCTCAGGGCGTGCAAACAACATTTTTCAAAATAGAAAGCTGACAGTTATTTACAAAAGCTGCACAATCTATGATTAATACTAACTGGGACTCAAGGACCCTACAGCCACCGGAGGGCTGACATTTTACTATTCAAAGAGAACATGCAGGTTGAGACAATTCGACATTAGCTGTAGGGTTCAGACACAGCATATACCCTAGTTTCTACCCAAGTTTTCATTAAATCAAGCTTCCTGTTATTAGTCCTCCATGAGGCGTAAACTTGAGTCTTTCTCAGTAATACATTAAGAGTGTTTAGCTTCTTGACAAACAGTTCATAGTTTCACTTATGGTAGATGTTACCCTCAAGACCTGTATGCATGCTGAATATCTGATTTTGCTGCAGATTAACTGCAAATCCACTCAACTACTTGGCCCATGGGCAAGGTAGGTACTTAGTTTTTCAAGCTACCAGAAAGGAGTATTGACCACAGTCCCCCCCAGCCTGGGATTGGATCTCCATCTAAAGATACATTTGTGTAAATACTAACTGGTATCTACATAAGCCTGCACTAACTGTTCTAAAAACCAGCAGTATTTTATACTCAGCAGCCTACTGATTCATGACGAAATAAACTATGCAACAAAGACCTGAATAATGTCATATCTAAAAATAGCCAGTAGTTCAGACCAGTGAAGTAAAGCATCATAATATTGGCACTAATTACAGGCCAACAATTGCAGACCTTAGAGCTAAGAGCAGATTTCTGAAACAAGCCAGAACAAGATGTACTCATAAAGACAAAACACTGTGGGACGCTATCAGGAAGATGGCTGCATCAGATCAGCCTCATACTGAGATGGCAAGGAGAACCTCTTAAATCATTAGTGAAGCTGCAGCATCTCATTATTTTTAATAGCTCTTGATATAAATACTGTTGCCAAAGTACCTACAAATAAGCCTACTCAGTAATCTCCAGGGTTCAACACTGGAGCTTGCTCCACAATGCTCCATGGCAGCATTGCTCTACAATGCTAGAACTTCATTCACAGAGTCAGGCGGGCTAAAACAAATGCACCATTAATAACTCACTGAATACCTTCTTCTTCAGCTTCACCTGCCACATTTGAGATCAGCCTCCCAGAGCTGCTTATTAACTACTGCTGGACCTTCAGCAAGTGGGTCAGCGTGACCCCTATTGATCTCAACAAAGCTGCATCGCCACCCACTGATCTCTGGTTTAGACACAAGACACAGCATGCACAGAGGAAAGGTTTAAAGGTGCCCATTAGCACTCTTTGCACAGGAGATGAGGGGAAGACAGTGTGGAGTATCATGGGCCATCAGAAACCCAGCAAGGGAGGACTGGGAATGAAAAAGGACGCTCAAGTAAACCAAGGGCAATCAAAGATGAGAGAAAATGGCAAAGTGCGTTTGCCTGGAGACTGGGGAAAAAGGGTGCTCCTGCACTGCAAGAGAACTGTCAGCTCTCTCAGAGAAGCAGGAAAATCAAAAGCTGGGTAAGAAGAAAGTGAGAAATCACATCCTGAAACAAGGAAGCTTCAGTAGTGCTTTACAGCTCTCCTCTTTGTTAACGGAATGACAGTGCAGGGCACACCAGCGAGTCACATTAACCATCTCTGCTGAATGGAGATGCCTGGAGAGCCTGCACACATTGGCTTTCCAGCAACTCCCCAGGAAGAAGCACATCTTAGTATACACTTGTTTTCTCACTGCCCAAACTTCTCACTTCAATCCTCACTCTCAGGAGCAGAAAGATAAAGCCTGCATTAGAAAGCCACATGCTTAAACCTAGGTGAGCAGACCTGCCAGGCTCTGCCATGCTTCACAGGACTGCAAAACATGTCCTGGACTTCTGCTTACCCTTGCAGGGAACTTGGTGAGAGCATATCACAACAGCAGTACTTCTGATGGATACTAAAGGATACAGAAAAAAAGGACAATGATTAAAAAAAGTGATTGCATCATTCACCTGAATAAAGAAAATGGTGTTTGCCATTGTTATCCATCTAGCATTCTAACCGTGGTTTTATACCCATTATTTTATAATGTCACTCCCCTATCCCTGTACACATAAACAGATACCCTGTATCCCAGAAATGCCATTCCTGCAAAGGCATTACTGTGGGATCATCAGACTTTCAGAGTTCTCAAACTTTTCTAATGCTATCTTAAATGCATTAGAAAATTACAAGGCACAATTTTACAGAAGGGAAAACGAGACACAGAAATATCAGTGCCATAATATCAACCAATTTTGGTTTCATTCTGCACAGAACTTCACACTCTTACAGCACTTAATACATTCAAAGTGCATCTTTAATTGATATGGTTTTCAGTTGAATCACTCTACACTAATTTTCTAAGGAGACAAAAAGTTCTCTGAGGAGCAGAAGTGAAGCCTGGCTTCTTGAACTCTCACATCTTGTAGCTGGAAAGCCTTGATGCTTGTGAGCTCTGGCTTAAGTTCTTCCCAGAACTAAGAATTCCACCCATTGGCCTTTTGGTACCAAAACTGGTGGTTTAGAGCTAACTGCCTGCACAAAACAAAAGGGAAAAGTCCACATCCTTCCCCTTCCAGACTATGCACACCAAAACGCTGCACTGCAATCCACACACCTCATGGGAGTGAGGGATCTTGTGCCTAGCTGTCCTCAGAGGAATACAAACTCATCAGCAGCACCTGGGGACTTTCTTAATCCATAGGCCAGTAAGGGTTTAAATGGATATTTGTGCTTCTGGATTTCTGCTTTGGAGCAGAGGGGAGTCTGAAGGCAAATATGGGAGCAGAGTCCCTTCCCCAGGCCTGTAAGACAGGAGGCAAAACAGCCAAAGTCACAGGATGGCATGTCCTTCATTCCTTGCGAGGACCAAAAGCCATTCTGTTGCGTATTACAAAAAGCTTTTGCTCTTTTTCCTCCCAAGATACCAGCAACTTGCAGCCCACCAGCCTACTCTCAAAGACCAGCAAACAGACAAAATGGAACTATTTCATTAATCTCGCCCTTAAAATGGAGGAACCCCTTTTCCCCCCTCAAATTCCAGGCAAAGAATTCAGCCCAAATCAGATATTCAGCATTATCGTTTCTGCTCAGACACTTAAAGGACTGAAGTTATTACTGCAGGACTGCAAACCTTTCAATGAACTATTCCAGCTTTCACACCTATAATGAATCCCACAACGATGCTAAAGGACCAGTGTCTGGATCATCAGAACAACATATCACCTGCCAATAGGAAAAATTACAATACCATAGTTTAAAGTTCTTAGCTCTCCTAAAGAAAATATGAAACGGGATCCCAGTACATCTGAAAGCTTAGGAATATGAACGAAGAAAGCAAGGGGTTTGGTCAGTCTCAGTTTTTAAACACATGACATCAGCAATTCTGCTATTTGCCCCAAAATATCACTTATACAGAAGCCAAATATATTGGCATTCTCAAAACTAAAAAAAAAGAAAGAGAATACAATTAGAGCTAGTTATAAATATTAAAAAGTAGATAAATAATGAATAAATGCTAATTTTACCTCTCTTCCTGTGCTTACTAAAATTTGAAATATGCCTACTGGTCCTTTCTGTATTATATTTCATGGGCCTTTTTCCCTCTACATGAATTTAAAACAGCACATTTGAATTCCGCTTGTGGAAAAATTTTGACCCATCACTGAACACAAAGACATACATCGAAAGCAAAACCAGAAGTTGCCCATGAAAGTCACACTTCAATTAAAGACATTTTTGGTTACACAGTAGGATATTCGCACCTTGTAAATGGAGCTAGAGCTATTTTCCTTTTGAGCAATGTCCTGCAAACGTTCTTGCATCTGTGACTTTATTTGCATGAATTTAATGTGGTAATTCTTGTAAGCAGAAGTTATTTACACAGTTCAGTTTACTTCAGTTCATTTTGGAATCAAAATATACTTGAAAATACACTGAAATGTCAAAACTTCTCACAGAGCAAGGGAACCATTTGATGCTGAGCACTATGTGACACTGAGCTATTCTTTGCCTTCCAGGATCAGTAACAAAACTCATAAAAATGTCATTGCAGAGTTTTGGAAACGAAGAGCTTTGTTAGGCTTTCCTGCACTACACTGCTTTACATGCTACATCCCAGATGACTACTTACTGCCCAAACTGCTCCAAGCCTGCAAACTCCCCCAAACCAAGCTTGATCTATGAAAGTCTGGCTCAACTGGAGTTCAAGGGAGGGTTTTGTCGCATATGGCAAAACGTGTTTGGCCCAAAGAAATTTTGGATCTCCTTGATCCTAACAATTTTTGCTTTATCTCAGCATGATTTATTTTTATTTCATTTTGTTTTCAGTGTGGTTTGAGAAGTCTCACTGGTGGCACCCGAGCACAGGAAAGCCAGTCACTAGGCATGAACTCTGCCTAGCACCAGCAGAGGGTGGAAAACACTCAAGAAGAAGGTTCAGTTGCCTTTCAGCTCTCCCATCCTCAGTGTTCAGCGGAGTCTTGGCCAAAATTATAACAGTAATTGCCTTCTGGCTGCCGCTGCTCCTGGCAGGGACAGGGACAGAAGCAGCTCCTTGGCCTCATGAGCTGATGAGTAGGGATGGCTCAAGAGAAAGCAATTATCATAACACAGATCATCTTCCTGTGCCCTTCTCCAAGGCTGGTATTAATGGTGATGCTGAAATGACAGGAGGAAAATGAAGGCCATGGGGCTTTTTGCTGTATGCCAGAACCCATGTTTGAAGACAGTGTGATCTTCCTTCAGCTGGGGACAGGGCTTGGGCCATGCCCTGCCTGCACATCACATCCAGAACTGCCAGAAGAAGTCATCTCCCAGGCACATGAGGGCATTTACAGCTGGTGGAGTAAGAAATCTGATTTATGGAATGCGAACACCATATGGCACAATTTCCTCTCATTTCATTCCACATCTTGTAGTTGAAAAAGAAAACATCCCATGCTGTCTAGTTTATTGGAGGAGAGAGTCAGGTTACAATAATAGCAGAGATTAACCCCATCAAAGCAGCATTCACTCACTTCAATTAATAAATGCAGAGGGATACCAATCTGTGAAGAGGGTAGAAGATAAAAACTGAATTGAAAAACATCATGGAGAAAAGTGGCATTCCTGTCAAAGGAGGATTTATTCATAAAGCAGGAAAACAATTTCCAAGCTGTTGAAAGTCATCTATGCAACAAGAAATTATTATAGTGACACTCACATATAAGCCCAGCACTCCAGCCAGAATCACTGCCCCTTTTAGTAATGATGGAAATTCTTGAGAAATGCATCACTGCAGGGTTGACAGGTCTTTCACCCCCACGGGAGGACAACAGTGTGGATTAAGCATCATTTTGCAGAGATAAAGCAAACTTTTTTTTTAATCAGTAAAATGAAGAAATGGTCCAAATCACCTGAAAGAACATTTGTGGGAGGTAATAGAACAAGGTGGTGGGAAATTAGAGGAAATTAGTATTTCCATGGTTCTCTGGAAACTTGGAGAGAAGCAACTTGTCTAAGGCATCACCAGAAACATGTGGCAGAACCAAGAGAGTTTCCAATTTCAGACTAGTATCATGCTTCCATTTAACAATTAAGCTAACCTGCCTCTTGGTGCTTCTGGCATGGTGAGGCTGTCTCATGGCCAAGGCAGGGAGGAGGACCAAAAAATACACCACTGGTATGCCCTGGAAGGCTGTTGGAAGGGTTGCTGTGTGGCTGCAAGGGCTGGGAAGTCAAAGCCAAGCTGAGGTGATTGCCATGCCACTCTTCCTTTGCCTCATGCCTCTCCTGTCATCTAGAGGCACAGGCTATGACCAGCATATCTATTTCACTTGCCTGGAACAGTGGAGAGAATCCTAAAACAAGCCATGAAGTACTAAAAGTCCAACTTATTTGTCTAATTTACCATTTGTTTTTTTATTTATTATGATGATTAATGACTTCCAGTCTCCATCTCAGTACAAAGACACAGACAAGCCTGGTACAGATTCTTTAATGGAAACACAGCGCTGAAAAACATGTGTCAATTAGCAAACCCCCAGTAAAAGGTCGGACTGTTACAGTAATGAAACGATTACTGTTACATGTTGTTATTATTAGTTATAACACAGTGGCACTTTCAGTCTAGGGCAAGACCCCACTGTGCTGGTGAAATACAAACATTGAACAGAATACATAATCCACATGGTTCTGTTTGCTGAGCCATGGCCTTGTGCCTGACCCTACTGATGCTCTTCAAAATATACCAACAAAAGTGTTATGTATATTAAAATTAGCAATGGCGATAGTAGCATTTATTCCTCCTATCAGGAGGAATGCAGGTTATTTAGTTTGGGAATGCCATTTTCCCTCCACAATCAGTACTTCAAGGAGTTCACCCTGCCCAGAAGGTGGGAATGCAGGAGGAGAGCATCACAGCTGCTGCACAGGCTTTTGCTTCTGGTGGATATTGCTGGAAAACCAAAGCAGAACTTGCCCTCTCTCTGACATCCAAGGCAACTTCCCTTTTAAAAGGCAAGGGCAGCCCCTGACTCATGCTAGCCTGGGAAAGGAAAAAGGGTAATACTTAGAAACAAACTCCACAGAGAAGCAACAGCCCCATGTCCTCAAAGATCAGCTCAGGTTTTGCAAGTAAGATATTGCACAATCTATCAGCACAGGATGTAACCAAGAGTGAGGGTTTCAACTGAGAGAGGGAACATGGATGCTGAGCCTTGGGGAACAAAGCTCTACCAAAATTTGGGATACTTTCCTTAGGCAGATGATGGAGGCTTCATTGCTTAAGCAATTTACAATTAGATGTGAAAAGAATCACAGAAATATAGTAGGAAAATTCACAGTGGATTCACAGTGATGAAGAACATGATCCAACAGGATTTCCCTATATCTTAACATATGTCCCCTGAAGATGAACACCTTTTAAATTACTGATGTTTTCCAAAGCCTGCTGAAGCCTCTAGAAAGGCAAAATCCAACACGGCTTCAAAATGAGGCCATAAATTTTAGGGAAGAGCCATGTGTTTTTTAATTTGTTTGAACAATAAAAAATCTAACTATAGATTTTGTCATCAATCCCAGTATATTTCTATAAGCCAGGTGCTGAAAAGCTTTTGCTCTTCTTGTCCTGAAGGTTTTTGGATGATCTGGAAGGATCACAAGTGACCATATTTTTTGTTTCCATTCTTCCCACTAATGAAAACTGGAGAGAGAAAGTTCTGCAGTGACATGGAATGCAAAATCTCTGATATTAGCCACATCAACTAAATCCTACCCCTCCAAAAGGTGGATGCCATTCTTCCTTCTGTATTTCTCCTCTTACAAACTTCTCTTTTTCTGCCTCCTGTTTAGTAAGTGATGGAATTAGTTGGCCAAGTCATCTCGACTACAGGCAACACTGCCTGAAGGCTGTTAACCAGAAAGCAAGAGGAAAGCAGTGGTTATTACAGCTCATGACTGCTGTAACTTTGCAAGGCCCAAGTGGCTGACATTTCGCGTTATGTTTTTAATTTTCCAGAAGACAGCTACACATGCAAGTGGGTGTCAGATGTAGAAACTTCATTGTTTCAGTCATCTCCTTTATCTACCTTTTTCCATGTTAATGGGAAAAAGAACAAATTTCAACAATAGTGCCAAATCATCTCATCCAATTCTCCATCTCAGAAAGACAAACACCTCCAGTTATGACACAGTTACATGGAGGCTTTTCCCTAAGCACGCTCCAGCAAGGCAGTAAGAAAAACTGCTGCAGTGAAAGCCCTACTTAAGCCTTTATGTTTATCTGCTAGTGGAAGCCTTTCTTTCTCTCATGTATTTTCTTACAAGGTTAAAAATACTTCCCCAGTGAAAGCCATTAATAATGGAGATAATTGTGTTGCAGGGTTTGGTGTCGAGTGAACGGTGTTTAAAGAAGTAACAGCAAAACAAAGGTCTAGTTAACACCACACCGCCTGTTGAACTCAAAATAGCACCTAATTAACATGACAGGGTTTGAATTAAACTCAGCGCTGATGTGGTCTGTCACCTTCTCCGACAAACTGCTCCATTTTTTGCTGTTTCCCACCTCACAGAAGCACAGACATTTTAAGCAGCAAAGACCACAACACACAGCTCTGATCTCCTGCACCACACAAGTCACAGAAGTCACCCACACTGAAAAGATGACTTCTGAGCCTCGTGAGCAAACACTGAACAAAGGAGTTTGTAGATGAAATAAATCCCAGGCCTGGTTACGTTTTGCACTATATGCAACACCCATTCAATGCTTTTTTTTTACCCTGCTAGGGTAGAATGGAGATGCGAGAATAAAATCCTGTCCCTCTTGGGAAGGCATCGCTTGTTTTGTGTCTCAATCTCTTACTCTCTTAAATGTAATTCACTGAGGTGTGTAAGTGGGAAGAGAAGGTGAAATTCTCAGTATGCTGCTACTTGTGACTTAAATCGTTACATGAATCTCAACCTAGAGCAGTAGAGAATAACCCAGCACACCTCTAGCCTCAGGAATGATATCCTTGAATGCACAGTTTTACGGACAAGGCTCCAAAGCCAGAGGGAAACTGCCGTCTTTCAGATGGAGTTACTGACAAAAACTGAACTGGGTGTAAACGCTGTAGTCTCAGTCTCATAAAGAGGAACCATGTTAAGTCAGAGGAAGCCAAGGGGAATTGCTCACCGATATTTGCAATGATGTTGCTATTGCAATGAATTACGTTTAAGAAGTTCAAAATCCAAGCACAAGTCAGGCTAGTTTATCTCCAAGGGTTTAACAGCCTCCATTTACCTATATGTTTTTAACACACACACACACACACACACACACACACACACACACACTATATTATCAATTATTATGGTTAATTATCCCTTTTCATGGATTTGAAAGCTAACAGATGATACAAGAAAGAACCAAGACCTCCCAGTATTCCTTTATGAAAGGCCGATGTGGGAGAGCCCTAGCACACATCATCCACACTGCTGCACAAGTGCTCCAAACACTACATGCGCTGTACACTGCCTCTACTCTTATCCTGAGAAATCCTGAAATCCTTACACAGGGAAGGAACTACGTACACAACAACATATACAACAGTGGATGAAACTTCCAGTCACCGAGCCTAACACTGAAGGTAAGACCAAGTCTCACTGTGTGCTGGCCCACAGGCACACATGCACACACATAGAGAAAACCACTAACCTACCCCATACTCCTGGAACAACCGACTTCCCTGGTTATTGCCACCCAATACACAGAATAAGAGAGAGATCTGCCTAACAGCAGATGGCTTAAGATGCCAAAGACCATGCATTCAATCCCTGAGTGGCTGTCTTTAAAACAAGGGCACAACAATATCTCACTTTGTGGAACCTGAGCTTTCTGCAATTACCTGGCAGGACCACCTGGTTCCGTGAGGACACTGTCCTGTATGACCTTGTAAGAGAGATGCCTTCAAAGAAACAAAAGCATTGGAATAAGAATAGGAATAATAAATGCATTGCTTCCAAGTACAGCCCTGTACCACACAGACAGATCCTGCCAGGCACCAAACTGTATGGACACTACACAGTGTCTGTACAGCTCTGGACTGTCAGGACTAACATCTAGGATTTTGCTAGCATATTTACACATACTAATTACGGAAACATCTAATTAGAAGGAAATGTTCCCTGGGGCTCCCACCACAGAGCAGAAAGAGGTGGCACAGCCCTGCTATCCCTGAAGCATTAGCAACATGCCTTCTTTCACAGTACCTCTGAGGCGCTTGAGGTATTTTCATCAACAGACTGTAGCCTGATGCATAGATACTGATGATAAGAGTTCTCACAGTCCCAGGAGAAATCCAGTCATACACAGCCCCTTTACCCCATTATTTGAACCATCTCGTGCACGTTTATCTACACAACTTAGAGGCTGCAAACTGCCATCTTTTAAACAGAGCATAAACTGTGTTATTTTTACCATTGTATGGTGGCTTTTGTATATTCAAACCCCCTTTGATTACTATTGGTTATTAGATGGCTTACCTGGGCTATGACTGGCTAAGATTCAGCTACCTGAAATTAGCCAAGGAGTATCCTGATTCAGGGTGTCAGTCCCAGACTACACTGCAACAGAGCAGGAATTCCTGCTGGGCCACCCAGCTCCCAACATTTTCTTACTTTGTATATAAAGAAAAAATAAGACTTCTTTTTTTTTAAATAAATTTTGCTTACCTGTTTGCTTTCTGCTGCTGGTGTTCTTTCCCAATTCAATTTTCCCAGTTCCTACCCACATAATGTCCAGCGCTTTCTATTCTCTGCATGTATGTATGGCTCATATAAACCATTTCTATTCAGGTTTGCTTATAAAAAACAGCCTTGCCCTACCCACAACATGCATTTACTACGGATGACCACAAGGTCAGGGGATAATCATGTGAAATAATTAGTTCCACTTTCAGTTAGTGTCCTCTGTCCCTCACCACCTTCCACCCCTAAAATCCAAGGTTATAGCATTGCTAACTGCTGCTCAGAATCTAAAGAGTCATTAAATCCAGAAGTATGTTCTTATTCTGAAGAAATTTCACATTGTCTTCTTACAATCAATATAAGAAGAATACACATACAGTGTGGAGTATCTTGGCTATTATATCAGAAAGGAAAAACATATTACATTTAAAGGAAGGAAGGTGACAACTCTCAGGGATTGTAATCCGCTTTAAAAATTAGTACTAAATAAAACAGGCTAGGACCTTTGATAAACTTGTTGCTCATTTATAGCACTATGTTCTGTATGTGGGCATTAAAGTCAGCACCAGTGAAACTGTTCTCCTGGCCAGTTTTTCAGGAACATATGATATTAGAGTCATCCACTGAGTCAACTGCTACCTGAAAAATGAATGCTCAAAACTAACCCTCGCAAAACAAGAGATGAGTGAGGAACATTGCAAATTCATTTGGAACATTGTATATGTAAGTCTTTTCCTGTTTTTCCAAATTAAGGGAAATCATGAGGAACATACAGTCATAGAATATTCCAAGTTGGAAGGGACCCATAATGATCATCCAGCCCAACTACCTACTCCTTGCACAACTACATACACGAAGTCATAGGACTACAACTGCATTTACCAGTAAGTGCTGCAAACAGAGACAACAGAAATGGTGATTGCCCTATTTTCTGATCTTGCATGAACTTCAGAAGTAAAACAACTCCAGTAAACATTGGCATTATCACACAGAGCTCATGTAATCTAATTAATCCCTGGTAGTTATTACTACCAAAATCTTGACAGTCAGAATACAAACACAATCCATGCTAAGTTAACAGACACCTCTGCAGGCTGACTACTACTTGTTTAGCACACACAATACAGCTTGCTGTTGTGAAGGGCAGAAGACGTAGTCAAACTAAAAAGTGTTCGAGCATCTGGAGAACATCTTTACTTCTAGACCACAACCACAGCAGAACACCCAGTTCTGGCTGGAAAAGCAGATGACAGCAATATCTAAACAGAGATGAATTGTACTCAGGAAGCCAACAGTGTTACCTAAGTGGTCCAGAAGCACAATGTTCTCTCAGCAAGGTGAGAAGGGTTAAGAAGGTACCGTTAACTTGGAGAGGTAGATGGTTTCTGCCTTGATGTAGAAAGATGAAGCATTCCAGGTAGAAATTGCTAATGTCTTTAAGAGTTACCCGCTGGAGAGAAAAGTGTGAGCTGAGCAGCAAGGACCTGAACAACACTGAACTCAGACTAGAGGGTTGTTTCCGTTTCTAGAAGTGCAGCCCAGTGGTGTCTGTCTGCTAAAGATAGCCGAAGAGTCTTCCTCAAAACTAGATGACTCCTCCTCTTGCATGAATGCAAAGCCTCTTGTACTGCAGGAGCATGTCCTGCGCAGCACCAAGCCCCAGGCAGCTGATCTGCCAGCCATCAGTCTACTTGCCCTGGCTGACCAGTGTGGACAGGAGGTGCAAGAAGGCATGCAGGGCTGATGGTCTTTCTGGAGGCTGCTCTTACTTAGCACAAAGTTCTATGGCAGTGCTTCCTGGCTGAATTTTGATAGCTGAGTATTAGTCAAAAGGCTGGAGACCCCACAGGAACACAGAGGAAGCAGAAACTGCAAGAAGGACCTAGGTTTGCTTTTTCCAGTTATGCACTTTTTCTTTATAAACTTCATTAAAAATTCTATAAAAAGATGTTGACTGGTTTGAAATTTCACCACAAGAGTACCAAGGCCAATGAGGGAAAGATAAACCCTTTGCTCCTTCTCCCACAGAGTCACACACAATCAAGTTTAAAGCTCAACAGACACGAGCACTCACAGACTGCAGATGTCCTAAGCTCTCCCAGGGAGAGACCAACCACGTCTCCTTCTTGGGCTACCATAAATAAGAGCAAAAGAATAAACCTAATAATTCGACTAATGCACTTCTTGACCAAACAGAAGAATAAAGCCATCTTCATTGTTTCTGCACTGCAGAGCAAGCTTCTCTGAAGGAGTACACCACCAGCTTTTCTTCTTTTTCTGTTTTAAAATGCTATTTAAAAAAGATATTCTAGGTCTTTTATTCAGGGCTAGTTCATTTCTGCTCTCTCTTTCTTCCTGCAGAACTTGCAAATGCCCCATCCCTGGCAGTGTTCAAGGCCAGACTGGATGGGGCTTTGAGCAACCTGCTCTAAGTGCAGGTGCCCCTGCCCATGGCAGGGGTGTTGGAACTAGATCTTTAAGGTCCCTTCTAGCCTAAACTATTATGATTCTTTGATTAGCTGCATCCAAGAGGCACACTATGCCCTACTACACCCAATTGCAATCATTTTGATGCTGCAGGTTGCATTAGCTGTACCTTAAGGACACAGAACCTGTTCTGCACTTCACTGAGTGCAAGGCACACGTTGACTTCTACCACACTCTTGTCTTCAGCCAGGCCCGCCATGTTGGGCACCCCTGTACCATACACAGCTCATTGCCATGATACACAGCTTCCTTGAGCAGTCAAACCTAACACAAGGGGACTCAGAGAGGGACCAGAGCCCTATATTCTTGCTGAGGATATTTCAGATGGTGACACTGTTCCTTCCTTCTGTGGCCATTCCCTGCTCACATGGCCAACAAGTGGTCCACTGCATCACCCAACACATGGTGCCTCTCTACCAGGAAAAATTATCCTGTGCTTGAATGTGAGGTTTCTGACAGCTGCCAGTGCTTCCTGTGCTCCCAGGTTTGGCTGCCCTTTATTCACTGGAGCCCGCAAAGAGGCTTATTACTAGGTATGAGTTTATCTCCGTCTACCGCCTCCTTCCTTGCACCATGATCCGGGTAGTTTCAGAGGAGTCTGCTGAGGGAGGAGACGCAGGAGGGAGGGAGCACCTGTTCCCCTCCAGCACCACCTCTGTTCCCACAGAAGCAGGCATACAGGTAGGGAAGGAAGATGTCCAGGCTGTGGGGTGGAAGAGAAGGGAGTGTGGAGAAGTCTCTTTCGTGGTCACACTAAAGGGATTGAAAACCCTGTCCCTCCTGAGGTTACAGGGAGCTTTTGCTTTTGATTTTCACTGTTTGGATCTTACGCAGTTCCTGTTTAAGAAGGGTCAACAAGCTGTTTGATAGACTGCTCTTTTTTCCACACAAAATGGAAACCCTGGAGCACACACAGAAAAAGACTTTTATCTATTTATTTATTTAAATACTCTCTAACATTCAAAAGGAATTAGATAACAGCTATAATGGCCCCACCTCCTCTTGATCCTTTCTGCTGCCAGAATGTTTTGTGTAATAAATCATGAGAACACTACATTACTCCGACGCTAAAAATGGAGCAGAGTCAGGAGGTGCCACAAAGCTCTGCATACAGGATACAGAGTCATAGTTGATAACATCTGCACTCAGTCTGATTTTAAGCTTCCTTGGGTGGGATAATGAACCCAAATGAGGAGGGAAAGGTTCACAGGGCGATTACAGTACAGGCTGGCTTTTAAGCTGTTTTTCTTTCAACTTCACTTTCATCACATTTTGATTTAAGGTTGGGTTAGCTCCTGGAAAGGTTATGCTTAACAGAACGCTGACAGCATCACTTGCATTTCCCTAAATCCAAGACAGTTGTTGAAGGGTGGTGAGAGAGTACAGCTGAATGTCAAGATGCAATAGCACCTTTCCTCAAATCATAGGGGTAAGACCAAATTGTTTCCTCCAGACCTGGAGAGAAAGCTTCTGAAAACCCAGTCCCAGTAGCTGTACAAGGGCTAAAATACTGATTCAGAATTCATAATGAGGAACAGTCACTGATCACAGTGGCGGACTTGGTAAGACAGCTCATTCTGGCTAAGAGCTGACACATTGTTCCAGTTGTAGCCCAAAGGGCAGTCCCAGGCAACATTATTGTAAGAGATAGTTATCCACACTTTTAAGACGCAACCTGGCCAAACGTGACTTGCCTGCCTTTGCCGTGCTAGTTTTAGCATCCACTTGGGACAAGCCGGGGGTAATGGTCATGAACTGAAGTTTTAGTCTTTAAGAACAGTTTTAGTTAAATTAGCTGAATTTTGTAAATGGCTGAAAAACAGACCCTGAATGCTAGCACTTGCTTAAACTGGATAAAGCACTATGTTACAGCTCTTGACAATGAAAAAGCTTTTGGGACAGATTAATACCAGGGCACCAGAAATAATAAATCAAATGAGATGGCTTTTTTCCTTCAAGTAGTCCTACCATCTAGGAACTGAACTTCAGTGAGAGGTAAAATTCACAGGGAGCTAACGCAAGTACAGCTCCAGGTTGCCTGTCCAGGGAGTTTCAACACCCCCAGCTACTGAGAAGCACATGGACCAGCTTGCAGATTTCTGGCAGGCTTTACTGCTGCACATTTACCACGTAAATAACCCTGTATGACGCAAAAACATCTGAAGGGTTCTTTCCATATCCAGATGGCATTGTGCTTTCTAGGGTCCTTGCAGGGTGCATAGATCTTCCCCTCAGATAGCTCCACACTTTCTTCTGTGTCTGATTTACTGGAACAAGAGAAAATGAAAAGCAAAGCTCAAAATCGCTACTTGCGGATGCGCACGAACTGCAATTACATGGAGAAATCAAATGGAGCTGCCTCATCAAGAGCTGATCGAGTACGTGAGTACCTCTTCTAAAAAAAAGGAGAAAAGAACAGTTAATGACTCATATGATTTAAATTAATAGATATTAAGGCCTGCAAGTCTCTTACACTCATCAGCCACTCTGCTCTGCACAACACAAGTCAATTAAAAGCACAAGACTTTTCTGCTTCCACTGAATTATTTTTAAGTCTACACACAGGCGTTCATTAAGCGCATTCATTTGGTCCTTTCATCACCCTGCACTATTCCAGTTTTAGTATTTATTAAATATACAAAGGAAGATTATTTTATTGCTCATGCCTAGTACTTTTTGTGCTTTTCTCTGCATGCTGTAAAACCAGCAGACTTATGAGTCTGCCTGATCAAATGCTTTCTCTGGCACTGCTGGGCATTCTGGCCACAAACCAGCAACAAACTGTAATCCCTACTGAGGAAAATTAGAGGGACAACTAAATCATACCAGTAGCACTTAGCTCACTAGCACTTTCAGTCTGTTTCCCACTCATTTAAATTTCCCTTTTTAGAAATAATTTTACCTGTGTTTCCTGCAAATACATTCCCTGGACCATTTTCTGTCAGATATCTTAATCAGATTTTAACTCTACAGTGATATAAATGAGTTAAATGTCACATTTACTCTCCAGCTATGGACCATCACACTACCTACTTCAGTGCAAAGTGCATTAACATTGCACAGCACTTACTTAAGCACCTAACACATAACTACCAGTTAATACTAAAGCATGTACCATCGGTGATAGCATCGGCCTTCTTACTTACATAGAGATTACATCTGCATGTCCATCAATTACCAGTATGCATCCTTAACAAATGTAACTCAAAACAAAAAAACCCACCCAAACTTAGAAACTATTTTTTTACTTCTAAAATGCAATAATTTTCCCATGTGTCTAGCAAACCAGAGGCATTAGATCAATTGCCCTCCTTCAGTCACTAATCAGCCCAGGAGTATTTACTCACTTCTAGTCTTGCTGGGCTTGAAGCCAGAGCCAAGATATACTTTGAACCTGGATGCACAGAAAACTCCAGGGACAAAAAAAGCTCACTCATGGGCATTGTCCTGGCTGTAGGGTGGAAATAGGAGATGCAATTCCCAAAATGAGACTCCAGGAGCTCATATTCTGATCTGACCACAGCCCCAGGCTGCTGTGCAACCAAATACCATTTCTCATGAACACTATGGTCATGAGCATGGTATAAAGGCCCTGGAGGTGCTGCAGCCTCCACTCACAGAGGCTATCAGGGCTCCATATATATCAAACCCACGGGAACAAACTCCCTAGCTGATCCCAAGTATTGCATACAGTTTAAGGTAAAAATCAACACAAATGGGTAACTTCTTGAGCTAGACGCCAAAGATAGATTGATAAAAAATATAGGCAGTGCTATTCCTGTAAAGATGGAGGGCAAAAAGAGAGAAAAGAGCCCAAAAATGGAGTTGAAGAAGGTAAGCAAGAGTTCTCGAAGACTAAGGTCATTCTAGGCATTAAAAAAGATAAACAAATAAAAATGAAATAATTGAATTCTGATGCAGGAAGAATACGCAGAGTCTGTATTAAGGACCTCTTCTAGAAGTCAAGGGTGGCTCCTAATTTCCCTTTTCATACCAGGAAGTATTGTTTTTTAATGTGTGATGGCAGTTCGGTTTTGTGGGGTGGGGGGAGGAGGGTATTGGTGTGTGTGTGTTAATGATAAGATTTTTTAGCTCCTTAAAGCATTGCTTTGATTAAGAGTTGAGCTCTCCAATCCAAAGACTCAGTATCATGCATAACCACTGGCTTAAACAGAGTTGAATCATTAACTCAGTCACATACGTAAAATCCAGAGACAACAGAGAGGTTAAACACTATCTCCATTAAGACATGTTTCACAAAGTGCATTCTACTGAGGACGTATTTTGATAAAATGTAACTCTTATCTCCATGCTATGGATATCTGGGCTGTTATTCTAAAAATAATGGAACTATTTCTCTTCAGCTCAGGAAGTTTAATTTTATTAAGTGACTGCAAAGCAATGTACAATATTCATAAGCAAGTCATGAAGACTGCGGGCTAATACTGGCACCATGAACTTGCACAATAAAAGGGCATATTAAGCTTGTTGTCATCGTTTCACTTGTGTAATCAATTTATTTTGGTTACTGAAGAATTGAAAAAAATGGTGCTTTCATTTAATCTAAGCACTAACAAAAATTAACAACTGGTCTCCTAGCTAAGCAGCCAGGAATTTCTTCCACTGCTCACAGTACAGTGCTCATACTCTTGCTATAAGTAAGTAGCCTAATGACATCCAAACAGTCCAATCAGTCAAAGTGAAAAGCTACTTATTACTCTTGCCATTTTAGCAGGCCAGGAGTTAATTAGTAGTATTAACATCTCAGTTTTCAGACCCAAACGAAGTTGGCTTCAATAACTCTAGACAGTATAAGGCTGTATAGAGCAAGGTTAGTCCGGGCAGAATTTCAGTATTTTAAAAACCTGAGAGTTCCTGAGATTTAAGACCTTGTTTTAAGACAAAACTTGGGAGATGTCAGATTTTGTATACTTTTAAAGTTTTTGGCTTATCATTTACAGGCCTCAAAATTCTTATTTTCCCACACCAATGGTACACA
Organism: Ara ararauna; assembly: GCA_028858755.1. Classification (NCBI taxonomy): domain Eukaryota; kingdom Metazoa; phylum Chordata; class Aves; order Psittaciformes; family Psittacidae; genus Ara; species Ara ararauna. The sequence continues at coordinate 117,971,112 of CM054376.1, read as the reverse complement.
CCCCCAGAAAAAGTGCCACTGCGACTGGGTCAAGGTAAAGGACTAAGCTGCTAGTTCAGACAGCCCTATGTTCACCACAGCTTCCTGGAGATCTCTGCCAGTCCAAAGGATCAACTCTAAATACCAAACTCTGTAGCAGCCAATAAAGAAAACCAATCAGAAAAACTTAATGGGAGACACAGCGGTCAAGCTGAGACTGGGTTTTCTCCCTGTTTGAAAACCTCCTACAGGACTACAGATGCCAGTTAAACCCTAACTGAGGCTATAAAAAATATTAAGATGAAGTATCTATTGCACATTTCATCTCTTTAGGGCTTTCGACAATTACGAACGCCTGCTTGTTGCTAGAGGAAACCCAGGATACTTGTCTGTCCACTGAAATTATGGCATTGTCTTTCAGTGCTCTGGTTTTGATGTCATCTGCTGAACAGAGTGCTGTTCTGGCTAGACCATGGGACAGGCTGCCCAGAAAGGCATGGAGTCTCCATTCTTAGAGATACTCGAAACTCAATAGCAAGAAACCCAAGACACCCACTCTAACTAGGTCTGCTTTGAGCAGGAAGTGGGAATAGAGACATCCAGAGGTCCTGATCAGCCTACCTGATTCTGTGATTCATCTATTCCCTAAAACTATCAAGCTGAAACTGTGGAAATCAGTAATGTGAAAAATAATTAAGCTCAAGGGTGGTTAGGGTTAAGATATGTAAGAAATTTTAAGCTGAAAAATGCAGGAAAGACAAGAATAGACAAAGGTTTCACTAACTCCTGCTCTGCTGTAATCCAGAGCAGTCATTCACAGTTCACCATAGGTAGATACTATTTTTAAAAAGAGGCTTGAGACTTTTAAACTAAATATAACTTTGGAACAGCAAGAAAATTGTTCTGCAGTGTCTTGTGCTTAGTGAATTCTTTCATCTATTAGAGCTCAATTCAGTTCTCATGAGGTCACAGTCCATCCATTAATTCTAGCGCAATTTGGATCATGACCTAAATTAGTTGGCTGATCAGCCTGTCTTTTTAGTCTTAGCATTTTGGATAGTCACGATTGTGGCCAAAAGTGATTACAGAGAGTCCCTCTCAGGTCATTCCACTTATACTGAGGTGCTCATATTTTTTTTCAGGAGGTTAAGTGACAGCATCAATTCGTGCAATAAATCATTGACTTCAAAGTGCATTTACTGGCTCCCTGTTGCCCAAGTTCATCCACCTAACTTGTTTTCTTTAACTGCGGCTCCTAAATTGCTATTCAAGCACTCTCTACATATTGTGCAGACAAAAATGAGTTGTCTTAAGAGCTTCAAGTTTTTTGCAGTGAATTTGCACTGATGTATCTAGATCTCCCAATAGTAACAGCTACAGACTGAGCAGTGCTTTCACATCAGAGATATGACAGCTTTCAGACTCCCACCATTTGGAAAGTGGACTACCACAATTTTCACTGCCATAGTAATTCATTAAATAAAGGGACTATATTCAGCAGTGATTACTGAAAGTAAGATTAACAGAAATCTTCCATAGTGAATCCACTTATACTTTTCAAAAGTATAAATTGAAAACACAGTTTCTATAATAATGCAGAAAAAAGTCAAAATTAAATAGCTTATAGCTACCTCCACATAAGAGAGAGTGGACTGTGATTGGGAAATTCCGTTCAATAGAAAATTTGCCATCTTTCTGGGAGCAACAAAAAAAGTAATTTCCTGGCCCTGTTGAACTTCAGTTCACAGGAAGCATGGAAACAGGAGAGAAAATGAGCTCTCTCTTTGCAAGCACCCAGAAGGTTACAGAGTGTTAAGGAAAAGCTAATGTGGGTTTATCAGAGACAGATCATGTCACCGTTCCTCCTACAGTAGGATGGATAAAAGACCTTTCTGTAAGACAGTAGATGCTCTGTATCTTCAGTTAATATACAACTTTTTTATGCTCCTTCACAATACAAAACTAGAAAGTCTAGAAAGTGCTTCTCAGTGGTTTGCTGCCAAACCGGAAGGCCATACCATGTGATACTCACTTAGGTCTTGACTGAGACAGTGCAATAGAGAACGTGCATTTTCTATACACAGTACAGACAGCATCTGGAAGGGACTACGAGCACATGGGAGGACAGAATTAGAAGTTTAAAGGATTTGATAAATCGTTTGGAATGGGCTTAAAATAAGATGATAATACAGTATGAACAAATGAAGTAGTAGTTATCAGCTGCACAAATGCAAGATGGAGAATGAGTGGATGCGGAGATTAGGCAGGGTCACTAATACATGCCCATGTCATGCTGTTGTAAAAACAAACTTCAGCTTGGAATCTATTTGTACATGTTTCAGGCCACGTTTCACCTGTAGACAACACTTTAGTAAAAGTACTGCACCCAGCCTGGGCACCACACTTCTCAGAAAAAATAGAGCACTGAAGGGTGGCCAAAGAAGAACACAGATAAATAAAGGTAATGGGAACAGTAACCAGGGTTGTTGTGTTTAGTCCAAAATTCTTCTACTTCCGTTCTCTGCTACTGTTCAGGACCCCTGACCAAATTACTTTTTGCACATCATTCCCATTCCCATTACTCATCCTGCATCACAGGCTGGTTAGATGAGATTTTCCGTATTGCAGCATAGGAAATTTTGTTCTACAGAAATCCCAGTTCCTTTAACAAGCACTGCTGTCATCAGGAAATGCATCTGCAAGTTATAAATGGGACAGTCAGCATCAGAACTAGAACTGAGTTCCAGGGTTCAGATAACCCCACTAAAAGCATGGCTGATTTCCTTCATGCCCAGACCCTGTCTTTTCAAGATCAGAGAGAACAAAGGCAAGGCTGTGACCTTCAAGGCCTTCTCTCTTTCCTAGACTGATTACAGAAAGGTCAGGGAGGCACTGCAGTGGTTCAGTGACATTACAGCTGCTACTGTAAAATGACAGGGGGAAATCAGAGAAAAGGAGAAGCAAAAGTGGCGTACTTACAGAGACAGACCAAAAAAAGCCACTGCTAATTGAAGAACCTCCTACATCTGGCAGTCCTAGAAAGTCCAAATGGGCAACTCCAGCACCAAAAAGAGCTCCAAGAGAAATACAAAAGCATCATTTTTCTTTTTGTGTTAATTAATGTGTCAACCAAGCATACAAAAATCAAAAGCAACAGATGCCTTAGAAGCAGCATGGGAATTCACAGGGCCTATGCTTTTTTACTGTACTTTACTTGCACGTCAAGGACTCAAAAGATTCATCAAATAGCCCTGACATTTTCCTACTGTGTGATGCTGCAGATATCTGTGTTTTCAGCTCACTAAATGCTCAGGAAACATCACGCCTTAAGAGGTGACAAGCAGGAGTATTGGTTTAGGAATCTCAGCTCCTCAGACTGGGCGAAAGTTATGGAAATGTCTGGAAAATGTAAGTTTATCTCTGAGCAGATAGCATAAACCATCATCGTTTCAATGCCTGTGCCTGTAGAAAGCTCAGGGCACCCTGCGCTGCCTCAGCGTTTTCTATTTGCTGTTTTCAGTAATGTATTACCTTCTTTTGCCATGGGTAAGATCTCCACAGGAGGTTGTGCCCGCTCTCCTGTCAGAGCCCAGCAGTGGGGCTGGCTCTGCTCCCAGGCAGAGGGCAGGGAAGTGATGAGGAAGAGCTCCACCATCAGCCCAAGAGACATCTCTGGATACTCGCTTCCCCTGAAGCCCACCAGCCCTGTGCGGGTGCCCAGCTCTGCCTATGCTGCACCACAGGGCTGGGAGCATGCCTCCTCCTCCCGCACCGCTGTCTTCTCCCTTACATAAGCAAAGGTAACCCAGAGGCCACAGCAATTTCTGCATGAATACATGTCATGCAAGATATCTGCTGGCTCACAAGACCTTTTTTGTTTGCTTCAGATACTGCTGCCTGATAAGGAAAGCAGAACCACTTTAGCCTTGAGAATGAACTGTGCTTACAAAAGCATCCCCATCACCCATTCCTTACTGACAGCAGGCTTAAGCTGGAGGACAAACACAAGCCATCTCTTCTTCAGTTTGCCATGGGGGCCAAAGGAAAGGGCTTCAACCTTCACCATAAATCAGCATATTTAATATACAGTTGTCAGCAGCAAACTTCTGGTCAACTACACAAAATTAATTCATTACTGATTTTCTATTTGCAGGATTGTTCTGAAGACAAATGAGGGATGAATCAAGAAATATAAAAAGGGAACACCAGTAAATGTTATAAATCAAACAAAATTAAAATTAATCTCTTTCCAATGGTCTTTTTCAGCATAATGCACAACCACATGGTGTGTTTACGGCTACAGGTTGAATATTTGCTCCACAGGGCACAGAAGAAAGGGGAAGACCACAACAGGTTTTGTCCCTTTTCTGCCCAGCTCTCTTCCCCTTTCATCAAAGCATGTCTGCTGCAGCAGTGTGTGTAGTAGCAGTTACCTGAGCAAAGAGCTTCCCTCCCTTTTGGATCTTTTCTCCATCTGTAAGCACCATTCTGTAACTCTCCAACAGGAAGAATGAATCAGAGACCAGCCTGTGCCTGCACGGGTGATATAGGTTTGGGAAAGGCAGTCTGAAAGACTACAAACCAGAAAAATAAAAGTGCAAAACCTACAGGTATCAAGAGAAACCTGTAATAACCTGCTGGGAACAGCCGGATTCACTGGAATGAGGTAATGTGCTGTCATTTTCTATCAGTCCTCTCAACTGACTGCAGCATTGATACATGCAAGCAAGATTCTCAGGCGATGGCAGATGAACACAACCCATTTCTTTCATCATTTCTTTCATTAGGATTAGAGTACTGCATGCATCAGAAGCATCAAATTAAGCACCCATCACAGGATCAATCCCATCATACCGTGGGTTTTTGCAAATTAACACTGCAAATTAAGTATTTTAGTGAAAGAACAGATGTGTTTTCTTGGTTAACAATGATTTTATTATGCTTTTTAAAACGCAAATGATCAGAAGTTCTCTTCTTTTACACAGCTAACAAAGCTGCAGCGAGCAAAGCAATATTTTATTACTCTGCAAAATGATGTGAATGTAGAAACTAAAATTAAAATTAAACTCATGTCTCCCTTGGTTGTTATTGAAAGTGTTAATAATACTTGCATTAACAAGGATTAGTAGGAACAGTGGGAAAGTACAGTTAACAAACAGAGGTATCAGGGAAGTTACATACATCACTAGATCAAAGCATTCAGAAGCACAACGTGGACTAAACAAGCTTTTATGATACTCTGATCTGTTGACCAAAGACAGATAATGTAGAACACCACAGCACTACAAGTACCACTAACCGGTGAGCAAACAGGCTCTGTGTGTTTGCAAATTCACCTGACCATCATAATCTTTAACACAAAATGTGATATCCTGGCTTAGGTTTGTTGGATTTATTTACACTGTAAGACAATTAACACTGTGAGAATAAATCCGGGGAATACATCTCCTCATCCAGTATGCCTCAAAAAGATAGCAAATCTTTTTGAAGTGTTCCCATGTACAAAAAGATATTCAGAACAATAAACAAAGGAAGCAGAAAAACACACTGCAGTGTATGGTTTATGTAAAATGAAACTGAAATCTGTATACACAAAATGGGAACAAAATGCAACATTTATTGGATTCTATTCACTTGGAACATAAAGCTGGAATTACAATAGCAGGTGTTCTCAGATGTATGTTTGAATACCAGGAAATTACTCCAGTACAATGTTTGTCTACTACAAAGTATGCATTAGTAATTTAGCTTAAAGGGTGACAGTAGTTCTAGGTCTCCCAGGTCTGCTTTTTCTTTCCTATGCCAATTTATCTTCTGCTACTGCTCCTGGTACTGTACACACAGCATCTTTCACACAGTATGCCCCTCCAAACTGAAAATGGCTAAGAAAAACTGGTAAACAAAAGCCTTTTAAAACCGTGATTCTTTCCCCAGATACTATTACTGATTAACACCACACACCCCCTACAAATGGAACAGGAGAAAAGGTAGATGCAACACATGCATAACGCTAGACCTATGCAGTTACAAAAGGAGAGGTTACAACAAAGGATTAAATTATTTTCTCTCTGTGCAAAAAGTACACAAACAATACTGGAACTAAAACTATTAGCCTCTTCATATCCCACTCTATGCAGGCCACTTCTGAGCAAAGTGCCACCTCTTTCACAGTTGCATATGATCTCCAAAGCAGCTGGTATGCTGATAGACTCAAAACACTATTTGGGTAGTTAGTTTTGAACCATTACTGTATTGTGGAGCAGTTGCAACTCCAATTCAACAAGGTGCTGCAGCCTGTAGACCCAGGAAACCATTGAAACAAGGGAGCCAGTTTACACATTTCATCTTTTAATGAGTTAGATAGAAGTTATGATTTCATACAAAAGCCACCTTCATGCTCCTCCCCAAGCCACATCCACTGCCCTAATTACTTCAAGTACCTAAATTCAGTTGTGTAATACTGAGCCACTTTATTTTTTCCCTGAAGTAGGAAATAAGGACTTTAATGCAGAATGTGCAGATGTGCATATCCAAATGTGTGCATTTGTTTATGCATATTCATGCTTCATAAACCTTCTGCTAAAGTCTAATTCTCACTTGTTCATAAATATCTGAAGAAGACTGAAATGAAAGGATTTTCACAGTGCAAATACTTTAAACCTCAGAGCTGGATTCTATTTCCCACTGTTACGCAAGCAGTTTAAAGCAGCAAAACACCTTCTAGAACTACCAAACACTTGACCAACAAGTTGTCACGTAGCTATTGATTTCTTCATCTTCCCAACCAGACCACAGATAATCATTTCAGCCAAGTATTGACTCTTCCGATCATCTACTACAGCAGGTTGGTTTTGGGGTTTTTTTTTTTGTTGCTTGTTTGGTGGTTTGGTTGGTTGGTTGGTTTTCCTTAGTCTGTGGGCCAGATACAAGTTTGTTCCAACCTGAGATTAGAACTCATGAGAAACACTCCACAGTGAATCAATATTCACTAACCAAACACCTCTCTTGGGAAAGATTAGACAACACTTTTTGCTGTCTGGTCTCCCCAGACAAGTGAGGGCAGTTTAGTTTGCACTCCTTAAGAGAGAACTGCTCAAGAACTCATGCAAACATGCACCCTGCCTGTAGCTCCAGTCTCACCTTTCTCCCAGCCAGGACTATCTCCCTCAAGTATCTCTAGCAGAGGAAATTTTCATCTTTATGACAAAATCCTGAACTTCTGTGACAGGATTTACAACCAGCAGAAGCAGCTGTTAATAATCTCATAACGAACCTGCAACAAATTCCAGCCTGAATCCAGTTCTGCAATCATTACCTCTAAAGCGATAGGACCACTTGTTAAAGAGGCAATATCTCTACAACTATCAACAAAAGCTGTGCCACCGAGTCACTGGTTTTAAGCTTGTTTCATCCTAAAAAGTACTTTCAGGACGTTGGTGCCTGTCCATGTTCTCGCCTAGGGAAAAAAAATAAATCTCAGAAACAAAATAGCAAATGAAATACGTTCTTGTTTTGACTGCAAAAGAATAGCTAAATTGATTCCAAGAACAGAATCAAGGCTGGAAAGTAATACAAGAATGTAATTCCTGTAAAAGTAGATATCTGGATTCTAAAAAGAAGTTTGAAGGCAAAAACACCTCAGATAAGAATCTTGCTTTAACTAAGGGAGTCACTGGTACTTTCGCAATCAGCTGTAAATCAGCTGTACTGCTGCATGTGCAGTAAAACGGAAGAAGCTCATATAGCAGCTGGCAAAACAAAAAAAACCCCAAAAGCTATTCCGAATGAATAAGAAAATGGTATAATCTCTACAAGCTCATAGGAATATTTGCCCTCTAGTTACACTTCTTAAAATCATGTCTGTCTTTTTTTCACCTTGTTCTCTTGTTTCCAAATTATTTTTTCCCAGTCTTCTCAAGAGCTACATCTCTGGGTCTATGTGCAGCCAAACAAATTCAATCAGAGTAAAAGAAAAAAACAAACCCTTCCTCCTCTGAAACACACAGATGAACATGTGTCTTCAGGAAGGGTGCAAATATTTCTGTACTTAGAATCATAGAATGGTTTGGGTTGGAAGGGATCCTGGACTTCCAACCCCCCTGCCATAGGCAGGGACGCCTTCCACTAGAACGCTTTGCCCAAAGCCCCATCCAGCCTGGCCTTGAACACTGCCAGGGATGGCGCATCTGCAACTTTCTTGGGCAAGCTCTTCCAGAGTCTCACAACTTCTCACTTCTCTAGTACACCTCAATATCCCAGGTAACTGAGGTAGCTTTCTAGACCTCCATCTGTCATGATATGTACTACAATGTAATATATAGACAGCTCAAAGCTTTTTGCTTGCCAAGTGCAACTCCATGTGAAGGACAGCAGAGCAGATGCCCCAAGCACCAGTCTGAAAGGAAATTAAAGACTTTTCAGGATCCAGGAAAGACAACCAGTGGGGAACAAGGAAGCTGTGACAGAAGCATGAAGAAGCCCTTCTGGAGTCTGTGATCAGTGTTTTCTTTTCTTGGTGGGTAACTCACCCCAGCAATCTGTGCCCATTATGAGGCCAAAACAGAGGCCGAAACAGTCCTTAAGGACTGTCCATGCTACAGTGGTGTCTGCAGCTTGGAGCAGCAGGATTGCCAGAGCAACAGGCACATGGGACAACACATGCTGCTGAGACAGCAACATAAAGATTTCCTCCTCTCCTTTCCCATGGAGTACGAGACACTGCTCACAGTCTATATACACCCAGGTACAAACATGTTCATTCATCTTCTGGAATCTTTCCAAACAAAGGCAGAGCTCCCCATGCTCAGTGGATCCTTGCTGGCATGTGCAGAGCCGCACACAGAACCTCAGCTGAAGATACAGAAAGAACAAGTTGGAAAAGTGAGCACTGAATGGAAAGAACAAATGGGACATAACAGAGATGCTTTGCAGACCCATGTGAGAATCCCTCAGTATCATTTAAATCAGTTCTTCCCAGCAGCCAGAGAACATGCAGCTTTAGGATTCCTGATGCCTAATTAAAGTGCAGGCTTTAGCGCCTGATGCCTAATTAAAGCTACAGCTTTAGCACCCACAAATCAAATTTTGCTCCACCATCCACTTCGATTTGTTGACAACCCCCAGCTGCCTGTGGTTAAAAGCCACCCCTGTTGTGTGGCACCATTTAACTGTGGTAGCTATTGGCAGCTATGTTCTGCAGGACAGAAGTATAAATTGGCAAAAATACGGGGGCTGTGACTGTGAGTAGCTAGTAAGAATGACAACTTGGACACAAACTTTGGTTCAGGACGCTCCTCTGACAACACCAATTACCAAAAGTGGGCTATTGTAGCAATGATCCCTTCCATACATACTGATAGCTGTATCTGTATATACACGCCATGCAGCATCATGCTTAAATTTGTGGTTTAGTGTCTAATACTGATCATCACAGAAGATCTACAGTGTGACCTGGCATGGCCATTATTCTACTAGAGACAAATAATCAATAGCATCTCTTCTTATGACTCTTGCAAGCCTAGGGGTGCTGTTGTAGCAGTAGGTGCAGAATGCGCAGTGATGTCCCGGAGAAGGGGTAGCAAATGACAAGCCAGATGCAGAAACAGATGCATTAGTGATGTCCTGAGGTACGCTGCCACCTTGTTGTAGTTTAGAGAGATGGCAGCGAGCACGCTTTACTCCTTCCACTTCATTGACAGCAAGGTTAGCTGGCACCCAGACAAGCGCTGCTGTCTTTGTTGTTGCAGTGGAGATTGATGGTGATGAGGGTGCTGGCTATTTAACAGTACAGCCTGGGAGTCCTGCAGGACACACCAATTCAATTCAAAGGCACTGAAAAAACCCAAACAACTTTCTCCCTTTCAGCCCTAATACTAAAACATACTTAAAACCACATATCATTTGACGGGTTCTGGTTTGTCTAGAGCAATATATGCTTGTCTAATAACAGGAACAATGTTCCATAGCAAGCAGGATTATGCATCTAGATTGTCAGTAGGTTTAAATCAGCCTAAGGAGTCTTTGACTTTCTCAAAATCTGTAGTGGGCAGCATATTTCACAATAAATGAGGTATTTTTGCTCACACCTACATACTACATGTTGCCAGGGACTAAAGTAAGTTTCATCCTATTCTGGAATAAAGGATTAGGGAGGAAAAGGGTGAGAAAACAAGCCTTGTCTTCAATCCTACTGGTCAGAACTAACAATTTAAACAAAATAAAGGAGAAAATCCAGTGGCGTTATAGCTTCTGCTACAGGTCCCTCCCACCTGGGACATCCTGGTCCTTCTAACCAACACAGTGTTTACTGCCTGAGCACGGCGGTGGTGGTGGAAGAAGAAGTGGTGGGATGGCAGCGGATGTTGTCCCTGCAGCAAACACAAGCTCAGCTTCCTCTTTACCATCCCTCACCAAAGATACTATCTTAAACCAGCCTGGACAGTCTGTTGGGGATTACAGTCTGGATAGGAAAAAATATGTCATAACCACAAATGTTTTAGCAACAACAGTCATTTCTTACAAAATGGAGGGAACCAGAGCCATTAAGAAGCTGAAAGATGAAGAAAGCAAGGAACTGTGAACTAACCTTTCGTGTAAAGCAAGACTGGCTCCAGCAAATTCAGGCAAGTTACACTGGAAGAAAGAGTGTAAACAGGTTCAGAACCTAACCCACAGCCCTGAGTTTCTTCACATTGGTAATATATAAAAAAGAATAAAGTCTGAATGCACTCACTGAAAAAGAAGCACAAACATTTTAGAAGCTAAAGGTCCAAGGCTGCAGAACTGGATGGAGGTTTTGTGGATGTTGTGTCACTGTGGATAAATTCAGTACGAAACGCTGTCACTCGCTTCACACAGATGTGAAAAGAAACCAATAGAATGCAAAGAAATTAGGAATTCAGTTCTTTGGATGAACTGTGGCCTGTTGACATATCTGCCTGTTCAGGACATCCCCCCACAGATCTTGGAGTTTTTCACAAACACACAAGTTTAATGGGTGCATCTTAAATTAGCCATTTTTAAGAGCTGTGTTTTTACCTACATAACTCAGGACAAAAGTGGTTTGAAAATATACAGACACATAGCTTTATCTCCACTGATACAGAAACGTTCCCCTAACTGGCACTGCTCTGTATCACAGTCAGTCTTTCGTAATGATCTTCTCCAAGTTACAGGTGGGGCTCTTCTTACTATTTCCTGAGGTGCTTGTAGAGCTTATACCAAGACTCTGGGACCAATTACCATGAGACAGCCAAAGCAAGAGAGTAAGTTAATTGAAGAACATGAAATTGAAATCAAATGACCTTGTTTCTGGACTCAGGATGAGATTTTGGACATTTTCTAAGAAAATGAAAGAAAAGACAAGACAGTAGGACCTCAGGAAATATACCTTAGCACTAATGATTTGAAAGCTCTGTTTTCTGGAAACCAGAACAATACAATTCATAAGTAAGGTGCTTGAAAAAGGGCTAGAAAGAGAAAAGGCTATAGGTTAACTATTTTTTTTTAGCTTAATTCATTTAAAATGCAGAGCTTGAAGATTTTGTTTAAGTAGATAATATGATCTGTTCAGACCTTTCTCAGTATCTTTTATTTTCTGGCTGTCAGCAAGAAGCAATGCTATCTTACGCCATACAGTCTTATTGCTGTGGGAGACGACGGCACTGTTCATCCCATCCTTTCTTTCCTTCATCTTGACTAGAACTGAAGACTGAAAATCCATGTCTCTCTACACCCAAGAGATAGGTAAAGTACAAGGGAAACATAGCTAAGGTCTTGCCTGCATGCGTTGCAAACCATATAAGGCAACACTCTTTACTTTCCTTCTATTACTGCATTTCCACTACAGCATGTTTGGCTGTACTAAGCCATACAGTACAGCAAAAGCCATTTATGAACTCTCACATCTGTGCATGCACAGGTAACGACACAAGACTGTAGTAACTGGGAACATTCTGATAAGACATTTTCTAAGGGAAACCTTATCTCCTTGATTTTTGCAGGAAGGAGGAGAGGAGCCTGCTCAAGACTCTCATTTAAAGCACACTGCATTTAAAGCACTGATGGGAGACCAAAGCAGGCATTCAAAATCCCACTAAGCTTCACCTTTGAAGATGAAATGCCATTTTGGATGCTCATTTAACATTAGGTTTAATTGATCCAGATGTCACTTGCGTGACAGAAAGAGTAGCTTCTGAGCAAAGTGCTCACCAGAAGGAAATGAAACTACTAACACAATGTGAAAGCTGAAAATAAACAAGGAGTGATGCAGCAAACACACTTAAGTCACAGCCACTGCACATCTTGGATGGCCTCTGCTTAAGGATGTCAGTCAAAGGCTCTTCAGAAACCCATAGATGTTTTTAAAAAATACAGTCCTGAAGGACTCTGAGACGCTTCACCTGTCACAGAATCCCTTAAAATCCTTCTGCTGGGTCTCTAACATGAGAATTACAGAACTATAGAATGGTTTGGGTTGAAAAGTACTCTAAAGCTCATCTAGTTCCAATCCCTCTGCCATGGGCAGGGACACCTTCCACCAGAGCAGGTTGCTCGAGGCCCTGTCCAACCTGGCCTTGAACACTGCCAGGATGGCAGTCCCTGTGCTAGCTTTTGCTGTTGGAGTGAATTAATAAAAAGAATTATCACCCCCGTAGCATTGGATGGCATTGGCAAGTGAGAAACTGATTCATGTTCTTTTTCCCCCCAGAAGATTATTTGGCTCTGTTACAAAGTGAAAAAAAAACCTTTTCTAAATTGCCAGCAAAATAAAAATTTCCATGTATTCTCAATTTCCAGAAAATCATTCATTATTGTTTAAAGCTTTTTACTTTAAAAATACAGTGATTTTATAGAAAAACAATGATACCTTGGCTTTTCAGAACAAAATAATCTGACTAATGTCCCGTACGTATGTAGTGTTACAGTGCCACCAAGTCTTCTTTTTCTCTTGGGGCAAAAGAATCTGTTCCACTTTATATCTTTGAAGACTTTATTCACTTTTTCACCCCCCCAAAGGAATTAACCTAAGGTAAAGTAGCACCAGATAACCAGAGGCACCACCAACCCTCAGCAATATTACTTGAGCTGATGCACACTCTTGGTCTTGAGAGGAAGGATGGCAATCCATGCACAGCCCCTCTTCCCCTCTCCCCCAGCCTTATGTTTGTATATGGCCCTGTGCTGTGGAGTGATAATGTTGCCTATCTTGTAAAACCAGTTCCTGCACTTGTAAAATACAAATAATATTTCATCTGTTTTGAAAAACATGCTCAGGTACCTACTGCAACTTAATTTTCTTCCTATTTATTTTGTGTTGACTACTGCACTGTATCCTCAGGGATTTCAGCCTTTACTTTTAGATTACTTAATACAACAAACCTAATAAACCAACCCAAGATAAACACACTAGTGGAAGCTAATCCCTTTACTATTAAAAAGGGCTATTTAAGTTATACAGTAAAGAGGAATCAAATGTTTCAACTACTCTCAGCCACCATTTGGGAAAGGAGCATCGTGTTATAGACACACAAGCATCACACAGTTTGATTTTACTTGCCATAGTTGCAGAAACTCCAAACTTTATCGAAGCACAAGATGCTAACAAAGAATAGCATGGCCTGTCTCATTTTCAATTTATTTTGTGCCTTTGATGGCAATTTTTATACACTTCAGAGCTTCCCCTTTCTCTTTCAGCAAATCACTCTTAGAAATACTGCAACAGGAACAAGCGAGTCCTTTAAAACCATGCTAAGAACATGACTATGAACTTCATCTTTAAATAAATAAATAAACTGCTGTCTTCTTCAAAATGAAGTACTTGCTGCGAGTTATTCTAATGTGTAAGACAACAAATGGTATTCTGACTTGCATTTCATAGGGCTTTCCCAACACCAACTGGCACAGCTTCCCAGCCCTTCTCTAAGGATGGCGGCTGTTCCTTTTCCTGCTGTGGAGGAAGAGGGACTGTGAAACCCCGTGACTGCCTTGGGGGTCACAGAGGAAGTTTGGGGTAATGCTAAGCTTAGCTCCTGCCTCTCTCAGCTGTCAGATCCTCCTCCTGAACCAAACCCAGCAACCGTTTCTCCCCAGGCAAAACAGTCACTGCTGCTGCCCATAGTGAGATCTTTCAGCCAAAATGGAAAATTGAGGGGAAGGAAGGAATCTTCAACACCTTTCTACCTCTTCTCAATCTCTTCATCTTCTCAAGATCTTAAATCACTGATTATCAGTGGTAAACAAGAAGATTGACCAACGCCTCCCTTCAAGCCAGCTGGCGGTTAAACCAGCAGCACCTAACCAGGCGCTGCACGACTGCACCAGCCAATTCTACTTGTGACTTCCTGATGCTACCGCACAACAGGAGCTCAATTCGTCAGGATCCTTCTTTTTCAAGATCATGCAGAAACCTTGCTAGCTATAAAAAATAATAGGCTGAAATACAACCCGCTGCCCACTTATGACGCAAATAAAAAATCAGAGGGCTCAGATCCCGACCTGGCACTGCTGTCCTGTAGCACAGGAAAAAACATTGGGCAATGAGCTGTTCGTTACTGAGTCAGATCACATTCATATGTATCCTGAGCAATCTGTTGCTAGGTGCTGATTTATTTGATAACTTAGTGGACTTTGAAGATTTTTCCACAAAGGAATGCTGGACCTGAAGGTTTTGTTGTTGTTTTGTTCAAATGAAGCAACAGCCCTTGAAGAAACTAGCATGACTCCTGAGCAGAGGCAGGAATAAAGATAACTCTGTTTGCATTGCGGCAGACCTTGAAATTGGATCGAACAGCAACTGTGAAGCAGCCTCTTCTGAACTGCAAGAGCAGGTTTAAAGCATTATTTAACCTTGCACTCCTAAGGTAAGACTAGATCCACAACTTGGAGAGACTGGTTCACAAAACAACCCTAAACAACAAATCTTTCACAGGATGTATACTGTTCAACATAAAATATATCTTTGAACTTGGTGATCTTGGGAGATTTATTCTATCATACTTTCAGTCCCGTAATTTTGCATCACCAAAGTGAAACTCAACTGACTAGTTTTAGTCTTAGATAAATGTAAACAGATATTCTTCCATTTCTGTAGATGGTTTCACATTTAAGAATGTCAAAATATGCTGCAGAGTCCATTAAACGGCATTCTTTTTTGTAGGTGAAGGGGAGCAAATGGTGCAGAGAGAACTGCAATGATCCCCCTGCAAGTCAGGGAGCAGCAATGTTTAGAGGAGACCCACTGTGAGCCCTTGTGCTTTCCTTAGCAGGGTGCCCTGCGTACCAAAGGTTGCTGTGCTGTTGTGACTCCAGAACACCAGCCCTTCTTCAGCATCTAAAAACAGGACCTGGGAAATGTGTTTCTTTTGATAAAGCAGGCTTGTAGCTGGTGAGACTACATGTAAGCTAAGGTCTAACAAATGCCTCCCAAAGGCTGTTCTTGCTGGCATCCTCTGGCTGCCCTGGCCAGCTGATGTTCCACCGAGTAACTCCCTTCCAGCCATGGGGATGGTGCGGCATAGAATCATAGAATGTTTTGTGTTGGAAAGGATCTTAAAGCTGATCCAGTTCCTCCCCCCTGCCATGGGCAGAAACACCTTCCACTAGGCCAGTTTGCTCAAAGCTCCATCCAACCTGGCCTTGAACACCGCCAGGGATGGGGCAGCCACAGCTTCCTCAGGCAGCCTGTTCCAGTGTCTCACCACCCTCATAGTGAAGAGTTTCTTCCTTATATCCAACCTACATCTCCTCTGTTCAAGTTTGAACCCATTACCCCTTGCCTTATTGCTACAGTCCCTGATGAAGAGTCTGTCTCCACACCCCTGTAGGCCCCCTTCAGGTACTGGAAGGCTGCTATGAGCTCTCCACACAGCCTTCTCTTCTCCAGGCTGAACAGCCCCAACTTTCTTAGCCTGTCTTTGTGGCATGATTGTGGCATGGCAGTGGAGGAGCCTACTGGAAATACATTTGGCACATGCACTTTAGCAGGGGAGCCCCACGTTGAAGGACCAAGCCACAGAGCACAGCAGGCGCTGGAAGGTGGCTGTATGATGCTGTGCGCCCAGGGACAGAGGGCATCAGCACAACTGCCCACACAGCTTCAGCTTTTCTCCACGGCTGGCTGAGCAATCCAGGCTCATCAGGGGCAGATCCTAGGTATGGTCTTCAGTAAGTGAGATCTGAGTATCAGACAGAACCAGGGACCAAGCTTTCACTAAACACTGTGAAAAAAATAGAACTGGGCTCAAACCTCACTGCCTCTTGCTGCTGGTAAGGAGATGGGTCTGGATTTCTTAGTCACACAGCCTTGGTATTGGAGGTCTCAACATGGATCTGAACAGATCATAGCTAAAATTGCCATAAAGAGTACAATAAAATTCCATTGCTAAATCCAGAGAATGGCACTGCATTTCCTCCTAAGAATCTCTCTTTTATTCTGTGCCGCTGGTCAAGTCCTTGAACAAGAATAGAACAAGTATTTGCCAGTTTCAAGGCCAAAGCTATACAGTTAAAGCTCATTTATGTTCTGGCTCTTCTGGAAAGCTGGTTACAGTGAATGAAGTTACTTTATAGTCTCCCTTTATAAACACAACACACAGGTTTTTCAGCCTGCGCATCACTATTGTGTAAAATAAATGTGATTTTGTTATTTTTTACAAATTAAAAAAGTATGAATTTTCTAGTTCGTGGCGTTTTTAAATGAAAATCTGTATTCACATCTCTGAGTATTACCATCTGTCCCTGAAAATGACCCCAGCAATTGCCTGTGAGCCCAGATGAGCTAGGCAAAGTCAAAATGTAGCACCCGCCTGAACTGACTGTAGCTGATAAAGGCACAACTGCCCCCTCTCCCGCCCAGTTTCCCAATATTCCAGCTCCATTTCAAAGCCCCCATACTCTTAGAGAACACGATGCTGGTGAGCTGAAGGCAGCAGTCTCTTCTGTCAGCCTACACACAGATCCAAACTTCATTTTTCCCTCTAAGCATGTTAAACCTCATGCAGATCTAAATGTCTGCCAGACACAGTGTTCACAGGAAAGCAGATGGACTAATCCTGTCTCCTGAAGGTCCATGAGGGACCTGCCTGTTAAGAACACCACAAGCCGTTGTCTATGCTAATGGTTGATCTGAAATCTCATTAGAGATGGCAGAAAAAATTACTGTGTTTGACTTCTGTGGCTCTTTGTGTAACCAAGGTCTTGACTGTAATTATATGCCTACACATAATGTATACTCTGTATATCTATAGAAAGTAGAAAGTTGTATTATAGTCTCACATCACAGACCAGTTTCATTATAAAATCACAACTCTTAATCTGAGTAGAGGCAGTAACTTTTAGGACAGATGAAGCAGAAAGCCTTTCAAAACCCCATCTAATCATTTGGTCCTTCAAAAGGCATCGATGAAGTTAGAATCCAGGAGTGGTCCTAGAGCCCACTGAAGTCCCCGGGTACCTCATGGCATTCTGTAAGCTTTGGGTTCGGAGTGCAACATCTGTACGAAACCTAAACCTCAGAAAACTGAGTGTACAAGGACAAATGTGACTGATCTCATTGGCAGATGCAGAGCTTGTGGCAGCTAGAAGTCATTTTGTATGCAAGAAATTTAGGATACAGCACAAAACGATTTCTGCAAGAAGATGGGGTTAATCTGTCTCTTGCAGGCTCCTAGTATGATCTCTCTTATGAATAATTCCTTTTCTTTTTCTCTTGCAGTGCTTAGAAGGATGCAAGAGAGCAGGAGGCTGAAAGCTCAGCTACCCAAAACTCTCCATCTTAATGCACTCCTGCTGAGTATGGCAGGGCCCCAAAGAAAGAGGAAGCCAAGTGGAGAGTGTCTAAGCAGTAGGATTTACCACAGAGCTCAGAAAACAAACTGGAAGATAAAGCATTTTGTTGCATTTTAGAACCTAAGCCTGCCACTTCCACAGGCTGAGCGTCTCACCCAGATTCACATTCACATTGCACATTGATTCTGCAGCAGGATCCATGCAAGCATGAAGTCCTATACAGCATTAATTACCCATTGCCCTTTAGCAGCATTACTTTTTCCATACAGCTTGTAGCATCCATAATAATTTTCCAGGGGATACACCAACAGGTGTAACTGAAACAAAATGTCCTCACATGGGAAGCATTTATAGTGCATTACTCTCTGTGTCACACACTTCATCACTTTCCACAAACTTTTGTACATTTGTGCATCTTTGAAGTAAAAAGGGTGAGAAAAGAAGCCTGGTTCTGTTTATTCCACAGAAAACATGTTCAAAAAAACAATCCCCTGTTAAAACTGTGAGAACAACACAAAAGTTTCAAATGCATTAAAATGTAAGCAGCATAAAAATAAGCCATGAGTATTTACTGATGGTGCAATTAAAAGCAGATCACAGTTCAGGTGTCACATGCTACAATGCTCTGGCAGACATTAAAAGCACTAGTGAAGACACGGCATGGTTCTCAGTCTCCTCATCTAGCACAAAGCTGAGAGATTTTCTAATGCAGAGAAATGAAGTAAGATTCGACTATATACACAGTGGTGAGGTCTTGTATCCAAGTGTAAGCAAACCACTAAAGCTGACAATCAGAGATGTTATAAACCCGTGAATATTGTTTGAGGCAAGTAAAGATAAGCCCTTCTTTAAATTTGGCCACGAAGAGACGAATGAGAGCGTTGGAAAACTAGTGGGTCACCACTTCATACTTGAAACCATACTTAGATGCCAGTGACTGTTAAAACAAACAACAGTGACAAAAGACTACTCTTTCTGAGGTAAGAAAAGTGGGGAGAGGGAGGTAAGAGAAGAAAATCACTAGAACACTCTTTGTGGAAGAACACTCACTAGTGATGCCTTAATGACAATACGAGTCTTGCTACAGCTATAAGCCTTCTTGAACATGGGAGGTCATATAACCTCAGGAACTGTGTCTTCAGAACCAAACCAAACCCCATTTTATTTACTCATACAATCCTGAATCCTTTCCAAATGTTTTCTTTCATATAGGAAAAGCTGGCATTAACGAACTTGGCAGAATCTTTGAAAAGCTTCTTTCTCTGTCTCTCAAATCGCAGAATCATGGAACGGTTTGGATTGGAAAGGACCTTAAGATCATCTAGTTTCAACCCCCCTGCCATGGGCAGGGATGCCTCACACTAGACAATGTTGCCCAAGGCTCTGTCCAACCTGACCTTGAACACTGTCAGGGATGGAGCATTTACCCCTTCTTTGGGCAATGGTTCCAGTGATTCACCACCCTCACAAAGAGAAGAAATTCTTATTTTGTGTTAAAGGTAAGAAGTATTTTATAAAAAATCACCTTCTCTTCCCATAAGTGTTTACTTTAAAAAATAAATAAATAAACAGTCCAACCAGTAACTGCTGTCTCAAAACCACATACAACCATAAATTTACACACTTAAAATGCTAACAGGTCAAATCAGACTTCAAAACAAAGTTATAGCAATTACTCCATTAATATCACACTTTTAATGAGAATATACTCATTTTTTGAGTCTTTTTTTTTCCTAAAGTTTAAACCCCTCTCTTAAAAAGAATGGGAGGAGTAAAACCATTCCATTCACCTAATAATGAACAGTGAGTGTGCAAAAATGCACACATACATATGCTGCTGAACACAATCAGAATGATACACCTGTCAACACAGGGTCCTATTCAGCTGAGTAAGGCCCCTGTTCACATCAAGAGAAGCCTGCTGAGCCAGTTTTGGCACCCAATCCTTGCAATCAGGGAGCAGGGAGCTCTGGCACCCAGCCCTTGCAGTCAGCAGACCAGCTTGTCACAGCAGGTTATGCGTGGTCACAGGCATGTTTAGATATTTCAGAGTTTTTTTGAATGAGTTACCCATATGTGTCCAAAGTCACCTGAATCTGCACTGAAATGACTTACCAGAACCTGCTCCAACACTGCAGTTATTTAATTCACCAGATATATCATTTTGATAAAAAATAGTTTGTGTGCCACCAATAAATCAGAATGAGAATGCACTCTGTGAACAGATGATGCAGTTGAAAGATTACATCGAGGGCACAGAGAAACACTGTAAGTTCTCTGTTGGTGAGTTCTCTCATTTGGGATAAATCTTTTTTATAATACATACAATCACTGTTTGATAAAAAAAAAAAGAAAAAAAAGCTTGTTACAGTGAAAGGGCAATACTGACTACACATAAATAATGTCAAGCAAAAGAGTAAGTCATAGCTAGGCCTGACAAACCAGTGCCAGGTATTAAAAGTTGGATGCCCTGAGGCAGAGCAGCACAGTTCTTTTGAAGTGATATAGAAATACACAATTGAAGGCACATTGCAAAATTGTTCCAAAATGCACTCACCCTTAGCTGAAGCATGGCATTGAAACTGCCATCAGGAAAGCTGTAACCGTCTATTCCCAAGAAGAACCTGACCCAAGCCTGTCAAGACATTCGGAAGTAAAGTTTGCAGTATTCCTTAATCATGGAAGGCAAAAAGGCGAAGGGTTTCTGATGCTCTTACAAGGCATCTGGTGTAGCATCTCCTTCATTTCTGGACTGTTCTGTTATATCTCCATACTCTCATACTCTTTTTTTTTAATCTTACATTGGTTGTAATTTCCATATTTTTGACTTGGTTCAATTAGCCTGGTTCCCTGTGGAAATTAGATCTCCAGGATCAGTCTATGAATACGTCTGTAATAAACTTTTGATGTTGATTTCAGACCAATCACATATTGGAGATGTCAGGTCTGATAAGCTCACTATGTATTTTCTAACACAGGGTGAGAGAAGGCCAAAGGTTTTGATTTTGTTGGCCAAATCAAATGAGGCAGTCTGCATGTAGCTGTCAAGGTACTTGACAGAAGAAAGGCTGTAGGAGAAGGGATGGGAATTTCAAAGGATACATGGTGAGAACAGAAAATAATATAATTTATTTTTTAGAAGTCTATGAATGAAAAGGCTCAAGTCCATACAAAAGTGAGTTTCTGCAGTATTATCTGCAGCCACTGGTCTTAACATACACACCTTTGTGAACAAGCTGAATTCACAGCAGCAGCTATATTTAAGCTAATATTGAGATTTTCATTACTAAGCTTTACCTTCTTCCACAATAAATGGGACTGCTGCTGGAATGTGAGGGAATTTAGCAGTCTTGCACAATGCTCAATAAAGCTTCTGTGTAGTGCCTGTGTGCCTAAAAGGAAGAAGAAAGGGCTGTATATGAATAAACTGGTTCAATAGATAGAGTCAAAGCCTAGCTGATGGCTTCTATTTTATTTTAACCCCACTGCAACTTGTGGGGAGTCAACACTGAGGACAGTGGAGGTGATGGCTGTATAAACTGGACTGAGCTGCAGTGCAGTAACAGCTGAACATTAGTCCCAGCTGCTCCTGTCACATCCATCCTTGTGCCACTTCTCACTGCAGTTCAAAAAGTAATTTCCTAAAGAAATGGACTTCCCCTGCATTGAGCAGCTTAGCAAAGAATCCCATATTCCTTAATCCCACTTCTGGGACTTAGGCATTGCGGTTGTTGGAAGAAACTGCTACTTTTAAACCTAGAATTTAATTAAAGTATCCCCAGGACTTTTCTTCTGTGATTCAGCGACCCTTCTCTCACTGGCTAACCAGGATTATTTGCAAACTGTTACAGCTACTACAGACAAAAGAGGTCTCCAAGCTGCACCAGTAGCTGTAATTAAAACATGAGCATATGTCAATATGTAATTGACTTCTCAGGGAATTCGGTGCAGCCACACAAACAAGCAGCTCTGACAAGCTTTTGGCATCCAGGCAGCAGCTAGTCCTGCCAGAAACTGGAACAAGAGCAGGAAGAGACTAAGAAGACCAGTTTCTTCTGCAAAGATTTTTCTAAGATCATCTCAGGACATATCCAGGCCCACGAAACCCATGCTGAGTAGGGATTGGGGATCCAGGTGAGCAACAGTGCTGCAGAACTTCAAAGCCCTTCCCCCTACTTTCGGCCAGTTAGAGATTATTTGCTGTGGTGTGAATGACAGGACCACAGGGTAAGTACAATGAATATGGGCTGTAGCTATCAAAATTATAAAGAGTGACATTGGGTTGCTGCACATCTCACCAGAAATGGGAGCCCTGAACTGTAATTGCATGTGCACCTCTGCAAACAGCCTGGGAGGGAAGGACTGAGGGCAGGATTTTTTGCCTATGTGAGCAATGGGATGGTTAACTGTACAGAGAGAACAGCTCTTCTTTGAGAAGTAGGCATTTGTTTCTCTGCAATTAGTCCTGATAGTGATAGGTATAGGCTGTCACTGACCCCACTGACCATAAACACAGAAAGTTAGCAAGCCCAACCAGATCCACATGGTGTTTTTGCATGTGAGGAGGCCACATGTTCCTGTTCTGAAATGAACCATAAGGTGGCATTGCTTTGAAACATTACATCTGAATATTTTCCCTGACATTTTTTGTACTCTACAAGAACACAGAGAATTCCCACTGAAATCAAGGGAATAAAGCCATCTACAGAAACCTCAGTGATACAGCGAGGGTTAACAGCACTGTATGTTAACCCTCACTGCATCACATATGTTACATGTACTTTCAAGTATATTATTTACTCACAAATTGTCCAGTTTTGTCCTGAAAAACAACATATCTCAGATACTTTTGCTTAAGCACTGGGTCTTTTACTTCAAGATGTATGTGTGTGTAACACACCCACACCTAGTACAACGGACTGCCCTCTGACATGTAATAGATCCCACTCTTTTCCTGTGTCATATTAATAGCCAAGAAAGACGCTTGTAAGAAGTAGCCTTCTGTTTCACATCTAATGTGCAGGACAAGACTGGCAGAGTTTGGGAAAGCAGGTCACAGGAAATGAATAGTAGTTACAATAAAATAAACTATAAAGATTCCCTGTGACTTGATCTGCTGTTGCAGAACAACACGGGACCTAAAGTCGGCTAGAAAAAGGCAGGATATGACAGTCTGTGTGAGAATAGCACAAGACTGTGATTCTTAAATCTTCTCGAGTGCAAAGGTACAGGCTCTACTGAATCTCCAAGTATCCTGTGCAGTGCACACACAGAGAATGAGATGCTGGTTGTATGCCTGTGGACAGTGTCATTATGCATAGCACAAGGAAGAGAAATGGGTCAGAAGATAAGTATACACCAATTGAAGAACCTTCTACAGGGCTGTCATGTAAGAGCCCTATTGATCTGAAAATAGCAAGGTCATGAGTTCAGGTCCCCCTTGATCTTCTGCATCCAGCTGGTCTTCTGTACTCCAAAGAACATCTCAGCTTTCAGGTAGCCCTTTACTAGGAACATGCAAGGTCCCAAACCACAGTTATTTTTGCAGTCTCTACCACAAAGTATGGCTTGCCCACCTCCAGCTACCACATGCTATGCAGAAGAACACATTAGGGACAGATGGCAGAACTACCTGAGCCTAGCCTTAGATATTTTCTTTCTCATAGGTACTTCTGATGTAGCATTACATTCCAGTAGTGACCCTGCACTGGCGTCCTTTCAACCAAATGATCGAAGTGTTTAAAAAGCCAGTGAGATCACGGATGGGCCACAAACCACTTTCCAAGCACACTGCACAGTGGAATAATGAAGCAGTGTCAGCTACAGATTTGACTTCAGGACATGGAGTTGCCAGTGAATTGACCCAGGCTGCATCTCAACAGACAAACAACATCATTCATTCATGCTTCTCTCTGTTTGGATTCACCTATTTGTTCTGCCCATGGAGCGGAAGACACACTCATACACAGTCAGGCAGAATGCAAAGCAGTGAAGCAGAACAGCTGGAGATCCACCAAAAGAGTCCACCCATACCAACATGAGGAAGTCCTCATTTACTATAAACTTACTAGTATTTCAAAGAGGAGAATATGCTAATTTATGAAGAGTGCAAACACTGATCTCTTCAAAGTGTAGTGACCCAGAGGATTTTGAGTTGATCCTTATCACTCTGGCAAGGTAATGTGAAGCGGATTTCTGTTCGAGTTGTTTGAAAAACCTTCCATGCATTTAAAAACAAAAAGGCAGTGATAATGGGAGGCAGGAGGATGGAGGAATTTGTGAACATGAGAATGCAGAGTTAATATGATTCTATCAGTAAGACTCATATGACGAGTTTTAGTCTTTTCTTTTTTTATCCTCTTTTGAGCATCCAAGATTGTCTTTATTTCAAGTATCACCATAGGAGTAGTAATTAATTCAAATGAAGTGAGTTTTACTCTAAATGAGCAAGAAAAATATTCCAAAACATTTTGAGCTCCAAACCTTAACAAAAAGAAAAGCATTTCTCTTTAAAATACAACTTCCAGAGAAAATTAAGCCCACTAATTTTTTTTGAGTCAGCAAATGCACTGTGTAAAAATGGCACATTGGCTTTGAGAAACAAGCTATCAATTCTCCTTTTCTGTCCCTAGTAATAGCTAACTGAAGACTACAGTGAAAATGAGAAGCACTTGGACCTACTTGGCTCTTATCTTGGATCTTCTTAACTTGGATACTAATAGCAGTTACTGAACTGGAGCCCAAACATTAAATAATAATACACATTTTGAATCCAAAACAGAAGAACTTCAATTATCTGAGCCTTGTGTTATCCCAGGTGAGGTCATTATTCTTAATGCTTATCATATTGAGTATTCCTACCATTTTCTCAAAGCTTGATTATCAAAATCATCCTTTGTCCCTTGTGGTGTATGGATAATTGAGGTTTATACATTTCATGCAAAACAGGTCTTGTACCTCATTAAACAGAACCATCTGCATTTCCACAGTGTCATTCCCGAACATAATCTGTGCAGTTTATATCCTGATGACTGGACAGTGTGATTATGTTAACTATAAGATAAACACACCTCTGAAACTGCGAAGTCTGAAACTGCTAGAAACCCATAAATCAAGTGGCAGGGCTCCAGTTTTGGAAGCAGACTGATTTTCTGCGCTCTGAATAGGCATGTAAAATGGCACCATTTGTTACGTTATTCAAGCTGTTTAGCTGAACAGCATTTTACTCATGTCTAACTTACACTGGTACCAATCATCAGTTGTTTTTAGTAGGAGTGAGAAAGCAAATCACACACAGCTCAATTAGTTTAAACTACAAAAAATGTGACATGCAGATACTAATTCTTTGTCTGCTGTAGCAATTCAGGATACTTAAACAGAGCGTGCTCAGCTTGAGTTCACATCCCTCTTTTTTATATACTGGAGATGGACCACACAGAATGCCTCAGCATGAATTAATTCCCACGTGTTTATCTCAAACACAGAAAATACAGCAGTACCAGCATCAGGCTCACTCATCACTATTACTAGCATCAGCCTGGTGTTCTTAAACAGGGAAACAAACCCCACAAGATGCACAATCAAAGTCATAGGGGAAACTGAATGCTTTACTTATCAACAGCCCACCTCCTTGGGAAGAGCCCATGGAGAGCATAGGGAGGTTCACACTGCCCAAGTGTAACAGGAGCCTTCTTCTCAGGGAGCAGCATGTCCCAGCCACTAAGAGAACAATTCTCAAAATATATTATTAGTGAAAACTGGGACATACGCTTCCTGTTTGCACAAAGATGGGTTTACAGGTGATACATGAATCCAATCCAGGTCTTTGAGTAAGTTGTGTTGCTCTTTCATACCTCATTATCTGAAAAGCATCCTAGCAGTGTAAGATAGATGAGAGAGACCTATACACAAAATCATAACCACAGGGTAATGCCATGCCAAGGCGCTCTGGCAAGGCTAACAGGAAAGAAATGGGACTCAGTGAAATGAGAGGGAAAAGAAAACATCATGCCACAACCTACTGACTGCAGAAAAGATAGAGCAGCACTGAGAGCTAGAGAAGGGACAACAGAGTAACCATGAGGGAATCAGAAAGAGATACACAAGCATCACATAGCAAGAGACAGGGAGGAGGACTAAGGCAAGCCATTGCTGCAGAGGCTGCCAGTGAAGCGTGAAAGGTCCCAGCAGTGGTGAATGGCCCCCAAGAGGTCAGCAGTACAAACAAAGGTGGGAGGTAGTGTCTATGGGAGCACCTCCTTTGGCAGGAGAGCAGAAAGGGAAGTGCCTGTGGAAAATAAAGGGGTTACCATGGAGCAACCCAAGGTACAGAAAGAATGATCTTTACAGGTTCTGAAATGATGTTATTGTGAGATGGTCAGCCTTTCTGGGAACAAGTCACAGTGTCAGGCTGTAGAGCTCAAAGTACACAGATTGCAATGGGCATTAGAATCAGCAAAGATACAGCTGTTGAGTTCTATGCCATTTAAAATGCCTCAGAAGGGTTGCTTCATGGACATTTCAGGGTGCAGAAACTTAATTTGATCAGAAAAATAATTATCTCTGCCCTAGTTTCTCACTATGCCTCAGTACTTGTTTTACAAGATATTACTCATGACACATCTCTAGATTTATTATATAGAATCATAGAATAGTTAGGGTTGGAAAGGACCTTAAGATCATCTAGTTCCAACCCCCCTGCCATGGGCAGGGACACCTCACACTAAACCATGCCACCCAAGGCTACGTCCAATCCAGCCTTGAACACCACCAGCGATGGAGCATTCACAACTTCCCTGGGCAACCCATTCCAGTGCCTCACCACCCTTACAGTAAAGAAGTTCTTCCTCATATCCAGTCTAAACTTCCCCTGTTTAAGTTTGAACCCGTTACCTCTTGTCCTATCACTACAGTCCCTCATGAAGAGTCCCTCCCCAGCATCCCTACAGGCCCCCTTCAGATACTGGAAGGCTGCTATGAGGTCTCCACGCAGCCTTCTCTTCTCCAAGCTGAACAGCCCCAACTTTCTCAGCCTCTCTTTATATGGGAGGTGCTCCAGTCCCCTGATCATCCTCGTGGCCCTCCTCTCAACTTGTTCCAACAGTTCCATGTCCTTTTCATGCACCAGAACTGCACACAGTACTCCAAGTGAGGTCTCACAAGAGCAGAGTAGAGGGGCAGGATCACCTCCCTCGACCTGCTGGTCACACTCCTTTTGATGCAGCCCAGGATACAGATGGCTTTCTGGGCTGCGAGCGCACACTGTAGCCGGCTCATGTTCCTTTTCTCATCAACCACCACCCCCAAGTCCTTCTGCGCAGGGCTGCTCTGAATCTCTTCTCTGCCCAACCTGGAGCTGTGCCTGGGATTGCTCCGAACCAGGTGTAGGACCTTGCACTTGGCATGGTTAAACTTCATCAGGTTGGCATCAGCCCACCTCACAAGCGTGTCAAGGTCCCTCTGGATGGCATTCCTTCCCTCCAGCATATCAACTGAACCACACAGCTTGGTGTCATTGGCAAACTTGCTGAGAGTGCACTCAATCCCACTGTTCATGTCACTGACAAAGATGTTGAACAAGATCGGTGCCAGCACTGATCCCTGAGGGACACCACTCATTGCTGGTCTCCAGCTGGACATTGAGCCATTGAGCACAACTCTTTGCGTGCAGCCATCCAGCCAGTTCTTTATCCACCGAGGGGTTCATCTATCAAATTGATGTCTCTCCAACTTAGACACAAGGATGTCATTTGAGACAGTGTCAAACGCTTTGCACAAGTCCAGGTAGATGACATCAACTGCTCTACCCCTGTCCATTAGTTCCGTAGCTCCATCATAGAAGGCCACCAGATTGGTCAGGCAGGATTTCCCCTTAGTGAAGCCATGCTGGCTGTCACCAAGCACCTTGTTGTTTTTCATGTGCCTTAGCATGCCTTCCAGGAGAATCCGCTCCAAGATTTTGCCAGGCACAGAGGTGAGACTCACTGGTCTACAGCTCCCCGGCTCATCCCTTTTCCCCTTCTTGAAAATGGGGGTTATATTTCCCTTTTTCCAGTCATCGGGAACTTCACCTGACTGCCATGATTCTTCAAATATGATGGACAGCGGCTTAGCAACTTCATTTGCCAGCTCCTTCAGGACCCGCTGATGGATTTCATCAGCTCCCATGGACTTGTATACGTTCAGGTTCCTAAGATGGTCTCGAACCAGATCCTCTCCTACAGTGGGCCTAAGGTCTTCATTCTCACAGTCCCTGTGTCTGCCTTCCAAGACTTGGGTGGTGTGCTCAGAGCATTTGCCAGTGAAGACTGAGGCAAAGAAGTCATTAAGAACCTCAACCTTCTCCAAATCCAGGGTAGCCAGTTCTCCCGAAAGCTTCTGGAGAGGGCCCATACTGTCCCTAGCCTTTTATTTGCAATGTACCTATAGAATCCCTTCCTGTTATCTTTAACATCCCTAGCCAAGTTTAATTCTAAGGGGGCCTTAGCTTTCCTAACCTGGTCCCTAGCTTCCCGGACAACATCCCCGTACACTTCCCAGGCCACCTGTCCTTGCTTCCACCTTTTATAAGCCTCTTTTTTCCTTCATATTTTCCTCGGCAGCTCCTTATCCATCCAAGGAGGTCTCCTGGCCCTCCTGCTGCACTTCCTTCTAGTAGGGATGTATCACTCCTGAGCTTGCAGCTGGTGATCCTTGAATATCCACCAGCAGTTTTGGGCTCCCCTGCCCTCCAGGGCTATATCCTATGGAACCTTACTGAGCAGGTTCCTGAAGAGGCCAAAGTCTGCTCTCTTGAAGTCCAGGGCAGTGAGCTTGCTGCACGCTCTTCTCACTGTCCTGAGGATCTCGAATTCGACCATCTCATGATTGCTGCAATCAAGGCTGCCCTGGAGCATCACATTTCCAACCAGCCCTTCCCTGTTGGTGAGGATGAGGTCAAGCATGGCACCTCTCCTTGTCAGCTCCTCTAGTACTTGCAGAAGGAAGTTGTCTTCCACACAATCAAAGAACTTCCTGGATTGCTTGTGCTGGGCCATACCATCCCTCCAGCAGATATCAGGGTGGTTGAAGTCCCCCATGAGAACAAGGGCCTGCGAGCGTGAGGCTGTTCCTGTCTGTCTATAGAGCTCTTCATCCACCGAGCCCTCTTGGTCAGGTGGTCTGTAACAGATCCTCACAATAATGTCTCCCATCGCTGTTCTCCCTTTAACCCTGACCCACAAACTCTCTGTCACCTGCTCATCTGTCCCCAGACAGAGTTCCATACTCTCCAGCCTATCCCTAACATAAATAGCAACTCCCCCTCCCCAGCTACCGGGCCTGTCTTTCCTAAAGAGCCTGTAACCTTCCATTCCAACACACCAGTCATAGGAGCCATCCCACCATGTTTCTCTGATGCCTATGATATCATACCCCTGTAGACATGCACACATCTCTAATTCCTCGTTTGTTCCCCATTCTATGGGCATTTGTATAGAGGCATCTGAGCCGAGCTCCAATTGAAGCCGGCTCATTGGCTGTAGCTGCTGCAATATCTCTACATTGCTCTGAACGGTTACTATAGGTGCTGCCCAGTGACTGGGTGTGTTGGGATGGAATGATGCCCCCCCTCCCCCAACACATCTAGTTTAAAGCATCCTTGACCAGTCTGGCAAGCCTCCTCCCAAACCCACTCTTCCCTTTCTTTGTCAGACCAGCTCCACCAGCCCCCAGCAGACCTGGCCTACTAAATTGAGTCCCATGTTCAAGGTACCCAAACCCCTGACTATAGCACCACCCTTCTAATCATTTATTAACCTGGCCAATCCTCCTAGCCTTTTTAAGGTCCTGCCCTGTATCCTGGAGAACTGACGAAAAGACAATCTGCGCTCCAGAGCCCCTAACCACCTCTCCCAGAGCTCCGTAGTCCTTCTTTATGTTCTCCAGGCTACTGCTATCTATATCAGTAGCACCCGCATGGGTCACTAGAAGTGGGCAATAGTCAGTGAGACCGACTAGAGCAGGCAGCTTCTCTGCAACATCCCTGATCCGAGCCCCTGGTAGGCAACACACCTTCCTTGAGCCTGGGTCAGGCCGACAGATGGGTGCCTCTGTTCCTTTCAGAGTAGAGTCCCCTACTACTATGGCCCGCCGCTTTTTCCTGGCAGCACCAGTAGTGATCTTCTTTACCAGTGCATCAGTCGGTTGTTCCTGGTGGGAGTGTGGTTCCTCATCAGCCCCCTGCAGGACAGCAAAGCAATTCTGGGTGGGAACAACAGATTTAGGAGGAAGCCCCTTGCTTTTAATTGTCCTCTTCTCCTTTTCTTGTTGTTTTTTTCTGTTACCGTTTCCCAGCTTCCTGGGTTAGCGGCCTCCATTCCTGCATGAGCGACAGTAGACTCTTGAGGTCCCTGCACAGCCTGGCCCTGGAGCAAGCAGTGCTGTTTCTCCTCAGCTCCCCTGACACCTTTCAGCCCAGTAACAGCCTCCCGCAGCTCAGCCCCTGCTGCGGGAGGACCTCCACCAGGGAGCACCGAGTGCAGCCCCGCCCATTGCGCACCCTCCCCTCAGGAGAGCAGTGCAGGCGCTCTCTACACCCCGAGCTCTGCACTGCAGCCTCCCCTCTCATCGGCTCTGTCTGGGTGCCTACACTGGCCACAGCCGGGGCAGCCAGAGCAGAGCTCCCAGGCCGAGCCCTGCTCATACGGCGAGCGCTCACCATCCCGCTCACCATCCCTCTCGCCTGCCCGCGCGAACTGCCTCGAACCCGCCCTGGTCACTCGTGCTCCCTGGGCAGGTTTTTAAGCACTCAGGGCTGGCACCACTCCTCCTGGCACCGCCCCCTGTGAGTCAGCTCCTCGGGTCCCCTGAGCTGCCAGCTCCTGGGTAAGCCCTGTCGAGTACTTGAGGCTCCCTCGGTGCCTGCTGCTGCTCCGAGTGGAAGCTCCTGGACGCAGAGCCTCCCCCCGATCAGGCGCTGCAGGCGTCCCCTCTCGAGACAGTCACATATAAACTTAAATGATGTCCAGTGACCACTGGTCAGAAAATACTCGTGTTTGTAAAAGAAATACATGACAGTGTTTTAAAATTAATAATACAAAACAGACTTTCATTTTTACCTTAACTTCATAATTCATAAAAGATTCTCCCCAAGAAGTGATCTGATAGAGCTAGAATTCGTTTACAGACTTCACTTGAAAAATTAAATTCATCATACTGGTTTCTACCCTACAGTTGTTAATATGTCCATATGTGCTGCTCTTAACCATAAATCCACCCACCTGGGAAGACAATCTCAGCTAAGGGTGTCTAGTTTGAGTTTAGCTCTTTGCAGTATTGAGCCCTATGAAGCAGAAATAGTCTGCAATACAGAGGAGGTCAGATTAGAGTAATTCTCTAAGTGAGGCTGCAGACTGCATCTCGTGCAGCAGGTTGCCAAGGAGCTGCTATGAGAACAAATACAGATGGGAGGAGGTGGATGCAGCAAGGGTGGAACTACGCTGAAAGGGCTTTGGCTACAAAGGATGACAATAACAGGCAGTAGGAGCAGACAAAGCCCAGGACCTACAGAGCCCAGCCAAGGATGCTCCAGCAGAACCAGTAGAAAGGCCCCTGAAGGTCTCAGCAGTGCCTCCTCCCTTAGCCAGAATTTAACCACCACAGCCCTCTCAGGCACCCTCAGCCCTGAACCACCTTCTTCAGCTGCTTTCTTTCCTTCCATACAATGCCCGGGGACCCAAGCACCGCTTCTCACGTATTCTGGAGATTCTGTTCTTTTCCCTCTTCTCCATCCTCCTTTTCAAACTGAGGTATGGGAGAAATTGCATGAGAAAAGCCTGAAATTGCTAAATAAGCTCTAATCTTAAACCCTATTAGGATGCAGAACCTTAGTAAGCTCAGTAACAGAGATAGACAAAAATCTGACAGCTCTTCCCTGCAGAATCACTCAGCTATTTCAAAGCTGCACTGGTTTCCCAAGCACTAGTTTAGGAACACTTCCCTGTTCAGTAGAGCACTGATGCATGTGCCTACACAAGTATATACTTTTACAATGCAGTGTCTTAGAAAGACAAATCCTAGTTGTCTTGGATAAGATAATAATTTAAAACTGCTGGCTTCTTTGGCAACGCAATAAAAATTCATCTCGTGCCCTCTTTTGAACCATAGCGATAATACATATCTACATCACTTCATAATGATGTCATGAGGATTTGTTAATGCTTATAAGCACTGTGACGGTGAGAAGTCCTACAAGCATTAAGGTACATCAAGACAGTAGGGTTTTAATCCACACTTATCCCTGTGCTAAGTATCACTCCCCTTCCACCACCCTCTATTAGCATCTCTAAAGCTGTTTGCCAAAATCTGCCCTGTAGAACAGCCAAAGCTGAACACCGTATAGGCCCAGGGGACTGAACCAAACACTTAGACCAGTAAAGATAACAATGCTGATCTCAGGCACAGCAAAAATGTTGAGAACACACAAAAAGTTTTAAAATCCCTACAGCATCAGTGCCAAGGAAGAAAATGTGCTTATGGAATCAAAACGGGCCCCAGAAGCAAGGAACAAATGAACTCATTGTTATATAGCTTGGGGAAAGCACTACTTTTTCTGCATTTGATTCAACACCATGCTTGCCTCTGATTTAGTGATTTGTCTCTTTCATTTCTAAATTATATTCTGTCTAAATTTAGTTACCATAGAGAACAGTAAACCTCACCTGGACACCTGGGTGCCTGTTACAGGCAGGCTATTCTGGAGGTGGCTGATCAGCACACCAGAACCAGCAATTAAAAGCCACCTCCAGTGCACTCAGCTTTGCTGAGACTCATGACGACCACGCCTGGCTCATCAGGCAGCTCCTCTTCCTCTCCCCAGTCCCACCCTACACATGGAGACCTGATTCACCCACAGTTCCTAGCCCTGGAACTGGAAGCTAGAGATAGCTATGTGGTTGACCCACTCTGCTCAGGCACAGATAGCCATTTCTCTTCCTTCCCCATGACGCTGCAGTCTGACAGTGACCCACATTCTCATTGAAATTCACGGGGGAACTACAACTGGAGAACCAGAGCAGGCAGCACAGGCTCCAGCAAGCTCCAGCGATGAGCTTTAGAGGGCATATGAGGTGAGGTACAGCTACCCCACCTGGATCGTTGAGATTCAAACCATGTGAGCATCAGGAGCTACCCTGGCTCCACAAGCCATGTACGAAGGAGTCACAAGCACCTTTTGCAAGCACTAATAACACATGTTACTCTTACAGTGGTGCTGTCACAGCAGTGCTTCCTATGCCCAGCTTTTCCTACTGCCAGATGGTGAGAGCCACCTTACCTTCTCTTACAGGACTTTTTAAACTGCACCCTAACCTCGGAGGCTCTAGCAAAAGAATTCCATAGGTGATCTGTAATTCAACATCATTTAGTGCTAAAGTAGGCTGGGGGCACGCTGGTACTGCCCTGAGCCCACTGGGAGGTCAGCACAATCAATATGCAAGGGCTGTGTAGGGAACAGCTCTACCTTACTGTGGGTAACCAGCCCTCCTGCAGGCAGCAGTTCTCCCTATGGGCAGGGGCACGTAGCAGGAGACACAGTCTGTACGCTCATGTCCTCACTCCCGGTCCCAGAAAGAAAACCATGTTAGGCAGCAGTGAGGAAGGTTAAAACTTTAAAGAACTGGCCAAGAGAACCCAGCCACATGTAAACCTGAATAGTAGTTTGTCACAGGAGACTTCATATGATTTCTGTGATTCTAGGAAGGTATCTGCCTTGCTTTAATGAAATCATTCTGTCACCACCTGTCAGGAATAAATTCAGGAAAAGAAAACAAGACAATATTGAACTAGAAGACAGGATCTATCTTGCAAAACATCAGAGCTGATTCATCTTTTCCCATCCCTTTCCCCCTATCCTACTCTGGGCACCATATCAAGAATATACTAACTTAACCTGCCTGGGAATTTACATCAGATTACTATCTACTACCAGTGATTTGAAATTCCTTTATTCACCACCATTGCTGTATTCCTGCAAGATATGTACTGAACAAAAGTAATTCCATCTTTTTCTTTAATTATTTCAATTTCTGAAGAGTCTGGCAGCAGAGGGGCCAAGTGCAAAAGTCCTGACTACTTACTCCCACCTCTAGAACTGCTATGCCAGACTATTAGGATATAAATCTGTTATTTTTCTCTCAACAGGTGTGAATTACCAGAGTATTACATATGCAGATACACATTCTTGCTTGCTAAAGCTGCACTCCTACTTCTCAGGATCTGAAAAAAGTAGTTAAGTCATCTGTTGTAGAGCTAAGTTAAAAATCCTCTTGGATAAAAAAAAAGCCTTTTGGATTACACATTAAAAAGAGGAACAATAAATAGCTGTTAGGAAACTGGCTTCAATCATCACCCAAAGCCCAGGCTATTTTAAATCTGCACACTTCAACTCCTTCTACACAGTTTCTGCAATGGCACACTCGGGGTTACAGCCTACAGGGCTCCCTAGTTACACATCTCCCTAGGAATTATAAAAATCAAACTTTATTCATGCAACATAACACTTACCACTCTGCACAAGGACCTTCTTCCTGCTCCCTTCCCTCATCAACGTAGTTTTTGGGCTCAGCTGCCTTCCTGTACAGGTGCTCTGCAAGCCATAGAAGCCCAGTCTGCCCTAACCAGTAGCTGACCTGGCAGCAGAGAGCTGTGGTGAAAGCAGCCCTCTTTGAGAAGTTTGCTTTGTGTTCAGAAAAACAACCTGATCTACCTGAGCTTTCCCACAATCTGAACCACCATCCTCAGTGACTGGCTGCTCCGGTGCAAAGGGAATGGCAGGGAATTGGAACAGGTTGATCAGCAGCAGAAGGAAAAAAGCCTCTGGGGCTGGGCACAGCCTCTTCGCTACAAGGCTGGGTATAGTTATGCCTTTGCTGAGTGTGGATGCAAAGTGCAGAAAGCTTAGATAAGTTGTCCTCATTTTTTCTTACTAAAGGTCAGAGAGAATCTGTTTGCTGAGAAGGTATCCCAAGTCTGTACAACCAGCCCTGCTTTCAATAACATAGAACAGAACAGAACTGAATAACAATACTATTAGGTAAAATGATAAAAACAAGTAAAATAAACCAACATAAAGAATAAATAAAATAAAGTGAAATAAAGTTAAATAAAACAAAATAAAACAGCTCTGCAATCTAACTCTCAGGAAGACCTGTATAGACTCAGTCTAAATGATAAAAAGCAATGGAAAGAGTACATCTTCAGACTTCATTTATACACAAAAAGGCAAGGAAAAGGACAAAAAACTCCCTTTATTTCTGAGCAAGTCAATATGTATCATACATCCATTTGCACTCATTACCTGAAGTAGGCCAGTCCCAAAAGCTTGCCACCAGGGGATATTTCCTTTTTAAACAGCTAATGGAGTTTTAATTAAGTGTGTTACTTGAAAATATACCTTGACAAAAAGCAAGATAATTGAAATGCATTGGAAAGTGTGCTTATTCATCTGCCCAGAAATAAGCTGAGAAAATCAAAAAGACACAGAGAATATGTAATAGAATAGTTTTGAGAGCAGCTGAAAAGGGTGGGAGATGTGCAAATCCAATTACTGCTATGAATAATTATATGCTAGCAAATGTCCAAGATGAACAACAATAAAAAAAGAAAAAGCAGATGAAAATACTGACTCATTTACAAAACAATGCCTGAATCAAACTAGCAAGAATTAACACTGTATTGCTGTTTGGGAAAAAAAGATGTTTTCCCCCTCTAGAGAAGATTTTGACCTCCCATTGAGAATAAAGAGGTTTAAGGCTTCTTTTTTTTTTTTTCCAACTAGAGGTTAGTTTTTCAGGGAAATATCAGTATTTACAACAGAAACAGATTTTCTGTGGGCTTATTTTTAAATCAAAACCTTATTTTCTATTAAAAGCACCTTCGAAAAAATGATACGGGCCAGTGAAGCATTTCCTTTTATAATGGTTTCTGGCATTCAAGGTCAGGCTCCACTACGTTAAATACAACAGCTTAAGATCAAGTGTTCAGAAACCAGTGTCCAAAGAACTAATGTCCTGATTTTATAGGTCCTGAAGCCACATGAGATCTGTCAGGGCATGCACAGATTTGTACTAGGGCAGAAAAGGTGAGCTCTAGCCATTTTTCACCTTACAACTGGAGACTATCAAACATTGCTGGAAGTCTCTTCAATGAGAGAAAAGGTTTCTCCACCAACACTATGCCCAAGACAGGCTGTAGCAGAAAAAGATCAAAGAAAGTTGCCTGAAAAATCCCACATCAGGTCAACAGCCCAGCGAAAACAGTGTACCTGTTTAACCAAGCCCAAAGCCCACACCAGTTATCTTCTGAAGATGGAAATTACTCCTTAGGCAGCAAGGAGGAGGTATGTTGAATGCTTGGTGCTGTTTGCAAACCATTGCTGAGGCTTCAGAAAATAAACGGTGCACAGACCAGAAAGGTGCAACAGTTTCCAACTGAAGAACTATTAATATAGTTCTACAGGGGTTAATAACTCACAACAATCTACTGGTCTGAACCAGTAGGTCCGGTCTGAGCCACTTGGGGTGTTTGGCCTAGAAGTCCCACCACAAAGCAGTCAAGATGCTGCATCAGTCAGTTGGATATTATAACTTAAGAAGATCTCAGTCATCATCAAACTACACAGAATCTAACATTGAATCCAAACCATCCTATGAACCTATGATTAAATAATCTGGTAGGTCCAGGAAATACCCAGATTTGCTCAATCTCATCTGCACTACTTGGAAGAGGTATGTTACTGCCTGGTGCACAGGGCAGACACACTGGCCACATCCTCACCTGAGCAGGACTCGCTGCTTCTCTCAGAGGAAGCAGGCAGCTGTGGAGACCAAACCACAAACCAGTTTCTAAATGTACCTCTGCTACAGGGTAAAGCAGCGGTCTGGAGAAATCTGGTTTTGCACTTATTGCTAACTACTGCAGGAAAAGCTGACAGGGAAAAAAAGTCACACATGTCTTATTTACCAGGAATTCAGACCAAGATGAACCTATTAACTCCATTTATTTGGCTGCTCAATCCAGCACAGCCATACCCCAAACAATGAAAATGAAAAACCCTTTGGAAATTGAAGGTTAATCACTGGGCAGACCCGGAAATGATCTTACTTAAAGGAGGCTAAATTTTCCTCACAACCAAAAAGTTCAATCAGCATATCCGTCCCCCCTTTTTTTTCCATGTTTGGAGATTTTTTCATTTATATTTTTTAAAGCTTAGATTTTATTGTCTTCACACCAGGACAACATTGCAGCCGGGGGGAACATACAGAGGAAAATATATTAGCTGCTCTTTTTTTGTACCTTTTGTGCTAGAACCTGCTTTGTCCCTACCTCAGAACATGAGGACAGGGAAGTGTTGGTCCTGGCATAGGTAAGCTGTGGGGAAACATGCAAACAGCCACTCTGACCTACCACTGCCCTGAACATGAGTCACATACACTAGAAATTACTTTTAAAAAAGTCTTCTGTTTTCAGTTCAGTGAAGCCGAGGGATCTTAATCTTCCTCCGCTTCTTTTCCCACTGCTTCAATCTGAAGTTATGTACTCATTCTCTGAGGTGACATAGACTAATAAAACATTTCTCAGCTCACCTGCTTAATCAACATTCTGACTCTAATAGGTTCAATATCTCACAGGCAACCTCAGGAGAAAACAAAGCTCAGTTCTGCAGTGCTGGACTGTAAGGAGCATACTGGCTCGAACTAAATCCATGCCTGTACCTTGGCTGAAACACCAGCCAACAGGAAATGCCTTGGGAAGACTCTCATGATCAAACTAATCATGTAATGCTCCTCCCCAGTATACTTTCCAGCCTTTAGTGATCTGCAGGTCAAGGGCTTTCTGAGACAGTGGTGTTAATTTTGTGCTCAACAGCCTTTGAAGTATTCTTCCTGAATTTACTTGTTTTTTGAATCCATGGAAACTCTTGCTCCAAGCAACACCAAATGGCAAGGGGTTGCACAGCTAAATGAGGAGCACATCCTTTCGCTCTGAACCTGGGGCCTGATGGCTTCATTTCATGGCTACAGTTCTGCTGACTGAGGCAGTGAACAATCAGTCACTCCCTAATTCTTCCTCCCTGTGTCATTTATGCCTTGATCTCCTCTGCTTACCAACAGAGGTGGCAGGTAAAAATACAACCAGTAAGAAAGACAACTGAAAACATGTTAGCCATTTAAATCCCATTTTCAAAAGTGAACCCAGGGACTTGGATACATAAATCTCACGGATGTTCCACCAGATTTTGTCTCCTGACCATCCAATTTCAAAGAATTTTACTATAGAATCTTAAGAAAATAAATTTTAGGATAGAGATTTTAAATAGATGGTAGATATATTTGAGACATCCCAGTGACATTTATTTATACCATGACACTTCCAACTTAAAACCTCCCAAACTGCAGAAATACCAACCTACCTTTTCAAGAACCTTATTTGTATTGCAAAGCAGAACAAACTGCCCTTCCATTGCCTATTGCCTGATACAGCATATACCACTGCCAAGCCTAAAGCCTTAGCCTCATTGCCTTGGTCCTCTTCATTCCACCTTATGAAGTTTAACCATGCCAGGTGCAAGGTCCTACACCTGGGTCGGAGCAATCCCAGGCACAGCTACAGGTTGGGCAGAGAAGAGATTCAGAGCAGCCCTGCAGAGAAGGACTTGGGGGTGGTGGTTGATGAGAAAATGAACATGAGCCAGCAGTGTGCGCTTGCAGCCCAGAAAGCCATCTGTATCCTGGGCTGCACTCAAGAGGAGTGTGGACCAGCAGGTCGAGGGAGGTGATCCTGCCCCTCTAACTCTACTCTTCTGAGACCTCACTTGGAGTATTGTGTGCAGTTCTGGTGTCCTCAACATAAAAAGGACATGGAACTGTTGGAACAAGCCCAGAGGAGGGCCACGAGGATGATCAGGGGACTGGAGCACCTCCTGTATGAAGATAGGCTGAGAAAGTTGGGGCTGTTCAGCTTGGAGAAGGGAAGGCTGCCTGAACACCACATAGCAGCCTTCCAGTATCTGAAGGGGGGCTATAGGGATGCTGGGGAGGGACTCTTCATGAGGGACTGTAGTGATAGGACAAGGGGTAACGGGTTCAAACTTAAACAGGGGAAGTTTAGATTGGATTTGAGGAAGAATTTCTTTACTGTGAGGGTGGTGAGGCACTGGAATGGGTTGCCCAGGGAAGTTGTGAATGCTCCATCCCTGGCGGTGTTCAGGGCTGGATTGGACAGAGCCTTGGGCGGCATGGTTTAGTGGGAGGTGTCTCTGCCTCTGGCAGGGGGGTTGGAACTAGATGATCTTAAGGTCCTTTCCAACCCTAACTATTCTATGATTCTCTTGCTACTGTTTCAAGTCTTTTGAAGCAATGGGAAATTTCAGGCCTGTTTTGCTCCATACTTGCATCACAGATACCATTGGCAGAGATGGATCCTACTGCTGATCAGCTGAGTAACAGTAACAAAACAAACAGCAGAAGCAGTGATGGGAAAGATGAACTCTTCAGCAAGTAAGAGTGCTTGAGGTAAAGGTTGCACATCCTCTATCTCTAGTCCTTCAAAACCAATACTGACATCCCACCAAAATCCTTGCTTGCACATCACATAATCTTGTAGGCACTTAAACACCTCCAAGAACCTAAATTCACTAAAAATCCACTAAAACACACTTAAACCTGCCCCAGTCACAGCCTGCCCAAGATGCAGCAGAAATCTCCAACTGCCTGACTGTCCTGTTTCTCCCAAAGGCCAAAGACCCTTATTCATAACCGCTGCTGTGTTTGGATCCAGAATTTATTCAGCACTCCCTCATGCCAGGGTGGCCTGTGTCTTACCCAGTTAAAATGCCTGCACATTAGCTCAGCTAAATCTAATGCTTAAGTTATCTGTTGTCATGGATTTAAGTGCTAACAGCTTTCATATTCCCTGAGGGTAGCCAAAATAGTAGAGCCTCTAAAATAGCTGAATAAGGAAAATCTCATTATTACCTCAACCTCAAAGAAATGAAGTCTGACTGACAGTGCTATATACTATTTGAAGACAATCTCCGAGCAACTACAAATACCAAAAAGGCACGGTTTTTCCCCAGCAGAGCTATGGTGCCACCCCGCTCCCACTAGCCCAAGTTGTCCCAATATGTGCAGTTTTGTCCAACAAGTTGTAAAAACCAGACAGTGACCGCTTGGTTAAAAATGAAACTTTCATTCTGCTCAAACATCTGTTGAATAAATTTTACAGCAACGTGCAACACTGCTCTGTACCTATCAAGGTGCATATGTCCCTCTTAATTACCTTATGAATTAAGCAGCATTATCAAGCAAGGCTGTTCTCTTTCCCTCCTCATTTATATCTACAAGAGTAGCTACTGATTACTGAGCATTAGAGCCAAAAACAGGTACCTAAGAACATTAAACAATATATAATAAAACCAGAAGTAGCACACAATTTCATGTTTATCACACACATTATTTAACCCAGCATAGATTTTCAATATATTCTGCCCATGCTAATTTCTTTTTGTTGTCCCTAAATATTAACTTATTCATGCTGCGTTTGATTTCCATTGATTTCCAAGTGTGGGTACATCTTGCCTGAAGATATAACTCCAGCAGTATTTGACATGTGAATTTGTTTTCCCTAGAGAAAATGAACAAGATACACAGAGCTGATATCCAAAAAGATAATAAAAGCTGATACAAATGAGAATTTACATCTAGTATGTACTTCAGTGACCTGGTGAAAGACTATTGAGGCTGAATAAATTAGTATCCTACCCTGTCAGTTAAGACAGGTAGGTCATCTGGCAAGAGAAGCTGAGAGAAACAAGCTCAAGGAGACAAGAATGCTGAGGTTTGGAGAACTGGCTTACCATCTGTTGCCTGGAAATGTAGTCTCTCCTTTCTGTTACCAGCTTCCTGCAACGTCTAATAGACAGCTTGTCTCTATTAACTAGAATGTCAATCTATTTTATTTGAATGACCAGGAAGGGAGAGGTATGTAAAAACAGGGAAAAAACCTCAGGGATTTTATTCCTGTTTACATATGCATTAGTATTTTCTTCCTAATAAGAAACTGAGTGAGAAATTAGCAGCATGTGGAGGAAAAAGAATCAGATCTTTCACCTGGAATGAAATCAAGTAGACCAACCTCAGCTGACATTAGGTTACATCCAGCTGCAGCACCTAAATACTACGCAGTGGTGTTCTTAAAATGGGTATTCATACAAGCAAGAAATTACTTGGAAATGCCTATGTCATCTTTAACTATTTTGAACAGCTTGAACAGGGAGGAAAAGCAGTGGTGGCCAGGAAACTTCACATGTTCTCAAGTCTTTAAAGAGTGTGTAGAGACAAGAAAGGAAGGGAATGCTCTCTGAAAGGACAAAACTGCAAAGAACCTCAAATAAGGTGTTAGGATAATGAGAAAACTTCCACCTCACTAGCACTGAGAGGATTTTAGAGAGCACTCCCTTTGTGAAGACCAGGTTGGACATAGGTAGCTGGAGAGGTTGGAAAGGAGGGGGTGGGGATGGTTGGCAGAGAGGTCTCATCTGCTCCCTAGCAGGAGCACTCGCTCAGTAAGAGCTCCTAAGCTAGGCTCCAGGTTCAGCAGACAGCCCTGAGAGCAGTAGGCTAACAGTGTCTTCCTGCTGCCCAGCCTTCCCCATGGTGGTCTCTCTTCCATACTGCACAGCTCTGATGTCCACAGCGCCAGACCCTCCTTAACCCAAGCTGCTCTGCTTTCCTTCACAGACTACAGCAGGAACCTGAGGAACACATGGAGGGCTGTCTGCTTAAGATGCATCTCTGCATTGGTGTGCAAAAGTGCAGAGGAGGTTGCACAGAGCATCACTGCGTCATTCTTGAAGCCACAGGACTGCCAGCACCTGCATACTACCGCTGCCTTAAGGTCCCCACTGCCTGGAGGACTTCACACCATTTCAGAGGGAGCAGGCAGGCTCCTCAGAGCAATCAGCTCACCTCAGGAGACAAAGTTTCAGCTTAGGGAAAGCCCACCTCACACACACAACAGCAGCTCCACCAAGACACTAACATTTCACTGATTCCACCCATCCTCACAGGTCCATTTCCTCCATGTTGGAGTTGAAATTCAGTACACCCCCAAAAGAAAGGGCAAAGACATTATTTTGTCTATCTCTGGCAACAAACCCTGAGTTTTTACTATGCTTCTGAGACATCCCGAACAACTCTTCCATTTCGTGCTCCTTTATGACAGAAGAGGCACTGGAAAACTAGATCCAAATGGATAGTGCAGATTTAACAGTGTGCTGCTGACCTATCTTAACCCCTGTGCAAGCATTTCAGCTTTCTAGCTCAGTGGCCCAGCCCTCTCCAGCTTAATCTACTTTTGAAGAAATCAATGAAACATCAACTGCATTTAGGGACAGCAAAGTCAGAGAGGTCCCAAATGTTTGGCTTTCTCTTCTTGGCTACAAAATCACACGACAGGCAGAACAACAGAAAACCAAGAGATTCTCCCAATTTTATCTTCCCTTCCTGACAGACATAAAAGCAAAAAGGGGATGCTAATGTCACAAATGGTTGAAAATTCTCTGGAACAGCAGAGAATAAAGAGCAGACAAAGCAACAGGCACTGAGGTTTCACACTCCAGCCTAGAGAGCCATGGCATGAAACTGATTTTAACTGCTGGTTGCCCACATGACTGCGGTTTTTCCAAGACATGTTAAGGACCTGATTCATGAACTCAGTGAGAAAGGCTGTCCAATGGGATGCCCAAAGTAAGATCTGGGCACTCATGATCCAAAGTGAGGGCCACAATTGTGGGGTTTTTTACTTCTTGCTCCTTTTGCCTAAAAGCAGATTCCCTTTCTCATATGTCTTCTTGCAGCCTTCATTAGCTCTGAGGTGTTCCTGAAGAATTAGGGATTACAAGCCATATAACTGTAAAGCCAAACTTATCTTAGTTTAACTTTCCTTGGCACCATTCTAGCTTTTTGTGGACAGA
The DNA here is from genome assembly GCA_028858755.1 of Ara ararauna. Taxonomy (NCBI): domain Eukaryota; kingdom Metazoa; phylum Chordata; class Aves; order Psittaciformes; family Psittacidae; genus Ara; species Ara ararauna. The sequence goes on along the minus strand of CM054376.1, from coordinate 117,928,334 downwards.
AGAGAAATTCAGCACAGGTGGTCCATCATGCCCACAGAGGTCGGTCTGCAGTGGGCGGCTCATGAACGTACAGCACAGAACAGGTCGCTAGTGTAGACCAACCCGAAAGCCCGGTTTCAGTCCTTGGGAAGCCATGGAATTAGGTATGAAAAGGAATCAAGGCTTGAATACCTTGTACCCACAATCTCCAAGGTCATCTTGACCTTTAATAAACCGGCCTTTAATAAACCCTTCATTTCAAATCTTGACCATCTCTACGCTAGAGATTTCCTGCACTTCTATCATGAATTTTGAGGACTACCTTGCTACTCCAGTTGTCTGAGCTACTGCACACTTAGGCTAGCAGGTCTAAAGCTGTAACAACAAAATTCGGGAAGATAACACAAAATGAGAGCAAGACAACAGCAGGACAAGAAGCCCAAGCAGTTATGTGATTCATTTTGTTGATAGTACTCTTTATACACAGGCACTTCCCTGTTACAGCTACTTTCCAGCAATGATGGAAAGCAGCCCAGGTACACCTAGAAGGAAAGCTCACCTTTGGAAGGAGTACTGAAAACTGCGATAGAAGCTGGGGGTCTGTGTGCAAACTCTCTCATGTCAGGGAACGGATTCGTACTACTTTAACGGCATTTGGTTGCAGTGCCAAAGCGGGATCTGGTGCTGCCTGTTACCCCCTCCCCTTGGCTCAGACCCTCAGGTTATTTTTCTGAAGCTTATAGCAGCATCTTCACCAATCCCAATAGTCTCGCGTTCGCCTTCACACAAAATAAACAGCGCCGCTGCCTAGCGTACGGCTGAAGAGCTGTTCCATTCGCCGAGCAAAGTCTGTCCCTGGCTGAGATTTAGGGAAGGGAAGGTCTGCCGCCGCGCGAGGGGCAGCCCGGCAGGCGAGAGAGGCTCGCCCCGGCCGTCCCGCCGCACGGCGGACGTGCACCCCGCCGGCTATCCCCCGCAAGCAGACCCGGCAGGACGAGCCTCCCCCGCCGCACCCGGGCTGGCAACCAGCGGCGGCGGCCTGCTGGGAGACCCCGTGCCCCGGCCCCTCCGCACCCGGCGCTGCCCTGCCAGAGGCGCGTCCACGGCAATCGCAGCCGGCACACGGCGCGCTCGGACGGCCGCCGGCTGCGGGCGGCAAAGTTTGCCGGGTCCCGCGGCGCCGCGCTGCCCAGCCCCGCACCATGGACAGCGCCCCGCGGGCTCCCACCGACCACCCCCGGGCCCAGGCGCTCCGCTCCCAGCGCCGCCGCGCCCCCTGGCGGGGCCCCTGCAGGCACGCCGCCGTTGATCCCCCTCGCCCCGTTCCCTCGACCCCCCGGCTCGACTCCCGGCCGCGGCGCTCGGGGCTCCCGGCCCCCGCGTCCGGCGTGTCGGCGGCAGGGTGCTTACCTTGCGCAGCATGCTGGGCAGGCAGCGGCGCGGGCTCCCCGCCACGGCGCCGCGCTCTCCCGCCCCTCACGGCGCGGCCATGCCCAAGAGCCCGCGGGCGCGGCTGCCCTCCGCGCGCGCCGCCCGCGCCGCCCGCCGGCCCACACTGAGCGGCGGCGGCGCCGCGACGGCTGCCGCCCGCCACGAGGCAGCGCGGCCGCGGAGGGGGCCGGGCACACCCGCTCCCGCCGCCCGGCCCCTTCCCAAGCGGCGGGCAGCGCCGCGGCCGCAGACCCCTCCCGGGCCCCGCGGCCGGGGCGGGAAGGCTCGGTCGGAGCGAGCCTGGTGGAGGGCTCTGGGCGGCCACGCAGCGCTTGGGGGAGCGGCGGCAGCACCCCACGGAAAGCAGCGTGCGGGGCTCCGTCCCGTGTCAGGCGCTCGCTTCCCGGCTGGGCAGCGCCGGCCGGTCTGAAGCGCAGCAGGGCAGGTCTGAGTGTGCTTCCCCTCCTGGGGGTGAAGGAGCTGACGGCGTGGGTGGCTTCGTCCACGCAGACTGATCCGGGTGCAAATGGGAAGCCGCTTGGACCACGGCGGCTTGGTGCTTAAACGTTGTGTACGTGGTCATAGTGCTCCCATAGTGCTTAGCATAACGAAGCAATTCTCACGCAAAGCAAATTACACCTATTCCAGGAGCAATTTACTTTTCTTGCAAGCTGGAGTACGCTGTCAGAGCTACAAGCTGTTCTCGAGTTAAAATAGAATCCCATCTCGAAAGGTATTCAGTGCTAATTATAACGTACTTTCTGCATTAATGTTAAGTGCAAGAACCCGGGGCTCCTGCTGTCCAGTGTGTGGAGGTGAAACATTAGTTGGTGTGTTATGTCTGCACACACAGGCACCAGGTGAGCCTGCATGCTCAGCAGCCAAATCAGGACCACAGGGCAGGAGGTTGTGCCATGTCTTGGGAAGACAGGACCATCTGTTTCAGAACCCAAAGGATGTGGCTGATACCAGAGCAACTGCTTATTTCAAGTTTTCCCCATGTCCTGGTGTGTCCTCAAGTAACTTCATGAAACATCAGTCCTGTGAGCATGTAGTGACCTGTGATAAATTAATTTCCAGCAAGCTAGTTAATAAGTAAAAGCAGTCAAAGGAGTTAAAGCAAACTGTCATCACATTTGCATTTGGAATTAGTTGTACAGGAGCCGTTTAGCTGAAGTGACTGAATATAAGCTGGCTGGTTAACACAGAGTTCATAACCTCACGTCGTGGAGGGCCGGGTGCCACACCACACTGCTCAGTCTTCAACCCTCAACCACCACATTTGCAGTGCTGAGCAGACGGAGTCAGGTACTACTGCCTTTGAGTTTGTAGTGTAAGGTATTACCCAGCACAGTGTTGCACTAAGGTGCTAAAATGGAGGGGGTCACTTGAGCAGAATCTGCATGATGAGTGTTTTTTCATGTGGACTATTTGCTGTGCTCCTCTTAGCATGTCAATCTGTATCTCATGCTGCTGGTTGCTAGTACTTCTCCCCTCTCGGGTGTGATTATAGATCTGATTCAGGTCTCCTGAAACTGAAGAACCGCTCATTTTGTCAAAATTTCTGTATTACAGGTATGACATGATGCTTTCATGATCGCTGTAGATGACTATTCAGAGAAATTGGTTGTTTCCAAGGATACTACCTCCTACAGTCATTGACAACTCTTGTCCACTGCCCAGTGTAAAATGCCACGGACATATCCTGCTGAATGTATTTGCTGTCACTCTTGGTAGTGTGACAGACTCTCGAGTAGCTTTCCTTTCTTCCAGACATTTCTCACTGAAGTGCAGAGTCCTTCTTGCATGAGGGTTGGTTGTATAAGCTTGACAGAATTACTGCTGCGTCTCTAAGTAAAACAGGATAATCAAGAGGAATAATAACATCAGCAATTAATTCTGGACCATAGGTGTATGGGAATCTACTCCGGGCGTTTGGGTTGTTTTCCCTGTAGTTCCACCCACGAAAAGACATGTGGTCTGGAATCACTTCTTTTCTGAGGAAGATCTCAAGAGTATGATTAAAAGAGTTGGAACCCTCAGATTCAGGTGCTGCAATGCTTAAATTGTAGGTATGGGGATCTTAAAGTACCCCAAACCTCAGTGTTTAGTACCTTGGGTTTTTATGCATTAGGAGAGTTCAAGACCTTGAAACAAGTTTCACAGCAATCTTCCCTTCCTGCTGAACCAGAAACTATCAAAAGTCAGCAACTGAACATGGCTTTTCATAGAGCAGCCTCCTCGGAATCTCTAATGACAGGTTATTGGAAATCTGGCTCCCCACCATAACGCTAGAGCTTTTGTCTTTTCAGGATGCAGGGCTGAGCCATTTGCCCTAGAGATAGACCCTGATGTCAGTATCTTTCAAAAGCTGTATTAGATAACTCATCTCAGCACATGGGTTTTGTTTTCTCACAATAGCAGGAATACTGCTGCTTCCTTCTTGCACTGATGACCTCTGCATTTATTTTTTGGCGCTATAAAGGTTTGAGTCCATCCCTTAATTTTGAAAACATAAGCATTTTAAGGCAAATGAAAAGTTTGGAATCCAGACCTATCAAGAAATGTGGTGGGCAGGGATTTTTGATACAACTCCAAAGCCATTTGGCTAGCCACCATCAAATGCTGCTGACTTGTCTTGTCTGAGATAATATCATTCCAGGGCACTGGGATTGCTTGTGTTTCCACTCTTTCAACCCATCACTGTCTTTTTTTGTTTTGGCGATCTTGGTCGGTTGTTATGACTCTGCATGGTTTTTGGCACCCACCCTTTCTCCTCTCCATGTTCCTTTTCGGTATGCTCACTCTTAAATCGCCCTGTGTGCCCCTTCTTTCCTACACTTGTAGCCAACTTATCACGCTTGTGCAATACCAGGCATCTTCAGAGGAAGCGTAGGCATGAAGCAATGTGTGATTTGGTGGGATTGATCCACAATCTCCACAACTGATTGATCCACAATCTGCAGGAACATGTCCTTGGAGGAAGATATCCTTGCTCACTTTCCCTGTACACAAGCTTACTTTCTTTTCCAAAGACCCTCTAATAAAAATTATGACTGACAAGTATTGTACAATTATTTCCAAGCTCGTTTTGACAAAGCCATATCAGTTTGCTGGCCTCCAAAGAGCTTTACTCACATACAGTACTGCCATTTAAGCAGAACATGATAGTTGGGAGCTCCAGCCCTTGCTGGTCAGTTCAGATGAGGCTCAGATAACCAGAGAGCAACCAGCATTCAGCATGACTATGCCTGCTTTGTACTTCCTCCGGCTTTCACTCATTATTTTTTTTTTGGTGTGAGGTGTCTTCCTTCCACAAAACTTCAGAAATCCATCTGTCTGTATTTCTGTCCCCAAAAAAAGCTTTAGGTAACAATTAATCACCTACTTATTTTGGGTTCATTATACAGTTTTATGTTACCAGCTGAATGGTGCTATGCTACAACAATGTTCTCTCAGCTTGTTCCCATCAAGGTGTTTGCCAATAACACCAACTCTTTTGTTATTCTTAATGTCATTACTTTGCTCACCAGTGCCCAAAAGGCAAACACAGAGAAAAGGTGACTCAATTTCACATTGTAGTATCACTGTATATTCATATAACATGTAATTCCTAAAATACTCACTGATATTGAATCTATGTGGGCATTTTATTTGCAATTCTGTCCTCCTGGGTGATTTGCCATCACTTTTTTCCTGGACCAAACCACTGTGCTTCTGATACATGTGTACTGTGACACTGAGCTGTGTACCTCCCAAAGTGAAATTCTGGATAAATATGTGGAATCTTCTAGTCCTGCCCGAACAAGATTTGTGTTGAGTGAGAGGTTATGTGTGATGAAATGCAGATAGATGGCACCTAAAGAAGAAAGGCCAGTTTATATCATCTCTATTAAAGACTACTACACATATTTCTTCTGCTCTGTCCTTCTTTCCCAGCGTTTCATAAATGAATCCTGAAGTGAATTACATTCCTTGTCTTGTCCCTCTGTCACTGAAGTCTAATTCCATCCTCTTTAGCTACAAAATTTACCCCAGCTACCACATGATCAACCTTTACAGGGTGAAGTGTAAAAACCAGAACCTAAATTGTGTTTGTCCTCCATTCTTTCTCCAGTGATGTCTTCCTTCAGCAGCTCCTTGCATTGGGAAAGACTTTTTCCTTGGTTCTATCTGCCACTTCTGCAAGAATTCAATGGCCCCTCCATTACTGCTGCCCCAACATCTCTGAGATACAACCTCCTGCATGGGTTTTACTTTTTCTCAGCATATTAGCCAAGAAATTTCCCTGAAAACACCAAGCTTGGTGGTGTCTTAGCTAAAGGTAAAAGAACTCTTACAAAAGCAACATTTGAGCTTTGGGCTGATTTTTACTTAAGGTTGTGGTGTCTGTTCAGACAACTGATAGTAATGCGGTCAGGTTGCTTCACTGCGTGCATTTCACAGGAGCAGCTCATGCAATGCTCTATAGCATACCTACCATCAGCAGGCTAAAGTTTCACATATGGGGATGCAAAGATTTTTCTCTTTGTTTCTCTGGTGTTTACTAAATAATTCTGTCAGATGCAAAAAATTAACCTACATTGTACAACCCCCTGTTTAAATGCAGCGTGTTTGAAATGCCTCTAGCCAGCCTCATTTCTGCAGGCTCACACGCAGAATGTTGCTATGGGAACAAAACCTTCTCTCCACCCAGTCAGCCCAAGCAAGAGGTGGAGTTTTAAGAGAATAAAGAGACTGTCTATATCTGCACCTCACCTAATCAGTTAACACGAGACAGGGAACAGTCACTGTCACAGCCGAACAGTGGAAATATATGACTTCTTCACTTTCAAAAAAAAAATAAATCCTGTAAGCTTCTTAGGGATGAGTGATTGCCATCTCTTAGGGGTGAGACGTGTGATTGCCATCTTGATGAAGAACAAGAACAGAAAGTGAGAAAAACTGACAAATCCATCTCATTTGGCAGTGGAATCAAGGAAAGAAATGGGTATGAAATTGCTCAAATCAAACCAAGTCTTGCTTTGGGAGAGAAGTCTCAAAGAATTTGGAAGAGGAAAAGTTGTAACAGCAGACAAGACTTGACAAGATTGTGTGACTTCCTCCTTTACTGTGCATGCATGTTGAGACTGGGTTTGTGTGGTGACTTTCTTTTCCATGAGCTGTTACCATGTATTCCAAGACAGCAGCTCTTCTGTCTATCCCTCCACAGGGGTGTCCAGGCTGCTTTCATGCAAGCTACAGCCTGGTAGCCTACGAAAGCTGAGGTCAGGAGTGGCTTCCTTCAGTGACTGGTGTGTACTGCTCTGCAGGAGCATGGACCAGCCCATTACTGAGCACCAGCTCCTCGAAGAAAAGGAGCTGTGAGCAAAGCTGCACTGTGAGACAGGGCTCGTTCCCTGCTTTGCCAAGTCCTTCACAGCAGACTCTGGCATTAGTCTCTGACATAATGTTTTAATTCAGTCAGCGTGAGTCAGAGACCTCTGTCCACAACAAATTAGAAGTAACACAGCCCAGCCTGATCCTGTCTTGTCTGGAGTGGTGTGCATTAATCCTTTGGCTCTGCTGAGGATTAGCGACCCTTTGAACTACAGAAAGTATATATTGAAGTCCTGCCTCTTGTCAGTCTGTAAGCAGAAAAGATATTTCCCCAAATTAAAAAAAAAAAAAAAATCAGTAATTTTGGGGGAGTTTTCAGATTAATTAGAATTCTGTTTATTGATAGAGATTTTTCTACACTGTCATATGAGAGGAAAGTACTAAGTCAAACTTCAGTAATAATAATATCCTTTGAAAAATGTTTTGGAATTTGACTAACATGTTCATGAATGGGAATACAGCAAGTCTTTATTAATCAGTGATTGAAATGTCAATCTTCACTCCTTCTTAGTCATTATAACGAATGAAAGCATACCCTTATCAATCTCAGATTCTGTACACATGTCACATGCTGTCTCCTCCAAGAGGTGTCAATTTAAAGCTATGAGACAGTGCATAGAAGAAAGGGAGTAGCTGTCTGCTCATAAGGCCCAGAATAAAAATAAAATAATGCTATATACACAAACGAAAAATAGAATATGAGCATCATCCTAGTTGTTCATACCAGGCGCAGACTAGTGAGCTGTGCTTTGTGGTTCTTACAGGTGTACAGGAAATTATAGTGCCATCCATTATTGAATTTCAGATCAGCCTCCAGGCAGGTCTAAAATAAGCATTATTTAACTAAACCTTTTGAAATCAGCTGAACCTGATTCAATAGTAAGTCTTAAAGTAGGAAAATTGCAGTGGTCTATGTTATGGTAAGACCTCAGTGTCTCACGTGAGTCAGGGTGTTGTCAAATGTGATGCTAATTCTGAATGAGGGGGCAGGTTCTAGGCTCAGACCATTCTGCAGAGATATTAAGATCTTCTGTCACAGTGGGAAGTGCAAATCCTAGGATGTGCAAGACAGGAGAGATGCACAAAGGAGCTTTGCTCCTACATACAACATAAATAGGCAGAGAAGTGGAATTTCCCAAGGCCAAAATAATGGGATATCAGCAACTGGATATGAAGAGGCCTGGCTTGAGGAAGGCTTTGAACAATAGAGTGCTCAGCATGCAGTGGACCAAACAAGGCTGCTGCCTCACTTGTATTCCACATTGATCTGATGCGATGCCCAGTACTGCAGTGTGTGAATCATAACACCTTAGAAATGAGAAGAAAGATGTTACAAAATAAGCACAGAAGGTCCTGAGGCCTTTTCTACATATTACAGTTTCATTAGCCTAGTTACTCAATTAGGAGTATGAGCACTTGGCTATTGCAGCTATCCTAATTTAAAAAATATGGGTACAATAGGGAAGCTATTTGGAATATGGCAATTATGCCAGGTTCGTGAATATTGGTTTCAAGGACAAGTATTTCCAATGTAAGTACTCCCATTAACAGCAAACACGTTGTCACCATTGTGCTTATCCTTGGAGTGTTTTGTCAGTTCAGTTCTTAAGCTGAACTTGCTTAACTGCTGCAACACGTGCAGCAGAGCTGAAGGAAAAAGCCTGTGGGGTGCAGTAGAGCTGGGAAGAAAGTGGAAGCACATCTTTGGAGCAGTTTTGCTACCAAGATGCTCACATGGTGGGGACACAGTCTCAATTCCTGCTGATGTCTCAGTTCCAGTGGTCTCACTTCCAGTGGTGTTTTGATGACAATGGCAAATCGTGCACCTGTAATTGGAATTTATAAAGGGGCTTTGTTTATAATTTGCAATATTGCATCTTACTGAAGTATTTCCAGCTGTCTTGCTGTTCACACTTTTCAAACTGCACTAAGCAACCGAAGTGAATCCTCTGTCCAGAACTGTCCTTGTCACTATTTCCTGGAAGCTGTCATTCAGCAAAAAGAGGCACAATTATAAAACACATTTATTTACTGTATCCTTCCTAGAAATATGGGAGGTGCGTGATATTGATCAAGTAACTGTTCCCATTCTGCTTGTATGAATGCTTCCATGTGTATTTATACAAGGAAATTGATTATAAGTGTAAAAATTTAGTGTTATTCCCCATTCACAAAGCAAGCGAATTGGCTTGTCCTTGCTAAACAGTATGCTACCACAATTGTGGTATAACTTCTAACTTGCTGTGAATTTAGCTGCCATGTTCAGGATCATTAAAAAGCACTTCATGTTCTTGCTTTTGAGATAGCTACTCAGTTGGGTTTGTGGCTCCTACTGGTTTGCCTAATAATTTTGCATACAGGAAGCCAAATCCTCCTATTATCTATGTATACATGTGTTCCCATTGAAGGAAATCCAAAGATTTATAATACCAAGACATTATGCTTGCAGCATTGGTAGAGGCAGATACAAAGCTTCTCCTGTTGGGAATGAATTTAGGATCTTGTTAGATCCTAGAACATATCAAGTCAGAATAAAATTGCCATATTTTAAAAAGAAACTTACTAGACTGTTTCTTTCGTCTGCCTGCAGAAGAGGGAAATACTGGAAATACTGCAATATATTATTCCCAGCTTCTGTACTGAAGGACATGGCAACTTCTAACAGCTCAGTAACAGATGTTTCATGCGATCCTTAGTCATCTGTGCTGGTAGAGTTAATTTTCTTCATAGCAGCTAGTATGGGGCTTTGTTTTGAGCTTGTAGAAACAGTGTTGGTAATACAGGGATGGTTTTGTTATTGCTGAGCAGTGCTCACACAGAGTCAAGGCCTTTTCTGCCTCTCACACTACCCCACCAGCGAGTAGGCTGGGGGTGCACAAGGAGTTGGGAAGGGACACAGCCGGGACAGCTGACCCCAGCTGACCAAAGGGATATTCCAGATTACACGGCATCATGCTCAGCAGATAAAGCTGGGGGAAGAGGAAGGAAGGGGGGATGTTCAGGGTGATGGCATTTGTCTTCCCAAGTAGCCATTATGAATGATGGAGCCCTGCTTTCCTGGAGAAGGCTGAACACCTGCCTGCCAGTGGGAACTGGTGAATGAATTGCTTGTTTTGCTTTGCTTGTGTGTGTGGCTCTTGCTTTACATATTAAATTGCCTTTATCTCAACCCATGAGTTTTTGCACTTCTGATTCTCTCCCCCACCCCAGCATGGGAGGAGTGAGCGAGCATCTGCACGGTGCTTAGTTGCCAGCTGAGGTTAAACCACGACATCATCATAAAGCAGATGATCTATCCAAACCCACATGTTCGTGTTCACTCACCTATGAACTCAGCAAAAGGCCATCAGCAAGCAGGAGGGAAAGCAGAGAAGTCCCAGGAGCCCTAGCAAGGCTGACCTAACTAATGAAGTGTGTGTAAACAGCAAACATCCATCATCATAAATGACCCTCAAACTCCCCTTTCACATGCTAGTCGTATCATTGCAACTAATGCTTCTCAGACAACCTATGATATCCATGACCTGAATTCTGTAAATGACTAGATTGAGTAGGAAATGTGCTCTGTAAACATGCTGTTCATTATAGCTATTCTACCTACTGCCAGATGGATTGATTTGAAATGGTTTATTGCTTGCTCACCCTTTTCTGTATTTGAATTACATGAGTTAGCAAACTGCCTAGTAGTCAGGAATCAAGTGCTTCAGGCCAGCAAAGATTCTGAAGCTGACTTTGCCTTTCTGCCTCCACAGGCTGTTGCAGAGGAGTAGAAAATTTTACATGAGAATGCTTTCATCTGAGCTAATGCAAGATGAAAGACATCGACTTTGTTGAATAAACATCGTATTTAAAATAGAACTTGTACTTCAAGCCTATCTGCAGGAGAAACGTGTATGAAAAGATTGTAGCTTAATAAGTGGCTATGGTGGTGTTATTTTGATATATTTTGAACAACAGAGGGACAGATCTAGACAGGTTGATCTTAGTAAAGGAACTCAGCTGGAATGTAAGAGAGTTGTTGCTAAACTAAGTAGCAAATATACATTCATTCAGTATCATTATTTCAACATCATCCTGTAGTCATGAGATCAAAGTGATTACAGTGATGGCATTAGTACCAGGATCCAGCAGGTATTAGTAAAGCGAATATAGAACAAGCACACCACATAAGCATGTATTTTGAAGCACATGAATAAGCTCAAGGAGCAAAAACCTATTGGAAGAAACAAAATATTCCAGTCAGGTAGACCAGATCAGTATTAATGGAAATACATTATCCTGTGGCTAAAGAAACAAGCTCAGCCAGGATTTCTGTTCCCCTCCAATGTTTTCATGGCATGATGGCAAGTAGCTACCCTGCTACTTAGGAAATTACCTAAATGTAACTTTGCTGAATTCAGCACACAGAGCTGCATCTGTAGCAATTTCAGTAACTGCCATTCTGGTTCAAGCCTGTATATTTTCTAAAGGATAAAAAATGAGTTTGCATTTGGCTTAACCTGCTCTATAGATACAGCAATCCTGCCCTATGGATGCTGTGAAAATAAGCCCAGCCTTTCCCAGAGCTGGCTAACTCAGATACAGCGCTGATGCAACTAGGAAATACTTTGCATCTCCTCACTGCACTGACATTTGAGAGTGTGTGCCCTCTGGAAAGCTGCCTGGGCTGTAGAGCTTTTATCAAACTGGGTTTTGGCTTCAGTTTTTGCATTCTGGCTAAGCTTACAGAATTCTTAATTTTATGTAAACGGTCAGATATCAGTCCTGACTCAGGAAAGCATTTAATAATATCATTGAGTCCCTTAAGCACTCGCTCAAATAGCTTAAAGTTTACTATGTGTTGAAATGATTTCTTACACTTACACCATATATTGCTAGACTGTCCTGAAATTACCTTCTTTCTCAGCATTGCTTTCCACTGCCTCTGTAGAAGAAATGCAATTTAGAAATACTCCTCCACTGTATTCCTCCCCAGTCCGTTATCAATATCTTCTTCACATGAAGGGCATTCTGAGGGGCAGATTCTCTCTCGTTACAAATTGCCATACAGGGCATAACTCACAATAGTCCCAGCAGGTGTGTACATCATAGAATCATAGAATGGTTTGGGTTGGAAGGGACCTTAAAGATCATGGACTTCCAAACCCCCTGCCATGGGCAGGGACACCTTCCACTGGACCAAGTTGCTCAAGACTCCATCAACCTGGCCTTGAACACTGCCAGGGATGGGGCAACCACAGCTTCTCTGAGCAACCTGTGCCAGTGTCTCACCGCCCTCATAGTGAAGAATATCTAATGCAAATCTACCTCTTTCAGTTTAAAGCCATTCCCCCTTGTTCTGTTGCTACAGGCCCTTGTAAAAAGTTTCCCTCCAGATTTCTTGTATGCCCCCTTTAGGAATTTGAAAGCTGTTCTAAGGTCTCCCTACAGCCTTCTTTTCTCCAGGCTGAGCAAGCCCAGCTCTCAGCCTTTGTAGGAGAGGTGCTCCAGCCCTCTGATCATCTCTGTGGCCCTCTTTTGGACTCACTCCAACAGGTCCACATCCGTCTTGTGTTGGGGGTCCCAGAGCTGGACACAGTACTCCAGGTGGGGTCTCATGAGAGTGCAGTAGAGAGGCAGAATCACCTCCCTCGACCCGCTGGTCACGCTCCTTTTGATTCAGCCCAGCATATGGTTGGCTTTCTGGGCTGTGAGCACACACTGCTGGGTCATGTTGAGCTTCTCATCAACCAACACCCCTAAGTCCTTCTCCTCAGCAAAACTACAAATATGGCTCAACTTGAGGCATGTAAAGCACCATGGTGCACTTCAAAATCTTAACAATGGCCTACTTTTGATAGCAGCGAGGACCTGGGAACATGGCAGTTCAGAACAAATGGCAAAGTATTGCTCTGCTTTTCCCAGTTTGTGTATCTTTTGGTGGGTATTCACACATGAGATGCTTAGTGCCCAGCTCAGCTGCTCTAAGTTGTTTACCTCTACTTTGCCTATAGGGAGACTCCTTACAGGACAAATGAGGGAATTTACTTAAAATAGGTATTGTGAATATCCCCTCCCCTCAACACCCCACCCCAAGGCAATATTTAGAGCCAGTTCCCTTCCTACAGAACAAAGACTATTTTAAACAATAAGAGTAATAGTAGTATAAAGCAAAAAAATGGTAGCATCTTCCAGAGCCATTTGGACATAAAATCAGGCCCTTAATTACCAAGTACAAATAAAGCTGTCAGGCATCCCCTGACAGTTTTTTAAAGTGATCTTTAGCACAGAGCATGACAAAAAGTAAAACTCTAGTATGCGGTATCAGATCAGACAGCTTGCCTGCAGTTGGTTAGAATGAAAGAATATAGTTAATCTCAGGATGACATCTGGTATTTCAATACAAAATTGGAATCTCTCAGACTTAAAAAGGCTTCCATCAAGATAATCTCCATTTAAAGCTCAGCGATGTAAACTGTGACCAGATTGAAGACTGCAAGCACCATCACACTCCAAAGTGAGACACTGACAAGATGACTTCTATTTAGGTGGAATTTTCCTATCTTTTACCTCAACGCAGTATGTTGTGAGTGGTATATGAGCTGTGCAGAGGAAAATGGAAAGGCACGGATGACTGTGTTGAATTGGCCAAGTAATGTAATGTTTACTACTTCATAAAACCCATCATATGAAAACCAATTCTCATCACAGAGGTTGTTGTTATGTATTTTGGCTGTTGAATGGTAAATCAAAGGCTAGAACCATAAGTTCAATATATAACGTGTCCTGACATAGCATTTTTTAATTTTTGGTGTTAGCCGATACTCTACACACAGAGTATGACTTCTTGTTTTGAACAAATGTAAATAAATCTACTGTAGCAGCATGTATTAAACTGATTCAACTCTTGTAGGCTGGCAGAAGGGAAGGGAATGGCCATGTGCCTTACTGTAGTGGGATTCAGTCAAACCACAGAAAGCCATTACTTTCTGTTCAGAAAACACAGATGAGATCTTGGACAGCATGGAGAGCTGGTAATGATGAGGCAGCCTTTCACCTCATGGTTCGGTTTATTACTTTCAATGGGTCAACTGTTAAGTGTAGGTAAATACAAATGCTGTTGCACAAGTACTGGAACTAGGGAAGCCCCCATGGCCTCATGCACCCACCAAAATAGCTTTGGCTTTTTCCTCCATATATAACCCATCACAGGCCCTGTTTCCTCCACACCCTTAATTCCCATCTGCTTTCCATGCTCCCTGTCTGCCATCACACTGGTTCACATGCTGCATTACTGGCTAGCTGGTGCATGCAGTCTGGTGCAGAGGGGCAAGCCAGGCAGCAAGAGGGACTGTGAAACTCAGGTAAGCGGCCCACCTCCTGGTGCAGTGTTAATTCGTTCTTTCTCCTTTACACAGGTGTCAGTATTTACAAAACTCGTAGAAACTTGAATTCCTTGGTACCCACACCTCTCACTTTCTGCTTGGAACCATACCCTTGTTCTCTGTTACACGCTTAACACCAGACATCCTATCTTCAAAGCAAAAGACCAGCATTATGGTGGTGCCAAATTCTTCACGGGGCTCACACGTCAGGAAGCCAGTGATCCAGGAAGCACCAGTGCTGATAAAAAATCTTAATACATAGTAGTTATCACAGTCAGAAATAGGGGCAGTGGAGTGCAATTTAGTTTCCTTTAGAAATTTCTGAATGACAGGGCGAATCACGAGTAATAGAATCAAAATAAAGCTTGTGCCACTAAAGAAGTAAGGCCTAACACATCAGGTAATATATACAGAACATGATATTTTAATGGAGTTGGGGATTTTGACAAGCAACTATAAAGTACTACGTTTTTAGAGTCACCAAATGCTAAATTAGGAGTGCAGTTACAGCTGGTGTGAAGCCACCCTGTCAGTTTTATGATGGTACCACGTTATGGCTTGCTCAGTGGCTGCTTGCAACAGCCTTACTGGGGTTTTGAGCCCTGGTTCAGTCTGTGAACTGAGTGAACACACTCCCCTACCAGTCAGCAAAGCCTTCTGCAGGGCAATTTTTCACTAAAAATATAAATAAGTTGCAATTTTAGCATTTGCTGCTTCCTACATTCTGGCTTTGCTACGGCCTTGCAACATGTTAAAAACAGACTCGCAATCCCTTGAAGTTTCTCTGATGCCAGTCAGAAGTAAATACACTAAAAGAATTAACACAAAACATGCAAGGAAAAATCCTCCTCTTTCTACATTAAACTTAATATCACAGGAAAAGTCATTCCATCTTTCCCTAACAATCCCCCCACCCTGACTGTATCTACCCCAACAAAAAGCACTTATCCGTACCAGATAGAGTGGTGTGAGTCATCAGACGTTGAAAAACCTGTATGAGCTTGTGAGCAGGTTATCATCAGTTGAAAATAGTCATCAGAGAGGGGTGGTGAACAAATGCTGCTCCATGGCCTGTTTCTTCCCCACAGCTGTCATCAGCTTTGTTGCACCTCTGGGAGAGCAGATTTCCTAGTCTCCAGATTCCCCTGAGTGGAAAAATGAGGTATGCAAAGACTTATATTCTTACCATCTCCTCTAAAGGTCAGGCAGTTCCTACTGAGGAGGTTTGCATGCCAGCTGTGAGGCTAAGATCAAAAGGGAAGTACAAAACCAGCCAAACATCTCAGGAGAGTAAATGGTTCAGAATGGGATGGTGAAAGTGCTAATGCTACAGAACAGCTTAATATGTTTATTTTGTATCTAGAAAAAATAGGATTCATATAATTCATAACAACTAGAGGGAATCTGATCTTTGATCATCAGGATCTGAGGAGGACATGTAGGATGAATGTTACTAACCTGGCATGTTTAGATATCAGTGTACCCCAGGAGTGGTAAAAGAGTCGGATAAGAATCCTTCCTTTTCACTGACCTTGATTTTGAAGGTAGTGGGGAAATTCCAGGAGACTGCAAAAATCCTTATGCTGTGCTAGTATACAAAATGTTGAAGTGACCTGACTTTAAGATAAATGTACCCTCGCAGTGACTGGGAGCGTGGAAAAACAATACTAGTAGAGACAACAGGGGGTGACAGCACTCCAAGAACTAATGGTAGGCACAGAGTATCAATTGCTGTGATTTTTCTAAGGCTTGCCAAAGGAATCTTATTTCATCACTTCAGATTACAGGTTTGTACAGGTAAACATGGGGATGTAACACACCTAGGTGATTGCAGGGGGGTTTATTCTGTACTGTGTAAAACCTGACGAAAAGTTAGCAATATAGCATGTCAGAAAGCACTTGCTAAGTATTTTAAGAACTGCCTAACTCAGCAGTTCCCATGAGTATGTTTTTTTATTGAGCTCTTCCCCCTTCGTCTCAAGTATATGTCCTACCCTGTCCTCCCTCTCAGTGTTTGCTAATATATAATTCAGTAGCTCTTAAACTAGTGGGGTGTGTCAGAGCGGAGCTGGAGCTGCACCCAGCAAGAGATGGGTGTGATGGCAAAAGACCAGGAGCACACGGTGAGCAGTACTTGGCACTGGAGCTGGGGGAGCCCACCATTGCTGCAAAGTGCCAAACCACAGCTAAACTTCTCATGTGGGACCTGCTCATCCGCTGCCTTCTGGACAACCTAAGGCAAGCTCCCTGTGCAATCCTGCCGCAAACAAATAAGAGTAGTGCATACTTGACTCCTTGCTGCAGGCATGAGGGAAATAAAGTAAGCAGAAGGATAATTTAACACTTTGGATACAGGACTGGTATGGTAGATAATCCTCATTCTGAAAACATCGAGGAAAAATCAAGGAGGGTAGAGGACCACAAAATTTACATAGGAAATGTACTTTTCATGGAGAGATAGAGGATCCTACCTGTTTAGCTTGTCAAGAAAGTGAAAGGTGACTTGATTACAGCGTACAAGTGCTTTCCCAGACAGAAAATACTGGGTAGTCATCACTTCTCTCAGCTTGCAGAGCAAGATAACAACAGGATCCAGTGGCTGAGAGCCGGAGCCAGACAAATTCAATTAGAAATTAGGCCCAGGTTTATAACAGTGGAGGCAATTGCTCATGATGACATATGGTTGAGAGTGCTTCCAAAGAGCAAGATGGGATGCTTTGTAAGAATATATGCTTTAGCCAAACCTGAGATGTTTCACTCAACTCTGAGAAATATAAAGGCAAATTAGCAATTTCTAAGAGGAGAGATTAAAACCTCTATTTTGTTCAGTTAATGGAAGTCTGTCAGACTCAGACAATAAGGGCAGATCTTTCCAGTATCTGTGGGGTAACAAAAGAGCCACTTGTATTTGAAAGGAAAATGGGCAAGAATGATGTCCTAGCAGGACAAAATAGAAATCTCATGTCTCTTGCTCAGTTCCTTCATACGGGTAAGTAATCATGCAACTTTTTAGTTAGGATGTCTGGTGGTGGGGGAAAACAAGAGACCAGATCTCATTAGGTTGGAGATCAGATTGGTACAATTGTATCGAGCACTCAGATGAATTGGTGATGAGCACGGTATTAACACCCAGAAGGGCGACCTTGCAGCATTAGACAGGGAAGATGAGAAGCAGATAGTTACTGGCATGAGAAGGGAGGGCAGAGTCTGATGCAGGAAGTCAGGGGTGGGACAAAACCCCTTGGCTGTGGATGAGGGAAGATGGATGGGAGGCAGCACACAGACCTGCAGTGCCAGCCCCAGGAATTAGGCAGCGCAGCAGGAGAGTTGCTTTGTACAGGAGGGAAGGTGGCCAATAGCATGCAGGGAACTGCAGGGGAGCTGGAAAGATGCACTGATGCACCTCAGAGCAATAACACGCGAGCCCATCGACTGGTTCAAGAGAAGCGAAACTATTATCTGCAGAGAATTTCCCCCTGCTTTCCAATCAGAAGTGATTACAGCTACAAAATCTGTTCATGTTTCTGGCCTCCCGCTGCCTGCTACGGTCATTGTTGTAAAAGTAGCATCTCCTGCTGTGGAAAAGCCAAGCTGCAGGGAAGAGGTTGCTCGCAGATCTCACTAGCTATTGTTGCAGTGCTCTTGACAGTGTGGGGCTTCCCAGCAAAACCTGAATAATCCAGCACAGTGAGTGAAAGGCTTTTCAGTGCTCTTAAAGGATTCACTACAATGTAGAGACAAAACATTTATGCACCCCATGGGCTTGGGCTTTCTTGACCCCCAGGGACATGGCTTTTGGGAAATAAATGAAGAGAAGTGGGAGTTCCATGCAATACTGGAGTTGAGAAAAGGTCCCCTATAGACTAAATGTATACCAAAGTGAAATAGCTACCAAAAGACAATTAAAGGCTCAAGCAACTCAAGTGATAAGCACAAATGCTCCCTATATTCCATATGTATTTAGGAGGTTAATGTCTCTCTTAGGAAAGTTTATTTTAATTGATAAATCTTATTTTAATGTTATTTTAATTGAGGCACAGGGGAAAGACAGAAAGGGAACAAGGAGGAAAAGACAGTCTTACAAATGCACTCACAGCTCCTAGTTAACAGTGGCAAGCTGCTCAGGAAAGATACTGTCTAGATGTCTGTGAAATGTCATCTGTTCTGAAAGACTTGTATGAATTATAACACACAACTGCTAGTCCACAGCAACTTTTAAATACTTAATTCTAGGCAGCATGTGGTGGGTGATAAAAGTTGTTTGTTTGATATCCTTCTGTATCAAGAGGCTATTTAGTTAATTGGAGAGCATGAAGTTAATTATACTGTAGAATTATATGTTGTGACATGAGGGCATTCATTTTGCCCATTGTGGCGTTATGCAAATGGGCAATTTGTATAATACAAATTTGCTGCTGCAATCAAGCCTGGATGGTCAGTTATGGCATGCGCTTTCCTATTGCTGAATACAACAGCAATTACAATCCCAAGTAATAGGAGCTACAAGTACAGATAAAAACCGACTTGGGCTTTGGGAGAAATAAAAGTTTATTCCCTGCAATTTGACAAGTGGTATAGAACAGATTAATTGTTGATCACCACTTTCCTTTCGCAAGTATGTCATTGTGCTCACAGGTTGGGTTTGGAGGATCCAGTCTGTGCTTGGCCACAATGGAGATGTTAATTGCATTTGTGTTTGCTTTTTGGAAATCAGTTTGTGCTTTTCCTCTGCTGTTAGAAGCAGGCCTGCAGCCATAGCATGACTGGGTGATAGAGCCACCACCATCCCCCCTGTAGCTGTAAGGTTGTAGCTGAAAAGCAGCTGTTGTAGTGTGGTTTACACAGCAGTTACTTACCTGTCCTTTCTTTTGTAAGCTGCGGTGCTGAATAGCAAGTAGCAGGAATTATTGTGCTCCAGAGAAGTTTTAGGGCTCTGGGGATAAAGGCTGCAAATTAGCACAATGTCTAATTATTGTTTGTATCCAAGTGAGTGACTGGCACCGTGCCAGGAGGCCAGATTTTCGAGAGGGTGAAGGGTAAACAGGGCCAGGTAGCCTCCTCCCAACAAGGTGTACGCTGCAGGGGTGTGGTCGCTGTGGATTTGTGTGAGCCCAGCAGGGACAGCATGCACAGATTCACATCCCATGGCTAATATGGTTCCCAGTCGCGGCGCAAAGCTGGATGTTACAATTGGGATTCATCTCTGTGCCTCAGTTTTGCTTGCTACAGATGTAAATAACCATAAATTAACACATGACAGCAGAGAACCCAGCCACAGTGCTGAGCAGAGGCCAATGCCAGTGTCTTCTGAGCAGCCCATTCCTGGCAAGGCAGGAAAAGGAAAGGTAATCTGATAATCGGTTACAGCAAGCAATAGGTGGGTGCTGAATTAATATTTACTTTCTCATCTCTGTGCTTTCAAATATGTCATAAGACACATTGCTATTTACTGCACAGTTTGAAGTGATTCTGCTAGGACACATTGGCTTCTGTTGCTGCTTTCCAAAACCAAAACTTTAATGGCCAAAACAAGCTTTCAAAACCCAAAGACTAACAGATGTGTCAGATTTTTTTTAAGAAAAAAAAAATCCATCAGAAATTATTTGAAGTCCATCATTGGAAGTCCATTACAAATCATTTGAAACTGATAAACCACAAATTAATGTTTCCTGTTAGTGTTTACAGCCACAGCACTGTAGGACAGAGAGCCCCAACCTGAAAAAGCTTATTTACAAAAATGAAACCAGATTGCACTGGAGGGGAATACAAATTAAATAGAAGGAGTCAAAGGAAAACCAGGCAGGTTTTAATCTGATAGCAAAAAAGAATTTCACAAACAAAAGTATGAATGCCTTCAGACTGAGCTCTTTCAGACAGCACAAGATTGTGTCTGATCTGCAGCCCATGGCTCTTTTCTCAATCCCATATCTGAGTCCGTGTCACCTCTGTACGATTCTCCCATGGGCTTTAACTCTCACAGACAATACTGAATTAGTGAAGAAAGTTTTTTCTAAGACAGAAGACATCAAGCCAGATATTCCTCTCACCTTCCTTTTTAAAATGAGTAAAAAGGTGGAATTTCTACACTTTAATGTAAAAAAATCTTGCTTTACTCTGATTTGTTTCCTCTTTAAATATACAAATGTGAGTTGATCACTCAAAGTTCATGCTGCCTCTCTGTGATCATTTTAGTGGCAGGGTTATTTTTTTTTTTTTGTTCTCCATTTTAATACTTATTCCCAGAAAACTGCAAATTCTGGAATGAAGAGATTTGTTTTCCAGCTGCCTGGCCAGATTCCTGCTGGAGAGACCTCAAAGCCACCATGACTTCCAAGTGCCAGGCAGAGCTCTTGGTGCCATCTGCATCTTCTCCCACCCATGAAACAGAAGAAAGATAGTGCAACTCCTTTGTCGGCTTCTGTTTCTGTTGTCAGACTTGCTGTGCTGCATAGATTCACATTATTAATAATGGGCTTCCTCAGGCACAGACATCCAGAAATTAAGCTTTGATATACCCAGAAGGCCAAGAGTGCTGCCAAGAGTTGGCACCTGATTTAGACCCACAGTGACGAGGCTCAGTTTGAGATTTAGAGGTGATCTCCCCTGACAAAGGTGAAGAGGTCTCTGTCTCAGGGCATCTTTGTGCTGAGTGGCCCAAGCCTCCTTTGTGCTGGATCCCAGAGAGATAAAGGTCAGACTGGAGATGTTCAAGGTCAAGTTGAGATGTGCCAAAGAACAAAGCCATCTAACTTGTGCCAACAATGGTCTTGCTGCTGCATTGTGGGCAAGCAAGTTGTACCTGAGGTTCATGCTGTAAAAACCTTGCACTTAGCCTTTTGATTTGGAAAGTACTGCAGCTCCATGAACCTTTCAACAGCCAGGGTAAATAAATCCATTTCTTTAACACAGCTGCCTCCAATTAAAACATGCTACGGTTTCCTTGCTTCCTCTGGCCATTTTTTCACTGCAAGACACAAGGGAAGTGCCACATGGACAGATATTGCTGAATTAGGTTTTGCCTCGCTGAACTTTTACGGATGGTTACCCTCAAAAAACAAACTATTAATAGGCTTGTGTCTGAATGCTCAGCCACATGAGACTTCATCTGTTACATTCAGGCTGTGTTTTGATGGATTGCTATTCCATCAACTAAAAATCCTTTGGGCTATGAAGGATATAAAATAGCTGTACAACCACTTGCCCTAAAGCTAATATTTAAAATATATCATCACAGGGAAAAATTGAGTGGTCTGTTAGAGGAGTGGGAAAGAAATTACACCATAGACAAAGAGAAAGAAACAGATACAATATTCTAGCAATAGAAGTGAATGTAAACCAGAAGCCTCTTGAGCTGCAATTTGCTTAAGTGATGCTAACACTACTACAGATTATTTAAATAGACTTTTCAGCCACTGTTACTACAGAGATTAAATTACACGAAGCTATTCATGTAGTTTGTGGTGGGTAATTTACATGAAGAAAAAGGCCCCTAAAATGTTAGCTTTCTGCATACCCTTCTTAATGGGAACAAATTCCAAACAATTTAGATTTTAGAAGGGACTTGAGAAGCTGTCTTGTAACCATTGCTCCTGCTCTAAATATCCACTGAAAATTAGCCAGTAACTCTGACTTTCACTCTCATGCACACAAACAAGAATTTTTGGTTGCAACATCAAAAGGAACTTCTTCTGCCTTACTAGGTTTGTAGTGCAGCATAAACTGATCTAAATGAGGTGATTCGTGAGTTCAATTAACAAGGAAGACGCTTTGATTTTGATTAGAATATCAGCTCTTAACTCGTATTACGTATCTTCACAATTGGACAAACAAAACTTAGCATTGTTTCTTGGAAGGTTTGCAATGCAAATTTCCAATTAAATATAGTCTTTAGGCTGAATTTGGTATTTCTTTTTTCCTACTGAAAGTGTATTTGTGCATACGCATATTGCTTAGCGGACCTGTTCATCTTCTAATATTTTCTTACTCTGTAAATATTTAACAGGAAAAAATCATAAATCAAAACCTCAAACTAAAATGCATAGAGGAAATTATAAATATAACTCTTAAGGTACTTTTTTAAAAAACAAATGATCCTATAGGTGATTATTACATATACAAATTTTTTAAATGCTCCTTTTCCTCAAAATCCTGCTTCAATTCTGCCCTTTGTGTTTGTCACATGTGAACAAGGCTAGGAGTGCCTGCAAAACTCATCAGTCTGGGAAATGACATGACCTGGGTTCATGTGACTCGAAACTGCAAGTAAAGGAAATGGTCAGACCTGGTTCTTCAGCAAAGGCAAGTCTCTAGGGGCTTCAAGATCCTCTTGAAGGGAGAGTGGTGTGAGAGTGGTTGCACTCCTGCTGGCAGCTGGGAATGGCAGGCACAGGAAGGCACTCCCCTTCCTGGATTCCACACTGAAATTTGGCTGGAAGCATGAGCCACCTTTAGCTCCAGTGCATGGGCCCTGCTGTGCTTGGGGAACCGGAGGGTGGTGTTCAAAGCTCAGCAGGTCTCTGGGAAGGAAATCCCTGCTGGGTACTTCCCCACTGACACAGGTTGCTATGTGCTCTTCTACTGAGACAGGCCTCCCGCTGGTGTAATCCAGCATTTACTGTGGGATTTGCATGAGGAACCTGAAGTGCCATTTAAAGGCTGCCACCCCTATCCCCACCTGGAAGTGCCTGCTTTTGTACACCTCTTATGAACACCATGTGAAGGGAAAGCCTTTAAACTTGCAGTTGTTTTAACCTCTTAGCTAAGCAAGGATCTGTTTTCTCTCTCCCCCTCACTTGCCAGCAGAATAATAAGCCCCATAGAATTAGTAACTCAAAGGTTTCACTCTGAATGCATCACAGCTGTGGAGAGCATCACAGCTGTGGAGAGCATATACCCCAGCTTCCTGGGCTGATGACTTTCAACTGTATCCAAAATAATTGTCCCTGTAATTCCCACTCAAGACTGCTTCCCAGCACCAACCTTAGCAGGAAACATCCCCAAAATTGAAGCCTGAGCTTGTATGACATAGAAGTGTGAGGTGATGGGTACCTCAATGTTTTCAGTGTGGAGTCAATGAGCCAGGTGGGCAAAGCATGCTGGAGTCAGTAGTACAGGACAGGTAGGGCAGGAAAGGACAGGGCCTCCTCCGTTTCCCTTCCAGCTTTCTTACATGGTCTAGGATGTCTCTGCCTGCCAAATATTTCTCCTCTTGCTGTCGCTAGAAATGGTTATGAAATGATAACTCTGCTGTAGGCTCTTCAGTGTGATGCTGGTGTTGCCTCTCATCTATCTCATGAAGAGATGTTTTGACATACAGCTACAGTGGATTCATTAACTGCTTTCAACATCACAGCTAATACCAAGTCTCAAGAGTATTGAATAGTGTTGTTTGTACTCACCTACAGCACAGGTCCTCTGTCTGCAAGACAACCTCCGCCTGCTCCAGACCTAGACAGCTAGGGCGATTTTGGGGTCTTAAGGTCAAAATCTGGAGGCTTTGTGAGCAGTGTGCTGCCAAAGGATCCTCTTGATGGAGCCTGCTCTTACTATTTTAAGACTGTGTTGTGCTGACCTGGGCTGCTGGTCAGCTACCAGGGTCTTGATAAATACTCTGCTTGTAGTCGTCCCCAGTGATGGGAACTGGGCAGGATGTCCTGCTGTGCATCACTGCCAGCTCAGCACATGTAACTGGTGGTGCAGCTGCCATAGGATCTGTGCTGCAGAGCTGTATGGCACACCTCAGTATTGACCTGTTGTTACTGGGACCTTCACATAAGGAGATGGTCTCCTGAAGCTCCTTTCTTTGTCATTCTTCACCCTGTCTCATGTCCAGTTTTGGCTGTATCAGACAGAGAGGTACAGCCCTGGGTAGCAGCAAGGAAGGATGCAATGCCCTGTTGAGAGAAGGGCTCCATGCCAAAGCACAGGGCTGAGCGTGCTGTCAGCACAGCGATAGCCTGGAGACAGCTACAGCAAACAGGCTGTCCTGGACTGTGGGGATGTGGAAAGCTACTGGTAAAGACACAATCTGGAAATAAAAGTGAGTTTCAGCACTTTTCTGCTCCTGGAAAAGATATTTGTCTTCTTAATGAGATGGTTCCTGTGTCAGAACATTGCCTCTTTTAAAACTCACATTTAGTGCAAGGGGAATATTCCTGTAAATGCTTCAGTTGCACTTGGTTGAAGACACCATCTGCTGTGACACTCAGCCAGCTTGGCATTTAAGATGCCATTTAGACCGGAAAGCAACTGAGCCTGGATGCTGAGGCAGATGTCACAAGCAAAGGTGAACTTTCGGAAGTGAATGAGGTTGCTCACAGAAAAACTGAATCGCAGGAGTGTTTACAGAAAGCCCTGTGCAAGACCACTGTTTTTTCTGCATATGTTTTATGTCCTGTAAATGCCTTATGCAGTCTACCTTGGAGAAGCAATATTACAAGAGATGTCAGTGAAATTCTGTGTTTAAAACCCAGCATTTGTGGTTCCTGCTGATTAAAGCAGGATGGGTGGATTTCTGTCCTCTCCAGAAATGGGATTGCTGGTATTTTCCAAACCAAGCTACCGAGCCCTAGGCTTGCTTCAGCCCAGCGGGGCAGGACAACAAGCCCATTTTCCTGCCTTTTTTGCGCAGTATTGCTGCACACAAAGCTGTTCACTCCCTCAGCGTTTCTGTTCCAGCTGACAAAATGACAAACCAGCTCTGAAGCTTCTCTCTTCAGCACAGGAAGTGTAGGAAGAGTTACTGCATCCCTGTCTCCTGAACAGAGGCTCATTCCCAACTGTACCTCCCGATGTGTGCTCATGCTGCAATCCAAAAAATCCACAGGTCAAATAAAGACGAATGAAATAGGTAGAAAACACATTAAAAAGGTAGAGGCTGAAACTAGTAAGGGTTAATTACCCAGGTTTGTTCTCACAGGGCTTGTACAGATGAGCATTAGTAATGAATCTCTTCAGCAGCACTGGGGCAAACTTGTTCTTAAGGTCAAATAATCTATCAAGATGAAAATATTGAATGAGTCCTTTCCATGTTGGGTGCTCAGTATGGCTCAAATTGCCTTTCAGCCAAGCTCAATGCTTTTGTTGCCTTAAAGTAAATTAAACATCCTTTTTTAATTAGGTAGGTTAGGAGATCTCATTAAGTGCTACTTCCCTACCTCACTAGTTTAAAGACTAGTTTAAAGCAATTAAAGCTAATAAACCCACCCTTAAGTAATGAATTAGTGCAGAATTTGATTTAGTAAGGGAGCACAGGGGCAGCCCCTGTGAGGAGAGGCTGGGGCCGCCTCATGCCAGATGCATCTAGTTCCAACTGACCCACCACAGGGCACAGGTGAGCCCTGCAGACAAGATGACGGCACCTCCGGGAAAGAGCGCTTAAGGAAGAACAAAGCCATCACACTTTACATTTTTTTGCCTCTGTTTCTCACTGTGCAAATCTATTTAATTGGCAGTAAATGAAAGTCTCTTTTGCTCATGATGGTAACTGGCAAGCAGTCTCCACACCGTTATCTCAACCCACGAGCTTTCTATTTTCTCCCCCATCCAGTTGAGGTGGTGGCGGGAGCGAGGGGGGCTGGGCAGCATCCCACCTGCATCAGCTACCTACAGACGAGGTTACCAGATATGGGAGGCCTTGTGGAAAGGGCAGCTCTGCTAAAAAATACTAGCAGGCTGGAATAAGAACCAACTGCAAGAAAAGAGCCACAGCCCCAAACAGCTCTCAAACGTGAACTTGCAACTGCACAATTTTGAAAATAGGTTCTGGTACGTTGTACTTCTCCACCTCCCCCAAAAAAGGACTTTCTGAACTTCCAAAGACCTTTAAAGTCTTGTCACAACAGGGCAAATAGCCCATGCCCAAACCCTTGTGAGACTAACTACTAATGAATCTCAGTAACACAGAAGCAACCAAAAACGGTATTTGTGACAGGGGCCTTCTGCATATGGCCAAGTTCCTTTAAGGGGCGAGATGTCACTTGATTACTGTAGCCTTACAAGTTTTTGTATTATGACTCATATCATATTGTATGTAATAAAGCAATGCATGCTGTACATGTACTTTGTACTCATGTACAAAGATTTTATGAATAAAAACTACAGTCCTTCATTGGCCTTATTATTCTAACTTGTCTTATAAATATTTAAAGAAATTACTTCCTAAAATAGTACATGAATAGGACATTATTTGCCCTGCAGAAACTATAATAGGATAAATGTTAAATATGAGAATCCTGTATTTCAAGTTTATATTTGTATTCTGTTGAATGGTACAAATGTGAGGAGTGACTCACAGGAACGCTTATCATGCTAAAAAGAGTTTGGGAGCTGCTTATGTGAAAACAAGAGCCACTGACAATACGATAAAAGCCCGATATCTTGATGAGATTAAGGCTTGTCATGTATTCTGTCCTCTACCTCTTCCAAATGTTTTCTCACTCATTTCCCCCTCAATTCAATATGCTAAATTAAAGCTGTTGTATAAGGCTTTTATTCTGAATAAAACCAGTGAAAATACAATTTGTGCTGAAAGCCAAAGCTGAGGCAGGTCATGTTTTCTGTTGTTATTTGCTAGCCATTGTAGGTGGGACCCACTCTTGTATCTTCTTGCGAGTAGTGGAGTAAGGTACATACTGTCCGGGAGTGCCACTCAGATTGAATTTATGGTTCTCCCAGATAAATTTCCGAGCAACTGGTGGATGAGTAGTTGGAGGGTCATCCGTCATTGAGTGAAGCCAGCGATGCCTTAAGAGGAAAAAGACACACTGTCATTAAGGAACGTTACATGACCTGTAACAAGCCTTCCTTCCAAGGGTTCTCCTCTGAAGACAGTAAGGATTTATTTGGGGGCTTAGTGGTAATATAATCTTAATCCACTAGGACTTTGAATGAGACTATGGGATGCCGATTTAAAGTAATTACACAAACATAACTGTAAGTAAGAGTTCTGCTTCTAAACAACTGAAAGCACACCCACGTTCGAATTTCCTGTTCCTTTGTATGCCCCGTATTTGAGCAGACTATTTAATTGTTACCTGTTTGTATGGCCTTAACTAGCCAGCCAGGTCAAAATGACAAAACCACAAGGTCTTGTTTCATTGTCTCGGGGTTTTTTTTTTTTGTTGGGTTTTAGGTGTTTGTTTTGGTTTGGGTTTAATTACCAAAAGACTATGATGCACAACAACTTCAGTACCAACTCCAAAGCATTCATGAGGCTACCACTTGGGATATGAATTAATGGTGCAGGTTCACCTACAACAATCAATCACGTAAATGTTTACTGAGTGCACAATGAAATGATTAATACCAATCAGGAATGGAGTAATTACCAAGTGATTATAGTGATTATCCTTTACCTACAAACTAAATGCCAGTCCTCCCTTGTGCAAACAACATTAATGATCAGGCAAAGTATCTTCCATAACAATTTACTGAAACACCACAGCAGGGACCAACTGAATTGATTGCATCCCATTTCTACTACAGTGCCCAAAGCAACTTTCAAACCTGAATAATTATCTGCTAGTTCTTCATTCTGCATGCACAGTTGACAGAAGTGAGGTTATGACTTTTTTTGCAAGCTTATGTATTTTTTACTGAGGTAGAATTGAAGAGGCTTCTGCTAATCAGCTTTTGTCAAAGACTCGACCTAAAAATAAGAAGTCTTCTATTTCAGTTATTATTAGAAAGCCTAAAAATTGCATCTTCGGCCTTTAGCAACAAATCTGGCACACTTCATTGATACAGCAAAACAAAACCTCAATAAAAGTAGCAAGAAACAGACTGACAAGTATATTCTAAATCTGAAGAGCTCTACAGAAGGTTGATTTTCTTTCCAGTCAAATAGCTACTAGACATTTATTTCAGAAAAGCTAAAAATCACAACTTCGGATATAACTTTAGTACTAAAACTCACTTTAAAAAATGTCAGCCACATGTTCAGTTTCTAGAAGTAAAAAAACAAAAACCCAAAATGAAAGCTACAAGTTATAAGACTAAGGACTGCCAGGAAACTGGCTTGAATACAAAACCAGATGGAACTGTAAAATCCTTTAAAAGTAAGAAAACCCAACTTGTTTAGAGGTAAAGAATGTCCTCCCATGGGAAAAATCATCCACTTAGGAGTTTGGAAGTTATATACATATTAAGTGGCAACATGAATGGGAAGGGGATCCCTCTCTTCCTCCCCCCACTCTCCTTTGTAAGTCTGGTATCATTTGGAGTACACATTTCCACTACTTCTATTATAAAAGATTTGGGGTAATGATTTCTGTCTGGAAGAAGGCACCCCCATAGCACTACAAATCACAATGTGGTCTGAGGATACAGGATCAGGCCTTGCTCAATTTTAAACTTGGTAATACCAGCATCTGAAATGCCCTGGCCACATTATACAAAGCTCTGACCTTAGGTGAACTCCTTCTCCCAGTTCACACTGGTAAGAACTGCATACTAATGTGCTTCATACCACCTGAGACATCATGTCTCCTGTGATGGCTAGCATCAAAGTTGGCAGTAACAAGAGTTTCGGGGCTTAAGCCTCGTCACGATTCCCCTCAGAAGCCCAGCATGTTATTTACAAAAGCATTTTGGTTTGCACAGAATCTGTTCTCTCAAAGAAAAGCTCTCACTCTCCACTGAAGTAAAAATATGTAAAATCTGAAAACTTTATTTTGGGAGGACTTTCCCCTTGACAACCTTCCTCAAAGAGTCCTTTGAAGCCCTGATGTCTCATAGACTCTGTTCTCAGATGCTCAAGGAAAGCTTTTCATGCACTAGATTGAACAGCATGAATAAAGAGATTTGACATCTTGCAGATGGCCAGATTTCCATATAAATTCTCCCTATAAATCCATGCATGGAAAAAAAGGATTCAAAAGCAATTAATGACTTCAAATCTACAAAAAAGCAGACAACTTGCACAGAGCAAAGAAAATCGGGAGGATAGCAGAAGCTCTGAAGAGACTGAAGCAGCTTCCTGAGCCAAGAGCAGAGTCACTACCAAGCAGACTGAGGCTAACAAAGGCTCTGGCCTTTTCCTTGGGTAGATAGATGACAGTATCGTCAAATGCTCTCGAGACTGTGAGAATTTTCCCCCAGGTCTTAAACAAATATTTAAAAGCAAGGAAGTTTCAAACTGAAGCTACAAGGGAATGGAGCCAATTAGATGACGTACAAGCTGTCAAACAAGAAATGATGCTACACAAACTCTGTAGCTACTACCATATGTGCATCTGCAAGGTTCAGGCACCATCTCCGTAAGTTCAGGATGTTTGCCAACTGGTTGGCATCCACTTTTTTCAACAAGTTAACCATGCTGCAGTAAGACACAAGAGAAGTGAAGATGTGTGTTATGGTCAAAGGGCAGAGAAGAATGGGAGAGAAGGAAAAAGGGACAAGAAACATGTTTTTATTTGTTTGAACAAGGGAGATACACTTTGATTTCTCATGCATGCTGCCGTAAGATACCATTGCATAGTAATGAGACAGCATCCCATTTACCTGAACCCATACAGTAGCATTTAATCGAGTTAGAAATCCCACAATTTTATTGTGAAGCTACTGAAAGGACAAAGATTTTACCCCCCCTCCTTTTCTGCTCAATCTTTTTGTTTGTTTTCCTTGGAGGCAGACTTGAAAAGCAGCAGCTTTACAGGAGATTAACACGTTTCTTTACATTTCTTAGTATACTGGCACTTGTAAGTCTGAGATACTACATTCCTTCCTCCTTCAGCTGTCAGATTAACTAAAGAGGATGTAGGTTATTAAACCGAAGCTGAATGTTAACTATTCCATCATATGAAGTCAGCACCCCTGAGGCTCCTTCCAAATATGTCAGATTTGCACCATAAGGAATTAAACATCAAAGTAGAGGACAGACATTATACATAGGACAGTGCTGGCAAAATGAAGTGCCCCTGCAAAACGAGGAAACTCTTCTCAAATTACAGTTCTTCTTACACTGGGCATAACATATTGAAAGAGCAAATTATTTTTAACTCATTTGTTTACATAAACCAGTTGTCAATCTGTTCTTCAAAGTATTTGGCCAAAACACAAACCAACTTACATTAAACCAAATAAACGGTAAATGGATAGTGGGTGGAGAGCCATGAAAAGACTCTGAATATGATGCAGAAGCACAGCTAGGATCTAGGATATCGGGGCTTTATTTGCATGGACTTTGGACCCTCCAAAGGAAGCCTTACTTCACAGCATAACCCCACCAAAAGTGGAAAACTGGTTTCCAAGTTTCACCCCCCCCCCCCCCCCCCAGGTAGGCTCAAGCTGAACCTCCCAGAATCTTTGGAAAGAAAACACAGAGTAACAAGGAGTTAAATAACACAACTGAACCAGAATAAACCACAAGCCTACATATTCTGGTATGGCAATATTTTTTAAAAAAGCAAGTCCTGACTCCCTGTATAGTAGACATATGTCAAAACAACTCTTCTGATTTCCTTCAGACTGTGATTTCAGTACATCCGTTGTCAGAAGACATTACATCAATTATTTCAGAATGCTGAAAATACTCAGTGGTTCCTAAAAATGCTACTACAGTATGTTATTACATGAGATGTTTTTTCTTGCTGCTTTTTCCTTTTCTCTAGTATCCGGCAAAAGGTAAAGGGCAGCTAAATGAATTCTCATTTTATTTTCCCAGACAGTTGTTTTCAGAACTTTTCAATACTCCAAAATGCTTTTTCCCAATTCATCACACATGGTGAGGTCCACCTGACTGTATTTCAACAATCATCCACATTCTATAAGCCTGAAGGTACACAACTGTCCACAAAACTATTTTTCAGAATGCACAGAAGATGCACAGAATAAAGAGAATGTTTTTCCTGCATATCTGCTAGTGTTTTCTATTCCTCCCAAGAAAATAGTGTAATCAGTAAGATAATCAGTAGAGTGATCCTACATACAGTAGGATTTTTAGAAGAGCACTGCAAAATCATTACAAACTAGTTAGCATTACTATTTAAAAAAGAAAAATCAGAAATCTCTAGGTTAGCCCTGGTCAATTTCTTTCAAAGTGCCATCTTCAGGCATGACAGTTCCAAAACAGTTTCTGAAAGTAACACCAGCATAAACAATAGTAAAACGTGCTTCCACCCGCAGAGGGTACAACAACATACCCACAAAATGCTCTGCTTAGCTGAATTAACTAAAACCTGGAGTGAAAAATCAGCATTTAGAAAAAGTATTCAGATCACAACCCAGCTGTTACAATGGTACTTTATATGCTTCCCAGCTGCCCCAAGGATGCCAAGCCTTTCATCTGTTGAAGGCAGGGCTAGTGCTTTAAGACACAAACATTTTTTACAACTGACAGGACAGGTACTATTATACTAGAGACCAAATTCATCTATTTTTTAATAGAAGTAATTTCACTCAACCTGATTTATTTCTGAGACATTTCTGGGTCCAGTAAACCCATGCAACTCCCTCTGTAGTTGCACAACCCCAATGCTGACACTGACAGAAACTTGTATAATACATTAACAATGCATAGTCTCAGTTCACAAGTTTATGCCACTTCAAAAATTTAAGATGGTGTACCCTAGATATAGAGTCTTAAAAAACAGCATTTATTCCCACTCAAAATATTTCTCTTTTAAAAGATGTATCTAAACAGTATAAAATTAAATGCCAATGATTTAGACATAAGAATTTATCAGCAATAAAAAAATACCCCAAAACCCAAACAGTACTGCACAACTAGGTTTCCTGAGAAAACACCTCAGAAGACAGGACTATTTACCCTTTCATGCCTTACTGCACTGACCAGTCTTGCAAATAACTAAATGTTTACTGTTTCTTCTAGGGCAATTTTTCCCACATTGATAGAAAACCAAGTTTTTCTACCTCACTAATTTAAGTGATCTAAACAAGCTACTTGATCCTAGAAACATCACTTTGATACTCAGAAAGAAACCCTTTACTGAGGTTTTTAAGCACACAATAAACAACATATAAGCACAAGCAAAGAAAAGATAAAACAACAAAAAAGGGTGCTTCAAAATAAGGAACATCTTGAAAACTGGCACAATCTAATAGTGCAAGGATAAAAACAATTATTACGCAGGTAACAAGGAACAGCTCAGCACTGGCAGCGACGTGCTGGTTTCGGAGATTCTGATGCCACCTCTAAAAAACAATGCCATTAAGCTTTTACTGGAGAAGACAGAAAAAAGCATTCACTGTATTAAATCTAATTTTAATGCTGGGAGAAGCTGAAGCAAAACTGACTACCTAGACAATCTACCCACATGTTTCTCAAATGTTCTAATGACAGCCACAATTTAGGAGTTTAGATAATCAATCTCAGCCTTGCACAGAACATCTATCACAGGAACAATAAAAGCCAGTGTTCACCAATGCTCAGCCTACCCAAGCACTTCTAACTTCATACCATCTTTCACTGCTTCGTGGCTGAAGTGCTATTCATACTCCCCAAGAATCAGGCAGAGAGTGGCTTTGCTAGCATATACTGTTACTTTATTTGGGGTGTTTTTCCTGAGTTATTTAGGAAGACAAAAGAAGTATTAACAGCTGTGTAGCCAAAGATCTTCTGGAACTCGAGGTTGTACTGAATTATTACTGAAAGGCATGAACAGAAAATAAAACATGAAGAAAAAAATATAGTCAAGTAGTAGTCAACACACTGAGCTGAGTACCCTGGCTCTTTGCTGTTCATCATCTTGTAGAGTATCAAGGTATATCCACTGAAACAATTATGCTGTTAATGGCTGTGGAATAAGGAATGTTGTTCCATCAGTGCCCTACCTTCTTTGGGTTCTTGCCTAGAATGGATAATTTAAAG
Source organism: Ara ararauna (assembly GCA_028858755.1). Taxonomy (NCBI): domain Eukaryota; kingdom Metazoa; phylum Chordata; class Aves; order Psittaciformes; family Psittacidae; genus Ara; species Ara ararauna. Next base: position 117,895,352 of record CM054376.1, on the reverse strand, counting down.
AATTTTTTTCTCCCTCAGGCTGTTCAACGCTATTGTAGGCTTTGCCAAACCATTAAGATGGAATCACAATAAGGAGAACTGGAAGACTGGCCTCACCTGCTCAATCTGGCTGGCAAAATCTTCTCATTCCAAGAAGCAGTGAGTGTGACAGTTAAGACAGTGGGCAATATAACATTATGAATGCAGATTAAAATTAAAAGTAACCAGTCTCAAATCTTCTGGCCATATATAAGATAGCTGCACCCAAGAAAACTTTATAATTAATTTTTTTAACCTTCTGCTTTGTAATACAAGAAAATATACAGGCAATTACACAACTGGTGTCTGGCCATATTATTAAGCTAAATGGTTTACCATTCAGGGGGCACCATGCTTCCATCAACTTCCCAAAATGTATTTTTGCCATTCATTTCATCAGTATAGATGACCCATCTGTGGCGACCTTAAATAAACAAACAGGAATATTTTATCAGCTCAAAAAAAACCAAACTCTTTTCATATAAAGAAGAGAACAAGGAAAAGTATTTTCACAAAATGTATCTACCATTATGGGCACTTATTTCAAAGTCTCTACAGCCTTTATTTTTCTAAGTCTTCCGTATTTCCACTGTTACTGTATTTTGATATGGCTGTATTTAATGCCACCACAAGGAAGCAAGTATTAGCTATTTTATAAGTAATGGGAAATAGGAACTTGGAAAATTTTCAGGCAGAGGAACAGTTTTTTGGGAGGAGTCTTTTCCGAAAGGACACTGCTGTTAGTAGCCAATAAACTAAGTTTCAGCCATATAAAACTACCAAGCAATGTTTACCAGCAGCTGCTTTCCCCAGGTACCCTACAGCAGGCAGAGCTTGGCCTACTCAGCATGTCAGTTGCTTACATGTCACCTTCCACCTTCATTGTTTACTGTGCTACCTTTTTAAGTACTCTACAAATGTTATTTAAGATCCCATTACTTAAAGTAACAGAAAGTTTAAGATAATCTGTGTTTCTTTGCCACAGAATCATAGAATAGTTAGGGTTGGAAAGGACCTTAAGATTATCTAGTTCCAAGCCCCCTGCCATGGGCAGGGAAACCTCACACTAAAACACGTCACCCAACGCTCTGTCCAACCTGGCCCTGAACACTGCCAGGGATGGAGCATTCACAACTTCCCTGGGCAACCCATTCTACTGCCTCACCACCCTTACACTAAAGAATTTCTTCCTCATATCCAGTCTAAACTTCCCTGTTTAAGTTTGAACCCATTACCTCTTGTCCTATCACTACAGTCCCTAATGAGGAGTCCCTCCCCAGCATCCCTATAGGCCCCCTTCAGATACTGGAAGGCTGCTATGAGGTCTCCACGCAGCCTTCTCTTCTCCAGGCTGAACAGCCCCAACTTCCTCAGCCTATTTTCATATGGGAGGTGCTCCAGTCCCCTGATCATCCTCGTGGCCCTCCTCTCAACTTGTTCCAACAGTTCCATCCCCTTTTTATGTTGAGGACACCAGAACTGCACACAATACTCCAAGTGAGGTCTCACAAGAGCAGAGTAGAGGGGCAGGATCACCTCCTTTGACCAATGCTCATATGAAATGCTCATACAAGTAAGTACAGCTGCAAGGCAGTTTTAAAGGCATTTCTCTCTCTTCCCCCACCTGTTAAGCTATCAGCTTTTAGGTTAGGGACCAAATTCAGCTCTCAATCACATTATCATATAGGTATACCTGTATGGAAAGCATCTGACTGTCTTATATTTGTCCTGTATTTCAGATTGACCACATTGGCAAAGGAACTGAGAGAAGCAAACAGAGAGACAGAAGATGTCAAAGCATTTCTTCCCCCCTCTTTAAGACTCACACAAGTCAAGTGCGAGGAAGTCAGGCAGACAGCAAGTTTTATTCCACTAACAGAAACTACAGAAGCTATACAAAGTTGGACAGTCAGTCAGGAGGTGTTTACACTAGTACACATACCAAAGAAGTTTCTTTTGTCTTCATAGTATCTGTTTCCGTATTTGTCAGTTCCTACCAGTGTGCCAGTCTTCAAATCATTGACCCTGTGAATTCCCAAAACAACAGTTTCAATTGACATCATATTAGAATTGTGACAGAGGTTTCCCAGGGGTTGGTCGAAATCTCTAATGAAAACACTTAAAACACATATATGTAAAGGTATTTAAATAACTATTAAAGCTTATGGATGCTAAAACATAATCACCAACTCTGCAATTAATGCCAGCATGTGGAGTCACACCAGCATGCCTTAACTGTGCACTCCACTGACAGGATAATAAAAGTTATATAAAAAGGCCTTTGGGGGTTATTATTTATTTAAAAGCTCTTCATAGTGGAAGATAAAGCGACTCAGCAATATAGCACAACGTAACACCCACAAAACCTTAAATGCTGTGGAAGGGATTCCCAGAGACACATGTTAATATACTTGGTTGAAGATGTTACCATCCTTCTCAACTACTTGTTACAAGCATTTCAGCTTGAATTGCCATGGAAAAGCGGTCAGCAACAAAGCATGTTAGAATCATAGAATCATAGAGTAGTTAGGGTTGGAAAGGACCTTAAGATCATCTAGTTCCAACCCCCCTGCCATGGGCAGGGACACCTCCCACTAAAACATGCCACCCAAGCTCTGTCCAACCTGGCCCTGAACACTGCCAGCGATGGAGCATTCACAACTTCCCTGGGCAACCCATTCCAGTGCCTCACCACCCTGACAGTAAAGAATTTCTTCCTCATATCCAATCTAAACTTCCCCTGTTTAAGTTTGAACCTGTTACCCCTTGTCCTATCACTACAGTCCCTAATGAGGAGTCCCTCCCCAGCATCCCTATAGGCCCCCTTCAGATACTGGAAGGCTGCTATGAGGTCTCCTCGTCAGCCTTCTCTTCTCCAGGCTGAACAGCCCCAACTTTCTCAGCCTATCTTCATATGGGAAGCGCTCCAGTCCCCTGATCATCCTCGTGGCCCTCCTCTCAACTTGTTCCAACAGTTCCATCCCCTTTTTATGTTGAGGACACCAGAACTGCACACAGTACTCCAAGTGAGGTCTCACAAGAGCAGAGTAGAGGGGCAGGATCACCTCCCTCGACCTGCTGGTCACACTCCTTTTGATGCAGCCCAGGATACGGTTGGCTTTCTGGCCTGCAAGCGCACACTGTAGCCGGCTCATGTTCATTTTTTCATCAACCACCACCCCCAAGTCCTTCTCTGCAGGGCTGCTCTGAATCTCTTCTCTGCCCAACCCGTAGCTGTGCCTGGGATTGCTCCGAACCAGGTGAAGGACCTTGCACTTGGCATGGTTAAACTTCATCAGGTTGGCATCAGCCCACCTCACAAGCGTGTCAAGGTCTCTCTGGATGGCATTCCTTCCCTCCAACGTACCAACTGAACCACACAGCTTGGTGTCATCGGCAAACTCGCTGAGGGTGCACTCAATCCCACTGTCCATGTCACTGACAAAGATGTTGAACAAGACTGGTCCCAACACTGATCCCTGAGGGACACCACTCGTTACTGGTCTCCAGCTGGACATGGAGCCATTAAGCACAACTCTTTGTGCGCGACCATCCAGCCAGTTCTTTATCCACCGAGGGGTTCATCTATCAAATTGATGTCTCTCCAACTTAGACACAAGGATGTCATTTGAGACAGTGTCAAACGCTTTGCACGAGTCCAGGTAGATGACATCAACTGCTCTACCCCTGTCCATCAGTTCCGTAGCTCCATCATAGAAGGCCACCAGATTGGTCAGGCAGGATTTCCCCTCAGTGAAGCCATGCTGGCTGTCACCAACCACCTTGTTGTTTTTCATGTGCCTCAGCATGCCTTCCAGGAGAATCGCTCCAAGATTTTGCCAGGCACAGAGGTGAGGCTGACTGGTCTGTAGTTCCCTGGCTCATCCCTTTTCCCCTTCTTGAAAATGGGGGTTATATTTCCCTTTTTCCAGTCATCGGGAACTTCACCTGACTGCCATGATTCTTCAAATATGATGGACAGTGGCTTAGCAACTTCATTTGCCAGCTCCTTCAGGACCTGCAGATGGATTTCATCAGGTCCCATGGACTTGTATACGTTCAGGTTCCTAAGATGGTCTCGAACCAGATCCTCTCCCACAGTGGGCCCAGGGTCTTCATTCTCACTGTCCCTGCATCTGCCTTCCAAGACTTGGGTGGTGTGCTCAGAGCAATTGCCAGTGAAGACTGAGGCAAAGAAGTCATTAAGAACCTCAGCCTTCTCCAAATCCAGGGTAGCCAGTTCTCCTGATAGCTTCTGGAGAGGGCCCACATTGTCCCTAGCCTTTTATTTGCAATGTACCTATAGAATCCCTTCCTGTTATCTTTAACATCCCTAGCCAAGTTTAATTCTAAGTGGGCCTTAGCTTTCCTAACCTGGTCCTAGCTTAAGGACAAACATTGAGAGATCTCACATGCCCATGTGGGCGCTAACCACCAGGACAGAGAGGAACAGTAATGTTTTAAGCAATCATAGCTGCTTGCCAAGGAAATGCATGCTAAACCCTAAATTACAACTGTTACTTTCTAGCTTTTGTATAACTGTGGAAAATGTAAGCATTTAGAGAAAAGCAGAGAAATTCAGAATAAAACCCTTGCAGAGAAAGTCTCCTGACTTGGGTAGATCCTTTCTCCAAGTAATTCTAAAACACATCAACTGTTGCAATATACACCTTGATCACTCTTCCTGTAAGCGCCAAGTCTATTCCTTGAGCTGGGATGAAAGATTCAATGGCCTGAAACATGAAAGGGAGGCAGCAACTATGTTTGTGGTTGGTACAGTTACGAGGATCAGGTGTGATTTTCCACCTAGCACTCCTCTCTTCTAACTTTAGTCTTCTGAATGGAAAAAAAGAACTGCCTCCAGTCTTGTCCACTCTCTCTTCCTTCATGGTAGAAAGGTGTTCACACAACCTGTAACCTTTGACTCACATAAGCTCACTGACGAGACACTCCTTAAGATGTGCTTAGGAAAAGGCACTCTAGTGAAACCTAATACTCAAACTCTTCTACACTTCTATTTTCTCAGCTCCGTTTCTTCTTGAGAACTGCCTGTGTAATAGCTACAGCCTGAAAAGCGAAAGAAAGTGGAGAAAAAAACTTAGGGAGGATGACAGAAAACAATAATAACAGTAAAACAGTAGCCAGCAAAATTATATATTGTTTTAACTGATACTGCTTAACAGCTTGAAAAAATGTGCAAGAGGAAGGTCTACCTGAACTGCTTTCTACCATGGAGACAGAAAAGCCGGAAGCTGCCTGTCATCACAGGTAGCAGGAATACAAAGTTGAGATGTCCCAAAAGACAAGCTGACCTCAGAAAAGCATGCAATACTGTACTACAAACAAGTGAAAAAATAATTTAAAATGTATAATTATTGTAAAGGGAGCAATACATTGACAGGAAGAATACAGCATGCTCATCTGAAAGAAGAAATAGAACTGATCCAAGATTTCTAATGAAGATCCACAAAAAATGTTGATGTTAGTAGCCTTACTTAACGCTTTACAGGGTTCCTGCCCAAAACAAAACCAAACCAGAAACACCATCCCCAGAAAGCACAGGGGTCTGACAGATTATGATACTACCATACGGAAGTTTACATTGTTGTACATGAGGTCTGGTACTGTTTTCAGGGCTGGACTGACATCACCAGCATGGAACTCAACGGTATGATGATCACAGCACCGGTATGAAGGTGATCGCCTGGAGACAAGTAAGACCTGCAACACTATGTGCATAATGCAAGGAGAACATCTGGATATCACAGGGCAATAACAAGCTCTCAGTGAGGTGACACTGAGAAGAAAAAAAACCCCAAAGCTGACCCTAGGCTGTACCAGGTGAACTGAGCTGTCTCCAGCGAACAAAACTAATATTACTAGTATTACAGTATCACTGCATGAAAATACTGATGAGGCCTGACCAGCAAATGTGTAAAATGCTATGTTTAACTGTTCAAAATTGATCAATATAAACTGCAAGGAAACAGGGCTATTATGATGACTGGAATAAAAGGCTTCTCGAAGGCTCAGAAAGCTTGCCTTGTTTATTCTAGTGTAAGGCAGACCTTGATACATACTGGAGAACCTCACCTTTGCATATCCTCTCCATCCCGTACTCTTTCTTGACTTCCCACTAATGATTAAAACCAGGCTTTCCGGCTATGTGGTCAGGCCTACAACATTCACTGGACCCTGAAGAAATGCTTGATTACTTTTCCAAGGCCAGCTACAAAGATAACAGATTACTGACACTGCCAAATTCGGATCATGTACCATTCAGACTTAGTAAACATGTAGCTCCTCCTGCTCGGGAGGAGCTTCAAAACCAGCTATCACAATTCAAAACACTATTCACAAGGTAGAGATGTGAGCAGGGAATAAAAATAGGAGAAAGTTTAATGTGGATGAGTGTGAAGTTCTGTGCTTGGGGGACGAAGCACACAGACATGGCTGGAAATAAAGGCTACAACTAATTCTGCAAGAACATTCCACTGGAGCTAGAGGTCATTCAAAGCTGAGCACAGGTCAACAGTGACAACCTGTTGCCAAAGAGGCAGATGTACAGTTTGAAGTTTTGAAGAATTACAGCTCGTGGAGCAGGTGAATTAATTCCTTGCTTTACACAGCACGATTTCAGCAGCAGCACATCCACAGAAACACAGAAGGTGGCGGCAGCAGCGCTGCGCGCCACCACGGTGGACACGGCTGCGGCAACAAGGCTAAGAAGGGCTGAGGTTGGACTGCTGGAGGCTGAGACCAAACCTGCTACGGCAGTACTGACAGCGCAGCATCGAGGAACCCACCAAGTTGCCTAAAGATGAGAGAACCGCCGGGGCCTGGCTGGAGAACGCTGTGACCACGGTATCCGCGGCCGACGGGGCTGAGGGCTGCGAGCCTCGCCTCGCCGCACCGCCCCAGCACACGGCCGCCCGGCCCGCCGCTGCCTCCCCCTGCGGCCTGCCCAGCCGCGCACCGCTCGGAGCGAGCAGAGCCCGCCAGCCGCCCCGGCGCTGCGCTGAGCGGCGGCAGCCCCGTGCCGGCTCCTCACCCCCGCCAACCCCACTACGTGAGGGGCTCGGCGCTGGCCGCCCGCCCATCCACCCGCCAAGGTGACCCCGCGGTGCAGCGACGCGGAAGCCCCCGCCGCCCGTGCCGGACGCTGGGCACCCCGTTACCTCAGCAGCTGCCACATGGCACCGCGGACGCCGCCGTGACCGCCGAGGTGCTTCATCGCCCTCTTCAGCAGCTGCACGTACTCCGCCATCTTGGAGCGGGGCCGCCCACTCCCGGCGCCGCCGCCGTCCCGGGCTGGAGCCACCCCGCCTCCCGCCGGGACAGGACCGCCTCGTCTTCCCAGCGCCGGAGCGGGGTTCTGCCCTGGGACCGGGCAAGGAGGGAGGTACACTGCCCTCCAGGCAGCCTGGTGCTGTCCTGCCCTGCTGCCGAGTGCGTTACTCCTGATCCTGCTTCAGCCCTGCAAGCAGCTCTTCAGCCATGCCCTGCTGCTCTGTGATCCACTCCAGCGAGGAAGATGGCACCACCGTCCTTGTTAGCTGTCCTGCAAGCAGTTGTAGGCTGCAGTCAGATTTCCCTGTCCACCTCTTCACCGAGCTGTAGGTTCAGAACTCCCTCAAAACCCATCCTCAGAAATACGTGCATCCTTGGCGGTAGGCCATTGCAACAACCTTCAGCTGTAGTTGCATCTCAGCACCCTGCTTGAATGGCACTCTGTTATCCCAGGTACTGCCACTCCAGGCAAGGGCATGATAATTCCCCAGGGTGGGCAGACCACGCTTTTCGCCGTATATCTATCATGTGTTTTTGTGATAACCCAGAAACATAAATAGCAGCAAGATCGTTCTTCTGGCCTTTGCTAAGGTTGCCGAAGGGTATTTTCTGATGAAGACGCTGAGATTTGTACTTCCAATCTGCATAGTCTAAATCCATAGAAAAGCGTATTGGCTGCTGCTCACATGTGAAGATCAACAAGAGACAAATTCAGGATAGGGACTCCCTCACCTTTTTTGTTTGTTTTGTTTTGTTTTTAATAAAAATGTCTGTTGTCTATCCTTTTTTTCACACAGGTCACAAGTACCAAGAGTGGCAGTGAGGAGTCCAGGATTGCCTAGATCAAAAAATAGGAGGGTAGGGGAGGTGACATCTCACCCCATGCAAACTGTGGGTGATGGCCCCTGGCTTTTCCTAACTCTGGGAGGCTATTTAGGAACATGTATCTCTTATCCACCTTTCTACCTACATGTTGTCCCACTGCCTTCTGGTTCTGCACCAGCAGGAAGAAATATTTTTGATCGCCTTGCTGGGGACATTGGGAGTACTTTACTGCTGTTACTGCAAGGCTGGTCTGGTAGGGTGCGGAAACTACTTCACTGACCTTCACAGGGGCTGAAAATAGAGCCACGTTACCTTGTCAGCAAAGGCAGGGCTTGGAAGAACACTTGGTGAACACAGCTTCAGTGCTGCAGCCGGCACTGGCTGCTCAGTGGAGCCCAGCTGTCTGGAGAGGCCAAGCGGCTGTGCGCTGACACCACTGGAACTGGGGATTTGGGAAGGGACAAAGCAGGAGTTGAAGTGAAATATTAAGTAGGTGCTGTTAAAACTGAAAGGAAAAAGAGACTGTGAAAAAGGTCTGCCAACCAAGTTCACAGTGTGGAAATATAATACCCATGTTAAAGTCTGGTGTCTAAGTTTCCCATTCAACAGCTTTTAATTTAAACACAAGTGATTTTGTGTTCAGACACAAAACACAAGCCCCGCTGATTTGGTGTGCTGTGCTGTAACCACAGCATCTGTTTTGTGGCAAGTCTCAGGCTTCAGTACACTTGTGTCAGGTTATTTACATTTTCTCAGTTAAAACTCTTAGAAAATTTACTAAATATAGAATCATAGAATCATAGAATAGTTAGGGTTGGAAAGGACCTTAAGATCATCTAGTTCCAACCCCCCTGCCATGGGCAGGGACACCTCACACTAAACCATGCCACCCAAGGCTCTGTCCAACCTGGCCTTGAACACTGCCAGGGATGGAGCATTCACAACTTCCCTGGGCAACCCATTCCAGTGCCTCACCACCCTCACAGTAAAGAACTTCTTCCTTATACCCAATCTAAATTTCCCCTGTTTAAGTTTGAACCCATTACCCCTTGTCCTATCACTACAGTCCCTAATGAAGAGTCCATCCCCAGCATCCCTATAGCCCCCCTTCAAACACTGGAAGGCTATTATGAGGTCTCCATGCAGCCTTCTCTTCTCCAGGCTGAACAGCCCCAACTTTCTCAGCCTATCTTCATACATTAAAATACACTCAGCTAATTGCACATCAGAAGCAGAAAGCCAGGAACATTTGCAGTCAGAATTCACTTGTTCTGTTGCCCATAACTTCATATATAGAAACCATTATTTTGATATAAATTATTGACAATGGAGTGTAAAATATGAAAGAATTAAGTCAATTAAGTCAGCCAGCTTTTGAAGCATCGGATAGGTTCAACTCTTAAACCTATTTCTAAGCCTGTTCCTTGTTTCTGTAACTGGGGTAAATTTCATTGACTGAGAGTATAATTCCATGAGCATTTTCTCTGCTGGCCATGAAATAATATTATTTTTCTTCTTCCCAAGAGTTAAAACGATCTGGATCACTTCACTGATCCTCATAGCACCATGGTTCTTAGACTAAGACCACTGTGGAGAATAGGGCATTGTGACACAAAGCTGGAAGAAGGGAACTTCTTAATGTGGCACTGATCCTACAGAAGGTTTTGTTGAAATTCATTCTTAGTAGCGGGAACATTTTACAGCATCTTCAAATTATAGTTTGATATTTCTTTGTACTATTTTTCTCCATTAATTGGGTCAAATGAGATCTCCACTGAGAATTTCATTAGCTCGTAACTGCTCAAGTCCCATCACATCTACTTAAACTGCTTTTGTTAATGTGTTTGGTCACTGAGGGTGAACAAAGAATCATACTACTGTGCTCAAAATTCTCCCTGAACTTGCTGCAGATGTCATAGTCGAATACAAGGGAGTGCAAATGCAAGTACAGCATCTTTCTGAGAATTTACTGGGACATCTTTGGGAGACAGCATTGAAATGCTGTCTCATCACTCAAGTAACTTGAGTTTTGTAACTCATGCACCTGTAAGAAATCTTTAATTCCTGGTTTTGAAAATTTAAGACTCTTAAAGGTGTAAAAAGCCCTCTCAAGTCTGAACACAAGTTTGTTGCTTCTTTACTAATACAGATTCAGAGTGCAACAAGCAAGAATGTACTTTTCAAATCCATTTCCTGAATGGCTCAAAGGATGACACACAAAAGAGAAGCTGTGGACACCCCCTTCCTGGAAGTGTTCAAGGCCAGGTTGGACAGGACCTTGGGCGACAGGGTCTAGTGGAAGGTGTCCCTGCCCATGGCAAGGGGCTTGGAATGGGATGATTTTTAAGGTCCCTTCTAACCCAAACCGTTATATGATTCTAAGTACTGAGAAAGGTGAGCTTTTAGAACAGAGGCAGGAGAAAGCCTGCCTTACTTACTTACTCCAGGAACTTACTGAACTTAACTCCAGGAGAAAGCCTGAAGTAAGTTTTTATGGGGAAGAGACTCTTCATGCTTATTTCCAGTTTTCACCATTAGGTAACTCATTACATCATCCAAACTTCATGTTTTACCAGTGCACCTTACATTTTCTCTGCAGTGTTTCAGTGGGTTATTAACTTACTTAATGATAAAAACATTTCAAATTTAAACATGGAAAGAATGGTAGTTCATTTCTCATTTGGGATGCTGTTCTGGATTATCTGCACATTCATGAAAACACCACATTCATTTATAACAGAAGACAAAGACCAAAAAAATTACACTTTTCAATCAATTCTGGAATAGACCAAAACTCATGATAATTTCACAATTTTAAACATTAGTAAATTCATTATTTATCCAGTAAGTTAAAAATGAGACAATTAAAGCTGTATTTCTTTCAAAAGGAAAAACCTGCGTTCCATCATACCCTAACTTCCAACCTAAAACTGCTCCATAATGAATCAAATAATCATACCCAAATATACATTATTGCATGATATAACATGAAGATATTTGATCAGGGTTCATTACAATACATATTTCTATGGAGTGTTTTCAAAAGAAAAAAATTGGTAAATTAAACTTTACAATTATTACGTTTTCAAATTCATAGGGCAGAAAGTAGTAAGCATGGAAACAAAAGGTTAACAGCAGCAAAGAGGAGCAAACAGCAAGATATTGCAGCTATCACAAATCCCAGAGACTGAATAGAAGTGACAATACTACACTGCGTAATAAAAGTGTAAAAGATCCACAAACTCTTTGTAATCATATATACACTGGTTTAGATGTGTCATTCAATCCATATAAAACATTAAGTAATAGGTTATTGCTACTGTTTTCTAGGATAGAAACTTACAGTTTATTTTAAAAAATACAGCCAAAATAGAATTTACCAATTTAGGCAGCTTTCAAGACATCCACAGTGATTTTCTCATAATACAACAGCAAGACAATTACAGTGATGTTGTAGTGCTTACACTGAAGTGGCTGTATTAGCAAACTGCCACCGCTGAACAAACCATACTGGTTTAAAAATGAACAGACTGACTTTCACCCACACTGGAGAACACACAAAGACAGTAACTGTATGGACAGGTAAGGCTGTAACTGCAGAAAGTATTGCAATAAGTGTACTTCTGAAAAGTTTAAAATATAACAATTATTTGCACCAGGAACTTAACTGGTATGAAACAAGCAACCTAAACCCACAAGTTTATGTACAACATACACTTCCATGAAGAATGTTTGAACCAGTAAGCTTATTACGTGTAGCATCACTCCCATCTTTACAAGACAGGATTCTGAAAAGTATAAAGTTGTTATGCCTTTCATGTGATTTATATGTAAATGATTTTTCTTGCTCTTAACATTGACAAATTTAAAGTTGTTGAAACTGAACGTGTCCTTCCGTTGTCAGAAAGACTTTTTATTTTGTGTCTAGTGAATGTGACAGCTTGGTTAAATCTTGACGGGTTTGAAAACTGTCAGACGGCTGAAGATCAGAAAGTTGAAAACTAAATTGAAGATGAAGAGGTCACAAAAACAATGAGATTTTTTAATATCCGTGATGGAGTGAACTTTAATATTCACATATTTGTCAGCTGATTAACAACGTTACTCAGCAGCAGAAAGGAAACCAGCAATATTAGCCAGCCTTTCACATAGGAGCAAAGAACATTCACTCACAAGGCTAGAAATTACAATAAATCATACAGGTGGTAATGTGAGATCATGTCAGCACAAAAAATAGGTGTTGAAATACTGAAAGTCTGAGTTGAAGATAACAATATGCTCCATTTAACTGAGCAGCAGTTATCTTAAAAAAGCAAAACAACAAAACCAGAACTTGTGTTTCACTTTCCCATGTGCTGTTGCATTATTCTCAGATGACCGCAGTGCTTAACATCCAGAAATAAGGAAGAAACACGTTCATCCCTGGATTAATTTACCTGTTTTAAAGCTCCCATTCCTGAGAAAACCCAGTTACGCCTCATTCCTTATCAAAAGCATGAATTTATAGCTTAAGAATGATTAATGAAATGATTTTTAAATGATTAATGAAACGTCTTCATAAGCAAAGTGAGTAACACTGAAGCAACAACCTGCAGTATGGGATCCAGCTTCTAGATTGTCATGAAGATGAGAAAGATTACTTGTCAGGCAGCACAGAGCACCTGCACCCTGCCTTTAAATCAAGACTGAATTGAGGATGAAAATTTATTATTACGAAAAAATGTAAGAAAACTTTTGGGATAAAAGGTTACTTACCAGTAGCCAGAGCTCTTTGTAATGTGCTGTGTGCACAGTTGCTTTATGGAGGTTCAAATGTCAGAGGTATCCAGAATCATAAAATAGGTTTTTTTGCCCAACAAACACCTGAATTTAAGCAGCCTGATGGGAAACATGACCAAGGTTCTTGTGCTTTTGAGTTAATACATCCTAGGAAAGTAGTCACGACCCAGCAGTTAGTGGTAACGGCAGGGCACACCTTATTGAAGTAGGCTAACTTGTATGCAAACAGACTAGGGCACAAAGAGGAAGAAGAGAAATCCAGAGAAAATAAGATTCTGAGGTCATCTCATCCAAAACAGCACTGACAAAAAAGAAAAAAAGGCAAAGCCCCAGCATATCACCTATGGAAAGCAGCTAAATACCCATCAGGGAACATTGCTAGGGTATGCAGAGATGTGGTCAGGAAGGCCAGGGCTCAGCTAGAACTGAAACTGGCCAAAGACGTCAAGAACAACAAGAAAGGGTTCTTCATATGAGCAGTAAGCAGAAGCACAGGGAAGACGCAGACTTGTTGCCTAACAGGGCAGGGAAAATACTCAGTGGTCATGCTGACAAGGCAGAGGTTCACAGCATCTTCTTTGCCTCTGTCTTTACGAGCAGAGCTGGACCACAGAGCACAGGATCAAATAGCCATGACAATGTGTTGACCCACCAGCAGTGGAGGAAGGAATGGTCTGCAGCCTTCTGCAAGGGCTCAACCAACACAAATCCATGGGCCCAGAAGAAATCCACCCTAAGGTATTAAGTGTCTGACATTGGTGCAAGGCCACTGTCTAAAATCTTTGGAAAATCTTGGAGATCAGGATACAAGAAAGAATTTGCTTATGTTGAGAACAATCAGTAATGGCAACAACCTCCCCAGGGATGCAATGGAGTCCTCACTGGTGGAAGTTTCCAAGATGCTATTGGACAGAGTGCTAGATAATCTCATCTAGGCTCCCTTTTCCATGAAAGGTTGCACTGGATGGTCTTTCCAGGTCCCTTCCAACCTGGACTGTTCTATGATAAAGAGGAATGAGCCAAAGGATTCAGTCACTGAAGACTAACGTCTGTAGAAGGACTTGCATTTTCTCAGTTTGTCTCTGAAACTGGACACTCCCATGTAAGAGGCTGCGTAAGCTGAAACTTTTGACCAGCTGTAAACAAAGAACTGTGTATGACACCTGAGGCTCAAGCGATGGAGTAAAAGATTTCTGTGAGGATGGGAGAGAGATTTGCACAATGTACTGCATTTAGAAGGGAAACAAGATTTTATTTCCGTCTTAACTATTATCTGCGTTAACATGAATCTGGAGAATACTGGAGTAAAACTCTTCCAAGATTATTAGAATGCCTGGGAAACCACTTCCAAAATATTCAGGAGTAATGTGCCATCAGCTTCCTTAAAAAGTTTAACACAGAGGACTGTAAATCTCCCATGCCTGTTAGTGCCAGAAGTAGGTCAGGGACAGCAAAGGGCTACCAAGCAGGGTCAGAATTTCCAAGGAGAGATGAAGAGTTATACGCCTCCCATCTGCAACTTGGTCCTACTACTGATGGCAAGCTGGGCCTCTAACCCCTGGGGAGAGAACAAGCACAGCATATCATAGAATCATAGAATAGTTAGGGTTGGAAAGGACTTTAAGATCATCTAGTTCCAACCCCCCTGCCAGCAGCAACTCTTTCATATATCCATAAACCCTGCTGATGAGATGCATACCTCCCAAGACCCAATAGTCCTCACATTGTTCTCCAAGGGGACACAGATGAAGAGCTTGAATCCTGTGTCCTTTGAAAGGTGGAATATGGGAAGAGCTCAGCAGACACGGCCAGCTCCAACACTGAAGGCAGGTCAGTACTCCAGCAAGTCAGTAAATACCAGGGCAGAGCAGGGCAGATGGTGCCATCCCATCAGGGGTCCTCTGCAGTGAGTGCTTTGCCTGTGGTGCTGGCTGTGATCGATCCTGTAGTAAAGCCTCAAATTACATAGCTTGGGTGGAAGAAGATCCAAACAGCTCAGGTGGTGGAATTGAAAAGAACACAGAAAGTCAGTGTCAGAGGCAGCTCTCCAATTCTTTTTGGCTGGCTGAGGTCCTCAGGTGGTGAAAAAAACTACAGAAGCCTCATCTAGTAGTCTCCTGGTGTTAGAGTGGCCTTGGACCTGCTGGTGCAGAGTAGGCAAAGGCCCCCATTTAAGATGATCTTTTGGCTGAGCAATTCCTGGTGCCATCATATGTGTGTTGCTGAGGCTCTTCCTCACCCAGTGTTGCTGGAGAAAGAGAAGATTCGTGATAAGCAGAACTCAGCCTTGATCCAAGATTTATATAATCCTGAATTCTAGCATCAGAGGTAGACCACTATTTCTACTACAATAATTTTTATTTTAAGCAACGACTATTAAATATGCTAGGGATGTAAAAGGCCCACTGAAAAATGAGACAAGAAGCAACTGTATGTCAGTGTTATTTGTCAGTGAGACACATGCCTCAGGATAGAAAAAAAACCATCCTTAGATAGAGCTATGAAGTATGCATGATTTAGGCAACATATATGAAGGATCTAGACCCATTTCTAGTAAGGAGAGGAAAAGCTGCCGAGACCATGCTCCCATAGGGAGAGGCACTGGATTTGACAAATTCAAATTTAAACAATAAGCATACGAGATTGGTTGGAAAAGAAAACATGAACACAAGAGGTATCAAGAGATTTCCACTGTTGTGCACTGAGTACGACAGAGGAAGTGGTAGTGTGGAAAAGCTTTAACTTCTAAGACTAGAAAAAGCAGGATGAAGCTGTCTTTGAATACCTGCAGTATACACTTCTCTGTTAGTTTTCCATAGTATAAAACAGCTGATGTCTACCAAGAGGTAGTACTACAACAGAGTATTCCACCGCACCCACAAGACAGTCAGTATTGATCAACTGCAGCAACCTCTCATCAGAGTATTTTAAAATGTGAACTTTCTCTACTTTCCAGCATTTCCAGTGTTCTCTACTGCCCAGCGTTTCATTCAACAAGAAACAGATCTCTCTTTAAAACAAATGGAAAACTAAGTTTGGCTATAACAGTCTTGTTTCCATGGAAGCCCTGACCTCTTCAGGATGTTTGATCATGTATTTTCCATTTGATCAGTAAGAAAGAACTAGTAGCAAAACAATGAAAACACAACTCAGAGAGAAAAGTTAATTTATTTCTCTAAACCATCAAACTAAGTTGAGATACCTTAGTTCAAAGTTTCGTCAGTTTCTTCACAAGCCTGGACTTCATAAACAAATATTCCAAGTTCATCTATCTACAAAAATAGGATGGACAATTCTTGACTTTCTTCAGATACTGAGTAAATTTACAAGTCCTTGAAGATCAGATGAAAAATAGGAAGTGATCCTATATTCCTTAATACACTTCATGACGTTTCCCAAGTGTACTGGAAAGGAGGAATATTAGCCTTCTTTGAAAAGGTGCATGGGAAGGCTTACTGCCATCTCTTGGAGACAGGGTATGCATTTACATCACCATGACTGCCATGGTACAGAATACTTGACTGGTACTTTTATATGGTATGACTGATTATCTGAGAGTTGTAGTCCGTTGTCTCCATTCGCAGAATATATGGGATGATGCTGTCAATCTGAACGTTGCCAATTAGTCCTGCAAAGAACAGCTCTTCAGTGATGGCAGCGCTCATCAGCCTCAGAGCAGGCAATCTGAGAAGAAGTCTAGACAGTCTAGAAAGGAAGTTGGGTAAAAAGTGTTAGTTGTGGTCACAGATTCTGGTGTTATTCATGATCATGTTATCAGTAAGGGGAAAAAACAACAAGTGACAATACTGGCCAAAATTCACTGTATCTAGTTCATGAAAGGCTTAAATATTTAAATCAGTAGAGTATTAAATTTATGTTCAGGCATGTCTTTAACAGTACAAAAAACATGACTATGCCTGTCAACTACAGAGACAGTATCATGTTTGGACTTAGACTACATGAGGAAATACTCCAAGTAGGTGCAATTCAAACATTAAAAATATTTATTTCCAATATTTCATTTTGGAAATGAATAATGACTGAGTAAAGAAATAATACTCATATGAGTACCTGCATAATATTTCAAGTGCTCTAAAGACCATTTCTTACCTTTAAGGAGGCAGGAAGAAAATGGATGTATTACAAGAAATAATCACCAGTGCTCTGAAAAAAGCATCAATCAAGTAAGTTTACAGACCTGTAAGTATCATCCGGATATGCTTTTGTTACATAGTCTTGGAACTCCATGTAAGCTCTTTCTTGAAATTTCTCGATCTGTACCACATTTTCTAGACCTGGATGATCTGGAAAAAAACCCACTCTACATTGTTATACCTGTTCTAGATGAAACAGACTAAAATCCATACAGATTATCCAACTATAAGCATATAAAAATCACCATTTGGTAGCTGTAGCAACCTCACACTTTTACTGAAGGACATTTAACTCATTATACTTCTTTTCCTCTATGTTTATATTTTGTTTAGTTCTTTATAAATACAACCATTTTGAAGAGTTCAAATAAACATAATGCTTGCAGTGTTACATCAGTCTCAATCATACAGCTCTATTCTCTGTATAGCATTGTTTCAATAAAATCACATTTACTGGACTATTGTATGCACAAATAGCATTTGGGTGGGATGCAAAGAATAAAATTAAGATAAGTGGAAAAAGCAGAATAAAAGGCTATGAAGCACTTGTTTCCTAAAAACTGGAGAAGATACGGAGCAGATCATTCTTTTCCAACTGTTTGGTGCAAAATTTTCAAATGCGCTAAACCTTTTTTTTTTTAGCTTAAATACTTGAAATCTAAATCTTGCTAAAACGAAAGGATATTAACCTAACTGCCAAGTCACATTTGGAGATTATTATCTGCTGATTCTGAACACTTTATGTGGTCTGTAATTTTTATTATCCATCCATCTATCTTAATGTAAATATTTTACTGTCATAGTAGCATGACAAATCATGTAGATTTTATTTTTCAGAAATAGGATCATAAATGAGCTGCCAAATGATGTCAGATAAAAGATTATTTCTAAAAATCACTCCTCCTCTCCAAATATACGGCCTTTTGTCAAGAAACCCAGGAGGTTTTGGCCTAGAAGCTTTCAAAACAATTATGTGAATCACTGGACTTCCCTGAACACATCGCTTCACAGAGGAATATTTCATCCTATACAGTAATTCAGTCATTCCAAAAGCATGGCTTCAAATTAATGCAGAGGACAAGAGGTTAGTAAGTTTGCAAAGAAGGAATACACTTTGAAGAGTTGTCACTGACATGCAATACACATCCCTTCATGATGCTGCTTTTAGAGCAATGTCAGAAACACAGCTAGAAGTCAATTTCTGAAAACAGTAGTTTGAAGACCACTGCTAGTAAACAAGCAGCCACTTATGAAGATGCAAAGTCTTCTTGGCACTCCTTTACACTCCTCTGCCCAAGGCTGTCTTCTGACAATCAAAAAAGCTGGCTTGGCACAGATGATTTTCAGTAATCTTCCAAGTCTCCAGCTATGGAAGATGGCAAACCAATAGGGCCTACTAAAGCAGATGTTCTTACCTTAGGACTCTGCCACATGTGCTGCCCAGCCCCATCCTGTAGCAGAGCAGAAAAATCCCTGAAATCATGTCTGACCTATGAATCACTGACAGAACATCCCTTCTGCTAAAGGTACTGAACATGACTTTCAGATACATGATTTCATTACATGGTCATAGGATCAATACTGACAACACATTGCCATGAAAGCAGCTACACATCATTTGGAATGCTATCCTGAAGGCATGTGAGCTAGAGAAAATTCATCTCAATCATGTGACCGGATACAGCCTTTTCCCAAGATATGTTTCCTTCTGCCTTTTGTATTATCAAATCTAATTGGAAGAAGACAAACTAACTTCTGACTAACAAGTAAGTAAGTATCGCTTTGTAAGCGTGAGGTTCACAGAGACGTATTTTCTGGTGTCTATCAGGAGTGATTCTTCAGACAGGCCAACAGATCATTTCAGGAACACTAGCAGACATTGTGCTAGACAATCTATTCAGTCACTGTCATAACCAGAGGACGCTTCTTCCTCCATCTTGTAGACTAATCTCCCAGGGGGAAAAATAATCATTATTTTATCTTCATTGTCTAATGTATGCCCATTAACGTTACTTGGGGTACATTAGGCAAGCTTCTGTTCAGAAGATAGAAGTAGTAATACATGGGAATGTTTGTGGTTCTTATCCACCAGATATGCTACATGCAATACTTATTTTCAATATACCTATGTGAAGTGAGGTGATATGTTTCTGTAATTTTGCATATGAGAATGGATGCCGAGGAAGACGGTCTTTCATACATTAAAAGCCCAACTTCAATCCATCTCAGCTGTATGCGCAAGAGCAACACTTCTGAAAATTAAACTACAGGACCTCAGAAAAAGTACCCCAGAAAGGAGGCACAGAATTAAAGGTGATAAATAAATAAATAAATATTTTTTAAAACATTAATGGTAGAGGCAAGAGTAAAAGTCTCCAAAGCAACATTCAACTATTTACGTTAAAAGATTAACCCTCCTCTTCCTACAGTTCTCATTACAAACCTTCCAAGGCTCCTCAACAAACAAGGTAATAATTGTACAGGTGATAGTAACTGCATAAAATGAAACAGGCAGAAGTTACATAGCAAAAATTAGCGTAGATTAAAGTTTTACATCTGTAATATTACATACCAGGACTGAAGAGGACGATTGCTTTCAAATACGCATATTCATATCCATCTAGGCAAAGCTTAACCATGCTGTTGCAGAACTCTTGCAATTTGAAGATATGCTCCATTACTAGTTTTCCTCTGTCTGTTGGCAGCTTATCTAAGTCAATACACACATATATAAGCGCCCCCTGAGTCAATGCACATGCACAAAATATGGTCACACTGGATTTTTAAAATAAAGATTTTATTAAGAGTCCAGCAGTGGGGAATCTGTGCTGACTATGAACTCACATACTAGGTCTGAATTATCTTGACACCAACAATCATGAACCATAACAAGCTTTTTTTTCCCCCTTCACATTGTAAAATTAGGTCTCCTCCTGCCACTCCAGTAATCAGGGGTGGACTAGAACTTGAAATGATCTGAGGAAGGGAAAGACTACTTATAAGCAAACATTACACTGCTACTGCAGATCTGCACTCTAAGGGTCAGGTGCCATGAGATTAGTTTAGTGTACAGTGTCACGGGTTATTTCAGTCAGTCCAAGACCATGCTACTGCTGGAAAAGAAGGTGCACTGTACCTTTCATGATTTGCATTTAGGGGAATGTGTAGTTGTGCAGAGCTGTTCCCCTTGGGTCAGCAATAGCTGAGCAGTCTGAAAATACTGTTCCCTTCATAATCCATCAAACTAGGCTCCCTGGGCCCCACAAACTTGCTATCTCTTGGAGATGCTGCAGCTGGTATGCTACACAACTGGAAGATATTGGTTATGAATTTCTGATTTTTGCATTCAAATTAAATAGCAAAAATACATACTTGTAGTAATGATAAAAATGTGACTAATTACTACAATACCTTTTTTGGTGAACATGCTTAAAAATTACATAGACCAATGGAAATTCAGAAACTCCATTTGTATCCCTCTAAAGACATTCACAAATCTGGGAGTAACTTTAGCTGTACATTTAGTCATTTAATCAGTTTGTTTTAATTATAAACTATTGTTACTTACGGGAGGATCTTGTAGGTATTTTTAAATCATGAAAACCCCTGAGAAACAATTTTTTAACACCCTCACATCATAAAAGGAGAGGAAAAAAATCTAGTCTGGTGAGCTGTTTTTCTATATCCTACCAATCTGATTTGGCATAGCACTAACAGTCAATTTTCATACATGTAACAGCAAATTACCCCAGAATCTAGTTAAGCCTGAAAATGGTAAGATTTTTGTATGTGCATCTACCTTATAAAAATGCATTAAGACTATGAACAGATGAAGACTATGCTATTTTTGATTGCTTAGCTTTTAGTGCTAACAACCTTGTGAATGTTGACAAGCACACAAAGACTATCTCAAAGACTCCTCTACTGCTCAGAAGAACATTTCCTTCGCTGTAAATGAAAGAGGAGGCAGCTGACATCTTTCATTTGAATGAAAAATATGCAAAAGATGCAGGCTGCAGGATTACTAAGTACAAAGTACGCTTTGTGAAGATGTTGAAGACTTGCATGTAGTCTAAAGCTAGTGTACCAAGTCAAAAAGCCAAGTTATGTGAAGGAAGTACATCACCAAGTTGGCATTTAGCTCCTTTGTTTCACAGCTATGAACAGCAAGGACAGGTGCCTGAAATATTCCTAACTTGAGCTGACAGTACTAACAGAACAGCAGAACGCTATTAAGACGCTGCACACACACGCACTAAAAACAGCCCCAGAAAATGCAATGCTAACCTGCATTAGATAAACAGACAATTTATTCTTTTTAATTTGGGGGTTAAGTATTAGCATAGGTGACTTCTGTGAAATTGCTAAAAAAAAAATCCATCTTCTGAACTGCATTTTCTACTCTTACGTTGTTTCTGTACTACCAACACAACTCTATAAACAGTAAATTTTCATTAACAGCTGAAGGATAAGCAGAAGCTTCTGCGCAGTTCAAAGCTTAAATCCCATGAAATAATTCCCCAAGACCGGCAATGAGTGCATCATACACCTTACCTTGCTGTAAGCTGCCATGAAGGTGATTAACAAATGCAGTTAATATAGTTGCCACATTCATAACTTGTGAGCATTGCGCAAGACCAAGTGTGAAAAGTTCGTTCCAGCAGGCTTTTACTAATGATATGCTGTTGTCCTGCCTGTTAAAAATTACAGTAACTTTAGTTAAAAACCCCAGCCATTTGCATTCACTTTTTTTTTTACCTGAAGAAGAAATCATAAAATATTCATCTAATTCAGCTACTGCAACCAGTACCAAAATGAAAGCTTGCATCAGAAACAGTTTTACTTGCATATCAAGACTAAAACACCTGGTTTAGAGAGACTTTTGTAAAGAAGTAATTTTTGCTTTAATGAGCTAAAAGGGGACGGAAGGACTTCAACCACAAAAGTTGCAGTTACGGTAAATGCAAGCTGAAGTGACAGTAAATGACAATGTCTAGGCGTATTCCATCATGCTGATTTTTTTAGGTTTTACACTAATTTTCAAGTAACATTTGCATGCATGGACAAAGAAAGTTTGCACTGTTCCTGTACTGTGGATGTAGAACAGACTCAAAGGTCTGGTTAGTTTGTTGTTTGTTTTTTTCTTACACTTGAAATCTGGCAGGTTGGTGTAATTTTTAGATTAAAAATATATGTGAAATGGAAAACATGGGATCAAGTTACTGAACCTCCAGCCTGCTATTTTCTGTATCACCTGTATGTCTAGAGCACAGTTTGAAATACAAGACTTCAAAGTGTAAATAGAAATCATGAGGATTTCTTTCTGCAAGAATTAATCCTTAAATTACATTTCATCTTTAGTCATTTTTTTTTCCCCAAATGCTGAAGCTTAAAATTAGGTGTATGAATCCACATTCAGGCATTTCCATATTAGTAACCTAACTTTGAGTACTGCCAAGCATCTCTAACTTGTAGAGCTTAACAAGAGCTCAGGTAAAAAGGAAATCCTAGCAGTGAGGAGGCAATTTCAGGTACCATGTTTCACAGTTTTAGCCAGTAAATAAAAATAATGGAAATTTAAAAGAAGCACAAGACCTATCAAAGGAGAAAAGCATATTAAAGCTAGGATTTCAACTACAGAAATACAATGGAATGGATTTTTGCAAGAACGTTGATGTAATCTTCAAGAGCATTTCTCATGTTTTACTGCAATACTAATAGGCAAAATGACAAAAGATTAATGTACACTTGTCCTGTACTGGATTACAGAGAGCTTACCTAGAGCAGTATTTCTTACTATGATCAAGTTCCTGTTACAGCAGACATGACAAGGTACATGCAGCTTCTACACATATTTGTCACATCCTCATTTATCTCCTGTCATAGGGACTGTGCTGAGGAAGACTGAAAATAGGGTGTACTGGCTACTCAGCTGGTATGTGTGTAAAGAAATGTACCATCTAGAGCACCTTTATGGCTGATCGAACTCAGAGCAGAACTGAATGATTGAATTTAGACCAGAACCACCTGATCAAACCTAAGCAGCCTCAAAAAATGAAGAGTGTAACCATTTCAGTAGGAATCTCTCTTCCCTACAAAGATCCTAATGGAGGAAGATGAACTAAGCAGTACTTTGGTATCATTAACTGCATCAGTATGCCAAAGCAGCCAACTATCGTGCCACTACTAAGGAAAACATTGGCTGAGAGGGAACCACTTGGATAGAATTATCTACCTTCTGTATGAAACTATTACTATGGTTTTGTTTTGGCTCATCAACTTCTCTTAATTACTAGTACCATGAATTTCTCTTTGTTTTTAAAGTGAAATGGGTGATCCTTTTAAAAGGTCAAAATTATCACAGAATCACAGAATAGTTAGGGTTGGAAAAGACCTTAAGATCACCTAGTTCCAACCTCCCTGCCAATGTGCTCAAACTGAAAAAAGCTGCATCAGTTTCAAATGAATCTCCACTTAAGAAAGTTAGTATTTTAAGCTCTTCAAAAGGAAAACTGCATATTTATGTTAAATGGCAATTAAATATACTGTTGCTCATAATCTTGGCTGAGACTGTAAATGGTGAATAGTAACACTATTAGAGACGGCCTACTCCTCCATGTTTTTAATTCAAACAAAAAAATATATTGGAAAGGAACACATTAAAAAACCCCTGCAGATTTTCTGTAAGCGTTTCTTGTTACATCTATTCACAGAGGCAGGTCTTCTGTACAACACTTTATATTTAAAAAGCAATTCCTATTTGTTGTTGTGACACCAATTTGCAGTATATCTCTGTTACAAAAACCTTAAGAAAACCATAATGATAGAAGATAATATGTTAATTTGCCACATACTTTGAAATTCTGCAGGGCAACAATTCTCCTAAAATAAAACATCATATTTACCTGACCTTTTACCCTTGCTATTGTTTTAACTTTGTAGTTTTACTTCTTTCTTCTCCAAAACACAGGCTTCAGTTACATGTAATATAGTATCCTTCCTTAAAACACATTAGAATAATTTGGCTTAAACATCTGAGTAAATACAAGTGGCAATCACAGCTCATACTGCTTTTGACAGCCTTCCTGGAAAAGGGGACAAACCCTCACTTTGAAAAGGAATTCTCTTTGCTGCCAGTCATATGCTATTTTGATACTGAATTACAGAAAAACACTGCAGATGAGAATAGAGAAACATGATTTATACTCCATTTGCATCAAGAGCCGATACAGTATCTTTTGCATCTGCATGAAATTACTTCAGAAAACACATAAATGACTTTTCCCCATGTTGCTTTGAGATGTTTTCTCATAATGACTGGCAATGGACTACTACATTTAGCTTAAGAATGTAACTGAATACACTAAATTCTGCAGCAACAGCAGCATGTTATACAAACTGTAAGAAGAATGGTAAGAATTACTTTCTGGTTACAGCAACCATTTGGTTTTGGACAATCCTCTGAAATTAATCAACTGAATCCTGAATGCTTGCTGAACCTAGCTAACCCTCTTCTTCATATAGGTTATTGAAGGCAAAATTATTACTACTAATTCACCTATAAAGATAACATTTGGGGATCCAGAGAGGAGCTTCTTTTTGGTCACTCCCTGAGAAGCATCTTTGTTTGGGATGTTGCTAACAAGAAAATAATAGAAAGTCCTATTTACTAAAAAATTATTAAAGTACCAGTGTGCAGGTGTTTGATTGTTATAAATCTCCTTTTTCCTTCAAAACCGAACTGAAATACCTGAATTGGACTGCAATTTGGAGTAGTTTTGATTCAGAAAATTTACCTGCAACACGAACAGCTATCAGAGTTTTATAAAGTAGATTTATATTTTAACATGTCCCTGAAGAAGACAGTGCAAATAAAAACTTTAAAAGTGCATATTCACAACGAAGTGAACAGAGTAACCGAACACTTACCCTAATGCTTGGAAAGATGGAATAGAACGTGCCCAGTGCATGGACAAGAAAAGCAACCTGGAGGCAGACTCACAGATATAGTGAACGTTAAGATATTCAGGCATAGGAGAAGGCATGGTGAGCTGGCAACCAAAGGAGAAAAAAAAAGTCCGAGTCACTTATTTTACTTTCCTCACAAAAAAATGGTAAGAAAAAAAATTAAGAGTTTAAATGAAAAAGTAAAATTGTTTTTTAAATAAACATGAGATAATCACAAGGGAGAGCTAGCAAATACACTGGAGTCTCAACATTCAGTTGCAGACTGTATCAGATCCAGCTGTTACCAGGGGAGAATGAGGATGCTGACTGCTTTGTGTGACGCCCGTCTATGTAAATCCTTCTGCATGGATCACCCTGTATTTTTAAAGAAGCTACAAAAGAAACAGTGCAGCTAAACCACAGCAGAGAGCTGTGCATCTTCCCAAGCAAACAGTTAACCAGTGAAAAAAGTGGTGCATTCATCAGAAAGGAATGACAATACCTGAACAAATAGTTACTCTTCTAAGAAAATCAAAATCAGATTTAATGAGACCATTATTTTATATTACCATGTTAAAATGACTATAGTCAATAATTAAAAAAATTGTTAAGTACCCTGAATGCTACATGTGCATCACTGAGCAGTGGTCCTTCTATTTCAACGATATTCAGGCTTGATTCTCCACCAATCAGCTGTACATTGGCATCAATACTTTCTGAGTTCTGGCATGCTGCACTTTCCCCTGGATTTAATGCTTTCGCAAGAGTATCAAATGCCCTATAAGATCACAACAACCAAACAAAAGAAAAGAAAATTTAATTTTAGAGACTGTTTCAATCTTGGAGGGACTGCACATGTCTGAAACCTGCATTTAGCTGTTTCAGAGGAAAAAACAAATTAGAAAAATGAAATCTTGTCAGCAGCATGCTTGTCCTGACACTCCACCAACCAAATTCCCTGAAAACTCCCAAGTTACAGAGGCTCTGAAACAAAAATTAGCACCAGATCCTGTTCACACTAGTTGCCAACAAATTGACAGTTTTGACATACTGACTGTGCTGCTGAATCACAGTTTGCCTTTCAAGATCTCTTTAGTGATGTTTACTGAGGGTGCTAGCATGAGCGCTCTGAGGACATCATGATCACCAGGCTGCTGTTAAAACAGCTTAATGCACATATATATTTTACAGATTTTTATTGTGGTTAGGTGATTCAACTTACTTTGAAAAGCCCGTTTTTAAATATGTAAGAGAAAGCACTCTCATGCTTCCAATACCATCCTTAGTACTCTTTGATGTGGGGCAGTGAGCTCTGTCACATGCACAAACATTACAGGGAAGATGTCAGGACAAGCACAGATATAGATTACTTGTTGTTTTGCCACTTGATAACAGTCCAGTCTAGAACTTTGCCACCTTCTCTTCCCCCAGTGTCCCTAGCTATCCAAATTCACTAACATTCTAAAACCCCTAAATGTTTACTGTATTTGACATAATTATTTACATCCAAACAGAACATCACAATAAAAGAGCTGCTGACACTGCCTCGGGCTTGTGATGGGAAATGAACTAGGTTTAGGACCTACACTAGTCTGTATACCTTGATGTGTACATGAGGGTGACGGGGGCAGGCACAAGTGGACTGAATAGATGGAAGCGGACTATACAGACACACCTGGGACATTTTCTGTCTCCAGCATACAGAAAGTAGGCATAAAGGGAATGCATTCATGGTAAGCCATAGAAACTGTATTATTTGACTTCTGCTAGAAGATCTGAGTTTCAGCAATGGAATATTGTTAAATACAAGAAAAGCACAGATGGATAAAACTTGCTTCCTGAAATCCCTTAAACTCCTTTTCTTCCGTGAACATCTGTGTCTGTTAGATCAAGCTGGCATAGGGCCTGGCAAAGATTTATATGAAAATTTTAGTTTCTGCTTTGGTGACTTCTGCTTCCTTTCATAGAACTATTTAACTTGAACCTCCCCACTGTAAATCTGTCAGGTAGCCTACTGGACAAGGGTACACATTAAGCTGAGTCAGAGCTCTTTCAAGCTCTCTGGCTGAGAGAATTGAATGCCTTTTCATAGATGTTTAAAACCGAACAGAAACACTGACGTTGGCAAAAGCAAGTATCTGAAAGTGCCAGGAAATAACGAAACAAAAGATTAGCACAGCTTTTTGAAAATCTGTCCTATTGAAATGAAGTTTATCAGCACATACAACAGTACTATTTAAACATCATGTTCTTATATTCTTCACCTAGGATGACACAGCAAAAGGTCAAATCAACACCAGATAATGTCACATTGACTTCCTAAGCAGCATAGAAAGAAAGGAGCAGAAAAAAAATGCATCCTGCTTGCATAATATACAAAGCAGTAGAAACCATAGGGAAAATATTGCTATTTCATAGAATAAGAACAGTTTGGGTTGGAAGGGACCTTCTTCAGAGGTCATCTAGTCCAACCCCCCTGCAATGACCAAGGACACCTAGAACTAGATCAGGTTGCCTAAAACCACATTAAGTGGATCAGTCAGTACAAGTGTCCTGGGTTCAGCAGTAGCAGTCATTCTAATCCTTCTTAGTAGCTGGTGCTGTGCTGGTTTTGACTTTCAGCTTGGGAATAGCACTGGTAACACCGATGTTTTTAGCTGTTGCTCAGTAACGTTACTCTGACCAAGGACTTTCTGAGCCAGGGAGGAGGGGAAGCCAGGAGGAAGCAGAGACAGGACACCTGACCCAAACTGACCAAAGAGGTATTCCATACCACAGCACGTCATGCCCACTTTATAAACTGGGGGCAGTTATCCAGAAGGGTGAGATCACTGCTCAGTCGGTCTGGGTAGCGGTCGGGGGGTGGTGAGTGGTTGTATTCTCTTCTCTTGTTATTTCCCTTATTGTTATTATTATTGGTAGCAGCAGTAGTGGTTTGTGTTCTACCTTAGTTACTGGACTGTTCTTATCTCAACCCGTGAGAGTTACATTCTTTTGATTCTCCTCCCCATCCTTCCGGGAGCAGGGGGGGGAAAAGGGGGAAGTGAGCGAGCAGCTGCGTGGTTCTGAGTTACCGTCTGGGCTTAAACCATGACAACAAGCAACTTCACTATATACCAATCTTTTTTAATTTGATGGATTTACCACTTACACATTTTCAAAACAGGACATACAATGTAGATGGTGTGTAAAGGAGTGTTACTTGGACACCTGTCAGAATCTTCCATGAGGTGAGAACCAAGGAAGAACACGATTGTGACTGACTACGCAGAGTATCTTATGCATATGCTCACCAAAATGGCTCAGTTAAAACCAGCGCAAACCACAAGTCTGAAAAATATTGGAGCTACTTGGAGCAAGTTTAGAGGAGGCCACAAAGATGATGAGAGGTTTGAAGCGCCTCTCCTATGAAGACAGGCTGGGAGAACGGGCTTGTTCAGCCTGGAAAAGGCTCCATGAGACCTTAGAGCAGTCTTCCAGTACCTAAAGGGGCCCCACGAGAAATCTGGAGGACTTTTTATAAAAGCAAGTAGTGACAGGACAAGAGGGAATGGCTTTAACTCACAGAGGGTAGATTTAGATTAGGTATTAGGAAGGAGTTCTTTACTGAGGGTGGTGAGGCACTGGCACAGGTTGCCCAAGGGAAGTTGTGGCTGCCCCATCCATGGCAGTGTTCAAGGCCAGGTTAGATGGGGCTTTGAGCAACCTGGTCTAGTTGAAGGTGTCTCTGCCTGTGGTAGGGGGGTTGGATGACGACATTTAAAGACCCTTCCGACCCAAACCGTTCTCTGATTCTATGACATCCAGTGAATGTGTTTGTATTCATGGCGGGAATTCATGGGTGTAGAAAGAAAATGTTTTTCAAGCTTTTAAGGCGATTAACTGTTACAGGCATTAAACTAATTACACAGATGGGATCTGTAAAAAACAGCTTTCCAGGATGATAAAAGGTACTAAGACTGTGGTACAAGATCTAACGCACATTAAGGCCAAACAAAAGGTAAGAAAATCAGCTGTAACACACTGAAATTAATTTTGAGTAGAACAAATTAAATAATTATGATTTCACACGGAAGAATCTTACAAGATTTATGTTCTATATGAGCTTAGGCTGCTATTACTATTATTCTGAATGCAGATAACTTTTCTTCATCGTAAGGATTTAATTAATGGTCTGAATTGACAGAGACCTTCTCAAAAAGAATAATCTTTTCAAGTGTAACATGCCTTACCTTGAAACATCAGTACTGGCTTGTTCGTCTTGCTTGAGTTCAGATAATGATGCATCTCCATTACTCAAGCTCTCAATCATAGATAAGTCTGTACTGCTTTGTGACATGTCTTTGCATTTACTGAGATTTGCTAATGAAGTCACCACGTTTGCTAGTGTACTTAGATCTCCCTGACATGCTTCAACCTAAGGGAGAAAGTACAGTGTTTAATTCTCTCATACTGGCAGCAGTTAACTTGCAATAGAAGAATCTAACTTCTACATAAATGAAGAATTGAGCATGTGAAGATACCTGTAAAAAGTCTGCTTCAGTAAATGGGTGATCACAATGCAGCAATTAGACATTGCACTACTTCTAACTAAAATATGAAACATTTAGACATTTACTTTCACAAGCAGTAACTGTCTAGTAATTTCAGAAAGAATGTTACAAAGGGTAAGCAAATGCAGAATGAGAAGCTATGATCTCCATTCAGTAGTCAGCCACTGGACTATAAGACTCGTCCTGGGTTCCCACTAGATTATATTATCTTCCTTCCTTGTGTAAATGAGTCAGTAGCAATAGGGTAGAAGAATGTTTGAAAAGAAGAAATAGATAAAAAGTCACCTTTAAAAGCAAGCAGAAAAAGAATTCTATTGTAGCCTTTTTGGGTTTTATGTCTTAAGTGCAAGGGAATAGAGTGATTCAGTACTGAGCTGCAGCTCAGAGGCAGTAAGACATGTTTTCCACCCTGCCCCACAAAAAAATATGTATAGGAAAAGTGCATGATTACAGACAAGTAATCATGCACTTGTCACGACAAATAATGATCAGCATGCTACATGTCATTTAGCTTGCACTGTCATATTCTACTGACAGAGCCAGAAAAGTGAACTGGAATAAACAACTTTTGATGGAGCCCTTTGCAGACAGAGCAAGTGATGCAAAATGCAGGAAAACAGGCAATTTAATATCAGCTAGAAAAATACAAAAGCTTCCTACTGTACATGTGTAGGAAAGTTACTCCACAGTTTCAGTGGATCAGTAAGTGTAACAAAATGGAAACAAAGGAAAAACAGCTAGGAAATTAGATTATTCCTGAGATAGCCCTTATAAGCTTTACAAAAAATTAGTGATTTGTAGGAAAAAAGGCACTGTGATAATCCCATGTGAGATTTTGCAAACACCTCATTTTATTGCTACAAAAAAATAAGTTAGGACTTCCCATTACAGAATAAAATAATGCAGCCTTTAAAGCTCTCTAAAAAGGTGGAGGAAGGCATTTACTTTGCAGAGTTTTTAGTATTTTTACTATGGGAGGTATTCTTCTAGATGAGATCAGAATTCTTCTATATGACAGTATGTTCTTCTGTATGAGGCATTCTATATGAGAAGCATTCTTCAGAAGAGAAAGCATTTACAATGCTGGCTAATCTTGTGAAGGAGTGTTCTAAAAATGAATTTAACAAAACAGAAGCACAACTGTTCTGTGAACAGGCAGGGTACTCAACAAAATGATCCCGCACTAGCCATATAACACACACAGTTTATTTAAAAGTACACTAAAGCAAACAAGCATACTAACATGAATCAGGCATATATCTATACACATATTTATAGTAAACAAGCACAATAAAAAGCAAATCAGAGATATATATATATGTATAGGAAAGAGGGAAATTAGCAATCCATCAAATCATTACTGCATGGAGAGAACAGTGATTAAGAAGAAATACATCACCAGCCACGTTATACAACAAATAGACGCAACTCACTGTGTGTCTGAATTGAAGAATGTGGCTAGAAAAGGAACAGGCTGTGCTTTCCTCACTGTATAGTTAGTTGCAGTGGTGACAATGAGACCTGTAACAGGTTCACTTAGTGGGACAGCTATGCAAATGTAGTTGTAAATGCAGCTACTGCAGAATCCCAAGGATGAGCTTGTTTAGATTCTGCATCCTGCCTACTAGAGGAAGTAAGTGGGGGAAGAGCACTTGCGGTGCTGCATTCTTGTAGATGGTTTATTAGAGCATATTTGTAAGCTTTAAAATGCAATGTCATAGGGGTTTTCTTTGTCAGGTATTTCCCTTAGCTGTACCTCTGTGCCATAGCACTCCAGTTTCTCACATAGTGGATAGATGCTGTTGGCAATTGTGTGACAGTCCGGACCATGGCTCTGATTTTAAAAAAAACCACATTGTTTTGGCATTAGCATTCAGACAGCGTAACTGGACCACAGTCTGTCTGCTCCATACTGGGGGGAAGCTCAGGTTGGATATTAGGAAGAAGTTCTTTACTGTGAGGGTGGTGAAGCACTGGAACAGGCAGCCCAGAGAAGTTGTGAATGCTCCATCCCTGGGAGTGTTCAGGGCCAGGCTGGACAGAGCTTTGGGCAACGTGGTTTAGGGTGAGGTGTCCCTGGCCACGTCAGGGGGTTGGAACTTGATGATCTTAAGGTCCTTTCCCACCCAAACCATTCTGTGAATTACCACTGAATCATCATCCAGGCCTGTGCTTCAAGCTGGGAAGCCCTGTTGCAGCCGATGCCAGGAGTTCCAGATAATTGGGAAAATTCCTATGTGGTGTGTCCACCCATAGGTGAGGCTTCGGATTCAGCTACAAGAGGGTCCCACTTTCATACCCTTAGAAAAACAATCAGCTTTATGCCAGATCTGTAATTGTTTACTCATGGGGCCATGCAGTTTCTCATGATCTCACTGACACTGAGAGCACTGGCCAGGCACCCCGGTGCAGCCAAGTATGAAGGTCATAGAACAGCTGCACACTTCTGTTTTCCAGCCTCTTTCCAACAAATATTCACAATGAACATAAATATATATACTTTATCAAATACTCCGTCAAAAAACATACTTTGTTGTGTCTCTCAGTCATGAGTGGGAATCAACTCTCAGCCAGGTTCCCATCCATTACAGTAACAAAACAGAACACCCTACAGTCGTATCATCAAGTACCTTTTCTGGAGTCATCATGACAGTAGGCTCAGTTTTTATTGCAGACTGATGAATGTTAACCAACATTCCTGACTCCAGCAGACCTGTTGATCTGACAGAAAACAGCACACATTTTAATTTTGATTCATTTCATATTATTTTTTCCTGTTTCAGGAAAGAGAGATGGCTGCTTCTGAGTAGATTGTACATACCTTGCTGTTTCATTGCCCGTTATAAAAGTTGGAGTTGCAGCTAATGGACTACAAAGATCTTTCCGAATGTAGATCTTTTCTGTGGAAGCTGCACAGTTTGAAGATTTTTCTCTTGACACTTCAATAGGTTTCCTCTCACATTGCACAGCTAATAAAAAAAAAATATGCAACTATTAAGTCACATCCCAAATTACAGCCTAAGAAATAATCCTCTTTTCCTCTCTGTATTTAATCTGCAATTTTAATAATGACTCTGAAAATAACTTTAAAAAAATCTTATAACCAGAAAGCTAACAACTTGTCTAAAAATATACCCTGAATTTGATTTGTTCTTAATGAAATGATGTAGTAGTCAAAGTCTGAGACTAAACATATAGCCACTACATTTTTCAAGTTCCAATAAAGCAAGAAATCCCCTTACACCTTATTTTTAATTTGGATATTAAGTGGAGGCTTACAGCTCTTCCTCCTCTCAATTTCACTAGCCCACAGCCTCAGTACATTTGTAGGGGATTCATAGCACCGTTTATCCATGGATTATGGGTCTGAGTTGAACCCACATAACTTAGAATAATAGAATAGTTAGGGTTGGAAAGGAACTTTAGATCATCTAGTTCCAACCCCCCTGCCAGGGGCAGGGACACCTCCCACTGAACCATGCCACCCAAGGCTATGTTCAACCTGGCCTTGAACACCGCCAGCAATGGAGCATTCACAACTTCCCTGGGCAACCCATTCCAGTGCCTCACCACCCTTACAGTAAAGAAGTTCTTCCTCACATCCAACCTAAACTGCCCCTGTTTAAGTTTGAACCCATTACCCCTTGTCCTATCACTACAGTCCCTAATGAAGAGTCCATCCCCAGCATCCCTATAGGCACGCTTCTCAAGTTAGGACTTTGGACAATACAGAAGGAAAGGGACATGGACAAAGTTCAGTTCAGACCATTTAAGATCTGCGTGACATCCTGACTCATGATCACCGATTTCAGAGAAGCAGCAGATTTTCATTTATAAATTGCTCAGTGAAACTAGGTAGAATTAATCTGGGCTTTAGTCTCAACATTTTACAGTTTAACAGCTTAAAAGGAAAACCTTAATTTCTGGCAAAATAACCTAACAGCATTATTACTGTAAAACTTAAATTTATAAAAGGTGTTTACAAAGTACTGTTTTTTTAAAGATATGCAGTAAGTTGTTCTCCCACATTTTTAAAGTGGTGCAAGTTATTTTATAGATTGGAATGAGATCCTGAAAGAGAGTTACGAACCAGGCCTATATGTAGTTTAAAGTATGCACCAGTGCACCAGCCTGATAAGCACTGGCTACTGGCTATCACAGCCTCTTTAATATTATACTGCACACAGAAAATATTTGAGCCTATAAAGAGAATCCTGAATGCTCATTATTTTAAGACACAAAGGCAAATAGGAAAAAACCTGACTTCTTTTCAATTATGTAGATTTGGAAAATGTGCACCAAAAGAGAAAAATTCAAAAGCTTTCAAGCTAGTAGCAGACTGTGATGCTAACTGAATTTTTACATTGGTAAGTATCATAAACCCAAATGTCATAACACCATCAAGTATTGACCATACCATTAAAGCTGGCCGGTAACTCACTAACATGCTTTTAAAGGCTGGGAGCTGGAGGCCAAAGTTTTATCTATCTTTGCTAACCCTGTGCTTTCTAGCTGGATCTGAGCTTGCTGACAACGAGCCAAGACTTCAAGGGACAAATAACTCCACTGAGGGACCTACAGTACAAGCTCGTGCTGAGTTTTCCTTCATCTCCCCACTCCACTGACGAATGAAACTTCTTATCCCAGAACAATCCTCTCTTCCTCTTGGTACTCCCCCAGAGACCCAGAGATGCTTTTCCTGCCTTCTCATCCCCAACCCCAGTGATCCTGCTGTGGTATTGCAGTATCACTAAATCCAATGTATGGAAATCTAAAAAGAAACTTGAGATCTGCAGGAATCAGTAGGAAGTAAACTCTGGATCACTATGGAACTCTGCCTTGTGAGCAACTGTCTCTGTAGAGCTTTGCCAAAAGTTAACAGCAATTGCCAGTAATTTCAGTTGTGGAAAAGGTCACAAGAAGGTAGAAGGCCAACAAGACAACAATTTACATTAATACAGCACAACTTTAACATAGCTGCCAGCTAAAATAGTTTACACTTATCCACACTTACAATCTTGTTTCATCCCAAACGCGATGCATCTCTGTAGCCTACAGTACTGACATCGATTCCGATGGCGTTTGTTAATGACACAGTTTTTTGCTCCTCGGCATGAATAAACTAAATTCTTCCGTATGCTCCTTTTAAAGAACCCCTTGCATCCCTCACAAGTTACTGCTCCATAGTGACGCCCTGGTTACAGAACAACATAAATCACGATGTTAATTTTATACTGTAATATTAATTTTATTTAGTTTGTATTTATTAAAACTGAAATATTTGCTCTTTTATGCAGAAAAAAGATCACTTTTTCTCCCCACAGGTTACAGATCTTAAAGCATAGCATGGCTACAAGATTACGGTAAAAAGCAAGTGAACCATTGTTCTAGCTCAGCGCACTGAAACAGGACAGATTTTACAAACACACAAGTTGCTTATTACATTCTTGCTGAATGTGTTGACAGCAGCACTAAAAGAGGTAAGAAAACTGGATAGCAAGAACATAGAAGAAACTCTTATACATTCTTTAGCAATTTCTTTTTAGATGACCCTACAGTCAAGCCCTGTTACTGCTCATTATAAATTCAGCTATCAAAATTGTATGCATTAAATCTAGTGGAACCATGGAAAGTGCAAACATGGCATTTGACAGCAGTAGGTAATCAAAGCTTTACTTTCCTCTTTCATTTTCCTAACAGGAGAATGGCACATGTTTAGTTCTTTCAGTAAAACGTCAATGAAAGAAGTATCTGAAATAGCTAGATGATTTTAGTCAGTTCTTCTGTGGATTTTCCACTATTCAACACTAACATATAAAAATTGTAGGATACACTGCAGAAAAAAAGTCAAGTTTAAAAAATATGTTCAGCAGCAAATCATTTTCACTCTTCTAGAGCACGAAACACAAGTATTACCAAAAAGCACTGTTTTTGACTAAGGCACGCTTCGCAATTCCAACAATTTTAATGCAATGATCCTGAAGGGAAAAAAGGATTCGAAATCTGAAGATCCCTGACAAGCACCCAAAACATACACTGCAGAGACATTACGGCTGCTGTTGGAACTAAGTAAGGCACATGACAGAAATAAATCTCAAATACAAACTCATTTAAGGGAATATATATCTTTAGATTCTTTTCTCACTCCTCCCAAACTCTTTTTAGGTACATCAATCTCACCTGCCTGAAGCTTCTAGAACTCTTAACAGGTTTTCTAGACTCCTTTATCACAACCATATTAGCACATTCTTAAGATGGTGAATTTATCAAGCATATTGAATGCTAGATTTTGCTGCAGTAGGGAAATCTTAATCGGTTTTATTGTCTAGGAAGTTCACTTCCCGTCCTACTACTTCTCATGATGATAGACAACATTAAGAACTTCTTCCCTCTGGCCCCCATCTCTATACGCTTTATTCCCATCGCTTCCCAAAAGGAGCATTTAACTGCACTTGTCCTGTTTTGATATTACTGGAGGTCCATCATAGAGACTTCATTGATAAACCACGTGACTCTTCTAATGGAGCAACTGTTCCCCTACTTAGACTAATTTTGGCTAAGTAAGTAAAGAGCAAAGTTAAATGTCTCATCTCTTTTAGACCCCATTATCTTCTGCAACAAAGAAAGTGCAAAGGAAAAGGAGCCTTCAGGTAAACCATGCTAAGGAAAAGCCCTATTTCTTTTAATAAAAAAGAAAAGACATTCTCTCAGTAATTCCAACTTGGACAGATCTGGAACACCTGACAGCAGGTGCACACGTAAAGGGAAAGTGGGAGACAGTACTCCAGTGTTCTGCTCCCACTCTATTTCTTTTCAGTCTCTTAATATCATTACACAAAATGCAGTGCATAAAACACTTTTCTTACCTTAGCACTCTACTTTGGCAACATATGAATGTACCATTCTTAAGCTTATTTTTTACTGGAATAAAAATGCATTTTTACAATTTTAATCATGGTTCTTCAAATAACCAACTGTCCTGCATAAATGTCATAGCAGCTTTTTGTTTTCATATAATTGCAAAGTCTTCCTTGCCTACTGGTTCCATATTTAAAATAGTGAACAGATTTCTCATAGATTTTAAGAGAACCTGTGAACAGTAACAAAGTTCACTGCATGAACTTATTTTAAGGAAGAAAAATCTCTCAACATTGTTGCTTAAGTAATTTTATCAGCCAATTTCTATAATAGAAAACAGAAATGCATCAGCCTAAATAGAAAAAAGCAAAAATTATCGGGCATAAAACATTACATTCATGATGTAAAGCAATTATTAATCCCATCCATGGACACCACAGCCCTCTTCAGTGCAATTCTTCACTGAAGGGATAGTGCATCCTTTCTGTATACACACACAGAGAGATAAATGTATGCAAACTGTCACACAGCTTCAGAGGAATTCTAGATTGCTTTTAGAAAATTGTACCACATTAAAATAAGAAACAAAAAAGGAAAGAAAATGTAAATACCTGATGCCTTGTCTCCACATACAACACACAGATCAAACACTTTATTTAGGCCCTGTTCACTGGGGGAGTTGTCTGTTAAAATCTGGAAGAAAGCGTGAAAGTATTTCATTTTTTCTTACCATCGAGAAAAATTAAAATATATCTCATGCTTCTGCTTCTGCTCTAAAGATAGGGGACCAAACATAAAAAGTATAAGGCTTTCCTGACTACATTTTACAGTCTTCATAGACAGAAAGGAGCAACCTGCCATGCTGCTGTGCTCTTGTTCAGCATGGAACAAGAGTTCTACTTGTAATATTTCAGATTTCAAGATTGCATTTGTCTAAACATTACCCCTGCAAAATGGGCTGACATTTTGGAAAACACTCAGCATCTGCACACTCTTTACCTTTTGTTCAATTTTCTATTTCATAGAATAGTTAGGGTTGGAAAGGACCTTAAGATCATCTACGATTCTATCTATTATAATGACTTGTTCATAGTACGAAAGAGACTGAAGAATTACACAGATGGAATAAAAGAAATCCCTTGTAAAGGCTCTGATATCTACATTCAGGTTTATTAACTCCTTTTTTGATAATACACATAAATGGTGGATCTACAGAAAACATACTCTGGACACTACCATTAACTGTCAAGTAGTCTATAGCTAGGCCTTCAGTAACAGTTTGACATTATTACATTCTCTTTTCTCATCTCATTCATTTATCTCTGGTACCTCTAAAGCTTCGTTAAGCACATAATATTACAGCCCCAGCACTACAGGGGGTAGGCACTATAGCCTTCCATTTTATCTTTAAAAAACTCTATCCCACTGCAACATAAAGCACATAAGAAATTAAATTTGAAAAAGGAACACACATATAATGAGTAACAACCAAAAATCATCCTGACAATTATGTAAAGCAGAAAAGGAAAAATTAGTTTTCCCATTAAAAAGAGAGGACAGTTCAGAAGTTTGAAGAGTTTCTAACTTCTGCTGTGTCTTAATGAGAAGTCAGATTCTGTCATCCTTGCTTTGCAAAACATCCTTTTTTTTCAAAACAGGACCTCTGATGACAAGAAAGGTAACTCGCCAAAACAGAAAGGACCCTATCTTATGAGAGAGAATTTTTTAAGGAAGTTTGGAAGATAGTACAGGTGATATATAATGGAACATTTCACAAGCATACTTCTTTCTAGTTAGCCTTTGTTAACAATACTGTCTCAGAGATTCATCGATTTAGTTTGCTTTTATATAGCATCTTTTTAAGAAAAACAGTATCAGTGAGTTAAAAGAATATTAACCTTTCATTCCTTTCTAATTGCCATTATTAACATTATGTATTTTCATGATGTTAAATAAAATATACATAAACAAATTCCAAGTCCTTCCATAAATGAAATCTGTACCGAAACGCAACGTTCTACGTAAGGAAGGGCTGCAGAGTTGGACCCATGATAAGATAAAAATCCCAGACTCTGAGAACTCATCAAATGACCTTGAACACGAAGAATAACAACTGATTATTAAGATGAAGAAGAGCCACTGAAGGTAAAGTAGATGATGGGAGAAAGGGCCTTGCCAAATGAGTCGGTGTAAACTTAAGATGCAATAAATGAGAGGGTTTTTTTCAGAACAAATAAATGGCCACTTCAAGTGAAGGCTACAGCACAACAAAGGTGAAATTGTAAATGAAAAGTTCATTTAGGGGAGAAAATATGAAAGATCCCAATGAGGATGCAGATGAACAACAAATGAATGGTACTCTGTATTTCACAAAATAGTGGAAAAAAGTGAAAAAAAAGAAATCTCTCCCCATACATATTAGCTGACAATAGAGCAATCTAACTGAAGAGACAGGATACACCAATGCCTCTCAAACTAACCCCTTTTGCCCAAAATGTACAATCAGAACCAGAGCTTTCAATTTTTAGTCCAGACTTCCTCCATTCCTGAATTTTGCCTTTTAAATCAGTGTGGCACACTTTCAATCTCTTAAATAGTCTTTGAAAAGTATTTTTTATATGGATTACTTTAAATCATATCCCACTGGTTTATACTTTTGTTGAGGTTTACCTAAAATACAAGTGTAAAATAGTACTAACAATGCTTAAATGCCTCTCAATGGGATTGGCTTTTGCTACTGCTGCCCTATTCTTAACAACCAAATTCTTTGCAGTAAGTATCCTGGATGTCCATTTGCAAAGATCTGCAAGTCTGAAATACAAAATAATGTAATATATAACACAAAGATGTGTTAAGCTTAAGCAACATCTGTGTAGCACATCAGAATAATGGACTGGCTCCCAGAAGAGCACAAACTAAAAAGGTGTGGGGTCTTCAGTAGAAGAGATTACTTGGTAGAGGATATAATACTGATTTATAAAAATGGTATGATCCTTTAGAGCTGTTTTCTTACAGTGCAAGAGACACCTAACTGAATACTTCTCTCAGAAGATCAGCTATAGTACTGTTTGGATAGCATTCAATTATACTGTAGGATATTACACAGACCAAAGCATATTATGGTTCACACAAATAACAAAAAAAGTTGTTAAACTTTATTGGCAGCAATCAAATATGATGGTCTCACTGTAATTTCCAAACCAGGAGGTTGCTCTAAATCATTGGCTAATAGAAATGAAAGGGTGTGTTCAGAAGGAGCACCATTTACTTGTCCAGTTTTCAGTATTTTTTCCTTAGGCAACTGTTTCTGGCCATCATTTAAGTCAAAGATAGTGGTTTAAATGGACTGTAGCTATCCTAATGTTGCCTAGCCTACCACAATGACGTATTTTAACAACAGCATAAATGTACATGGGTAAACAATATGCAATAACTGTGCTTTAGCTGGAGTGCAGTAACCTCCTACTTCATTCATAGAATCATAGAATAGTTAGGGTTGGAAAGGACCTTAAGATTAAGATCATTTAGTTCCAACCCCCCTGCCATGGGCAGCGACACCTCACACTATGCTGAAGCAGCTCACATCTCCCAAGCTGTCTCTGCATACTCTTCACATTCTCCACATCAGTGCCATCCGTTCTCTGCCAGGTGAGGATATGGAGCAGAAGGTTTGGAAGTTGAAGGTGAGGACTAAGGAAGTGACACACAGAACGTGCACAGGAGTCGGGTGCACTGGGGTCCAGTTTATGGAGTTACAAACTCGCATCAGTAAACCCCAACTCTTTAGTGTTATTTTCCCCTCCCAACTGAGTAAGGCTCTTCCTTACTACACAGCCTCTTTGAGAAACTACCCTGGAGTACAATCCACACAGCTGAACAGTAGTTACAACAGCATATGGAAAGGAAAACAGAATGAAATGTTAAGTGATAATGGAGAAAAGAGTATGTTTTTCAACAATACATGAAAACAGATGGAGAGTCAATGAAGCAAAATAAAGGACCGCTGGTATGGCAGGAGCTGGAAATCACAGTAAAAATAACAGTATTCTTTCCAATGTCATGAGCCAGGGTATAAATTTTAAAAGCAATAAATGTACAAAAAGAAAAGAAATCACTTTTCTTCATAATTTCTGACTATCCACACTGAAGCCTTGCACAAGGTAAAGTACACCATTAAAAAAAATAGGAAAGGAAAAGGAGAACCCAGACAGACATATTTGGAAATGAAACATCTCCTCTCATCCCATTTGA
Source organism: Ara ararauna (assembly GCA_028858755.1). NCBI lineage: Eukaryota > Metazoa > Chordata > Aves > Psittaciformes > Psittacidae > Ara > Ara ararauna. The sequence continues at coordinate 117,854,677 of CM054376.1, read as the reverse complement.
ACCAAAATGATGAAATAAAGTGGATTATCTACCTGGATGTGTTGTGCAGATATATCAGGGGATGCAAAAAACAGTTGGTTGACACCTGCAGCATCTGGAGTTGCCAGGATAACTTTTCCTGGAGTGGAATCTTGTCTGGCAAGGATCACCTTGCTTGGGGTAGAACCATCATGATTTGTTAAGATGAACTGCTTGCCTGGTGTGCTCTGATCAAGTGCTGTAACAATCTGAATCTTCTGGCCCGTCTGCTGATCTGTGACAATCTAATAATACATTTATCTCAAATTGTTATAGTAATTTAAGTTCACCTTCGGAGCCCAATCTGGGCACTTGAAGAAAACAGGAATTTTGCCTTTAACATCTGTGAAGCAGGATTGTCTTCCCCTCTGTCACCCAAGACTGAAGTAAACTCAGGTGAAACCTTAGATTTTCACTATATTGGAAACACATTTCAATCAAGGGTATCTGAAGTCAAAACCTGAGTTCATACTCAAGTTTTACAACTGGCCCATGCTTTTACAACACTACTGAAACCCTTGACGGATCCAGCATCCAGAATTCGAGCCACATCTATAGCTCAGCCCTTGGACCCATCACGTTGTGAGAGATCTTAACTCTCGAATTCACTGCATCACACCACGTAAAGTATTTAGCACCTCCCAGGTTTGGCTGCTTAGCAAAAACTTCTTAAAAAAACAAATGTAGACTTCCAAGTGAAAAAAGTAAGCGTCAAACAGCAAGAAAAGCAGTGATGTTGTTGCATTTGTATATACATTTTAGGCTTGATTTCTGAGGGCTTTTCTTTTTCTGCATATATATTCCTAAATAAAATAAGTAAATCAGAACCTCTCTCCTTGTCATTTTTTCTTTTCCTTTTTTTTTAAGGAATAACTTATTTTCATGTTACATTTCATAACCAGAAACAGACCAACAGACTAGGTTTTTTCCATTTTATACCTATTTTCAAGCACAAATACAGCAAAACATTATTAAATAATCCTTCACTAAACTCCATTTTTTGCCAACTTTGTCAGAAGACTATAATCCTCAGAGAAAATAATCAAGATTCCTTACATCTTCCATTATAAATCTCACTTTCAGTCACTTCCAGCCTTTCTCCATCAAAATGCCTATATGGAAAACTGCCTGGTTTATTCTGGAGACTAAGGAGAATCATCCTACAAAAGCTGTTTCCTACAACCTATTTTTGCAATTACAGATCAATAAAATAGCTTTTTTTTTTACCTATAGCCAAACATTTATGCCCATCTCACCATCCATAGCATTTATATGGGCCTTATGGATGAAATTCTGAGTTTCAAACCATACAAAAGGAATGTGATTCCTCCATATGGCCTTTTGTTGTTAACATTTTAATGGATCAAATTTCAATTTTTTCTCTGCAGAACAATTAAAACCCTATTTAAGAGAAAAGTGTAGGTAAGATGACAGAATTCCAGGCGATAAAGATAGAAGAAAAGAATGTAAATGATCATGAGATTTGGGGTGTAAGGTGGGAAGACAATGCAAAACCCCCACAACAGCTATCAACATGATTAACACAGGGTTTTCCATTCATTTTTTTCAGATATGCACATGTCCAGGACCCCCAATGACTAGAGCAGTCCCTTATTTCTCCTTTTAATTCCTTTATGTTGGCTCTGTATTCTTTAGAAAGCGCACTTCCTTACCCTTTTAATTCCCTTCTCTGCTTAACTTTCTTATTCCATTCAGTTTTTCTTCATCTGCAGTCAGTTTCTCCTGTGTTACTTTTGGCAATTTTCAAAGCAACTGATGTTCCCTTCTTCTCCCCAGACACATTTACTTTATGGGGATTACGAGAGTTCCAGTGTATGCTATCCTTAACAGGGTGCAGACGCGTACAAAAGCCAAATACAGAATATTGTGCTATTTCTTGAATTTCCAAACCTGATCTTTGAAAGACACTAGTATCTAAAATCTGTCTCCCTATCAATACTTAAAAGTGCAACTACGTGTATGTCAAAAAAGGCATACACTTGATCTAGTTACGTTTATAGAAAGTACAGTACAAAACTAGGTCGAAAACCAGCATGCCCCAAACAGCAAAGATACAAAGTTTACAAATTTGAACTAAATTTCAAATTATTTTTTGCATATATATGCTAAACTATCCTTTTTTCCTAGCGCAGTCTAGCTCCGTAATTTAAAACCAGTATGTATTTGGAGCCAAATACAGCAGGACCTTAAGTAGAAGAACCACTGCTACTTCACACAAGTCACTGCACCTCCTATTTAACAAATAGTGTCCCGATTCTTCAAATGGCTTCCTGGAACTCTAGGAGGATGCCCAGGTAGTTTTCACTACATGATATAGTAGGCATAGCGCTATGTTAGTATCTAGACAGAGCAATTCAAACGGTATAAATGATTTTTACAACTGCAAAACAGTTGACAACTGACAGGAATAAGGGAGACCGGTTTAAGCAATTAAGCACAATCTGTCTGCAGCTGGCCTCTTACAGCCATATACCTGCAAATACTCAGCTAAATCACAACAGGACTCTGAAAAGTGGAACAGTTCACCAAAGCATAATAACCTGCAATACCTAAATGCTGAGATAAGAGAAAAAAAATAATCAAAGGGAAAAAGAAAACCACTTATCTCCTCAAGGGAATCCATCAGGGCTCAGTGAACAACTCTTTATGTTTCTTCATAATCTGAAACTCACTATCACTAAAGGGATAATGTTATAAAATGAGAACATCTTAATGCAGGACTGTCTCCTTAAAAATTTACTTCCCCATGTATTTCATATAAGCACCTATCCTGGGTTCAGCTGTAACAGTTATTTTTCTCCTTCCTAGTAGCTGGTGCTGGAGGATAGTATTCTGCTTTACTGCTTTAAGTCTTGTCCATTAAAAAGTCTTGACTTCCATTTGAACATAATTCAATATATTAAATACCTCAAAAATTCTGTGTTAGAAAAAAGAAAAAAAGTATCTGAACACAGAGGACTAATTCACCTGTTGATGATAGAGCCAGTTTTGAACAGGAATGTCTGCTTAACAACAAATGTGACATCCAGCTTCTATCCTAGAGAAATGTTTACATTCCCTATAATGGCTGACAAATGGAACACATGAAAACATTTTACTAAGGATTTTGTATTTCAAGATTTCAGATAATCATTTATGTGCATTTAACAGTAATAAAATAAAGGAAAAAATATTGAATGAATATATAAACTCAAAATTAATCAATTTAATATTTATTATGAACATTTCACTGAAATATATTTGTGCACAAGCCTACAAACTACTTTATTCTTTATGGAAGTTGTGCTTTGAGGAAAGTTTTCACTAGTTAAGTTCTACCTCATGTCTAATTTATTATAATGGATATTGGTGACATATTTGTAGCTGCCTATTATAGGAAGGATGCCATCTGACCGAGTGCTGTTCCACAAATATCAAGAGACAACCACAGCCCTAAAGCACTTACTATCCATTTTGAAGCAAAAACTGAGCATGGTGGAAATAGACAAGGGACAAAGTAGCTGGGTTAGAAACAAGTGATCTTCCAGCTACATGAGACAATTAAAAACTACATAAAGGTTCCTGTCCCCAGAAATATAATTCTCTGTGTTCATCATATTTGCAGTAACTACAGTGCCTAACCAAAGTAATTCTCCCTGCACAAAAAAGTTGACACAGAAGGGCTAGAAGTCTGCCACTGGCTTTGAACCAACAAAACTGTCCTGCTGTTCAACAATAAAGGCTCACGGGTTTTTTATGCTGTCGTCCCACACTCAGACCCTTAAACTGAAATTATATTAAACGGCTTCACACCACAGGGTCATTACAGCATACAGGTATTGATAATGAAAAACAAGCATATAAAGATGGTGGTTAATTGATTAACATAAATTAGTTAGCAAAAGGTACAGCTGTACACCAAACATAGAAAAGGAGCAGAGATAACTGAAAGAATAAAGATCTACTGAATGGATAGATAGGACCAGTACACCGACTACAGCACAGGTACAGAAGATCATGTATGAGGGCAATTGTGAAGAGTTTTGGAAGGTTGAAAGCTTGAATGCAGTGCACTGAAAAGAGGAAAAAAACAGTGGAAAATGTTGAAGTGTGAAGCCAGCAAAAATAAAAGCAGCCAAGATTATACTAGCAGCTGGCTCACTTTAAACCACAGAATCTCAGAATGCTTCAGGCTGGAAAGGACCTTAAGATCATCTAGTTCCAACCCCCCTGCCATGGGTAGGGATGCCTCACACTAGACTATGACACCCAAGGCTCTGTCCAACCAGGCCTTGAATGCTGCCACTGATGGAGCATTCACAACTTCCCTGGGCACCCCATTCCAGTGCCTCACCACCCTCACAGTAAAGAATTTCTCCCTTATATCCAATCTAAACTTCCCCTGTTTAAGTTTAAAACCATTACTCCTTGTCCTATTACTACAGTTCCTGATGAAATGAGTGGTTTTGTATGCAACAAGAGGTATCTAAGAAAACTTTTTAAATTTTATTCTGCCGCTGATACTTTTCTCTAGGATGAAATTTAAAAATAAAATGTTTGCAAGGGCTTGAATTGACTTTCATGGGATAAAAATACAAAATTCAATTCCCCAAATCCTCCTAATCTCCATACACACATATCTATGTTGTTTTAATTACCTGCGCTGCCAGAAAAACTTCATACCCTCACTTGAATTGGAGATCATTACCTGGCCAGGCTATGAATCAGCATACTGGGACATGTAACATTGGTTGGGACAACCAAAAACCAGTATGTTCCTAAGACCATTAGGTTCCCTTGAACTTTCTCATCACTTGTGTCAATGATACAACACAGTATTTCCCTCCCTCCCTGCTCTAAAATGTACAAAAGTTCCAACAACTCAGCTGAATTACCAAATACAAAAATTACTCATCTTTTACAAAGTATTTTATATATTTTATGTATTTTTCTGTATATATACACTGTAGGTTTTTACAGCATTAGGAGAAGTATTTTTCTGTTTAGTGACTGTAATTTTTTGTAACCTTAACATTCTTAGGATAAAAAAATAATAAAAGTGGGGGGGAGGCATTGGAGTGATGCTTTATTCCTGTTTCTGCAAAAATGGTCTCTGCCACCAGGGCTGAGTATCTACATTAAAGCAAATAATATGATGCAAATGAAAAAAGAACTATATATGGAAACGGGTAAATAGTTCCTATCTGCTTTTAAAATATATCAGAGGAAGCATACCTGTATACGCTGTGGTAAAGAGAGGCCTGAATCCGCAGGGACAATCTGTATTCGTTGTGGTGTCCCATCCATTAGTGTTTGTGAAACTGCTTCCTGGGAATGGGCAATCTAGAAAGAAGAAACAAATAGAATGGATTGACAACATACATACTGCCGTAAGGATGGATACACTTCTCTAATGGTTGAAACCTTCAGGTTCCACCAACTTCCGATTACTCTGCACAAGGCTATGGAAACTCTGATGCTCTTACTGTATAGAGTATGCAAATGACCGTAATTTAACAGCTTAACGTTGCTAGTTTGAAAATTCTGTTTATTTCACTGTTTAAACCCATTTGAAATACCTTGCAATTTGAAATTTAGAAACATGTTAAGTAAAACAATTCACTGTTGACATGTCCATGAAAGTCAATCAGATTGAATATTTATGACTGTTGATGCTTACGGGACACAATACCTTTCATCATAGCTCTGCCACATTTACAATTAAATACTTTTACCCTAATGGCTAATTCAAAGTGATAAAAGAATTTCTGATGCGGAAACACAGCAATTTGCCTTCTCTGTTCTGCTCTTCTGTTAAACAGCAAAACCAGAGCAACACAGTTCTATATGGGGGAACCATCAAGAAAGTTAGGAGAACATTAATGAAATTCATTAAATTGGCAAGCTGTGTATCTTAAACCAAACTTAAATCTCTGTATGAGCACTCCCAGACACTATTTGTGGAAGTGTTTTAACTACTATATTTCAAAAATTCTTCACATGCTATATAATGGGGTATAATTACATTATTTGACAACAGAAGTTAGGAAATACAGCTGCTGTTTGCAGAGGCTTGACCAGAAAGGCCACACTTTCTGTATCACAAAGGGAGTTTATCTTCACCAAGCTTACAGATACCTTCAAACTGAAATCCTCGTCTAAATTCCTGAGTAACTCCCTCAGTTTTTTGCAGTTCAAAAAACTGGAATGTCCCACAATTTTGTATTAATAATTTCCAGTATTTATACCATCATAAAAATGTTCCTTTGCACCTGTCCATCTGTTGCCCCTTCAAATTACTACAGAGAAATAAATTATCTCTCTGTATCACAGTAAGGGTACTATTCCATAACCAGTTGAGAGCTTTTCTGTTCCTTCAGCTTCCTGATTTTGCAACCATACAACCATGTAAACACTGGTACCAGCAGAAAAATGCAGGCAAGAATGGAGGTGCATGTGGAGGCACATGCAAGTGGAGGCACACGCAAGTGGAGGTGAGTATGATAAGATGAAAGAGTGGTGGGTAAGACTTCCCCTTGCAGCAAAAATACAAGCTCACATCAGCCTAAGCTGATTTTAAAATTTCACCCCAAAAGGCATTACTTGTGGTACCAGTCTTACCTCTTACAACCTATTTGCTCCTATCCCTTCAGCTTGGTAGGTAAAACTGGTTGTTAGTCATTCAGTCATCTGGAACAGGACACTGATGCAGGTTAAGAAGCAGCCCAGCAAACAGACAGACAAACAGAGGCTATTCTTAGCATAGCTGAAACCTTCAATCCCCATCTCCACAATGCTCGGAAGCAGATGCATCAAAGCAAAGGAGAGAGTGGGATTAAGCTGCTGCAGGGATCACTCAAGCTGCCAGCACCATCAAAAGCAATGCTTGTCAAACTACTGCCCAGGCCATCTTCAAACACTGCTTTCTAAAAATACCTGATTTTTCATGAGCATGAATACCTTCCATATTCATACAATTCATCCACTTCTTTGCTTAAGTAAAGGATACAGATGTGTTCATTATACAGCAAAATTTACAGTTTGGAAGATACTTCCACACATTCAAATTGTGCATCAGCCTTTCAAATGACATTCACAGGTGGCGATTTACAGGCAACTGGAGTTTTGTGTGAATTTATTTTTGCTTTGCAAAATAAGCTACATATTGCAGGACTGTTTTATGTTTGCTCCCTTAAAACGTCATTACCCACATGTTGTGTAAGGTAAAACTGCTCTTCAGTGCCACAAAGTATCAGCCTGACAGTTTGACTTCTATACAGGACAACAGAATTCAGGGATTTTTTTATTGCAGTTGAAAAAAATACTGATAAGAACAACCACAATATTTGTTAAAAATTGTGTTTTGTATGGGTATTGCAGACTCTTTCAACGAATGTATAGCCTCTGCCTGTTACCGGCAGATCCTGCAGAAACAAAACACGGGTTTTGGACACTTAAGGTACCCAACCACAGCTTGAAGAAAGAAGATTGCTGCGGGCTCTTGGCAGGCAACTTCCCTGCCTGAATCAAGGAATGTGATCTTGATACAGAAATGCGAATTATCTCGCACTCGGCAAAAGATGATTAGCAGTCGGCAAAATTAAAGAGAAACACTGTGCAAAGCTCCACATAGGCAAGGCTATAAATTCTTTCTTAAGTTTTGCTTTCATGCTGTAGAGCCCTAAATTAACAAAACCAAACATTTGTGAACATCATCATAAAATCGTTCGTGATAAGTTTGTGTTTTAAAGTGTTTCACAAACAATAATTAATATTATGAAGAAACCAAGATCTATGTCAAAGAACATTTATGACCATTATGTCAACGAGACATAGAAGCACTTTCCATTCTCCTCAGAATGGGAACACTTCTCTTCTTCCTTTCATGTTCTGCTCACATAAATTTTTCCGTAAATTCAATTAAAACCATTTCAACGTTCAGGAGAATGACAAGTGCTAGCAAAAACACTGAAGTTCCATAGGCCTTAAACTACCATTTTTAATGCTTACATCAAGTAGGAGCACCACCAAGCAATTACAGCCGGTAGGTCACAGGTAGGGAGGAATGCAAACTGTTACATGAAGGTCCCCCACTTTCCTTGCTGACTCCACTTTTCAGGCAGTGCACTCATGCACGGCATGCACCTCTGACAGTAATTCTGGTTTACAGAGTCCCACCTTGCACTGCCCTGGGTGATGCTTTTCAGTCCTTCTAAGCAAGAGCTAGGTTGGGCTGCACCTTGTACTGGATAAATGAACTGACACCAACTAGGAGGGAGAAGATTTTCTTCCACTATCCTGTAATTCTTTCTCCCCCCAGTTTTGTCCACCACACAATTGACACACAGAGCTTACAATAGCAAGACTAGCAGAGCACAAGAGCAAGCGGCTAAGTGAGGACGGGGGAATGCTTAAGCTGCCTGCACTGCTGCCAAATAAGATGTGATGGTCTCAGGCTCAGTAAAATCTTGCTATAGGATGAATCCGAATCTACGATGCTGACAGAACAATATCCATGAAAACTATGAGGCTGAAGTTTCCCCATGAACAGAAACAGCTAACGGCTCTCTGCAGTGTTGCACCTCCACTCCCTCAATCTATTCCCCTGCCTTCCCCTGGCTACCAACCACCTCCTTTTTCAATGGCTCTGGTATTCCTTAGAGCCTTCTCAGACCCTACTCAATGCACTAACCCAGGAGAAAACCTTCCATTTGTTTTGGCCAGGTTAGCTCACTCTTGGTGTGGAAATGAAATAAGGTAAGAAACAGGAAAAGGACCTTCCCTCTGTCACGGCACAAAGATACTTAAGTAAGGTCAGTATCTCATGGAATCACATTATGAAATTGAGAAACAACCCTCCCAGAGAATAAACACCATCATTACACCATCCTCTTTTTTGAGCAGAATGCACACTTTGGCTAGCTTTGACTGGCCTGTTATTTAAAATAAACAAATAAATCAGGAAATACAGCCCTACTTAGACCTCCATAAGGAATTACATTACCAAAACAAAACTACATTAGACATGCCATTCTCACCTACAAAGAGCACAAATGAGAAAAAAACCAACCAGACATCACATAAATCACTTATATCCTCTGATACAGCCTTAGCAAAACCCAGATGCTACAGCAATAAATCTGTAAGAATTTATACAGGAACAGAATTAACCATACTTCCCCTTCCACACCTTGCTACTTGAAATCAAGACTGAGAAGAACTAAAATTACTTGAGGAGTACGACTATGTCTAGACAAGAAACCAATAGGAGACATTTCCAGCTAAAAGAAAAAAGTACTTTTTATTTAAGATAAATGTCACTGCTTCTATCTAATTTAAAGCAGTGCTAATTTTAAATAGGCTATGCTATGAAGAAACCTTCCAGATAAGTATGTATACTCTTATCTTAAACTTACTTAAACTATTCGTGCATCTCAAAGTTCTCTGGCTGCAACATACAGGCTACAGAAAATGAAAACCAGAAGTTAGCAGAAACAACAGTTCAATCTTCTTTTTGACTTATAACAACAAATACAGTGAAGAGCATGGCAAACCTTTACTAGCGAAAACAAAAATAACAACTGAAGCAATTGCTTAATTGGAAAGTAAAAGCTAGGTACTGACAACTCTCTTGATTGGGGCTTTTGCAATTGAAAGTGAGCAAAGCAATTATGCAACCAGACAGCTCTCTGCAGGCCCTAAAAGCAGAGCTGAAGAGCTACTCACTTCCTGGAAACACCGCCAGATTTTCCTTAGCTCCATTTCTGTGGGGCAAAAATTGACAAAAAAGAATTTGCAGCATAACTTTAATAACTGGACATAATATGTTTTTTTCAGTCTTTCTTGGCAGAGACTCTGGAAGCTTTGGGTGTACTAAAGATTGTTTTCTCTTGTGATTCTGGCTTTTACAAATCGCATTTTCTACATATATAACTACTTTAAGTAGTCTGTACATTTTATTATTTAATGTCTCTTAAACAGGACTTAAAAATTTATGTACCTCTCCCATCTGCGGTTCAATAATTTGATGGGTCAGTTCCTCTATGGTTGCCATGATCTTTAATCACCAGAATTTCCTGTCAAAGAAAGGAAATAAGCTGCTTAACATCTATATCCTCAAAAGTAAAAATATCTCAGGGAAAATACAGTCCACATAAGTAAAGCATGTTCATAGTTACCTGAAAATGACATCCCTGTAGAATTTAACGTTTGATTATATTACAGAAGTAATAATGTATTTGCTATCTTTAAACTGTATCTTCTCACTCAACTCATAGACTTCCTATTTTTCCTTCTCTGCTTTTCCAAGGAGCAACAATCTAATAAACTCCCTGAGAACAAAAGTGTATTACTGACCACAACATCAGCAGGTACATAATTAACATCTCAGAAATGAGAACAAAGCCAGTTTTGTTGATGCAAATCAAGAGGAGGAAATCTAACTCCTGAACTCATACTGGTTTTTTAGTAGCAACAGGAGTGCTTGAAGATCAACTTTGTAATTAATATGAAGTACAACTTGGAAGGCAGAAAATATCATGTTTAAAAAAAGAAGCTGTTTTGGTATCAACACTGTAATTACAGCATTAAGAAGAATTTTGCAAGATTTAACAGACATCACTACATTAATGCAGTATGAAGTACTCAGCTGTATGCCTTGTTTGGGTATGGATTTACAAATACTCACTAGGCAGTACTTAAAAGGAACATCTACAAATTATGAAGCACCATAAACACTTAATTTTCCTGACAAAAGCAGTATTAAAAACAGTATAGTATCTACTTCTTATATCAACAAAACCAGTACACTCTTAAAGGAAAGGATTTATGTAGTAAATGCGTTTTGTTTCAAACATACAATGTTGTGGGGTTATATACAGCCTCCTCATTGCAGACAACATTATAAAGATGTTTAATACCAACACATATATTCCTTTATTAACGTAAGAATAAATGGTGTCAGTATAAAGGATTTTTTACATGGGATGAAATGTTTATTTATTTATTTAGTAAGGAAAAATGGTTCTCTGCAAACATACAAAAAGTTAGAATGTTAATGAAAGTAGTTGTATATGTAGAAAACCTATATGTATAGCTAGTTGGTTTTCACTCTAACTTTGCTAGTGTTCCTAGGAACTATCTGCTATCCTAGTTATCTCTTAAATGTTATCTCACTTTGAAGCTCACTCTGCTCTTACAATTAGGGATCTTTCTCTTGACCAGGACAAGAGCTGGATGCCTTGGAAGTGTGCATAGCAGTACACCAAAATCTGACTTATGTGTGGAAGGGAAGACTGTACAAATACTTGGGCACTGCAGATCGTTCTTAATCACCCACCAGCATGCTGTATTGTTAGTTAAATTAAGACAAAAGATGACAAGCATACACACAGAGTATAGGCGACTGAAGCTTATGTTGAAAAGCATTAACCCACTTCTGCATGCAGTGACCTGCAGCACAATCACTATCTAAAGAGCCCCTAAATTTTCAAGACAGATAATGTATTTTATCAGACTTTTTCTTCATTTAAAAAAACCGCTAGCAACAAAATATTGCATTGTTTACACACACAGTGCCAGAAATTAGTACTATTTCAATTAAAAAAGTTTAATGTCTTAAAAGCAAATTAGAGAACTATTTAGTAGGACAGACACACTTTGGGGTAAGACAGGTAAAATTTTGCAGTTATTTCAGTGTTCTGTGACAACCTGATGTACCAGAAACATTGTGCACATGATGATAAGCTGCAAAAAATTGAGAGTAAACTAAGTAAAATGCTGAAATTCTAGTCTGAGCCCAGAACTGATCCTGCTTTGATTAGGGCTTTGGAGTAGAGACCTTCTGATGCCCCTTCCCACCTGGAATATTGTACAACTCAAAAATGTACTGTTTTCTCAGCTACAGGAAGAACAAGAGCTGTTTGCAATTACCAAAAATGCCCAGTATTTTGAAAGCAGTCTGACTTACTTCAAAGTCAAATCTTTTGACTGCCTCCATGTAAGTCTACTGTGCAGGTATTTTCGGACACAATAAACTATTAGCTAATCTTGAAGTTACACTTCTGCTCATGGCACGGGGGTTGGAACTTGATCTTAAGGTCCTTTCCAACCCTAACTATTTTATGATTCACTGTCTAGTTTAAAGACCTATGCACAAGAAAGCTTGTTTAAACTGATTTTATAGAGAATACATGTTCTGCTAAGTCAGCATATTGAGACAGCAGTAACATCTTCCACTCTGCAATCACCATGTCCTAGCATTTTCTACATTGTTTTCTTGAAACTAGACTCCATCAATATTGTTTTGCCGTCAGAAAAGCCAGGTTTATAATCTTTCCCATAACAAAGTATGATTATGACCTTCTCAATTTTAGTCATATTTACCAACAGAGCATATGGCTACTTTATTTGAGGCTTTTCTAAAACTCCTAGTGTTTCATCCTGCAGAATTAGCATGCTCCAACAAGAATACTGAATACTAATTATTCCTGCTATAGCTGTGTTGCACCAACTCAGCAGCACATGGAAATGAGCAATACACTACAGTGAAAAGCTTAATTTATTGTTCATCTAGTAAAAGCTTGCAGTCAAATATTGAACTTGCACAGGAGGCATAATCTGGAAAACTTTTACAGAAATTGACTCAGACACGAAGAACAAAAAAAATTTCTTCCCTATCACACCTATGGCACTGCAAAATTGTAATTATTCTCTTTGATGTTCTCTGTCACACCATTACTTTAAATTAGCATGTCAACACATTAATATTTTTGCCACAAACTCAGTAAGTGAAAGATGGGTCTAATTTCACCAAGTCTCCTCCACAAGTACTCTGTCCACAGACTTAACAATAAAGGTCTTTTCTTTTTAATGTTAAAGACTCATTACTACCATATTCAATACAATTCTGTCACCAAAAGGGCTAGCCCTAACCTATCTCTCAGCCTGAATTTCCAACCTCTCTGCCGGCTGCCGGTATTGATACATTTGTAACTTCAGAGACAGCAGCAGCAATTTACATGGTCTTAAGCCATATGAAGTTTCCTGCACTTCCTCACAGCTCTGTAAACTGTTGTGAGATGAGCCCTGGAGCTTAGACACACTTATTTTGGATCTTACAGATGAACCTGGTGAAGAAATAAGAAACAGAGGATGAAAAGAAAAAGCAAGATACAGCCACAGGACGAAACAGAAAATACTCCTGATGGTAAAGTGGCCTAGAACATACCTCTGGTCCACAAGCTAAGAGTACTACACAATTAGATTCATGGGGTTCTATCTTCTTGCCTCACCCCCAATTTCTAGGCGTGTATCATTTTGTAATCGTGAGAACCTTAACAGTCAAAGCTACTTTTAAAAACAATGTGAGGAAAGCAGTGCCATTATAAAAGCCTCATACGTAAGCTTATTTAAAGCTAAACTTTGTATTCTCTAGTAAAAATAGTTTCCAGCGCAGACTTTTTAACCTCTTAGTAGTTAGCCCTCCAGTTAACAGATACTGGTTGACCTTTTCAAGTCCCAGTACAGAACTAAACAAGATCTCTCTTGTGAGCAAGAAGGATAGCTACGAGACAGAGCTGGTATTTTCACATTATTAATTCAGTGCTATCAAACAGTGCTAATCAAAATAATGAAGATACTCAGCTCTCCCAAATCCAGAATTGACTATAAGGCATGGTGTATTCTTGCTCTTAGGAGCAAGTATACTCTATTTTACTTTTAAGAGCAGGGGAAGAGGTTCTCTAGAAGAGATTCCCGGTCCTGATGATGCATTTTTAAACTTCTGTAGTGAAATAAGCCTGTGAACAAAACTCAGACCATTTAAAATGGATAAATGCCAATATATCCCCTGGGTTTGTTTGTCTGTTTGTGTGGGTTTTGTTTCGGTTTTTAAACACAGTGATTTCCTAAGACTACTGTACATCAGTCCTAATCTATAAAGTAATACTGATTACGAGGCTATGACCTTATGCTAGTTTCACTTCAACAGGTGAAATTCCTTTGTGTACACAAGAACAACTAGCAAATTAATACTCCTTAGCAGCTAGTCTCACCATAGCTTTTGCTAGTGAGTAACACACTGATTCAAATTCTCAGAAACAGGCAGCCAGACTGAAACACTCACTGGACTTTAACAGTGTTTATAAGCAGAGGCAGCATAGCTTGGAGCACTGTACTTAATTAATCCTCCATCCAATCTTCTCACTCCAAGCATACATGTGGATGAGCTACTTCTGAACTGGTTGCTGAATCACCAGAGAGCAGGATATTATTCTGAAGTTTGTCTTCAGTGTTTGTGTTAAAACACCATGCAGTAAACAGTAATGCTTAGCAACTGGCTCAAAAGCACCTTGACCATCTATCTGTATATTACAGTCAGGATGACAGACAAGAGTTCTGTCAGGAGTTGCACCGATGTCCTCGATTCTTTATCAGCACTACTAAACTGTAATCTTAACTTTTGCCTGAGAGGATGAAATTTCAGTGGACTTAAAAAAACCCCAACAAAAACAAAACAAAAAACAAACACGCTTGACTACATCCTAAAATAAAAGCATTTTAATGAAAATTGGGTTTCTTCTTCATTTACCTGACTTGGCCTAATGAGACTATGATGGCTCATGCTGGTGTACAACTTTATGCATTGTGAACACATCCTTTAACCAGTACATTGTGACTTGTAATTACATACAGTAAAAAAGCGATACGTTACAGGATTATTTCCTTTTTTTTTAATGATGCAAAATTAAGGAGTATTATTGACAAGAATTTAAAGAGTAATTACATGCTGTTTCACATTTTGACACTTGCAACTTCAAGATGGATGAACATTCAGTAGTAGGTTCTTTTGTGTGTTATTGCTTTAACTTAAGCAATTCCTAAACACAAAAGCACTGACAAATCCAGTATTTGTAACAGTGGTACTGTATATTGAGATGCCTGCACTTAAATCGCCTCCAATAAATTATGTGACTTTGCTCTGAAGAGCATGTGTAATAGTGAAACAACTCATCAACTCCAATGTTTCAACAATAAACTTTCAGGCAACACTTCATGCTGCAGCTCAACTACTGAAATGGCTAAGCCAGGCATTCCTATCCTGTTCCCCATCACTGCTTTATTATTTAATCTCTTCTTGTGCTGGCATTGGTATACAAGTAACGACCTGAGGAGTCAGTTCAAGAAACTGAACTGGCAGAAACCTATTTCTTACTTGCAACATTAGAGCATAGTTTCAAAGGCAGTCTGAACAGAATGACAGCTCACCCATGGTTGAGAGGAGGTCCTGCTCACCCTGACCAAGCTGTGGTGGTGACCACACACTAGGATAATTCAACTCACTAAAAAGACAGGAAAAACTAACCAAGCAGAAATGCACCAAGCATCTGCTAGGTAAGCACAATGAAGTAATTTACTTGGCAGTCAGATTCATTCCACTGCAGACAAAAGGGAGAACATGTTGTTATAACTCAAAGGAGGGAGGGGAAAAAAAAAAGGAAGATTAAGGAGGAGGCAAACCTCCCCTTCCATTATTGTTGGTGGGAGCTGGTAATTCAGTTCAGCTGCACCATGAAACCACATCCTTTGTTTTCAGCCCATCCAGCTGCTCACTGTGGAGTCATTCTAAGCTAACTTTGGGACAGATGTAGAAAGTTTTGTAGTTCACCTTTTGCTACTTATCTGTGTTTGCCTTCACATCAGGTATGGGTACGCTTTATCACTTTTTAGAGATCCCTGCAAAGAATTAAGTGGAAAAAACAGCCTTTTTTTCTTCTGTTACAGAAACTTACGAATTTAGCACACTGTTCATGTTCTTAAAAGCATCTTCTTCCAAGTTATTACAGTCAACATTCCCCAGTTGCATTTTCATGTGAAATGATGAATATATCCTAAAATCAAGCTATCTGAAATTAGGAAATACTGATTAAACACCTTCATTCCCTAGTAAAGAAAAAAAGATTTAAATTAACTATTGTCATGGTCAGCATTTTGATCTTCGGCAACTGGAAGTAGTCCTCAAGGTGTTCTCCTCCAATGTGAATCTTCCCAATTTCAGATATGATTCTTTTCTCCACACTTGTCCAAACCATGACACACATCTTCAAAGCACACATCAGACAACATACAACAAATGTTTTTTATTGCTAGTGTAGGAAAGAGGTAGACCGAGTCAAATAATTGATGTTTTCTTGCTTGAGAATGCTTTGTTCCTCTTTCAAAGGGAAAGAGACAAAGATAAACTAAACTTTACCCAGGCACTAGTTACTGCTAATCACACTTTTATTTCCTTCCTAAAGTTATCTAAAATAATGAAAGGACAAGGGCGGGAATTCTAAAAGGGACCAGAGAACACAACGTGGAAAAACTGCACAAACTTTCAGGATCTTATTTATAACATTCCACAATTAAAAGAACCATAATAATATTATGGCTGTATTACTACTCCAAGAGGGGCTTCTACCAATAAATACAGCAGCACTAAGTTGTTTCCAAATATTGCACTTATTGTATCTCTCTTCAATCTTGAGACTCAAATGAAATGTAACCAGAATCTCTGTATGTAAATATTGTTATTTTACGTCCATAGTAAATGAGTTAGCGAACTCTGTAGTGAAATGCAAGTCAGAATTCTTTTTCAATACATCATTACCATCAGTGTTAGCTCACTGTTGGTGTTGAGCCTAGCATCACTGTCAGTGGCTCTCCACCGCTACCTTAGATACACTCAAGCCACCAAACAAGCAGAAAACTTTCATTAGCTTGCACTAATTCAATCATTCTTTTTTCCTCCTTCCCCAGTTTTTAAGGGCCAGAGTTTCTCCAATGCTTTAGTCAAAATCACTTAGGAAAGACTTACTTTTTAAATTGACTTTGGCTTACTTCAACTGAAATGGGTTAGGAAACATTCCCACGAGAACAGCCAGCAGATTTGATGGTCGGTAATCAGAAGCACTAACCTCACCACTAGTACAGTTATACTTAGAAGTCATCAATGTTTAACTCAACATCCTTCTCCAGAGACAAAAGTTATACAGCGTTAATTATCTCAGTAGGAAGCTCTTACTAATAGTATTTCAAACTGTTACACCAGTGTAAACTAAGGACTTTAAAAGCAGTAGCGGGAAGAATATCTCTTTGTGCCTGGACTTTCCATTTGATGTAAGTGAAACATCTTTTGTTCTATTATACTGCACTTCTGCTATAGCTGCCCAACTATTAAGTACCTTGATTCTGATTTAGCACCCTTTAAATGAGTGAGAAACCACACTGGTATGAAGATATAAGATGAGAAAATTATGTCGATCCCAGATGTTCAATTTACTTACTTTTTAAAAAACATGTCACAACCCTGGCCAGTGTAGTTTTACTGGTGTGAAAATGATGCTTGTAAAGTTTGAGTAGTAACTTACCCTGCCGGCACTGTCAAACCAGCTTGACACTATGGAATGCATAATGATTCTGATGACTACATATATATATGGGATGTGTGTTAATAAAGGGGTCTTTCCTGTAGAAGGTCAGATGCACATTTAAATTAAAAGTTACATAAGAACTTTAGACGCTTGAGTTACAGGCTCATTAACTAGTTACGACTGCAGGAATTACTGTCCACTTTCTGTTCTTCTATTACAGGAAAGACAAATTCTGAAGATCAACACAACTTTTTAGGAAAGCTCAAAAGTTTAATATAATGGAACTCTAAAAGTATTCCTTCTTAGAAGAAACTTTCTTAATCTCTATACTCATACTGCTTCCGTAGAAAATTATTTCAACTGATTTCAGAAAATGAATTAAGAATACACTATTTTAGCTCAGGTCATCACACTGGGCTTACAGCTGCTCTGTACCTTAAACTGATAACTAAGTCCTCATTTCCATTCTCAAACTCATCATATACTAATTAAGAATTCAGCATAACCTGTGCCAAACTTGTTTAACAAATACCGATACATAAAATACAAAGCATTTAACAATCCATCTAGGCCAAAAAGTGCCAGAGTTAGCTGGCTTTGTTACTTGTTCTAAGTACTAGCATTCCTTTCTACTTCACAACAGTATTCTGCAATGCTTTACAGATAATAAATTAAGCCAAGGAATCCAAACACATCTGCGAAACAATTACACTACTTTCCTTAATGCTTCATAAAAGCTCAATGAACAGAGCAAACTAGATGAGCTATTCCTGGATTACCATTCTACAAGCCATATTGCTCAAGATTGTAGAACAGTTGGCAGACTTAAACGAGTAACATTCTCCTTATCAATGAACTAAGGAATATTTATGTGACTCTTGACACGCAGTTAGATACTGTTTACTAAATTTGCATGACATCAAGATTTAGAGACCACATATGTAAGAGATAGTAACAGAAAACTGAAGCAGCTAAACCTGCAGGCAAGCAAGGGAGGATGAGATGCTTGTAAAAGCATAAGGGAATAATTAAAAGGCACACGACAACAGAGGAAGAGATGCATTTGCAAGCATGCCTGTACAATTAATTTAGAATCATTACTCTCACTGCTTTTTTATGTAAGCAAGTGCTACAGTGGGAGGAGAAGTGAGAAAACAGAATTGTTAGGATAAACTTTGAGAAGACTGCCAAGTCATTTTTGCCACTAATGGGCCACTTCCCTTCTAGCCCTGGGCTTCTGCTGCTTTATCGGGGAATCTCTAGAACCTGCCAGAACAGTTACAGAGCTGATTCATCTCACCAGCTCCACAAAGGACAGTGGAAAAGGAGGGACACAGAAAGGCAAGGGGGGGCTTTCTGCAACCTGAGTCCACTCACATAAGCACTGGCTACAAGCCAGAGCTAGGTAAGGAGAGTCATTTAATCAGGTCAAGCTGCTGTCATGTCATCCATAGCCTGCATCTGCACCTGACGGTTGCAAAATCTTGCACTGGTCTAGGAAGAAAAAAGACAAAACTGGTGCTCTGCACCAGAGCTGAAGCTGCACAATGATCCAGACCAGGAAGTTCACCTGTCTGAAGCCAGGTCTGGCACACAAAGATTACATTAACAGAGCATATCAAGTGCAAATCCTTCTTTCCGAACATATTGAGGCATTAAATCTACTATAGTACAGCTACAGCATTCCACAAAGAGGCAGTTCCAATCCTGCCTGACAGCTTTGTTCCCCTCTGCATTTCACCTCACAATTATAAAGCTGTAAGGTAAGCTCATCTTCTGAATGTATTTACCCTGCAGCTAATTGCTACATGTAACACACAAAAAAAGCAGGTAGTAGCAGAAATAAAACTATTTCTTTTAGAAAAAGCCCATACTGTTATAACAGCTTACGCGCAACACCAAACTGCCCATAGTCATGGTGTGAGATGACTGCCTGTGGTATTCACTGAATTACAGCCACAGATGAGACAGCTGATACATGAAGGTACACTATGGAAAGGACATGCAAATGTATTCAGCAGTACTACTTGCACGCATTCGCATCCACAAAAACTGCCTTCAAAAGACACCCCCCCCCCCCGCGAGTTTCACACAGTTCCTTTCAGCACAGTAAATCAGTGTTGACATTGTTTCAGATAAAAATATCCCTTTATAAATATAATCATCCACCTCTTTCCTATTTTTCCCCCCCACCCCCCATCAGCTCCAGAGGATTAGATTTTGTTAGAGGGGTGTGGCTGGGACTTTGGGGTTCTTTTGGTCTGTTTTTTTAGTTCCTATCAACACATTTGTAAAGCAC
Source organism: Ara ararauna (assembly GCA_028858755.1). Classification (NCBI taxonomy): domain Eukaryota; kingdom Metazoa; phylum Chordata; class Aves; order Psittaciformes; family Psittacidae; genus Ara; species Ara ararauna. The sequence goes on along the minus strand of CM054376.1, from coordinate 117,834,946 downwards.
ATTGGGGAAAAAAAAATCAGATTAAGTCAGTAAAGAGTGAAAGAGATGTTGACACTTACACTGTCCTGCTAATACTTCAAAGGAAACATTACCAAAATAAATAGAGCAGTTTTCACACCACAAAGTTGCTGCTAAGATATAAACCACCACCTCAACTTATTTGGAATTAAACAACCATTAATTATAGTTAATGTGACAACAGCAGAGGGTTTGGCTTTAGCTTCTTGGTGGTTTATGTTTTTCAAGTTTCTGGTTTAACTTTCTACAGAGGCTGTCAAATACTTAGCTTAGTCCTGCCTATCTCCCTATCAAGTTGAACAAGAGTAATTTAAGTTAGGCAAATTTGAACAGCCTTTCAGTGAAGGCCTGGCCAAACCAGCAAAATTAATCTAAATAGTGATGCAGAAAGGCAGTTCTTAGACCATGATTTTCAGGAAAAAGCATGCTTCCTTACAAAATCTGCAGCACTGCATCATAAGACACATGGGACTTGTGCAGAAAGCACAAGCAACCTTATGGTCTCTGAGAACTGGAAATGAAGAGTTGATCCTTCAGAATATAAATCCTTTGTTGCATTAAGAGTTTGGTGAGTACTATCTAACACAGTAATATCTGGAATGAGAAGCTGCCGACTGAGGGGTAAGAATATGGACTGGTCTGCATACACAAGAGTAAGATTTTGATTAACCGTCCCTCTGCAGTTTTACCAGTCATTCTCACACTGATTAAATTCTGCTTTGCAGCAGCTCACCTTATGCCAATAATGTGCAGACACAAGATTAAAGTGCCAAAAGCAGCTTGAAAGGGCACCAGAAGACAACTCGTTCAGCTTTCCCTGATGGTCACTGTTGGGTTGCATGCTGCAGCCCGTGACAAAAAAAGCACAGCCAGACAGCTGTGCCAGTCACAACCTTTGGCCCCTGCGCCCACCCTCAGAGCAGATGTTAATACCCCCACAGGCCTGGCAAAGCAGATACTCACATGAGAGCTCCCTGACCTGCATCAACCAAAACTCACCCAGGTTAGCAAAGCTTACTATTAAAACTGGTTAAGCCCTGGTGTCTACTGAAGCAGGAAAGGCACATACCCTCTGCCAGATGCAGCACTGCCAGCAGAGATCCATACTTTGTCCACCAGCAGAAGAAATGTGTAGAAATTAAAGATTTGACCCTGCCCTATTTCTTACATACAGTTCAGCCTCCTTCTTTAAGCAGGTGTCGCTGGCTGTTTTCAGGATTTTTTCTGACCCAGACATTAGATACAGGTTACTTTCCTTAGGGAGACTGCCTTCCTTCACAAACTGTAAAGAAACTCCAGCAATTTCACTGGCTGCACACTCTTTAATTGCATACTACAATAAGCACACAGTGAATCAAAATGAAAATTGAGTATCAGCATAAGGAACAAGCAAACTAATCTTCCCAGTGCAAATATTTAGATTTCACAGATGAAAGCCAGTATTCACTGAACTAGCACATTAGCTTTAAGCATTCTGTAATTGTATTTTGCATGTGAATTATTTAACTGCGTGGAATAGTATCAGTGGGGTTTTGTTTGGCTTTTGTTCCCCATGCTTCTCTCCCCTCCAGCTTCAATAACACAGCACAGTCATGAAATAAATTCATGTTGAAAGGGACTTCTGGAGGTCATCTGGTCCAAACCCTTTCCCCTTAAAGCAAAGTCAGCTTCACAGTTACCCATGTTGCTCAGGGCTTTCTCTTCAGAGGCTGAGAAACTTGACCAGAGAAATCAAGGTAGGCTTTAAAAAAAGTAAAATAAAACCCCCAAAGCAGAACAAAACCCAACCTACCCCCCCACTACCCCACAATTTAGCCTAGGCTATGGCTATTCTTAAAGACATCAGAACTCCCACTGCATTTGCATCATATTCGTTCTCTTCAAGGCAACTCTTCACAAGAAAACAGAACCAGTGAGAAAAACAAGTATTCATAAGGATTGAGGGGAAGAGATAAACGCAGGTAATTTATCTACTGCTAACACTTTTCTGTAAGAAACACCTTGATCCGTTCTTGCAGAACGCAACAGACTTAGCAAGTGGTGCCCAATCATACAGGGAGAGCAGTCTGAGTGAACTGCAGAAGCATGCCAGTGAACTGCACACCATGCCAGGTGATGTCAGCTATGTTCCCTGTATTACCATGTATGTGCACACATACAGCTGAGCACCACCACATAAACCTCAGTCCTGCGATAAGAGAGGGTCTGCAATGTCTCTGGAGAAAGAGCTACAGATAGAAGCAGTCGGACATTTCACAGGCCTTAAGACTTCCCTGAAACAAGTGCATTGAGGAAGGCTGTACAGTCAAGGAGAAACCTGTGGGTTAAATGCCTGTGTCACAACTGGCCACCATGGACTAATGGGGGCTATAATAACTCACAGAAATATTTTAAGGTAGAAATACTGTTACAGAAAAATGCCACCCAAAATACAAAGCACAGAAGCGTCACCAGGTGAACGCTGCCTCACCCAGTACACAATGTGATGTTTTGCGTCCCCCAGTAATCCCATTTTTATTTACACAATGCGGATTCCAAAACCAAGAAGCTGCCCTACAGAAAACTATTTGAATTCTCTGCCACCTCATTTTTGGGATGCAGCTCCTCCCAACTACACCACTTTCTCCAGCCCCCTTGCTGATGCTGTAGCAGTAACTTCAGATCAGTTTTCACATACGAAGAATGCCAAACTCAGGTTTTCAAGCACCATGCCCACCTACTCGTCTTGCTGTAAAACCAGTACCGAAAGCCTTTTTTTTCTTCCTTGTTTCTCAAGTTTACTTGCACAACACATGCCATCTCCTCTCTTCCCTGCATAAAGCGCAAACCTAAGTTCGTTCTGTGATACAGGGCAGCGGTTTTCACATATATGACAATACGTTGCAGCAGCGAGAGAAGGAAGAACCCATAAGCCTCGCAGCTCAGAAGTAAACACCCACCGAACGGTACAAAATAAGGAACAGCGACAGGGTCACCGGCCACAACAAAAAACACTACCGGGCGTTATGCAGAACTTATTACCTTAACGCGAACAAACCCAGACAGCCGCCAGCGGTACCCGAGAGGAGCGAACCGGCTGCGCGGCGGAGACGGCGGGCACAAAGCGGCTGGGGGTCGGGAGCTCGGTCAGCCCCCGGGGGGCCTGACGCCGCGCACGGCCGCCGCTGGGGGGAGGGCGGGGGAGGGAAAAGGGGGAAAACAGAAAGCATCGTGACGGCCCAGCTTCCGCCCAGCGCCCAGGCCCATCTTACCCCAACCCACCCCCACGGGCAGGCTGCCCTCGCCTCCCCGCTGCCCGGAGCTGCGGCGAGGCAGCGCCCGGGCTCGGCCTCCCCAGCGGCCAGCGGACCCCTCACAAAATGGCTGCGCGGGGCCGGAGCCAAGCATGAGGGCGGCATCACCCGCCGCCGCCTCCCCCTGCGGCCGCCCGCCGGCAGCGGGAGCGCCCGGAGCCCGCCGCGCACGGCAGCCAGCGGCAGGCGGCGCCGCCCGGATGCGGGGCGGCGGGAGGCGCAAGCGGTTCCTGTAGGTGAAAGGTCGGGGGGCGCGGGGCCGCCCGCGGGACGCGCCGAGGCCTGAGGCGGGACGGGCGGCGCCCTGCGCCACGCTCGGCGGAGGCCGGAAGCCGCGCGGGGACGCACCGCCAGCGCGCGGCCACCACCGCGCCCGCCGCCGCCGCCGCTGCGGGGGCGCCGCTCACCTGGGGGGGGCGGTGGCCTCTTCGGCCGCTTTATTAGGCGGCGGCGGCGGCGGCGGCGGCTCCGGCTCACGGAGGTCAGAGTTCGCGACCCCGCCCCCTCGGCTCGCCCCGCCCCGCCCCTCAGCGCCGCGGCGGCTGCGCCTGCGCCTGCGCGCGGCTGCCTTGGCGGGGGCGGGGGGGGGCTGGGGCGGGGGCGGGGGGGGGCTGGGGCGGGGCCGGGGCCGCTGGGGGGTGCGCGCCGCCGTCCGCGTCAGTGGCGGCGCTGCCGGCCCGGGGGGGAGCGCGCCCTGGGGAGCGCCGGCAGCTGAGGTGCCGCGGACAGGTGGCGGCGGGCCGGGCTCTCAGCAGCGCCTTGCTCAGGCGAGGCGGTGATCCCTTACAGGTGGGGAACCGTGGCTCTGACCCGCGTGGTTCTGACGGCCCATGAGGTGGGGAACTCGAGTCTCCAAATCCCCGCTGCTGTTCTCTTCAAGGAAACGGCAGTGTGCCAGCTTTGAACGTGGCAAGTGCAAAGCGAGTGCTGTTGGCTTTGGGAAGCTTGGTGGGATCCTCCCGCTGGGGCAAATACATAGGTGAGACTTGAAGAGATATGAAACATGGTGGAGAGACATCAGCAGCGCTTCGTGACGGTGCGAGTCACCATCGCGGTTACTGTGGCAGTTCAGCCAGCAGCGTTGGGAAAAGCTGTCTTTGTCCGCCAGCATGGCAGCGGCAAAGTACTTCATTAAATGTCAGCGCTGCTCTGAGCAGGGTTTGGAAAGGCGATGGGGAGCCTGGCTGCTCCTGAATGCGCACCCCACTGCAGCAGGGCTTTCAGAAAGATGCCAGAACTGCTGCTCTGGCTGTGTCTCAGCAGTCGTTTGGACCAAAGTTGAATTAATTACTTAATTGTGACCTTCATCTTAAGTAAGAGTTATATACTTTAAATATGGCCCTCTTCCCCCCTCTTCTTCCACGTGTTCAATGAAGGTTGTATAGCTGTGGTTAGAGATCATCAGGAACTCCAAGATCATTTAGGCTACCGGGGCTGTATGCACAATTTCATCACCTGAAATGAATTTAGTGTTTTACACACTTTCTACTGAATCAGATGACATATGCATCAACATCTGAGAAGCAGAGATAGGAAATACATGTGCAATTTATGTGCTATTAATAAAATCATTCTTGTCAGTTGCTTCACTGCTTTTCTTCCTACCCAGTCCCATAGTGATACTTGCATCCAGCTGCTCTAGCTGAAGATCACTAGTTCAGTCAGTACATGCAGACATCAGTTTGCTTTTTGATCAAACACATTCCCAAAAGCCAAATGCAAATGAACCTTACAAGGAAACTTTAAATTGGAGCAATTAACTTGCTAAGTATTTCCTGAAAGTGACAGATACAGCACTCTCAATTGACAGTACTTGTCACTTCCTAAGTGTCATGGGTTCAGCACTAGCAGTCATTTTTCTCCTTCTTAGTAGCTGGTGCAGTGCTGTGTTTTTGACTTTCAGCCTGGGAACAGCGCTGATAACACCAATGTTTTCAGTTGCTGCTCAGCAATGCTCACTCTGACCAAGGACTTTCTGAGCCTCATGCTCTGCCAGGGAGGAGGGGAAGCCGGGAGGAAGCAGAGACAGGGCACCTGACCCAAACTGACCAAAGAGGTATTCCATACCACAGCACATCATGCCCAGGATGTAAAACAGAGAGCAGAGACCTGGAAGGGTGGGGGTTCGCTGCTGGGTCGGGCTTGGTATAGGTGGTGAGCGATTGTATTCTCTTCCCTTGTATTTTCCTTGTCATTATTATTATTGGTGGTAGCAGCAGTGGTTTGTGTTATACCTCAGTTACTGGACTGTTCTTATCTCAACCTGTGGGAGTTACATTCTTTCAATTCTCCTCCCCATCCCTCTGGGAGAAGGAGTAGAAAGGGGGGGTGGGGGGTGGGAGTGAGAGAGCAGCTACGTGGTTCTGGATTGCTGGCTGAGCTTAAACCACGACACTAAGCTAGCCTGAGCCTCACATCCACTTTATAAATGAACTTATTGCAGTTTAATTTAACAAATACCAAGGAATTTGAACCAGAGCTTATTTCGGACAAGTATTCTGATATGCTCAATAGAGCAGAAAATGTTGCTGTAACCAATAAAACATGGGTTTGATTTTTTCCTTTAGCAAGTGACCCAGTTCATACTTGATCTGTGTATTACAGAGGCATGTAGCTGTGTCAGCCAGGATTACGAGAGACACATCCCTATCAAAAACATGCAGAGAAGCAAAACTCTTTATGCTGCAACTGCAAGTTACCAAAAAACTGCTTTCAAACATCCATCAGAGAAGTACAAGGAGGCAGCATAACTAACCTGACAGAAAAATCTCTCCTTTACAGGCCCTGCTAAAATACTTACAGAATCACAGAATCATTTACATTGGAAAAGACCTTTAAGATGGAGACCAACTGTTAACCCAGCACTGCCAAGTCCACCACTAAACAATGTGCCTAAATGCTACATCTCCATATCTTTCAAATACCTCCAAGGACTGTGATTCAACCTGGGCAGCCTGTTCCAGTGCTTGACAACCCTTTTGGTGGAGAAATTTTTCCTGATATCCAAAAATCTAGCCTCCCTCCGCCCCAGCACAACTTGAGGCCATTTCCTCTTGTCCTCTCTCTTGTTAGAACTAATGTTTCAGGTGGGCAAATCCAGCAGCAGTGTCAGTCTACACACACAGCTTACATTTTCTGGCTGTTTTCTCTTAGTAAGGGCAAAACATGAATTTTAAAGCAAAACTGATGGGCAGGATAATGACAAATTCTGTTTGAATACACAAACTACATAATAAAAAAAAAAAGATAAAAAAGAAGATGGAGACTCAACTAAAGTGAATTTATTTATACAAAAATGATACATATCCACAGGAGTATTTACAACAACTTTAAACGGTTTTAATTTACAAAATAAAGATTCTGTTCGTTCATTTAGACAGTACAATTTAGGACTGCTCCAAATAAAAGCCTATTTGGATGGTAAATACAGGGGACAGCAGTTATGGCAAACAAAGGCATTGAATATGTCTTTCCAAACATCTCTTTACATTATGATGTAATATACATAATTGAGTAATCAATTTTTCCACACAAAAAATATTTAGTAAATTGTGTTCCATAGCTGCTCAACTATCCATTTGTTTTACGTCCTTTGGGCACAAAAAATATTTTTAAGTTAAAGAGAATTCAGGATCCTAGAACCTTTCATTTATCCAAGAATAAAGATGCTAAAACTGTTACTCAATGCTAATGTTTGTCTCATACTCTACTAACCAATCTTAAATTAATTATTAACTATAGATTCTTATAAGAAGAGGTAGCCAGGTGTTTAAAAACTTCTGGTCTTGTTTTAGTGTTCAGTCAAATCAAAAAGTGAATACTTTACTTCTGATGGCAATGGATCAAAATGGGAGGTGACCTGGAGAAAGAGGGTAAGTCTGAAAAGCAACCATCTGAAAATGTTATGAAAATGCCTATGTTGAGGGTTCTTCATATGACACAAAACACTCGTGCTGGAGAAAGGGGAAAAGAAATATTCAAACATGTCTACAGAGACTATTTATTTCACACAGAATTAGGCTGCCATATATATACTATTAAGGCTCCATTCAATCTATTTCTATCACTGAAAGATTTTTTTGATTGATCAGCTGCTTCTGGAAGAAGTCCTCTGATTTTCATAGAACACTTGAAACTATTTTTTCACTCTGCACCAAATCCTTAGAGGTAGTTTAATGCCACAGGAGGCAGAACATGCACCTTATTCAGTATGCATTTTGACTTTTATTGCTCTGTTCTGCAACAGGAAGATCAATATCAAATGATGAATTGTAATTAAATTAGCTAGCTCCTAGCCAAATCTGATTCATTTGCTGGTTCATGGCTTTCCATCTTAGTTCTTGTGCAGACCCTATGAAAATATTAAAAAGCTCTTCCCTTGGATAATACCAACTGGAAGAGCCACATCTCATCTATGATACCTATTGGGTATCAGTTTTGTTTTGGATACAGTGAAAACCATGTCAGAAATCACCCTGAAGAGACATGCTAATAGCTTACATAGCTTCAGACAGCAGCTGGTTTTGAAAATTAAGTAAAAGCCCTTTATATGTAGCGAGAAAAGTGTTAATTTATCACATTTCTATTAAAATAATAAAAGAGAATAAAGGCTTTGATCAGACTCACACTGAATTTGAAACACTATTCGGTCAAACCTCTAGCATTCATGAGGGTCAGATCTCCAGCCTTAAGTCCCTGATTCAGAAAGGTACTCTACTGAAATGCTTGAAGTCAGTGAAATCACTTGTATACTTAACATTAAACATTGGCTTAACATTAACATAGGCTTCCAAACCGGCTATTAACAACAGAAGCTCTGGAAAATCAAGCTTCTTCAGAGCTATGTTAGTTAGTATCTTAGACCTGATCTTGAGGTATTCGAGGTAATAGGAGAATTTTGGTTTGCATTTTCATTCTTGGCCTTCCTGTGATGACTAACTATTCTATTATGCATTTCTCTTTCCTTTGTGAGGCCACAGAGTAGCTATTAACATGGATTCAAACTATTAATTAACAGTGAATTGCTCTTAATTCTGTTAACCACAACTAGCTTGATTCAGAGGAATACTGAGAAGTGTTTCATACAGTAAAATTAACTGGCTACGTATGCATTTGACATAAAAATGGCTTCCTTTCATATGTTTTTTTTCATAGTTCTAGTTCCATTTATGCTATTACAGTGTTAAAAAACTTTCAAAAATTAAATAGAATAAATGCACCAGAATCATCAGTAACTATTTCCTAATGAGGTATACTGATGATTTTCTTAAAGAAAAAAAACCCTAACACCTAAAACTGAATTGTATTTTAAAGTGTCGAACAGAACAAATCATAGTGTAAACAAAAAGGTATTTCAAAGAATTGTATGCATTTTTGATGCCAGCTGCACTAAAATAGCTGGGTTTTCTTGGTATGGCAATTCCAGTTTAAACATAATACTTAAATATAGTTTAAAATTTGGGGAAGGGTGTGTGCATATATTGTTTAATGTTCTTTGAACAATATACAGTGTTTCATGCTGCGTGCAGAACCCATCTGACACAAAGTTTTGAAGCAAATAGTATATTTTGTCTTTTCCCTGTGTATGAAAAATGTATTTTTCACTCTGCTTTAAATTACTACTGGAAACATAAAAGAAAATACATCCTGTGATTGTTTGAAGATAACTCATTTAGTCTCTTTGGCATCTGTAATACTGAAAAAGCTCTAGTGCCTTATCTCTGTAATTGCAAAATCTGTTTTACACTATTTTTCCCTTTTCTCTTTTTGTAGTAATTGAACTGTATTTTGCATTGTTTCTGTGATACCGAATTCATTGTACTGTTTTAATGTACTGGTAAGCAAGATTTCAATTGCCATTTCAGGGAAGGAGCAGCAGTATCATACAACTTCTCATACAGGAGTTTACAAAGCCAACAAAGACCCAGAATCTTTGCAATCTAATCTGTTCTTGCTAACTTGCCAAGTGAGCATCAGCAACTCAAGACCTATACACAAATCATGAGGAACTGTACAACTGCAACTGATTTATTTTGTGCTTTGTTGTGTTTTTTTTAAAGTATAAACTTCAGGAAAATGTTGACCAACCACTCGCCATTCTGAAAGACACGGGCACTTTGGACCTCAACGCAGACCTCACAAATAATTCTGACCATTTAAGTAAACATTGGAGTTTAATAAATAACACATTTTGTATCAACACAGAAATACACACAGTTCTTTAGAAAAATATTACCTTACACTAAAAATGCAACAACTCCTAATCCTGACAAATATACAATTTTGTGGAAGCCGAGACGGCAGGATTCCATTTCTTTGAACAGCTGCTGTACTCTGTTTTACCACCATTCCTGGACATTTTCCTTTAAGCTTGCAGACACAATGCTGACACTGCTATAATATGGTGCCTTCTTGAAAGGCTTCTATCCACCTGTTAGAAAATTAAACACTGTTAGGCAGTTGCTGGTAAAAGTGTAAATCACACTGCTTTGACTAGCTACAGATCCACACAAGAGGTAACATCGTACTTGCATTAGCAGTTGGTCTGTTTGTGCAAATGCCAGAAATCCATTCAGTGAGTCCAAATGTACAAAGCTTGCTAGAGACATATTAGCTATCAGTACAAGGCCAGATGATAGAAGCACTGAAGATAGCACTAGACTAAGAAATTTAACAGCTCTAGCAGTAAACATCTTGTTAGAATTTATTACTGTACTTACACAAATACATCAGAGATTTTCTTGGCCCTAATCGGAAAAAATAGTATCCACTGACGTAAACAGGCCAACAGCATGTTCTTGTTTTTTCTTTTAATGCTATCAAAGCAGCATTTATTCTGGAGGTTCAGCATAAGTCTCCTAAGGATATTAAATACTCAGACAAAGCTTGCATTTTAAGGTACTGAATGCTATTCCTAGCTACAGTAAAAGAGAGCATGTCCAATTTCAAGTTTTCCTACTGATGAAAAAAGCAATTGTCTGAATAGGCAGACAATGCTATTGAATGCCTTGGATCTTTTTTTAGTTTTGTTTTATACAATACGAATAAGGACACAGTGGAAACAAGGGAATGGTATTGTAACTAACAAGAAAACATTTGTATGCATCTGCAAGACAAAAATACTCCCCAAAATCAAATAACGACTTACAGATTTTGTGTAGAGAAGTGTAATTAAGCACGTTTGCAGCTGTTCAGAATTTTCAGTTGTGCTGAGTATTTTGTTATTTTTAATATCCCTATTTGCACAAAACTACATGCAGCCCTTTGAATGCTTAAGTATTAATAATGGACTAGTTAGCACATGACATCTATTGTATTAATGTAAAATTCATTTGGGGAAACTGCAGTGAAACCAGTCAGATAAGCTAAGCATACAGGCAAGATCAATATACTGCTTCCATGTTGATTTCTAGTCTACTCCATGATTCATATAGCAAATATTTTCTCCTGATTAATGCCCAAGCTTCTAGATTATTTCATATAAATGACACATAGTACATACATTGATAAATATGACTCCAAACTGAGACACATCAGCAGGACTTTAAATGGAACAGCTTGTGTAAGTATTCTTTGAATTCAAGCTTTTGGTCTGAACATACTAAGCACGCCTAGGTGCTCACGCACATCTGCACACACACTTCAAATGACTGTCCCTTACTTTGTAGGGTTTGCTTTATTTTCACTGCCATATAATCATTAAAAATAACTAAAATTTACATCTGGAAATAAAAGAAGGGACGCATCAGTTAATTCTTAAAACACATTTTCTGATTTCTCCAAAGGTAACATTCAATTTTCACTTCAGCAGACCAGGGATAGGGGAACAGGCTAAAAAAGAAAGGTTTCTTATTTTATCTTTCTTAGACTTTTTCATGCTCCTACATTTATTCTTTTGCGAAGGACAGTCTACTTCTTCATTTAAAGCATTTCAGAAGTCCTAATGAAACCAGAACCTTATGTTTAAGTAATTTAAATGTTTTATTTACATGTTACAATATGCATTTTCTGTACATATGCTTAATCTGTGAACATTAATATTCATGACTTCTGAACCATTTTCTAGAAAAAAAGTAACAAATTAATTCAAATAATTTCTTACTTTTGAGCTGAATGGGGATCATCTGCTTTAAATATGTAAAATAAAGTGTTTTTGTGCAGTAAATGGAACACTCTAGACTCTGAGTTTTCATCTTTTACTTCACTGACTGTGAATCCAAGTAAAGGCTGGCTCTCTAATGCTGCCACATCCTATTTTATGAGGGAAAAAAAAAGCAAACAAGACAAAATTGAGCATGTAAGACATACTAAGAAATGCATTTAGACTTACTCATGCACCGTACCATTGCAACAGATTATACACAAACAGGCTGTTACAAACAGTCACGCACAAAATGCCGCTTTTTATAGTCTCCATGCATGAATTGGAGGACAAGAAATAACAAAACCTCGTAGACTTCAACATTGCTGTTCCTCTTTTTATTTCCCATTTCCCTGTTAACATCTTCATATTCTTTTCTCAAGCACAGGAGTCACACTCCAAATACTTTTGATGGTTAAACTTATTTTGCTTTCTGTTGCTGAAAACTAACAGCATAGGGAAAAAAAGTTGCTAAGTGTTTTCCTAGCCAAGTGGTTGGCTAGTACAGTGTAGCAAGAGAAGCTGTACCTTTTTACCTCCTCTTCACTTAATTTCAAAACTTGGCTAATAAGGCAACCTTTTCCCTCCCTCAACCATCTCAACTGCTTCCTTTTTTTATGTCCAGCATTTTTGGAAGGGGGAAAAAGGAAAAGGTATTTTCATCCTGTGCATATTCCAAAACACTATTTTGTAACTAGGCAGGGACCTGCAATGCTCCTGGATAGTAAAAAAATAAATAATGAACGCACATAAACACTGACACATCAGGTGAAGACTTTGGTAATTGCCTCTACATTGAAACGAGAGTATCCTGAGAAAGCAACATTTCTTGATATTGGAAAACAGTCAAGTAAGGCTTAGCAATCTGGTTTAGTATCTTAGGTTTTTGTACCACTAATAAGTGGTCTTTTTACCACTAAACTTGATATCACTTGGAACTAAGAGAAGTAGTTTAACTGGAGTTTTCTGGCTAAGGCCACACTGGGCCTTCCCTTGAGTCTCTAAACAATGTCTCCTGCTATGGCTCATCAAGATGAAAAGTAAAGACAGCTATTCCTTAGTTTAAAGAAAACAGGAAAGAGTTAATTTTATGATTTTGGTCTGCAAACTGAAGCTGCTCTGGAAGGCTAATATCAGCAAAAGAAAATTTAAGGTGACTGTCATAGACAAATATGCCTTTCTTTACCCTTTGTTAAAGTCTCCTTTGAAACTACCAGGAAAGACACATTGCTGCAAAATATTTGTCAAATCTTTGCAAAAGTGATTGTTTTGTACATCCTAATCAAAGATAGTTTTAGAAATACTTGGGTTTTTACTCTTGCCAATGCTGTGGTGGAAATAACATCACAGTTTCTGGACGTAATTCAGAAAGTCATAATAAAGATTGGCACTACAGGAGGAACAAATCTGAGCATAAACCAGGAAATAACTGGAGTGGGGGTGGCACGAGGGTAAAGAAGGGTAACTCTTTACAAAATGTAAGGCCCAGGATAGGCTGGGCCTTACATTTTGGAAGAAAGTAAGGGATGGCAATGCCTTTAAACAGATGCCTTGAATATTTTGCTCTTCAAAGCTATTAGCAAACTATAATATGTAATACAAAAAGGTGAAACCGAAGATCTTTCAGTGCTACAGTGCCTCCATATCTGTTGCAAAACATTATAACGTGCAATGAAACTACATCCTCAGCACATGCTTGGGTGTGCAAAGCTTATACGTATTGATTCGATTATGCCACACTGCAATAGGACTACACATACTAAATAAAAAAGCAAATGCCATTAGATAAGACGCATTTCTTTTTTCTACTGCCACACTGTGTATTAAATAGTAACTCCAGGCTGAAGATGACAGTTTGAGGAGAAGAGATTTAGTTTGCTCATTTTCCAAACATTCAAGATACCATATGGAACTTCAGAACAAGATTCTTCAAGATGCTTTTATAAGGTTGGCTTTGCCACTGGCCCAGTGTGATGCATCCAAACAGATCCCCATGTATTCAACTGACTGAGAACATACCTACAACTGTGCAATGGTGTGTAGTGCAGAAGTACTCAAAGCTAGGTCTGGAATCAGAAATAGTGGAGCTGTATCAGTGTGTTATGGTACTAAGTCACTGGCCTTTTCAAAATACTATACTGCAATCAGACCAATTACCATTAGGTGATCTAACTATAGCTTGTTGCCAGATGATAAGCAACTTTGTAACAAAGACAGTATTATCATTGGCTATTTGATTTCTAATATGTAGCCTCTTACCTCACTGGCAGCATATGTATATAGCACCTTATTTTTTATAACAAACCATAGGTGTTTCCATGGTTTCTTACTGCCCTTAGATCTGTGTAGGTAGCCACTCATTGTAGAATCTTCTGTATTTGCCGAAACCTGAAGAGACAAACAAACAAACCCCAAAAGTATGTATGCATCTGTCCAGGTTTTCGCAGTACAGCTTTTTTTAAAACAGATCTCCAGTGCCCTGTCCTGTCAAAGACTCCAGTTCTTACCTGATCTCAAGTTAATGTTGCTAATTAACTCAGATAGCTGAAAGAACACTGATTTTGTCTGCCACCATCTATCTCATCTGCAAGAGAGGTTTCTGCAGTCGTTAGGGTTGGAACTTAAACTGGGTGCAACAAGACAAAAGAGGGCTGAAACACTGAGGACCACACATTCCTATGTAAGAAGAAAAAATTACTTCCTTCCATTCCCAAGACCTCCAGCATAGGTAGGCAGAGTTTAGCTCTACCTTTCCTAATCATAAGCTAAGAGCTGAGTTGGTGTAGGAGTCTTCTCATTGACTGTTGGTGCAGGGGTAAATCACCATTCCTTGAAACACAGGGAAGCAGGAAAGAAATTAAAATTCCAACTCTCTCCCTGAATCACAGTCTCACAGGTGCTTATGCAGTTTATATTCTGCTTCAAAGTTCAGGTCCCTGCCTAAAACTAAAGGCCAAGCCACTGTTACAGGCAAATTTTGACTCTAGATTTCTAAAGAAATGCCTAAAATATGGAACTATTTTTTTTCCTTGTTAATATTGATGATATAATACCAACAAGGCATGACTTTTGATCAATAAAGCACTTACTTCTTTGAGGGCTGCAGGAATTTTTTTCTGCTTTCTTCCAGAGGGAATGCTGTGCAAAACTGTAGACAAGGCACTTGATGGAGATTTATGGTTGACTGGGGATCCGCTCTTAGGAGTGCACTGGTTATCTAAAATGCACAGGATAAATATATTGCTTTCATGTCACAGGTGACTAAACATAGGCAATGATTCTTAGACTTTTTTCTTAAAAACAGCTGACATTTTCCTTCTGATTAGGTGTTTCAATAGTAACAATCACATTGAATTCACTTTTCAGTATTATCATCAACAATAGGAATTAGAATCTCCCAAATCACACCCAGACTGAAAAAAAAAAACCCACAAGAAAATGAAAACCAAATGGATTGGTCTCGTTTGCTTACAATCTGTGCTCTTGATGACCTTTGCCCATATGCAGGGTGAAAAGTAAGTCTTAAAAACCACACCAAAGTTTTAGAGCTGTCCTCTGCAGTTCAGCCTGTGCTTAACCTCAGTTTCCCAACTCTGTCCTTCAATCCTCTACATCTGTTATCTTCTCAGCTTTTCCAGTATGGGTGCTACACAGTTCCTCTTCCAGCATCATGCCATCATTCATGCACTTCTGGAGATTCCCATCTCCAGAGTCAAATCCATACTTCTCCACTGCCACTGGCAGTTCCTTCATCTCTCTTGGGAGACTTCTGCAACGCTTCACTACTTTAAAGCCCTCTTTTCTAGCAACATACACCACTGCTTCACAGCCCATCCTGGAAGGAGTAGCTTCATTAAGTCTACTTCTAGAGTTGTCCCTGAACAGAGCCTCCGGGGAGGCTCTGAAATAGTGAGCAGAGCAGGAGAGCAATTGGATTGAGAGCCGTACCCGCTTCCTCCCAGCTAAAAGCACCGGCAATTGCCTGCAGCACAGCAGCCTCTAGTGCCCAACCCACAGACCTGCAGGTGGTCCATACAATTCGCCTTCCCCATCGTCACAGGCTCCCACCACCGCTTCAAGAGTTGTCGATGCTGCTTTCCACATCCCCATGAGAAATGTCACTGCCAGCATGCTAGAAGCCATAGCCTGATTATTTCCCTGGGGAATCACAGATTTCCTGATACCCTAGAGAGCTTGTGTTGAACTGTATCCTCTGCCAGGCAGAAAGGCAGCAAACTGTTTCAGTCCCTGCTTATGGCTGCTTGCAAATTTTATCCAAGAGTATTTGGACAGAATTCAGAGCAAGTCTTGTGAGATGGGACTGGATTCCCATTTCACTCAGAGGTGCCTCCATTGACTTCATGTTCGTTTCTGCATAAAGATATGATGAAAAGCAATGTAATAACACTAGTAATCTCAAAAAGGAAGAGGTATATGCTACATATCATTACCATAGGGCAAATGCATGTTTCTGGAAGAAAGAGCCAATGTATTGAAAATTCACTTCCTAGCTTACTCCACAGAAACTTGCTTGGCCTTTTATAAACTCAGATCCTAAGACTTGTCAGGGACTTGCAGAATTAGGCAGTTGAATCCAGCAGTAAAGATGAGGCACAAACGTATCATGTTAATAAGGGCCACAAAAATAAGACAGCTTGTGAAGAATTTCTTTACCTTGTTTTTGTAGCTCCTTGAAGCAATGATCACATACTCTTGCTGGGTGGTTTTTCATGTAGTCTAAACCATGTTTATTTGATGAACAAGCTTGACAAACAATCTGGAAACAGATAAAAGCATTATTGTACACGATGTGCGCTTGTAAATCACCAAATGCTCAAAGACATTCATTTCAGCACTGTTAAGCCTGTAACAGAACCTGAAATAGGCACTATATTATACTGAAAATGGTTTAAGATTTTGGCTTTACCCTGCGTCCTTATGTTCAACATGCTGCTCTTGCCTCCTCTAAATTATAACAGTTTAAATATAAAAAAATCACTGAGTTACACAAGTTAATAAACCAACATTAACAATCCATGAAGAGAAGAACAAGCTTACTGTGTTACTGAACTGTTTAAATCATAAGCTTTTAAAGAAATAACTAAAAATAGTAATTGACCTCTTGACAATTTCTCTACAACACAGATGTCTCAACTGCATTGAATTCTGTATTCTCGCTTAATTAAAACAAGAAGAAGAAAGGTTTATTAGAGATACCTGCCGTAAGTGTTAAATATATATATATAGCTTGGTACTAACTTAAAAGCAAAATCATTATTTATCTTATCAAAATTAGCGAGGACGATATTTTTCCTCATTTCAGCTAACATTCTCTGTTTGTACTATGTATTTGCAGAAGTAGAAGACAATCATAAATAGTGCCCCAAAATGCAAAATAAGAAATATGTAACGGATTAAAAGGTTGAACACTGCTCTATCATAACACCTTGCTCTAAAACAAAGAAGCAGGCAACTCCTACATGATGGGTTTAATCCATACAATTGTGTCACAGTATAGTGTTCCCTTAAAAGAGCTGTGGTGCAATCAGGCTCCATCTGCATTTGTCACACAAGGAACCTGAATGACTAACGGAAAAGGTGATGACAAAATTGCCCAACCTTTCCACATGCCCTGCAGTGGTGCCTTCTCCAAGTCAAGGTGAATTCACTTGTACAGATCATACACATTGTGGCTCTAGTGTCAGGGATCCAGATTGGAGCCTTTGATCCGAGCGGACTGTCTTCTTCCTGTTTCTCTGGATCTGCCTGAGAGAACATAGGCAGAATATCATTGCATTCAGTGATGAGAAATAAGATTAATATTAATCAGTGATTACAGGGTAACTCTAATTAACACTGAAAAGCCTTCTCTGATAAGTTGTCATGGTTTTAAATGTTATCTACTATTTCATCAGTGACCATTATAATGCAACCCTGAAGAGACAGCTGTATTTAATTAGTTCAAAAAGGCTGTGTGACTTTCAAGCTTTACCAGCCTATTTATACCAATAGCTGCTGTATTTTAAAATCTTTTCATTTTATCTTTCTTTTAGCAAGATTACAAAGAGAATTGAAAAAGCTGACTTGGATTTTCTGGAAGAAAAAAATGTATGAAGCAGATAACATTATGAATGATGTATCATTCTGTTCACTTATCATTTACCATCCCGTTTTATTATTCATTATGGAATGCCCCTTGTTTCTCTAAACACCTACAGAGAAGCTTTGTATTCAAAAAGGGAAAACCACAACAATAATGGTGTGACATACCTCTTCAAGACTTTTGCTAGGATTAAATGTGATTCTCTTTTTTGTATATTCTTCAATTGACTTGGAGATAGCTTCTAACCACTCATCTCTTTCTGTAGCAGAACTGTTGGAGTAAAAAAAATACAAATTTACTAACATTTAAAACTAAGAAGCAAGTGTTGATTAGAATCCCATTAGCTTTATTATACAGTGACTTAACTCTCTTGCAATTTCAGTTTTATAGAGCATCTCCAGTTCCTACTGAAACTGGCATTATTGTTTTAGCTGTCTGCATGGTTTCAGTCATCTGTGTTGATTAATGTTAAAAAAATTTCTATGTCTAATGTTATAATGTGGATTCCCTTCTCCTCTTTCCTCTTTCCAAAATACCTTGTGATTATTTCAGGGCTTCTATGTCATTAAAATTTACTGGTCTAAATGGC